>JAWZYU010000030.1:68586016-70986016 GCA_038380435.1 Ryuthela nishihirai | reverse complement strand
AAACTAAACAACATATCCCAATTTTTTACTAGAGGCAGTGTTGTTGTTTTTATCGTTTTTTCTCGTTTGAATAACTTTTCAGTGTAATAAGAGAATCATCTTTTTAACAGTTAAGATGTCGTCAATACTTTTTTCTTCTTGTTAACACAAAAAAAGATTTCAATGTACAGTCGCTCAAAAAAGTATCCGAACACTATTGGTTGATTACAGAATTCAGAAAAAATATTTGGCAACGATTTTTTTAGAAATTAGTGATCGTGGCAACCTTCGTGTCACGTGACACGAAGGTTGCCAGATCACTAATTTCTAAAAAAAAAATCGTTGCCAGATATTTTTTCTGAATTCTGTAATCAACCAATAGTGTTCGGATACTTTTTTGAGCGACATTAAACAACTTTTGGAACTAAATTCTGAAAATAAAAAAAAATCAATAATTTAATTACTATTCAATGGGTACCGTCCCATTCGGACATTCTGGAAAATAATTTTTTCAAACTAATTCATTACTTAAACCATCTTTCAGATGTCATTTGTCAAACAAAATTAATTATGTACAAAAACTTCCTTTTACAAGACAGGAAGCAAAAACAATTTACAGATTAAGAACAGATAAAATAATGCTTAATTGCACTAAATATAAAATAAAACTAGTAGCTTCTCCTAATTGCAGCTTATGCCTTTTATCTGAAAATACCATACATATTTTACTAAATTGTAATAAATATAATAACCTTAGAAAAACGTTTTTGATAAACTTCAGAAAATCGGCATTCAAGAATTTCAGATTAGCACTATTTTGAACTATCCAGTAGACTCTTTAAGAATAAAAATTTTTACTTTGATATTGGATTTTCTCAAAGAGACAAATCTTTGGAATTTAATATAACTTTTATTTTTTTAATTAATGTTCAAGTATTTTTTTCTTTGGTTTTTATTTTAATTTTAACTCAGTTTAAAGTTATGTTAATAATAAAAAAATATCTTTTAAAGGAATAAAAACTTTATTAAAAAATCTTTTTTTGGGAAAGACTCCCCATTCCATTGTAACGTTTGTATTGTATTGTATTCTGCATGTTATTCCACGTGGCAGAATGCTTAGGGTGCTTCTCTGCGATCGGAGAGAACTGGGTTCGATTCTCAAATAAGTCATGTTTTCTTTCTCAAATAGATTGTCTTTCCGGTGAGGTCTTCCTTCCTCACAGAAGGGGGGCGGGGGTAGCTCAGTCGGTAGCGCGCCAGGCTCGTAATCTGTAATTCCCAGGTTCGAGTCCCAGCTGGGTCAGCGTTGAGATTTATCTCCGCAAAATTCCCCGCCCTGCCCACGGTCAGTAGGGGACACCGATGGGCTTCGAAAAGGCCGCCGCCCGTCGGATGGGACGTTAAGCCGTGGCCCCGTGTGTGGGAGAGCCATACCCTGTACACGTTAAAGAACACGCTGGATGGCCTTGACGGGAGGCTACCATCTGTCTCCCAACAGCTGTTCCAGTGGGTCCCCTCCCCCAACCTTCTCTGAGCCTTCGGGGTCCATGTGACCTGGCCATTTAGCCTATGGTGTGCAAAAAAGTGCCGCTCAGAGGTAAAACAACCCAACGTTAAAGAACACGCTGGATGACCTTGACGGGAGGCTACCATCTGTCTCCCAACAGCTGTTCCAGTGGGTCCCCTCCCCCAACCTTCTCTGAGCCTTCGGGGTCCATGTGACCTGGCCATTTAGCCCATGGTGTGCAAAAAAGTGCCGCTCAGAGGTAAAACAACCCAACGTTAAAGAACACGCTGGATGGCCTTGACGGGAGGCTACCATCTGTCTCCCAACAGCTGTTCCAGTAGGTCCCCTCCCCCAACCTTCTCTGAGCCTTCGGGGTCCACGTGGCCTGGCCATTTAGCCCATGGTGTGCAAAAAAGTGCCGCTCAGAGGTAAAACAACCCAACCCAATCCTCACAGATCTCTCACCTAAAGGATGCTCTCAAAACTCCATAGCAGTAAGGCTATCTAAAGATTAATGTACATTAGAGTATGCATTTGAAAATGAAAAATCGCGATATTTCATCAATACATCTAAGCCATTTAAGGTTACCGAAATATTTAGGCCATCCGAAGTCTTGAGGATTTCGAGGAAAGATATGACGTCAATATTGTTCAGAGCAATCGCATTTCAGTTAAACTTAGATTATCTTGTATATGCAATATCCTAGGGTGGGGTTGCTCAGTCGGTAGCGCGCCAGGCTCGTAATCTGCAATTCCTAGGTTCGAGTCCTACCTGGGCCAGCTTTGAGATTTATCTCCACAGAACTTCTTGCCCTTCCCTCGGTAAATAAGGGACACCCGATGGACTTGGAAAGGTCATCGTCCGTCGGATGGGGATCAAAGCCGTTTTCTGGGGCGGGAGTCGCTCAGTCGGTAGCGCGCCAGGCTCGTAATCTCTAGTTCCCAGGTTCGAGTCCCAGCTGGGTCAGCGTTGAGATTTATCTCTGCAAAATTCCCCGCCCTGCCCACGGTCAGTAGGGGATACCGATGGGCTTGGAAAGGCCGCCGTCCGTAGGATGAGACGTAAGACCGTGGCTCAGTGTGTGGGAGAGCTATACCCTGTGCACGTTAAAGAACACGCTGGATGGCCTTGACGGAAGGCTACCATCTGTCTCCCAACAGCTGTTCCAGTGGGTCTCCTCCCCCAACCTTCTCTGAGCCTTCGGGGTCCATGTGACCTGGCCATTTAGCCCATTTGTGCAAAAAAGTGCCGCTCAGAAGTAAAACAACCCAACCCAACTCAAAGCCGTTTTCTGACCGCTGTCCAGTGAATCCCCTTCCCACCAATCTTCTCTAAGCCCTCGCGGTCTTTGCAACCTGGTCATTTAGCATATTGTGTGAAAAAAAATTGCCGCTCAGAAGTAAAACAACCCAATCCATACAAACCATCCTTTGGCAAATCCTTCTGAAATCCATTATCTATTTATTCGCATCAATGGTCCTAATCAACCTTGAAAAATCTTCGCAAAACAAACTCGTCTCCCTGTAATTAGATGTTATCGACGATTTGGATGAAGAACTGGAGATGCCAGAGAGAGAAAGAAGATATATTCTCTCTATCTTCTGATCACTGAAGCATCACTCGCTCTGCTTCTCTTCATTCTCCACCAATGTAAACAATCTCCTCTTTTCTTCGACTAGGGATAGTCTACCTCGCGCGCTAAATATAAATCGTTATCACCCCGCCTCTAGGTAGTCAAACAGTTACGGGGGACATTACAAAAGGAAGAGAACAGAAGCCCTTCTCTATTTCTTCGCGTAATGTCAAACATTCAGAACGCATCTGCATCAGAGAGCCCGTTTTTAAGCACCTCTTTGTGAAAGACAGGAGAATTGCATCTTGTTCTGTGTGGTGAGGGAGGAGATGCCCTAGAGGGATGTTGTGGATCGCTGAGTTTTCGGCTCTGTGCGTTTACACGAGGGAGGGAGAGAGAGAGAGAGAGGACGGTGGGGAGGGGGGGGGAATGAGGAAGAGAATGATGAGAGAATAGGGGGATGAGAGAGAGAGAGAGAGAATGATAAAGATGGAGTGTGGGAAAGAGAATGAAAAGAGAATAAGAGTAGGTGGAGAGGATGAGATAAAATGGAGAGGAGGGGGCGTGAGGTGGCGGAGGAGAATGAAAAGATGGGGACACGACGAGGTGAGAAGGGGGATGGAATGATAAAAAGAGGGAGAAAAGGGTAGCAGAGGGGGAGTGAGGATGTTGCAAAGATGTGGGGAGAGTTAGCTCCTGAGGTTTTGTCATTCCGCTGGAGGACACAAGGGATGCGGAAGGAACACATCGTTACTTTTCTGAAGAGTTTCAAATTGAAATGAAAACGCTCAGAGAAAAGGGAGATGGTCCCTGATGTAAGCTTGGAGCAAGAAGGAGAGAATGAAAAAAAGAACCAGTCACGTTTATGAAGACTAAGTTTACTCCTTAAAGGATGTGCGGAGGGTGCAGGGGGAGAACGCAAGATGTTTTGATGCGGGAATTGAATGTGTAGAACTCCACGTACAAGATACGTGGACAAGGTTGCTCTTGTTTGGGTGGTCCGTTGAGAATGAATACTCATTGGGGTGAGCTTCACGCCTTATTCACAGATAAGTGATGGTGAGCTCTGCTGCACAGGGAAGAGGAAGCGCAAGAGAGGGAGAGAGATGTTGGATCCTAAATTCGATCGTATTTCTTTCTCTCACTGTTCTGGATGTTGATGGAGTTTTTTGGAGACTGAAAAAACGTAGAAATGATACGAATTTTTTTTTCCTTTTTTCTCTCTCAGCATTCATACAGTCGCTCAAAAAATATCCGAACACTATGGTTGATTACAGAATTCAGAAAAAATATCTGGCAAAGATTTTTTTTAGAAAATAGTGATCTGGCAACCTTCGTGTCACGTGACACGAAGATCACTAATTTCTAAAAAAAATTGTTGAAAGATATTTTTTCTGAATTCTGTAATCAACCATAGGGTTTGGATATTTTTTTGAGCGACTGTACTTTTGTTTATGGTCTATGATCCAGATCGAATCAACTCCCAAGGCTCAGAGCCAATTATCATCAAGATTATAGAGAGAGATGGAGATTATCATCAAGATGACCACCAGCTTATTTAATGAGTACACAGCTCACCTGCAGTTAATTGTTTGATTGATATTTGAGAGTGGGACAGAGATTGGCTCAATCGGTAGCGCACCAGGCTCGCAATCTGCTTGTTGTTCTGTTGTTTTTACCTCTGAGCGGCACTTTTTTGCACACCATGGGCTAAATGGGCAGGTCACATGGACCCCGAAGGCTCAGAGAAGGTTGGGGGAGGGGACCTACTGGAACAGCTGTTGGGAGACAGATGGTAGCCTCCCGTCAAGGCCATCCAGCGTGTTCTTTAACGTGCACAGGGTATGGCTCTCCCGTACACGGAGTCACGGCTTAACGTCCCATCCGATGGACGGCGGCCTTTCCAAGCCCATCGACGACCAACTGACCAAATTTTTTTGGTCAGTTGGCGACCGTTGGTCAGTCGACGACCAACTGACCAAATTTTTCCAAGCCCATCGGTGTCCCCTACTGACCGTGGGCAGGGCGGGGAATTTTGCGGAGATAAATCTCAACGCTGACCCAGCTGGGACTCGAACCTGGGAACTACAGATTACGAGCCTGGCGCGCTACCGACTGAGCCACCCCCGTCTCCTCGCAATCTGCAGTTTCAGGTTCGAACGTTCAGGTTCATCCATTAATTCCCGCCCTTCCGTCGTTCAGTAGGCGACACCGATGACCTTCTGAAGGACGCCGTCAGTTGGAATGAGTTGGATTGTTTTAACACTGAGTGGCGCTTTTTTGCACAAAATGGGCTAAAAGGTCAAGTCACAAGGACACCGAATGCTCAGAGAAGGATGAGGGAAGGAGACTCACTGGACAGCTATTAGGATGGCAGCCTCCCATCAAGACCATCCAGCGAGTTCTTTAACGTTCATAGGGTATGGCTATCCCGCACACGATGCCACGGCTTAACGTCCCAACCGACGGACGGTGGCCTTTGCAAGCCCATCGGTGTCGCCTTCGGATCGAAGAAGGGCAGATGATTTTGCGCAGATAAATCTCAAAGCTAGAACAGGTGGGACTCGAACCTGGGAACTACAATTTATTAGTCTTGTGCGCTACAGACTGAGTCACATCGTCCCTCTCTGTGTGTAGGAGAGCCAGATCCTGTGCACATTAAAGACAACCCTGGATGGCCTTGACTGGAGACTTCTACCTTTCTCCTAACAACTGAATAGTGGGTAGTCTTCCCCATCCTTCTCTGAGCCGTTGGGATTCTTGTAACCTGGCCATTTAGCTCATTGTGTGCAAAACTGCGTCGATAAGCGTAATAACTCATAGGCAGGTAAACAATTATTTACACAGATATGTAGTTTCAAGACTCCTGGTACTTGGGTGTCTTCGAGTCAAAGCATTGGAGTCGATCGATAAACTCCTTGAGATAAACTTCCGCGAACCAAATGGCACTAACATCATCAACCATTAGATAGAAAGCTCTGCGTCAGAATGTTAAGCCATCTCATGCAATAATCCGTATCACGGCTCATTTCAAAAATTTACAGCCCGACTGAATGATGGGAGAAGGGAATTAGGGATTTGTGGTTAACATGTTGTCAGAGCGCTTCTTATTTTAGAAGAGACGTCCTCCAGAAGCGCCACCAGATAGATTAGCAGCCCCGCGGGAACTATAAATTCGACTCTCTGGTTAATTTAAAATCGCACAAGTGCTCCGAAATTTCATCCTCTCAGGTTACTGTGCAGAGACATTTACGCGTGCGTCGCTAAAGGCGATAAAGATATGAAATAATTAAGGAATGTACATCCGAATCGCATTCCTGTGATTGGGGGGACCTGGTGCTTCCATTAATTTCGGAAGAGAAGTGGCCAGCGTAAAGGCATAAACCGAACTCTGGTGGTATCTGCAGGATGACTAGATAACTGGAAGACTTCTCCCTTTTCGACGGTTGCAGTTAGACAGGGACTACGCTGGGGAACGAAGAGGACGGGATGCGAAATGACTTCATTGCTGCGGGAAGCAACAAGCAGTAAATTCATTTGCTAACTGACCTCTCCGGAAACTACATAAGGGTTGCTAAGGTGAAGAGGAGAGATCGCTCTTGAAGAAGAGGAGGAAGGAAGGCGAAAGTTGAGGACAAGAAGGTGAAGAGAAAAGATCGCTCTTTGAGGATGAAAGGAGGCGATCGCTGAAGATTAGAATATGAAGAGGAAGATCATTCTTTGAGAAGGAAGTGAAGGTAAGGGCGATAGTTGAAGATGAGAAGGCTTGTATACATCATATACAAGACCGAAGAGCGGTCTTGTATATGATGTATCATATACAAGACGTAGGAAGAATGCTCTCAAAAGCGTCAAGGGATGCGAAAGATGGGGAAGGAAAGGAGAAAACGAAGATCGCAAAATGATGAAGGGATGAGAAAGTTGAAGGTGAAAAAGCAAAAAAGGAAGACTTTTTTTGAAGGAAATTGAAAGATAGGAAAGTTAAAGAAGAAGAAGCGAAGATCGCTTTAGAAAAGGATGAATAGAGAATAATGAAAGGATGCGGAAGTTAGGAATGAAAAAATTAAGACGAAGATAACACTTGGATAGGGATGAAAGGATGCAGAAAATGAAGATGGTAATGATGAAGAGAATGATATCTCTCATAGAGAATGAAGGGATCCGAAATTTGAAAATCTAAGAATTAAAGAGAAAACTTTCTCCTGCAAAGGGTAAACGGATGAAGATAGGTTGAAGTTCGAGAAGTTGAAGCAGATTATTGAAAAGGACGTTAGAATGAATCAGTTGGGATTCTGTCAATGTAAACCGCCATAGTGAAAGCCTGTGTCAAGGCGATTCCCCCAGCACGAAATCGCCGGAAACAACAGTTCTTCACCTTCAGTTTGACTAAAGTCCCTTTGAATTGAGGTCAGCGTTGAGATTTATCTCCGCAAAATTCCCCCGCCCTGCCCACGGTCAGTAGGGGACACCGATGGGCTTGGAAAGGCCGCCGTCCGTCGGATGGGACGTTAAGCCGTGGCCCCGTGTGCAGGAGAGCCATACCCTGTGCACGTTAAAGAACACGCTGGATGGCCTTGACGGGAGGCTACCATCTGTCTCCCAACAGCTGTTCCAGTGGGTCCCCTCCCCCAACCTTCTCTGAGACTTCGGGGTCCATGTGACCTGGCCATTTAGCCCATGGTGTGCAAAAAAGTGCCGCTCAGAGGTAAAACAACCCAACGTTAAAGAACACGCTGGATGGCCTTGACGGGAGGCTACCATCTGTCTCCCAACAGCTGTTCCAATGGGTCCCCTCCCCCAACCTTCTCTGAGACTTCGGGGTCCATGTGACCTTGCCATTTAGCCCATGGTGTGCAAAAAAGTGCCGCTCAGAGGTAAAACAACCCAACGTTAAAGAACACGCTGGATGGCCTTGACGGGAGGCTACCATCTGTCTCCCAACAGCTGTTCCAGTGGGTCCCCTCCCCCAACCTTGTCTGAGCCTTCGGGGTCCATGTGACCTGGCCATTTAGCCCATGGTGTGCAAAAAAGTGCCGCTCAGAGGTAAAACAACACAACGTTAAAGAACACGCTGGATGGCCTTGACGAGAGGCTACCATCTGTCTCCCAACAGCTGTTCCAGTGGGTCCCCTCCCCCAACCTTGTCTGAGCCTTCGGGGTCCATGTGACCTGGCCATTTAGCCCATGGTGTGCAAAAAAGTGCCGCTCAGAGGTAAAACAACACAACGTTAAAGAACACGCTGGATGGCCTTGACGAGAGGCTACCATCTGTCTCCCAACAGCTGTTCCAGTGGGTCCCCTCCCCCAACCTTGTCTGAGCCTTCGGGGTCCATGTGACCTGGCCATTTAGCCCATGGTGTGCAAAAAAGTGCCGCTCAGAAGTAAAACAACCCAACGTTAAAGAACACGCTGGATGGCCTTGACGGGAGGCTACCATCTGTCTCCCAACAGCTGTTCCAGTGGGTCCCCTCCCCCAACCTTCTCTGAGCCTTCGGGGTCCATGTGACCTGGCCATTTAGCCCATGGTGTGCAAAAAAGTGCCGCTCAGAGGTAAAACAACACAACGTTAAAGAACACGCTGGATGGCCTTGACGAGAGGCTACCATCTGTCTCCCAACAGCTGTTCCAGTGGGTCCCCTCCCCCAACCTTGTCTGACCCTTCGGGGTCCATGTGACCTGGCCATTTAGCCCATGGTGTGCAAAAAAGTGCCGCTCAGAGGTAAAACAACCCAACCCTTTGAATTGTAGACAAACATCTAAACCAAACGGTCACCAGATAAAAGAGAAAGAAATGAATATTTTGCTTTTACTGTAATGGCCTCTTTTTCTCTAAAAGGTAATGTCAGAAAAAGAAGAGGAAAACATCTAATGACAGAGATTAATGGCTTCTTTTCCATTGAAGAATTTTCAATGTATCGATCAATTAATCGCTTATTGCGAATCGATGAAGGAGATGTCATCGGGTATATTCATCGATTAAATCATTATGTGGAGGAGAAAACAAGTTAACATAAATCGATTGACTGATCGATTTTTCGATTCGAGGAGACTGATGAAGATGAACCGATGAGGATGAAATAAATCATCGATCTTTTGGATTGATGTTTTTTAGTACATTTCCTTTATGTTTTCAATTTTTTTTAATTCTTAATAGTTTATTTTTTTCTTCTATATATTTATTTTTATATAGTTGAAATGTTTTGGGAAAAAATTATGTTCTTATATTCGATTTAAGACCCCCCCCCCCATTTATGCATGGAAAGGTTCATGCCATAGATGAAGAGAAAATGATTAGCTGCGTATCATAAGCAGCAATAGGGGAGACTATTTGGAGGCTATGATACTGCGCAGATGAATGACCAGTCGATCTCATGTCAGTTATCCTATGATCTATGAGAAGAGTCTAAGCTTCGACTGCACAGTTTCATAGTCTCTCCAATTGACACTCAGGATGCGCCACTGGTAATTCACATCCAGTGGAAGAGAAGCAGAAATTTTTTAACGCGCTCGGTGAAAAACGGTCATCTTTTATGATATTTATTTGCATTTAAACGAACTTCATTGACAATCCCAACGATAACGGAGATTATTACAAGATCAGTCACGTAAATTGAAAAGAAACATTTCACTACTCGAAGAAATGAAAGAAAACATTTCACTGTTTGAAACAAAATGAATTTGTGAACTGTTTCGACGTTCATGAAACGTCATTTGTGATCTGTTTCGACGAAATGAAAGAAAACATTTCATTCATGAATTTGTGAACTGTTTCGACGTTCATGACGTCATTTGTGATCTGTTTCGACGAAATGAAAGGAAACATTTCACTCTTTGAAACAAAATGAAAGAAAACATTTCACTGTTTCGACGAAATGAAGGAAAACATTTCACTCTTCACCAAACTGAAAGGGATGTTTATTGAAACATTTGATTGTTTCAAGAAAATGAACACGAAAAAAAAAACATTCACTGTTCGTCAAGATGAAAAGAAACATTCACTCTTCGTAAAGGTGAAAAGAAACATTCACTCTTCGTAAAGGTGAAAAGAAACATTCACTCTTCGTCAAGATGAAAAGAAACATTCACTCTTCGTGAAGGTGAAAAGAAACATTCACTCTTCGTCAAGATGAAAAAAACATTCACTCTTCGTCAAGATGAAAAGAAACATTCACTCTTCGTAAAGATGAAAAGGAACATTCACTCTTCGTCAAGATGAAAAGAAACATTCACTCTTCGTAAAGATGAAAAGAAACATTCACTCTTCGTCAAGATGAAAAGAAACATTCACTCTTCGTGAAGGTGAAAAGAAACATTCACTCTTCGTCAAGATGAAAAGAAACATTCACTCTTCGTCAAGATGAAAAAAACATTCACTCTTCGTCAAGATGAAAAGAAACATTCACTCTTCGTAAAGATGAAAAGGAACATTCACTCTTCGTCAAGATGAAAAGAAACGTTCACTCTTCGTCAAGATGAAAAGAAACATCACACTTCGTCAAGATGAAAAGAGATATTTCTCTCCTCAAACAACAGAAAAGAAACACTTCCCTCTTTAACAAACTCGAATGAAACATTTCACATCTCGACTGCTCTTTGATATTACAAATATCTGAAATTTGCACGACCTCACCCACTGAAATTCAACAGAATAATTGTTTGATATATTGCATAAAATGGTAAATGGGAGGAAAGCGAAATGAAAACCTCTCTCCTAAAAGTAAAATAGTAACGAGAAAGTCGTCAAATTGATGTCAAGTCCTCTCTCTGTACAATCCACTCTCTTTGATGCGCAACAAACACGCAATGTCCAACCATTAAGCGTCCTCTTCCCTCGGATAAAAGAATAGAAAAAAGCAATTTCGGAATTAATTTCTCGCCGTGTGTGCCTCAGTTCATGCATTATTTGTTGACTACCTTTCCTCCAATGAAGAAAAATTAGGCGCATTCTCTTTCCAACAAACATCGAGCTCTGATAGAAACACCAACACATACACTCACGTGACCGCGACTCTAGCAGTGCGTGGTCATTGACTTTGATGGATTACGTTCACTCCCCTAGCGGGAGTCTCTCGAACTGAGAACACTTAAAAGTTAGAAGAACGAAAAGAATAGGAATAAATGGCTAATTATTTAACTTTTCTACTTCTAGTAGGATTTCTCGATTCCATTCCAGTAAACAGAATTTTATTTTATTCAATCTAAAGTTCCATCGCGTGGGACTTGTTCAGTTAGTTGAGTGACGGGATTATGACCGTTTGTTCCTAACTGGAATGAAACATCTCACTCTTCTGAGAACTAAAAAGAAACACTGCTCGACAAGCTGAAAAGAAACATTTCAATCCTCAACAAATTGATAAGAAACATTTTACTCTTCGACAAACTGAAAATAAACGTTTCACTCCTCGACCACCTAAAAGTACCATTGTACTCCTTGACACTTTGGAAAGAAACGTTTCACTTCTCGACAAATTGAAAAAGTTTCAATCTTCGACAAACTGAAAAAGTTTCAATCCTCGACAAACTGAAAAAGTTTCAATCCTCGGCAAACTGAAAAAGTTTCAATCCTCGACAAACTGAAAAAGTTTCAATCCTCGACAAACTGAAAACATTTCAATCCTCGACAAACTGAAAAAGTTTCAATCCTCGACAAACTGAAAAAATTTCAATCCTCGACAAACTGAAAAAATTTCAATCTTCGACAAACTGAAAAAGTTTCAATCCTCGACAAACTGAAAAAATTTCAATCTTCGACAAACTGAAAAAGTTTCAATCTTCGACAAACTGAAAAAGTTTCAATCCTCGACAAACTGAAAAAATTTCAATCTTCGACAAACTGAAAAGTACCATTGTACCCCTTGATACATTAAAAAGAAACGTTTCATTCCTCGATAAATTGAAAAGTAACATTAACTTTGATTGATGATGTTCACTTCCGTAAACCTAGGACTGGGACGAACAGTTCTAGGTTGAAAACCCTCGCTCTGGCTACGTTAAGCTTTTCCCCTCCAATCCCCAGCTTTGTCCTCGGTAAAGAAAAAGACGTCGACTTGTTTAGATATGGCAGAGTCTTTTGCCGAATAAGACGCCAAACACTACGTGTCGAAGGTCTGTCGATATCTTACCCCAAAGCGTTCGTCTCCTTCACTTCGAAGCTGTTCAAAGGTTTCCTTTACCTGACCATTTAGTTCGCTGTAAGAGGAAAAGTGCAACTCAGAACTAAAACAATCTAATGTTGTTTCGAATTCACCTTTGTTCATACTCCTATTTAAGCATTTATTTACTACTTGCGATTTTCGGGTGCCAGATTCCTAGTAGTTCTCCGAGGCGGGGTTGGCTCAGTTAGTAGTGCTCCATAGTTCGTTCCCAGGCTCATAGGGGCGGGGGTGGCTCAGTCGGTAGCGCGCCAGGCTCGTAATCTGAAGTTCCCAGGTTCGAGTCCCAGCTGGGTCAGCGTTGAGATTTATATCCGCAAAACTCCTTGCCCTGCCCACGGTCAGTAGGGGACACCGATGGGTTTTGAAAGGCCAACGTCTGTTGGCTGGGACGTTAAGCCGTGGCCCCGTGTGAGAGAGAGCCATGACCTTTGCACGTTAAAGAACACACTGGATGGCCTTGACGGGAGGCTACCACTGTCTCCCAACAACTGTTCCAGTGGATCCCCTCTCCCCCAACCTTCTCTGAACCTTTGGGGTCAATGTGACCTAGCCATTTAGCCCATGGTGTGCAAAACAGTTCCGCTCAGAAGTAAAACAACCCAACTCAGGCTCATAATCTGTAGTTCCCAAGTTCGAGTCCCACCTGGGCTAGTATTGAGATTTGCTTCCGCTAAACTCACTCTCTTCTGACGGTGAGAAAGGGAACACCAATGGGCTTGGAAAGCCCGCCGTCCATCGTATGGGATGTAAAGCCATGGTCCAGTGTGCAGGAAAAGCCAACTTTTTAGACAACGTTAAAGAACACTCTAGATTTCCTTGACGGGAGCCTTCCATCTGTCTCCTAACATCTGTCCAGTAGGTTCCCTTTCTCAAACCTTCTCCGAGTCTTTGGGATCTTTGTGACCTGGCCATTTAGCCCATTGGGTGCAAAAAAGTATCGCTAAGAGGTAAAACTACCTAACTGCTATGGCTGAAATATTGCAAAAGAAGTATGATGTGTATGAAAAGCTACATCTCTAATTCAAGTATTATAAATCTGCAGCAAAAAAAAAGATAAAAATTTGTATTCGAAAAAGCTGCATTTCTACTTTAGGGGTTGAAATTTTTTGGGAAAAAAAATGCTGCTCATATGGAAAAAATCACACTCGTGTTTTGGTTGTTTAAATGTTGTAAAAGTAGCATTATACCTCTGCGAAAAAGTTGCACTGTTATTTTGGAGGTTGAAATTTTTAAAAATATGTCTCGCATGAGTAAAAACCGTTCGAATAATTCAGATTTTTCCCCCTTTTAATTTCTAGTTTATAATCGCGTTAAAAAACTAAAATAAAAAAATTCTTCTTCCAGAATATCGTTTCACCCAACTCCGAAATCCTGCACAGACGGGGGCGGGGGTGGCTCAGTCGGTAGCGCGTCAGGCTCGTAATCTGCAGTTCCCAGGTTCGAGTCCCAGTTGGGTCAGCGTTGAGATTTATCTCCGCAAAATTCCCCGCCCTGCCCACGGTCAGTAGGGGACACCGATGGGCTTGGAAAGGCCGCCGTCCGTCGGATGGGACGTTAAGCCGTGGCACCGTGTGTGGGAGAGCCATACCCTGTGCACGTTAAAGAACACGCTGGATGGCCTTGACGGGAGACTACCATCTGTCTCCCAACAGCTGTTCCAGTGGGTCCCCTCCCCCAACCTTCTCTGAGCCTTGGGGCGGGGGTGGCTCAGTCGGTAGCGCGCCAGGCTCGTAATCTGTAGTTCCCAGGTTCGAGTCCCAGCTGGGTCAGCGTTGAGATTTATCTCCGCAAAATTCCCCGCCCTGCCCACGGTCAGTAGGGGACACCGATGGGCTTGGAAAGGCCGCCGAACGTCGGATGGGACGTTAAGCCGTGGCCCCGTGTGCGGGAGAGCCATACCCTGTGCACGTTAAAGAACACGCTGGATGGCGTTGATGGGAGGCTACCATATGTCTCCCAACAGCTGTTCCAGTGGGTCCCCTCCCCCTACCTTCTCTGAGCCTTCGGGGTCCATGTAACCTGGCCATTTAACCCATGGTGTGCAAAAAAGTGCCGCTCAGAGGTAAAACAACCCAATCTCTGAGCCTTCGGGGTCCATGTGACCTGGCCATTTAGCCCATTGTGTGCAAAAAAGTGCCGCTCAGAAGTAAAACAACCCAACCCAACCTGCACAGACGGCTGACACCCAGAAGTTTATAAATACAACTTTCTCCGATATCAAAATCACATCAATACTAATAAATCCTTCTGCCGAAAAAAAAGCAACATATGTCGGGTGAAAATAAAAATGTAACAAACACAAAAAAAATATACATAAAATCTTTTCGAGCTCTATGACGTAAGCAAGTATTCCTGTGTGCCATTTGTTCACATGCATATATAAATAACCCATTAAATCTCCTTATTACCGATACACAAACTGTGTCCTTATTTTATTCAAAAGCAGACATTGTACGTACATGGTCACACACTACAACTCTCCGCAGCAGAAATAACAAAAAAGGAAGCAACTTTATATTGAATTTCGTAGTCTGCGTGTGCTTTGCCTGTTTCGTTCTTTTAATCCAGTAATAGACCAAATGGCGAGAGAATTCGACTTCACTGAGCAGAGGGGCAAATACAAACAACACACACATGAAATGTACGATGTTGACTGTGTTGGAAAGTTCCTGGGAACATTGAAAGCAACGGCCAAATAGGAAAAAGAATACAACGAGAGAAAAAGAAAAAAAACGATATACAGCGGTGATTCCCGGATGGGAAAACTAATGGTTCTTTTCTGGTGCAAAATAACGCCATTTACTGGATTTGGGAAGATCTCATGGGAATGCTCCGACATCTCCTGCTAGTAGCCTTTTTGGTTTTTTGGTCTCTGATAATGAAATTTGGGGAGGGTTACCTTCGACCCTTTGCTTTCTAGTAGGCCCGTTTCAACCAATTGCAGACGGGGATGTCTCTTTCGGTTGTGTGCGTGTGTGTAGTTAAAGTAAAAAAGAAAAAAAAAGATCTGAAAGCAAAGAAGAGGTGAACCTGAAGTTAAGTGTTTTCTTGGCCGTTGCTGGATGGAAAAGAGTGACTTGTGGCAGGGAGACTCTGCAAGCTAAGCTGGGTTGGGTTGTTTTACCTCTGAGCGGCACTTTTTTGCACACCATGGGCTAAATGGCCAGGTCACATGGACCCTGAAGGCTCAGAGAAGGTTGGGGGAGGGGACCCACTGGAACAGTTGTTGGGAGACAGATGGTAGCCTCCCGTCAAGGCCATCTAGCGTGTTCTTTAACGTTGGGTTGTTTTACCTCTGAGCGGCACTTTTTTGCACACCATGGGCTAAATGGCCAGGTCACATGGACCCCGAAGGCTCAGAGAAGGTTGGGGGAGGGGACCCACTGGAACAGCTGTTGGGAGACAGATGGTAGCCTCCCGTCAAGGCCATCCAGCGTGTTCTTTAACGTTGGGTTGTTTTACCTCTGAGCGGCACTTTTTTGCACACCATGGGCTAAATGGCCAGGTCACATGGACCCCGAAGGCTCAGAGAAGGTTGGGGGAGGGGACCCACTGGAACAGCTGTTGGGAGACAGATGGTAGCCTCCCGTCAAGGCCATCCAGTGTGTTCTTTAACGTGCACAGGGTATGGCTCTCCCGCACACGGGGCCACGGCTTAACGTCCCATCAGACGGACGGCGGCCTTTCCAAGCCCATCGGTGTCCCCTACTGACCGTGGGCAGGGCGGGGAATTTTGCGGAGATAAATCTCAACGCTGACCCAACTGGGACTCGAACCTGGGAACTATAGATTACGAGACTGGCGCGCTACCGACTGAGCCACCCCCGCCCCAAAAGCTAAGCTGCGAAAGGCTTTTGATAAAAGTATCTACAAAAGATTGTACATTAACGCTGGTTAAAGAATTGCAGATTAGAAACATCGAGAATTATCGGAAAATGAATTCATTGTCATGCCCGTCGCAACTCTGGCATTGATATAACTGCTCAAAAGTGGGTAACGCGCCAAACTCGTAATCTGCAGTTCCCAGATTCGATTTCCACCTGAGCCAGCGTTGAGATATTTCTCCGCAAAACTCCCTACACCACCCTCGGTCAGTAGGGGACACTGATGGACTTGGAAAGGCAGCCGTCCGTCGTGTGGGACGTTAAGCCATGGCTCCGCGTGCGAGAGAGAACCATTTCCCGTGCACGTTAGAGAACACATTGGATGACCTTGACGGGGGGTACCATCTGTATCCCAACAGCTATCCAGTGGGTCCCCTCCCCCAACCTTCTCTGAACCCTCGGGGTCCTTGTGATCTGGCCGTTTAGCCCATTGAGTGCAAAAAAAGTGGCACTTAAAGGTAAGACAACCCAGCTCAGAGTATCAGGCGTATTTCGAAGGGTGCGCCGGCATTCATTTACGTCCCAGTGGATTCAATGGCGACGGAAATTTTTGGCTCCCCATAATTCCTCAGGTACTTAAGCAATCGGTCCCGAATTTGATGTGATAGTTCCACTTAGTTCTTGTTATGTAGGGTGTAGGGATAGGGTTTATAGCTGCTGTAGGCCGGAATCGAACCCCCTGGAAGTGTTCGAAATCATTAGGGGCGCTACCGTCGCCTTTTTTAAAAAGAGAGAGTCATGAATGGAGTCTTATGTTATTGAAGCGGCAAGTTATCAGACGTTTCGCGACCAACTTTTGGGAGTGGGCCTAATTTTGTGAACGATGCAGATTTCCGACAGTGCACTAAATTACAATGAGATGAAGCTGTGGACGAAGTTTGGTGGTCCCAACTCTGACCGTCTAGGAGGAGATGCTGAACACAGAGACTGACACGCAAACTCTTAATTTTATATATAGAGATAAATGGAATAAAAAGGATCTCAGAGGTTCAGAGCCAAGTAGAGGAAAGGATCTGCTAAACAGCTGTTAGGGCTAGAGTGTATCCTCCTGTTAAGTCCATCCCGCTAGTTGTAATACGCAAAGAGTATGTGGCTCTTCTGAGACATACAGGGATCAGTTAATTATTCAAGTTGTATAAAGAAGAACTTTATATTCAGTCCTATTCATGGAAGATGTGTACAACTAATAAGAAACCATTTTGGCACACTTATATAGCCAACTGTGAACTAAAGCCGATACGAAATTGAACTAAGAATCATGCGCTAAGACACTTAATACGATATTCGTCAAGTCAATCCCATCACAACGAGGCTAGTTTTGGCTAAACTAGTAACACGACAGATTTAAGTCTTTGCTATGCCCAAGGCGAGATTTCAGTCGTCCATCGAATGGACGTTATAATAGATAGTCACGTGTGCAGGATTTTTTTTTTTGGGGGGGGAAGACTCAGTCGGTAGCGCACCAGGCTCATAATCTGTAGTTTCTAGGTTCGAGTTCCATCTGGGCCAGCATTAGATTTATCTCAGCTTAACGTACAGTGCCTTTCCAAGCCCATCGGTGGCTCCTTTCTCACTGAGGGTAGGATAGGGCGCAGAGGTGGAATTCGAGCATGGGAAACTACTGATTACGAAGGGGCGGGGGTGGCTCAGTCGGTAGCGCGCCAGGCTCGTAATCTGTAGTTCCCAGGTTCGAGTCCCAGCTGGGTCAGCGTTGAGATTTATCTCCGCAAAATTCCCCGAACTGCCCACGGTCAGTAGGGGACACCGATGGGCTTGGAAAGGCCGCCGTCCGTCGAATGGGACGTTAAACCGTGGCTCCGTGTGCGGGAGAGCCATACCCTGTGCACGTTAAAGAACACGCTGGATGGCCTTGGCGGGAGGCTACCATCTGTCTCCCAACAGCTGTTCCAGTGGGTCCCCTCCCCCAACCTTCTCTGAGCCTTCGGGGTCCATGTGACCTGGCCATTTAGCCCATGGTGTGCAAAAAAGTGCGCTCAGAGGTAAAACAACCCAACTGATTGCGAACCTGGCGCGCTGCCGATTGAGCTATCCCACCCCTTGTGCAGCTGATCCCATCCCTTTTGCAACTGAGCCACATACTGTGCACCTTGAAAAACACGCTAGATGATCCTGATTGACAGGAGCTTTCGTCTCTTAACAGGCAGGCCAGTGGCTTAACTCTGAGACCTCGTGGCCTAATTTTCCATTTGCATCACTGTGTGCAAAAAAAATGTGCCACCCTTCCTTAAAAAGGTTGAAACAATGCAACCCGTTCGTCAACTCTCAAACAAAACTAAAAGCAAAACCGTTTACGTCACGGTTAAAACTGAAGATGAAAAATTTCTTTATCGACCAGAACATGGAAAGTTTAGTCAACCGTCTATTAAGGGAAGAATAAGAAAAATGGCGTGACAGGTAGATAAATGACTAAGAAGGTAAAAAAAAAAAACGGAAAAGTGAGAAATTAAATAAATTCGCTAAACAAGGAGACACGAAACGGCCAAGGAATAGAAGGCACCAAACAAAATTGTAACAAGGAACTGAATGGTAAGAGAGACCTGCCAAGTCAAAATAGAAGATAAATTACTCTCTGACAGGAACGTGGAAATCAAAAATACGACAACGTGGTTGTTGCGAAGGTGAGAGTGTGTGTGTAAACATGTCTGTTGTTGCTCTCACACTTTTCACTCTCTGAAAAGAAATATCTGAACTTTGAAACCCCGCGCAGAATGAAATATTTTATATTCTGAAGACGACGCAGGCCCAAAAACTAGATGGCCATTCTCCCAAAAGGCTAAGGGGGGTTGTGAAGACAGAAGGGAAAAAGAATCTTCATCCTGCAGGGACGGCGTACAAATACTTCCGGTGGGACTTATTACTCGCTTTGCTGATCTCTCGAGACGACGTCGACCAATCAGAAGTGGCCACGAGCTGTGCACGCGCCTTCGAGGGTTTTCGCCTGCAGCTGCCGCCGTTCTTATAAATCACGTGTAAACAGGATCGTTGGAGGATACATTGTGTTGCCGTTGCTTGGCTACGGAGGGGTTGCTTGGCTGCGGAGGGGAGTTGAGGAGCACATGCTAGCTTCGGAACGATATGTTTAAATTCTTAAAGTTGTAAGCTCCAGTCTCTTTAGAGGAGGAAAAGTGGCAGGTAACTCTGAGGAAAGTTTCTGATCTTCGACCTTAAAGAAAAATGATTCGAGATACAGGTGCTGAAAACTGTCATTTGATATTCTGGAAGAAGAAGAGGAGGGTTGTTTATTGGGACCATTTTGGTGGTTTCCTTTTTTTGTGTGTGTGTTTTTTGTTTTTATATTGTTGTTAGTAATGCGTGGAGATTATAAATCTTGTCTGTGGCGGATTCCAAATTTGCGGAGTAGAGGAAAATTTGTCTTTTTTTGGGGGAGGAGGGAGTTATTTTATAATTTTTATTGTACTTTTTTTTATTTCTTCTAAAAAGTATGGAGGAAATATTGGAAATCGAGTTTTTGAGATTAGGAGTATGGTTTAGATGTTTCTGAACTCGAAAATAATTTTTGTAGTCCGCGGTTCATACAAGAAATCATCAGAATACCGAATTTGACTCATTTCTTTTACATTTTTTATTTAGCCGAACATTTTTAGGTGCTCATTTTTAGCGTGCGCATTTTTAGGTAAATTGCTTTGCCAATTCATAGTACTCATTCGAAATATTTTCTGGATTTTTTTTCCTCCAATTAATTACTCATTATGAATGTATGTTTAATGTTTTAAGTAATGATTTTCCCTGCTGCTCTTTAAGAATATGTTTTTTCTTTCCTAATGGCTATTTTCGCTAAGTTTAGATTGGACGAGTCTGAGCTATAGAAATTAGGGGCAGGGCCGGATTTAGGGAGGAGGGAGCAAGATTGACAACCCCCTCCCCCTCCTTTTCAGAACGCTTGTAAGATTAATAGCGCAAAAGAATTATTAAACCTATTTATATTTCATTCATTTTTCAAGAAATTTTTTAAAGGTCTATAACACGGAGGGGAAAATGTTATACTTTACATTTTTCGGGCTCGCTTGTGTTTCTTACAATGTAACTTTCTATACAAGTGGGGCGAGGGTGGCTCAGTCGGTAGCGCTCCAGGCTCGTAATCTGTAGTTCCCAGGTTCGAGTCACTGCTGGGTCAGCGTTGAGATTTATCTCCGCAAAATTCCTCGCCCTGCCCACGGTCAGTAGGGGACACCGGTGGGCTTGGAAAGGCCGCCGTCCGTCGTATGGGACGTTAAGCCGTGGCCTCGTGTGCGGGAGAGACATACCCTGTGCACGTTACAGAACACGCTGGATGGCCTTGACTGGAGACTACCATCTGTCTCCCAACAGCTGTTCCAGTGGGTCCCCTCCCACAACCTTCTCTGAGCCTTTGGGGTCCATGTGACCTGGCCATTTAGCCCATAGTGTGCAAAAAAAGTGCCGCTCAGAGGTAAAAATTCCCAAATCCTATACAAGCACAGTTTCCCCTGAATTGATTAAGCTATTTTACCTGTGAGCCGCTACTAACTAGGCAATCTAAGATCGAAATTTATACGTAATGATGTAAATAGCCAGGTCACAAAGACCCTAAGGATTCAGAGAAGGTTGGGAGAGGAGATCCACTGAACAGCTGTTAGGAGACAGATGGAAGCCTCCCTGAAGGTCGTCCAACGCAAATTACTGCTCAAACACCTGCTTGCCAAAGAAGTCTGAGAAGAGACCAATATAAAATGCAACACTGGCAAAAGGAGAAAATGAGACCTCAGCAGAAAAGACATGCACGAAATCTTCGCACCCTACATGATACTTAAACTCGGGTCTCTTAACTAGAGCAACCAATCTCGCCAACAAAAGGGTAGAAATTAAATGAATTACTGTTTACACAACCTCACATGCTAAGGAGTTGGTTTGACAGTAGACTGTCAATATATTGCCATGAGAAGATCTGAGAGGAAAGCGAGACCTCAGCAGAAAAGCGACATGCATATTTTAATGTTTCATACGCATAATTTCCTGTTGCCATTGGTGCGGGGGTGGCTCAGTCGGTAGCGCGCCAGGCTCGTAATCTGTAGTTCCCAGCTGGGTCAGCGTTGAGATTTATCTCCGCAAAAATTCCCCGCCTGCCCACGGTCAGTAGGCGACACCGATGGGCTTGGAAAGGCCGCCGTCCGTCGGATGGGACGTTAAGCCGGGGCCCGTGTGCGGGAGAGCCATACCCTGTGCACGTTAAAGAACACGCTGGATGGCCTTGACGGGGAGCTACCATCTGTCTCCCAACAGCTGTTCCAGTGGGTCCCCTCCCCCAACCTTCTCTGAGCCTTCGGGGTCCATGTGACCTGGCCATTTAGCCCATGGGGTGCAAATAAGTGCCGCTCAGAGGTAAAACAACCCTGTTGCCATTAGATTATGATTACTGTTCAGCAATGATTCGCAAACTTTTTTGTTGTCCACAGTATTTTTCGTCGTGAATACTCGCGGCACGCTAAAAATTTAAGTTGGCAACACTACGGGAGACTCACACATGCGCAGTTTGCCTTCAATAATAGCCATTTTCAGGAAGTCGTTTGTAAACACTGAGCTATTCTGTTCGAGTTCTAACGTGTATTGTAGTAAGTGCGAGCTCCGTACCTGTCATGAGCATGTTCCGAGTTAATTTTAGTTTTCACATTAAGATTTAATAAGGTCAAGTTGTTGATTAAACGGAAAGAAATTAAATGGAGAATCAGTAGCAGAAAGGAGCAAAAAAATGGTTTAAAAATATCCTTTTATCTGCAATATCATCTGAAATTCTCGGCACACCCTTTGAGACACACTGGGGTAGAGTAATAAACCTTTCGCGGGGGAGTTTTTACCTCATTTTCAAAAAAAAAAACAACGAGATAACATGCTAACTTTGTCTTCTGTCTGTCCGTCTGTAGACGTTTTTTCTTTTATTTTTAAATATATGTTAGCAATTATTTTGGGGGTTGTATAGGTATTGAGGAAATATGACGATCAACACTTGCCAATTCACCCAAAAGCTAAAACTATGCCTTTTAACGGTGGGGGAAAAATTTAAAATTCCGAAATTTTAAACAAATACTGCAAACGATCTATTAAAAAAAAAAAAAATTTCTTTTGGTGGTGGAATGTGAAGATTATGAAGTTTCCATTGGCAACAATGAGTTGACCCCTTAGACCCAAGGTGGGTCTAAGGGTCCCTAGTAGTTAACTCTTGAGGTTGATCATGATGCTTATTTATTTCATTGCGAAATGTGATTGCAATTACACTGTATTAACAATAAAATAAATAAATAAACCCTCAAGCAGCTGCTTGCCACAGAGGTCTGAGAGGAGCCAGTCGGTTTACTATGCAATGTAAAAGATCTGCGATGAATTTGGGACGCAGAAAGACAACACAAGAAAAGAACATTCATATCTTACCCGGGAATCGAACCCAGATCACTTTGATCAGTAGGTTCTGGTTCTCTTGAATAAGGAACCACAGCTAAACGCCCTATCCGACGAAAGACTGATGAAAGTCCCCTTTTTTTCTTACCGAGCAAGGGGTTAGCTGAGATAAATATCAACTACCTCTGAGCGGCACTTTTTTGCACACCATGGGCTAAATGGCCAGGTCACAAGCACCCCGAAGGCTCAGAGAAGGTTTGGGGAGGGGACCTACTGGAATAGCTGTTGGGAGACAGATGGTAGCCTCCCGTCAAGGCCATCCAGCGTGTTCTTTAACGTGCGCAGGGTATGGCTCTCTGCCGTACACGGCTTAACGTCCCATCCGACGGACGGCGGCCTTCCCAAACCCATCGGTGTCCCCTACTGGACAGGGCGAGGAATTTTGCGGAAATAAATCTCAACGCTGACCTCGCTGGGACTCGAACCTGGGAACTGCAGATTACGAGCCTGACTCTCTACCAACTGAGTCACCCCGTAACCATCGAGACTCAAGGCCTTTCCACGCCTTTTCATTGGTGACGTCACACGTTCTGACGTCAGCATTCGTCGATCTAGCATCTTGACACCCCGTAGCTGCTTGTGTGTTTGTTGGCGGGATTATTATCTTTAATTATTATCTGGTGTTCAACAAATGTATTTTTAAACAATTTTTGCAAGATAAAAAATGATAGTTTGTTAGAGAACTTAGGAAATAAGAAAAAATGTCTTAGTGCCAAAAAGAGAAAGTTGTCTACCTTCAATAAATAGTATCCACAGAGTTAATTGTTTGCTTTGATATTAATAGTTTTGTGACAAACAGTTTTTCTGGCATGTGGGATTTGAACCATATCTCTCCAGGTACATGCCACAGGTGTTCTAAGACCACTAAACTAATAAGTTATATTAGTGGAAAAAAAAAGTCAGAGTCTGTTAGTTTAGTGGTCTTACACCACTGGCTTATATCTGGAAAGATGTATGCCTAAATGATTAAATCTTTCTTTGCCAGGGTGTATAGAATTATTTTTTTAACAATCGAAGATTGATTAGAGACTTTTTTCTTTACATTTGGGAGGTTAATTGAGGAGACCGTGGGGGACCGTGGGCAGGGGCATTTGGGAGGACCGTGGGCAGGGCGGGGAATTTTGCGGAGATAAATGTGACGTCAGTTTAGACTGCAATGGCATTGTTCTCGAAAGTTACGGCCACCCCCGCCCCGAACATTTAGGACTCGAGCCTGCGAACATCAGTCTACAAAACCTGTCACTCTACCAGCTGAGAGAATCCGAGCCCCAAATTTACATGTAAATAATCTTTTACGGATTTCCCCAAACTGAGTAACTTGAACAAAATTTTCCTTTCCTTTTCTGTTTCTTTGGTAATTCGGGTTATTCGACTCGTTTTAATGTAATTATACGAAATTCGTTTACCTATTCACAAAAAACTTGTATCATCATAAGTTGAGTTATTTTATCTCTGAGAGGCACTTTTTTTGCACACAATGGGTTAATTAGCCAGGTCTCAAAGACCCCAAGATTTAAGAGAATGGGATGCACTGGACATCTGTTAGCAGACAAAAGGAAACCTTCCTTCAGGGCCATCCAGCGTGTTCTTAACGTGCACAAGGTATACATCTCATGCACACAGTCCATGACTTGACATGGGCGGGGGTGGCTCAGTCGAAAGCGCGCCAGGCTCGTAATCTGTAATTCCCAGGTTCGAGTCCCAGCTGGGTCAGCGTTGAGATTTATCTCCGCAAAATTTCCCCGCCCTGCCCACGGTCAGTAGGGGACACCGATAGGCTTGGAAAGGCCGCCGTCCGTCGGATGGGGCGTTAAGCCGTGGCCCCGTGTGCGGGAGAGCCATACCCTGTGCACGTTAAAGAACACGATGGATGGCCTTGACGGGAGACTACCATCTGTCTCCCAACAGCTGTTCCAGTGGGTCCCCTCCCCCAACCTTCTGTGAGCCTTCGGGGTCCTTGTGACCTTGCTATTTAGCCCATGGTGTGCAAAAAAGTGCCGCTCAGAGGTAAAACAATCCAACTCAAATCACCACAAGGGAGAATAATATACTCCTTAAGCACACCCCATTTGCATTGGATGTCTAACAGCAGCCTTTCACTTAATAAAGCTAACAGGGAGGAGAGGAAATCAACAACACCCCTCAACCGAAAGACAACATAGATAAGAAAGAAATCATTCAATATTTCTCAGCAATTGCAACCTAGCAAAAACGTTAACCACCCTAACTTGGCCTCTGTCTACCTTAACAATAAAACAATTAGATAAATCAATCCTAGTAAATTCAATATATAGGAAGATCAGACACAATATCTTCTTTCTCTAAACCGAACAATCCAGAAGAACATTTAAGTGTCTCTGATATATCCATAAACTTTATCAAAGCACTTCTGAAACATCTGCAGTTGAAGTCCATCCGCACCACAATGGCCTGTTGCACTGTTCGTGACGTCAAACTGTGACAAGTATCGACGAAACCTAGCAGTGCTCTTAAGCCAGAAACTTTTGACACTTTCCTAGATAATCTCCCTTTATCAAATCCAGACATAAGTCAGATTTCCTGGTAAGCGTCCATCATCCATCAAAAGGAATTTAAGGATCTTTTCGACGCATCCCAGACTCTGGTAACAATCTTCTCGCCACTTTATTTCAAGTTAATTACTTACCAGTTAGCAATCCTGTTTAAGCGAAAACCGAATATAATAGTTAATCACCTCCCGTTTCAGCATCCTCCCACCACACTTTAATTATCTGTGATATAATTTAACCGATATTCCACCACCCTCTTAAGCAGGAGAAACAGCAATAGCTGCAGCTATCATTGCAACAGTTTTCTATTGATCATTCCATACAAACACACTCTTATCTCCATACTCCTAATCACTCCACTCTTCACCATCTCTCCCGTATCACCAACATCTCCATTCGAAGAGAGATTTGCTAAGAGTATCAATAGCAAATTTCCCTCCGGCAATCTATTCTCTTTCCCGGGATTCTGCAACAGTCTTCTCCCTTTCTGCCTCTGTCTATCTTTTCCTACTCTCTCCCTGTGTTCTTCCCCACACCTTTTCGTCTGAGGGAAAACTTGGAAGATAGAAATTCTCCCAACTCCAAATGGGGAGACGACGTAGGTGCATTAATAAAGCGTGACAGGACTGAGAAGCGATCTTAACAACCGCCATTCCAAATGTTCGTCAGCTAGCATCCGTAATCTTTCCCAGCAGGGAGGAGGGCTCCAGCTTCCGTGGAGGAGAAGGATGAGATGGAGAAGGGGGGGGAGGAGGGATAGAAAGCGGATGGCTCCTCGTGCTCTTCATAGTCATCTGAAATTGACAGTAGAATTCACACAAACGCGTTAGTGGACGCAGGTCGATAATTCTTATACGGTAATTATTTATCCTTTTCAAAGCTCTCTACACTTCGTGCTGGTCCCGCGTTCCGATTCGCGTGTGTGGTTCGTGCAATATCCACGGCAAGTTAGGGATGCTTGCAATGCGTGTTACACCTACTCTGTTGTTTCCTGCCTGCATTTATAGACTCTTTCTCTCTTGTGTATTTACCTCTTTCGGTATTGGTCGAAAATTAATAGTTTTCGACTACAGTGAGTTAGAAACCAGATACAAAACCTTCTGTTGTTGCAGGAATGGAGTTAATGCAATGGCTGGAGTTTTTGCGTTCCCTTCTTTGGATTTTCAGTTAAATGTTAAATAATAAAAGTTGGACTTCAGGGGAGCTTTGAGCAATTTTTTTAGCTATATGATTAAGCCACAAAAACCCCTAAAAGTCAGTTGAGATAAAAACCTAAATAGAACTGTAGTAGCAAATGTTATACGAATGGAGTTAAAATAATTCTTATATTTTTCCTTTGGGGGCTGGAGTTTGGCCAAGGCCACCAAGAAGAAAAGGCCATGATAGTGATATTGTGACGTCACGGACGGAGGGGGAACAGACGAATGAGGTGTCTCCGTTAAAACCAACGCAGCAAACAAGCTTTTATACAGCGCAGTTCATTCGTCTGTTCTCTATGGAGGGATGACGTCACAGTATCGCTGTCATGGCCTTGTCTTCCAGGTGGCCTTGGTTTGACTCAGTCGACAGCGAGCCTAGCCCGTAATCTACAGTTTCTCACTTTCGAGTGCAACCTGAGAGAGAGAGAGTCGAGAATTATCTCCGGTGAACTTCACTCTGCTCTCGCTCAAAAAAGGGGAGTAGTGGTGGCCCAACCTAGCGGATTTGACCTAGAAAAATCCCCAAGGTCACGGGTTACGACCACGACCACTTTCGGTCACGTGACCCTCTGACGTCACTTCCGGTTATGGATTCCGGTTCGTACTTCCGTTCGTCCGCCATCTTGGTTTCTGGTAACCTGAAGTGACGTCACAGGGGGACGTGATCGGAAGTGGGCGTGGGCGTGACCTTGGGGATGTTTCAAGGTTGAATCCGTTAGGTTGGGGCACCACTACTAAGGGGACACTGGTGGGCTTGGAAAGTGGTCCCATGTGCAGGAAAGCCATCCCTTGTACACAATAAGGAACATTCTGTATAGCCTTAACAGGAGACTTCCATCTGTGTCTCCGCAAAATCCCCCGCCCTGCCCACGGTCAGTAGGGGACACCGATGGACTTGGAAAGGCCGCCGTCCGTCATATGGGACGTTAAGCCGTGGCCCCGTGTGCGGGAGAGCCATACCCTGTGCACGTTAAAGAACACGCTGGATGGCCTTGGCGGGAGGTTACCATCTGTCTCCCAACAGCTGTTCCAGTGGGTTCCCTCCCCCAACCTTCTCTGAGGGTCCATGTGACCTGGCCATTTAGCCCATGGTGTGCAAAAAAGTGCCGCTCAGAGGTAAAACAACCCAACCCTCTCCCCCCCCCCAACCTTCTCTGAGCTCTTAGGGTCTTTGCGACCTTGACATTTAGCTCATTGTGTGCAAAAAAAGATATCACTCAGAGGTAAAACAATCCAATCTTCATTCATTCGTACGATAAGAGAATCGATAAATTAAAAAAAAAAAACATTGAAATATCTGCATTAAAGTTAATAGAAAACGAAAATTTTAATGTGTTTACGAAATTAATTATTTTGTAATTATTGAAATATCGATTGTAGTCTATTCAAAAACGGATATTTAAATATTCTGACAGGTACAGATGAACTAAAATAGGCGAACTTCTCGAAAAAACTTTAATATTAAAGATTCGTTATCAAATTATCCAAAACAGTCTCTTTTATATCTCCCTTACTACCAAGTTTTCGCGAATAAATAAAAAATCCTTTCATGACTTCTTTCTAAAACCAGATACAGCAAAACTTCATTAGTACATTCCTCAATATTAGGTTACAAGGATATCCCTCTTTCTAAATGCAGGTACGTATTATAAGAGGATCTTGTTATCATGTATCTACCCTTCTTTGGAAAGTATAGATCACGCTACGATCTAAACTCTCTCTATTTCCATCTATCTTACTATTATATATTTATATTTAATATCAAATGGCATATTTTAATAGGGGCGGGGGTGGTTCACTCGGTAGCGTGGCAGGCTCATAATCTGTAATTCCCAGGTTCGAGTACCAGCTGGGTCAGCGTTGAGATTTATCTCCGCAAAACTCCCCGCCCTGCCTAGGGTCAGTAGGGGACACCGATGGGCTTGGAAAGGCCGTCGTCCGTTGGATGGGATGTTAAGCCGTGGCCCCGTGTGCGGGAGAGCCATACCCTGTGCACGTTAAAGAACACACTGGATGGCCTTAACGGGAGGCTACCATCTGTCTCCCAACAGCTGTTCCAGTGGGTCTCCTCCCCCAACCTTCTCTGAGCTTTCGGGATCCTTGTGACCTGGCCATTTAGCCCATGGTGTGCAAAAAAGTCCCACTCAGAGGTAAAACAACCCAACCCGAAGGCATATTTTAATAGTATCATAACCCAACCCAATCTCTCTTTTGCGTGGGTATATCTCTGAGTCAATCTCTCCCTTTTAAGTAAGTAAGAAATGATTCATTCTCATTTTATACACAATTCATTCACTTCAGATAATGTATTTTACATAACGTATTTTCCAAAAAATATATAATCCACTTTAGGAATATCGAAAGTATTCACGTGAGTGCAAAAAACTCGAATGTTGCTTTATACAATTTGATGAAAATGTTTGGAAAAGGCAACAAATTTAATGAAAAATCTACAGATGTGGGATATCATTTTCTATTCCTTTATTAACAAGACGTATTCCATTTTCAAAATAGAGTTATAAAGAATGACAGAAATTCAATCAAGACGTACATCTGCTATAATTATGACTATTAGAATTTTTTATAAGCAGTTTTTTAATATCGTTAAATTCAGAGAAAGAGGTTTTTCGATTTCCATTTAAAAGAGTGAAGGTTTGTTTCATCTTTAATATCTCCTGGTAAAGTATTAAATATATTTGCTACTAAATATATCAGGGCGGGGGTGGCTCAGTTGGTAGCGCGCCAGGCTCGTAATCTGTAGTTCCCAGGTTCGAGTCCCAGCTGGGTCAGCGTTGAGATTTATCTCCGCAAATATTCCCCCGCCCTGCCCACGGTCAGTAGGGGACCATCTGTCTCCCAACAGCTGTTCCAGTGGGTCCCCTCCCCCAACCTTCTCTGAGCCTTCGGGGTCCTTGTGGCCTGGCCATTTAGCCCATGGTGTGCAAAAAAGTGCCGCTCAGAGGTAAAACAATCCAATCCAAGCTAAATATATCGTTATCACGTTCCTCATTACCAAGATTATAGATTTACAATTAATTCACATCCGCTCCCAAACGTCATGCAGAAAACTTCTTTATCGCGTTAATCATTACTACTGCGAGTCATCGTAACGCAATTCCCCCAACCCCTTTTAGAAAACGTACTAAGAAAGTTTGGACGAATTTATTAAATAAAGGAATATTTTGTCTCTGAAAACTTAATCACATAAGTGCAGAAATGTTCCTTCACTTTTACAGCAGCTAGTGAATTCCGAGGTGTGTATCATAACAAAGGAAGAGATGCTCTCTTGCAGCTTGGTGCACAAACAGGGAGGAAGAGAAGAAGAGTAAGAAGATGAAAAAGAAGAGGAAGAAAGGAAATCACTCTGTCGTGTTTGCAAAACAATGCAAAAGAAGCGACAGACGACAACGTACCCTTTTCGCCTCTGTTGACAGCGAGTGATTACAACTTCAAGTGAACTTTTCTTTCGCGGCAATCTGTGATAATCCGCGTTGCCAGGCAACGTCGAACGCTCTCATCTGGCACCCTGCTGAGAGAGGCGCAATTAGAGAGACGGCTCCGAGCCAACCTGTAGTGTGAGCTCTTCTTATAGAAAATCTCTGGATCTTTTCTCTCTTCGCTCCTCGGAATCGGAGGCGGCGCTTTTGTTCTTGTGGTCCTGCAAAGGATCCGCACACATTGTGCGTTGAATGACAGATCGGCTCCGACGCCGCAGATTTCGAGATTCGGGAGGTTATCTCTGGCTCTGAGAGGTCGTCAAAGGATGGGATGCTGGAAGGGTGGCTGGATAGCTAGTGGTGCACGTGGTTGCAGAGATATGAAAGATTCGATTTCGGGGGGGGGGGGGGGAGACCAAAGTGAAAAGAAAGTTTTAGTTACTTTCTTTTTTTATTTTATCAAATTCTGAGTTTGATCTTTAAATATAGATTTCTTTTTTTTTACAATTTCTGAACTTCAGTATCGGTTCCAAAAGTTAAAAACTGCGTGGATTGGTTTGTTTTCAAAAGTTATGTTTTTGCAGCAAGTCCATCTGTTTAATCATTTTGATAGTTCTATGAGATAAGGCAAACGGAAAACAAGTTCGTTGTTTTTCCTCTGAGCATCCCTTTTGTGAACATAATGTACTAAATGGTTAGGTCCCAAGGACCCCAAGGGCTCAGAGACAGTTGGTTTCCTCCCGGCAAGGCCATGCGATGTATTTTTTAGCATGTTAGGGTGATTGAGCTCTCCCGCACACGAGGCCACAGCTTAACGTCCCATCCGATGGACGGCAGTCTTTCCAAGTCCATCGGGATGCCCAACTAACCGAGGTTGGGTTGTTTTACCTCTGAGAAGCACTTTTTTTGCACACAATGGTGCTAAATGGCCAGGTAACAAGGACCCTGAACGCTCAGAGAAGGTTGGGGGAGGAGACCCATTCGAACAGCTGTTGGGAGACAGGTGGTAGCCTCCCGTCAAGGCCATCCAGCGTGTTCTTTAACGTGCACAGGGTATGGCTCTCCAGCACACGGGGTCACGTCTTAACCTCCCATCCGACGGATGGCGGCCTTTCCAAGCCCATCGGTATCTCCTTTCTCACCGCTGATACGGTAAGAGAATAGCTGAGATAAATCTCAACCCTGACCCAGCCGGGACTCGAACCTGGGAACTGCAAATTGCGAGCCTGGCCCGCTACTGACTGAGCCACCCCAGCCCCATTAATCGGGGGCAGGGTGGGAGTTAGCCGAGATAAATCTCAACGCTAGCCAGAGTGAAACTGGAACGGGGAACTTACCTGGATCGCTACCGATTGAGCTACCCCCGCCCCTTCGCTGATTCATTCCTAAACCTGGATCGCTAGCGACTGAGCCACCCCCGCCCTTTCGATGATTCATTCCTGAACCTGGATCGCTACCCGACTGAGCCACCCCCACCCCTTCGCTGATTCGTTCTTGAACCTGGATCGCTAGCGACTGAGCAACCCCCGCCCCTTCGCTGATTCATTCTTAAACCTGGATCGCTACCGTCTGAGCCACCCCTGCCCCTTCGATGATTCATTCCTAAGTACAATTTTTTTGTCATAATTCCTGAACAACAATTTCATCGTCATCATTCCTAAATAAAAAGTTTGTCGTCATCATTCCTGAACAACAATTTCAATCCCACCATTCCTAAATATGGTTTTATCGTCGCCACTGCTAAATACAATTTTATCGTCATCATCCCAAAATACAATTGTAATGTGACCATTCCTAAACACAATTTTATCGTCGCCGTTCCCAAACACGATCATCACGTCGTCGTCATCACTAAGTGCAATTTTTCTCCTGATCACTGAAATCAATATTACCATCATCATTCCTACATAACAGTTTTTATGGTCATCACATCCCAAAATTAAATTTTTATTTTCAACAGCATCTCTAAATACAATTTTATCATTAAAATCTCTGAATACAAATTTATCATCATTTCTAAGTGAAGTTTTAAATATTTTCATCCGAAAATCGAATTATTTACAGATGTCCTTTTTTTTTTTGGTAATTTTAACGCAGAATCGAGTAAGTAACGGCTTGAATGCAGTGTATGTCTTTCATTCATAGCAAAAACAAGAACTCTTTTAGCGAAGTCTACATTTCACTGAAATGTTTCGAAAACAATCAACCGAAAGTAGAACAATTAGTAGCCCCCCAAACGGTCCTAATCGATAGCGTGTATCGAAACCGTTCTTCTGGGAGAAATATGTTAGTGGCAAAAAAAAATCAGCAACAAAATCTTAGAACTCTTTGATGCCAACTCGCTTCATTCTCTATCCCTTGCAGAACTAAAGTCTTGAGCGGCATCACCATCCAGGAACGCTCTGCAGGGATGCTGGAGGAAGATCTAAGGATGCTTGCAGCCGCTCGTAACTTTTACTGCTGGCACTAAAGCTACAGCACAGCCATCGGCAGACGTGCATCGGCTCACGTAGAGTCGACTGTCATTGTCTAATGCCTTTCCTGTCGCTGGGGAAGATGTGGAACAGAGAAACTCTCTCAGCGTCTGCTAAAAGGAGATGCAGAGGAAGAGAAGGTGTCATTCCCCATTGTATGTCTGCGTAGAGGAGAGAGATTCCGCACCTTCCTTGTCTCAGGTTTTGTGTCTCACGATTCACAGTTTCTGCTCTCGTGGGAGGAGACACAGAGAGGGAGGAGACTTTTTTGTGGCTTTGTTTGCTTTTTTTCTCAAACACTTACTCGCTTTTTTTAGATTTTCAGTTTGTTTACAGTTCTAGGTAGTGGGAGATACCGCGAACAGCAAAGGTAAATATTCCCAGAATGGAATTAAGTAGGCATTCATGGATAGATGCTCTTCACTAATGGATGCTCAGACAGATTAATAAATGGGTGACCTTACAGGAATCGAGAACGTGGATGGAAAATACCGCAATTTGCTTTATAGTCTAATTCAAATGTAACACAGAGAAATGCAAATGGTTTGTTTGATAAGCAGACTGAGTCAAGTGTAACAGAAGGAACTGGGACACATTTTCTTGATAGGCAGACTGAGTCAAGTGTAACAGAAGGAACTGGGACACATTTTCTTGATAGGCAGACTGAGTCAAGTGTAACAGAAGGAACTGGGACACATTTTCTTGATAGGCAGACTGAGTCAAGTGTAACAGAAGGAACTGGGACACATTTTCTTGATAGGCAGACTGAGTCAAGTATAACAGAAAAAACTGGGACACATTTTCTTGATAGGCAGACTGAGTCAAGTGTAATAGATAGAAAGCATGCAGTTTGTTTTCATAATCAAACTGAGTAAAATGTAACAGAAACACTGCACACAATTTTTGTTATAAGCAGACCGAGTCAAATATAACAGACAGCCTAATTCATTTTTTCCACAAAAACTATTTTTTCACACAGTTTGTTTCATACACAGGTTATAATAGACAACACTACAAACTTTTCGATAAAAAGACTCGGTCAAGTGTAACATACAGAATTACACAAATTTGTTTGATACGCAGACCATAGAACTGTCCAGCTTGATAAGTAGACTGAGTCAAGTGTAATGGAACTGCATAGTTTGATAAGTAGACTGAGTCAAGTGTAATGGAACTGCACAGTTTGATAGGTAGATGAGTCAAGTGTAATGGAATTGCCCAGTTTGATAAGTAGACTGAGTCAAGTGTAATGGAACTGCCCAGTTTGATAGGTGGATGAGTCAAGTGTAATGGAACTGCCCAGTTTGATAAGTAGACTAAGTTAAGTGTAATGGAACTGTCCAGTTTGATAGGTAGATGAGTCAAGTGTAATGGAACTGCCCAGTTTGATAAGTAGACTGAGTCAAGTGTTATGGAACTGCCCAGTTTGATAAGTAGACTGAGTAAAGTGTAATGGAACTGCGCAGTTTGATAGGTAGACTGAGTCAAGTGTAATGGAACTGCGCAGTTTGATAAGTAGACTGGGCCAAGTGTAATGGAACTGCCCAGTTTGATAGGCAGACTGAGTCAAGTGTAATGGAACTGCACAGTTTGATAGGTAGACTGAGTCAAGTGTAATGGAACTGCCCAGTTTGATAGGCAGGCTGAGTCAAGTGTAATGGAACTGTCCAGTTTGATAGGCAGGCTGAGTCAAGTGTAATGGAACTGCCCAGTTTGATAGGCAGGCTGAGTCAAGTGTGATGGAACTGCACAGTTTGATAGGTAGATGAGTCAAGTGTAATGGAACTGCACAGTTTGATAGGTAGATGAGTCAAGTGTAATGGAACTGCACAGTTTGATAGGTAGATGAGTCAAGTGTAATGGAACTGCCCAGTTTGATAAGTAGACTGAGTCAAGTGTAATGGAACTGCCCAGTTTGATAAGTAGACTGAGTCAAGTGTTATGGAACTGCCCAGTTTGATAAGCAGACTGAGTCAAGTGTAATGGAACTGCACTCAGCTTGTTCGGTATGCAGACTGAGTCAAGTGTAATAAAACTGCACACAGTTTGTTTAATAAACAGACTGATTCAAATATAACAGACAGAACTGCGTACAGTTCTTTTGGCAAAGGGACAGTCAAACAAGCTCCATTCTCTTGCAGGACGATTTTGCAGCTTTTCAAATGAGATAAAATTAGTTATTAGTGAGAATCTCTACTTTAAACACTTAAAATTAAGGTGATTGAAACAAATATTGACTATACGATGAATTTTAGATATATTCATCAATATACGATACTGGTGATATGCGTTCAAATCAATTAAAAAAACTGATTATCTAGTTTAACTGCCTTCTCTTATTTACAGTCGCTCAAAAATATATCCGAACACTATGGTTGATTGCAGAATTGAGAAAAAATATCTGGCAACTTTTTTTTAGAAATTAGTGATCTGGCAATCTTCGTGTCACGTGACACGAAGTTTTCCAGATCGCTAATTTCTATTTTTTATTATTTTTTTTATATTTTTTTGAGCGACTGTACCTCCTGATGATAATAATAATTACTCTTGTGAAGGATTACATTTAGGGGCGGGTAGCGCACCAGGCTCGTACTCTGTAGTTTCCAGGTTCGAGTTCCCCCTGTGGCAACTTTGAAATTAATCTCCTCTTAACCTCACCCTGCCTTCAGTCAAAAAAGGGTCACCGATGGGCTTGGAAAGGCAGCCGTCCGTCGGATGGGACTTAAAGTCGTGGTTCCCTGTGCAGGAGAGCCATAATTTATGCAAGTTTAAGGACACTCTAGATGTCCTTTACAGAGACTACCCTGTGCTTCCTAACAATTGTCCAGCAAATCCCCTTCTCTGAACTTTTGGGATCCTTGTGACCTGACCATTTAGCACATGGTGCGCAAAAAATTTCCGCTCTGAGGTAAAATAGCTCCGGATTGCATTTATGTTTCTTGCTACGGTTTTACTGTTCGATATCTCATTAAAGAAGAAGCCTTTTAATTTGAATAAATTGTACGTGATGCAACCTCAAGTTGAAAAATATTGCAATGGGAAGAAATAAATTCAAATCCATAATTCAAAATATGAAAAAAAAACACCTCGAACAAACTGGTGACAAAAATCAGATGATTTCTGACTATAAAACGAAAATCAGTTCACATTGTTTCACCTCTTCACTAGAAAACGCCGAATTTTAGGATATTTATGTCCACGAACCATAATCATGTCCTCGTTTCAGAAAAAGACTCCGATGGGGTTGAAAAGACCGCCGTCCATCGGATGATACCTTAAGCTGGGTACCATTTTCAGGAGAGCCATATCTTGTGCACTACTAGTATATTAATTGATAAGATTATAAGAGAACTAAATGTCAGTGATTAAAAATATGCTCCGCGGTTTTCAACGCATAGTCTTACTTGTTTGAAACGATAGTTTACTATCTGTTGAATCGTTCTAAGTTGTTCTCTTACGTACGCAGCAGAATCCATAACGCAACGCAAGAATTACTCTCTCGTTTGGGGGGCGGGGGAGGGCTCAGTCGGTAGCGCACCAGGCTCGTAATCTGCAGTTCCCAGGTTCGAGTCCCAGCTGGGTCAGCGTTGAGATTTATCTCCGGAAAACTCCCCGCCCTGCCCACGGTCAGTAGGGGACACCGATGGGCTTGGAAAGGCCGCCGTCCGTCGGATGGGACGTTAAGCCGTTGCTCCGTGTGCGGGAGAGCCATACCCTGTGCACGTTAAAGAACACGCTGGATGGCTTTGACGGGAGGCTACCATCTGTCTCCCAACAGCTGTTTCAATGGGTCCTTTCCCTCAACCTTCTCTGAGCCTTCGGGGTCCTTGTGACCTGGCCATTTAGCCCATGGTGTTAAAAAAAAGTGCCGCTGATGTTCAAAAAAAAAAACCAACCCAACCCTCTCTTGTCTGCACTTTAATTTCGTAAACCTCCCTTATCTAAGCCCCACAAAAAGAAATTAAGTGGGAGGGGGTTTAGGTCCGGAGATCTCAGCGTTGATCATGGTGATGAACCACCATGACCAATACACCGTACCCCGTAGCTGGTTCAAGTAGTATGCTTAATTATCATTATTATTATTATTTTGCCCAAAACATTTTACTTATTTTTTTGTCCGTATATCATATCATTTATTTCAGATCCCTTTTTTACATGTATAATAGAAAAAAAAACGTTACTCCTTAGGTGTCGCATCTGCCTCTGTGGTCTGGAAGGAAATTATCAATCTAGATCCCAATAGATATCTGTGAAAAGTCAACACCACAGAAGAAAGTTAAGTCAAGCATTGGAAAAAAAACTAAGATGTATTCGTGATTCGAACCCAGGCTCCTTTAGCTCCAACTCCAACCCTGGGCCAATGGGAGAATTTTTCACATTGATTTAGACTTTATATTAGGGAGGAATAATTCTACATCAAATAAATTATATTTGCAACGTTCAGGCCTATTCTTTGAGGGAGGCCCCTACTCATGAGCTTCATCATATTTATTTGCTTTTACCTTTCTTTCGACTAGGATAAGCAATAATCTCTCATTTATAACCTCCTTGTCTTCTTTTAATTCCTCTTTCTCTTTTCCTTCTCTTCTTCCTCTTCTTCTTCCTTTTCATCCATCTTTTCATTCTTGTCTTCTTCCCATTCCTCCTCTAACTCTGGGAGGGGGTGGCTCAGTCGGTAGCGCGCCAGGCTCGTAATCTGTAGTTCCCAGGTTCGAGTCCCAGCTGGGTCAGCGTTGAGATTTATCTCCGCAAAATTCCCCGCCCTGCCCACGGTCAGTAGGGGACACCGATGGGTTTGTAAAGGCCGCCGTCCGTCGGATGGGACGTTAAGCCGTGGCCCCGTGTGCGGGAGAGCCATACCCTGTGCACGTTAAAGAACACGCTGGATGGCCTTGACGGGAGGCTACCATCTGTCTCCCAACAGCTGTTACAGTGGGTCCCCTCCCCCAACCTGCTCTGAGCCTTCGGGGTCCATGTGACCTGGCCATTTAGCCCATGGTGTGCAAAAAAGTGCCGCTCAGAGGTAAAACAACCCAACCCTCTAACTCTTCTTTTATTCTTTGCTTGCTTCTCTTCTTCCACGTTTTCTTTCCTTTCTGCTTCCCACTCTTCCCCTTTCTACTCTTCTTCGTCTTCTTCATTTTACCTGAATTTCCATCTCTGCTTTCTCCTTTTATTCCTCTTCTCACTTTTCCTCTTCCTTCTATTTTACTGCTTCCTCCTCTTCTACCTCCTCTTCCCCCTTTTACTACTCTTTTTCCTCCTCTTTCTCTTCTTCATTTTACTCTTCTTCTGTTCTACCTCATTAATTTCCTCCTCTTCCTCCACTTTTTCTTTCTTCTCTTCTACTTCTTCCTTCACTTGTTCCTCTTCTTCCACCTCTACTTTTTCCTTTTCCACTTCTTCCTCCTACTCTTCCGTTTCCTATTCCTCGCACTCACATATCCATTCCACTCATCTACTGATCGGGATGAGCCAGGTATCTGTAAAATTCTGTTCCCGTTTGCTCCGCTGCAACTTAACATTTGTAGCATCGGGACGTCAGCATCCCAAGCTCCATGATGATGATGCTCTGCAGAGTCAATGCGTGGTTTATCAGAGAGAGCGAGAGCAAGAGAGAGAGGAAAGAAGAGCGACAGAAAGGAAATGAACGAAGGAAAGAGGCAGCATTACGTGACCAATTGTGTTAGTTTGGGAGCTTGGATGTATGGATGCGTGAAACGCCTCGTGCATCTCGTGATCCTGCTCCATCACCGGAAGCTGCGGAGCTAAAGGGAAGAGGATGAAGAGCAGGAAATGGACTTTGGATGGGTGTCTCACGCGCAGTGTCCGCAGACCGTGCTTAATGCCGCCTTCTGTTCCCTGGGTCACGTCACAATTCTTGCGGCTGTGAGCGAAGGCGAAGTTCTGGGGATAAACGCCGTTGGTAGCTTTTACTGTTTAGACCCGACAAAGCGACCGTCAACTTCAAACTATAATCATGCAGAAATCTTCCTCCGGAGGTCTCTCTTAAACAGAAAGTTTAGTCTCCCTTTCTGGATTGTTGTGTCATCTTGTAGGTTAGTTCCGGCGATGTCTCATCGTTCTGCTAGTGGAGGGCAGCATTTTAAAACGTCAGAGTTGAATATATGTACTACGTATATCTTAAGGCAACAAATGATAGAGAGAGAGAGATACTCAGAGACATCAGATTTCGGTTTTATCCATTGGATTTATTTCCGACTTCCTAGCTTCACACTCTTAGTTCTGATTGATCATACTGACTTGTGAGTGAATAATATTTAAAGTCCTTTCTCAGTTTGTTTTGCTAAATGAAATATTATATTAATTCACTTCATTGTTATTTAATGAAAAAGGAAGATTGGGGTTGGTTGTTTTATCTTTAAGAGGCGTTTTTTTGCACACAATGGGTTAAATAGCCAAGTCACAATGACACCAAGGCTAAATGGCGAAATCGTCACAACGACATCAAGGGCTAAATGGCCAAATCGTCACAAAGACATCAAGGGCTAAATGGCCAAATCATCACAAAGACATCAAGGGTTAAATGGCCAAATCATCACAAAAACATCAAGGGCTAAATGGCCAAATCATCACAAAGACATCAAGGGCTAAATGGCCAAATCATCACAAAGACATCAAGGGCTAAATGGCCAAATCACAGGAACACCAAGGCTAATTGACCAAATCACAAAGACACGTGGGTCTAAAAGGTGAAATCACTCCTTGTAATTTGGCTTTTTAGCCCTCGGTTTTAGTCCTCTGGCCAAATCACAAGGATACACAGTGTTAAATGTTCATGTCACAAAGACACCAGAGACTCGGAGAAGGTTGGGGAAAGAGGCCCATTGTCCAGCAATTAAGAAACAGATGGAAGCCTCCCATGAAGGTCATCCAGCATGTTCTTTAATGTGCGCAGAGTACGGCTCTCCTTAACACTTGGCTACAGCTTTACGTCCCATTCAATGGACGACGGCTTTTTCAAGCCAAACGGTGTCCTCTTTCTCACCAAGGGGATGACGGGGATTTAGAGAAAATAAATCTCCAATCTGGTACAGGGGAGACTCAAAACTGGAAACTACAGATTACGAGCCTGGGGCTCTTCCTACTTAGTAAATACCTGCTCCAGAAAGATTGAAATGTAATAACACTAGTGTTGAACATAATGAAGAACATTAAAACACAAAACATCCAAGGGGATGAATTGAATCCTTTCAATCTAGAGACTATACATCAATGATACAGAAATATATTATTCATTCACTAAAAGGGTGTTTCATAGCTTTCAGCAATACGCATATAAGAATTTTATTTTCACTTATTTTTTTTATAGCATAACCTATATCTTTTTTGTTCCTCCATTAATTATGTTGAATAGAAATTGTCAGTGTTCATTATCTACTCTCGACTGAACTTTTTAAACACAACACTTGTCAGTGTCCTGCTCAGAGAAGGTATTTCTGTTACCTGCTCTCGACTGAACTTTTTAAACACAACACTTGCCAGTGTCCTGCTCAGAGAAGGTATTTCTGTTACCTACTCTCAACTGAACTTTTTAAACACAACACTTGTCAGTGTCCTGCTCAGAGAAGGTATTTCTGTTACCTACTCTCGACTGAACATTTTAAACACAACACTTGTTAGTGTCCTGCTCAGAGAAGGTATTTCTGTTACCTACTCTCAACTGAACTTTTTAAACACAACACTTGTTAGTGTCCTGCTCAGAGAAGGTATTTCTGTTACCTACTCTCAACTGAGCTTTTTAAACACAACACTTGTCAGTGTCCTGCTCAGAGAAGGTATTTCTGTTACCTACTCTCGACTGAACTTTTTAAACACAACACTTGTCAGTGTCCTGCTCAGAGAAGGTATTTCTGTTACCTACTCTCAACTGAACTTTTTAAACACAACACTTGTTAGTATCCTGCTCAGAGAAGGTATTTCTGTTACCTACTCTCAACTGAACTTTTTAAACACAACACTTGTCAGTGTCCTGCACAGAGAAGGTATTTCTGTTACCTACTCTCAACTGAACTTTTTAAACACAACACTTGTCAGTGTCCTGCTCAGAGAAGGTATTTCTGTTACCTACTCTCGACTGAACTTTTTAAACACAACACTTGTTAGTGTCCTGCTCAGAGAAGGTATTTTTGTTACCTGCTCTCGACTGAACTTTTTAAACACAACACTTGTCAGTGTCCTGCTCAGAGAAGGTATTTCTGTTACCTACTCTCAACTGAACTTTTTAAACACAGCACTTGTTAGTGTCCTGCTCAGAGAAGGTATTTCTGTTACCTACTCTCAACTGAGCTTTTTAAACACAACACTTGTCAGTGTCCTGCTCAGAGAAGGTATTTCTGTTACCTACTCTCGACTGAACTTTTTAAACACAACACTTGTTAGTGTCCTGCTCAGAGAAGGTATTTTTGTTACCTGCTCTCGACTGAACTTTTTAAACACAACACTTGTCAGTGTCCTGCTCAGAGAAGGTATTTCTGTTACCTGCTCTCGACTGAACTTTTCGAACACAACACTTGTCAGTGTCCTGCTCAGAGAAGGTATTTCTATTACCTACTCTCGACTGAACTTTTTAAACACAACACTTGTCAGTGTCCTGCTCAGAGAAGGTATTTCTGTTACCTACTCTCAACTGAACTTTTTAAACACAACAACACTGGTGTTTAGTAAAAAAAATGTTTTTCTAACCAAAAAAGGATTTGAATTTCGGAAAGTTTTTATAAAATAATGGAAGCTGTTTTTAAAATAATCCTTAAAGGATCGTTCAAATGAAAAATGGACAAGTCTGAAACGAAGCTTAAATCATTTATTAATCTGTTCAAATTACTGGGGCGGGATGGCTCAGTCGGTAGCGCGCCAGGCTCGTAATCTGCAGTTCACAGGTTCGAGTTCCAGCTGGGTCAGATTTATCTCCGCAAAACTCCCCGCTCTACCCACGGTCAGTAGGGGACACCGATGAGTTTGGAAAGGCCACCGTCCGTCGGATGGGATGTTAAACCATCACCCCGTGTGTGGGAGAGCCATACCCTATGCACGCGTGTTAACACGCTGGATGTCCTTGACAGGAGGGTACCATCTGTCACCCAACAGCTGTTTCAATGGGTCCCCTGCCCCAACCGTCTCTGAGCCTTCGGGGTCCGTGTGACCTGGCCATTTAGCCCATGGTGTGCAAAAAAGTGACGCTCAGAGGTAAAACAACCCAATTGTTCAAATTACCTATGTCTATTCAGACATTTGCTTCAACATCAAATTAGCATCATGGTATCTTCTTTCGTGGGGCAACTTTGGCTGTTGCAGCAGAAGAGTGGGACAATGCACTTGTTTGTCAGACTCCAACTTCCTTCTTTTCATAGCGTTTTTTAGAGATCCATAAATGTGAAAATCTAATAGGAGGAGATGCCAAGATTATTATAAGGATGATGTTCCAGGTTTATTGTTACTTGGGAAGTATGGAAGTTGACGTTGCCAAGCAACAAAACAACCATTACACAAAGGTCTTGAAACCTTCGGCGTTATTGCCTGCCTTCAAATGCCCATAGTTACGCAAAATATCGTTTTGATGGCATTATCTAGTCCAGAAACTCAAACAACAGCTGCCCTGAGAGTCAAACTAAAACGTCAATTAAACACACATGGTTGAATTATCGATGCTTCCATGTCAGGTTTGTATGGAATCCACACAAAATCCGTAACATTCAAGCCAATACTTGCCACTGATTCTAGTGTTGAGGAGTTCCTTCTATTTATACACGTTGCACTGTGTGAGGACACAAATATCATTCAGTCCATGATATAGAGGTTGCCCAGTTTTCGTTTGTAATACTCTTATACGTTTCTTATAATACTTGAGGTCCATAGACTTACATCAGGTTATATTCTTATGAATGGTGCGCCCAGACCCATTTTAATACAGAAACAATGATGAGGGATCCTTGATAGAAGATCTTAAGTTCCTGATCAAAGATCAGATATGGAACTTTGTAAATAAATATCAATACAATTAACGTGTTGAATCAGCAACCAATTTTTGGGGGGCGGGGGTGGCTCAGTCGGTAGCGCGCCAGGCTCGTAATCTGTAGTTCCCAGGTTCGAGTCCCAGCTGGGTCAGCGTTGAGATTTATCTCCGCAAAATTTCCCCGCCCTGGCCACGGTCAGTAGGGGACACCGATGGGCTTGGAAAGGCCGCCGTCCGTCGGATGGGACGTTAAACCGTGGCTCCGTGTGCGGGAGAGCCATACCCTGTGCACGTTAAAGGACACGCTGGATGGCCTTGACGGGAGGCTACCATCTGTCTCCCAACAGCTGTTCCAGTGGGTCCCCTCCCCCAACCTTCTCTGAGCCTTCGGGGTCCTTGTGGCCTGGCCATTTAGCCCATGGTGTGCAAAAAAGTGCCGCTCAGAGGAAAAACAAACAACAAAAAACCAATTTTTTGAAAGTTCGTAATATTTGCCATATTACCAAAAAAGGAAATGACTTTTCCATGATTCGATATCTGCGTAATGTGACAAAAAAGACACATATAGCCATGACCCGAAACAAACATGTCTCACAAAGAAGGCAGAGTCAAGCTACGAAATGGGTCATGTCTCAAGAAAAAAACAATTACAATCAGGACACAAAACGTAACCCTGTCTGATAAAGGGGAGAGGGTAAATCGGCAGCTAGCTCGCGAGACTTGTAATGTACAATTCCCAGGTTCGAGTCCAACCTCGGATACCATTGATATTTATCTCCACAAAACTCCCCACCCAGCCCTCGGACAATAGGGGACACCGATGGGCTTGGAAAATCCTCCGTCCGTCGGATGAATAAGGAAGTGGCCCTGTTTGCGGGAGAGCCATACCCTGTCCTCGTCAAAGAACACGTTGGATGGCTATGACGGGCGGTTACCATCTGTCTCCTAACAGCTCTCCAGTGATTCCCCTTCGATAATCTTGTCGGAGCCCTTGGGGTCCTTGTGACTTGTAATCTGTTGTTCCCAGGTTCGAGTCCCAGCTGGGTCAGCGTTGAGATTTATCTCCGCAAAATTCCACGCCCTGCCCACGGTCAGTAGGGGACACCGATGGACTTGGAAAAGCTGTCGTCCGTCGGATGGGACGTTAAGCCGTGGCCCCCGTGTGAGTGAGAGCCATACCCTGTGCACGTTAAAGAACACGCTGGATGGCCTTGGCGGGAGGTTACCATCTTCCTCCCAACAGCTGCTCCAGTGGGTCCCCAACCTTCTCTGAACCTTCGTGGTCCTTGTGACTTGGCCATTTAGCCCATTGTGTGCAAAAAAGTGCCGCTCAGAGGTAAAACAACCCAACAACCTTGTGACTTGGCAATTTAGCCCATTCTACGCAAAAAAAGCAACAAAAGCAACCGTCAGAGATAAAACAAAACAACAACAACAACCTAGAACCCAGAGTTTTTCTGAAATCGTTATCCATTGTGCAGGAAAAGAAAAAAAAACTTTCCTAAATAAAACATCTCAATCCTCTTAGTTGCTCTTAAGCCCAGTAAACCTTGTTGAGATATTACCATGGAGTCTAAAACATTTAAAGAATTATCTCTGACTCACCTGTCAGAGAATTTTGTCAAATGAAATCCTTAACAAATCTAACTGACTTCTCTCCCCAAACGTTTAGATAATTCTCTTAGCTGTCTCTTGCCGGAAATTACCTGAATATTTATTGGAAAACAATGCAGAGTTACTGGTAGGATATCGATTTTTCCATGCGCTATTTCAGGAAAGATAGAAAAATCAATAAATATCTTCTTGGACCACGGTTATTTGTAGAAACGCGACTATAGCATCTTTCGGATAAATAAGAAAAGGAAAAAAAATATTTTCATATTCAGTACGAATCACTGGAGAAGATTCAGTTTATTTTTGGATAAATTTTTGGTTTCTTTGGGTTTATTTTTCTTTTTCTTTTTTTTTTTTTCGGGAAGCTACTGAGTGCTTTTAGGTTGGGTTTCATCAGAGCGGCATTCTTTCTGCGTATTTGCTTAAAATGGTCGGTTACAAAACCCCCCAAGGGCTCAGAGAAGGTTGGGAGAAGGGGGTCCACTGAATAGCTGTTAGGAGACAGATGATGCCTGCCATCAGGGCCTTCCAGCACGTATGGCTCTTGCGCACAGGGAGCCAAGGTTTAACGTCCCATCTTAAAAGTGAAATCTTTAAGTAAGGGATTTCATTTGACAAAATTATCTAACAGGTGAGTTAGTGATAATTCTTTAGATCTTTCAGACACCATGGTAAATATCTCAGCAAGCTAAAGAGCAGAGGATTGAAATGTTTTATTTAAGAGAGTTTTTCTTTTTCACACAATGGATTACGTAGCTAGGTCAGAAAAACCCTGGGTTCTAGGCTGTTGTTTGTTGAGTTGTTTTTCCTATGACTGGCACTTTTTTTTGCACACAATGTGCTAAATGACCAGGTCACAAGGACCCCAAGTGGTCCGAGAAGGTTGTCGAAGAGGAATCACTGGACAGCTTAGGAGACAGATGTTAACCGCCCGTCATAGACATTCAACGTTTTATCTTTAACGTTGACAGGGTGTGGCTCTCCCGTACACAGGACCACGTCTTTACCCATCCGATGGACGGCGACTTTTCCAAGCCCATCGGTGTCCCGGTACTGACCGAGAGGAAGGGTGAGGAGTTTTGTGGAGATAAATCTCAACGGTAGCCGAGGTTGGACTCGAACCTGGGAACTGCAAATTACGAGTCTGGCGAGATACCGATTGAGCCCCCCGCCCCACTCGCTTCCCATTTCCAAAGAGAAACGAAAAGTTACCGTAAAAGGAGAATGGGGGGTCTTGGCTCAGTTGATGTGGTCCCAGATTTCCTCCATTAGCCTCCATCCTTTCCTCTGTGAAAAGGGCAACTCCAATGGACTTGCAAGGACGTCATGCTTAATCCATGCGGCCCAGATGCGGAAGAGCCTCACCCTGTTACACTTAAAGAACATGTCGAATGGCCTTGATACAAAGCTTGACAAGTATTCTAGTATATTCCAACTATAAACCCCTGGGGTCCTTGTGACCTGGTGCTTTAGATTCCCTTGAAATGTCTCACTGAATGGTCTTGATGGGAGGCTTCCATATGGCTCCTAACAAATCTCTTGTATATTCCAAATTCAGCTATGACCACTGGGGTCCTTCTGACTTATCCCTTTATTTCTCTTTGCGGTGTGAGGGTTGACTCAGTGATTAAAGCACCAGGCTCGTAGTCTGCAGTTCCCCGGTTCCAGTCCCGAGTGCGGCAGCGTTGAGATTTATCTCCGCTAAAAATAGCTCGCTCCCTTCCCTCGGCCAAAAAAGTAACATCGATGGTCTTGTAAAAGCTGCCGCCCGTCGAATATGACGTTAAGCCGCGATTCCTTGTGCATGAGAGCTATACCTTTTGCATGTTAAAGAACGCACAAGATATGACTCTCCTGTTAAAGATCCCTAGATGGTCTTGACGGAATACTTTCATCAGTCTGTTAAAAGCTATCCATTAGATCCCCTTCCCATAACCTGGGCGGGAGTGGCTCAGCCGGTAGAGCGCCATGCTCGTAATCTGTAGTTCCCTGGTTCGAGTCCCAACTAGGTCGCGTTGAGATTTATCTCCGCAAAATTCCCCGCCCTGCGCACAGTCAGTAGGGACATCGATGGGCTTGGAAAGGCCGCCGTCCGTCGGATGGGACATTAAGCCGTGGTACTGTGTGCGGGAGAGACATATCTTGTGTGCATGTTAAAGAACACGCTGGATGGCCTTGACGGGAGACTACCATCTGTCTCCCAATAGCTGTTCCAGTGGGTCCCCTCCCCCAACCTTCTCTGAACCTTCGGGGTCCTTGTGCCCTGGCCATTTAGCCCATGGTGTGCAAAAAAGCGCCGCTCAGAGGTAAAACAACCCAACCCTTCCCATAACCTTTGGGCACTTGTGGCCAAAGGTTATGGGAAGGTGAAACAAGTGCCCCAAATAACTTTGGGGCACTTGTGACCTGGCCATTTAGCCCATTGTATGCAAAACAGAAAACGAATCTCAAAAAAACGAAACAACCTATTGTGTGCATCCAAACTGCAGCACGCAAAACAGAACAATCCAATTCAACCTCTGAGCACCTGTTACAGTCTCCGAGCAATAATCGAACTTTGCAAAAAGAAATCTTTCCCTAAAGAGACTCCCCAGATGAACCAAAAAAAAAAATGAAAAGCAGCTGGAAAAGTTCGACGTCAAATTGCGTCGCCCAGCAGATGGCGCTGTGCGTGCCACGGGCAATCATTACGCATCTCCGCCATCTTGTTAACTGCACGCGATCCGAACAGAAAAACAAACCGAGTTAAATATATGGGGAGCAAAAAAAAGGAGAGCTCCTTCATCTCTTTACTTTATGTTCCGCTGGTGGTCCAAACAAACCTAAACAAGCACTCTCTCGTTCCACTGTTCGAGCCGCTTGGTACTTGCTGACACGGAGGAGGAAAAAAATTTGTATACTGAATTTCGATCGAGTTGCCATAGAAACCGTAAACGAAGCAGTCACGAATACATTCGTTGCCAGTGGGGTATTATTGACACAGAACTCAGCGAATGATATTATACACATGTTCCGAAAATGACCAGTGATCAAGATTTCTGGTCCTTCAAAGATAGGTTATTATCAGAAAGGGAACAGCCAAAGTATTTTTTTTTCATTCAGGAAGGGCTATTGCAAAACAGAGACGGTTTATTTGCAACTTGTTATGAACACTACCCTCAATCAATGCATCCGACCTATTGTTTTTATTTTGGAAAAAAGAGAAACTTCACAAACATCAGTGTGTTTTGTTGTTGTTCTAAAGTGCTTCGAAAGTTTCCAATGTTGAGCTGAACACTGTAAACGAAAACGTCTTCCATTTCGTGATTATAAATTAAACCGATTCGAAATTTATTTCACAAAAGCTTTCCAGTTTTAAAGGATTGAAAGCTTTCCATGTAACAAATGCCAAACTATTCAAGTTCGATCAAAATTTTGACACTTTTGCGGAAAATTCTAACTCAGGTGTTTTGCTTTCTACTTGTGTCTCTACAGCAAGGTGCTCATCAGTGTCCAAGTTCCGTTACGTCTCTATATTCATCTAGAGCAGAGCATTAATGAGCTACGTAGCTCCTCTACGCCTATTTATTCATTCCAAAGCAAGACATTAGTGAACTACCAGCTCTTATGTCTCTTTACTGATCTAGAGCAGAACCATGATGAGCTACCTAGCTCCACTACGTCTACTTACTCATTCTAAGCAAGGAACTGGTGAGCAACCTAGCTCCTCCGTATCTTTATTCGTCTAAACCAGGGCATTGATGAACTACCTAGCTCTTCTATGTCTCTTTACCCATTCTAAAAACAAGATATTGGTGAACTGCTTAACTCCTCTACGTCTCTTAACTCTCTTTACTCATCTAAAGCAGGCCATTGATGAGGTACCTAGTTTCTCTATGTCTCTTTACACATATAAAGCAGAGCTTTGATGAGCTACCTAGCTCTTCTATGTCTCTTTACCCATTCTAAAAACAAGATATTGGTGAACTGCTTAACTCCTCTACGTCTCTTTACTCATCTAAAGCAGGCCATTGACGAGGTACCTAGTTTCTTTGTCTCTTTACACAACAAACGCAGAGCTTTGATGAGCTACCTAGCTCTTCTATGTATCTTTATCCATTCTAAAAACAAGATATTGGTGAACTGCTTAAGTCCTCTACGTCTCTTTACTCATCTAAAGCAGGCCATTGATGAGGTACCTAGTTTCTTTGTCTCTTTACACAACAAACGCAGAGCTTTGATGAGCTACCTAGCTCTTCTATGTATCTTTATCCATTCTAAAAACAAGATATTGGTGAACTGCTTAACTCCTCTACGTCTCTTTACTCATCTAAAGCAGGCCATTGATGAGCTACCTAGTTTCTTTATGCCTCTTTACACATCAAACGCAGAGCTTTGATGAGCTACCTAGCTCTTCTATGTCTCTTTACCCATTCTAAAAACAAGATATTGGTGAACTGCTTAACTCCTCTACGTCTCTTTACTCATCTAAAGCAGGCCATTGATGAGCTACCTAGTTTCTTTATGCCTCTTTACTCATCTAAAGCAGAGCATTGATGAGCTACCTAGCTCTCTATGTCTCTTTACCCATTCTAAAAACAAGATATTGGTGAACTGCTTAACTCCTCTACGTCTCTTTACTCATCTAAAGCAGGCCATTGATGAGGTACCTAGTTTCTTTATGCCTCTTTACACATCAAACGCAGAGCTTTGATGAGCTACCTAGCTCTTCTATGTATCTTTACCCATTCTAAAAACAAGATATTGGTGAACTGCTTAACTCCTCTACGTCTCTTTACTCATCTAAAGCAGGCCATTGATGAGCTACCTAGTTTCTTTATGCCTCTTTACTCATCTAAAGCAGAGCATTGATGAGCTACCTAGCTCTTCTATGTCTCTTTACCCATTCTAAAAACAAGATATTGGTGAACTGCTTAACTCCTCTACGTCTCTTTACCCATTCTAAAAACAAGATATTGGTGAACTGCTTAACTCCTCTACGTCTCTTTACTCATCTAAAGCAGGCCATTGATGAGCTACCTAGTTTCTTTATGTCTCTTTACACATCAAAAGCAGATCATTAATGAGCTACCTAGCTCCTCTCCTCCATATTTTCCTCCAGAGCAGTGTTCCCAAGGGGAGAGTTGCGGACCCCTAGCGGGGGTTTCTTTCCGTTTTCCTCTGGAAATACTTTAAATATAACAACGAATACTTATAGATTGATACAGCTTTCCATGAAAGTGGGAGTTAGTAAAAATAAAAGGGGGAGCCGAACCCAAAATGGTTGGTAAAATTTTTCGGAAAAATTGGGAATATATTTTTATTTGAATATACGTAAGTATATATTTTTTTTAATTTGCACTCTAGCACGACATTCTTAAAACGAACCGACCTAAAGGGAACCTGAGTTGAGCCATTTAATAGAAGGCCATTAAATCAAGAACTTATTCGTTTAATACAAATTGTACTGAAACTCCGAATGCGGTCTTCATTAACCTGTCTAGAACATTAACTTCATTAATGTATGTATTATATTTACGTTCAGTCGCTCAAAAAAGTATCCGAACACTATGGTTGATTACAGAATTCAGAAAAAATATCTGGAGCGTGTACAGCAACTGTACACGCTCCAGTTACCGTTCACAGCAAACTGGAGCGTATGCAGTTACTGCACACGCTCCAGTTTGCTGTGAGCGGTAACTGCACACGCTCAATATTTCCGTGAGTGAGCCCACACGATCCAGGTCTTTGTGAGCTCACACGATCCAATGTGCTGTGAACATTAACCGCAACCGCTCCAGTTTTCTGTGAACGGTAACTGCACACGCTTAATTTTTCCGTGAGTGAGCCCACACGATCCAGGTCTTTATGAGCTCACACGATCCAATGTGCTGTGAACATTAACCGCAACCGCTCCAGTTTGCTGTGAACGGTAACTGCACACGCTCAATATTTCCGTGAGTGAGCCCACACGATCCAGGTGTTTGTGAGTTCACACGATCCAATGTGCTGTGAACATTAACCGCAACCGCTCCAGTTTTCTGTGAACGGTAACTGCACACGCTTAATTTTTCCGTGAGTGAGCCCACACGATCCAGGTCTTTATGAGCTCACACGATCCAATGTGCTGTGAACATTAACCGCAACCGCTCCAGTTTGCTGTGAACGGTAACTGCACACGCTCAATATTTCCGTGAGTGAGCCCACACGATCCAGATCTTTGTGAGCTCACACGATCCAATGTGCTGTGAACATTAACCGCAACCGCTCCAGTTTTCTGTGAACGGTAACTGCACACGCTCCATATTCATTGCATTATATATTCATACGCATTATATGTATTAAAAAATATCCGAACACTATGGTTGATTACAGAACTCAGAAAAAATATCTGGCAACGATTTTTTTAGAAATTAGGGATCTGTCAACCTTCGTGTCACGTGACACTAAGTTTTGCCAGATCACTAATTTCTAAAAAAAATTGTTGCCAGATATTTTTTCTGAATTCTGTAATCAACCACAGTGTTCGGATACTTTTTTGAGCGACTGTACTACACTTCATATTAGAGAACTTTCATGTTATGATGTCAATGGGAATCCAACTTCGAATATCTATAACTTCTAAAATATGCAGCTAATAGAAAAGTGTAAATGAAGATAAAAATCATGAGCCAATCTATTCGAATCTCGATTTTTCAACACTATTGGTTCAGCATTTAAAGAATTAATGAAAGCTAGAATATTTCACAACAGAAATGTGCCATAAGAATTTGCTCCGGAAATTAATTAAAACTCAATGGGTATTGTTTCGGACCATTCAGTAAAAGGAACATACATTTTAGAAGCTTGGCTACTGATTGTTTCAATATTAGACAATGAGGGACGATTTCTATAAAAAAATAATTTATTGTTAAATATTCTAGATTCCATAATTCTTTAAATACTGAAAGAATATTGACCATTGAGAGTTATATTAAAGATCATAAATTTATTTATCTTCAGACACATTTTTTGCATAAAATGCACATTTTAGAAATTATAGAGCTTTTAGATGGACATGGAAATTCTCTAATATTTTGCCTTCGCAAAACTCCCTCCCTGCCAACGTTCAGTAGGAGACACCGATGGACTTGGAAAGGCCGCCGTCCGTCTGATGGGACGTTAAGCCGTGGCTCCGTGTGCGAGAGAGCCATACCCTCTGCACGTTAAAGAACACGCTGGGTGTCCTTGACGGAAGGCTACTATCTGTCTCCCAAGAGCTGTCCAGTGGGTTCCCCTCCCTCTAACTTCATTGAGACTTCGGGGTCCTTGTGACCTGGCCATTTAGCCCATTGCGTGCAAAAATGTGCCTCTCAGAGGTAAAACAACCGGACCCTAATTTTATTAGCGCAATATACAGTGAAAATGTACTGTATAAACATATGGCAAAAATTAAATATAGATAAAAATTTAAACATAATTTTGAGTTAAAAAAAAGTTTTTTTGATGCGCTGATGACACAAGTTTTGTCACATCACAATCGCTTCTTGAATGATGCATCATCTGAAAGAACGTTACTCTTTTTAGACAATGGGAATTGAAACCTCATAAATGAAGCCTGATCCTTAACGATAATATCCCCACAAAGAATCTCCTTAGATACCTCACACGTAGTCAGTGTATGCTCAGCTGGAAAGAAAGATTAAGTCACGTGTATAAAGAATGGATAAACAGGAATTACCTTTCGCAGAAATCTGGCCGTAATAAGTTACGAGGAAGAATGCTGAACACTCTATAGGAATATGAGGCCACTCTTCTAAGAATGAAATCGGTTCAATTGGTGAGGACGGTTAAGGGAACTGAGTTCGGTTGTTTTTAGAAATATTATACTTCGGATCAAACCCGAAGAGATGGGATCTCAGGGCTCTGTGGGTTCGTTTGGAATTCTCTGGGTGTTGTGTAGAGTTGGTCACCTCTGTAATTTCTATTCAAAGTGTCTGAGCCAACCTTCAGATTTATCATCGTTAAACCTCCATCTCTTCCTTTGCCAGAAAAGGGACAATGATGCGCTTGGAAAGGCCACCGTCCGTCGGATGGGACGTTAAGTGGTGTCTCCGTGGGCAGGAGAACCATGCCCTATGCATGTTAAAAACCAGGCTGGATGGCCTTGACGGGAGGACACCATCTGTGTCCTAGCAGCTGTCTCGTGCGACTAGATGAAAGTTATATTCTCTGAGCCCGTGTGGCTTTTGTGACCTAGCCATTCAGTCTATTGTGTGCAAAAAAGTGCCGCTCAGAGGTAACACAACTCTGAACGCAAACCTCATAAAGACATAAAAATAAAGCATAGAAATCAATTACCAAAGTGGAATTCTGGCCTATTTTTCCCGAAACAGTGTTGTCCCTGGTAATACTTTAATTTACAACCTTAAACGAAACTGCACATTTTCAATATCGTCCGTTTTAACGATGATACAAGGCGATCTTATGAATCGAACTAATTCCATCAAACTAAAGTAAGCGCGTTTTTTTTTTCCTTTATATCCGTGTTATTTCTCTCTCTCTCCGCATCGGAACTAGAATTCTCCATAGCTATGCGAGATCAGATTAGAAAAAAAGCAGTCCACAGAGATAGCGGGAGTGAAACAGATTGCGTACAGAATGACACACACTCACACTGCAGAGGAAATTTCAGCTGAGTATTAATAAATCTTCAGTCAGTAAAGCATGCTTCCTGCAGATGGCAGATGCCGATCACGAAAAAAAGCATTGTGCAACATTAACATGCGTTATGACACTTCCTAGTTGTTGGATGTGGGTGGAGTCTGCCATCTAGCGAAGTGGGACGAAGTGAGAACCACTTGCAACGTCTCATCAGATTAAAATACCAACAACAACTGTGCAAAAATGTGGTCGACTAGCTGAAAATATCTCCACCTGTTTCATCTTCAAATCACCGAATGTTTATTGACTGCATTTCAGTTTATTCTCTTTCGTTTTTTGCAAGATGGTCGTTTTTGATCCTCTCCAAGGACAGTGTTTAATTGCTGTTTTTATCTTCTTACGCCCAGGGCTATTCGGAACCTAAAATATTACGGAATAGTACAGGAAAAAAGACTTAACGAAGGAGTATAAATCAAATAGAAAGTTTCCCAGATTTTTCTCAGCCAAACTAACAAACCTCTGGAGTTGTCTCCACCACATGTTAGTACATGTTAGTACCACATATTAGTACCAAATGACGACTGCTGACCAAGGGGCAGCAGTCGTCATTGTTATACACCAATTCTGTGAGCACAGATTTGGAACAAACATGGAGAGATGGAGACCCACAAGACCAATGGTGGATATCCATCTGCAGTTTGTGACTGTGTAAGGCTCTGATGTTCTGTCAGTGCAACATGTAAGGATTGGGTTGTTTTACCTCTGAACGGCACTTTTTTGCACACCATGGGCTAAACGGCCAGGTCAAATGGACCCCGAAGGCTCAGAGAAGGTTGGAACCTACTGGAACAGCTGTTGGAAGACAGATAGTAGCCTCCCGTCAAGGCCGTCCAGCGTGTTCTTTAAAGTGAACAGGGTATGGCTCTCCTGCACACGAGGCCACGGCTTAATGTCCCATCCGACGGACGGCGGCCTTTCCAAGTCCATTGGTGTCCCCTACCGACAGTGGGCAGAGCGGGGAGTTTTGCGGAGATAAATCTCAACGCTGACCCAGCTGGGATTCGAACCTGGGAACTGCAGATTACGAGCCTGGTGCGCTACCGACTGAGCCACCCCCGCCCCCCAACATGTAAGGAACAGGTGCCGTGAGTTCGAAAATGGTCGTGTGACTGAAGTGGATTACGATATTCCTACCTGACGATGGACAAACGTTCACCACCCACCACATAACCCTAATTTGACGCCGTCGGATTTTCACTTGTTTGGGAAGTTGAAGTGCATCACCGAAGAAGACGTTTTCCATCAAAGGAAGCCATCGCAGAGGAAATAACCAAGTGGCTTCAGAAATAGGACGCGTCCTTCTATTGTTAAAGCTTCGATAAGTTGATAGACCGTTATGACAAATGTCTCAAGAAATCTGTTGGGTTAGGGTTGGGTTGTTTTACCTCTGAGCGGCACTTTTTTGCACACCATGGGCTAAATGGCCAGGTCACATGGACCCCGAAGGCTCAGAGAAGGTTGGGAGAGGGGACCCACTGGGACAACTGTTGGGAGACAGATGGTATCCTCCCGTCAAGGCCATCCAGCGTGTTCTTTAACGTGCACAGGGTATGGCTCTCTCTCACACACGGCACCACGGCTTAACGTCCCATCAGACGGACGGCGGCCTTTCCAAGCTCATCGGTGTCCCCTACTGACCGTGGGCAGGGCGAGGAGTTTTGCGGAGATAAATCTCAACGCTGACCCAGCTGGGACTCGAACCTGGGAACTACAGATTACGAGCCTGGCGCGCTACCGACTGAGCCACCCCCGCCCCCTGTTGGGTTAGATTAGATTGTTTTACCTCTGAGAGCCACTTCATTTTTTGCATACAATGTCCCCCCGCCCCCTCTATTATATGCAGTTACTAAGGTACAGAAAGATATAGTTTATAAGAAAGCCAGGGTCGATTTAAAAAAAAGAGGGGGGGAGGGCAAGTGATCCGAATGAAACGGGAGGGTGAACCTCGAGCCTGAATGAACCGGAACGCCGATATAAACTTTTTTTCCAGGTTTCAGTGGTCAAGGCTCAGTGGTTTTCACGGCAAATATACATAATATATAATAATATATATACATAATATATTTTTTTAAGTAAGTTTATTTTCTGTTTTATGTTCACAAAAGTGCATGGTTGCTACAAAATAATGATTAAAGTAACAACTCTTTGCCCTATACTACAAACAAGCTTGAATATATATTTTACATGTATATATAAAAATGGGTCGGGGGTGGCTCAGTCGGTAGCGCGCCAGGCTCGTAATCTGTAGTTCCCAGGTTCGAGTCCCAGCTGGGTCAGCGTTGAGATTTATCTCTGCAAAATTTCCCCGCCCTGCCCACGGTCAGTAGGGGACACCGATGGGCTTGGAAAGGCCGCCGTCCGTCGGATGGGACGTTAAGCCGTGGGCCCGTGTGCTGGAGAGACATACCCTGTGCACGTTAAAGAACACGCTGGATGGCCTTGACGGGAGGCTACCATCTGTCTCCCAACAGCTGTTCCAGTGGGTCCCCTCCCCCAACCTTCTCTGAACCTTCGGGGTCCTCGTGACCTGGCCATTTAGCCCATGGTGTGCAAAAAAGTGCCGCTCAGAGGTAAAACAATCCAAACAATGTATATATAAAACATTAAACTATGAATTCCATTTCTTACAATCAAAAACGTTATTTTGTATTGTGCATTTTTGTGTTGTATTTTTGTCATTACAATAACATTACCATGCACATTATAATAATAGGAACATCCCACACGAGTAAAACTCGTTTGTGGGATTTATAAATAAAAAAACATGTTCATACATTCGGCATGATCTTTAATATTTAAAAATTAATTTTACATTTAATGTTTCCATATAGTTATTTTATATATATATATAAAATTTAAAATTTTTAAAATTTAGTTTATATTTTTTTCACCTCCATTGTGGTTATGAACATTCTCAAGTGTGTGTGGGGGGGGGAAATGTGGCCCATTTTCCCCATTTGGAAAAGAAATTCCTCCCTCTCCCCCCATGTGGCGATAGTTAACTCAGTCAATGGAGCATGAAGCTAGTAATCTGCATTTCCCAGGTTCGAGTCCGACCTTGCCAGCGTCAAGATTTAACTGTGTTAAATTCCCATCCTGCCCTCTATGTTTAGGGGGACACCAATGGTCTTGGAAAGGCCGCCGTCCTTCGAATTCGGCGTTAAGCAATGGCCCGTGTGCGGGGGAGCTATACACAATGGATGGTCTTGACGGAAAGCTATCATATGTATTCTAATAGTTGTCCAGTGGTGTCTCTTCCCCCAGCCTTCTCTGAACCCTCGGGGTCCTTGTGACCTTGCCATTTAACCTATCTGAAGATGATTCTGATCTGATCTTCAGATAATTTGACTGCAGCCTCCTGTGTTGTGATTATAAACATCCTGAAATGTATGTGCTGGACTCTTGAAATGTGACTATGGACTCTTGAGATATGACTGACCTCTGTGATGTGACAGATATAACAAAAAAAAACTATGCTATGACAACAAACTCCCTGTGATGTGACTGCAGACCCCGTGAGATGAGGCCATTGACCCATGAGGTGTTACTGTTGACCCCTTAGGTGTTACTGTTGACCCCTGAGGTGTTACTGTTGACCCCTGAGGTGTTACTGTTGACCCCTTAGGTGTTACTGTTGACCCCTGAGGTGGGACCGTTGGCTCCTTAGGTGATACTGCTGACCCCTGAGGTGGGACCGTTGACCTCTTAAGTGAACTGTTGGCCCCTGAGGTATGACCTTTGACCCTTTAGGTGATACTGTTGGCCGATCTAGAGAAAGTTTCTAGAAATAGGCTAGGAGAGGCAGACGTCTGTCAGATGGGACGTTAAACCGCGACCACATCAGCTGAAGAGCGTTAAAGAACCCTGAGGGGGGACCGTTGACTCTTAGGTGATACTGTTGACCCCTGAAGTGTGACAGTTAACCCCTTATGTGTTACTGTTGACCCCTGAAATGTGACCGTTGATCCCCGAGATTTGACCATAGACCCTCTGAGGTGTGATTGTTTACCCTCGATATGTGAACCCTTTGCCATTGATACCTGAAGTAGACCATTGACCTTGAGGTGTGATCGTTGACCCCTAAGATGTAATAACGGATCGCAACTTAGAAAAGCTTTCTCTAGATCACAAATACATTACCAATCCAGTCAGTCACAAAAGCCACACTCAAGCTCGTGGGCGGGGCGGGGGTGGCTCAGTCGGTAGCGCGCCAGGCTCGTAATCTGTAGTTCCCAGTTCGAGTCCCAGCTGTGTCAGCGTTGAGATTTATCTCCGCAAAATTCCCCGCCCTGCCCACGGTCAGTAGGGGACACCTATGGGCTTGGAAAGGATGCCGTCCGTCGGATGGGACGTTAAGCCGTGGCCCCGTGTGCGGGAGGGCCATACCCTGTGCACGTTAAAGAACACACTGTATGGTCTTGACGGGAGGCTACCATCTGTCTCCCAACAGCTGTTCCAGTGGGTCCCCTCCCCCAACCTTCTCTGAGGCTTCGGGGTCCATGTGACCTGGCCATTTAGCCCATGGTGTGCAAAAAAGTGCCGCTCAGAGGTAAAACAACCCAACGTTAAAGAACACGCTGGATGGCCTTGACAGGAGGCTGCCATCTGTCTCCTAACAGCTGTTCCAGTGGGTCCCCTACCTCAACCTTCTCGGAGCCTTCGGGGTCCATGTGACCTGGCCATTTAGCCCATGGTGTGCAAAAAAGTGCCGCTCAGAGGTAAAACAACCCAACCCAACCCAAAAGCCACACTCAAGCTCGTTGTTTTTTCAAAGACAGAACTGGACGAAAGCGATTTCCTACAGCAGACAAAAAAAAGTCGCCGTCCAGTCTCCTCATCCGACGCGATTACTCGTCCTCTCATATTATCGATGACCAATTTTGTGTCTCTGCCCTTTTCACCCACACAGACACAAAACTCGGCTTAATCAAGACACAATTACGCGTAGGCGACAGAATGGCTGTGCGTGTGATCTCAGGAAATCGATGCGCCCACGTGAGGGACCTCGTCGAGGGACTGATATCCATTTTTTTTCACCCCCTTGTATTTTTTTCCCATATTTGTATTTCTCTTCTGATCCGTGCGCATGTATCGTTAGTGTCATTAGCTGGCTCCTCACGCGACCTAGACAGCTGGTGAATTAAGGACGGATCTTTTCGACCGTGTCTATATTCCTGGCCCTCCCTCTACTCCAGCCAACGTACGTGTAGTTAGTGACCTGCATGGCTTACTCCCTTGCTGCTGGAAACCCATTATCCGTATGAGTGGGGTGGGGAAATGAAACAACCAACGCTTTCAAACCGACGCGTGTCAAAGCAGGCGCGACAGTCCCACCGCGTAAAAATAATCGCTGGCGACTTATTATTCTGAGCACTTTCGTAACTGGGTTTGAACTATTGTGATGAATATTTTTCTGTTTAATAATAATTGCTTTCTTTAAATTAATGCCCTTTTTTTTTACGGGGCGGGGGTGGCTCAGTCGGTAGCGCGCCAGGCTCGTAATCTGTAGTTCCCAGGTTCGAGTCCCAGCTGGGTCAACGTTGAAATTTATCTCCGCAAAATTCCCCGCCCTGCTCACGGTCAGTAGAGGACACCGAAGGGCTTGGAAAGGTCGCCGTCCGTCGGATGGGACGTTAAGCAGTGGCCCCGTGTGCGGGAGAGCCATACCCTGTGCACGTTAAAGAACACGCTGGATGGCCTTGACGGGAGGCTACCATCTGTCTCACAACAGCTGTTCCAGTGGGTCCCCTTCCCCAACCTTCTCTGAACCTTCGGGGTCCTTGTGACCTGGCCATTTAGCCCATGGTGTGCAAAAAAAGTGCAGTTCAAGGTAAAACAACCCAACCCAAAGCCCTTTTTCTATAATCGCTTGCCGGTAAACGAAAAGTTGCTGTATTTGATTGTAGACTATCTTATAAAAGTAACAGGGCAATTCCTTGTAGTGTGGAAGGAAACGTTCAAAACTTCCTAACTTTGAAAATATACTTTTTACGGAAAAATGTCCCTGGAGATCAATCGAAGATCTCACACAAATCTTTTTTAAATTTCAATTTTTAATAATATTCGCTTATTATTTAAAGAGTTATTGAAGCCAGAACTTTTGAGAGTAGACGTCACTGTCACTCACTTTCTTATAACATTTTTTTCCGAAACTGTTGAAGGGCTGGGGTGGCTCAGTCGGTAGCGCGCCAGGCTAGTAATCCGCAGTTCTTAGGTTCGTGTCCCAGCTGGACCAGCGTTGAGATTTATCTCCGCGAAACCCCGGTGTGTGTCTCAGTAGAGGATACCGCTAGAAAAGGACTAGCGTCGAATGGGACGTTAGGATCCGCTAGAAAGGACTAGGGGATCCTAACGTCCCATCCGACGGACGACGACCTTTCCTTGCTAGTTAAACAGTGGCCCCATGTGCTGGAGAACGTTAAAGAAAACGCTGGATAGCCTTGACGGGAGGCTGCCATCTGTCTCCCAACAGCTGTTCAATGTGTTCCTTCCACTTCTCTGAACCTTCGGGGTCCTTGTGACCTGGCTATTTAGCCCATTGTGTGCGAAAAAAAAAATGCCGCTCAGAGGTAAAACAACTTAACCGTTATGCCCACAAAAGTGCCGTTCAAAGAAAAAGCAACTGACCGAAAAAAAAAAATCAAAAAATACTGTTGTTATAGTTTGCGTTGTTTTACCTCTGAGAGGCACTTTTCGCACACCATGGGCTAAATGGCCAGGTCACATGGACCCCGAAGGCTCAGAGAAGGTTGGGGGAGGGGACCCACTGGAACAGCTGTTGGGAGACAGATGGTAGCCTCCCGTCAAGGCCATCCAGCGTGTTCTTTAACGTAGACAGGGTATGGTTCTCCCGCACACGGGGGCACGGCTTAACGTCCCATCCGACGGACGGCGGTCTTTCCAAGCCCATCGGTGTCCCTTACTGACCGTGGGCAGGGCGGGGAATTTTTGCGGAGATAAATCTCAACGCTGACCCAGCTGGGACTCGAACCTGGGAACTACAGATTACGAGCCTGGCGCGCTACCGACTGAGCTACCCCCGCCCCTGTTATAGTTTTCAAAATGATATTCAGATATATCTCCCTTTGCCATACTGAGGCGCTCAGTAATTTGACACTGGAGAATTTAATTGGTTTCAAAATAAAACACGTTCACCAGATCTCGCGTTTCCCTGACTTGAAGACGAACGACAAAACAAAATCGAAATCCGAAACTAAAAAGAAATTTCAACCGAGTATTGGACAGAAAAGATATTCTCGTTTAGAAGAAAACAACCCTGCTGATACCAAAAAGCGGGAACCTGAATTAGATAGTAATCGATACGCTATTAAAAAACAATTACTGGAGAAAACATTTCCCCTGAAAGAGACCCACTTTTCAGATGAAGCGAGGATCTTTAATGTTTATGAATCGATTTATCTCATCGTTTCTTTTTTTATTTTTCTAAAAATTTGTTTTTGTAATTAACGTCACTGAATTCGTCTGGAAATTCTCCGATCTGTCGAGACATTTTTTTTTTTTTGGGGGGGGGGGTCTATAAAGATCCTGCAAGCTACTTATGTCAGACGTTCAAAAACACTAATACAATTTCAATTTGCATTTAACCTTTTTTTTGTTCAATTCATTATCGAAATAGTCCTTTTCACTATCCATTACGTTTGAAAGGATTTTTCTGTTTTTCTGAAGTCTCCTGATTTAATTATGAATTTGTCGGCTTATTTTGTTTTAAAGAAAATCTAATGAATATCGCTGCCATTGTTTTTTTCTCCAGATTGTCAAGAATCCTTTATTTATTCGTGAATTGTCTTGTGTGTCTTCTTATATGACGATCACGTGTTCGTCTCGATCAGTTTCTTTAAGTTGTCATCGTTATCCAGTAAAGGTTTTTTATCATTTGTTTTCGTTCAGAAAACATCATAAAAAATTTTAAACAGAAAAAAAAATCCTGTTTTATCGCTTGTAGAAAGATTCAACTTCTAATTATTCTAATTAAATACTGACTGAACATATTGGAAGAGAAAAGAGGTGTCAAATTAGATCCCTTTTTTCATTTTTATACCTGTTGATTTATCTTATTTGAATTTTTTTTTTCCTGGAGTTTCAGTTTTTACGCTCTGTTTAGATAAATGAATCGAAAGGATAAAATATTTAAATTCCAAAGCAAAGAGATACGGGGTGGGGGTGGCTCAGTCGATAGGGCGCCAGGCTCGTAATCTGTAGTTCCCAGGTTCGAGTCCCAGCTGGATCAGCGTTGAGATTTATCTCCGCAAAATTCCCCGCCCTGCCCACGGTCAGTAGGGGACCCCGATGGGCTTGGAAAGGCCGCCGTCCGTCGGATGGGACGTTAAGCCGTGGCCCCGTGTACGGGACAGCCACACCCTGTGCACGTTAAAGAACACGCTGGATGGCCTTGACGGGAGGCAACCATCTGTCTCCCAACAGCTATTCCAGTGGGTCCCCTCCCCCAACCTTCTCTGAGCCTTCGGGGTCCATGTGACCTGGTCATTTAGCCCATGGTGTGCAAAAAAGTGCCGCTCAGAGTTAAAACAACCCAACCCAAACAGCAAAGATCTCCTCAATACCCGCTTGATACATTGGGTTATTACGTCCCTGAGCAAGCCTGGATATAGAAAAAAAAATAGGAAGGGGGGGGGGGAGCATCGCTAAATACGATCCTGCTTCTGAGTGACACTTTTTTTGCAGACATTGGGTTAAACGGAGAGGTCCCAAGGACCCCAAAACCACAAATTAGTAAAGGAAACTTACGTAGTGTTGGGTTGCTTTACATATGAGCGACATTTTTTTTGTGCACGATGGCTAAATGGCCAGGTCACAAGAACCTCGACGGCTCAGAGAAATTTGGAAGAAAGGGACATACTGGACATCTGTTGGGAGACACATGGTGGCCTCACGTCAAGGAGATTCAGCTTGGTAAGTCTTTATCATTCACAGCATTGTAACATTAGTCGAGGAATGAGTAATGGTTTAGTACGGATAGACGTTGATAGAGGGGCCAGACTATCTGAAATGTTTTACCTCTGAGCGGCACTTTTTTGCACACCATGGGCTAAATGGCCAGGTCATATGGACCCCGAAGGCTCAGAGAAGGTTGGTGGTAGGGGACCCACTGGAACAGCTGTTGGGAGATAGATGGTAGCCTCCCGTCAAGGCCATCCAGCGTGTTCTTTAACTTGCACAAGGTATGGCTCTCTCCCGTACACGGCTTAACGTCCCATCCGACGGACGGCGGCCTTTCCAAGCACTTCGGTGTCCCCTACTGACCGTGGGCAGGGCGGGGAGTTTTGCGGAGATAAATCTCAACGCTGTTTTACCTCTGACCGGCACTTATTTTTGTATACAATGGGTTCAGCGTTGAGATTTAACTCCGCAAAATTCCCCGCCCTGCCCACGGTCAGTAGGGGACACCGATGTGCTTGGAAAGGCCGCCGCCCGTCGGATGGGACGTTAAGCCGTGGTCCCGTGTGCGGGAGAGCCATTCCCTGTGCACGTTAAAGAACACGCTGGATGGCCTTGACGGGAGGCTACCATCTGTCTCCCAACAGCTGTTCCAGTGGGTCCCCTCCTCCAACCTTCTTCTGAGCCTTCGGGTTCCTTGTGACCTGGCCATTTAGCCCATGATGCGCAAAAAAGTGCCGCTCAGAGGTAAAACAATCCAATCCAATATATGGCGGATATACAAGTCATTTGATAACGGCCAAATTGAGTATATTCTCATTGAATATGATGACATACGAATCGGCCAGAATTAAAAACTATCCGGTCAAAAGCTTAAGGGCGTTGTCGATGGCAGATTGTTATGATAGGCTTCATTACAATAAAGTTCCTTTTTATGCTTGTTTATGGCAAAAATTCTCGTTTATCGTTATAGTAAAACTTAATGTTTACTTACGGTAAAGCTTTTCGCAGCCTAATTACAGTGAAACTTTATGCTTAATTACGGTAAAATTGTTCTTTACGATTAATAACATTTTTTTTTTTATTACGGTAAAATCCTCCCTTATACTTCTTTAGTGTAAAGCTCTTCCGTATGTTTAATACCACGGTAAAACTTTTGTTTATGCTTAATTAGGAGAGAAATCTTTTTTTACGAATAAATTTCGGTAAAACGTCTCTCTGTTCTTAATTACTGTAAAGCTCTTCTTTATGTTTTATTTATGACAAACTCATTTTCTATGCTTAATCTGAGCAGAACCTTTTTTATATTAATTAAGGTAAAGTTCTCTTTTATGCTCCATTCTGCTCTCTTTGTGTGAAACTATTTCGTATGCTTAACATCACCGCAATTCTCATCTTATGCTTAATAACACGGTAATTCTCTTTCAAGATTAGAAACTTCTCTTTGAGTAATTACAATAAAGATCTCCTTTATGCTCCATTCATGTAAGATCTTTATGCTCCATTCGGTTACATATTTTTATACTCCAATTGATGTAAGATCTTTATGCTCTATTGATGTAAGATCTTCCTTATGTTCCATTGATGTAAGATCCTCTTTCTGCTCCATTCGGTTAGATATACTTTATACTCCAATTCATGTAAGATCTTTATGCCCTATTGATGTAAGACCTTCTTTCTGCTCCATTCGGTTAGATATATCTTTATACTCCAATTCATGTAAGATCTTTATGCCCTATTGATGTAAGATCTGCTTTATGCTCCATTCGCTTAGATATCCTTTATACTCCAATTCATGTAAGATCTTTATGCCCTATTGATGTAAGATCTGCTTTATGCTCCATTCGGTTAGATATCTTTATACTCCAATTCATGTAAGATCTTTATGCTCCATTGATGTAAGATCTGCTTTATGCTCCATTCGGTTAGATATATCTTTATACTCCAATTCATGTGAGATCTTTATGCCCTATTGATGTAAGATCTGCTTTATGCTCCATTCGGTTAGATATCTTTATACTCCAATTCATGTAAGATCTTTATGCTCCATTGATGTAAGATCTGCTTTATGCTCCATTCGGTTAGATATATCTTTATACTCCAATTCATGTAAGATCTTTATGCCCTATTGATGTAAGATCTGCTTTATGCTCCATTCGGTTAGATATCCTTTATACTCCAATTGATGTAAGATCTTTATGCTCTATTCATTTGATTTCTTTTTTATGCTCCATTGTGTTATATCTCTTTATACTCCAATTGATGCAAGACTTTTTTTTTTTCCATTGATGTAAGATCTTCTTTACGCTCCATTGATGTAAGATCTTCTTCTTAATGTTCCATTGTTCTAAGATCTCCTTTATACTTCATTGTGTTAGATCTCTTTATGCTTAATCTCAACAGAACTTTATACTTAATTCCGGTGAGACCTCTTTTGGCGCTTGGTAGAATGCAGCCCCAAGAGGAAAATTGAAATCGCGAAAATCACGAGCTCATGGTTGTAAAGAATGTGCTAATGACCTTTTGCAGTTCGTGTTTGAAAACATCAGTGTCTAAATCTGACTCTAAATTTTCCTTTAAGCATAATAATATGGTGAATATGGTAATAAAATTATATTTCTTTAGCTAGCAAACAAACCGCTGCCATTTTCTTTATGATAACTTAACAAAAACACAAACTACTCAGGGGTCACTTTACTAAATTGAGTTCCATGTTATGTGAATAGTAACTCAGATACAGATCTCAAACACTTTTTAACTAAGCTTTTTATGCCGAAATGGGACAGAAGATGAATTAAAAATCTCAATATATTTAAGTCCCGATTTCCAACAATATGCATTCAGTTCGGTTGGGTTGTTTTACCTCTGAGCGGCACTTTTTTGCACACCATGGGCTAAATGGTCAGGTCACAAGGACCCCGAAGACTCAGAGAAGGTTGGGGGAGGGGACCCACTGGAACAGCTGTTGGGAGACAGATGATAGTCTCCCATCAAGGCCATCCAGCGTGTTCTTTAATGTGCACAGGGTATGGCTCTTCCCGCACACTGGGCCGCGGCTTAACGTCCCATCCGACGGACGGCAGCATTTCCAAGCCCATCGGTGACCCTACTGACCGTGGGCAGGGCGCGGAATTTTTGCGGAGATAAATCTCAACGCTGACCCAGCTGGGACTCGAACCTGGGAACTACAGATTACGAGCCTGGCGCGCTACCGACTGAGCCACCCCCGCCCCATATGCATTCAGTATTCAAAGAGTTATGGAAACTGAAACATTAGCAAGTTGGGCAAAAGTCTGCAAAAAACACTCAAAAATTAATATTATGAGAATTGTAAAAAATATACTCTTACACGTGCGGCTTAGTTTAACAATTTAGTATAACTGCTATTGCTTTCGTTTTTTTTTTTATCTAGCCATTCAGAGCGATTATTTAAACTGACATTATTGCTGTTAAATATTTTAATTTCTGTCTTTCAAATACCGAATGAATAGCATTGAAAATCGATACCGAAACGGATTTGATTCAGATCTTTAAAATATATTCAATCACATTTTTTTCCATAAAAAACGTATCTAAGAAATTACTGAGTTCTGTATGAGAAAAAAAATGTACACGTGTATTATTAAGATTACATAAATTATGATCGTCCTCAATTGATTGGAAGCAGAATATTCGGAGTAGTCGTCGCCTGCTGTCCAGTTTGAATGGCAACAGTGGTAGGGAGAGCTTTATCTTAAGTGGACAGGCACTTCGAGTTGTTTCCAGACACTAGTTATACACACATTACTCTCTCTCCTCCTGTTGCTAAGCAACCAGTATACTGGCCCCAGAGACGGAGCAACAAGATCGGTGTTGGGAGAGCCAAAGACAAGAACACCTCGAATAACACGAATGGGAGGGAAAACATGCTAACACTTGACATTAGAGGGAGGTCAGTTAGCGTTCACCACACAGGGATAGTAATAGTTCTTCGCAATTCCGTCACCTTCCTTTCTGCCTCCACTACTTTCATCTCCATCTCTGCTCTTCCGCATCACTTTAGGTGGGATGACACGCTAACGCAATCAATATGCTGTCCGTTAGGGGGCAGTATGTTCGCTTGTTTCTCACCAGCAATCACTAGACGGCGCTGGGCGTCGATGATTTATGGGTGACATCGGCGGGGAATGGCGGAGATAGGGAGGAACAGGAATCGGCAGAGGGAGGAGAGACGGTGATCGGACATGGAAGAGTTTGCCGATCTCAGAAGCAGATAACCGACCATCTCTCTCTCTGTGTCCTTTGCACTTACTCCACAGCTTCTCCATCAATGAGCCTGCAATGAACGCCAAACCACTCACACGTGCAATCTCATCCAACGAGCAAGCGCAGAGAACTCGCCTACATCACCCAAGATGCGACATCTAGGCGGCAATTTAATTACGTTAATAGGTCCGGGAATCTGCTAATATCTGCCTCTGGGCAGTAACTCGTTCACTTCCAACAGCGAAGTGAGAAGTCGTCTTCTCTCCTCTCTCTGCTCCCTTACCCTCCCTCACTTATCCCCTCTTCCCCCCCCCCTCACTTCCCTCTACACACACCAAGTGCGGATATATGGGTCGTTCACATCGGTTTTGGATGCTCCGAACATTATCCTTCAGAACGGTGGATGCAGCTACAACGAAGCAAAGATTAAAGCCTGTTGAGTTAGATGTTATTTGCAAGACAAATAGGAAGATTGGAAATGTTTATCGTTTCAGGAAAAGCAAGTCGTTGAAGAAATAGACGAAGATAATTTCCGTTCAGTCGGTGTTCTCAATTCGGAACTTTTCTGAGGAAAGGTAACAGGTCAAAGTATCAAGGGAAGGCTGCCTTCTCTAATTTTATGCTACTGAAGTAAGGGAAGGTCATGACCACCATCTGTCATGACCACCAGCTTGTCATGACCACCAGCTGTCATGACCACCATCTGTCATGACCACCAGCTTGTCATGACCACCATCTGTCATGACCACCATCTGTCGTGCCCACCAGCTTGTCATGACCACCATCTGTCATGACCACCATCTGTCGTGCCCACCAGCTTGTCATGACCACCAGCTTGTCATGACCACCAGCTGTCATGACCACCAGCTTGTCATGACCACCAGCTTGTCATGACCACCAGCTTGTCATGACCACCAGCTTGTCATGACCACCAGTTTGTCATGACCACCAGCTTGTCATGATTACCAGCTTGTTACGACCACCAGCTTGTCATGACCACCAGCTTGTCACGACCACCAGCTTGTCACGACCACCAACTTGTCACGAGCACCAGCTTGTCATGACCACTATCTGTCATGACCACCAGCTGTCTTTTAATTCAAACTATTCTTCATCCGCTGCAAAACATGGTCTGAGTTTATTTTACAACTCCTGAGAATCTGGTGCACTTAACTTGATTTTCGTATGGAAATTACTGTACGGAAAGCAACATTTGAGAACTAAAATAAACAAAACACTTCAAAGAACATTTAAGAATTACAAACAAACAAAACACTTCAAAGGGAGGGGGGGGGGGAGACACTGACACTTTACGTTACAAAGTAATTGACTAGCTTATCTATTTTGATCTGCTGCCCAGAGCAAAAGGAAATATTTCGGAAGTAGACACAGTCTGTAACTGAAGTGATGCTTCAACAGATAATTTACGTGTGGTCACCAAACAATTTAGATGCTGCCACCAGACTTTTCATGTGCGACCACCAAAAAACTTATGTGCTACCACCAAAAAAAAAAAAATGGGGAGGGAGTGGCTCAGTCGGTAGCGCGCCAGGCTCGTAATCTGTAGTTCCCAAGTTCGAGTCCCAGCTGGGTCAGCGTTGAGATTTATCTCCGCAAAATTCCCCCACCCTGACCACGGTCAGTAGGGGACACCGATGGGTTTGGAAAGGCCGCGGTCCGTCGGATGGGACGTTAAGCCGTGGGGCCCGTGTGCGGGAGAGCCATACCCTGTGCACGTTAAAGAACACGCTGGATGGCCTTGACGGGAGGCTACCATCTGTCTCCCAACAGCTGTTTCAGTGGGTCCCTTCCCCCAACCTTCTCTGAGCCTTCGGGGGCCATGTGACCTGGCCATTTAGCCCATGGTGTGCAAACAAGTGCCGCTCAGAGGTAAAACAACCCAACCACCAAAACATTTATGTACGGCAACCAGAAAGTTTAGGCACGGCGCCAGAAAGTTTAGATGTGGCCTACTGACGATTTAGTGCAACCACCAGACAATTTAAATGCAATCACCAAAACATTTAGGTACTGTCACCAGACAGTTTCATTAATGAAATAAAAGAATTATTAATGGTAAATTTTATTTATTCCACAGATTCTCCGACAAAGAGCATTCTCAAAAATTGATATGCATCAGTACATATTCAAACTTATAGCATTCGGTATTTTATCACAAAAACCTCTTATTGTACAGTAGCTCAAAAAAACATCCGAACACTAATGGTTGCTTACAGAATTTAGAAAAAATATCTGGCAACGATTTTTTTAGAAATTAGTGATCTGGCAACCTTCGTGTCACGTGACACGAAGGTTGTCAGATCACTAATTTCTGGGATGGGAGGTGCTCAGTCGGTAGCGCGCTAGGCTCGTAATCTGTAGTTCTCAGGTTCGAGTCCCAGCTGGGTCAGCGTTGATATTTATCTCCGCAAAATTCCCCGTCCTGCCCACGGTCAGTAGGGGACACCGATGGGCTTGGAAAGGCCGCCGTCCGTCGGATGGGACGTTAAGCCGTGGTCCCGTGTGCGGGAGAGCCATACCCTGTGCACGTTAAAGAACACTCTATATGGCCTTGACGGGAGGCTACCATCTGTCTCCCAACAGCTGTTCCAGTGGGTCCCCTCCCCCAACCTTCTCTGAGCCTTCGGGGTCCATGCGACCTGGCCATTTAGCCCATGGTGTGCAAAAAAGTGCCGCTCAGAGGTAAAACAACCCAAACAACTCACTAATTTCTAAAAAAATCGTTGCCAGATATTTTTTCTGAATTCTGTAATCAACCATGGTGTTCGCATACTTTTTTGAGCGACTGTAGGTGGTCATATTATTTTGATACTAGATCGTGTGGGCTCACTCACGGAAATATTAGGCGTGTGTAGTTACCGTTCACAACAAACTGGAGCGTGTGCAGTAACTGCACACGCTCCAGTTTGCTGTGAACGGCAACTGGAGCGTGTACAGTAACTGCACACGCTCCAGTTTGCTGTGAACGGTAACTGGAGCGTGTACAGTTGCTGTACACGCTCCAGATAGTTTTTCTGAATTCTGTAATCACGTGACACGAAGGTTGCCAGATCACCAATTTCTAAAAAAATCGTTGCCAGATATTTTTTCTGAATTCTGTAAGCAACCATTAGTGTTCGGATACTTTTTTGAGCGATTGTGTTTAGTGACCACACACAATCTACGCATAATTGATGACGATTGACTGATCATGTGTTAGAAACGAAAAATAAAAGCTTTTTAATGAAAGTTTTAGGAATACGGAAATCGTATTATCAAAAAAAAAAGAGTTTTTTGGTTTTTGTATATACCTCACAAGTCTCTATACCAGTGTCTCGCAAACTTTTTTACTCTGCGGCACACTGAATCTAATTTTTTTTCCTCGGCACACTGAATCTAATTTTTTTTCCCCGCGGCACATCTAAAAAAGAATTTTTGATGGTTACGTAAAAAGAGGAAAATTGAAGTTTCGTTAAATCCCAGTTGATAAAATCTGAAAGATTTTTATTAAAGCGCGTCGATAACACAAGTCAACTCAAAATGAAATCTTTGGAATATCTAGTGTCAATTTGAAAATCTCTCGCGGCATACTTGGAATCTCTCGCGGCACACTACTGTGCCGCGGCACACAGTTTGCGAGACACTGCTCTATACATATATGCTTAACATTTTATTTAATTGTACTTAATGCGGCCACAGCGAATTGCTTCTGCCCGGTAATACGGCTCAAGAAAAATATCTCCTGGAATTCATTTGCGCCAGAGCAGACCTGCGAAGAAAGCTGGAATTAAAAAAGAAATGCAGCATTAGATGCATCTAAGTCATATCCTGGAGCCGAACCCAGATCTCTTTTACTTCGCAGATAAGCATATTAGCCTATCTGCTATTCGAGGGGAGGGGTTGACTCAGTCTGTAGCTTTGGTTTTGTTTGTTTTACCTCTGAGCGGCACTTTTTTGCACACCATGGGCTAAATGGCCAGGTCACATGGACCCCGAAGGCTCAGAGAAGGTTGGGGGAGGGGACCCACTGGAACAGCTGTTGGAAACAGATGGTAGCCTCCCGTCAAGGCCATCCAGCGTGTTCTTTAACGTGCACAGGGTATGGCTCTCCCGCACACGGGACCACGGCTTAACATCCCATCCGACGGACGGTAGCCTTTCTAAGCCCATCGGTGTCCCCTACTGACCGTGGGCAGGGCGGGGAATTTTGCGAAGATAAATCTCAACGCTGACCCAGCTGGGACTCGAACCTGGGAACTGCAGATTACGAGCCTGTCGCGCTACCGACTGAGCCGCCCCCAGTCTGTAGCCATCCAGGCTCGTAATTACAGTTTCTAGGTTCGAATCTCACCTGCGCCAGCGTTGAGATTTATCACTGTAAAACTTCCCGTCCTGCCTTCGTTCAGAAAGAGTGCGTACACCAATGAGCTTGGAAAGGTTAATGTAGGACACTCAGCCGTGGCTTCGTGTGCGGGAGAGCCATACCCTGTGCACGTTAAAGAATACGCCGTATGGCCTTAAAGGAAAGGTTACCATCTATCTCCAAACAGCTGTCCGGTGGGTCCTCTTCCCCCAATTTTCTCTGAGCCCTCGTGGTTCTTGTGACCTGGCTGTTTAGACCATTGTGTTCCGAAACAAAAGTGCTTCTCAGAGGCAAAACAACACAAGAAACTCTAATAATTTTTATCTCCGCAAAAATTCCCCGCCCTGCCCACGGTCAGCGCCCTGTCACGGTAGGGGGCATCGATGGGCTTGGAAAGGCCGCCGTCCGTCGGATGGGACGTTAAGCCGTGGCCCCGTGTGCGGAAGAGCCATACCCTGTGCACGTTAAAGAACACGCTGGATGGCCTTGACGGGAGGCTACCATCTGTCTCCCAACACTGTTCCAGTGGGTCCCCTTCCCCCAACCTTCTCTAAGGCCTCGTGGTTCTTGTGACCTGGCTGTTTAACCCATTGTGTTCCAAAAAAAGTACTTCTCAAAGGTAAAACAACCCAAGCAATTCTAATAATTTTAATAGGGCACTGTATATTGACGGAAATCTCTTTTTTAACGCATAAAAATACAAAAGCCATACATTACTCTAATTATTAAAACGGAAACGATCAAAAAACGAAAAAAGATTCGGAACGGAAAGAAAAAATAACAGATGAAGAATAAATGAAAATAAAAAAAGCGAACTGATTGTATAAGCGATGCCTGTGCCAGCACCAGTCAGCTTTTAGGAACGAAATAAAGTACCATCACTTCAATAGAAGAGCACACACACACACGTTCAATATATTGAGAGAGCGTGAAAAAAAAAAAGTCCCATATGGCGCTACCGGAAACACACCCTCCATCACTTCCGGTTAAACGGCTCTAGCCGTGGGAAGAAAAAAGAGGCCTCAGCTGATGATCACGCATATCATGACAGAAAGGATCTAGCTTTCGCGTGAGAAGCATTGATGCCACGTCTGACTTGGAGAACGCGTCCTATGCTGACCTTTCACCCGACTCTAGGGCAACGAGGTGTACGCAAAACTCTCTCTCTCTCTCGTTGTGTGCCGTGAGCACTTCGCCGTAAGCCACAAGTGGGCCAGAGCTTGACCTTGCTCGCTTTTGTTCATTGGAAAGGTAAAACGGTTCTCTCGAGCGATGGAGCGATTCGTCACTAAATGTGAGAATTTGGATTTTTTTTTTTTTCTTTCTTTTTTCTTCTCTGAGGAAAAGAATGCGTGAAGAGAGAGAGGATGGTAAAAGGAGGAGATAATAAAGAAATCTACCTTCGAGATGATGGGCACACGTGAAGTGACACGCCCAGTTTTGTTCATTTACGTCTTAAGTCGTTTTCTACGGTCAATGGAGGTGATTGAGGAGTAAGTGACATTATCTTTCTCTCTCTGTGTGTGTGGAGATGACTGTTTCGGGTTTCTCTGAAGTGTCTGTAGCTTGGAAGAAATCTAAAAGAATTAGTGAGAAAAAGTTTGCATCCAAATTTCGCAAGTCGACAAACGGGGGAATGATTGATGCATACTAAAAACATCATATGACTTTTATAGATATTAGTCATTAGAGTTGAGTTGTTTTACCTCTGAGCGGCACTTTTTTGCACACCATGGGCTAAATGGCTAGGTCACATGGACCCCGATGGCTCTGAGAAGTTTGGGAGAGGGGACCCACTGGAACAGTGGTTGGGAGATAGATGGTAGCCTCCCGTCAAGGCCATCCAGCGTGTTCTTTAACGTGCACAGGGTATGGCTCTCCCGCACACGGGGCCACGGCTTAACGTCCCATCCGACGGACGGCGGCCTTTCCAAGCCCAATCGGTGACCGTGGGCAGGGCGGGGAATTTTGCTACTGACCGTGGGCAGTAGGCAAAAAAGCCATCGGTGACCGTGGACAGGGCGGGGAAGCCTGCTACTGACCGTGGGCAGGGCGGGAACTGAGCCACCCCCACCCCAGTCATTAGAGAAGAAGCACCTTGGTCTCAGAGAATAATAATAAAAAAAAAATAAATACCCCCTCAAGCAGCTGCTTGCCACAGAAGTCTGACAGGAGCCTGTCAGTTTATATGCCATAGTAGAAGGTCTGTGAGGATGGCAGGACCTCAGTAGAAAGACAACACAAACATCCATGTTTTAACCCGGGACTTCGAACCCAGGTCATTTAGATCAGTAGCCAAAAGTGCTAACCACTCGACCACTGGACGACTCAGAAAATTACGTAACTAAAAATCTTTGTCTCAGATAGTCACCTAATTAAATACCTTGGTCTCAAAAAATCACGTAACCTAAAGCATCGTGGTCTCAGAGAATCAGCAATTAAAGAAACCTTGATATCAAAGAATCACTTTACTAAAATGCAGGGGCAGGGGTGGCTCAGTCGGTAGCGCGCCAGGCTCGTAATCTGTAGTTTCCAGGTTCGAGTCCCAGCTGGGTCAGCGTTCAGATTTATCTCCGCAAAATTTCCCCGCCCTTTCCACGGTCAGTAGGGGACACCGATGGGCTTCGAAAGGCCGCCGTCCGTCGGATGGGACGTTAAGCCGTGGCCCGTGTGCGAAAAGCCATACATGCACGTTAAATAAAACGCTGGATGGCCTTGACGGGAGGCTGCTATCTGTCACCTAATAGTATTCCAGTGTGTCCCCTCCCCACTCCCCAACCTTCTCTGAGCCTTCGGGGTCCATGTGACCTGACCATTTAGCCCATTGTGTACAAAAAAGTGCCGCTCAGAGGTGAAACAACCCAACAACCCAACCCAACTTCTCCCCCCCCCTCCCCTGCTGCTATGGGAGTTGCATTTTCTGTATTGCAATGGACTAAATAGCCAGGTCACAAGGATCCCAAGCGCCCAGAGTAGGATGGGGTAAGAAAACCCACTGGACAGCTCTTAGGAGACACACAAAAGCCTGCCGTCAAGTCCATCCAGCGTATTCTTTAACGTGCACAGGTTATGGCTCTCATACACTCGGAGTCACGATTAAACACTCCATCTAAGGCCAGTAATGCCCCCTTCCTCGTCGAGGGCAGAACCTTAGTAAGGAGATAAATCTCAGTTGGGACTCGAACCTGAGAACTGCGAATTGAGAGTCTGGCGCGCTACCGACTGAGCCATTCCCCGGCTCACGATTCGAGAGTAGAGCTGAACGAAATAAAAATAGGAACTAAATAATGGATACGCCCAATGCGGTTCGTTTCTAAAAGCAACATTTGTTCTTAATTTTGTATCTTGAACTTTCATTGGCCTTAGCGTTCAGTAAAGGTAAAGTAAACGGAAGTTATTTTGCATAAATAGTCGGGGGGGGGGGGGATGTAATTTGACCTAGAAGCGACTCTTACCCGAAAGTTCGTCAAGGTCACTGGGGTCGCTAACCCATCTTTCGTTGCCGTCACAAAGCATTTCCGGAGACGCCAAATGATTACAGACACAACAACAGATGGAGAAGATGAGATCGGGATGCTGCCTGGGAGAGGGGGGAGATGAAATGGGGGGAGAGTCGTTTATCATGCAACTCTTTTGGCAGTATGCTTCGATGGATACGAAATGAACTGACATGGAGTAGATTGGAAGATATTGAAACCAATGTGGGACCAAAAGTTGGTGAAGTTCATCGAGTGGTTGGATTGTTTTTTTCCCTCTGAGCTAGTGGAGGGGGGGAGGGTGCTAAGTTGAACGTATATTAGATTCCTAATTTGATGTGCCCGGATTTCGTCCGAATCAGCCTTTTAAGATATAAATACACTGGCTTCCATAAATTAAGGAACAACCTTATGTTTTTTCAATGGGAAACTAACTTCAAAGCTCTATAACAAGATTTATTGTCTTGAAAAATGTGATTGCAGATAAAGATCTCAATCAAATAAATCAATATCTCGATTTTCAACAATATTCGTTCAGTATTTAATGAGTTATGGAAGTTTGAATATTTAGCGATAACAATGCCAGCCACAAAAACTGACTTCAGAAGTTAATTAAAACTTAGTAATAAGTATTGTATCAAAGCGTTTAATAAAATATGTTTGTATTTTAGAACTTTGTGTAAAGAATTCTTTCACTATTCTTCAGTTTTGTATAAGTTTCTTAAGACCGGCATTGCTGTTGTTAAATATTCAAACTTCCATAACTCATTAAATACTGAACGAATATTGTTGAAAATCGAGATATTGATTTATTTGATTGAGATCTTTATCTGCAATTACATTTTTCAAAACAAAAAAACTTTAGAAGTTATAGAATTTTGACATTAATTTCCCATTGACTTAACATAGGGTTGACTGGCATTGCTGTTATTGCGACTATTATCATACCACAATACAATTAAGGATGCCTAAAAATAAAAAAATAGGGAAACTTTCTGCTTCCAAAAACAAAATAAAACGTGAGAATTGAAAATTATATTTCATTATGGAAAAATGGCATTAATTTTTGGTACACCTGTATTATTCAATGTAAAATTTTCTATCATTATTTTTCAAGGGGGAAGGGGGTACAGATTTTCTTGCCGCGCCCCCCTCCCTCTCTGCTGGCTCCCGTGGCTATACTACACCTAATCATTGAAGCAAAATAGTAAAGTAATTTAAATTAAACGACGTAGGTTGGGTTGTTTTACCTCTGAGCGGCACTTTTTTGTACACCATGGGCTAAATGGACAGGTCACAAGGACCCCGAAGACTCAGAGAAGATTGGGGGAGGAGACTCACTGGAACAGCTGTTGGGAGACAGATAGCAGCCTCCCGTCAAGGCAATCTAGCGTGTTCTTTAACGTATTAAGTATTAAAATTTAAGAATTTAAATTTAACCTTTTAACGTGCAAAGGATATCTCTCCCGCACACATGGCCACGGCTTAACGTCCCATCCGACGGACGGCGGTCTTCCAAGCCCATCGGTGTCCCCTACTGACCGTGGGCAGGGCGGGAAATTTTGCGGAGATAAATCTCAACGCTGATCCAGCTGGGACTCGAGCCTGGGAAATACAGATTACGAGCCTGGCGCGCTACCGACTGAGCCACCCCCGCCCCTAACAACGTAGGTGTCAATAAAATGAAATTAAATAAATGAACTCCGTAAATTCCAGTTGCCATTAAAATGAATGAAAGGTGAATGAAAAACACCAAAAACAAACTGGTTTTATTAAACATAAGGAAAATGAATGAGAACGTTATGGTCAGTCTAATGAATTTAAAATGCCATCAATGACAACTTTTAGCGAAACTGAAACAAATTTTAATAAATCACGAAAAGGACTAACAGTCAAATAGTTTATTTGAGAGATACTTTAATCCCCCCCCCCCACTTTTTTTCTGTAGAAAGGAAATCAGCCGTGGTTTCGGTTTTGATATTTCCAAAAGTGATAAAATTTACCCATCAGAAATAATTTCTAAAAAAAGGCTCATTTAGCCTTTTATGATTCGATGAGTTAGCATTTTTCGCAGTTTTCATATCCTTAAAAAAAAAAACACCCTAAAAGACTTCCCTCTAAAAAATGTCTAATTGGTCACCTAATTTTCTGTCTAATTAATCCAAGTTTCTAAAAGACGCCAAACAGCTGTCTAGTGCAGGGGTGGGCAATTGTTTTCGTATCTACACTGCGCATGCGTATTGACGTGGCCGTCCTAGTGGAAAATACGAGACGAATCTTCGGGTTGGGTTGTTTTACCTCTGAGCGGCACTTTTTTGCACACCATGGGCTAAATGGCCAGGTCACATGGACCCCGAAGGCTCAGAGAAAGTTGGGGGAGGGGACCCACTGGAACAGCTGTTGGGAGACAGATGGTAGCCTCCCGTCAAGGCCATCCAGCGTGTTCTTTAACGTCTCAGGGTATGGCTCTCCCGCACACGGGGCCACGGCTTAACGTCCCATCCGACGGACGACGGCCTTTCCAAGCCCATCGGTGTCCCCTACTGACCGTGGGCAGGGCGGGAAATTTTGCGGAGATAAATCTCAACGCTGACCCAGCTGGGATTCGAACCTGGGAACTACAGATTACGAGCCTGGCGCGCTACCGACTGAGCCACCCCCGCCCCAACGACGAATCTTCGGTGGCGCACGGGAAGGAAATCTCGGTTCAAGGCGGATTTTTCTGACTGTCTTGGTGGGCCACAAAAAACTCTTAGCGGGCCGAATGTGGCCCGCGGGCCGCTATTTGCCCACCCCTGCTCTAGTGTAACATGAAATGATATAACATCTGATCCTCAGGAAATATGCAACCTAAAGAAAAAGGATTTCGCTAATTTTAATTTTGAAAATCGAATATGTTTTGTTGATAAGTGGATAACGACAACACACCTCGAGTATTTCGTATTCAAATTATTGCTATTTTTGAAATGCTTACTTTACCAAACTCTTTAAATAAACAATGCGAATTTTTGAACTCTTGTGAAATGCTTCAGTATTCCTGAAATTGGATGTACAGTCGCTCAAAAAATATTCGAACACTACAGTTGATTACAGAATTCAGAAAAATTATCTGGCAACGATTTTTTTTTTATTGAAATTACTGATCTGGCATCCTTCGTGTACGTACACGATTTTTTAAGAAATTAGTGATCTGGCAACCGTGTACGCACACGAAGTTTGCCAGATCACTAATTTCTAAAAAAAAAAATCGTTGCCAGATATTTTTTCAGAATTCTGTAATCAACCATAGTGTTCGGATATTTTTTTGAGCGACTGGTATATTTTGTTTAGACAATAAAATATGCCAATTTATATGAAATGGGAATATAAAATGCTGTTACTTCTACCACTAATTAGTTCCTCTTTTATCCCTATTATTCTCAGATTATTTCGGGTTTAAATTTCCCAACTGCTTGATACATTTTACTCTTTTTCTTTTGTGACGATGATTTTGGGATGATGATGATGATTTGTTACGAAAGCTACCACTGGAATACTCATCATTCCATCGCAACGTCATTGCATAGGTAACTTCCTGTTGTGGTTTCCAACGCCGAAATCCTTCTGCCCTATTTAGGGGCGGGGGCGGCTCAGTCGGTAGCGCGCCAGGCTCGTAATCTGTAGTTCCCAGGTTCGAGTTCCAGCTGGATCAGCGTTGAGATTTATCTCCGCAAAATTTCCCCGCCCTGCCCACGGTCAGTAGGGGACACTGATGGGCTTGAAAAGGCCGCCGTCCGTCGGATGGGACGTTAAGCCGTGGCCCCGTGTGAGGGAGAGCCATACCCTGTGCACGTTAAAGAACACGCTCGATGGCCTTGACGGGAGGCTACCATCTGTCTCCCAACAGCTGTTCCAGTGGGTCCCCTCCCCCAACCTTCTCTGAGCCTTCGGGGTCCATGTGACCTGGCCATTTAGCCCATGGTGTGCACAAAAGTGCCGTTCAGAGGTAAAACAAACCAAACAAACTGCGCCCTTGCGAATCCCGTGCAGATAACTATTGATAAAACAGAAGATCTATCGAAATAGAAGGATGTTAACACTTGTGTGAATGCTTGTATCACAGCATGTACATCCCCCCTGTATCCCCCACTCGTCCCCTCCTATTTCTTCCCCTATACTCCTTGTCCCCCCCCCCCCCCCCACAATCCCATACTGTTCCCTACTACCCAGAGCACACAGTGCCTTCTAGTCTCACAACATACGCGCACACACACATCAGTGGGAAGTTATGAATGGACGGGAAGCTACCGTTGAAAAAGGTCGTCCTCGCCCTACCTCGGGCCAGCATTGCCCGGACGAGCCCGTTCTATTCACCGCTGACAATGTGCTCGTCTCCGTCCAATAGCTGACGCATATTATGCGACGGTAGCAGACCGTGTAGGGTACGGCCGGACGTGCACAGGAAATTCGTCCTCGTCCCCCGTGCTATTTTGTTACCCCCCTACCGTCACTTCCTTCCCAGCCTTTTTCATTGCCCCCGTCTTCTTCCAGCGGTCTTTGTTTCCATAGCAACTGGTGCGGATAACTTCGCATCGCTGTGTACAACCTGGCGGGACAGGTAGCCACAGAAAGAGGTGTAGGGTTAAGCGTTGGATAGAGGTTACTCTTAGAAATATGGGGGCATGAGAATTAAATTTAACTCACGTATTAATGGTTGGGGGGAGGGGGGAAATATAACCGTTGGGTGAGAAAAGGATGGAATGTATCAGATCTCCATAAACAGTTATGCATGACATTTGCGAAACCATGTCAATGGCCACTTTGTTAGATACCAGCCCATGTTATGTGAATAGTAACTCAGATACAGAATTCAGTAACTTCTTAGATAAGCTTTATCTAAAATTTACTAAGGTCCTTAAGGATTTTACTAGAGCTATTATTATCTCTGTTTTTAAAAAGGGTGATTGCAGTTCTTTTGATAATTATAAGGGAATCAGTCTACTTTCTGTTTGAGGTAAAGTTCTCTGCATGATTGCACTTCATAGAATTAAGATTCTGGTTGATGGATAACTGCTTGATTAACAGTGTGGATTCAAAAGTAATTGGAGATGTATAGATCAAATATTTTTCCTTAGGCAGATTATTGAGAAATGTTTAGAGTTTCTGAAACCGTTGGTTGCTAGCTTTGTTGATTTCAAAAAGGCCTTCGACTCTGTTGATCGTCATAATTTGTGGTTGATCGTGAGGTCGTATGGCATACCAGAGAAGTTAGTTAACATAATGAAAGCTCTCTATAACAACACTAAGTCGTGTGTGAGAATTGGTAAGGCTCTTAGAAATTGGTTTAGCTAGTGGAGTTATACAGGGGTTCATTTTGTCTACTCTGTAGTTTGGTTATTGATTATAAATACCCCCTCAAGCAGCTGCTTGCCACAGAGGTCTGACAGGAGCCTGTCAGTTTATATGCCATAGTAAAAGGTCTGTGAGGATGGCAGGCCCTCAGCAGAAAAACGACACAAACAGCCATGCCTTACCCGGGGCTCGAACCCAGGTCCCTTAGATCAGTAGCCAAGCGCGCTAACCACTCGGCCATGGGACGGCGGTTATGGATTATGTTATGCGAAATTCTTTGCAAGGAAAAGATTTTGGCCTCAAATGGTCTAGGTCTAGAGATTTCATAATTTCTGATTTAGATTATTCTGATAATTTGACGCTGTTGGCTAATGATGTTGATGAGAGGAATTCTTTCATTAAGGCAGCTGATGAGACTGGTAGTAAAATAGGTTTGGTGATAAGCAGAGAAAAAAACTAAAGTGATGAAAATTGGTCAACCAAATTGTGTTTCAGTTGCTTTGAACTGCTGCACACTTGAGCAAATGTCTCAGTTTAATTATCTCTGGGCTATGTAACAGATACTGGTGATGTGTGGCACGAGATAAACAGATGAATAAGGATTGTTGCTGGGACTTTTAAGAATCTATGGCCAGTGCGGGAAAATAGGTGTAAACATCTAACTAAAATTAGTCTGTTTAATAGTAGTTCTTTGTAAGGTTAATTATGGTAGCGAAACATGGACCCTTTGTGAGACCTTTGATTACTACATCCTTAGGCATCCTTGGGCTACTACTACTTAGGCTACATCTTTAGCCATCCAATCCAAGGTAAGTAGCCCATCCTTGGGCTACTTACCTTGGGCTACATCCTTAGGCATCCAAATGCCTACTACATCCTTGGGCATTTGGTGGTTTGCCTTTGTAAGTAATGATGAGGTTAGGCAAAGGAATCGGCAACCTCCTTTGAGCAGCATATTGTGCAAAGAGAGATTGCATTGATTTCGGCATGTTGCCCGTATGCATAGCTGTAGGTTGGCGAATAGAGCATATAGTCATCCTTTTCAACAGGTTGCATCCATCTTCTTCCTTTTTTTTTTTTCAACTTTCCCATCTTGTCCATCTCCCTTTTCCCGTCTGTTACATCCATTGTCATTTTCATCCACCTCATCCATTGTCATTTTCATCCACCTCATCCATTTTATTCTTGGACATTCATTTTAGTTTATTCTATATCTTAATGAACGAAACGGTTTTAAGTCGGTTGAAAGAAGAGAGAGAAAGAGGAAAGATGGGGATAGTAGTAAGTATAAAATATCCATTTTCAACTCTCTTTCAACCGGGATACATCCACCTCCATCCTTTTCTTCAACTTTCTCATTTTCTCCATCCCTCTTTTCCCGTCTGCCACATCGATTGCCCTTTTCAACTTCCATATCGAGCATTCATTCTCTTCTACATCTTGCGCATCATTTCCAACACGCTACATTTCATGTACCTCTTCCATTCCTTTCCTCCTCACCACCATCCCCATCCTTCCTATCTCTCTCTCTCCCTCTTCCAACCGACTTAAAACTGTTTAGTTCATTAAGGTTAATTGATCAGATCGGCGTCTAGAAAAACAGGGACTTTCTCTTACAAATTCATGAACCTCGCAGTTCTTGATGAACGCCAAGGCACCAAAAAAATTTTTAAAAAAAATTAAAAATGAAAAACTACTTTATTCTCCATCTATGGAGATTTTATGCTAAAAAATGCCTTTTCATTAGTTGCAAAAACTTTCGCCGGAATGACGTTTAAAAATTCAATACTGAAAATACACGCAGCGAAAAGGTTGCATTCGAAATTCTTTGAACTGCTTTTTCTTCGGAAGGCATCGCCACCCCCCCCCCCCTCCATCCTCCACCATCTTCTCCCCGCTTTTGCCTCGCTAAGTAATTTACAAAACACTCTCCGTACGCATGAATATTGTAAAATAATGTCTGCCACAAAAGTGTGAGGAATGTTATTTATACATTTTTTATGGAATGCCATTAATCAAATTTCTAATTCTTCTGTACTCTTCTTCCGCTTCTGTCTCTCAGCTTCTGTTGCTCCTCATCAACAATCTCCTCCCCCCCCCCATCTTTTTCACCACTTCCTCCTCTTACCTCCCACTATGGACCGCAGCATCATTTCCACCACCTGCAGCTCCCCATCCTCCCACTGCTTTCTTTCTGGTTGCAACAACAATGTAAATTGCAGGACGATTGAAGAAAATCTTTAATCTTCTTTCTGAGGTTTCGTTTTCAGAAAGAAAAGAGAGCTTCAACAATAAAATTCGCTCTTTGTCTTATTCCCCCCACTTTTTTTTTTTATTTAATGCTCATTCCTTTGGTCGTCGATTCTGATTTACCTTTCCGTTTCATTAATGTGCAACTTGTTTTTGGTTGTTTTTTTTTTCATGCTGTAAAAAAAGATGTTTGCTTGTAACAGTCGTTTGGTGGTAATGAGCTGAATCAGACCATCATGCCATACTTGTCCATGACTGTTGAGAGCGGTGCCACCGCACGTGCAACTTGTGCGACCGCTCCAGGCGGCATTATTTTGTGGGCGGAAATTTTTCAAACAAACTAACGATCATACCTATAGTAAAGTTGACTCGAGTAAGCATAACCTATTTTTTAACAGATGATTTTCAATTGCTTTTGAAAACGATAATAAATTTATATATATTAATCATTAATATCTAAGATAAACTTGGAGAAATGGGCGGCAAATATTCAAGTTCGCTCCGGGCGGAAAAATATCTGTCGCCAGCCCTATCCATGCGTTACATTAACGCCTGTCCCTGGTAATCTAATCTGTAGTTCCCAGGTTCGAGTCCAGTTGAGTCAGCGTTGAGATTTATCTCCGCAAAATTCCCCGCCCTGCCCACGGTCAGTAGGACACACCGATGGACTTGAAAAGGCCGCCGTCCGTCGGATGGGACGTTAAGCCGTGGCTCCGTGTGCGGGAGAGCCATACCCTGTGCACGTTAAAGAACACGCTGGATGGCCTTGACGGGGGGGCTACCATCTGTGGGACCCCTCCCCCAACCTTCTCTGAGCCTTCGGGGTCCATGTGACCTGGCCATTTAGCCCATGGTGTGCAAAAATGTGCCGCTCAGAGGTAAAACAACCCAACCCTGGTAATCTCGAACATTGCCAAGGAATATAGAACAAGCATTGCAAGGTACAAAGAGTTAATGCCGTACACTGTCTGGCCAAATTATTTCACGTCTTGCGCAAAGCACCATTGAAAAAATTGATTCAATTTAAAAGATCCTAGAAGTAATGGGATTAAGCCCAGTTAAAAGTTGTATACCTATAATCAGATGTTATTCATAGATTACATGCACAGACCTTATTTGCTGTGTTATGCATATACACTGCCTGGACAAATTATTGTGAACACTGTTCGTGCCCAAGTACCATCAAGGATGCCAATGTGTGCAAAAATTCTTACTGGCGTAAATATTTAATATTTTATGGCGTAGTCATGTTGGAAAGCAAAGTCAAGTGCGACATGGGTAAAAAGTCTGATCTGACTGACTTTGGAAAGGGACTCATCGTTGATGACCGATGGGCAGGGGGATCCGTAACAGAGGTGATGGAACTCGGAGGAAAATCACGGAGCACAGGGCGGGGGTGGCTCAGTCGGTAGCGCGCCAGGCTCGTAATCAGTAGTTACCTGGTTCGAGTCCCAGCTTGGTCAGCGTTGAGATTTATCTCTTTAAAATTCCCCGCCCTGCCCACGGTTAATAGGGGGAACCGATGGGCTTGGAAAGGCCGCCGTCCGTCGAATGGGACGTTAAGCCGTGGCTCCTGTGCATAAGAGACATACCCTGCGCACGTTAAAGAACACGTTGGATGGCCTTGATGGGAGGCTACCATCTGTCTCCCAACAGCTGTTCCAGTGGATCCCCTCCCCAACCTTCTCTGAGCCTTCGGGGTCCATGTGACCTGGCCATTTAGCCCATGGTGTGCAAAAAAGTGCCGCTCAGAGGCAAAACAACCAACCCAACAACTGACTATTGGGCCACCGGGACTCACTTACAATATCTTTTTAATACCTGTCAGTTAAAAATTAACGATAAAATAAGTAGAACGTAGATACGAGAGCATTAACCATCTAATTTTAATATAATTATAACTATCTAATTTTGATATAATTGTAACCGTGTGATTTAGATCGAATTATAACCATCTAGTTTTGATCTAATTTTAACCACCTAACTTTGATGGAACTGTAACCATCTAATTTTAATACAATTATAACCATCTAAATTTGATACACTGTAGCCATCCGTTTATCAAAACGAAATCGGTGGTTCATATGGTTCCATAATAATAAGAAAAAACTACTTGGAAAAAGCAAAAAAAAAAACTCATGAAAAGAAAGGGGAGTGTTTTTTACGCTGTTGCTTATCCATCTGTAACTACTCAGCTACATATTTTATATGAAAAACACTCTAAATAATACTCAGAAGAAGAAAAAAAATCAGAAAATGCAAATTCTTTTCATTGCCCTGATTACAGGAGAGGGTTTGTTTCTTTAATCTTACAAGCTATTAATTGGTCTCGCCATAGTTTTACTTTTAATTGAAAGTCAAGATTGCAAAGATTCCTTCTTACGATTTTAATACTACAGCAGCAAAAATTTTCGAAATTCCAGCACGACCGATTTTTTTTTTTTCTTCTTCTCAAAAAGTTTTTTTTTAGAGTCTCTGGCGAATTAAATTCGCAGGTGACACGACGTATGCAGAGAACTTTTAACAAATTATGAACTCGAAGAATTTTTCCATTTCTTTAACCTCTTAGGCAGTTGTGCAACAAATTACACTCAACGCATTTTTTAATGTAAATGTTTTTCTCTCCTTTTCTGATGGCAGTAGAGTTGAAGGAGAAGACTGCAAACAATGCTTACTGCTGGGTGAGGTCACGTCGATTCTTTTGGCATTTAACGTGGGTAGGTTGGGTTGTTTTACCTCTGAGCGGCACTCTTTTGCACACCATGGGCTAAATGGCCAGATCACATGGACCCCGAAGGCTCAGAGAAGGTTGGGGGAGGGGACCCACTGGAACAGCTGTTGGGAGACAGATGGTAGCCTCCCGTCAAGGCCATCCAGCGTGTTCTTTAACGTGCACAGGGTATGTCTCTCCCGCACACGGGGCCACGGCTTAACGTCCCATCCGACGGACGGCGGCCTTTCCAAGCCCATCGGAAATCCCCTACTGACCGTAGGCAGGGCGAGGAATTTTGCGGAGTTAAATCTCAACGCTGACCCAGCTGGGACTCGAACCTGGGAACTACAGATTACGAGCCTGGCGCGCTACCGACTGAGCCACCCCCGCCCCATTTAACATGGGTAAAAGAAACCGAAAGAATAATTGCAGGAAGAGAAAATGAGATCACTTTGAATCACATTTTAGAATTGGAGATATTCTCTTCAGTTCACTTGCTAGCTTCTGCTGTTTCGGTTGGGTTGTTTTACCTCTGAGTGGCACTCTTTTGCACACCATGGGCTAAATGGCCAGGTCACAAGGACCCCAAAGGCTCAGAAAAGGTTGGGGGAGGGGACTCACTGGAACAGCTGTTAGCCTCCCGTCAAGGCCATCCAGCATGTTCTTTAACGTGCACAGGGTATGGCTCTCCCGCATATGGGGCCATGGCTTAACGTCCCATCCGACGGACGGCGGCCTTTCCAAGCCCATCGGTGTCCCTTACTGACCGAGGGCAGGGCGGGGATTTTTTGTGGAGATAAATCTCAACATGCTACTTCGGTAATTACGAATGGATTAATAACAGGTTGCAAAAATGTCGCTCAATGATTATTTTTGTTATTCGGACTTTTAACTGACATTACCACGACAGGAGTTGGCTCAGTCGGTAGAGCGATAGCTAGCATCTATGGTTCCTAGATTCGAGTCCCAACCGTACCAGGGTTGAGATTTATCTCCTCTAAACCCTACCTTCGTTCAGAAAGGGGACATCAATGGGTTTAGAAAGGCCGCTGTCGGGCGGATGAGACATTAAGCCGTGGCTCCAGATGATGTACAGGAAAGCCATAAACTGTGCACTTTAAAGCAAACCCTGTAAGGTCAGGACGGAAAATTTCCATCTGTCTCCTAAAAATTGTCCATGACTTCCGATACCCAGCTCTGAGCTTTTGAAGTCTTTGTAATCCGGCATTTAGCGCATTGTGTGCATAAATGGACATTCAGAAGTTAAACAGAAACCATGCAACTCATTGGCGTTAACAGAATTCAGAAAATAAATAAATAAATCCTTATATAAAGTGATCGGTAATCTGATTGGAATCATTTACCTCTTGAATGCTTTTGATCAACTTTTTCTCACCGAGGGTAGGAAGGGGTTGGCTCAGTCGGTAGCACGACACACTCATAATCTGCAGTTTCCAGGTTCGAGTCCCAACTGTGTCTACGTTAATGTTTATCTCCGCAAACTCGCTCCTTGTCTATAGCCAGAAAGTGGTTATCAATGGGCTTGGAAAGGTCGCTGTCTGTCGTATTGGACATTAAACCGTGACCCCCATGTGCAGGAGAGCCATTCCCTGTGCAAGTTAAAAAACACGCTGGATAGTCTTGAAGGGAGGCTATCATCGGCCTCCTAACAACTGTCCAGTGGACACCCCCAACCATCTCTGAGTCCTTAGGGTCCTTGTGATCTGTCCACTTAACCCAGTATGTGAAAAAAAAGTGACTCTCAGAGGTAAAATAACCGAAATGCCACCGAGATGACAAAATATAATAAGGTGAATTGAAGAGAACTTTCACTCTCATAACAGGAACATAGATGCAGAGTTTATGGCCAGATGGGATCTCATCATCATATCCATTAGTTCCTTCTTAGAATTATTGGAATGTTTAAACCCTGGGTACATTCTTTGGAGCAAACGTTCCTCAACTCTCAATGTGCAGTATCATGAACACTCAGAATTAGTTTCTGAGGAAGGAAAACCTACTGGATTCGGAGCAGCTGAGTTGAATTCGGTTGTTTTTGCCTCTGAGCTGCACCTTCGTACACACAATGGGTTAAATGTCCAGGGCTGCAAGAACTAAGAAAGTTTGGGGAAAAGAATCCACTGGAGTATTGTTAGAAAACGGATCGGTATGTGCAGAGGGTATGGTTCTCTTGCACATAGAAATGGTTCTCTTGCACATAGAAATGGTTCTCTTGCACATAGAAATGGTTCTCTTGAACACAGAAATGGTTCTCTTGCACACAGAAATGGTTGTCTTGCACACAGAAATGGTTTTCTTGAACACAGAAATGGTTCTCTTGCACACAGAAATGGTTTTCTTGCACACAGAAATGGTTCTCTTGCACACAGAAATGGTTCTCTTGCACACAGAAATGGTTCTCTTGCACACAGAAATGGTTCTCTTGCACACAGAAATGGTTCTCTTGTACACAGAAATGGTTCTCTTGCACACAGAAATGGTTCTCTTGCACACAGAAATGGTTCTCTTGTACACAGAAATGGTTCTCTTGTACACAGAAATGGTTCTCTTGTACACAGAAATGGTTCTCTTGCACACAGAAATGGTTCTCTTGCACACAGAAATGGTTCTCTTGCACACAGAAATGGTTCTCTTGCACACAGAAATGGTTCTCTTGCACACAGAAATGGTTCTCTTGCACACAGAAATGGTTCTCTTGCACACAGAAATGGTTCTCTTGCACACAGAAATGGTTCTCTTGCACACAGAAATGGTTCTCTTGCACACAGAAATGGTTCTCTTGCACACAGAAATGGTTCTCTTGCACACAGAAATGGTTCTCTTGCACACAGAAATGGTTCTCTTGCACACAGAAATGGTTCTCTTGCACACAGAAATGGTTCTCTTGCACACAGAAATGGTTCTCTTGTACACAGAAATGGTTCTCTTGCACACAGAAATGGTTCTCTTGCACACAGAAATGGTTCTCTTGCACACAGAAATGGTTTTCTTGCACACAGAAATGGTTCTCTTGCACACAGAAATGGTTTTCTTGCACACAGAAATGGTTCTCTTGCACACAGAAATGGTTCTCTTGCACACAGAAATGGTTCTCTTGTACACAGAAATGGTTCTCTTGCACACAGAAATGGTTCTCTTGCACACAGAAATGGTTGTCTTGCACACAGAAATGGTTGTCTTGCACACAGAAATGGTTCTCTTGTACACAGAAATGGTTCTCTTGCACACAGAAATGGTTCTCTTGCACACAGAAATGGCTCTCTTGCACACAGAAATTGTTCTCTTGCACATGAAAAAACGTGCCTTTTCAAGCCCACCGTCGTCCCCTTTCTCACCGAGGGCAGGGTGGAGTTTGCGGAAATAATTCTCAACTCTGACACAGTTGGTATTCGACCTTGGGAAATGCAGATTGCGAGCTGGCGTGCTACCTACTGAGCCAATTTGCGACCCTCCGAGTAGGGAATCCTCAAAGGGGCTTTCGATCAAAGGGAAATGAAACCACCGTTAAATGAAATTTGAAACATTTTTAACTGGAAGTGGACTCATTTTGACTGAAAACGAAACCACTGTTAACTGAAGTGGGACTGCTGTTAACTAAGAGTGAAACCACTTGTAAAGTACGAGTGATACCGTTTATAACTGCAGGTGAAACGACTTATAGACTGCAAATGAAACCACTTATAGAATGGAAGTGAGACCACTTATAGACTGCAAGTGAAACCACTGATGGAATACAAGTGAAACAACCATTTACTGAAAACGAAACCACTGTCACTGCAGATTATTCAGTCTGTTAACTGGAAGTGAAACTACTTTTGTGCTCTCAATCCAAAATTCATATTTTTTTTATATAATTTTACTTTAAAAGAACCAAAAAAGTGAAAAAAACGAAACCTCAATGCTGACAGAAAAATGAACTTGAGAATTCCTCGTCGCCAGAGCTTCATTCTACCTGTTGGGCACTGCTGTGTATCTTAGAGAGAGAAATTAGGAATCTGTGATGAATGTGTGATAGATTTTCGACTTGTTATGCTGTGTTAAATCCAGCCTCGCTTTGGGAGTAATGAGCAGGTGCTGAAGAATGTCTGAGTGAAATGCACGGAATATACTCTAATTAGTGAAATGGAGAACAGTGCAGTAAATGAGGCGCTTAGAAGTCATGTTGAAAGTGAGAGAGGTGTTGTCAACAAGGACAATACATTCTCTGCTTAGAAGAATCCTGCTATACTGATTTCCATAAATTAATGAACAACCATATGTTATGTCAATGGGAAGTTAACGTCGAAGTTCTATAACTCCTAAAACAACTTTTGTATTTTTTTTTTTTTGTTTTCAAAAATGTGATAGCAGATAAAGATTTCAATCAAATATATCGATATCTCGATTTTCAATAATATTCGTTCAGTATTTAATTAGTTATGGAAATTTGAATATTTAACAACAGCAATGCCAGTCTTTTGAGAAACTTATACGAAACTGATGAATAGGGAAATAATTCTTTAGATAGACTTATAAAATCCACACTTGTTTTATTAAACACTTTGATACAATACTTATTATTAAGTTTTAATTAACTTCTGAAGTCAATTTTGGTGACTGGCATGGTGAAATATTCGAACTTTCATAACTCATTAACTACTGAACGAATATTATTGAAAATCGAAATATTAATGCATTTGATTAAGATCTTTATCTGCTATCGCATTTTTCAAAACAAAAAACTTATTTTACAATTTATAGAGTTTCGATATTGGCTTCCCATTGACATAACATAGGGTTGTTCCTTAATTTATAGAAACTGGTATCATCATCATCATCATCATCATCAAGGATCCATGGGTTACAGAGGTCCAGCCAGACCGTGCAGTTTAATTCTCCAAGCATATCTGTCCTGAGCTACATCTGCTGCATCTGACCACTGCACACCAATTATAACAAGATCCTGTTTGACATTGTCTGCCTACCGCATCCTAGGTCTCCCCTTCTTTCTGAGACCTTTAGGCACACTGTTCATAACCCTATTCGCCAATCTATAATTATTCATACGGGCAACATGGCCAAACCAACGGAGTCTCTCTCTGCACAATATGCTGCTTAAAGGAGGTTGCAAACTCCTTTGCCTAACCTCATCATTAGTTACAAAGTTGAACCACCAAATGCCCAAGATACTGCGTAAGCATCTGGAATCAAAAGCATCTAGTTTCCTGTTATCTTGTTTACAAAGTGTCCAAGTTTCACTACCATATCTAACCCTAGAAAGAACCAAACTATTATACAGTCTAATTTTAGTCTTTAGGTGTATACACCTAAAGACTAGGTCTAAAGTCTTTAGGTGTATACACCTTTAAAAATAGATTCTTAAAAGTCCTAATAGCAATCCTATTCTTTTTATCTCATGCCGTACATCACCAGTATCTGTTATATATAACAGATACTGGTCTTTGAGCAAGTTAAGCTTGCTCAAGGGCGCAACTACAGATTAACTGAACCACAACCTGCCTGACTAATGCAGATCACCAAAAACCCAAATTCGAAGAGTTTTTCTTTTTAATTTAGCTTTTTAGAGCCGAAGAAGGCTAGCTAAAAATTAAAAATCTAAAAAGAATTCTACATTTCCAAGAAAAATCATTCAAAAAATTTAAACAACGAAAGCAAATGGAAAGTTTAAAATGAGTGTTAAAGTCTTAGAATATTTTTTCTCAGAGTTCATTGAAACAGAATTGTTTTACAGAAGTATTGTGTTTAATTGCGCGTAAAAAGTTTTAAGTTTTCAGTTTTCGATAAATTATTTTAAAAAGAACTTTAAATTTTATAATACTTTTAATAATGAACAAATATTTTTGAAATATAAACTTTAGAGAGGTTTGATTTTGATTTTTGATTTAACCCTCCCATTAGCTTATCTTCTAATTAGAATTTTTTCTCGAGAATTTCTGGAGAAATATACAATTTCCAAAATGCTCGCTTCTAAAGAAATTTGCTAATAAATTATTATTTCACTATCGCAAAAAATTATTTTAAAATATTATGTATCAACACTTAAGCATGCCTTTAGCACGTGACAGTTTCTAGACTAGCAAATACAGTCAGGAAACGGAATGTAATGTGTCTGAGCGAATAAGAGGCAAAATATTTGACCAATGAAAGAATTTTTATTTTTTTTTATTTCATTCTTTGCAGGAACAGGGTTCCAGTTTAAGTAATCAACATCTTGTGAAAATCAAAGAAAATTTATTTCTTCTTTCGAATATATAAAAATAGTTTTGCTCGTAAAGATTTTTAGTAATTCGAATTGCTCACACGAGAAGCAAAAAAGAAAACATTCAGGATTATCTTTGTATATATCAAACTAAAACTGAAATGATAAAATTGTAAAATTGAGATGTGGAAAAGATTTTTTAAAAAAAATTGTAAAATTCAAATATGGAAAGGATTTTTTTAAAAATTCAGTGGAAGAGAAAACAGGAATTATAGTATACACGGTTACAGAAGAGGAACTAAGTTTTAAAGAAAAACTAGAAAAGCTATGGCGAAGGTAAAGCCATTTCCATCTGTCGAAAATTTAACACTATTGACAAAGGAGTTCAACCTTTTTGAAGTGTCGTACAAAGCAACACCAAACATAAAACTTTCTTCCGAAGCTCTTTTAACTATAAAAACAATATAAACGAAAAAGGAAAGAAATTTCTCGGCAAAAGGACAGGAATTTCTCGACAAGAGGAAACGAATTTTTCGACAAGAGGAAAGGAATTTCTCGACAAGAGGAAAGGAATTTCTCGACAAGAGGAAAGGAATTTCTCGACAAGAGGAAAGGAATTTCTCGACAAGAGGAAACGAATTTTTCGACAAGAGGAAACGAATTTCTCGACAAGAGGAAAGGAATTTCTCGACAAGAGGAAACGAATTTTTCGACAAGAGGAAAGGAATTTCTCGACAAGAGGAAAGGAATTTCTCGACAAGAGGAAACGAATTTTTCGACAAGAGGAAAGGAATTTCTCGACAAGAGGAAAGGAATTTCTCGACAAGAGGAAAGCAATTTCTCGCTAAAAGGAAAGAAATTCCTCGACAAGAGGAAATGAATTTCTCGACAGGAAAGGAATTTCTCGACAAGAGCAAAGGAATTTCTCGACAAGAGGAAACGAATTTTTCGACAAGAGGAAACGAATTTTTCGACAAGAGGAAACGAATTTTTCGACAAGAGGAAACGAATTTTTCGACAAGAGGAAACGAATTTCTCGACAAGAGGAAAGCAATTTCTCGCTAAAAGGAAAGAAATTCCTCGACAAGAGGAAATGAATTTCTCGACAGGAAAGAAATTTCTCGACAAGAGGAAACGAATTTTTCGACAAGAGGAAACGAATTTTTCGACAAGAGGAAACGAATTTTTCGACAAGAGGAAACGAATTTCTCGACAAGAGGAAACGAATTTCTCGCTAAAAGGAAAGAAATTCCTCGACAAGAGGAAATGAATTTCTCGACAGGAAAGAAATTTCTCGATAAGAGGAAAGGAATTTCTCAATAGAAAAGAAATTTCTCGCCAAAAGGACAGAAATTTCTCGACAAGAGGAAAGGAATTTCTCGCTAAAAGGAAAGAAATTCTTCGACAAGAGGAAATGAATTTCTCGACAAAAGGACAAGAAAAAAGAAATTTCTCGGTAAAATGAAAGAAATTCTTCGGCAAGAGAAAGGGGATTTCTCCACAAGAGGAAAGAAATTTCTCGACAAAAAAGAAAGAAATTTCTTGATAAAGGGAAAGAAATTCTTCGACAAGAGAAAATGAATTTCTCCACAAGAGGAAAGGAATTTCTCAACAAGAGGAAAGGAATTTCTTAACAAGAGGAAAGGCATTTCTCGACAGAAGAAAAGACATTTCTCAGCAAAACGAAAGGAATTTTTGCTTCAAAGCGATGGACAGAATTATCAGAAGAAGCGATCGATGCCTTTTATTGTGTAAAGTATCACTTTAAATTCAAGCACGATGCGAAAATATCTTTAAAGTGAAATTATTGTATTAAAACTAAATATAAAACATAGAACATTTTATTTAATATCGTAATGAAAAATATAAAAAGATGTGTTTATATTTATTATAAAATTATATACATATTTATTACAAAAAATAAATGTTTTATAATAATTATGACAAACATACAAATATTTCTTTTGCAATTACAGTTTTGTTTATTACAGTTTTATAATAATCATAAGTTCAATAGTTATGAAAAAAAAGAAAAAAATTGGAAAAAAAATAGAAGGAAAAATTTGTAAACATACGAATACAAATGTTTATTTTGAAATTACAGTTTTGTTGTTTAGTAAGTTATTTGGTTAGTAATTGCAGTTTTAGTGCATTAAAAAAAGATTTGAGAAAAGTCTAAGAAGAAAAATCAACTATTTTATACTGAATTTATACTTACAGAAAATCCCGAGAATTTAGATATCTGATTCCCGATTCTCCCGAATTAAAATTGTCGAGAAGTACGAAATCCTATCTTTAACGTATTAGCTTATCCTTTAAAACGTTATGCTTCATCTTAAAGTGTCCAGATTTGAATAATCCGACCCAGAATACAACTAAGTAACATTTCTCAAAGTTTTTTCCATCTCGTATCCTCTGATCCAGCAGTTTATGAACTTTTCTGGGCTTCTTATCCCTTTTGCGCAAAAATCTACAATATCGCTATGCGCATTTGAAGCCAATGCTTACTTCCCACCCCATTAGGAAAGAAAAAGGAAATAAATGACAATATATCGTAAAAATTACTCCTCTTTCTGGGGCCTAGGGGGTTCTCAGTCGGTAGCGCGCTAGGCTCGAGTTCTAGCTGGACCAGCGTTGAGATTTATCTCCGCAAAACCCCCGTCTCTGCCCTCGGTCAGTAGGTGGCTTCGAAAGGCCGCCTTCCGTCGGATGGGACGTTAAGTCGTGTCTCAGTGTGCGTGAGAGCCCTGTGCACTTTAAAGAACACACTGGATGGCCTATCCAATGGGCGGCCATGTCACAAGGACCCCAAGAGCTCAATGAAGTTTGGTGAAACTGAACCGCTATTAGGATAAAGATGAAAGTCTCCCGTCAATCCATTCGGAATGTTCTTTAACATAACAGGTATGGCATTCTCGGACACGGAATCACGGTTTAACGTCCATGCGATGGACGCCGATAACGGAGAAAATCCGAACACAGGTAGGAATATTAGGAATAAAGCCTGGCAAGCTACCAACTGAGACAATACCCAACCAAAAGATAAAGGTAAGTTTATTCTGCCAAGAATAAGGGGGCGGGGGTAGCTCAGTCGGTAGCACGCCAGGCTCGTAATCTGTAGTTCCCAGGTTCGAGTCCCAGCTGGGTCAGCGTTGAGATTTATCTCCGCAAAATTCCCCGCCCTGCCCACGGTCAGTAGGGGACACCGATGGGCTTGGAAAGGCCGCCGTCCGTCGGGTGGGACGTTAAGCCGTGGTCCCGTGTGCGGGAGAGCCATATCCTGTGCACGTTAAAGAACACGCTGGATGGCCTTGACGGGAGGCTACCATCTGTCTCCCAACAGCTGTTCCAGTGGGTCCCCTCCCCCAACCTTCTCTGAGCCTTCGGGGTCCATGTGACCTGGCCATTTAGCCCATGGTGTGCAAAAAAGTGCCGCTCAGAGGTAAAACAACCAACCAAAGCCAAGAATAAGATGCTTATGTTATTTCAAAGGAAATGATCTCTTTACAGAGAAATAACGATGATTGACACAAATCCACCTGCTGGTATTTGCCATAGTAGTCTCTTATGTAGCCTTGTCTTCAAAGCATCTCAGCTGACACTGAGTAAACTATGACACATTCTAGTAACGTCTATGATTTTACCTTGTGCCGCATGCAAGAAACGGTTACACATACATGTATTATCTATATATGTGTGTTTTGTATACAGGATGCACTAACAGTATTCTGTATATAGGCAAATTGAATCCTAGTCTATAAGCACAGTAACTCTTAACAGGGCAAAACATATTTACTGGAGACAGGAAACGTCAATTATGGGGATTTAATTTCAGTTTCATTTCCTATTAAATGCAATTAAATTTTTTTCCATCTCTTAGTTGGCACTGATTCCAAATATGTCAGAAAAAATTTAACTCTCATTTATTATTATTTTTATTATTATAAAAATAATCTTCTCAAGCAGCTCCTTGCTTCAGAGGTCTGACGGAGCCTGTCAGTTAATATGCCATAGTAGACGGTCTGTGAGGAAGTGAGATCTTAGAGAAAGGTAACACAAAACATCCATGCCTTACCCGGGGCTCGAACTCAAAGTAGCCATCACGCTAACCATTATCACCGTTAGTAATAATAGTAGTCGTAGTAAATTTGGGGTTATCTTTGCTGAATGAACTGACCCTGTACGATGAGACGTAAGAAGTGAAAAAATTCAATTCAAGCACAATGTATATTGAAAAAAAAAGGGTCATCAGTCTGTTGACGTAAAATGCCGTATGATCATTCTCTCCGCTCAAAAAAATCTACTCTACTTTGCTCTTAAAATACTCTGCATGGATAATTACCTCTGCAAAGCCTGTAGGTGTCAGTGATCGTATGATCAATATAAATTATAGATCATTGTAAAATAACTCTTTAAATACCTCATATATATCTTAACTCGCTATGCTACTTGATATCTCTCGCATCACTATAGATCAGATAAAAGCGGAATCCCAACGAATCCCCCCGAAAAGCCAAAACGTTATGACCACCGCGTCTTTATGCGAATCGAAGCAACTGCAGGTAAACGACGGCGCTTGCGAAGGTCATGAAACGGTATAAATAACACCTGATATTGAGCTCTGTTAATCAGTGTTATTCTTGTTCTTCAGATGGAAAAGGCAGTGGGTTGGTGGGTTAGGTTGTTTTACCTCTGAGCGGCACTTTTTTGCACACCATGGGCTAAATGGCCAGGTCACATGGACCCCGAAGGCTCAGAGAAGGTTGGGGGAGGGGACCCACTGGAACAGCTGTTGGGAGACAGATGGTAGTCTCCCGTCAAGGCCATCCAGCGTGTTCTTTAACGTGCACAGGGTATGGCTCTCCCGCACACGGGGCCACGGCTTAACGTCCCATCCGACGGACGGCGGTCTTTCCAAGCCCATCGGTGTCCCCTAATGACCGTGGGCAGGGCGGGGAATTTTGCGGAGATAAATCTCAATGCTGACCCAGCTGGGATTCGAACCTGGGAACTGCAGATTACGAGCCTGGCGCGCTACCGACTGAGCCACCCCCGCCCCACGGTCTTAAGTGAGTTTGACAAATGCCAAATTGTAATGGCCAGACGACAGAGTCAGAGCATTTCCCAGATGACAAGGCTTATAGGGTGCTCACGGTCAGCCGTGATTAGTACCTTTAAAAAGTGGTCCGAAGAGAGAAAAACCACGAAACGCCCGCAAGTTGTGGGCCGACAGCAGCTCATCGTTGCTAGAGGTGAGCGAAGGCTATCCCGTATGATATGAGCCAACGGAAGGGATATTGTGGCGCAACTTGCCCGTAATTTGAATGCTGCTGATGGGAGTAATGTCACAACACACAGTACATCGAACCCTGCTGAAAATGGGCTGCGTAGCCTCGGGGCGCTCCAAGTGCTCATGCTAACTTCGGTTCACCGTTGAAAACGCCTACAGTGGGTACGCGAGCATCAAAACTGGATCTTGAATGATTGGAAGAAGGTCGTCTTGTTCGATGAATCTCGCTTTCTGTTGCACCATGTGGACAGCCAGGTATAGTCAGTCAAAAAAGTATCCGAACACTACGGTTGATTACAGAATTCAAAAAAAATATCTGGCAATTTTTTTTTAGAAATTAGTGATCTGGCAACCTTCGTGTCACGTGACACGAAGGTTGCCAGTTACTATTTTCTAAAAAAAAATTGCCAGATATTTTTTTTTGAATTCTGTAATCAACCGTAGTGTTCGGATACTTTTTTGACCGACTGTACGTGTGCGTCGTTTACCTGGGGAAGTGTTGGCACCAGGATGCACCGTGAGGCAGAAACAAGCCAGTGGAGGAAGTGTAAGTCTTTGGGCAATGTTCTTCTGGGAAACCCTGGGTTCAGCCATTCATGTGTACGAAACTATGACGTCTACCACTTACCTAAACATCATTGCAGACCAGGTACATCTTTCATAGCAACGGTATGCCTCTCTAGCAGTGCATTCTTTCACTTTGCTTTTCTTCATCAGCAGGATAATGCGCCATGTCACACTGCCGAGATTGTTCCAAAATGGTTCGCGGAACATGAGGAAAACTTCCAGATATTGCCCTGACCTCCTAATTCCCCAGACATCAATCCAACCGAACATCTGTGGTTTGTGTTGGAACAGCATATCCGATCTGCGGTGGCTCAACCACGTAACCAGATACCACAAGACACCTTTAGAAATCTTGTAGCGTCCATGCCTCACCGGGTAAGAGCAGTTTCGGCGGCACGTGGGGGACCAACATCATATTAGACAGGTGGTCATAATGTTTTGGCTCTTCGGTGTATATTTGGTGTTAAAAAACCAAAAGCGAGAATCTGAGAGCGAGGGTTGTCTCAACTGATAGAGCACCCGTAAACCGATATTCCCTAGTTTCAAGTCCCCACTAAACCTGCGTTGAGGGTTCTGTCCGCTAATCCCCATTTTTCCTTCAATGGGTTGGGTTGTTTTACCTCTGAGCGGCACTTTTTTGCACACAATGGGCTAAATGGCCAGCTCCCATGGACCCCGAAGGCTCAGAGAAGTTTGGGGGAGGAGACCCACTGGAACAGCTGTTGGGAGACAGATGGTAGCCTCCCGTTAAGGCATCCAGCGTGTTCTTTAACGTGCACAGGGTATGGCTCTCCCGCACACGGGGCCACGGCTTAACGTCCCATCCAACGGACGGCGGCCTTTCCAAGCCCATCAGTGTCCCCTACTGACCGTGGGCAGGGCGGGGAATTTTGCGGAGATAAATCTCAACGCTGACCCAGCTGGGACTCGAACCTGGGGACTACAGATTACGAGCCTGGCGCGCTATCGACTGAGCAACCCCCGCCCCTTTCCTTCAATGTAAAAGGCAACTTAATGGTATGCGTGCGTCGGATGAGACGATATGATCTGGCCCCTTGTGCAGAACAGCCATAATTTGTGCACAGTAAAAAACACACTGGATGGTCTTAACGGAAAAGATGTCTCTTAACAGCTCGACAGTGAGTCCCCTTTCCCCCTATCCAACTCTGAACTCTTGGAGTCCTTATAATAAGCCATTTGACTTATTTGCATTAAAAGCTCAGAGGTAAAACAACCCAACTCAACCTTAAACGTTCTCCAATATAATTCTAGCTGAGAAGAAGGAATACACAAGATCAGTTTATCTATCTATCTGTATCCTAACTAAAGATTTCCTTTTTGATATCCATCTTATACTCTCATGCTATCAGAATTACCTTACAAGTACCCATTACCTGTTCTTTATCCTTGGATCATCACACAAGAGAATCCTTCCGATTTCCACGTATCAGAAATGAGTTTCCATAAACCCATCCTGAAATTTACCTTCCTTGTTTCTTTTCTTTCTGTAATAGGAACAAAATATGCCTTTACGATAAAACGTAATATTCGTTATCGCAGACGAACAAACCAAAGCTTGACAACAGCAATGATGCTTCTTGGGACTCTTCTGAATCTCCCGTTAATCCACGGATGCACGAAGAGCTTTTGATCATCACCTCTTGCTCTTCTTCCCCAATCGGAATTTGCTTTGATCATCGCTCTTCTTCCCCAATCGGAAAATGCTTTGATCATCGCCTCTTGCTCTTCTTCCCCAATCGGAATTTGCTTTGATCATCACCTCTTGCTCTTCTTCTCCAATCGGAATTTGCTTTGATCATCACCTCTTGCTCTTCTTCCTCAATCGGAATTTGCTTTGATCATCACCTCTTGTTGTCTTCCCCAATCGGAATTTGTTTTGATCATCACCTCTTGCTCTTCTTCCCCAATCGGAATTTGCTTTGATCATCACCTCTTGTTCTTCTTCCCCAATCGGAATTTGCTTTGATCATCACCTCTTGCTCTTCTTCCCCAATCGGAATTTGCTTTGATCATCACCTCTTGCTCTTCTTCCCCAATCGGAATTTGCTTTGATCATCACCTCTTGCTCTTCTTCCCCAAACGGAATTTGCTTTGATCATCACCTCTTGCTCTTCTTCCTCAATCGGAATTTGCTTTGATCATCACCTCTTGTTGTCTTCCCCAATCGGAATTTGTTTTGATCATCACCTCTTGCTCTTCTTCCCCAATCAGAATTTGTTTTGATCATCACCTCTTGCTCTTCTTCCCCAATCGGAATTTGCTTTGATCATCACCTCTTGCTTTTCTTCCCCAATCGGAATTTGCTTTGATCATCACCTCTTGCTCTTCGTCCCCAATCGGAATTTGCTTTTATCATCACCTCTTGCTCTTCTTCCCCAATCGGAATTTGCTTTGATCATCACCTCTTGCTCTTCTTCCCCAATCGGAATTTGCCAGGTAGTAAAGAAGGACCATTCGAGACAACTTAATCGCTCGAGTGGTGAATCTAATGTGAGAGAAACCGAAATTCCAACTTCTGCCTGAACGTTAAGATGGAGAAAGTTTTCTTATTATCGGTAATGACACCGATTAGTGGAAGAGAGCAGTCTTTTACCCAAGAGCTCTTCTTCTGTATATGTTGCTTAGGTTGATTTCCATTTAAACAGCTCTTTTTTCGCACACAGTGGGCTAAATGACCATGTCACAAGGACCCCAAGGGCTCAGAGAAGATTGGGGGAGGGAACCCACTGGACTGTTGTTAGTATAGATGGTAACCTCGTCAAGGCAATCCAGCGTGTTCTTTAACACGCTGGATTGCATGGCTCTGTCGTATGGCTCTGTCGCACACGAGGCTACGACTTTATGTCCCACACAACGGATTAAGACCTTCTAAGCCCATCGGTGTCCTCTAACTGACCGAGGTCAGGATGGGGATTTAGCGGAGATAAATCTCAACGCTGGTAGAGGTGGGACTCGAACCTGGGAATTACAGATTATGAGCCTGGAACGCTACCGACTGAGCCAACTCTTCCACTTGTCTGCTGTATAAGAGAGTGAGTTTTGATTTACTTCGACTAAGATTTACAGAAAGAGACATTTTTTTAATAATATCTGAGATTTGTCTCACAATTTAATTTACATTCTGGTGGGTTTAAGACGTCGCTGATCCCGTTCTAGAGATACACAAGAAACAGAATCAAAAGAAAAATAAAAACCGAAATCTAAACAGCGCTAAACTTTAAAAGAGAAATGGAAAACTTTGAGATAATCCTTACGGTGATACCAAAACTAATTCTCGAATATACAAATTATTTTCAATGTCATAAACGTTTTACCCTCAGCTTCAAACGCAAAATTCACGTACCCTATAACCTGTAAGTACTCTGATTATATTACCAACACAGTATGAATTCAAAGAATTTATTATTGGGAAAAATTTGGAATGTATGAACGTTGACTAAGGGTTAAATACAGACTCTTCCTTTTTTTCTGACTTCGGTTTGCAAGAAGTTATTGGCAATAAATGCCGGTGAGCTACCGACATTATGCATTATGAGAGTGGGTTCCAGTTTTTACGATACCACGGGACACCAAAACAATATAAAAAGATGTACAGATCATTACTCAAAGACAGGTAACTGAAAGGTGCAATTTTTTTTCAGCTGCTAAGGTAGAATCAATAGCATTCTTAATTTTCTGAAAGAAAGCTACAATCTTTTTTTTTTTACTTTTTTTTAATCTTTTTTCATCTAAATATTGCATCTTTGAGTGAATAATTTTCATTTAGAGCATCAGAAAAATGTGTGAAATTAAATGTCATAAATCTTTCATAGGTTTGTTTTATAACTCTAGCAATTATTACAGAGGAGAGAATTTTGCTTCAGATTTAAGAGATTTCTCCTCTTCGAAATTTATTGCTCAACAGATGTTTAATACATTGCTTATCAGGCACTGCCATCAGCATAACAACGGAAAATAATAATAATAATTTATTCAAATTCAACATTGAATTCGAATTTCGAAAAATTGAAATTGTTCTAAAATCCTATAAATAAAAATTAGTCATTACAAAACTTTGGGACTCTGTCAATAACTGGAGTCGCGAATTAAACCAATTTGTTTAATGTTTATGGATTTCACACTTTTTCTCAGGTGGCACTCTTTAAAGGAAATAAATTTCAACACAATCAGCTGCTTGCCACAGAGGTCTGGCATGAGTTAATCAGCACAATATTTTATAGAAAAGATCTGTGAGGAAGACGATACCTCAGAAGAAAAACAACACAGGAAAGAAACATTCATATTTATCCGGGGCTCGAACCCAGATTCCTTTGATAAGCAGACAAGCGCGATCACTACCGTCCCATCGGGACTGTAAAATTATCCTTAGCTCTGAGTATCCTTGGCACTCTTTATCGCCGTGTTATCCCACGGTTTACAGTAAAAGTCACTCTTAGGAAATGCCAGAGGTTGCTCAACACATCCTATGACCCCGCTAAAGAGAACTACGGGAGAAACTACTGCACATTTTAGATGTCACTATATAATATACTATGTCATGTATTGGAGTTGGCTTTAGAGTACATCATGGTACACATTGGAAGCGGTACTATGTACACTAAGATACATTCTAGAAGTAGACTGAGCCAACTGCAGTATTTGTCTTACCTCATACTCAAAGGATCCTACAACATGAAATACAGGTCACTCAGATATTCTCTAACCCGAATTAAAGATACTCTATGGCACAAATTATAAGGGAATCTGAGGTACACTATGGCTCTAATTAGAAGCGAATATGAAGTACATTGTGACATAAATTAGTGGTAACTCTGAAGTACACTGTGGCATAAATTAGAGGTGAATCTGGGGTACATCATGGCATAGATTATTTCTAAATCAGAGGTACAGTGCTAGAGATTAATCTGAGGTGCACTATACGAGGTGAATCTTAGGGTATGTATTAGAAGTAAATCTTTGGTACACTGACACAAATTATGTGTGAATCATAGGTAAACTTAGGCGATTCTTAGGTACATTATGACACAAATTATAGGTAAATCGTATACTATGATGCAATAATGCAAATTATAGGTAAATCGTATACTATGATGCAATAATGCAAATTATAGGTAAATCGTATACTATGATGCAATGATGCAAATTATAGATGAATCTTAGGTACACAATGGCAAACACTAAAGGGTACTAAAAAGTATATATATGTATATACCTATTCAGTGGGCTAGCATCAATATATATATATAACTTTTAGTACCCTTTAGTGTTTGCCATTATATTCTGGCCTGTAGACTATTCCTTATGACACATGCTACCGCAACTCTGACAAAAATTATAGCACTTGTTTTAGGTGGCTTCGGAAGCATGTTGTGGTACGCATTTGAGAACAAGATGAAATATATATACTAGAAAGAGCTCTGACCAACTTTGTGACACATACTAGAGTTGGGTTTAATGTATCTGTGATACACATTAGTGGTAGCAATTGACGACTTATTCTAGTAAGGTACATTACGACTTATTCTAGAAGACATATTTTGCATTACGTACAGGAGGCAGTTTTGTAGTTTAGTAACAAACTGGCTCCATAAAAACAACCTAGTTTAATAATTTTAGAATTTATCAAAAGACTGAAAGAAAACGTGCCCATTTTATATGATAATTCTTCTTTTATCGATGTATAAAGTTCAACTGCTAATCTTTTAAGTTTTGATACTCGCCAGTATTTTTAGATGCAGGCTCGCTCAAAGAAATTTAAAATCTCCGATGTATGACGGAAATTCCCGTCAGCTTTTCTTCAGAAAATTTCTAATAAAGTAGCACTTTAAGCATTTGCATTGCCTTCAAAGCCCTCTTAAAGAATTCTCCATCCTATTTCTGAATGTCTCTGGTCCGTACTGATCATAATGTGAGGTCTGATGTTGTATTTTGTACATAAACATAGTGTTGTTGTATTTTACAGGTAAATGTAGTTTGTCGTCGTCGTCGTCAATATCAGGATAAGAAATGGTTAATAAAGGTAAATAAATGTAAAATAGAGTAAACCAAATATGGAACAAAATTAATCTTTTCCAGCCCTGAACGAACATGATCGTGATTCCTTTGGAATCACTTTCGAATCCGCTCATCTGAACTCATAATTACAAATGATTCGTTTTAGAGAAGGTGTTTTGTGCGTTTTAACGCTACTTTATGAGAAAAATCAACAAAAGAAACTAGGTAAATGTGTGACCAATGTCACGAAACCATTACGCATTTGTTCTCTTTACATGAAATAAATATCATGTTTTACAGAGATTTTAAGATAACACGTTAAGAATTGTTTCATTAAGCTATTACTTAATTTTTAATGTTACAAATATCTGTAGAAAGTTTTGCTTTTGTAACTTAAACCGTTTTTATCTAATGAGAAAATGTAAAACCTGTCAAATGCCCAGTTATAAAATGTAGCCTATATTCAACATATTTCGACTCCAAAATGTGTTAATAAAGCTTGACATTAACAAGTCTTACTTAATTAATAAAGATTATTTAATTTGTTGTTTCGGTTTTATAAATCTATTTAACGAATTCACACTTGATTTTTAAGACCAATTAGGCTAGATCAAAATCCACTGAGCTCTATAGTTTCCTTTTGCCGACAAAAGTTTTCTCAGGTTGTAAACTCAAAGGTATCCTGCGATATGAAGCACATGGGACTCAGATACTCTATGGCACAAATTAGAAGGGAATCTGAGGTACACTATGGCTCTAATTAGAAGGGAATCTGAGGTACACTATGGCTCTAATTAGAAGCGAATATGAAGTACATTATGGCATAAATTAGTGGTAGCTCTGAAATACACTGTGGTATAAATGAGAGTGAATCTGGGGTACATCATGGCATAAATTATTTCTAAATCAGAGGTACAGTATTAGAGATTAATCTGAGGTACACGATACACGAGGTGAATCTTAGGGTATGTATTAGAAGTAAATCTTTGATACACTGACACAAATTATGTGTGAATCTTAGGTAAACTATAGGAGAATCTTAGGTACATTATGATACAAATTATAAGTAAATCTGGGTATACTATGATGCAATGATGCAAATTAGTACATAATGGCAAATACTAAAGGGTACTAAAAGGTATATATATATATACACCTATTCAGTGTGCTAGCATATATATATACTAGTACCCTTTAGTGTTTGCCATTGTATACCTCAGATTCATCTATAATTTGCTCGTAGTATACCAATTGCATCATAGTAAATGGTGCACTGGCAGCCTACTATGGTGCCTGGAACAGCATACCAAAATTCATCTATAATTTGTTTCATAATGTATTTAAGATTCACCTATGGTTTGCCTTTCCATGTATATAAAGGATCATCATAAGGATTTGAGTGAAATCTCGAATTTTTCTCCAGTAATGATTTTCACAAAAACTTATTTGCAAAGTTAGTGAGCTTTGAAAACGCGGTGTTCCATTCATCTATCAAGAAAGAGTTTTAATACTTTTCTTAATATAGTTTGTACATATATATATATGACTTTTTAAATTTGAACCTTATATATATATAATAGTATATAAGGCTCGAACTGAAACGGAGAACCCCGAAATTGCTTTTCAGAACTTAACAAATATAGGATATTACATTCCGGAAAGAGTATTTCGTTTATTCATAAAAAATACGCAAAAAGGAATGATATAGCCTTTGGAAACTTTATCTGACTTGTCCTGTTTTATCATTCAATGCATAAAAAAGGACGTTGGCATAGTATTAAGGTATGCTAACCTCGAGACCAGTTAGGGCTAGATTATAGTTTATAGATTTTTTTTTTATTTTTCCTTTAGGTATTTTTATAGATACATTTTATAACCGGAAATGATGGTTTAAGTTTGCTGATTTATTGTGTATTTAAAAATATAATATGCTGAAGGGAAGTAGAAATCCTTTAAAGAAGTAATCATTTTCCGTTAAGGTTACTATAGATATATGCACAAATTATCCCATTTAAAAAACATGATCAACAATTATATAAAAATATTAAATTAAAGTGAAAAAAAAGATATATGCTACATAAAAGTAAATTATGCATTTTTTTAATATATCCCTTGTCATTAGATGCGAAAATATAAAAAATATGTAAAATGACATATATTAAGTTGGCGAAGGAATATATTGTTCATTAAATAATGAGCTTTTCATGCGTTTGTATAGATGACTTATGATCGTTATTTTGTCAGAGAATAATCTGGTAATTGATTCGTCTGCACAAAATGTTCTTTTGACCTATTATAGAACTTAATTAAGACACAGGAGCACAGGAATCAGTACAGGTATTTTACCCCCGAAATTATAAAATAGCGTTGTATAGTAATGAGTTAAGTTTCAAATGGACATTTCACATTATTGAAAAGAAATGGTTCAACTTTGCTGAAGAAAATTATTTGAGATACAGAATCACATAGTTTGTTTCAACCAAGCTGTTGTAAATTCAATTAGGAAAGGTTGATACAGTTTGTCTCATTCAGGAATATTTTAAAGAGCATATGTGGTGAAATAACTTATGATTTCAATATCTACGGTATTTATTTCGTTGATGGAATATTTATTTTCAATGATTTACAAGAAATTAAGAATTTTTTTTACACCTTGTTCAACCTGCTTCGAAATGCAGTCGTAGAACTTTGAAAAATCTTTCAAAGGGTTCTTAATTTCTGACAAAAATATCGTAATTTCGAAACGATGAACAGTAATCCAAATTACGAAATTTCCCCCCAAGTTAAGACTACGTATAGAGAGTTGATCGACAAAAATAAATTGATGTTTAACTTCTTTCGCCAAACAATGACGTCAGAAGAAAAACGTCATCACTGCATGTAGCAAGCTGTGTTAGAAAGGGGATGAGAGAGAGGAATAAAAAAATCGAGAAAACTCGGAAAACAACAAGCCTCCCCCCAAAAAAATTGATCTAAAATATCTTGTTTCTTTCTTCGCATGATATCAGTAGGATAACATTTAAACGTTTCGTGAACGTTAGAAGCCCATTTTGAACTACGTCATACTCGTAGCTTAGTTACCGCGAGTCGCGTCTGTTTCTGGAAACCATGGCGACCGGCACGCGCTACCAAAGCGGATCGATTTCAGCCTCCAAATGGCAGGTAAGGAGCATCGCCGGATTAAAAAAAAGCAAAACTTCGAAGGAAACACCCCCTCTTCCAAGACATAAAATATTTCCTTGTTTTTGTCTATGTTCCTGTGTGAGTAAGAACAACATCTTTTTGTCGGCCTACGATATTGAGACGGGACTTTCCAGGAGCCTCTACCGGTGAGGGAGGACCTTTTCGGCCGCAGAGAATGCGATACTTTGCGCTCGCCGAAGTTCGTTCTCTGCCAAAGGTAGGACCAGGTGAGTGATCTCAGTTTGGGCATGGAAGAGACTCGATCTGTTTGTTCGTCGTCGTTGATTCTTTTTTTTTAAGAACATCTTTATAGTCCAGTAAGATCAATCTCCCGAAGTTGAAAAACCCTCAGAAAAATCACGCATTTAAAAAAAAACAATTAAAAGCACTTTGACAATAACTTTACGACACCAAAAAAAAAACAACAAACACAACATCAAATAAAAAAAAATTGTTGCTTACCTCTTCCTCGGTGACGGTGTTCACAGAATCCATGCTTTGGCTAAGAGTCATCGAAGGCTCCGACACAGCTGTCGTCATATCCGACAGCGTTTTCGTCGAAAGTATTGTAGGAGGAATGACGAAAGGTTGGATGGTGGTGGTGGAGAGACTGGTGGTGGTTGCCGAAGAAGGGTGGGGGGGGTGAGGAACGAGTGTCCACGCACACACGCACGCACACAACAACAACAATGCAACACACAGAGAAAAACCGGAGTGGGATCGGAAACAATTCGTGTCCGTATGAATGCCAAGGTGGAGATGTGATTGTGAGCAGATACACGAAGTAGGTGAGTGATGGTGTGCTACCGATGTGAGTGTGTGCAAGGGCCACGGAGAGACACACCGGTCTGCGCGCTACATGTACGCTGACTGCCGCGTTACTGAAAGGGGAGGAGCTTTGGCAACACGCTGTCTCGCTCCACGCCTGTTACTATAGCCCGCCTAGCTTTGCGGGGCTGCCTACAATACCTGCCGTACCTGGCTGCCGACCCTCGGCATGGCTGGTGCGCTCGCTTACCTTTTGTTATTCACTCGCGCTCCCCCTCCCCCCTCGTCTTCTGCTCCCCACCTCTCGGCGAAATGGACGCACGGCGGCGGTGACGTCACTCGAAGTGTTCTTCCACGTGACTCGGTGACGTCGTCGGCCAGCCCTACCTGGTCGTAGGAAGAGAAGACAGTCTTGGAGGACGGTGGAGACTTATTGTTGCCTACCTGAGTGCAACGTAGCTTGTCAAGGAAACGGTCCGCGTGGCTTTTGCACTCGACTTCGTTTCTGGTGATCGCGTCAAGGACGAGTGAGGTGTAATAGCAGAGACTCGGTTAGCTAAGTAAGTAACTATACTTCTGCTGCGATGGAAAGTGGAGAGGTTTGTTAATGAAAGAGGCAGTCGGTGATGGGGAATGGGAGAAGAAAGCGTCCATTGAGATTCAACTTTGGCTCCGCTGTTTCGCCTTTTAGAGGAAAAATTTAACTCTTGGTTTTCTTGGTGATGCACCGGAGAAGCGTACGAAAGAGCTGTTTTTAGAGAGAGTTGGGTTCGGTTGTTTTACCTCTGAGCGGCACTTTTTTTGCACACCATGGATTAAATTGGCCAGGTCACATGGACCCCAAAGGCTCAGAGAAGGTTGGGGGAAGGGACCTACTGGAGCAGCTGGCGGGAGACAGATGGTAGCCTCCCGTCAAGGCCATCCAGCGTGTTCTTTAACGTTGGATTGTTTCACCTCTGAGCGGCACTTTTTTTGCACACCATGGGCTAAATGGCCAGGTCACATGGACCCCAAAGACTCGGAGAAGGTTGGGGGAAGGGACCTACTGGAGCAGCTGTCGGGAGACAGATGATAGCCTCCCGTCAAGGCCATCCAGCGTGTTCTTTAACGTGCACAGGGTATGGCTCTCCCGCACACGGGGCCACGGCTTAACGTTCCATCCGACGGGCGGCGGCCTTCCAAGCCCATCGGTGTCCCCTACTGACCGTGGGCAGAGCGGGGAGTTTTGTGGCGATAAATCTCAACGCTGACCCAGCTGGGACTCGAACCTGGGAACTACAGATTACGAGCCTGGCGCGCTACCGACTGAGCCACCCCCGCCCCAAGAGATCATGGACTGAAAAGAAGATGAGACAATTCTAAACAGAAGTCATAATGTGAAAAGTTATGAGGTAATTATAGCAGAGGTCATTAATTAGAAAGAAAATAGCAGAATTATAGCAGAGTCATGTGCTGAAAAGATGACACGATTCTAATGGAAGTCATAAATGGAAAGACGATGATGCAATTCTAGCAGGTCATTAATTGGAAGGGTAATAATACAGTTACAGCAGAGATTATGAATCAAAAATATAATAACACAGTTATAACAAAGATCTTGAACTGAAAACACAATAACAAGTTTTCACAGATATCATGAACTGAAAAGATGACACAATTCTAACAGAATTCATAAACTGAAAAGTGTGATGCTATTTTAGCAGGAATCGTTAATTGGAAAGAGAAACAAAGCACGATTATAACAAAATAAAGATCATGAACTGAAATGATGATAATACAATTTCAACAGAGGTCATGAAAGGAAAAAATTTGACACTTTTCTAGATGAAACCATTCATTAAAAAAAAGAAAACTCTTGCAGAATTTAAAAAAACTTAAAAGATGAAACAATTCTAGCACAAGTCATAAATTGAAAACTAATGATGCGATTTTAGCAGAGGTCATTCACTCAAAAGATAACAATTCATTTATAACAAAAATCATGAACTGAAAAGATTATGACACGATTCTAACAGAAGTCATAAATTGGAAACTGATCATTTAATTACAGCAGATATCGTTATTTCAAAAAAAAACCAAAAAAAATGCAATTATAGCAGATATCAGGAATTGAAAAGATAACACTCTTCTAACAAAAATCATTAATTGAAAAAAAAATAAAACAATTCTACCAGAAATGGTAAACTGAAAAAATGATGACACAATTCTTGCAGAAGACATAAATTGGAAAGTGATGATGCAATTCTAGCAAAAATCATCAATTAAAAAGACAATAACATAATTCTAATGGAAGCTATAAATTGAGAAGATAACACATTTCTAACAGAAATTCTACGTTAAAAAATGATGAAATAATTCGAACAAAAATTATTGATTGAGAAAAAAAATACAATTTTAACAAAAGTCTCCAATTGAAAATATGATGATATAATTCAACAGAAAAGCTGAAAAGCGATGATGCACTTCTAGCCGACATAATTGTAGAAGTCAGAAATTAAGAATTGATGACGCAAATCCTGAAAAGAAAAGGTGATAATAAAATTCTAACAAAAATCCAAGAACTGAAAAAATGCCGACAGAATTCTAATAAAAACAATGAAATGAATAAAAGATAATGATTTCATTTAGAAATGCGTTAATTGGAAAAATGATGATACAATTATAGCAGGTCATCAATTGGAAGAACCATTCTTATAACAAATGAATTTTCAGCGTTGAGATTTATCTCCGCAAAATTCCCCGCCATGCCCACGGTCAGTAGGGGACACGGATGGGTTTGGAAAGGTCGCCGTCCGTCGGATGGGATGTTAAGCCGTTACTCCGTGTGCGGGAGAGCCATACCCTGTGCACGTTAAAGAACACACTGGATTACCATGACGAGAGGCTACCATCTGTCTCCCAACAGTTGTTCCAGTGGGTCTCCTCACCCAACCTTCTCTGAACCTTCGGGGTCCTTGTGACCTGGCTATTTAGCCCATGGTGTGCAAAAAACGAGCCGCTCAGAGGTAAACCAACCCAACCCAACAAATGAATTTTGTTATAGCACCATTCTTCCAACAAAGTCATTAATTGAAGAGATGGCAATAAAATCCTTAAAAAAATCATTAATTTAAGAGATTTTAACACAAATGAGAAATGATAACACAGTTCTAAAAGAAGTCATAAAAGGAAAAGATTAAAATACTATTACAAAAGTATTTTATCGTAAATAGCACAGCAGTTCCAATAGAAATAATCAAAAAAGTGGCACAATTCTGAAAAAAGATCCCGATTTGAAAAAAAAAAACACAATTCTAACAAAAATCATAAATTGAAAAGTTGATGACAAATTCCAAAGCACTTCATTAATGGAAAAATTGTTAACACAATTCTAACAGAAGTCATTAATTGAAAACATGATAACAGAATGTTAACGGAAATCTTATACGCAAAAGAGGTTGACACAATTCTGATAGAAGTCATTAATTGGTAAGATGATAACACAATTTTAACAGAAATCGTTAACTGAAAGCACGATAACATATTTTTCCCAGAAGTCTTAAACTGAAAAATGGTGATACTACTCTATCAGAAAGAGTAAATTCAAAAAAAGGTAATATCCCAATTCTAACGCATATCAAAATTTTGAAAGATTATAACGTAATTCTCGAAGATATTATAAATTGAAAAAATTAGGACGCATTTTTAGCAGAAGTTAGGAATTGAAAAGACTACACTAGCCATAGATATATGTCAAGCAATGGCCCTCGAATATTGTCATGCAAATTATTAAAATTTTTACCTCTTATTCTTAAAGTACAGTCGCTCAAAAAAATATCCGAACGCTATGGTTGATTACAGAATTCAGAAAACTGGCAACTTTCGAGATGAAAACGGTGATGAAATGAAAATGAAAATGAGATGTAAATGATATTAAGGGTCAAGCAAAACATAATCTAGCGAACATAGAATGCAAATGACGTTAAAGTTCAGTAAAAACGTAATTAGGAGATGTAAGTGAAATCTGGCAACTTTCGTGTACGTACACGAAAGTTGCCAGATCACTAATTTCTAAAAAAATCGTTGCCAGATATTTTTTTCTGAATTCTGTAATCAACCATAGTGTTCGGATATTTTTTAATATATATAATGCGTATGAATATATAATGCAATGAATATGGAGCGTGTGCAGTTACCGTTCACAGCAAACTGGAGCGGTTGCGGTTAATGTTCACAGCAAACTGGAGCGGTTGCGGTTAATGTTCACAGCACACTGGATCGTGTGAGCTCACAAAGACCTGGATCGTGTGGGCTCATTCACGGAAATATTGAGCGTGTGCAGTTACCGTTCACAGTAAACTGGAGCGTGTGCAGTAACTGCACACGCTCCAGTTTGCTGTGAACGATAACTGGAGCGTGTACAGTTGCTGTACCCGCTCCAGATATTTTTCCTGAATTCTGTAATCACGTGACACGAAGGTTGCCAGATCACTAATTTCTAAAAAAATCGTTGCCAGATATTTTTTTCTGAATTCTGTAATCAACCATAGTGTTCGAATATTTTTTTTGAGCGACTGTACTTTGTGCAGTGCCAATTTTTCTTTCTTTTCCAATTTATCTTTACACTTTTTTGGAAGTCTTCTTTAATTTAATTACGACGACATCGACCCATGTGACAGATTTTGCGCATAAGGGTAGATCGGGTTTTCTGAATGTACTGCTCAGCTCCGGATTAAAGAGGCTCAGCTCTCACTCAAATAGATACTACATCAGTAAACATTCCAATTATGAAAGTTATCAAGCCCAACATGGAAAGAAAGCATTTGAGAAACTTTTGGCTGCATTAAAAAGCGCAAAAAAAAAAAAAAAATTATTTACCCAAAGATCTACACCGATGGGTTTGGAAAGGCCGCCGTCCGTCGGATGGGACGTTAAGCCGTGGCCCCGTGTGCGGGAGAGTCATACCTTGTGCACGTTAAAGAACACGCTGGATGGCCTTGACGGGAGGCTACCATCTGTCTCCCAACAGCTGTTCCAGTGGGTCCCCTCCCCAACATTCTCTGAGCCATCGGGGTCCATGTGACCTGGCCATTTAGCCCATGGTGTGCAAAAAAGTGCCGCTCAGAGGTAAAACAACCCAACCTAACCCAAAGATCTCAAGACTCCGAGGCTATTGTGAATGCAAGTTTATTAGTGAGAAATTTGCGAAATATTACAGAAATTATTCTAATAGCGAATTGGTAAAGGAGTGCCTGCAAACAGTTTTTGGTGTGTTTTGTCCAAAGAGAAAAATTGATGATAACGTAAGTTTATTCCACAAAATACTAATCAGGTGTATCGATGCCATGTATCTGCCAATGTAAAAAAAAATTTCACTGCGCTTGCGCCGAAATTTTAAAATTTTCTTTGTCTCTTGGTGAAAGTACCGATGTTTCTAACACAGCTTAATTAGTGGTATTTGCATGTGGAGTCAACGTTAAGTTTCACTAAACTTCGTTTCATTTTTATCTGGGGGCGGGGGTGGCTCAGTCGGTAGCGCGCCAGGTTCGTAATCTGTAGTTCCCAGGTTCGAGTCCCAGCTGGGTCAGCGTTGAGATTTATCTCCGCAAAATTCCCCGCCCTGCCCACGGTCAGTAGGGGACACCGATGGGCTTGGAAAGGCCGTCGTCCGTCTGAGGGGGGGGGCGGGGGTGGCTCAGTCGGTAGCGCGTCAGGCTCGTAATCTGTAGTTCCCAGGTTCGAGTCCCAGCTGGGTCAGCGTTGAGATTTATCTCCGCAAAATTCCGCGCCCTGTCCACGGTCAGTAGGGGACACCGATGGGCTTGGAAAGGCCGCCGTCCGTCGGATGGGACGTTAAGCCGTGGCCCCGTGTGCGGGAGAGCCATACCCTGTGCACGTTAAAGAACACGCTGGATGGCCTTGACGGGAGGCTACCATCTGTCTCCCAACAGCTGTTCCAGTGGGTCCCCTCTCCCAACCTTTTCTGAGCCTTCGGGGTCCATGTGACCTGGCCATTTAGCCCATGGTGTGCAAAAAAGTGCCGCTCAGAGGTAAAACAACCCAAACAACAACCCGTCTGATGGGACGTTAATCCGTGGCCCCGTGTGCGGGAGAGCCGTACCCTGTGCATGTTAAAGAACACGCTGGATGGCCTTGACGGGAGGCTACCATCTGTCTCCCAATAGCTGTTCCAGTGGGTCCCCTCCCACAACCTTCTCTGAGCCTTCGGGGTCCATGTGACCTGGCCATTTAGCCCATGGTGTGCAAAAAAGTGCCGCTCAGAGGTAAAACAACCCAACCCATTTTTATCTAATTATTTCTATTTACTTTCAATTCCTTGTATATATAAACCTAATTTTAATCGAAATTAATAGTTTTTTCATTAAAATTATAAAAAGTACACGTTCATTTTTGAAATAAATAGATATATATGTGTTTAGAGTGTTTAATGAAATAAGTAAGGTTTCTGGCCTGCAGCACTCTGAAAAATAGTCAACCGGCCAGCCGATAAGAAAAGTTGCACATCCCGGGACTAGACTAACAAAAGTCATTAACTGAAAATTATGACATAATTCTAGAAAATATCGTTCACTGAAAAGGAAATAACACAATTAGAACAGAAATCATGAATTGGAACGATAACAGTATAACTCTATCGAAAGTCGTGATTATTAAAATGATATAGCAAACGGACAAAAGGATTATAACACAAATCATTGGTATAACGATACATTGCTGGGAAACAATTACTATCACAATTTAAAAAAAAAATCATAATTTGCACAAAACTGAAATGCGTTCTAGGCCAAGACTTCAAACATAGTATGAAAAAGCATGACATGCTTAATTAACATAATAGGAAACAAAATTTATATCACATAAATGGAGTAGACTTGTTTATCTTTTTCAAACGATATGTAAAAAATGTTCGTGAATGTATAAAAATATATGCAAAAGTAAATAGTACTTATCTATACAGGCATGTAATCAAGAGTATGGTTAAGTGGAGGGTGGATAATCAAGAGGCTATCATATAACTTTCTGCAGATATTAGTACTTAGCTGAGAGACCAGTTTTCGATTCCCGGAAAGGCATGGATATTTTCTTCGTGATGTATGTTGGCTTTCTGCTGAGGTCTCGTCTCTCTCCTGGATCTATATGTTGTATTATACTGACAGGCTCCTGTCAGACTTATGTGGGCAAATCAGCTGTCCGATGAGTAATTTAGGCAATTTTTGTTTTATTTAGTTGTTTGTTTATGATCAGGAAAGAAAATCATTCTCTTTCGAAATTGTCTACAACACAAGTTGAGAAGTAAATGATATTAAGGGTCAAGCAAAACATAATCTAGCGAACATAAAGTGTAAGTGGCGTTAAAGTTCAGTAAAAACGTAATTGCGAGATGTAAGTGAAATTAAAGGTCAGGAAAAACGCAATTAGGAGGTGTAAGTGGCATTAAAGGTCAGGAAAATGTAATTAGGAGATGCAAGGGAAATTAAAGGTTAGGGTTGGGTTGTTTTACCTCTGAGCGGCACTTTTTTGCACACCATGGGCTAAATGGCCAGGTCACAAGGACCTCGAAGGCTCAGAGAAGGTTGGGGGAGGGGACCCACTGGAACAGCTGTTGGGAGACAGATGGTAGCCTCCCGTCAAGGCCCTCCAGCGTGTTCTTTAACGTGCACAGGGTATGGCTCTCCCGCACACGGGGCCACGGCTTAACGTCCCATCCGACGGACGGCGGCCTTTCCAAGCCCATCGGTTAAAGGTTAGGAAAAGCATAATTAGGAAGTGTAAGTGACGTTAAAGTCAGGAGAAGCATAATTAGGAGGTGTAAGTAACGTTAAAAGTCAGGAGAAGCGTAATTAGAACGTGTAAGTGACGTTAAAGGTCAGGAGAAGCGTCATTAGGAGGTGTAAGTGACGTTAAAGGTTAGGAGAAGCGTAATTCGGAGGTGTCAGTGACGTTGAAGGTCAGGAGAAGCGTAATTAGGAGGTGTAAGTGACGTTAAAGGTCAGGAAAAGCATAATTAGGAGGTGTAAGTGACATTAAAAGTCAGGAGAAGCATAATTAGCAGGTGTAAGTAACGTTAAAGGTCAGGAAAAGCATAATTAGGAGATGTAAGTGACATTAAAGGTCAGGAAAAGCGCGGGGTTTAAGTGACGTCAAACGACATGAAAAGCATAATTGTGGGGAAAAGCGTAATTATGAAGTGTAAGTGATATTAAAGGCATGGCGAAACTTAATGATGAAATTTGATTGATATTATTAGAGTTTAAGAAAAACTAAGTGGTGAACAGTGTATTTATTAGTCGTCAATCAAACGTAATGATGAAGTGAAAATAATATTAATGGTCAGGCAAAACGTTGTAATTGAGTGTGAGTAATACTAAAGGTCAGGAATAACGTAATGGTGAAGTGTGAGTGTCAAAGGTTTAGAAAAATGCAATTTAAAAAACATTAAACGATGGTGACGTCATAATTCGGGTCTTGTGCGTACATAGATGGCAACAGTTATTTTCAATTGGATTTTATTAAAGAGGAATATGCACGATATTTTCAAACGTGTTACTTCGCTGACTCCCTATTAAATGGAAATAACAAACGGTCATATATTCATATGAATTACGACAGTTATTTTTCATCCGAATTTGAATTTGAATATAGAGTTGGGTTGGGTTGTTTTACCTCTGAGCAGCACTTTTTTGCACACCATGGGCTAAATGACCTGGTCACAAGGACCCCGAAGGCTCAGAGAAGGTTGGTGGAGGGGACCCACTGGAACAGCTGTTGGGAGACAGATGGTAGCCTCCCGTCATAAGCCATTCAGTGTGTTCTTTAACGTGCACAGGGTATGGCTCTCCGGCACACGGAGCCACGGCTTAACATCCCATCCAACGGACGGCGGCCTTTCCAAGCCCATCGGTGTCCCCTACTGACCGTGGGCAGGGCGGGGAATTTTACGGAGATAAATCTCAAAGCTGACCCAGCTGGGACTCGAACCTGGGAACTACAGATTACGAGCCTGGCGCGCTACCGACTGAGGCACCCCCGCCCCCCGAATATAGAGTGTATATCATATATATGTAATATGTCACATAAAGATGACGATCAGCTCCTGAATAAAGGTCACGTAAAACTCATACTGAAGTTAACAAAGATTATGTAAAGCATGTGATCAATATTAAAAGACGGGTAAAATGTAAAGTGAAGTTCACCAGTATTAAAGATTTATCAGAAATTGTGGCTAAATGTAACCGATATACTCCTCCCTTCCTTAGGGCTTGCAATCTAGCTAACTCCAATTCACGAGCTCAGTTTAATTCCTCCTTCCTAATCTTATGTTCTCTTACGTGTGGGGCGGGGGTGGCTTAGTCGGTAGTGCGCCAGGCTCGTAATCTGTGAGTTCCCAGGTTCGAGTCCCAGCTGGGTCAGCGTTGAGATTTATCTCCGAAAAATTCCCAGCCCTGCCCACGGTCAGTAGAGGACACCGATGGGCTTGGAAAGGCCGCCGTCCGTCGGATGGGACGTTAAGCCGTGGTGCGGTAGAGCCATACCCTGTGTACGTTAAAGAACACGCTGGATGGCTTTGACGGGAGGCTACCATCTGTCTCCCAACAGCTGTTCCAGTGGATCTCCTACCCCAACCTTCTCTGCGCCTTCGGGGTCCATGTGACCTGACCATTTAGCCCATAGTGTGCAAAAAAGTGCCGCTCAGAGGTAAAACAACCCAACTCCTCTTCTTTTATTTTTTTAAACACGACTGACTTTCTTTCTCCCCCCCCCCTCCTCCCCTCCCTTATTTTTTTGTCTACATCCGGGCTGAACGTAATATAATTCAGGCAAAATGTAAATATTAGTGGAATCATTATCAAAATCTACGCAAAGCGTAATCAATATTGGTTATTAGGTAAAAAAAAGGAACGAAAAGTGTAATCGATATTAATTTTCAAGTAAAAAAATAACGAAAAGTGTAATCAATGATCGATATTATTTGTCAGCTGAAACATAAAGGAAAGTGTAATCAATAGTAATTGCCAGGTAAAACGTAAAGGAAAGTGTAATCAATAATAATTGCCAGGTAAAATGTAACAGAAAGTGTAATCAATATTAATTGTAAGGTAAAGCCTAATGGAAAGTGTAATCGATATTGGTTGTCAGGTAAAACGTAAAGGAGTGTAATCGATATTAATTATCACGTAAAACGTAACGGAAAGTCTTATCGATATAAGCCATGGGAAACAGAATAAAATGGATGCAAAATAGGTAATATTGGAAATTGTGCATAAAATATCAAAAAAAGGTAACGCCAAGATTTACACTCTTATGGTAGTTTAATATTTTAATTGCAAAAAAATAAATATTGATCTCAGTATTTCAGGAAACTACTATTCCTAGCCTAAAGCAGAAAAGTGCAAAAGCACTTAAATATTTCGCAAATTTACACTTTATTGTTTGCTTTATAAATATATATTATAATTTATCAAAGCACCAGCAAGAATTAAATATAGCAATGATCGTAGTAGTGCTTCGTAGTAGACCAACTCATCCTTGACTTTGAAAAAGCCTTCGACATGTGTAAAAGATCAATCTTGTTCGAAAAATCAGCAAATTACAGTATTCCCAGCAAAATGCTTTGTTATGGCACGCCCTATTTTCAACTCGCATTCAGCAGATTAAAAAGTGGGCAACACATTGTCACCCATTAAACATGTTACTAGTGGTATCATACAAGGTTGTTTTAAGTCCATTGTTTTTTGCTATTCACCAGTGAAATTCCCTCTATCTTAAGGCCTGTTGCCAGTTTTGTCTACGCTGATGATGACAAATTCTATATAGAAGAGACTACAACATAGTCTCTAAAGCAGCGGTTCCCAACCTTTTTCGAGTCACGACCCCATTTTATAGAGGCAAAATGACCCGCGATCCCGATACATTAAAAACAGGCTTTTTAATAGGGTAAATGAAAACACATCGAAAATAGATTTTTCAGTATAATTCAAAATAATGTTAACTTACGACATATTTAATGCGATGATTGAAATTCTAACTCATTAACAAGCTTAAAAAATCGCGGTTGAGTTTTCGTTAATGCCAACCTCATATCATTCTCTACATTTATTCTGTTTATTCTTTATTCCCGAATTCCGTAGAGCCAATCATCGAACTGCGCATGAACCTTGACCTCACAACAAGCTAACCCGACGAACGAAAAATCGTTACACGTTTACGCAAACAAATCTCTGTGCAGGACGCGATGACATGATTTTTTGTTTTCCCTTTTTAAAATTTTCATAACTCCCCACTGCCCGGCGACCCCACAGAAAACCCTTCGCGACCCATGGGTTGGGAACCACTGCTCTAAAGCGTAAAGTCGGGCAAGGTGTCGAATCAATTAACACCTTAGGCCAGGGGTGGGCAAATAGCGGCCCGCTAAGAGTTTTTTGTGGCCCGCCAAGACAGTCAGAAAAATCCGCCTTAAACCGAGATTTCCTTCCCGTGCGCGAATGAGGATTCGTCTCGTATTTTCCACTAGGACGGCCACGTCAATACGCATGCGCAGTGTAGATACGAAAACAATTGCCCACCCCTGCCTTAGGCGATGAGCAATAAAGCTTTGTAGCGGAATAGAAATTCTTTCTACAAAGATGCAAGATCCAGGTGACGAAGTACAATCCAGATTCCCCCATTAAAAACCCTCGATGGATCATATGCAACCTCTGATGCTACAAAGGCTACTCTATTTGACTCTGCCTATGTTAGGGATCACGAATTCCAGCGTGCTCCGATTTAAGCATCTGATGACTTCTTCTCCGATGTATTTGATCCTGCATTTGTAAATTCAGGGATTGTAAATACGCCTGCAAGATCTTCTGCAGGGCTTGATGAAATTTCTCTCATTTCAAGTATCTTAATGGTAACATCTCTCCTAAATTCCCTTTTCTCTGTAATGTTTGTTATGAAAATTGATACCCGTCGATCAACAGCAATACAGATCTTACACTGCCTAAATACATGGACATCAGCACTAGAAGAAGGCAAATCAATTGATATAATCTTCCTTGACTTTGAAAAAGCCTTCGACATGCGTAAAAGTTCAATCTTGTTCGAAAAATCAGCAAATTTCAGTATTCCCAGCAAAATGCTTTAGTTATGGCACGCCCTATTTTCAACTCGCATTCAGCAGATTAAAAGTGGGCAACACACTGTCACCCTTTAACCCTTTCACGACTAGGGAAAACATTTTTCCCAATTTTAAAATTGGTGATTGTCGTATTTAATTATAACCTTATCTTCATTTTTTATACAGAATGTCAAAATAGAACGTATGCCGAACGCAATTGCGTAAACGGGAACGTTTAGAAAACAAAACCAGAACTGTCAGGACGCATAATATATGTACTATGTGCAATGTCCATCTTTGCCTCACTACCAAAAGAAATTGCTTCGCAGAATATCATAATTAGCACATCATTTTGTATAGTAATTTTATTTCATAATTTTGTATTATTTTAGTTAACATTTTGTTCTAATAAACCAATAAATAAAAGACATTGCATAATAAGCCTAACTATAATTTGTGTTACCTTTATAGTCCATTGGGAAAAATATTTGCCATAAAATTCCAAAAAAACTACACATTGTTATGTATTTTTCTTATGATTTTTATTTATTTTACGTCTAAACAAACTAAAATAAACAGTTACATACTAATATTTACTCTTAGAAACCTTATGGTCCTGAAAGGGTTAAACATGTTACTAGTGGTATCATACAGGTTGTTTTAAGTCCATTGTTTTTTGTTATTCACCAGTGAAATTCCCTCTATCTTTAAGTCCTGTTGCCAGTTTTGTCTACGCTGATGATGACAAATTCTATACTACTCTTTCGAACCCTGAGGATCATTACTCACTTCAGGAGGCGTGCGATAAAATTGCACAGTAGAGATCAGTTAAGCTCCACCTATCTCGAAGGGTAAAACTACAATCTTTAATACAGATCACAATAATCTACAACACATCTACTCTCTTGATTCCTCGGATATTGAAAAAAGCCAATGACACACAGACTTGGGCATCATCCTGACTCCCAACTTATCCATTTCACAACACTGCAATTTCATTGCTATAAAGACCAACCGTGCATATGATCTTGGAATGCTACAGCAAGTGTAACATAAGCACCATGTAAAAGCATTCATTGCATATGTTCTCCCATTTTAGAATACGCATATCCGGCATGGTCTCCGTATCGTGTATCTGATATTGAAAATATTGAAAAATCCCAGAGATCTTTTACAAAAAATCTATTGGGCTTTCGCAGCAAATCGTATCAACGGAGATTAAATTAACTATCACTTCACTCTCTGGAGTGGAGGCGACTTGAGATGTTGGTTGGTTGGTTTACCTCTGAGCGGCACTTTTTTGCACACATTGCGCCTAAATGGCTAGGTGACATGGACCCCGAAGGCTCAGAGAAGTTGGGCGAGGAGACCCACTGGAACGGCTGTTGGGAGACAGATGGTAGCCTCCCGTCTAGGCCATCCAGTGTGTTCTTTAACATGCACAGGGTATGGCTCTCTCACACACGGTGGGGCTGGGGTGGCTCAGTCGGTAGCACGCCAGGCTCGTAATTTGTAGTTCCCAAGTTCGAGTCCCAGCTGTGTCAGCGTTGAGATTTATCTCCGCAAAATTACCCGCCCTGCCCACGGTCAGTAGGGGACACCGATGGGCTTGGAAAGGTCGCCGTCCGTCAGATGGGACATTAAGCCGTGGCTCCGTGTGCGAGAGAGCCATACCCCGTGCACGTTAAAGAACACGCTGGATGGCCTTGACGGGAGACTATCATCTGTCTCCCAACAGCTATTCCAGTGGGTCCCCTCCCCCAACCTTCTCTGAGCCTTCGGGGTCCATGTGACCTGGCCATTTAGCCCATGGTGTGCAAAAAAGTGCCGCTCAGAGGTAAAACAACCCAAACAACAACTCTGAGCCTTCGAGGTCCATGTGACCTGGCCATTTAGCCCATTGTGTGCAAAAAAGTGCCGCTCAGAGGTAAAACAACCCAACCCGAACACGGTGCCAAGGCTTAACGTCCCACCCGACGGACGGCGGCTTTTCCAAGCCCATCGGTGTCCCCTACTGACCGTGGGTAGGGCGGGGAATTATTGCGGAGATGAATCTCAATGCTGACCCAGCTGGGACTCGAACCCGAGAACTGCAGATTACGAGCCTGGCGCGCTACCGACTAAACCACCCCCTCCCCCGCGACTTCAGATGATTTAATCGCATACTACAAAATCATCCAAATGCTAGACAAGATTCCAAAATACCATTTCTTTGTTTGTAGAGTAGGAAGAGTATGGAATTATTTTTCAGAGGACGTCGTCATCTCTCCTACCATAGCCATTGGTAAAAAGCATTTACGAAGCATGGACCTACGTAAATATCTCAAATGCTATCAGTTTTAGATCTTGTTGACTTCATCTCAAGACTGCCAAAGATTCATTTATCTGCAGACCATTTTCTTACATGTGATGTTGTACACAACATTGAGTTATTTTATGTTTGCAATGCTATATATATATTTTTTTGTAAATTCTCCCAAATGGAGTCAATCGAAATTATACTTACCTTCCATTTATTGCCATTAAATTAATATATATATACAGTACTGTGCGAATTAGTTGGGACAAGCGAAGCCTGGAGAACCTCTTCAATTCGGCCACATCCAGCAATCCCCCAAACACCCACCCAAGGTCATGTTTTGAGGATGTTTCACAGCTTCCGGGCCACAGACGCTTCACCCCATTGAAGGAATGATGGACAGCAAAAAGTACATAGGCGTTCTGGAGGCGAAAATGGTCCCAACACTGCAGAAGCTGTTTCCTAACGGCGATGGGGTATTTCAACAGGATCTGGCTCCATGCCACAATTCTAAGCTTGCTAAGAGCTTCTTTACCCAGCAACATTTGAAGGTATTGGAGTGGCCAGGAAATTCACCCGATCTAAACCCCATTGAAAATTTGTGGGCCATTATTAAAGCGCGCATCTCTAAGATGGATTGCACGACGAAAACCAAAACGATAGAAAGTGTCATGAAAGTGTGGTACCACGACCCTGAAGTGAAGGAGATGTGTGGAAAGCTAGTGGCATCAATGGTTGAGAGGGTGAAAGAAATAATTAAAGCTAAGGGGGGGTCACATTCACTATTAACTACACTATTAAACAAATAAATATTTTAGTTGTGTCTTTGTTACTGCATTTTCCTATTGTCCCAACTAATTTGTACAGTACTGTATATACACACACAGTAGTATCAGAATAATATGACAACCTACCATACATATACTATGGTAGGTGGTCATATTATTCTGATACGACTGTATATATGACTTTTACGTATAATATAAAATTGCATAAAATATATATATATAATTGTATATAATTTATATAATTTTTCAAACAGTGCATTAATTTCTCAAAAGTCCTTTGAAATCTATAAATTATCGGAAATCCAGGAGAAAATGAAACTTTGAAAAAATTTATTACAGAACGCAGAAAATAAACCGTTAAAATAAAAAAAAAAACTTTTTTTTTTCAATTCGAATAAATCAGCTTTCTTGAAACATCTTAAAAGCGAAATTTTGAACCGTCGCCAATGGAATATTGTTTCGGAAATTAATCTCGTTTTAATTTTCTCTTGATGAAATTTGCTTCTCCACTTAGCAAAAAAAAAACGTGAAAAAAAAAATGTCACACAAAAGAATATTTTTGTGTGCAGCTAAATTAAATTAAAGCAAACTGATTTTTGTTCCATCCTTTGTTCCTCGGTGAATATGAAATAAATTGTGTTGATTTTTTTTTTATTCCTCTTTCATTTTAAACGCAAAAGAAATCCAACAGTCGTCAACAACAACAGGGCAAGCGACAGTTATAAATAATTTTGACTTCCAGCTTTGGCAACAGACATTAATTAAGCAAGCGACACCTATTTCTTTCACCGTATCTTTTGGTTTCTTCTCCATTTTTTTGCTTCCGTAACTTTTCAGATGTTATTTAGGGGTAATTAAAATCACGGCATTCTATTGTTTACGTAGTTCCACGTAATCACCTTTCGTCATTGCAAGGGGGACCGTCCATTGTTCATTCCATCGCAGATAATGACCTTACGCGAATAATTCGCTCGTGCATTTGATCATCCTTGATTTTTTTTTTTTGCAGACGAGAAAACCAAAAGATGATTTTTCTTAATTATTTTTCGCAGCGTAGAAAATGAAAAGATCCGATAGGTGGTCTGCCAAGGAAGTAAAATGGGGAAATAGCTTATGATGTTTTTATTTCAGAACTTTTGTGTAGAGATCGGGTTCGGTTCCTTAGATAGTGTTTGTGTAATGTTTCATCCAGAGACCGTGTAGATCAGGCACGTCCAACAAGAACTTAGGTTGAGTTGTTTTACCTCCGAGTTGCACTTTTTTGCACACCATGGGCTAAATGGCCAGGTCACATGAACCCCGAAAGGTTGAAGAAGGGGACCCACTGGAACAGCTGTTGGTAGACAGATGGTAGCCTCCCGTCAAGGCCATCCAGTGTGTTCTTTAACGTGCCCAGGGTATGGCTCTCCCGCACAGGGAGCCACGGTTTAACGTCCCATCCGACGGATAACGGTCTTATCCAAGCCCATCGGTGTCCCCTACTGACCGAGGTTGGGTTTTTTACCTCTGAGCGACACTTTATTGTACACCATGGGCTAAATGGCCAGGTCACATGGACCCCGAAGGCTCAGAGAAGGTTGGGGGAGGGGACCCACTGGAACAGCTGTTGGGAGACAGATGATAGCTTCCCGTCAAGACCATCCAGCGTGTTCTTTAACGTGCACAGGGTACGGCTCTCCCGCACACGGGGCCACGGTTTAACGTCCCATCCAACGAACGACGGTCTTTTCAAGCCCATCGGTTACCCATTGTTAGGGGAGAAAAAAGTATGGACGGTATATTTTTATTGGTCATAGGCTTTTATCTGACATACATTCGGCCCTTGCTTTCGAAAGATACAACAGAACAATCCTTCACATATTTTCCCCTTTTCTGGGGGGGGGGGAGGAAGAAAACATGGAAAGAAATTTTTTATAGCCTGTGGCACTCCCCATGTCACAAGTTTGCATTTCACGCATAAACAGTTACCTTCGGCCCTCGAGTTCAGTTCCGAAGATATATGGGGCGGGGTTGGCTCAGTCGGTAGCGCGCCAGGCTCGTAATCTGTAGTTCCCAGGTTCGAGTCCCAGCTGGGTCAGCGTTGAGATTTATCTTTGCAAAATTCCCCGCCCTGCCCACGGTCAGTAGAGGACACCGATGGGCTTGAAAAGGCCGCCGTCCGTCGGATGGGACGTTAAGCCGCGGCCCCGTGTGCGGGAGAGCCATACCCTGTGCACGTTAAAGAACACGCTGGGTGGCCTTGACGGGAGACTACCATCTGTCTCCCAACAGCTGTTCCAGTGGGTCCCCTCCCCCAACCTTCTCTGAGCCTTCGGGGTTCATGTGACCTGGCCATTTAGCCCATTATGTGCAAAAAAGTGTCGCTAAGAGGTAAAACAACCCAACAACCCGAAGAATATAGGAACAATGTTTCCATATTTCCACTTATTAGTGGGGAAGAAATATGGGGGTAAACTTTTTTTATAGTCTATGAGATTCACCGCGTTATATACTTTCATTTGCCACATATATCATTAAGTTGGTCAGTCGTGTTCGAAAGATGTGGTGGAACAACTGTTTTGACAAACACAAACTGACACAAAAAATTATCTTGATTAATGAACAAAAGTATTCATTTTTAATGAGTACTATGAATTGGTAAAATCGCTTAGTTATGTACTGGAAAATGATTGGCTAAAATATTGGAAGAAACGATCCAAATTAAGTATATGGATTATTTGTTTTATGAGTAGCAAGTTTTTTTGCAGTGAATCGGTGTCCTCTGTGTCACCGAGGTAGAATTTGGGGGGGGGGGGGGTTAAGAGGATAAATCTCAACGCTGACACAGTTGTGACTCGAACCTGGGAACAGCAGATTACGAGTTTGCTGTCGATCAGTTTTATCAAAAAGACTCGTAAAAAGCTAAAATAAAAAACTTCATCATTGCATTAGCATTTAACCTCAGTGCTCCACGATCCTTGTCAGCAGAAAGTAACTTTTACCTTAGATTCGAATGTCGAACCGTCCATCGGATGGGATGCTAAGCCGCGGCGCTGTCTGCAGGAGAGACATATTCTGCGCGTGTTAAAAAACAACCTGGATACGCTTAGCGAGAGTTGGGTTGTTTTACCTCTGAACGGCACTTTTTTGTACACCATGGGCTAAATGGCCAGGTCACATGGACCCCGAAGACTCAGAGAAGGTTGGGGGAGGGGACCCACTGGAACAGCTGTTGGGAGACAGATGGTAGTCTCCCGTTAAGGCCATCCAGCGTGTTCTTTAACGTGCACAGGGTAAGGCTCTCCCACACACGGGGCCACGACTTAATGTCCCATCCGACGGGCGGTGGCCTTTTCAAGCCCATCGGTGTCCCCTACTGACCCTAGGCAGGGCGGGGAGTTTTGCGGAGATAAATCTCAACGCTGACCCAGCTGGGACTCGAGCCACCCCCGCCCCACTTAGCGAGAGACTTCCACTTCCCTCTTAAAGCTGTCCAATGGGTCCTCTTCCCTCAAACATTACAAGGTTCTCAAAATTACATAATAAGATGTATGCTAAAGAAAAAAAAATTTGATAGTGTAAAAAAAATTATAAAAACATAAATATCTTACCAGTTAGAAAATTATATATTTATCACCTATTATTATACAATATTCAAAATTTGGATGATTCTAATGTTAAGATCTTTCCTAAATATGCACGTTTATCATCTACTATGCATTTATCCATACCGTTTTCTAAAAAAAACTATCATCCAAAAACACTGCGTTTATCTGACACCAAAACTTTTTAATGCTCTGCCGGCTAAATATTAGAAATGAAATAAACATTTATGCTTTTAGAAAATGAATATGGGATTGGTTAGTGGATTGTGATGATGTAGAGAAATATCTATAGAGATAAAATTTTAGCTTCAACATTTAATTTTTATAACACTTTTGCAACTAATTCTGGGTTGTTTTACCTCTGTGCGGCATTTTTTGCACACCATGGGCTAAATGGCCAGGTCACATGGACCCCGAAGGCTCAGAGAAGGTTGGGGGAGGGGACCCACTGGAACAGCTGTTGGGAGACAGATGGTAGTCTCCCGTCCAGCGTGTTCTTTAACGTGCACAGGGTATGGCTCTCCGCACACGGGCCACGACTTAACGTCCCATCCGACGGACGGCGGCCTTTTCAAGCCCATCGGTGTCCCCTACTGACCGTGGGCAGGGCGGGGAATTTTGCGGAGATAAATCTCAACGCTGACCCAGCTGGGACTCGAACCTGGAACTGCAGATTACGAGCCTGACGCGCTACCGACTGAGCCACCTCCGACCCACAACTAATTCTGTAAACGTTATATTCGTGAACTTCTCCACACACGAGCTCGGACTCAAGTGGAGTTCTCTTATTTATTTACTTCTTTCTTATTGTTCAGTTTGTTTGTTAAAAAAAACTACCTATAAAATACATTATAATTTATACTATACAATATAATTTATGTTAATCAGTTCATGTGTATGAACTTTTGAACTTGAAAAATTTATGTAAAAGTACGTTTTTGTTGCGGATTTTGTATTGAACTATACTGGTGTGGAGAGTAGTGAATAAAAAATCTATCTCTCTATCTTCTCTGAGCCCTCGGGGTCTTTATGACCTGATCATTTAACCCATTGTATACAAAAAAAAGTGCCGGTCAGAGGTAAAACAGCGTTGAGATTTATCTCCGCAAAATTCCCCGCCCTGCCCACGGTCAGTAGGGGACACCGATGGGCTTGGAAAGGCCGCCGTCCGTCGGATGGGACGTTAAGCCGTGGCTCGGTGTTCGGGAGAGCCATACCCTGTGCACGTTAAAGAACATACTGGATAGCCTTGACGGGAGGCTACCATCTGTCTTCCAACAGCTGTTCCAATGGGTCCCCTCCCCCAACCTTCTCTGAGCCTTCGGGGTCCATGTGACCTGGCCATTTAGCCCATGGTGTGCAAAAAAGTGCCGCTCAGAGGTAAAACAACCCAACCCAGAGGTAAAACAACTCAAGCCAACGAATCCACTCACTGCAGCCCAATACGTTAAACACTTGTACCTGAACACGTTTTGAGAAAAAATGTGAGGATTTCACGGAGTGGTTTCATATTTGAAGATATGGATTTGCTTGAAGAAGGTGCCTGAAAAAGCGCAGCATCCTCATTAATCTGAAAACCAATGGAAGCAAAACAATAGCGGAAGCGCTCATCCCATGATGACAAATGGCGATGCGAAGTTCTTTTTATTCTTCGAAAGCGTAGCTCACAGAAGAAGGACTCAAACTAATTAATTATCTCAATTAGGTTAATTGCATCGAAAGAAACAATTCCGTCACAGACGATTGTCTTTAAGCGCAGAGTATTGACACTTTGTTGGGAACACGGGGTTTACATTTTTTTTTTTTCGTCGCAATAACTTGTTTCGATTCAAAAATGTACAATTTTGCTTTTTCGATTGTAAAAATTCTAATATTAATTTATTAACAATTTAAAAGATTGCACTTTTCACTGCGGTATTAGATAAAATGTTGCGTAGAGTTGTTTTACCACTGATTGGCACTTTTTTTCACGCAATGGACTTAATGGCCAGGTCACAAGGACTCCTAGGGCTGCGAGAAAGCTAGAGTTGGGTTGTTTTACCTCTGAGCGGCACTTTTTTGCACACCATGGGCTAAATGGCCAGGTCACATGGACCCAGAAGGCTCAGAGAAGGTTGGGGGAGGGTACCCACTTGAACAGCTGTTGGGAGACAGATGGTAGCCTCCCGTCAAGGCCATCCAGTGTGTTCTTTAACGTGCACAGGGTATGGCTCTCCCGCACACGGGGCCACGGCTTAACGTCCCATCCGACGGACGGCGGCCTTTCCAAGCCCATCGGTGTTCCCTACTGGCCGTGGGCAGGGCGGGGAATTTTGCGGAGATAAATCTCAACGCTGACCCAGCTGGGACTCCAACCTGGGAACTACAGATTACAAGCCTGGCGCGCTACCGACTGAGCACCCCCGCCCCAAAAGAGAAAGCTAGAAGGAGGAGATCCATTGAACAGTTGTTAAGAGAAAGATAGTAGTTTTTCGTCAAGGCCATCGAGCTTTGTTTTTTAATGTGTAAATGTGTACAGGGTATGGCTCTCCTGCACTTCCCATCCGCCGTCCGTCAGATGGGAAGTAAAGCGGTCCTGTGTCACCGCTTTACTTCCCATCTGACGGACGGCGGCCTTTACATGTCCTGTGGCGGGGGTGGCTCAGTCGGTAGCGCGCCAGGTTCGTAATCTGCAGTTCCCAGGTTCGAGTCCCAACTGGGTCAGGGTTGAGATTTACCTCCGCAAAATTTCCTACCCTGCCCATGGCCATTAAAGGTGGATGGGCTTGGAAAAGCCGTCGTCAGTAGAATGGGACGTTAAGCCGTGATTCCGTGGGCGAGAAAGCCATACCCTGTGAATGCTGGATGGCCTTAAACGGAGGTTACCATCTGTCTCCCAACAATTGTTCCAGTGAGTCCCCCTCCCCCAACCTTCTCTGAGCCTTCGGGGTCCTTGTGACAATCATGGCCTTAACGGGAGGCTACCATCTGTCTCCCAACAGCTGTTCCAGTGGGTCCCTCTCCCCCAACCTTCTCTGAGCCTTCGGATCCTTGTGACCCTCATGGCCTTAACGGGAGGTTACCATCTGTCTCCCAACAATTGTTCCGGTGAGTCCCCCTACCCCAACCTTCTCTGAGCCTTCGGATTCTTGTGACCCTTATGGCCTTAACGGGAGGCTACCATCTGTCTTCCAACAGCTGTTCCAGTGGGTCCCTCTCCCCCAACCTTCTCTGAGCCTTCGGGGTCCTTGTGACTCTCATGGCCTTAACAGGAAGTTACCATCTGTCTCCCAACAATTGTTCCAGTGAGTTCCCCCCCCCCAACCTTCTCTGAGCCTTCGGGGTCCATGTGACCTGTCCATTTACCCCATTGTGTGAAAAAAAATTCTACTAGGAGATAAAACAACCCAACCCAATCTTTTTTACTAATTACCATTCTTGCGAAAAACTCTCCGTGACTAAAGAACGACCCAATTGGTCAGAAACAAACTTAAAACATATCACATAGTCATCCCATTTCCTCGTAAAAGACTAAAAGAAAGTTTGCTAATTAACAAAAAAACACTCACAAATCTCCGTGTCAAATATAACTCTAAATGAAGCCACGACGAAAAAAAAATTCCTTCCTGCCCAATTAAACAGAACATCAAGGGTTGAGAACAACTGGCGTGCAACTTTGAATCGAATTTTGTGACCGTTCAAAGACCACACAGTCACTTGGGGAGGCTAATCACGTCCGAGTCGCGTGACCAAGCAGAGAAGAAAAATTAACTTTTTCGTAGTTGTAGATTAATACTGATTGTCTTCGGTGTGCATAAGGCGTTCGTGATCAAAGATTGGATTGTTTTACCTCTGAGCGGCACTTTTTTTGCACACCATGGGCTAAATGGCCAGGTCACATGGACCCCGAAAGCTCAGAGAAGGTTGGGGGAGGGGACCCACTGGAACAGCTGTTGGGAGACAGATGGTAGTCTCCCATCAAGGCCATCCAGCGTGCTCTTTAACGTGCACAGGGTATGGCTCTTCCCGCACACTGGGCCGCGGCTTAACGTCCCATCCGACGGACGGCGGCCTTTCCAAGCCCATCGGTGTCCCCTACTGACCGTGGGCAGGGAATTTTGCGGAGATAAATCTCAACGCTGATCCAGCTGGGACTCGAACCTGGGAACTACAGATTACGAGCCTGGCGCGTTACCGACTGAGCCACCCTCGCCCCAGTTTCAGAGGTACATACGTATCTAATTTCTCACTTTCTTTCAGTAACCGAATTGGAGCCATCTACAGCAGTTCCACTCTTCACACCCTTGGTAGAGTGAACAGCCCCAATTGTGCCACCTGCATCACGTCCGATACCGTTTCCCACATCCTGTCAGGTTTTTGTCATATTGTTCCCGCTACAATGCGATCGAGTGGTTCTCTTTCGGAACCTCAATGCCGTCGGAATCGACGATTTCCATCACCTCTCTCTTAGGTCTCTCTCATTCTCTCATCTCTCTCATCATCTCTCTCTCAGGAAGCTGCAGCGCACGCGCATGCGTCTACTCATTGGTTCATCGAGAACATCGGCCTCTTTTGCAAGATCTAATTTTTTTTTTTCAGTATAAATTTTCATTTTTTCTTTACAGCTCCTAGTGGATTAGAAGGAAGTAGCTCCTATTTTCTCTCCTTTCTCTGGAGAGGAGCCTCCAAAAAAGGAACCCTCTTTCTCTGGAGAAGGAACCTCCAATAAGGAGTCCTTTTCTCTGGAGAAGGAGCCTCCAATAAGGGACCTTCTTTCTCTGGAGAAGGAGCCTCCAATAAGGAGTCCTTTTCTCTGGAGAAGGAGCCTCCAATAAAGGGTCCCCTTCCTCTGGAGGAGGAACCTTCAATAAGAGGTCCTTTTATCTGGAGAAGGAGCCTCCAAAAAGGAACCCTCTTCTTCAGGAGAAGGAGCCTCCAATAAGGGACCCTCTTTCTCTGGAGCAGGAGCCTCCAACATGGGGTCCTCTTCCCTTGGAGGAGGAACCTTCAATAAGGGGTCCTCTTCTTCTGGAGGAGGAGCCTCCAATAGGGGGGGCCCTCTTTCTCTGCAGAAGGAGACTCTGGAGAAAGCCCCTTTATTGGAGGTTAATTTCATCAAGATTTAATATCAACTTGAACTTGAATCCCCTCCCCAAACCGTCGAGAATCTTAAGGATTGCTCTTATTGCACAGTAGACTTATTGTTTACCATTATCTGTATTATCTTATTCAGAGCTAAATCGATATGCTCGAAACGTCCATTACTGCTAGAGGGAAAAACACATTTCCCATTAACTATGTGTTTTGTATTCAAAACTACGATCCCTTTTTTTCCGTACTTTGCTTTATTCGTCTATACGAGAAATGTGAATCTTGGCCAAAATTTTTTATCACTTATCACAGTGCTGTCCAACTTCTCTAAGACCGCGGGCCATTTTTCTTTCGCCAATATTTCGCGGGTCAAACAAGAAGAATAGGACAGGATAGGTAATTGAAAAGTCAGTTTATGTCACCTCAAAAAATTATTTTATTTATATGAAAAATAATCATTAATAATAAACCAATATAAATTTTCCAAACCTTATCAAATATTTAATAAATTTAATGGGAGCAATGTGGCCGTAGTTGTTGGGCAATACGAATAGAATGAGTAAGTTGAAATAATGGAATAACAATTGCAAATAGAATGAGTAAGTTGAAGATTGCATATCAAGGAAAGTAATATAATTTGAGAAAAAATTATAATGTGGATTATAGATATTTATTTAAAATTTCGAGTAAAAACTTGATTTTGTTCGCGGGCCACAAAAATCCTTGTGCGGGCCGTATGCGGCCCCCGGGCCGCTAGTTGTACAGCGCTGACTTATCATGATTTGTTTTTGTATCTTTCTGTGAAATTTGATTGAATCTGTTTAAATACGTTATTGATCAGTGCTTAACTTTTGATAAGTGTATAAAATAAAACTGCATGTCGAATTTGGCAGTCTTAGCTCTTACCATATTAGGAGGAGTTCTTGATCAAAAGGAAAAACTGACAAATTATTTAAAATAAGTAGTAAATTAAGACGTAATTTGCATGGATTCGAACTAGAAAACTTTATAAACTTATATCTAAAACTTCATCGACATTCGAGTCTTAATAAAATTTTCTGGTATAGAATCTATTACCAGAGGAACAATCTTACCTTTCGTCACGAAATAACCGTTATGAAATAATAAGCTGAAAAAAAATCCGTGAGATCATTCTCCTAGTTACTATGAAACGTGAGTTCCAGTTCTAATCACTGCAAAAATCATTTTTTTTTTCAGCTTATTATTTCATGAATTCCATGGGTTGGGTTGTTTTACCTCTGAGCGGCACTTTTTTGCACACCATGGGCTAAATGGCCAGGTCACATGGACCCCGAAGGCTCACAGAAGGTTGGGGACCCGCTGTTGGGAGACAGATCGTAGCCTCCCGTCAAGGCCATCCAGCGTGTTCTTTAACGTGTACAGGGTACGGCTCTCCCGCACACGGGGCCACGGCTTAACGTCTCATCCGACGAACGGCGGCCTTTCCAAGCCCATCGGTGTCCCCTACTGACCGTGGGCAGGGCGGGGAATTTTGCGGAGATAAATCTCAACGCTGACCAAGCTTGGACTCGAACCTGGGAACTACAGATTACGAGCCTGGCGCGCTATCGACTGAGCCACCCCCGCTCCATGAGTTCCATGTGTTATAACATCTGTACTACTAATAAAGCTCCCGCTTTTTTATGTCCATGTTATATCAACAGTAATTCAGATGCCGAAGGGGCGGGGGTGGCTCAGTCGGTAGCGTGCCAGGCTCGTAATCTGCAGTTCCCAGGTTCGAGTCCCAGCTGGGTCAGCATTGATATTTATCTCCGCAAAACTCCACGGTCAGTAGGGGACACCGATGGGCTTGGAAAGAGACGCTGTCCATCGGATTAGGCGTTAAGCCGGGCCCCCTGAGCGGGAGAGCCATATACTCTGTGCACGTTAAAGAACATGCTGGATGGCCTTGACGGGAGGCTACCATCTGTCTCCCAACAGCTGTTCCAGTGGGTCCCCTTCCCCCAACCTTCTCTGAGCCCTGCGGTCCTTGTGACCTGACCATTTAGCCCATTGTGTGCCAAAAAAAGTGACGCTCAGAGGCAAAACATCCCAAACTAAAGTTTCTGTTAAATATTCCAATTCCCTTAACTCCCAAAATACCCGGGGCGGGGGTGGCTCAGTCGGTACCGTGCCAGGCTCGTAATCTGCAGTTCCCAGGTTCGAGTCCCAGCTGGGTCAGCGTTGAGATTTATCTCCGCAAAATTCCCCGCCCTGCTACGGTCAATAGGGGACACCGTTGGGCTTGGAAAGCCCGCTGTCCGTCGGATGGGACGTTAAGCCGTAGCCCCGTGTGTGGGAGAGCCATACCCTGTGCACGTTAAAGAACACGCTGGATGACCTTGACAGGAGGCTACCATCTGTCTCCCAACAGCTGTTCCAGTGGGTCCCCTCCCCCAACCTTCTCTGAGCCTTCGGGATCCTTGTGACCTGACCATTTAGCCCATTGTGTGCAAAAAAGTGCCGCTCAGAGGTAAAACAACCCAACCCAAAATACCGAACGAATACTGTGGAAATCGATATTGAAATGGATTGTACTGAGATCTTTAAATTATCTTCAGTCATATTTTTTCAGAAAGAGTTTATTGAAGAAGTTACTATTGACATAACACAGAGCTGTACCTAATAAAGTTGCCGCTGAGTGTGCATATTTCTATGTTTTGCCACATCATCTCCTACCTCGTTTTCTCTCAACACCAGAAATAATTTCAAACCAAAACCGCGAGCTCATCTTCTGCATTTTATTGTGCATTTTCGTTCTCAAACATTTCCATTTCGCGATCTGTCTTAATCTTTGCACGAATGAATTAATTCTGAATTAATAACGTGTCCAGGAGATAGTAAGGGCCGTGTAACATTCCTTAGCTTCTCTTATTAATTATGTCCTATAGCCCTCTCAACGGGAAGGAGGCAGAAAGGGGAACTTTTTCTTCATCTGTCTGCTCTCAAGATCACCTGTTTCACTTCCCACTTTAATTTGCCATCTGCGATGAGCAGAGCTTCTGTGTTCGTGGTTCTGTGTCTTCGATGAATTGCAGCAGCGATAGGCAGACAATGACCATGCTGGGCTTAAAGCAAAGGAAAGTTCTTTTTACTTTCAATCCGGAAAATGAAGAAAGGAAAGTAATATTAATTCATTAAGGACGAGTCGTTGAACTGATTCTTTAGAATAAGTCAACGGATTGGTGAAATTTGAAATTGCAGATGAAAAAAAATGCTTTAAAGTAGGCAGTTTTGGACAATGAATGGTTGGTAGTAGAGTTAATTCCTTCACCCTTTGGTTCATTATTTAAGAAGTTGTTGTTGGTGGTGTTTTACCTCTGAGCGGCACTTTTTTGCACACCATGGGCTAAATGGCCAGGTCACATGGACCCCGAAGGCTCAGAGAAGGCTGGAGGGAGGGGACCCACTGGAACAGCTGTTGGGAGACAGATGGTAGCCTCCCGTCAAGGCCATCCAGGGTGTTTTTAACGTGCACAGGGTATGGCTCTTCCCGCACACGGGGCCACGGCTTAACGTCACATCCGATGGACGGCGGCCTTTCCAAGCCCATCGGTGTCCCCTGCCGACCGTGGGCAGGGCGGGGAATTTTGCGGAGATAAATCTTAACGTTGACCCAGCTGGGACTCGAACCTGGGAACCACAGATTACGAGCCTGGCGCGCTACCGACTGAGCCACCCCCGCCCCTTATTTAAAAAGAATCAAACATTATAACTCTTATTTGATTGGGTTGTTTATACTTCTGATTAGTAGGGACGAAGTTGGTTCAATGGGTTGTTTTTACCTCTGAGCGGCACTTTTTTGCACACATTGGGCTAAATAGCCAGATCACATGGACCCCGAAGGCTCAGAGAAGGTTGGGGGAGGATACCTACTGGAACAGCTGTTGGGAGATAGATGATAATCTCCCGTCAAGGCCATCCAGCGTGTTCTATAATGTGCACAGGGTATGGCTCTCTCGCACACGGGGTCACGGCTTAACGTCCCATCCGACGGATAGCGGTCTTATCCAAGCCCATAGGTGTCCCCTACTGACCGTGGGCAGGGCAGAGAGTTTTGCGGAGATAAATCTCAACGCTAACCCAGCTGGGACTCGAACCTGGGAACTGTAGATTACGAGCCTAGCGCGCTACCGACTGAGCCACCCCCGCCCCAGGTTCAATGGGTAACGCTCCAGACTCATAATTTGCAGTTCTCAGAATCGGGTCCCAGCTGTGCCTGAATTAACATTTATCTCCGCTAAACACCCACCATGCCCTTGGTCAAAAGAAGGAATGCCTCTATGGGCTTGGAAAGATCACCGCCCGCCGGATGGAAGGTTTTGCCGCGGCTCCGTGTGCAGGCGCGTTAAACAACATGTTGGATGAACTTAATGGAAGACTTACATTTGTCTCCTAACATCGGTTCAGTGGGTCCCTTCCCCAACCTTCTCTGAATCCTTAGGGTCCTTATGACCTGGATATTTAGCCCATTGTATGACCAAAAGTACCGTGTGCTGAAGAGCCATACTCTGTGCACGTTAAAGAACAGACTGGTTGGTCTTAACGGGAGGCCACCATCTGTCTCCTAACAGCTGTCCAGCGGTCTCTTTCCCAACCTTCTCTGAATCCTTAGGATCCTTATGACCTGGATATTTAGCCCATTGTGTGACCAAAAGTGCCGTGTGCTGAAGAGCCATACTCTGTGCACGTTAAAGAACAGATTGGTTGGCCTTAACGGGAGGCCACCATCTGTCTCCTAACAGCTGTCCAGCGGTCTCTTTCCCAACCTTCTCTGAATCCTTAGGGTCCTTATGACCTGGATATTTAGCCCATTGTGTGACCAAAAGTGCCGTGTGCTGAAGAGCCATACTCTGTGCACGTTAAAGAACAGATTGGTTGGCCTTAACGGGAGGCCACTATCTGTCTCCTAACAGCTGTCCAGCGGTCTCTTTCCCAACCTTCTCAGAGTACTTGGGAGTCTTTTGATTAGCCATTTAGCCCATTGTGAGTAAAAAAATGTCACTCAGAAGTAAAAACAAACCAGCTGCAATATAAGTCTTGCCTTCAGTCTCACAAGGTCAGGATGTATGGAACAACAGAAAAAAATATCGATGATTTGCGATTGCGGTACCTTAAGCTTTAGAATTAGTACCTTAAGCCTTAATCCTATGAACCTCGGCTTGCCAGTACCTTACGCTTTAGTTCTTCAACCCCGGTAAAACCGTTACTGAAAATGCTGTGACAGTATTAATCTATATAGACATCGAATTCGAACCTGAACTTTCCGAAAACGGTACTAACAACTGCGTTATGGTTTCAGCTTGCTTTGGCTCAAGGACAACGAACAAATATGCAACTGAAATATTCTCCCCGTTAGCCATCCATCATTCAACAGGAAGTTTGTAATTCTTCCATTTAAACTTCAAATGGTGCATCTTACTTTGCAGAAACTTTCTCATATGTATGCATTGTTTATTCTGCAAATTTTCCTCTCTGGGGACTCCATAACATCTGAACGCAAAAAGTATGTATGCGTTTACCCAAAGTGAAATGTTAGTTTATATTACTGGTTGTTTGTTTTTGGATTGTGTTACCACTGAGCTGCCATTTTTTGCACACAATGGGCTAAATGGCCAGGTCACAAGGTTGGGTTGGGTTGTTTTACCTCTGAGCGGCACTTTTTTGGACCCCGAAAGCATTCACATGGACCCCGAAAGCTCAGAGAAGGTTGGGGGAGGGAACCCACTGGAACAGCTGTTGGGAGACAGATGGTAGCCTCCCGTCAAGGCCATCCAGCGTGTTCTTTAACGTGCACAGGGTATGGCTCTTCCCGCACACGGGGCCACGGCTTAACGTCCCATCCGACGGACGGCGGCCTTTCCAAGCCCATCGGTGTCCCCTACTGACCGCGGGCAGGGCGGGGAATTTTGCGGAGATAAATCTCAATGCTGACCCAGCTGGGACTCGAACCTGGGAACTACAGATTACGAGCCTGGCCCGCTACCGACTGAGCCACCCCCGTCCCACTGGATGAATACGAAACGAACTGATAACTAAATTTGACCCAATCAGTGCCATCCAGATTATTTTGAAAATAAGAATTTAATCGTAATAAATTTAAGTTTGCATAGCTTACATATCTATGATGAAGTTTGTATGTAATCTGAAGATCTCTTTTGGTGTCCCCTAAATGTGAAAGAAAACTCACTGTCACGATTTGAGATATTTAATTTGCAAAACGCAAATGTAATAAATCGATAGATAAGAGTAAAACAACCAATACGTCTCAAAAATTGTAGATAGAGTTATTTTGCAGTTTGCTTTAAATCTGAGGGGCACTTCTCTGCACACAGTAGATTAAACGATCAGGTCACAAACACCCTCAAGAGCTCAGAGTTCCGTGGTGAAAGGGATTCACAGTTAGGATCAGGACCTGACTTACACATAAGCTAACTGAGCTATAGCTTAGGGTCTCACAATATGAGAGGGTTTAATGTAAATCTCAACGCTGCCCCAGCTGGGTCTCGAACCTGGGAACTACAGATTACGAGCCTGGCGCGCTACCGACTGAGCCACCCCCGTCCCACTGGATGAATACGAAACGAACTGATAACTAAATTTGACCCAATCAGTGCCATCCAGATTGTTTTGAAAATAAGAATTTAATCGTAATAAATTTAAGTTTGCATAGCTTACATATCTATGATGAAGTTTGTATGTAATCTGAAGATCTCTTTTGGTGTCCCCTAAATGTGAAAGAAAACTCACTGTCACGATTTGAGATATTTAATTTGCAAAACGCAAATGTAATAAATCGATAGATAAGAGTAAAACAACCAATACGTCTCAAAAATTGTAGATAGAGTTATTTTGCAGTTTGCTTTAAATCTGAGGGGCACTTCTCTGCACACAGTAGATTAAACGATCAGGTCACAAACACCCTCAAGAGCTCAGAGTTCCGTGGTGAAAGGGATTCACAGTTAGGATCAGGACCTGACTTACACATAAGCTAACTGAGCTATAGCTTAGGGTCTCACAATATGAGAGGGTTTAATGTAAATCTCAACGCTGCCCCAGCTGGGTCTCGAACCTGGGAACTACAGATTACGAGCCTGGCGCGCTACCGACTGAGCCACCCCCGTCCCACTGGATGAATACGAAACGAACTGATAACTAAATTTGACCCAATCAGTGCCATCCAGATTATTTTGAAAATAAGAATTTAATCGTAATAAATTTAAGTTTGCATAGCTTACATATTTATGATGAAGTTTGTATGTAATGTGAAGATCTCTTTTGGTGTCCCCTAAATGTGAAAGAAAACTCACTGTCACGATTTGAGATATTTAATTTGCAAAACACAAATGTAATAAATCGATAGATAAGAGTAAAACAACCAGTACGTCTCAAAAATTGTAGATAGAGTTATTTTGTAGTTTGCTTTAAATCTGAGGGGCACTTCTCTGCACACAGTAGATTAAACGGTCAAGTCACAAACACTCCCAAGAGCTCAGAGTTCCCTGGTGAAAGGGATTCACATTTAGGATCAGGACCTGACTTACACATAAGCTAACTGAGCTATAGCTTAGGGTCTCACAATATGAGAGGGTTTACTGTGTTGTGAAATAATAATTTTAATATTTAAATTAATGTCTTGTGCAAACACTGTTCATCTTAGCTTACGAATGCTAGAATAACGTTTTCACCACATCAATTTTGGGTTCATTTTTCAAAATTTCCTTCAATCGGAATATATATATTTCAACTTTCGAATTTTTGGGGTCTCTTAATTTGTATAGCTTAGGGCCTCAGAAGGTGAAAACTTGGCCCTGGTTAGGATCTGTTAGGAGATGGATTAAACTCGTCCATCAAAATCATCCAGAGTGTTTTTACGATGCCCAATTGATGCTTCTCCTGCCTACGGAACGCGGCTTAACTTACCATCCAATGGACGACAGTCTTTTCAAGCACTTCAGTGTCCCCTTTCTCATTGTGATGGGAGGTTGGGTTGGGTTGTTTTACCTCTGAGCGGCACTTTTTTTCACACCATGGGCTAAATGGCCAGGTCACATGGACCCCAAAGGCTCAGAGAAGGTTGGGGGAGGGGACCCACTGGAACAGCTGTTGGGAGACAGATGGTAGCCTACCGTCAAGGCCATCCAGCGTGTTCTTTAACGTGCACAGGGTATGGCTCTCCCGCACACGGGGCCACGGCTTAACGTCCCATCCGACGGACGGCGGCCTTTCCAAGCCCATCGGTGTCCCCTACTGACCGTGGGCAGGACGGGGAAGTTTTGCGGAGATAAATCTCAACGCTGACCCAGCTGGGAGTGATGGGAGGTGTAGCGGAGATAAATCTCAACGCTGAAACAGTTGGGATTCTGTCGTATCACTTTAATTTATTTATTATTGCATTTTATTTTGATTTTATATATTTTCTATGTTAAGTGTATTTTCTGAAGTGTACGAAATGGGAATGTGGATCATTAGTTGTCATTCGGGCAGAGCTGGGCGGTTTCACATACGATCCCAGAAGTGGTCGTTGTAAATGGTTTAGGCCACTTCTGTCCCTTCTCCCCAACTTGTAGTCGGAGGGATGCTGAGAGAAGAAGTCGTTACGAGGAGGAGCAACGGGGAAATGTAGGAGTAAACAATAAATGAGCAGACTGAGTGTTGCTGACAAACAGAGTGGTCGTTTATTCAGGGCATCAAAAAATTCTCTCGAAAACCCTAAAGGAGAGGGGTTCGATTCTGTGTGAACTAGAATACGGCTCTGTGTGAAGCAGAATATGGTTTTGTGTGAACCAAGGTACGGCTCTGTGTGAACCAGAATATGGTGGTGTGTGATCCAAGGTACGGTTCTATGTGAACCAGGGTTCGATTCTGTGTGAATTAGGAGGCGTAGGTAGGGATTAAAATATCCTCTCGCCGAGTTTTTGAGGTCGGTAAAGAGATTTCTGCAAAGTAAAGCTTTCCTCCTCGTCATATGAATGCTTGCAATAGTAAAGCAGCGAGTTTTTGAGGTCGGTAAAGAGATTTCTGCAAAGTAAAGCTTTCCTCCTCGTCATATGAATGCTTGCAATAGTAAAGCAGCGAGGTTTTGAGGTCGGTAAAGAGATTTCTGCAAAGTAAAGCTTTCCTCCTCGTCATACGAATGCTTGCAATAGTAAAGCAGCGAGTTTTTGAGGTCGGTAAAGAGATTTCTGCAAAGTAAAGCTTTCCTCCTCGTCATATGAATGCTTGCAATAGTAAAGCAGCGAGTTTTTGAGGTCGGTAAAGAGATTTCTGCAAAGTAAAGCTTTCCTCCTCGTCATATGAGTGCTTGCAATAGTAAAGCAGCGAGTTTTTGAGGTCGGTAAAGAGATTTCTGCAAAGTAAAGCTTTCCTCCTCGTCATATGAATGCTTGCAATAGTAAAGCAGCGAGTTTTTGAGGTCGGTAAAGAGATTTCTGCAAAGTAAAGCTTTCCTCCTCGTCATATGAATGCTTGCAATAGTAAAGCAGCAATTCAGGTTAAAGTAAGCAGAGTGGAGAAAGTCTAACTGAACATCTACAAAGCCATTAATTTCTATGATAATTTGAGCGCAGCTGACGGAACTCACGGAATCTAACACATTCCCATATGTGCCATATATGGGTGAATGTAAATAAACAGTGTCGCCCTCTACTAGGGTGAGTTCGTTTATGACATCATCCTACTAGACATTTGGACACAGCAGGTCTGAAGCACACCTAAGCACGGGTGAAAAAACCTGCCAATCTGTGATTTCACCTGGAAACTGGATGAAGGATAATTAAGTGGACTAATTAATCGTCATCCACGAAGTGAATCGGAAGAGTGTACATCTCTCCTCCCATCCGGTCCACGACAAACTCGAACCTCGAAACTGCAGGTTGTATGAGCCTCGCTCCGTTGAGCGCTCCTTCGGAAAGTGTCCATCGGTGTCCAACTGTTGACGGACGGCAAGGTGGGGAATTCTTCGGAGATAAATCTCTACGCTGGTCCAGGTGGGACTCGAACCTTGGAACTGCAGATTACGAGCCTTGTGTGCTACCGACTGAGCTACCTCCTTCCCACAAAATAAGAAATCTAGCTTTACTGCCAACCTAAAATCCAACAGAATCGTAAATCTCAGTTAATCACTGACCTAAAATCCAATAGACTCAGAAACCTCTGTTAACACTAACTAAAAAAAACAGAAAACTCTGTTAACCACTAACCTAACGTCCAATAGTATCAAAAATCTAATATCTGTTAACCACTAACTAAAGTCCGATAGAATCGGATATTTAATCTAGGATATCCACCAACTTAATGTCCAATAGAATCAGAAATCTCGGTTGACCACTAGCCTAAAGTCCAATAGAATCAGATATTTAATCTAGGATATCCACCAACTTAAAGTCCAATAGAATCAGAAATCTCGGTTGACCACTAGCCTAAAGTCCGATAGAATCGTATATTTATTCTAGGATATCCACCAACTTAATGTCCAATAGAATCAGAAATCTCGGTTGACCACTAGCCTAAAATAGAATCAGAAATCTCATTTAATATCTGTAATATCAATTAACAAATTAAGACAAAACCACAAGTGTGAAATGGCAAAAGATCCAGAATAATCAGAGACTCTTAAGAGAACATTCTCGTCAACAAATTAGCGCGTAGACAAAGACATCAGCATTAATTTCTCAGGAATACAGTAGAATTCAGAAAACTTCCTAGGCTTGGTTGATCAACTACGGCATACACTTATCATCATGAAATACGAAAGATCCTGAAGTATAAGAGGCCTCACTAAGTTTGGTCAACAAATTAACATTTAAACAAACTCAAAACATGAGTTCCTCAAATTGCTAATAGATTCAGAAATCTCAACGGACTCAAAATAATGCGTAAAACTAGCACCTCATCGCATACAAAACATCACCTAATATTTTGTTAATGCTGTAACGACCTAATCATTGATATATTGAAAACTTTCATCTCATTACAAACAACAGATCATCATTTTATTTTGGGGTGGGGGGTGGCTCAATCGGTAGCGCGCCAGGCTCGTAATCTGTAGTTCCCATTTTCGAGTCCCAGCTGGGTCAGCGTTGAGATTTATCTCCGCAAAATTTCCCCGCCCTGCCTACGGTCAGTAGGGGACACCGATGGGCTTGAAAAGGCCGCTGTCCGTCGGATGGAACGTTAAGCCGTGGCCCCGTGTGCGGGAGAGCCATACCCTGTGCACGTTAAAGAACACGCTGGATGGCCTTGACGGGAGGCTACCATCTGTCTTCCAACAGCTGTTCCAGTAAGTCCCCTACCCCAACCTTCTCTGAGCCTTCGGGATCCTTGTGGCCTGGCCATTTAGCCCATGGTGTGCAAAAAAGTGCCGCTCAGATGTAAAACAATCTAATCCAATCATTTTATTCTTCCCCCCCCCAAAAAAAAATTAATTAAATCGTTAAATCTTCGTGTGTTTGATCACTTTATTTCCGAAACAGAAAAAAATATTTTCGATAGTTTTTTCTCCTCTTCCAAAACTCTCATTTCAATTTCAAAAGCGAGAAATTGTGAGCCAATGGCAGCCATCACAGAACTGGAGAGTGAACCTTCTGTCGTCTCCGAGTCTTGTGGTCCACGACGCGTTGCCCGGACAACGGGAGCGCGCGCGCGACTGACAGAACGGAAGTGAGCGTAGCCAGCTGCACGTCCCACCTGGCTCACCTGGGCGCGAGCGTTGCGATGGCGACGCGAGGGAAAGGTCCACTCGGTCGAAATGCCAGGGGCGGTGGGCATCCGGTGGTCGGAGGGACACACACTGCCTTCTCGCGCCGAAAGAATAGCAGCGAGTGGGGAAGAAAGGAGGCCTTTGCTCTAAACTTCCGGTTTCGCCGGTGTTCCTTCAGCTGGTGACCAACTTCCTGGCTTAAGGGGCGGGGGGGAAGAGTCGGCAATCGCGGCAGATGTTGGTTGGGCTGCTAGACAAAGACCATTAGGAAGTTCGCTGTCGAAAGAACAGACGAAAAGTGGGAGATCACGTATGCAGCCAGGATGTACTCGGCGATTTGGAGAATTATTCGTTTTTGCAAACAAACATCTTGTCTGAACGGAATCTTTCGGGTTTTTTCTTTTCTAGCAATGCTTCGACCAGTAAATGAAAACTAAAAAAAAGTCATTTAAAACATAATGCGAAGATGGAAATCTTCGTTAATTTCTGTGCTGGTTTTATTTCAAATCCTCATCATACAGTTATAACCGTATCATCATCATCATCCTCAAGCAGCCATGGGCTATGGAGGTCCAACCAGACTGTGCAGTTTAATTCTCCAAGCATATCTGTCCTGAGCTGCATCTACTGCATCTGGCCACTGCACACCAATTCTGTAAAGGTCCTGTTTGACATTGTCTGCCCACCGCATCCTAGGTCTCCCCTTGTTTCTGAGGCCTTTAGGCACACTGTTCATAACCCTATTCGCCAATCTATAATTATTCATACGGGCAACATGGCCAAACCAACGGAGTCTCTGCACAATATGCTGCTTAAAGGAGGTTGCCGACTCCTTTGCCTAACCTCTTCATTACTTACAAAGTTGAACAGCCGATTTCTTTTTTAGTGTTTTTAGGGCCCAAAAAAGGTCGACGCATGTTAAAAAAAAAGAATAAATTATCACTACATATTTAAAATTATAACGATAAATTATTTATTATCTGTGCCCTTTAGGGATTTGAAATAATTAGAGTTGGGTTGGGTTGTTTTACCTCTGAGCGGCACTTTTTTGCACACCATGGGCTAAATGGCCAGGTCACATGGACCCCGAAGGCTCAGAGAAGGTTGGGGGAGGGGACCCACTGGAACAGCTGTTGGGAGACAGATGGTAGCCTCCCGTCAAGGCCATCCAGCGTGTTCTTTAACGTGCACAGGGTATGGCTCTCCCGCACACGGGGCCACGGCTTAACGTCCCATCCGACGGACGGCGGCCTTTCCAAGCCCATCGGTGTCCCCTACTGACCGTGGGCAGGGCGGGGAATTTTGCGGAGATAAATCTCAACGCTGACCCAGCTGGGACTCGAACCTGGGAGCTACAGATTACGAGCCTGGCGCGCTACCGACTGAGCCATCCCCGCCCGAAATAATTAGAAAAGAAATACACGAAGTGAGCCAGTAGTATCTTTCCGTGTTCAAGAATGTTTGTAGCCCGGTAATAATAGGATCACGTGATTACTTGAGTGTTTTTTAAGGACCTGTACCGGGCAGCGGACTACACTCTAAAAAACGATGGGTTGGGTTGTTTTACCTCTGAGCGCCACTTTTTTGCACATCATGGGCTAAATGGCCAGGTCACATGGACCCCGAAGGCTCAGAGAAGGTTGGGGGAGGGGACCCACTGGAACAGCTGTTGGGAGACAGATGGTAGCCTCCCGTCAAGGCCATCCAGCGTGTTCTTTAACGTGCACAGGGTATGGCTCTCCCGCACACGGGGCCAAGGCTTAACGTCCAATCCTTCGGACGTCTGCCTTTCCAAGCCATCGGTATCTCCTACTGACCGTGGGCAGAGCGAGGAGTTTTGCGGAGATAAATCTCAAAGCTGACCCAGCTGGGACTCGAACCTGGGAACTACAGTTTACGAAACTGGCGCGCTACCGATTGAGCCCCCCCCCCCCAACGGAAAAAAAAAACGATCTATATTGTTAATAATAATGCTAAGAGGATTCCAGAAGCTAGTTTTTTAAGCAATCGCTATTTAGTCAGGGCGATCAATCCATACATGTGACACTTGAATGTTAGTGCTCTGTTAATTGATCATTTATGAACATTTCTTAAATAGTAAAGACTTGAACCTTGAAAGATCTTAACCTCTTTAGATGCTCTCCCTCTCCTCACTTCTCGCCGTCCATAGGATGGAACGTTAAGCCGTGACCCCGTGTGCGGGAGACTCACACACTCCGCACGTTAAAGAACACACTGTATATTCGTGTGTTGGGGGACGGCGGTTCGTGTTGACGGGAGGGACCTCTGTCTCCTAACAGCTGTCCAGTGGATTCCCTTCCCTGAGCCATCTCTGAGCCCTGGGGGTCCTTGTGACTTGGCCATTTAGTCCACTGTGTGCAAAAATATGCCGCTCAGATGTAAAACAATCCAACTCTCTCTTCTTAACAGTATTAATTGTTGGATTGTTTTACCTTTGAGCAGCACTTTTTTGCACCCAATGGGCTAAATGGTCAAGTCACAAAGACCCCAAGGGCTCAGAGAAAGAATTGGGATAGGGGGAAAATGGGATATCTGTTAGGAGACAGATGGAAGCCTCCCGTCAAGGTCATCTAGTATGTTTTTAACGCACAGAAGGTGTGGGTTGTTGGGTTGTTTTACCTCTGAGCGGCACTTTTTTGCACACCATGGGCTAAATGGCCAGGTCACGTGTACCCCGAAGGCTCAGAGAAGGTTGGGGGAAGGGGACCCACTGGAACAGCTGTTGGGAGACAGATGGTTGCCTCCCGTCAAGGCCATCCAGTGTGTTCTTTAACATGCACAGGGTATGGCTCTCCCGCACACGGGGCCACGGCTTAACGTCCCATCCGACGGACGGCGGCCTTTCCAAGCCCATCGGTGTCCCCTACTGACCGTGGGCAGGGCGGGGAATTTTGCGGAGATAAATCTCAACGTTGACCCAGCTGGGACTCGAACCTGGGAACTACAGATTACGAGCCTGGTGAGCTACCGACTGAGCCACCCCGCCCCCACAGAAGGTATGAATCTCCTGCAAAAACTTGAATAAGGGTTTAACGTCTTATTTGACGGACGGCGGTCTTTTCAAGATTATTAGCTGCACTACCTCATCGAAAGTAGAACGAGATGTTAACGGTGGAAATTCTGAATACTGGCTCAATTTAGACTCGAACCTGGGAACTGCAGATTCCGAGCAAGGCACAATACCGACTGAGCCTACCTTAGCCCTACATCAAGAGTCGGGAACTTTTTTTGGGGCGAGGAGACAAAGCAGAAAAAAAAGGTAAACGCGGAAACACAACGAGTTCACAGCAAACTGGAGCGTGTGCTGTAACTGCACACGCTCCAGTTTGCTGTGAACGGTAACTGGAGCGTGTACAGTTGCTGTACACGCTCCAGATATTTTTCCCGAATTCTGTAATCACGTGACACGAAGGTTGCCAGATCGCTAATTTCTAAAAAAAATCGTTGCCAGATATTTTTTCTGAATTCTGTAATCAACCATAGTGTTCGGATATTTTTTTGAGCGACTGTACATATTTTACAATGTGTCAAAGAATAATTTTTTTTTCCCTCTAATCACACTCAGGTTCAGTAATTATCGAAATGGTACGCAAATTCCCAGCTTAATATTTCAGAGCTCGGACAGAAAACTTTAAAACCTAATTTATCCCTATTATACAATAATATTTTTCCCTATTATATATTCACATTATACAATAATATATTATTACATTATACAATAATATAATTTATCCCTATTATACAATAATATACAATATATGTTATACTTTAAAACCTAATTTATTCCTATTATATAATATGAGATTATCAAGTTCGCGCGATTTTCTATTTCTTTAGAATGGCTCCCCCGACAATATTGAATTTAGTGGTGTTGCTCAACACTCTAAAAATTAAAAAGGAAAAAAGTTTTCCTTTTTTTTTTCTTTAGACTTGGAACCGATTGGTCGGCATGAACGCTCTAAAACACGACTGTTAAAGACAGCTTTTTGGCCTTCGATGCTTCTTAGTTTGGAGCGAGGGTGACTCAATCGGAAGCGCGCCAGGCTCGTAATCTGCAGTTCCCGAGTCCCAGTTGGGTCAGCGTCGAGATGGGACATAAAGCCGTGGTCCCGTGTGCGAGAGAGCCATACCCTGTGCACGTTAGGGAACACGCTGGATGGCCTTGAAGAGAGGCTATCATCTGTTTCAGCGGGTCTCCTGCCCCAACCTTCTCTGAACCTTCGGGATCCATGTCACCTGGCCATTTAGCCCATGGTGTGCAAAAAAGTGCCGCTCAGAGGTAAAACAACCCAAAAGCTTTTTGGTTTAGAATTCATCTGTGAACGATTTTTATTTCTTTGATCAATTTCATTAGAAACAAGTCTCCGTAGAAATTTAGCAGAGAATAATTTTCGCGCTTAATAACAGTTTTCAACACAGTTTATTGTTTACACTTGATATAGGTGATGATGAGGTTAGGCAAAGGAGTTTGCAACCTCCTTTAAGCAGCATATTGTGCAGAGAGAGACTCCGTTGGTTTGGCCATGTTGCCCGTATGAATAATTATAGATTGGCGAATAGGGTTATGAACAGTGTGCCTAAAGGCCTCAGAAAGAAGGGGAGACCTAGGATGCGGTGGGCAGACAATGTCAAACAGGACCTTGTTAGAATTGGTGTGCAGTGGCCAGATGCAGTAGATGTAGCTCAGGACAGACTTGCTTGGAGAATTAAATTGCACGGTCTGATTGGACCTCCGTAGCCCATGGCTGCTTGAGAATGATGATGATGATGATGATGATGATATAGGTGAGGCAACAGTTGGCTCAGCTGATAGCGCGCCAACCTCGTAATCTTCAGTTTTTACGTTCGAGTTCCAATTCTGCCAGGGTTGAGATTTCTCTCCTCTAACTCCATTCTGCGAAGACTTCCGTCCGTCGGATGGAATTTTAAAGCGTGGTTTTCTGCTCAGGATAGCCATGTCTTGTGCGCGCAAAAGAACACGCTGGATGGCCTTGAGGTGAGGCTTTCTTGTCTCCTAACAGCTGTCCAGTGGGTCCCCTACCCAAATCTGAGTCCTTGGTGTCGTTATGATTTGATCATTGTTGTGCAAAAAAATGCCGCTCACAGGTCAACAAACCAACCTTTAAATATACCTATTTAAAAACTTTACGTTGTTTTATTTTTCTTAAAAAAAGAAACTAATTTGCGAATATTATTTTTGCTATTATGGCCCTTGACTCAACAAATATTATTGTGTTGTTCTGGTGCTTTGATTTTTTTCTATTTTCCTTCCTGTTTTGGCTTTTGACCTAATAAAGGTATAGGCGTTACATCTAATAAAGGTATAGGCTTTACATCTAATAGAGATATTGGCTTTGCAAATAATAAAGGTGTAGGCTTTGCATCTAATAAAAATATTGCCTTACACCAAATAAAGGTATTGGCTTTATACCTAATAAATGTATAGGCTTTAGACTTAATAAAGGTATAGGCTTTATACCTAATAAAGGTATTGGCTTTACACCTAATAAATGTATAGGCTTTATACCTAATAAAGGTATAGGCTTTATACCTAATAAAGATATAGGCTTTATACCTAATAAAGATATAGGCTTTATATCTAATAAAGATATAGGCTTTAGACCTATCACGTCCCTAATCTTGGTTAGCAAATAAAAACTATGTCTAAGTTGATCTTCAAGCAGGTCAAATATCAGACAAATAAAGAGATAAATGTCAGAAAAATGCAAAATGAAAAGAGAAATGAAATCCGAGGGTTAAGAAGGAAGACCGATTTCAATTCCCTCCCAAATCCCACCCTGTTGATCGGATGCAAACTACAAAAGAATATCAACATCGCACAAAGAACAGCCCTAATCCATCTACCTCATGGTACAACACTTTTTTTGTGTGTCTGTATGCTTCCCTAATTACCTCACAGCATCCGCGTTATCTCTCGCATCTGCGGATACGGGACTTAACATGTCCCCCATTCATCACTTCCTGTACGGGGAGTCAACGCTTCTGTCGTCACTTCCGGTTCCCCCCCCCCCCTTCATCTTCCTCCTCCCTGTCTCCACTCCACCCCAAACCATCGTCTATGCAGCGGATCGCCCCGACAGAGGTAGAGGGGACGGGGAATGATCATGGAGGGGGGAGAGTAACAGGATTCATCTCAACTTCCCCATTCTTTCAGGAAAGGGGGGAGTAGCAGGAGGGAAAGAGAAGAGGATGGGCATGGGGGAAGGGATTAGTGCTCCACTCAGTATTCCTGTACACTTGATTTTCACACTGTTTATCATTATCGTAGCTTGCCGTGAGAAAACGAGGATGCTATCGGCATTGTCGGATGCCTTTGTCGGGCTCGGGTTAACACTATTGGCCAAGTGTCGTACGATGCTCGGGTATTGTGATAGCACACACCTATGTCACTCACCCATACCCGCACAATTACCACTCGCCTTTCGGCTAATAAGGCTTTTTCTGTTGCGATGAAAAAAAATGCGACTTTTTTTTCGTAATTTCGAGTCAAGAAAAAATTTTTTTTGCATCGTTATGAGTGTTATGTTGAAGGTCATGCACCGATACCACGGTTATGGTTGGTAACTTCCATTCCTTTTATTTTTCTGCTTTTTTTTTATTTTGCGCTGCTAAATCTGACTGATCAAAGACCCGGAAGCCTCTGGCATGACTTTCCGTAATTTTAAACTTTGACCTAAAAAGGTATCAGTGATGCGCTGTTCATTCTGTTTCAGTTGGGTCATTCCTTGTCAAAGCTGCCAGAGCCACTAGCCTCTGGCGAATGTACAGTAGCTGAAAAAAATATCCGAACACTATGGTTGATTACAGAATTCGGAAAAAATATCTGGCAACGATCGTTTTAGAAATTAGTGATCTGGCAACCTTCGTGTCACGTGACACGAAGGAGAGATCACGTGTCACGTGAGCGATTGTAGAGTGTTAATTTCCAAAAAAGGGGTGAAAACTGATTTTCTCTCCCCCCAGAAAAGAAAGAGAGTAATAGTCAATGCTGACCACTTGGCAATGACGCTCTAACATCTAAATATTAAATTTGTACCTCCCCTTCTTTTATGCCAAAACCACTTTCGATTGGAAAAATCCTCATTGGGTTGGGTTGTTTTACCTCTGAGCGGCACTTTTTTGCACACCATGGGCTAAATGACCAGGTCACATGGACCCCGAAGGCTCAGAGAAGATTGGGGGAGGTAACACACTGGAACAGCTGTTGGGAGACAGATGGTAGCCTCCCGTCAAGGCCATCCAGAGGGTGTTCTTTAACGTGCACAGGGTATGGCTCTCCCGCACACGCGGCCACGGCTTAACATCCCATCCGACGGACGGCGGCCTTTCCAAGCTCATCGCTGTCCCCTACTGACCGTGGGCAGGGCGGGGAATTTTTGCGGAGATAAATCTCAACGCTGACGGGACTCGAACCTGGGAACTACAGATTACGAGTCTGGTGGGCTACCGACTGAGCCACCCCCGCCCCTCCTCATTGTAAAGAAAATGATCTCGAAAGAGCGTAACTTGGACTGCCTATATATAGGAATGTATAGGAAGTTCGAGTTGCTATAAGGCAATTTATTATATGTATAGGTAGTCCAGATATGATTTAAGTGATTTCGTTTCAAGCCCACTGAGGATCAAAAGGACCTGGTTTCGAACCCTGGATGATCAAAATGATTTCGAGCACTTGATGATCAAATAATCTGGGTTCTAACGCAGGATAATTAAGAGATCTGAATAGGAGTGTATTATGACGAAAATGATCTGGGTAAGAATCCTGGACGATCAAAGTGATATGGATACGGGTCCCAGATGATCAAAGCGATCTGCACTCAACTCCCTGTATGATCAGAGTGGTTTTGGTGGGGGGCCCCCATGATCAAAAGTACCTGGGTTCGAATCCTGGATAATCAAAGTGATTCATGTTCGAGCATCGAATGATCAAAAGAACCTAGAATTTACTTTTTATTTTTCCATGAGCCTTCTTCAGGATATTAAGAGAAAATTTTTAATTCCTGCATCGGGTAACGACCCAGTCATTCATTTGTGCAATTTTTTTCTAATTTTATTAATAATCAGTTTGAATTAAATATGATGCTTCAAGCATTATAAAAAAAAATCATCCCTCAAGCAACTGCTTGCCTCAGAGATCTCACGAGAATCAGCCGCTATAGTGGGTAGGGGATAAATGGGGGTTCTGACTCACAGGAGGCTAATGTTAATCCTATGGGAGATTTCCAATCCAGAACATCAAAGGAGGCTAATGTTAATCCTATGAGAGATTTCTAATCAGGAGCATCGAAGATGGTTACTGTTAATCTTATCTGGGGATTTCTAAAGGAGAATCTACGAGGCTAATGTTTGCTCTAGAGGAATATTTCTCATCCAGAGGGGACAATATTATTTTTGCAGAAAATTTTGCTATTCCAGTTGTTTCACTGAGATGTACATAAATTATTCATTAAGTCATTTCACACGTATTTATAATTATCATGTTTCCTCTTTAAGTAAATGTGCAAGATTTGAGGATTAGAGATAACATCTAATTCGATAAAATATTACTGGTTCCCAAAATCCTTGTCATTTTCCCGAGCTTGCGGAGATGCAACTCAACCCATTGACTGACACTGAGACGACTTTTACAGGACAAACAAGTCTTTATTTAAAGAAATATCCCATTACATGCTACAGGTTTCTCCAACACAATAAACTTTATTCCTGAGAAAGTAAGATTGATCTCCGCAGTTCCGTACAACAGCAGTGAGATTTGTACAGCATTTGTTTTTGAGATAAAAGTCAGTGGGGAAAAAAATGTTTCTTTCTCCCGTTTTCCGCAAAAAATCTCTGGATTTTCAACGACAGGAGATCTGCTGAAAAAGGGTTGCTCTAAGAATTTCGGTAGCTTTATAATGTCCATAAGCTAAAGTATCATATCCATTAGCAAGTATAAATCTTTTATTATCATAAGTGTTGTGTTGATAATGTATTTGACAAAGTGTTGTTAATTGTGTGTTTATCTCATGCATTGCTTTATGTTACAATAAATTTGAATTAACTCTGTCCTCGATCAGTAGGGGACACCGATGGGCTTGGAAAGGCCGCCGTCCATCGAATAGTAAGTTAAAGAACACGCTGAATGACCTTGACGAGAGGCTGCCATTTGTCTCTCAACAGCTGTTCCAGTGGGTCCCCTTCCTCAACCTTCTCCGAGCTCTCGGGGTCTTTGTGACTGACCATTTAGCCCATTGTGGGCAAAAAAGTGTCTCTCAAAGGCAAAACAGTCCAAACCTTAATCATGTGACTATTGCAGATTGTCATTGCCTGAACATCATTATCACTTAAAAAACAATTGCCTAAAGTTATCGTCACCAGTCAGAACTCTGGTGATGTAAAATTTACGCTTAGTTACGTTATTGTTAATAACGCAGCCATTGAAATTCTACGAAACAATATAAGGCAGATGAAACAAAGTTGAAAGAGATTCATTATAACGTAACAGAAGCAATGAAGAGTTAGGTGTGGAGGCAATGATTCTGAATTTCTTGCAGTCCGTGGTTACTCTTTGGTTGAAGGAATAACGAAATTTGTTGTTAAGCCAACGACCCAACTTCGAAGTACCTCTTGGGGCTCAATTTGTGACCCAGAGGGACGTGTCGACGTTTCAATCACAACATTGAACATTCGTTCATTTTGTGAAAGATAATGCTTATTCGTCTCAAAGCGTCCTTTAATCGGTTTTGAGATGGAGCCGTTTTTTTGAGGCGAGGAAAGACTGACCGTATAACGGGTCTCTAAGGGTCTCGACATCGCTAAATTCAAAGAAAAGCGGTTCTAGGTGTTCCTCTGAACCGCTTAGTTGAACTGGTGTCGAGATCTGTTCCCCGTGGTGAGCTTACGCACCTTAAAGGTGAAGTTAAAGGTAGACACGGATTGAATTCGCGAAATCTTAAATGTACATAAAATAAGCTTTTTCTACACAGAGGCTTCAAATGGAGTCGTCATTTTAATTCTCTCTTCACAATCTTGGAGCTCTCGGAATGGATTTTTACGATAGAATTAAGTAGTTCTTTAGCATCCACCAGGGTCCTGACTGGTGATGATAGCTTTAGGCAATTGTTTTTTAAGTGATAATGATGTTCAGGCAATGACAATCTGCAATAGTCACATGATTAAGGTTTGGGCTGTTTTGCCTTTGAGAGGCACTTTTTTGCCCACAATGGGCTAAATGGTCAGTCACAAGGACCCCGAGAGCTCGGAGAAGGTTGAGGACGAGGATCCACTAGAACAGCTGTTGAGAGACAAATGGCAGCCTCCCCCGTCAAGGCCATCCAGCGTGTTCTTTAACGTACTATTCGATGGACGGCGGCCTTTCCAAGCCCATCGGTGTCCCTTACTGATCGAAGACAGAGTTAATTCAAATTTATTGTAACATAAAGCAATGCATGAGATAATAAACACACAATTAACAACACTTTGTCAAATACATTATCAACACAACACTTATGATAATAAAAGATTTATACTTGCTAATGGATATGATACTTTAGCTTATGGACATTATAAAGCTGCCGAAATTCTTAGAGCAACCCTTTTTCAGCAGATCTCCTGTCGTTGAAAATCCAGAGATTTGTTGCGGAAAACGGGAGAAAAAAACATTTTTTTCCCACTGACTTTTATCTCAAAAACAAATGCTGTACAAATCTCACTGCTGTTGTACGGAACTGCGGAGATCAATCTTCACTTTCTCAGGAATAAAGTTTATTGTGTTGGAGAAACCTGTAGCACGTAATGGGATATTTCTTTAAATAAAGACTTGTTTGTCCTGTAAAAGTCGTCTCAGTGTCAGTCAATGGGTTGAGTTGCATCTCCGCAAGCTCGGGAAAATGACAAGGATTTTGGGAACCAGTAATATTTTATCGAATTAGGTGTTATCTCTAATCCTCAAATCTTGCACATTTACTTAAAGAGGAAACATGATAATTATAAATACGTGTGAAATGACTTAATGAATAATTTATGTACATCTCAGTGGAACAACTGGAATAGCAAAATTTTCTGCAAAAATAATATTGTCCCCTCTGGATGAGAAATATTCCTCTAGAGCAAACATTAGCCTCGTAGATTCTCCTTTAGAAATCCCCAGATAAGATTAACAGAACCACCTTCGATGCTCCTGATTAGAAACCTCTCATAGGATTAACATTAGCCTCCTTCGATGTTCTGGATTGGAAATCTCCCATAGGATTAACATTAGCCTCCTGTGAGTCAGAACCCCCATTTATCCCCTACTTGGGTCCAAGAGATTTGTGAGAAATTCGAGATCTCTGCTGAAGGTCAACACAATGAAGGAAACATCTAGGCCTTATTGTGGGATAGAACATAGGCCACTTGAATCAGCAGCCAATCACGCTAACCAATTATAACCATTTGCTATAAGCACACATGTCGAATAAAGTGTAAATAAAGAGTACAAAAGAGTAAACAGATGAGAATTACTTAATAGGAGATTTTTAAGAGTACAAAATATCCACAAGTATCTAATCTGCAGCCGACTCTCGTGAACAAAAAATGTGTGACCGACACCCTACCAGAAAGGTTGGGTTGGGTTGTTTTACCTCTGAGCGGCACTTTTTTGCACACCATGGGCTAAATGGCCAGGTCACATGGACCCCGAAGGCTCAGAGAAGGTTGGGGGAGGGGACCCACTGGAACAGCTGTTGGGAGACAGATGGTAGCCTCCCGTCAAGGCCATCCACTGTGTTCTTTAACATGCACAGGGTATGGCTCTCCCGCACACTGAGCCACGGCTTAACGTCCCATCAGACGGACGGCTGCCTTTCCAAGCCCATCGGTATCCCCTACTGACCGTGGGCAGGGCGATGAGTTTTGCAGAAATAAATCTTGACGCTGACCCAGCTGTCCTAACACTGTCCTGTGGGTCCTTCCCCAACTTTCTCTGAGCCTTCGAGGTCCTTGTGACCTGGCCATTTAGCCCATTGTGTGCAAAAAAGTGCCGCTCAGAGGTAAAGCAACTCAGCCCAACCCATTGTGTGAAAAAATAGTTCCGCACAAGGTAAAACAACCCAACGCAGTATTCTTTAGAACGGGGACGTACCCAGAGGGCCGGACCCTCCCCCACGAAAATCCTGTCCCCTCATACTAAATCTCAGTATTGTCTACCTGCTTTGGAATCCAAAACAATTGTCTTTGCATAATATTACTAACATAGTGCACGATTTTTCGTGTACAGTCGCTCAAAAAAATATCCGAACACTAGAGTTGTTTACAGAATTCAGAAAAAATATGTGGCAACGTTTTTTTTTTAGAAATTAGGGATCTGGTAACCTTCGTGTATTACAGAATTCAGGAAAAAATATCTGGCAACGATTTTTTTTTTTTAGAAATTAGTGATCTGGCAACCTTCGTGTCACGTGACACGAAGGTTGCCAGATCACTAATTTCTAAAAAAAAAATCGTTCCCAGATATTTTTTCCAGAATTCTGTGATCGACAAATAGTGTTCGGATATTTTTTTTAGAAACTGTATTATGTTCGCTAAATGCGCAATCTCGATAGATCTAGATCCGAAGATGAAAAATGAAACAAAAGTGCTTCTATCCAGTGGAATACGCGACATAACATTTTAATTTCCCATCACTGATAACAATAATTAATGTAAATTAAACGACGAGGCCTCTCTCACTAACCTTTAGTCACCCCCACCCACCCACCCCTTCCCCAACTTTGACGCAAAGCGTTAAAAAGTAAATAAAGTCAATATCGATATCGGAAGGCATCTCCACTAAACGACACGCGTCCATTTTTCGTTCCAAACCTCGGCAAAACCCGACAAAATCTCCGTATCAGCCGAAAGCCAGCGTCTGCACTCATCAACTTGTCGACGTCGCCGAAACAAACCACGAAGTTTCGGAAAATTAAAAGATGAGGGTGAAGCTGCTTCCGCAAACACTCCACTGTTAATTACGTGTAAAATAGGAGACACGTCTCGGTACAAGATCATTTTAATTTTCTCCCTAGCTTTCCATCCACTTAAAAGATACGTCAGTCATTCTCCATTATACTGGCTGACGCATGTTATTGGTCCGGCACACAATAATGGCGTTGTGAAGGTAGAAAATGCGTTTCCATGGAGACAGCAGACAACGCTTTGGCGTGCTTGGTTATGACGTCACTTCGGAATAGTTGCAAACAATTCTGGGATATTCAACGTATCAATGTTTCTTGCAGCTGGGGGATAACAAAGAGCTTATTTTTTTCTGTGAGCTCATGTTTAGATATCTTTGTCGCTGTCTGCTCTTTCTACGAAGCAACAGAAATAAAGCCCGTGTGTCTCGTAACGGTGTATAATAAACGCTGGAAAAATCGAAAAATAATTTGAATTGTTTGAAGGATGTTTGGTAAATGAAAATGCTATTGTGTGATATAACAAAAAAAATATTTCTTTAGTAGACAGTGATTTTTCGGATGCTATTTCAACCAGTTGGATAAGGAATTAATATGTTTCCAATCCCAAATTAAAACTAATCCAATTACAGCTTTAATAATAATAAGGAGTCTGCAACCTCCTTTAAGCAGCATATTGTGCAGAGAGAGACTCCGCTGGTTTGGCCATGTTGCCCGTATGGATAATTATAGATTGGCGAATAAGGTTATGAACAGTGTGCCTAGAGGCCTCAGAAGGAGGGGGAGACCTAGGATGCGGTGGGCAGACAATGTCAAACAGGACCTTGTTAGAATTGGTGTGCAGTGGCCGGATGCAGCAGATGTAGCTCAGGACAGATATGCTTGGAGAATTAAACTGTGTGGTCTGGTTGGATCTCCGTAGCCCATGGCTGCTTGAGGATGATGATGATGGTTATATACATGGATTACCCCGCTAAGCCTTATGGCTTGTCAGCAGGATTCCTTTCAATCAAACGACAGGTATATTAAAGAATATGACATGTATAATGGAAAATAAACACATAATTATTAACAGAAACTAAAACAATAACAACAACAAAAAACACGTATTAAAACAAAGACATGAAAAATTAAACACATTTATAAAATAAACCTATAAAATTTCGGATTACAGCACATATTGCACAAAACTATCACCTATTGTACAAGTCATCATTTCACATTAAAATTGCACTTGCTTAAAAGATACCAGATACAGGATATGACATTTTAAACATTACTTTTCAAATATTTACATCTAATAACCATTTCGAAACTTTAGTTTTAATTTCTGAATAAGTGCTCAGGCATAACAGATCTCTCGGTAGAGAATTAAAAATTTTTGGTATTTGATAAGATATCCGCGCTTTTCCATAATTATTCTGAAAAACTGGTTGAACAAAATAATTTTCGCACTTTCGGCTTGTATTGATCACATGCAAAATTTTCTCCTTGTGTTCATTTTTAAAGTAATTTTTAAAGATAGTTACATAAATATATAACAAGTCGACTGGTAAAATGTACAGATAATGAAAAATATAGCCAATGTGATCTTCATTAATTACATGTTTATTGAATTTAACAATATTATTTAGAGTATTTTTTGTATTCGTTTAATTTTATTCAAAACAGATTTATATGTGCATCCATATATACTGATACCATACCTAATGATTGATTCACAGAGAGCTTTATATATCATTGTTATGACATCCAATGGAATAAGTGTATTCAACTTCAACGCTTTGTAAGATGCATACCTTAGTTTATCACAAGTATATTTTATGTGCGATTTCCATTTAAAATATTGGTCAATATAAATCCCCAAATATTGAATTTTATTAACCTCTTCCACAATTGGGCAGGAACATGCGTTTTGGTTAATTATTAATTTATATTGACAGTCATAATTATGTGTTTTAATGCATAAGTTATTTAACTTCTGCCTACTCTGAATGATCATATATTTGGTTTTTTCTTCATTTAAGAAGAGTTTGTTTTTCTGAAACCAAGAATTTGCTACATTATAGTCGTTTTGTGCACATCTAACTACTTCTTCTACTTGCATACCTGCGTTCAACAGAACGGTATCGTCAGCAAACATAAACAAATTACCCTGAAAATTTATTTCTGCTAAATCATTTATATAAATTGCAAATAAAAGTGGCCCCAAAATTGAGCCCTCTGGTACACCTGATTTTAAAATTTGATCTCTACTCTCACAATTTTTAATCCTAGTGATGATAGTCCTATTACACAAGTAATTTTTGAATCATTTATTCAGTGAACCTCGAATTCCCACTAATGATAACTTTTTTAACAATATGTCATGGTTAACCGTGTCAAATGCTTTATTCAAATCCATAAATATAGCACAAAACTTTTTTCCAGAATTGAGTGCTGGATTAATGTATTGTGATAAATGCTTTAATAAATCAATAGTTCCTCTGTTCTTCCTAACCCGTATTGCCTATTTGTAATTATTTTACATTTTTCTAAAAAAATTATTAACATATTTGTATACATATTTTTCTAAAACTTTTTCAATAACTGATGAGATCATGATCTGTCTATAATTACTATATATATTTCGTGATCCCTTTTTAAATATAGGACGCACAATTGCAGTTTCGAGTGTGTTAGGAACAATGCCAGTGTTCAAACTCAAATTAATCAAGCGTTGCAGGATCTCAGAAAAAACATCTGCATTGCTTTTTATATATGAAGTTTTCACCATATCATAGCCCACTGCATTACTAGTTTTTAAATTGCTAATAGCTGTACTACCTCATCTCTATTTGCTTCAGGTATAAAAATAGAATGTGAATTAGAAGGTGTAATAATCTCGTTGACAGCTATATTTATATTTTTTGAATATTTCAGGATTAAATTTTCTGTAACGTTAGCAAAGTAATTGTTAAAATCATCCACTATCAACTCCATCGCTTTATTTTTACCAAAATAGCGTTTTATTTGCATGTCAACAGATAAGTCTGAGTGCATTTACAATATCTTAACAGTTTTTCTTGGAAATCTAATGTTTTTTTATCACTTAATAAATTGAAGAGAGTGTGTTGGGTTGTTTTACCTCTGAGCGGCACTTTTTTGCACACTATGGGCTAAATGACCAGGTCACAAGGACCCCGAAGGCTCAGAGAAGGTTGGGTGAGGGGACCCACTGGAACAGCTGTTGGGAGACAGATGGCAGCCTCCCATCAAGGCCATATAGGGTGTTCTTTAACGTGCACAGGGTATGGCTCTCCCGCACACGGAGCCGCGGCTTAACGCCTCATCCGACGGACGGCGACCTTTCCAAGCACATCGGTATTCCCTACTGACCGTGGGCAGGGCGGGGAATTATTGCGAAGATAAATCTCAACGCTGACCCAGCTGGGACTCGAACATGGGAACTGCAGATTACGAGCCTGGCGCGCTACCGACTGAGCCACCTCCAAAATTAAAGAGATCCTTTGGCACTTTTATCAAATATCAAGGGAGTATTCACTCTTATTACAACGACGTTATCACATTAGATGGAAAATTATCTTTAGCCAGTTGGGATCCGAACCCACGACCTCCTGAGTGCATGTCAAGTGTTCTGACAGCTGAGCTTTTGAACGCCGATCAAGATCTTCCCTAATTGATATTAAGAATTTTCCTATCTGCAGTATAGTCGCTCAAAAACGTATCCGAACGCTATGATTGATTGCAGAATTCATAAAAAATATCTGGCAACGATTTTTTTAGAAATTAGTGATCTGGCAACCTTCGTGTTACGTGACACGAAGGTTGCCAGATTACTAATTTCTAAAAAAATCGTTGCCAGATATTTTTTTCTGAATTCTGCAATCAATCATAGCGTTCGGATATTTTTTTGAGCGACTGTACACAATTCTGTCTCGTGAAGGCAGTGTCTTCGTTGGGTCGTATTTTTCCTTTAATGTGTATGAATCGACGTTAAACTACGAGTGTATACTCCCCTGATATCTAAATATTATTTAAAATATACTCAAGTCAATTTTTATGGGTAGATTGACCTTTATTATGCAACAGATGTGAGTTACTAAGCAGGGAAAGAATTGGATTATTTTACGTCTGAGGAATAATGGTTTTTCGCAAACGTTACGTTAAAAGACCAAGTTACAAAGACAAGAACTCGACACTGAGTAGGAAAAGAGAGCCCAATGAATAGAGAGGAGAAGGCACTGAGTAGGGAAGATGAGGAGATGAGTAGGGAAGATGAGGAGATGAGTAGGGAAGATGAGGTACTAAGTAGGGAAGATGGGGCGCTGATTAGGGAAGATGAGGTGATGAGTAGGGAAGATGAGGTGCTTAGTAGGGAAGATGAGGCGCTAATTAGGGAAGATGAAGTGCTGATTGGGGAAGATGAGGCGATGAATAGGGTATGTGAGGCGATGGGTAGAGAAGATGGGGCGCTGATTAGGGAAGATGAGGTGCTGAGTAGGGAAGATGAGGTGTTGAGTAGGGAAGATGAGGCGCTGATTAGGGAAGATGAGGCGCTGATTAGGGAAGATGAGGTGCTGATTAGGAAAGATGAGGTACTGAGTAGGGAAGATGAAGTACTGAGTAGGGAAGATGAGGCGATGAGTAGGGAATGTGAGGCGATGAGTAGAGAAGATGAGGCGATAAGTAGGGAAGATAAGGTGCTGAGTAGGGAAGATGAGGTACTAAGTAGGGAAGATGGGGCGCTTATTAGGGAAGATGAGGTGCTGAGTAGGGAAGATGAGGTGCTGAGTAGGGAAGATGATGTACTAAGTAGGGAAGATGGGGCGCTGATTAGAGAAGATGAGGTGCTGATTAGGGAAGATGAGGCGATGAGTAGGGAAGATGAAGTACTGAGAAAGGAAGATGAGGCGATGAGTAGGGAATGTGAGGCGATGAGTAGAGAAGATGAGGCGATAAGTAGGGAAGATAAGGTGCTGAGTAGGGAAGATGAGGTACTAAGTAGGGAAGATGGGGCGCTTATTAGGGAAGATGAGGTGCTGATTAGGGAAGATGAGGTGCTGAGTAGGGAAGATGAGGCGCTGATTAGGGAAGATGAGGTGCTGATTAGGGAAGATGAGGCGATGAGTAGGGAAGATGAGGCGATGAGTAGGGAAGATGAGGCGATGAGTAGGGAAAATGAGGTGCTGAGTAGGGAAGATGATGTACTAAGTAGGGAAGATGGGGCGCTGATTAGAGAAGATGAGGTGCTGATTAGGGAAGATGAGTAGGGAAGGTGAGGCGATGAGTAGGGAAGGTGAGGCGATGAGTAGGGAAAGAAGACCAACTGGACAGGTTGGGTTGTTTTATCTCTAAGTAGCACTTGTTTTGCACGCAGTGGACTAAATGACCAGGTCACAAAGACCCCAAGGACTCACGGGAGATTGAGGAAGAGAACCCACTGGACATCTGTTGGGAGACAGATCATCTCGTTAAAACCATCCAGAGTGTTCACTTACGTGCACAAGGTATGGCTCTCTCATGTACACGTAACCACGGCTTTACGTCCAATTAGACGGACGTCGCCCTTTCCTCTCCCGTCGGTGCCTCCTTTCTCACCGAGGAAACGGTAAAAGTTTAGCGCAGATAAATCCTAAATTCTGGGACAGGTGGGACTCGAATTTGGGAATTGCAGATTACGAGCCTGGCTCGCTACCGACTGAGCCAGCTGCCGCATCAAGAGAAGTGTGAACGAACAGATGATCTAATCGCAAAGAACATCAGAAGTTGGCTGGCGGATAAAATCAAGAAAAAAACGGAAAAAAAGCTACCCTACATGGAAGAAAATAGAAAAGAGACTTTGACATTATTAATGTGAGACTAACTTGTATCCCACGGCTGCGTTTTTGCTCCGTAGATTTGCCGCCTCCAACTAACCGTAAAGCTCCAAATAGCGGTCATAAGTCGCATTTGAAGTTTAAAGAGGCCACCATTAGACGATGTAACCTAATGAAATTTTACTGAGATTTCAACTGCAGAGGAGGAGGAGGAGGAGGCTTTAGTGGAATGCAAACGACGCTAAGGGATGCTGCTCGCTTCGGGCACAACCGCCATTCAAGACTAATAAGGTAAGGCAGAAGATGGGCACCCAGAAGTGGAATATTGATGGGGATGTATCTCTTACGGAGAAGAAGGGAGGAGGAAGGAAGAAGAGGTTTAAAGGAGCAGGAGGAGGAAGAAAAGAGATGCTGGGAAGATGAGGATGGAGAGGAGATGCTCGAATCTGTTTCTTTTTTTACTGTTGAAATTCTGAAGATTCTATTAACTCTTCTTTTTGAGGATGATTTGTTCTTTGAAAAGTACATCTTGAATCAGGAGACGAAGATTCCGAAGCTTTGCAATTAAGGGATGCTTGCTTATTAAGATAGATAAATACAACTTAGTCAAGAATGGGGAATTGTGGAGGATGATTCTGAATAAGAAAAAGCAAGAAGTTGAATATGAAATGCTTCGCTCGCTCTGTGTACATATTTATCCACGTGTGTGTGAGGAAAAATGAAGAATGGTGTTAGGAGCAAGACTGAAATTTGTAGCCATGAGAATTAATGTGTACAGTCGCTCAAAAGAAGTATCCGAACGCTATGGTTGATTGCAGAATTCAGAAAAAAATATCTGGCAACGATTTTTTTAGAAATTAGTGATCTGGCAACCTTCGTGTAGCTGATTACAGAATTCAGAAAAAAATATGTGGCAACGATTTTTTTAGAAATTAGTGATCTGGCAACCTTCGTGTAGCTGATTACAGAATTCAGAAAAAAATATGTGGCAACGATTTTTTTTAGAAATTAGTGATCTGGCAACCTTCGTGTAGCTGATTACAGAATTCAGAAAAAAGTATGTGGCAACGATTCTTTTTAGAAATTAGTGATCTGGCAACCTTCGTGTAGCTGATTACAGAATTCAGAAAAAAATGTGTGGCAACGATTTATTTTAGAAATTAGTGATCTGGCAACCTTCGTGTAGCTGACTACAGAATTCAGAAAAAAATATGTGGCAACGATTTTTTTTTAGAAATTAGTGATCTGGCAACCTTCGTGTAGCTGATTACAGAATTCAGAAAAAAATATGTGGCAACGATTTTTTTTAGAAATTAGTGATCTGGCAACCTTCGTGTAGCTGATTACAGAATTCAGAAAAAAATATGTGGCAACGATTTTTTTTAGAAATTAGTGATCTGGCAACCTTCGTGTAGCTGATTACAGAATTCAGAAAAAAATATGTGACAACGATTTTTTTAGAAATTAGTGATCTGACAACCTTCGTGTCACGTGATACAAAGGTTGTCAGATCACTAATTTTTAAAAAAAATCGTTGCCAGATATTTTTTCTAAATTCTGTAATCAACCATAGCGTTCGGATACTTTTTTGAGCGACTGTACGTATATCGGAGACAAAGAATATAGTATCTTTAAAATGTGACTTTGAAAAATAAAGAGAGAGATAAATAATTTGATGATAAGAAAAAAAAAATTAAAGACATTTACTTTTTTTTTTTTGTTCGAAAGGGGAAAAGACCACATCCAGTCCTCGACTTACACTAATTCTACCAACACGATTTAGGCTTTTAAAGTAGTTTTTAAAGTAGGTTTGGTTTTCGACTAATGTGATTGGTCGTTCGGTTTAACACGATTTCTTCGCAATATCTCTACGATCATTTATATTGCGTATTTACTGTATAATATGACACTGGAATGCATCTCTTGTCGTAACAATATAATCTATCTTGTTCATAATTCAGAATTGGGAAAAAGATTTTCCACAGTTGCCAATGCAAATCAGGGTAGTTGCACAACAGCTAAAATGTGTAATATATTTGTAAAACATTTTCTTATCCCTGACCAATGGATTTGGGTTGTTTTACCTCTGAGCGGCACATTTTTTTCACACAATGGGCTAAATGACCAGGTCACAAAGACCTCGAAGGCTGGGAGAAGGTTTGGGAAAGAGGACCCATCAGAGAGCTGTTAGGAGGCATTTGATAGGCTTCCATCAAAACCATCCAACGTGTTTTTAATATGGACAGAGTGTAGCTCTCCCACACACGGGGCGACATCCCATTTAACGGACGGTGGCCTTTCCGAGTCTATCGGTGTCCCCTACTGACCGAGGGTAGGTCGGGGAGTTTTGCGGAGATAAATCTCAACGCTGGCCCAGGTGGGACTCGAACCTAGGAACTGCATATTACGAGCCCGGTGCGCTACCGACTGAGCCATCCTTCCCCCGAATGATGAAAATGTAGATGTATGCAAATTCACCACGATAATTTAAAAATTATAGCATATCACGTGTCAAGAAGAAATGCTTGTAAAGCACACTTTAAGCCTTTATTACTCGACAATTTTTTTTACAACAATCAATATTTTATTTTCGATTGTCATTACTCAACAATCTTCCAAAGTTATAAAATAAGACAGAATCAAGCCTTTTTTGCTCCTGCCATTATCATTTTTTTTCTGTAAAGATGTTTCACAAAATAATGATTATAACGTTATAATTAAGTAAAGTTTTAAAACTGAAAATAATATAAATTTATAATTCTATTGCGGACTGTAATATAGGCCTATGTTTCAATGGACTATTTTTATAGGCCCAAAGAAGATGTTTCAATGGAGGTGACCATTTTCATAGGCCCAAAGAAGATGTTTCAATGGAGGTGACCATATTCATAGGCCCAAAGAAGATGTTTCAATGGAGGTGACCATTTTCATAGGCCCAAAGAAGATGTTTCAATGGAGGTGACCATTTTCATATTCCTAAAGAGATGTTTCAATGGAGGTGACCATTTTCATAGGCCTAAAGAAGATGTTTCAATGGAGGTGACCATTTTCATAGGCCCAAAGAAGATGTTTCAATGGAGGTGACCATTTTCATAGGCCCAAAGAAGATGTTTCAATGGAGGTGACCATTTTCATAGGCCCAAAGAGGATGTTTCAATGGAGGTTACCATTTTCATAGGCCCAAAGAAGATGTTTCAATGGAGGTTACCATTTTCATAGGCCCAAAGAAGATGTTTCAATGGAGGTGACCATTTTCATAGGCCCAAAGAAGATGTTTCAATGGAGGTGACCATTTTCATAGGCCCAAAGAAGATGTTTCAATGGAGGTGACTATTTTCATAGGCCCAAAGAAGGAGGGTATGCTTTTCCCCTCGCCTTTGAGAATTAAATTTGTCAATACTTCAGGCATCTTTAAAGACTTCTAAAACTGGGGGAAAAGAAGTTACACTGCAATGAAAAAAACCAGTTTCTTCCACCCCCCACCCCCATTTTTTATAGATCCGGGCTTTCATAGGCATATAGTTCTATAGGCTATTGTAATATAGGCCTTTGGTCAGTGGTGAAATAAAGGAGTGGAATAAGAGCTTGAATGCATTGGACAACATACAAAAAGTTTTTGAAATGAAAATAGCCAATCTTTACTAATTTCGCGGTGCTGAACACGAAAATGACAATAAAATTTGTCGATTGGCTCCTGTTTAGGAGAGACAGAGATGGTCATGGGTTGTCTTGTTTTACCTCTGAGCGGCACTTTTTTGCACACAATGGGCTAAATGGCCAGGTCACATGGACCCCGAAGGCTCAGAGAAGGTTGGGGGAGGGGACCCACTGGAACAGCTGTTGGGAGACAGATGGTAGCCTCCCGTCAAGGCCATCCAGCGTGTTCTTTAACGTGCACAGGGTATGGCTCTCTCTCGCACACGGCGCCACGGCTTAACGTCCCATCCGACGGACGGCGGCCTTTCCAAGCCCTTCGGTGTCCCCTACTGACCGTGGGCAGGGTGGGGAATTTGCGGAGATAAATCTCAACACTGACCCAGCTGGGACTCGAACCTGGGAACTGCAGATTACGAGCCTGGCGCGCTATCGACTGAGCCACCCCCGCCCCGAGATGGTCATGTATAACGACTCAGTCCGCATTGAGTACATAGGTAACCATTTAGCAACGCTGTATTTTAAACTCCAGATTGCAACATATTGCGTTGTGTTGCATCAGCCCGCCATACACACAACCCCCGGAGGTATTGCATCATTGTCTGATGCAATGTAGTTGAGTCATGAAATCGCGGCTTTATAATCGCGTACAAAAGATAATGCAATCATTAGTTGTAAGCTACGTCTCGTAGGGTGAGCAAGTGTTTTGAGCGATTCCCATTTACCCCTGAGTCATAAGTGCAACACAAGTGATCCTTGCAGTTTTAATCCATCAGTAGTGATGCCTCATAACTGTATTAATAGTGCAGATATATTTTGTTACATTTGCGGGGAAGTGACGTTTGCAAGCCAGAAAAAGGCAATCACTCCAATAGTGAAAGCGGCGTATGAGTTTTACTTTGGATGCAAGATCGGGGACCAGGACAAGGTCTGGGCTCCACACAAATGCTGCAGTACGTGTGCAAGAAATCTTCCAAAGTGGCTGAACGGCGAAAAAGTGGCGATGCCGTTTGCTGTTCCTGTTGTTTGGAGAGAGCCAAGCAATCACACAAATGACTGCTACTTCGGCATGATTCCAGTTGTTTCTGGAGGCATCAAAAGGAAAAAGAAGTGGACAATAGCGTACCCGAATATACAATCTGCTCTCTGACCAGTTCTGCATGGTGAAGGCCTTCGCGTAACTCCAAAAGAATTCATCGATTCAGATGATGATGGGTTGGGTTGGGTTGTTTTACCTCTGAGCGGCACTTTTTTGCACACCATGGGCTAAATGGCCAGGTCACATGGACCCCAAAGGCTCAGAGAAGGTTGGGGGAGGGGATCCACTGGAATAGCTGTTGGGAGACAGATGGTAGCCTCCCGTCAAGGCCATCCAGCGTGTTCTTTAACGTGCAGAGGGTATGGCTCTCCCGCACACGGGACCACGGCTTAACGTCCCTCCGACGGACGGCGGCCTTTTCAAGCCCATCGGTGTCCCCTACTGACCGTGGGCAGGGCGGGGAATTTTGCGGAGATTTATCTCAACGCTGACCCAGCTGGGACTCGAACCTGGGAACTACAGATTACGAGCCTGGGGCGCTACCGACTGAGCCACCCCCGCGCCCAGATGATGATGAGGGAGGTGAACCGACGTCAGATTCTTCGCAGCCTTCGGTGTCTAATGATGATCCATACGTCTGCCATGATGCGCTATCTGCACCACACATTTCCACCAAAGAAGAAATGAACGATCTTGTTCGCGATCTGGAGATGTCCAAGGCTAAAGCAGAGTGATCAAGACTTAAACAATGGAATCTTCTCAAGGAAAATGTCCGACTGACTTAGTTTCTAGGAATCAAACATGACCCTCAAGAATGGCGACTATTCATAGACTCCTCGAAATTGAGTCTCAAGGCGGTGTTGCTGCATAATGGAAATCGACTTCCATCCATTCCGGTTGGACACGCTGTCTACTTGAAAGAAACCTACGACAACCTAAAACCTAAAACCGCTATTGAACTGTCTTGTCAGCAAGTATGGTTGGCATCTCTACTGTGACTTGAAGGTAGGGGCTCTATTGATGAGTCTGCAGCTGGGATATGCAAAATACTGCTGTTTCTTATGTGAATGGGACAGCCGAGAAAAGACTTTGCACTACGTGAAGAGAAACTGATCTTAGAGGAAATCTCTGAAAGTCAGAGAGAAGAATGTGGAACACCCAGCACTGACAGAAATTCACAAAATCCTGCTACCGTCCCTACACATCAAACTCGGTGTGATGGAAAACTTCGTAAAAGCCATGAACCGGATTGCATCAACTTTTAAGTACTTCGCTGACAAATTCCCTCGACTCAGCGAAGCGAAAATTAAAGAGGGAATTTTTGTGGGTCCTCAGATCCACGAGCTGTTCAGAAACCAGATGTTCGATAATCTAATTAACGGTGACGAGAAAAAGACTTGGGACTCGTTTCGTCTGGTGTCAACTAAATTCCTCGGGAATGTCAGGGCAGACAACTACAAGAAACTGGTTAAGGACACGTTGTTTCTATATCACAAACTTGGCTGCAATATGCTCTTAAAGATCCACTTTCGCCATTTCCTTAGATTTCTTCCTCGACAATTGCGGCATTGTTAGTGATGAGCATGGTGAACGTTTTCATCAGTATATTGCAACGATTCAGAAAAGATACCAGGAAAACTGGTCGACTTCAATGTTGGCTTACTACTGTTGGATGCTCGCCAGATATGATCCTGAGCAGCTGTACAAGCGAAGGGCAAAGCGATGTCAGAAGTAGAAGCGGAGTTTTACGGATACATGTCATATGTACGTATTACTCTATTGTATAAGAAACTATTGCGGATTTCTCAGAAATCATAGTCAATTTTGCATTTTAATTGTCATATTCGTGTTCAGCACCTTGAAATCTTGAAGAAATGGCTACTTTTATCTCAGAGGCATGACTTTTATGAAAATTTGTTGCCAATGATATCACACATTTTTTAAGAAAGTGCCTGAAGATCATAGACTCAAGAACATCAACTCTCAATTCTCCCCCCATGAGGGGACGCGGGTGGCTCAGTCGGTAGCGCGCCAGGCTCGTAATCTGCACTTCGCAGGTTCGAGTTCCACCTGAGCTAACATTGAGAATTATATTCGTAAAACTCCCCGCCCTACCCTCGGTCAGTAAGAGATACCGATACACTTGGACGGGCCACCGTCCGTCGGATGGGATGTTAAGCAGTGGCTCCGTATGCGGGAAAGTGGGTTTATCCATCATAAGGAGCCACTTTCTGCATACGGAGCCATCGCTTAATGTGCATTAAGCCGTGGGCCCTTTGCACATAAAAGAACACTCTGGATGTTCTTGTCTTCCCTTTGCACGTTAAAGAACACTCTGGATGTTCTTGTCTTCCCTTTGCACATAAAAGAACACTCTGGATGTTCTTGTCTTCCCTTTGCACATAAAAGAACACTCTGGATGTTCTTGTCTTCCCTTTGCACGTTAAAGAACACTCTGGATGTTCTTGTCTTCCCTTTGCACGTTAAAGAACACTCTGGATGTTCTTGTCTTCCCTTTGCACGTTAAAGAACACTCTGGATGTTCTTGTCTTCCCTTTGCACGTTAAAGAACACTCTGGATGTTCATGTCTTCCCTTTGCACGTTAAAGAACACTCTGGATGATCTTGACGGGAGGCCATCGTGTCTCCCAACTGTTGTCCAATTGATCCCTTTCCCCCAACCTTCTCTGAGCCCTGGGGGTTTTGTGACCTGGCCATTTTAGCCCATTGTGTGCAAAAAAGTGCCGCTCAGAAGTAAAACAATGCACCTTATATTAAGGAACTATAAAAAGAATGCAAATTGTTATTTAAAAAATAAATAAACAAAATAATCAATAACTAGAGCAAATCCCTCTACAATGCTGCACCATACATTTTAAACTCAACAATCAAATATTATTTTAAAAAAAAGTTAATTGTTTTAAACTGTGCTCGCGATATAACGCGATCTATTACGAATGGCAAAATTGGAATTTTAAAAAAAAAGTGTAGATGAGACAACGTTACAGCTCTGAATTCCCAATGTATTAAGATTTCATCTGTTGATTGCCTTGTTTGTCGTCGGAGCCAGTGTTTCAGGGCGGCTGCTAATTCTCCGCCCTGCGACACGAGCAGCAGTGCGTTTACCGTAGCAAGGTCAAACGATGAAGAACACAAAGTAAGTAGTCCTTGCATGGACCGGTGGTCGAGACCTTAGCCTAAAACCAGGTTGTACGGAAGTTTCCGCGGAAGAGATCTGAGGACGAATGACTGCTCCAATGCAGCCTTTCCAAGCTCTTTTGAACAGCTTTGTAGATTTTTCGCTTACATTCCTTACAAAGTACTCAGCCATCAGAGGGTGACGCAGCTTTCGCTTATAAATGAAAAATGTTTCAAAATGTGTGTCGAGCACACTTTGTGGTATTGCTCATCCAACTCTCTTTTGGGGACTTCGACCTTCCTTCTATGAGAGTCTATTAACTCCCCTAGGAAATGGGGCGGGGTGGCTCAGTCGGTAGCGCGTCAGGCTCGTAATCTGTAGTTCCTAGGTTCGAGTCCCAGCTGGGTCAGCGTTGAGATTTATCTCCGCAAAATTCCCCGCCCTGCCCACCGTCAGTAGGGGACACCGATGGGCTTGGAAAGGCCGTCCTCCGTCGGATGGGACGTTAAGCCGTGGCCCCGTGTACGGGAGAGCTATACCCTGTGCACGTTAAAGAATACGCTGGATGGCCTTGACGGGAGGCTACCATCTGTCTCCCAACAACTGTTCCAGTGGGTCCCCTCCCCCAACCTTCTCTGAGCCTTCGGGGTCCATGTGACCTGGCCATTTAGCCCATTGTGTGCAAAAAAGTGCGGCTCAGAGGTAAAATAACCCAACCCCTAGGAAATTTTTGTTTTTTCTGATGGTACTGAAATGGATTTTTTTAGAGGTTACATAAATTGAGTAAAAAATTAGAAGATGATGAGGGACTGAGATTAGGGCGGATCTATGGGGTGGTGGGTCTTGCTATAATAATAAAAGTATTATTAAAATTCGTGCATTTTAAAGGATTTTTTTTTAAAGACTTCTAAAACAGAGGAGGAAATCTTGTACAGAAATGAAAATTCTGCCTCTTCCTCCAACATTTTACAGTTTCCAGGCTCTATTGCGTTTCATGTCTCACTTTACTTTTCTACAGCTTGATGGAGTTTCTTATTATTTCCTCGTTTGCTTCTTTTCCGGAATAATTGAGTTTCTTGTGTCTCCTCCTTTATTTTAATTCGACTCGATTGAGTTTCCTGTGTACCCTCCTTTGTTTTAATTCGACTCTATTGAGTTTCTTGTGTCCCCTCCTTTGTTTTAATTCGACTTGATTGAGTTTCTTCTGTCCCCTCCTTTATTTTAATTCGACCCGATTGAGTTTCTTGTGTCTCCTCCTTTATTTTAATTCGACTCGATTGAGTTTCTTGTGTCCCCTCCTTTATTTTAATTCGACTCGATTGAGTTTCTTGTGTCTCCTCCTTTATTTTAATTCGACTCGATTCAGTTTCTTGTGTCTCCTCCTTTATTTTAAATTCGACTCGATTGAGTTTCTTGTGTCTCCTCCTTTATTTCAATTCGACTCGATTGAGTTTCTTGTGTCCCCTCCTTTATTTTAATTCGACTCGATTGAGTTTCTTGTGTCTCCTCCTTTATTTTAAATTCGACTCGATTGAGTTTCTTGTGTCTCCTAATTTATTTTAATTCGACTCGATTGAGTTTCTTGTGTCTCCTAATTTATTTTAATTCGACTCGATTGAGTTTCTTGTGTCTCCTCCTTTATTTTAAATTCGACTCGATTGAGTTTCTTGTGTCCCCTCCTTTATTTTAAATTCGACTCGATTGAGTTTCTTGTGTCTCCTAATTTATTTTAATTCGACTCGATTGAGTTTCTTGTGTCTCCTCCTTTATTTTAAATTACGCTCGATTGAGTTTCTTGTGTCTCCTCCTTTATTTTAATTCGACTCCATTGAGTTTCTTGTGTCCCCTCCATTATTTTAATTCGATTCGATTGAGTTTCTTGTGTCCCCTCCTTTATTTTAATTCGACTCGATTGAGTTTCTTGTGTCCCCTCCTTTATTTTAATTCGACTCGATTGAGTTTCTTGTGTCTCCTCCTTTATTTTAATTCGACTCGATTGAGTTTCTTGTGTCCCCTCCATTATTTTAATTCGACTCGATTGAGTTTCTCGTGTCTCCTCCTTTATTTTAATTCGACTCGATTGAGTTTCTTGTGTCCCCTCCATTATTTTAATTCGACTCGAATGAGTTTCTCGTGTCCCCTCCTTTATTTTAATTCGATTCGATTGAGTTTCTTGTGTCCCCTCCTTTATTTTAATTCGACTCGATTGAGTTTCTTGTGTCCCCTCCTTTATTTCAATTCGACTCGATTGAGTTTCTTGTGTCTCCTCCTTTATTTTAATTCGACTCGATTGAGTTTCTTGTGTCTCCTCCTTTATATTAATTCGACTCGATTGAGTTTCTTGTGTCCCCTCCATTATTTTAATTCGACTCGATTGAGTTCCTTGTGTCCCCTCCTTTATTTTAATTCGACTCGATTGAGTTTCTTGTGTCCCCTCCTTTATTTTAATTCGACTCGATTGAGTTTCTTGTGTCCCCTCCTTTATTTTAATTCGACTCGATTGAGTTTCTTGTGTCCCCTCCTTTATTTTAATTCGACTCGACTGAGTTTCTTGTGTCTCCTCCTTTATTTTAATTCGATTCGACTCAGTTTCTTGTGTCTCCTCCTTTATTTTAATTCGACTCGATTGAGTTTCTTGTGTCTCCTCCTTTATTTTAATTCGACTCGATTGAGTTTCTTGTGTCTCCTCCTTTATTTTAATTCGATTCGATTGAGTTTCTTGTGTCTCCTCCTTTATTTTAATTCGACTCGATTGAGTTTCTTGTGTCTCCTCCTTTATTTTAATTCGACTCGATTGAGTTTCTTGTGTCCCCTCCTTTATTTTAATTCGACTCGATTGAGTTTCTTGTGTCTCCTCCTTTATTTTAATTCGAGTCGATTGAGTTTCTTGTGTCTCCTCCATTATTTTAATTCGACTCGATTGAGTTTCTTGTGTCCCCTCCTTTATTTTAATTCGACTCGATTGAGTTTCTTGTGTCTCCTCCTTTATTTTAATTCGACTCGATTGAATTTTTTGTCTCCTCCTTTATTTTAATTCGACTCGATTGAGTTTCTTGTGTCCCCTCCTTTATTTTAATTCGACTCGATTGAGTTTCTTGTGTCTCCTCCTTTATTTTAATTCGACTCGATTGAGTTTCTTGTGTCCCCTCCTTTATTTTAATTCGACTCGATTGAGTTTCTTGTGTCTCCTCCTTTATTTTAATTCGACTCGATTGAATTTTTTGTCTCCTCCTTTATTTTAATTCGATTCGATTGAGTTTCTTGTGTCCCCTCCTTTATTTTAATTCGACTCGATTGAGTTTCTTGTGTCCCCTCCTTTATTTTAATTCGACTCGATTGAGTTTCTTGTGTCTCCTCCTTTATTTTAATTCGACTCGATTGAGTTTCTTGTGTCTCCTCCTTTATATTAATTCGACTCGATTGAGTTTCTTGTGTCTCCTCCTTTATTTTAATTCGACTCGATTGAGTTTCCTGTGTACCCTCCTTTGTTTTAATTCGACTCTATTGAGTTTCTTGTGTCCCCTCCTTTGTTTTAATTCGACTTGATTGAGTTTCTTCTGTCCCCTCCTTTATTTTAATTCGACACGATTGAGTTTCTTGTGTCTCCTCCTTTATTTTAATTCGACTCGATTGAGTTTCTTGTGTCCCCTCCTTTATTTTAATTCGACTCGATTGAGTTTCTTGTGTCTCCTCCTTTATTTTAATTCGACTCGATTCAGTTTCTTGTGTCTCCTCCTTTATTTTAAATTCGACTCGATTGAGTTTCTTGTGTCTCCTCCTTTATTTTAATTCGACTCGATTGAGTTTCTTGTGTCTCCTCCTTTATTTTAAATTCGACTCGATTGAGTTTCTTGTGTCTCCTAATTTATTTTAATTCGACTCGATTGAGTTTCTTGTGTCTCCCAATTTATTTTAATTCGACTCGATTGAGTTTCTTGTGTCTCCTCCTTTATTTTAAATTCGACTCGATTGAGTTTCTTGTGTCCCCTCCTTTATTTTAAATTCGACTCGATTGAGTTTCTTGTGTCTCCTAATTTATTTTAATTCGACTCGATTGAGTTTCTTGTGTCTCCTCCTTTATTTTAAATTACGCTCGATTGAGTTTCTTGTGTCTCCTCCTTTATTTTAATTCGACTCCATTGAGTTTCTTGTGTCCCCTCCATTATTTTAATTCGATTCGATTGAGTTTCTTGTGTCCCCTCCTTTATTTTAATTCGACTCGATTGAGTTTCTTGTGTCCCCTCCTTTATTTTAATTCGACTCGATTGAGTTTCTTGTGTCCCCTCCTTTATTTTAATTCGACTCGATTGAGTTTCTTGTGTCTCCTCCTTTATTTTAATTCGACTCGATTGAGTTTCTTGTGTCCCCTCCATTATTTTAATTCGACTCGATTGAGTTTCTCGTGTCTCCTCCTTTATTTTAATTCGACTCGATTGAGTTTCTTGTGTCCCCTCCATTATTTTAATTCGACTCGAATGAGTTTCTCGTGTCCCCTCCTTTATTTTAATTCGATTCGATTGAGTTTCTTGTGTCCCCTCCTTTATTTTAATTCGACTCGATTGAGTTTCTTGTGTCCCCTCCTTTATTTTAATTCGACTCGATTGAGTTTCTTGTGTCTCCTCCTTTATTTTAATTCGACTCGATTGAGTTTCTTGTGTCTCAATCGTTTTCACAAGAAACTCAATCGAGTCGAATTCGATCGAGTCAATCGACTCGATTGAGTTTCTTGTGAAAACGATTCCTTTATATTAATTCGACTCGATTGAGTTTCTTGTGTCCCCTCCATTATTTTAATTCGACTCGATTGAGTTCCTTGTGTCCCCTCCTTTATTTTAATTCGACTCGATTGAGTTTCTTGTGTCCCCTCCTTTATTTTAATTCGACTCGATTGAGTTTCTTGTGTCCCCTCCTTTATTTTAATTCGACTCGATTGAGTTTCTTGTGTCCCCTCCTTTATTTTAATTCGACTCGACTGAGTTTCTTGTGTCTCCTCCTTTATTTTAATTCGATTCGACTCAGTTTCTTGTGTCTCCTCCTTTATTTTAATTCGACTCGATTGAGTTTCTTGTGTCCCCTCCTTTATTTTAATTCGACTCGATTGAGTTTCTTGTGTCTCCTCCTTTATTTTAATTCGATTCGATTGAGTTTCTTGTGTCTCCTCCTTTATTTTAATTCGACTCGATTGAGTTTCTTGTGTCTCCTCCTTTATTTTAATTCGACTCGATTGAGTTTCTTGTGTCCCCTCCTTTATTTTAATTCGACTCGATTGAGTTTCTTGTGTCTCCTCCTTTATTTTAATTCGAGTCGATTGAGTTTCTTGTGTCTCCTCCATTATTTTAATTCGACTCGATTGAGTTTCTTGTGTCCCCTCCTTTATTTTAATTCGACTCGATTGAGTTTCTTGTGTCTCCTCCTTTATTTTAATTCGACTCGATTGAATTTTTTGTCTCCTCCTTTATTTTAATTCGACTCGATTGAGTTTCTTGTGTCCCCTCCTTTATTTTAATTCGACTCGATTGAGTTTCTTGTGTCTCCTCCTTTATTTTAATTCGACTCGATTGAATTTTTTGTCTCCTCCTTTATTTTAATTCGATTCGATTGAGTTTCTTGTGTCCCCTCCTTTATTTTAATTCGACTCGATTGAGTTTCTTGTGTCTCCTCCTTTATTTTAATTCGACTCGATTGAATTTTTTGTCTCCTCCTTTATTTTAATTCGACTCGATTGAGTTTCTTGTGTCCCCTCCTTTATTTTAATTCGACTCGATTGAGTTTCTTGTGTCTCCTCCTTTATTTTAATTCGACTCGATTGAGTTTCTTGTGTCTCCTCCTTTATATTAATTCGACTCGATTGAGTTTCTTGTGTCCCCTCCTTTATTTTAATTCGACTCGATTGAGTTTCTTGTGTCCCCTCCTTTATTTTAATTCGACTCGATTGAGTTTCTTGTGTCTCCTCCTTTATTTTAATTCGACTCGATTGAATTTTTTGTCTCCTCCTTTATTTTAATTCGACTCGATTGAGTTTCTTGTGTCCCCTCCTTTATTTTAATTCGACTCGATTGAGTTTCTTGTGTCTCCTCCTTTATTTTAATTCGACTCGATTGAGTTTCTTGTGTCCCCTCCTTTATTTTAATTCGACTCGATTGAGTTTCTTGTGTCTCCTCCTTTATTTTAATTCGACTCGTTTGAATTTTTTGTCTCCTCCTTTATTTTAATTCGATTCGATTGAGTTTCTTGTGTCCCCTCCTTTATTTTAATTCGACTCGATTGAGTTTCTTGTGTCCCCTCTTTTATTTTAATTCGACTCGATTGAGTTTCTTGTGTCTCCTCCTTTATTTTAATTCGACTCGATTGAGTTTCTTGCGTCTCCTCCTTTATATTAATTCGACTCGATTGAGTTTCTTGTGTCCCCTCCATTATTTTAATTCGACTCGATTGAGTTCCTTGTGTCCCCTCCTTTATTTTAATTCGACTCGATTGAGTTTCTTGTGTCCCCTCCTTTATTTTAATTCGACTCGATTGAGTTTCTTGTGTCCCCTCCTTTATTTTAATTCGACTCGATTGAGTTTCTTGTGTCCCCTCCTTTATTTTAATTCGACTCGACTGAGTTTCTTGTGTCTCCTCCTTTATTTTAATTCGATTCGACTCAGTTTCTTGTGTCTCCTCCTTTATTTTAATTCGACTCGATTGAGTTTCTTGTGTCTCCTCCTTTATTTTAATTCGACTCGATTGAGTTTCTTGTGTCTCCTCCTTTATTTTAATTCGATTCGATTGAGTTTCTTGTGTCTCCTCCTTTATTTTAATTCGACTCGATTGAGTTTCTTGTGTCTCCTCCTTTATTTTAATTCGACTCGATTGAGTTTCTTGTGTCCCCTCCTTTATTTTAATTCGACTCGATTGAGTTTCTTGTGTCTCCTCCTTTATTTTAATTCGAGTCGATTGAGTTTCTTGTGTCTCCTCCATTATTTTAATTCGACTCGATTGAGTTTCTTGTGTCCCCTCCTTTATTTTAATTCGACTCGATTGAGTTTCTTGTGTCTCCTCCTTTATTTTAATTCGACTCGATTGAATTTTTTGTCTCCTCCTTTATTTTAATTCGACTCGATTGAGTTTCTTGTGTCAACTCCTTTATTTTAATTCGACTCGATTGAGTTTCTTGTGTCTCCTCCTTTATTTTAATTCGACTCGATTGAGTTTCTTGTGTCTCCTCCTTTATTTTAATTCGACTCGATTGAGTTTCTTGTGTCCCCTCCTTTATTTTAATTCGACTCGATTGAGTTTCTTGTGTCTGCTCCTTTATTTTAATTCGACTCGATTGAGTTTCTTGTGTCCCCTCCATTATTTTAATTCGACTCGATTGAGTTTCTTGTGTCCCCTCCTTTATTTTAATTCGACTCGATTGAGTTTCTTGTGTCCCCTCCTTTATTTTAATTCGACTCGATTGAGTTTCTTGTGTCCCCTCCTTTATTTTAATTCGACTCGATTGAGTTTCTTGTGTCCCCTCCTTTATTTTAATTCGACTCGATTGAGTTTCTTGTGTCTCCTCCTTTATTTTAATTCGACTCGATTGAGTTTCTTGTGTCTCCTCCTTTATTTTAATTCGACTCGATTGAGTTTCTTGTGTCTCCTCCTTTATTTTAATTCAACTCGATTGAGTTTCTTGTGTCTCCTCCTTTATTTTAATTCGACTCGATTGAGTTTCTTGTGTCTCCTTCTCTACTTTTCTTCGACTCGATTAAATTTCCGTGTCTCCTTCCTTACTTTTTCCGACTCGATTAAATTTCTGTGTCTCCTTCACTTTTCTTCGACTCGACTGAATTTCTGTGTCTCCTTCTTTACTTTTCTTCGTTAGGAAAAACCTTTTCATCGTTAGGAGACCATCATTTTGGCATAAACCCAAATTGAGTAGTGTGGCAGCCACTGAACTTTTTTTTGCCAACATTTTCACTTTATCTAAATGAAACTATTTTCAGTTTCATATTTTCATCCATTAGGAATCTATTCCTAAGTTCCAAACTATCATCCCTAAAGAATTTTTCTACCTAATTCAATAAAAACAACGCCATTTAATTTAATCAAACCACTTATTACTCTCTCATTCCTTCCTCTTCAAAGGAGTTTGCAGCAATAAGCCATCAAATCCTAACAATCCTTATCTCATCCAACCTCTTCTTGTTCATCAAATGAATGCATGCAACATTAATGCAAGCCTCAACTCTTGGATGAACTTTTTTGTCTCTTTATTTGTAGCTGTCTAGGACAACGCATACGCAAAGCATTCCCCCTCACTTTGGTTCTTATAGATCAGGGATAAAAGAGTTTGGCACAGCATTCAGCGGTCAGACTCGGCGAGGTTTAAGTGATAGTTCCATTTTATCTTGATGACGGAGGAAATTTCCTAAAAGCACGCAACCAAATTGTAGCAACAGTTTTTAATCAAGGAAAAACGTTTAACTTCATCGGCGTGATGATCTTCCATCTTATTAGCGATGGGAAAGGGACGTCCTTTCATACTGCTTTACAATGTACTCTGCTTTCTTTATAAACTGTCAAGTCACTACATGTTTCAAACATGTTACGTTAATAAAGATTGTTCGAGAGTTGTTTTTCCTAAACAGGAAAGAAAGAAAGCTAAAGTAATTTATTAATTCTAGACAATTTGTTATTATTTTGCAAGAAGATACTTTTAATGGATAATGTTACAAAATGTTAAATACTTGAAAATTTCCGACGCTTTCAGAATCACGTGTGAACTTGGGTTGTTGGGTTGTTTCACATCTGATCGGTGCTTTCTTTGCGCACAATGGGATATATGGCAAGGTTACAAGGACCCAAGGGTTCAGAGAAGATTGAGGGACAGAGATGTTAGGAGACGGATGGAAAAGAAATTCAATCCTTGAAGTCAATCCAGCGTGTTCTTTAACTTGCACAAATTAAGACTATCCTGTATACGGAGGGGCGGGGGTGGCTCAGTCGGTAGCGCGCCAGGCTCGTAATTTGCAGTTCCCAGGTTCGTGTCCCAGCTGGGTCAGCGTTCAGATTTATCTCCGCAAAACTCCCCGCCCTGCCCACGGTCAGTAGGGGACACCGATGGATTGGAAGTGGGTGGCTCTGTCGGTAGCGCGCCAGGCTCGTAATCTTCGAGTCCCAGCTGGGTCAGCGTTGAGATTTATCTCCGCAAAACTCCCCGCCCTGACCACAGTCAGTAGGGTACACCGATGGCCTTGGAAAGGCCGCAGTCCGTCGGATGAGTCGTTAAGTCGTGGCCCCGTGTTCAGGTGAGACATATTCTGTGCAAGTTAAAGAACACGCTGGATGGCCTTGACGAGAGGCTATCATCTATCTCCCAGCAGTTGTTCCAGTGGGTCCCCTACCCTAACCTTCTCTGAACCTTCGGGGTCCTTCTGACCTGGCCATTTAGCCCATTGTGTGCAAAAAGTACCGCTCAGAGGCAAAACAACCCAACCCTTACTCAACCTTCTCTGATCCCTTGGGATCCTTGTGGCCTGGCTATTTATACTACTTTGTGCGGAAAAGTGTCGTTCAGAGATAAAACAACCCAACTAAAACCACTATTAGAGGATGGTAAACATGACGTGTAACCCTCAGTCAGATATTAATATACGATTCACTATCCTTCCACAAAACTGGAGGATAGTGAACCTTATATTAATATTTAGAGAACCCCGTGACATAAGTTTAACATTACCTCAAGCAGATGCTTGCCACAGAGAACGGTAAATAAAATATTTCATTCTCTTTGTAAACACGCATCTATATGCACCAGAGAAACTGTATTACCGCTTTTTCTTTGTTCCTAAACTTACTAATTTTTTTCAGTTAATTATTAAACAGTAACATGGGAGGTGCCTGGATGTACTTGGGATGGGAGCACATTAGAATGTCGTGTTGCCACCTCTAAGTATGAATCTCGAATGGATTGGGTTGTTTTACCTGAGAATAATCTGATAAGGACGAATAGGGATTGCTGCCGGGACTTTTAAGAATATATGGAGAAATAGGCGTATACACCTAAAGACTAAAATTAGACTGTATAATAGTTTGGTTCTTTCAAGGGTTAGTTATGGTAGTGAAACGTGGACGCTGTGTAAACAAGATAACAGGAAACTAGATGCTTTTGATTCTAGATACTTACGCAGTATCTTGGGCATTTGATGGTTCAACTTTGTAACTAATGATGAGGTTAGGCAAAGGAGTTTGCAACCTCCTTTAAGCAGCATATTGTGCAGAGAGAGACTCCGTTGGTTTCGCCATGTTGCCCGTATGAATAATTATAGATTGGCGAATAGGATTATGAACAGTGTGCCTAAAGGTCTCAGAAAGAAGGGGAGACCAAGGATGCCGTGGGCAGACAATGTCAAACAGGACCTTGTTAGAATTGCTGTGCAATGGCCGGATGCAGTAGATGTAGCTCAGGATAGACTTGCTTGGAGAACTAAATTGCACGGTCTGGTTGGACCTCCGTAGCCCATGGCTGCTTGAGGATGATGATGATGATGAATCTGATAAGCAATTTTTTCTTTCGCAAAAAGTGCTGAATATCCAGCTCAGAAGGATCCAAGGGTTGAGAGAAAGTTGAGGGAAAGTGACCGTTTGATCAGCTGGCAGGAGACAAATGGTAATCTCCCGTCAAGGCCAACCAAAGTGTTATTAAGGTTACTTAGAGTATGGCTCTCCTGTGCACGGGCCGCTGCTTAACATCCCATCCGATGGACATCAGCTTTTTCAAGTCCAAAGGTATCCCCTTTCTCATCCACAGCAGGGTGAGGATTGACAAAGATAAACCCCAAGGCCCACTTGGGAATGAAACTTGAAACTGAAGATCGTATCTTCAGCTTCCAGTTTCATTCCTGATAATCATTGCATTCCATATAATCATTGCTGATTATGCTAATTCCAGCCCGATTCTCAAATAAACTGAAGCCTAAGCAATATTGCATTTTTCGCAAGGCGTTATAAGCAGAGGGCGGGGGTGGCTCAGTCGGCAGCGCGCCAGGCTCTTAATCTGTAGTTCCTAGGTTCGAGTCCCAGCTGGGTCAGCGTTGAGATTTATCTCCGCAAAATTCCCCGCCCTGCCCACGGTCAGTAGGGGACACCGATGGGCTTGGAAAGGCCGCCGTCCGTCGGATGGGACGTTAAGCCGTGGCCCCGTGTGTGGGAGAGCCATACTCTGTGCACGTTAAAGAACACGCTGGATGGCCTTGACGGGAGGCTACCATCTGTCTCCCAACAACTGTTCCAGTGGGTCCCCTCCCCCAACCTTCTCTGAGCCTTCGGGGTCCATGTGACCTGGCCATTTAGTCCATGGTGTGCAAAAAAGTGCCGCTCAGAGGTAAAACAACCCAACCCAGTTACAAGCAGACTAGTGAGGGCTAGAAAAAACTTTATTGTTTCCAATCCACTAACCTTTCATCTATTTTCTAAAGCTGTCCAGTAAAACTCCATTTCCTAGCCAGCTATGTCCTTATAACCTACTGGTTTAACCCAACGCTGCTCAATTACATTTCAAGAGAATCGTTGTTTATTATTAAGTTTTTTAATTACGGGACAGAGAAGAACGTAAAAACAGATCGAAAAGAGGACACCGATGGGCAAGGAAAAGTGGATGTTCAACGGATGGGACGCTAAGACTTGGTCGCACAATGTTCAGGGTTAGGTTGGGTTGTTTTACCTCTGAGAGACACTTTTTGCACACCATGGGCTAAATGACCAGGTCACAAGAACCCCGAATGCTCAGAGAAGGTTGGGGGAGGGGAACCACTGGAACAGCTGTTAGGAGACAGATGGTAGCTCCCGTCAAGGCCATCCAACGTGTTCTTAAACGTGCACAGCTCTCCCGCACACGGCGCCACGTGTTAACGTCCCATCCGACGGACGGCGACCTTTCCAAGCCCATCGGTGTCCCCTACTGACCGTAGGCAGGGCGGGGGGAATTTTTGTGGAGATAAATCTCAATGCTTACCCAGCTGGAACTCGAACCTGGGAACTGCAGATTACGAGCCTGGTGCGATACCGACTGAGCCACCTCCGCCCCACCATGTTCAGGAGAGTGATCCCAGAACACATTAAAAAACACGTTGGATGGTACTGAATATAGATAAAAAAAACTGGATATTTTTAATGCAAGGTCTCCACCACTTTCGTAACAAGCAAATAGCACTTCAGGCCACCCATTTTTCCACGGAAACCTCACAATATGCCACATAAGAAGATACGATTTCGGCAGAAAAAACTACTTTAGCTACGCTGTCCAGCATGCTATTCGTTGGACCCCCAAGACAATTATTTAGGTATATGAAGATGTGTTATTCAAATTTTGCCTAAATATTACGATATTCATTTTATTTATTTAATCAGCTGTCCCGTGGCCGAGTGGTTAGCGCACTTGGCTACTGATCTAAGGGGCCTGGGTTCGAGCCCCGGATAACGTCCAAGGCATGGACGTTTGTTTGTTTTTCTGCTGAGGTCCTGCCATCCTCTCAGACCTTCTACTATGGCATATAAACTGACAGGCTCCTGTCAGACCTCTGTGGCAAGCAACTGCTTGAGGGAGTATTTATTTATTTATTTTATTTAACATTACACGCCTCTGGGGTGTTTAGCAAAACCCAAAAGCAATTAAAAACACTGAAATATTTGGAAAATGTTAATGCAATAATGATATTACAAAAACGCTTAGAAAAATACACAATGTAAAAAACAAATCTTATATATGTGACAAAAATATACCAAGGAAGAAAATTCTTATATATACATATGACAGAAAATTAGAAAATGTTCTTTGGCTGAATCAGATATTTATATCGTTTAGACATAAAAAACGAAATTGAAGTCCAGATTTATACTTATACTCTATTATATAGCATTGATTTCCGAAGGAAACCAATTAATAATTGGAAGTTAACTAATTTAGAAGAATTATCAGGATTCAAAATGTTTTGAAGTCCATATTCAGTTAGATTGCATTTGTAACTAAGTGCTTCAAAAACGTTTTTTTTTCTGGCTTCATCATACTTTTTAGAATTTAGCAACACATGGGAAACAGTCTCTTTAACTTGACAGATGTTACACAGATCGGACTGGCTCTTCTTGATTTTAAAAAGATATTAAATGCAGCAGTACCTACACGCAGCCTGATGATTTTACTAAAATCTTGTCTACCGCAATTAAATTGCTAATAAATGAAGTATACTGCTCACAAAAATTAGGGGATATTTCAAAATGAATATGAAGCGAAGAAATATCCCCTAATTTTTTGTGAGCAGTATATTTTCATCAAGAAAATATCTAAAGTTAGTATTAATTGGAGCATTACTATTAATTGGAGCATTAATTGGAGCGTTACTATTTATTGGAGCTCAATATTTAATTGGAGCATTACTATTAATTGGAGTTACTTTAATTGGAGGAAATTCGAAATATGTATTTAATTCTTGAATTTCTTTTTCTTTATTTTTCCTTTTAAGACATATGAGAAATGATACGATATTAATTACTATTACCTAATACTGTACAAAACCAATTATTTTAACCCTAGGTTTCAGAGCCCCTAAAATTGTATGGAATTTCATGTACAGTCGCTCAAAAAAATATCCAACATTATGGTGATTACAGAATTCAGAAAAAATACCTGGCAACGATTTTTTTTAAATCAGTGATCTGGCAACCTTCGTGTGCAACCTTCGTGTGCAACCTTCGTGTGCACAGCAAACTGGAGCGTGTGCAGTAACTGCACACGCTCCAGTTTGCTGTGAACGGTAACTGGAGCGTGTACAGTTGCTGTACAAGCTCCAAATTCTGTAATCATGTGAATCACTAATTTAGCTCCGAATATGATCAACGACATGTGTAATCTGCAGTAATGTGAAAAATACTTCCATTGATATGCAGACGAACAAGGAAACTTAAGAGTAATGAAGGCAAAATAGGCAAACACACCACCAACCAAAACCCCACTTTTCAAAATGGACCTTGGTGGTAATAGATCTAATGGAAAAGATAGCCTTCTGAAAATACATCAGTTGAGCAACACAGGCCCATTGAGTCATATCGAATTAACAGGATGCCACCCTGGGAATGAATATCCTGGAAACATATCAAAATGTTCAAGATGGCCACTTGAGCACATCTAATATACACTGAAAGCCCAATTCATTATACACACAGCACTCATCCACAAACCTGCCCTACTCTGCCAAAATAATGCAGCCACTTGCTGGCTATAAACAGGTCGGATGCCTACTTGCTGTATAGCATACTACATGCGACTGTTATGATGTGTAAAATGGCGAACTGAGCGAGTTCAGTCGTGGGCAAATGGTCAGTGAGAGGAAGATAGGGTGCTCCATATCTGCGATGCAGAACATTTGGGATTTCTGCGTGCGACAGTCGCATGTGTGTACCAGGACTACAAAAAAACTGATGAAACCTTCAGCTGCTCAGAAAAATGACCATTGATGTTCAAGAAGAGATCCTCCTCTCCCGTAGCGTAACGTCGTAATGGAGGGCCACAGTGCAAATGATATAATATATGTAATATATTCTCCTGGCACCAAATATCGGAAAAGTTACGAAATTTCGGATACGAGGAGTATTTCGACGTCAAAGGTCAAATATAGATCTAATGGTGTTAGAGGGTTAAAGAATTGTGAATAGGCCTATTTCGGGCATATTTCATCAGGTAATTTTCGGATCAGTGTCGCAATCAGTATCAAATCGGAGTCGGAGGAGTCCGAAGGCAGCTCTTGATTTCTAGTATAGAATAGGCACGTTTATGCTCTGGATATATTTCAAGTGATAAAATGTCACGATGAAAATATACGCGCAAGATGAACCCTGGAAATATTTCGAAGAGCAGAACTGCTCTCTGGAAATATTTCACGAATTTAAAGTATCCAATGTAGGGTGAAAGATAGCTCCCTAAAAATGCCATCAAATGAGAAAATTTACTTCCGAAAAATACGCTTAGTAATGTATTAAATTAGCAAGATGGTTCCCTAGAAATGTACAAAGTGAACAAAGTGGCTCCTTAGAAATGTACAAAGTGAACAAAGTGGCTCCCTGGAAACGTATGAAATCAGCAGGGAATCTCCCTAGAAATATACAAAATGATAAAGGTGACTTCATAGAAATAATGAAATCACGAAGATAGCTTCTTAGAAATGTGGGGGGCGGGGGTGGCTCAGTCGGTAGCGCGCCAGGCTCGTAATCTGTAGTTCCCAGGTTCGAGTCCCAGCTGGATCAGCGTTGAGATTTATCTCCGCAAAATTCCCCGCCTTCCCCACGGTCAGTAGGGGACACCAATGGGCTTTGAAAGGCAGCCGTCCGTCGGATGGGACGTTAAGCCGTGGCCCCGTGTGCGGGAGAGTCATACCCTGTGCACGTTAAAGGACACACTGGATGGCCTTGACGGGAGGCTTACCATCTGTCTCCCAACAGCTGTTCCAGTGGGTCCCCTCCCCCAACCTTCTCTAAGCCTTCGGGGTCCATGTGATAGCCCATGGTGTGCAAAAAAGTGCCGCTCAGAGGTAAAACAACAACAACAACAACAACAACCTAGAAATGTGGAAAATGGCAAGATGACTTCCTAGAAATATATCAAATGAACAAGGTGGCTCCTTAAATACTATCAGTTGAGCAAGGTGGCTTCCTAGAAATATATCAAATGAACAAGGTGGCTCCTTAAATACTATCAGTTGAGCAAGGTGGCTTCCTAGAAATATATCAAATGAGCAAGGTGGCTTCCTAGAAATATATCAAATGAGCAAGGTGGCTCCCTAGAAATATATCAAATGAGCAAGTTGTCTCCCTAGAAATATGTCAAATGAGCAAGGTAGCTCTCTAGATACTATTAATTAAACAAGATTGCTCCCTAGAAATATATCTAATGAGCATGGTGGATCACTAGATACTATCAATTAAGCAAGATTGCTCCCTAGAAATATATCTAATGAGCAAGGTAGATCCCTATATACTATTAATTAAGCAAGATTGCTCCCTAGAAATATATCTAATGAGCAAGGTAGATCCCTATATACTATTAATTAAGCAAGATTGCTCCCTAGAAATATATCTAACGAGCAAGGTGGATCCCTAGATACGTATCAAATTAGCAAGATTACTCCTTAAAAATATATCAAATGAGCAAGGTAGCTCCCTATATACTATTAATTAAACAAGATTGTTCCCTAGAAATATATCTAATGAGCATGGTGGATCACTAGATACTATCAATTAAGCAAGATTGCTCCTTAGAAATATATCTAATGAGCAAGGTAGATCCCTATATACTATCAATTAAGCAAGATTGCTCCTTAGAAATATATCTAATGAGCAAGGTAGATCCCTATATACTATTAATTAAACAGGATTGCTCCCTGGAAATATATCAGATGAGCAAGGTGACCACTGGTGATATTTAAATTATAATATATAATTTGAAATATAAAGTGATGCAGCTGCTGACTGTTAAAATTTCAGAATCTCAATTTCTTTCCAAATCTTTTGTGTGTCTATGTTATTCATCCTCACTCGTGTGGCTCAACTACTTCAAAAATGTTCAAAACAAAATTTCCCAACAAAATACTACTTCAACTATTCTTCGGTTTAAATCTCTTAAGATTATTTGATAAATCCTAACATCGAGAAACTAGTAACTTTCGAAATCATTCCAACCTGCATTATTGTTGTTGTTTTTTTTAATTTGCATCTCGTAATTGCTGTTTTAAATATTTAATATTTCAATTATTTTTATCCTTAAGAATCTTTCGGAATCGAAATTGTTTAAATGTAATAAATACTTCAATCAAAATATTTCCCATTTCCGAGTTTAGAGTTAAAGTTAATTTGTCGATTCATTAAAAAAAATTTCGTTTAGAAAGTAATTACTCAGGGAAGAAAGAATCCCCATCTGCATCTCACACGCAAAAACAAACAAGTGCATCATGCGCAGCAGTCTCCTAAGTGACAGGTTTTAAAAAATGAATCTGAGTCGCAGCATGTTTGACATTTTTTCTTCTTTTTTTTTTGACTCCTACAATTTCGACGCTGAGTCGAGATTAAAACTTTAACAGAGGGATAGATGCTGAACATTTTGAAAGGTTACTATTTTTTGTTGTTACTATTATTTTCGATTCGTACGCGATAAAGGCAAAGTTCATTGTAAATCTTAGAAAGCACGTGGGAGTTTTAGGATTCGGTGTGATAAATGGGAAAATATATTTGAAGAAATGTAAGTAACGAGAAATATTTCCTATTTAATCTATAAAATAATTTTACGTACACTAGTGTCGAAGGGGAGGGGGGTGGCTCAGTCGGTAGTGAGCCAGGCTCGTAATCTGTAGTTCCCAGGTTCGAGTCCCAGCTGGGTCAGCGTTGAGATTTATCTCCGCAAAATTCCCCGCCCTGCCCACGGTCAGTAGGGGACACCGATGGGCTTGGTAAAGGCCGCCGTCCGTCAGATGGTACGTTAAAGCCGTGGCCCCGTGTGCGGGAGAGCCATACCCTGTGCACGTTAAAGAACACGCTGGATGACCTTGACGGGAGGCTACCATCTGTCTCCCAACAGCTGTTCCAGTGGGTCCCCTCCCCCAACCTTCTCTGAGCCTTCGGGGTCCATGTGACCTGGCCATTTAGCCCATGGTGCGCAAAAAAAGTGCCGCTCAGAGGTAAAACAACCCAACCCAACTAGTGTCGAAAGGTTCAAACATAATATCCAAATTCTGGAAGATTTGAAAAACGCAACAATGAAATTCTATGTGATTTAGAGTGACAATGCATTGTCATATGACGCAATAAACAGCGAGGCATAAAGCAAACCAATCGCATGATTTCTATGGGTTATGCAAATGATGCAAGAGTGCCGATCGCTAAAAGATCTGTTTCAGCAGAACGTTAATAGAGAGTCAGAGAGGTTAATACGGAATACGATGTCCCGAAATAGCTATACAAGCGAGGGGCGGGGGTGGCTCGGTCGGTAGCGCGCCAGGCTCGTAATCTGTAGTTCCCAGGTTCGAGTCCCAGCTGGGTCAGCGTTGAGATTTATCTCCGCAAATATTCCCCGCCCTGCCCACGGTCAGTAGGGGACACCGATGGGCTTGGAAAGGCCGCCGTCCGTCGTATGGGACGCTAAGCCGTGGACCCATGTACGGGAGAGCCATACCCTGTGCACGTTAAAGAATACACTGGATGGCCTTGACGGGAGGCTACAATCTGTCTCCCAACAGCTGTTCAAGTGGGTCCCCTCCCCCAACCTTCTCTGAGCCTTCAGGGTCCTTGTGACCTGGCCATTTAACCCATTGTGCGCAAAAAATGCCGCTCACAGGTAAAACAACCCAACCCTTCTATGTGGGGTAACTTCAATGACTAGCTGTGTACAGTCGCTCAGAAAAGTATCCGAACACTATAGTTGATTACAGAATTCAGAAAAAATATCTAGCAACGATTTTTTTAGAAGTTAGTGATCTGGTAACCTTCGTGACACGAAGGTTGCCAGATCACTAATTTCCAAAAAAATCGTTGCCAGATATTTTTCTGAATTCTATGATCAACCATACTGTTTGGATACTTTTCTGAGCGACTGTACTTGTGAGCTCAGATCTTGTCTGGTATAATAGTTAGATAGATAACTGACAATAGAAACTCAAGTCTTGACTCAGAGAGTGATGAGAGAAGGTGACATTACAAGATCGGTCCTTAACTGGTATAATGGTAGGTAACCTGATTTTACGAGCACATTTCCTAGGTAATATAATCACTAGTCTAAACTGGCTTTGGGGCGGGGGTGACTCAGTAGGTAGCGCGCCAGGCTCGTAATCTGTAGTTCCCAGGTTCGAGTCCCAGCTGGGTCAGCGTTGAGATTTATCTCCGCAAAACTCCCCGCCCTGCCCACGGTCAGTAGGGGACACCGATGGGCTTGGAAAGGCCGCCGTCCGTCGGATGGGACGCTAAGCCGTGGCCCCGTGTGCGGGAGAGCCATACCCTGTGCACGTTAAAGAACACGCTGGATAGCCTTGACGGGAGGCTACCATCTGTCTCCCAACAGCTGTTCCAGTGGGTCCCCTCCCCCAACCTTCTCTGAGCCTTCGGGGTCCATGTGACCTGGTCATTTAGCCAATGGTGTGCAAAAAAGTGCCGCTCAGAAATAAAACAACCCAAACAACCCAACTAAACTGGCTTCTTTCCAAAGGACCTGCATGTGCCAGAGAAAAGAATGAAAAGGATTAAAAAGGTTTCTTGAGAGGCTTTAATCTTTTCTTTGTGTTGTAAAAACGATAAAATAACAAACATATAATGCTGTTGAATTAATAAACGTTTTCCTTTTCTACTTTCTCGTGAAGGAAAAAATCTGTGATAGGTTTAAGTGGAAATGTCAAGACACTTCTATATTTCCTTTCGGTTGAAATCTTTCTAACATCTGACATATCAACGATACAAATCTGTGCTTTTCTTCTTCGTACAAAACTCGCACAAAGACAAAGAAGTAAAAGACAACTTCTACAACCTCATATTTTTCCAGATGCTTGGACGAGATATCTATCAGCTATACGTTCTAATCTCCTAATGTACCTCACCTTGGAGGAGGAGAAGGAGGAAAAGTAAAGGGGAAAAAAATACACTCCTCTCACGTGACAGTATCTTCCATACTTCCTACCTTACAGCTCCCCAAAGACCTGTCCCTTCTTCCCAAAGACAGACTGCAATGATGCATGGATGCAAGATGGAGGAGATCTCACTCAATAACTCTTCCTTTATCTGTAATGTTGAACGAAAGAGTAAGCCGCAGGAGGAGTTATTGTTGTTGATGATGATTTTATTAAGATGATGTTGATGTTGTTGGTGTTGATGACGACGTTGATGTCGAAGATGGTGTTTAAGACGATGTCATTGTTGATGATGAAGATGATGTTGCTGTTGATGATACTGGAGACAATGTTATTGTTGATGATGAAGATGATATTGTTGTTTTTGTTGATGTTGATGATGATGGTGGTGGCGGTGCTTTTGTTAATGGTCACGACGATATGAATTTTAAAGATTTATCTCCAAAAGAATTATAAAAATATATAACTTACTTCTAAAAGTAAAAACATTAGCTTTTTAAACAAAAAAGTTGCGTTTTCCCATCCACCCCTTGGGTCAAAAGTGTCAACTCATCGCAAAGGAAACTTCGTAACCTTCACATTCCCCCATGAAAGGGGCGGGGGTGGTCAGTCGGTAACGCGCCTGGCTCGTAATCTGTAGTTCCCAGGTTCGAGTCCCAGCTAGGTCAGCGTTGAGATTTATCTCTGCAAAATTCCCCACCCTGCCCACGGTCAGTAGGGGACACCGATGGGCTTGGAAAGGCCGCCGTCCGTCGGATGGGACGTAAAGCCATGGCCCCGTGTGCGGGAGAGCCATACCCTGTGCACCTTAAAGAACACGCTGGATGGCCTTGAGGGAGGCTACCATCTGTCTCCTAACAGCTGATCCAGTGGGTCCCCTCCCCCAACCTTCTCTGAGCCTTCGGGGTCCATGTGACCTGGCCATTTAGCCCATGGTGTGCAAAAAAGTGCCACTCAGAGGTAAAACAACCCAACCCAACCCACCATGAAAATTTGATATTTCTAGCATAAATACATCGTTTGCAATATTTGTTTAATATTTTCAATTTTCGATATTTTTTACCGTTAGAGGGCGCATTTTTAGCTATTGGGAGATTCCGAAAGTGCAAATCGCAATATTTAATCGATACCTATCCAACACAAAAAGAATTTTTAATTTATCTTTTTAAACAAAAAAAGTTCGATGTCTGCAGAAGGACAGACAGACAACAAAGCGAAACACATCTCGATTTTTTTTTTTTTCAAACGAGATAAAAAAAAAGAATATCCTATATTTCCATCAACTGCCCATTTTGTCGCTCCCTGGCGATCCAGCAAATTGTTTACAAGCAAGTAAACAAAGAGTCGATTTTCGCGATAGCATCTGTTTAGAAAGGGAATGAAAAACAACTCTCCGTACAACAGGAAGCAGCAACAGCCCCTCCAAAACGAGCGCAGAAGTTGGAGAAGAAGCGAATCCTGCACCTGTGCTTGGAGAGAAAGCGAAGGATTGCGTGTTGCTGGTTATTTGGATTAATAGAGAAACGGACGGGGAATGGTGGCCACGCCAACTGAGGCATGGAGGCTGTGCCGTCCAATATTCTCCTCGGGAGCCAGGTGAGACTGATATCGCCAGGCAATCGTGAAAATTGCTCCCCACTAGAGCGACACAGCACAATCAGTTTTAATGCCACCTAATGGTTTTGTGCGGCCGCATCCCCTCCACCGATATGCTCCACTCCGATGGTTCTGCTCCTCCTGACCAAACAGCGCTGCGGTGCAGAGGGTGGCGAGTTGTTAATGGGGCCGGGGAAGCTTCAAAAATGGAGCAGGTTACGTAATGCTGTTATGGAGGCCAACAATTATTCTCCCCTCTAACTCGATGGTAAAGCAAATGGTACACTCGAATTACCTTATACAGTATATATAGAAAATAGGTACTGGAGCACTTTCTCTAATGATAGTTTTCGAAAAGGACTGCATTGGATGGACCTGTCTCTCTCTCTCTGTATATGGGTGGGGATAAAAGTCGAACTGTTCCAAAGAGATTCTAGGGCCTTTGTCATTTAGTGTGATGGAAATAAAGAGTTTTTAGTTTATTGCTCAGAGAAGTTTGTTTCGTTTTAAATCTAGATTCAAAGGTTATTGAATCCTTTTATCTTTTATTGTGTTTTGTTTTGATTTCCGGTTCTATCAGCTTTGAGATTGTGCTCTCTGCTAAACTAGATTTTACGTATCAATTAAGGGCAAATGGGCCAATTCGGTTAGGATTATCAGGTTGAATAGAGGGGTCAGAATCTGAGCGGCACTTTTTTGCACACCATGGGTTAAATGGCCAGGTCACAAGGATCCCGGAGGTTCAGAGAAGGTTGGGGGAGGGGACCCACTGGAACAGCTGTTGGGAGACAGATGATAGCTTCCCGTCAAGACCATCCACCGTGTTTTTTAATGTGCGCGGGTATGGCTCTCCTGCACACGGAACCACGGCTTAACGTCCCATCCGACGGGCGGCTGCATTTCCAAATCCATCGGTATACCCTACTGACCATGGGCAGGGCGGGGAGTTTTGCGGAGATAAATCTCAACGCTGACCCAGCTGGGATTCGAACCTGGGAACTGCAGATTATGAGCCTGGCGCGCTACCGACTGATGGACACGATGACCCCACTCCGGACACGATGGACTAAACGGCCAGAGGACTGAGGAGGCCAAGGACTGAAAGAAATTGGGGAAGGCGAGGTGGAAGACTACCGTTAGCGCCATCTCAGTTGTTCTTTAAAGCGCACAGGTATGAGCTTCTCTGTACACAGAGCCACGGCTTATCTTCCCAACCCTACGGACGGCCGCCTTCCCAAATCCATTGGTATCTCCTTTCTCACCGAGAACAAAATTAGAATTAGTGGGGATAAATCACAACGCCGGCAGAGTGGGGATTCGAACCTGAAAACTGCAGAATACGAACCTGATTCCCAATAACAATGGGAAATGTCTCCTTCAGGTAAGTAAACATAACGGTTTGAGAATAACTAACACTTGCTATAAACACCAAAGATATGGTTTCGCCTAATGGGTTGCATAGAAAAAAATGAGACATTCATACATAATGCGCGTGGAGCGAGGGTGGTCAGTCGGTAGCGCGCCAGGCTCGTAATCTGCAGTTCCCAGGTTCGAGTCCCAGCTGGGTCAGCGTTGAGATTTATCTCCGCAAAATTCCCCGCCCTGCCCACGGTCAGTAGGGGACACCGATGGGCTTGGAAAAGGCTGCCGTCCGTCGGATGGGACGTTAAGCCGTGGCCCCGTGTGTGGGAGAGCCATACCCTGTGCACGTTAAAGAACACGCTGGATGGCCTTGACGGGAGGCTAACATCTGTCTCCCAACAGCTGCTCCAGTGGGTCCCCTCCCCCAACCTTCTCTGAGCCTTCGGGGTCCATGTGACCTGGCCATTTAGCCCATGGTGTGCAAAAAAGAGCCGCTCAGAGGTAACCCAACCCAACCCATAATGCTCGCTGAATAACTTCTTCGAAGCCCTATAACTTCTAAACTAAGCGTTTTATGAGAAAATGTAACGGAAGTTAAATTAAAGATCTCAATTCAATCTCTCTAAATCTCGATTTTCAATAACGTTCGCTTTGTACTTAAAGAGTTGTGGACTTTGGATGTTTAACAACAATAATGTAAGTCTTACGAAAATTGAAAGTATCGAAAAATTATTTGCATTAACTTTTCAAATATACATCTGTTGTATTAAATGGTTCTTATTCAAATTATAATTAACTTCCGAGTTAAATTCTGACGTTAGACATTGCTGTTGCTAAATATTCAAACTTCAATAACCCTTTAAATATTAAGGGAATATTGTTGAACATAGAGATTTGGGTAGGTTTGTTTGGGTTGTTTTTGGGTTGTTTTACCTCTGAGCGGCACTTTTTTGCACACCATGGGCTAAATGGCCAGGTCACATGGACACCGAAGGCTCAGAGAAGTTTGGGGTAGGGGACCCACTGGAACAGCTGTTGGGAGACAGATGGTAGCCTCCCGTCAAGGCCATCCAGCGTGTTCTTTAACATGCACACGGTATGGCTCTCCCGCACACGGGGCCACGGCTTAACGTCCCATCCGACGGACGGCGGCCTTTACAAGCCCATCGGTGTCCCCTACTGACCGTGGGCAGGGCGGGAAATTTTGCGGAGATAAATCTCAACGCTGACCCAGCTGGGACCCGAACCTGGGAACTACAGATTACGAGCCTGGCGCGCTACCGACTGAGCCACCATCGCCCCTAGGTTTGTTTGAGATCTTTATTTATCTTCAGTCGCATTCTGTCACAAAACTCTTTTTTTAAAAGTTATACAGCTTCGATGTTAGCTTCCATTGACATAACATAGAGAGAGGTGGTCATAATTCATTGAGCACTGAGTGTATATTAATTAACAACAAATGCGCTAGCTTTGTTTGGAATGCAGGTCAAGGAGTGAAGCTGAAATTCGTTGTGACCGTTACCTTGTTAAAAGTGTCTTGCAACCGAAGCTTAAATATTGCGCTAAGGTTGAGAGAATTACTTTTAACACTGAAGCTCTGAAATACCCAGATATAGCCAAACTTACCGTGATAGATTATATAGTCATTTTGGCAATCGTGGTTTACTTACAACTGCAGATATGGAAGAATGGGACATTTTAAAGCTGGCTATTCTTGAAAGTAACAGTACTCTCTTAGGAAAAAAGGAGCAGAGGTGGAAAAGCATTTGAGTGATAAGGCTATGGTGCGTATTTCTGAAGGAAAGAATATACGAATCTGATTTGAATGAACATCCTACTAATCTTAACAGACAACATTACAAAGAGTTAATCAGTTAACAGCTGATAGGAAACTTCGGTGTGATAGCTTGTTTGACAAAGCAGGCGAAGCAGCTAGACAGAACAAGGACAGACAGATAGTTAATATTTTGTGTGGGTTGGGTTGTTTTACCTCTGAGCGGCACTTTTTTTGCACACCATGGGCTAAATGGTCAGGTCACACGGACCCCGAAGGCTCAGAGAAGGTTGGGGGAGGGGACCCACTGGAACACCTGTTGGGAGACAGATGGTAGCCTCCCGTCAAGGCCATCCAGCGTGTTCTTTAACGTGCACAGGGTATGGCTCTCCCGCACACGAGGCCACGGCTTAACGCCCCATCCGACGGACGGCGGCCTTTCCAAGCCCATCGGTGTCCCCTACTGACCGTGGGCAGAGCGGGGAATTTTGCGGAGATAAATCTCAACGCTAACCCAGTTGGGACTCGAACCTGGGAACTACAGATTACGAGCCTGGCGCGCTACCGACTGAGCCACCCCCGCCCCCGTTTTGTGTGGGAAGAAACAGACTGGCACACAGGGTTTGGAGGATAAACATAGTAAGATTATTGAAGGTGAGGATACTGTTATAACAAGGCGTGCCGACGATTTCAGAGATGTTCTAACTGTGTTTAGTTCTACTCCCATAGTTTAGTTCTCTTGTTTATAACGATGGATGAATTATTGACTTTAATGTTTACCTTAGTTCACATTCAGAAGCTACTTGGGATATCTCAAAATTAAAATTACACAAATCTCTAGAGGTAGAAGAAATTACAACTGAACGCTTAGAACTGGGAATACAACTGAGTTACCAGTTGATTTATTGGCTTCTCTGTCAACAGGTAACTCTGGGTATTTACTGTTGATTGATTATTTCATTAAGAACGTTTTACCGTGAGTGACGTTCTTATTTACATCTGATTCAAAGCAACGTTCAAAAAGAAGTTGCCTTCCCGTATCATAGATGGCGCCGTGGGCGACAAGTTCCGAAAGATTTAGAGCCAAATTAGTTGAGAAATGATAAAGTTTTTTTATGATAACGGTGTTGGTTCTAAGGATTTTACTATTTTACTTATTTTACTCTTATTATCGTTTAGTTTCCCAAAAAATGTGTTTGCAGTTCTTACAATAATTACCGGGAGATCAGTCTACTTTCTGTTTCTGGTAAAGTTCTTTGCATTTTTGTGTTTAATAGAATTAAGAATTTGGTTGATCGAGAACTTCGAGACGAGAAGTGTGGATTCAGAAGTAGTAGGAAATGTATACAGGGTGATTCAAAAATTATTTGGTCAGACTTTAAGGGGTGATAGAACACACCTAAACCAGCACTTTTCGTCATACAATGCATGATCGGAATTCAAGCGTTGAAGCCCTAGAGGGAGCTTTCCAGTGAACACTTATGAGCGCCGGTTTTTGCATTCGTCGTCATTTCTACCGTGGGTTGCAGAACGGATTGATTGTTTCACGAATCAGAAGTATTATGTATCCTGTATCCTGCAACCCGCTGACAAAGGAGCCGTTTCGCACAGATACCGGTGCAATCACTGAAAGGTTTTACGATCAGGCACGCGTCTGGTAGGAAAGCACTCCCGGTACAGTCTTTGGGCTTCCCTCGCATTCCCGTCTGCAGCTCCGTACGTGAAATGCATGTCCGCCTTCTCCTGATTCGTGAAACAGTCCATCCATTCTGCAATCCACGGTAGAAATGACGACGAGTGCGAAAACCAGCGCTTATAAGTGTTTACTGGAAAACGCCCTCTATCGCTTCACCGCTTAAGTTCCGACCATACATTGTAGGACGAAAAGTGCTTGTTTAGGTGTAATCTATCACCCCTTAAAGTTTGGCCCAAGAGTTTTTGAATCACCCTGTAGATCAAATATTTTCACTGAAGCATATTCTTGAGAAATGCTTAGAATTTCAATTCAACCTTTGGTTGCTAGCTTTATAGAATTCAAAACTTAGCTTTATTAGAATTCGACTCTGTTGATCGTCATGATTTGTGGTAGATCGTGAAATCGTATGAATACCTGAAAAGTTAGTATAATAAAATCTCTATAATAACAATGAGTCGTATGTGAGAGTTGGTGAGGCTTGTAGCAATTGGTTCAGCATTGCTAGTGGAGTTAGAAAAGGTGTATCTCTCATTCTCTTTAGTTTGGTTTTTTATTATGTTATGCAGATTTAAATACAAAGGGGAGATTGTGGCCTTGGAGAGTCTAGAAATTTATGATTTAGATTATGCTGATGATTTGGTACTTTCGGCAAATGATGTTGATAAGATGAACTCTTTCATTCGGGGTGTTGATGAGACTGGGAGTAGAGTAGGTTAGTGATAATAATAAATAAATAATAATACCCCCTCAAGCAGCTGCTTGCCACAGAGGTCTGACAGGAGCCTGTCAGTTTATATGCCAAAGTAAAAGATCTGAGAGGATGGCAGGACCTCAGCAGAAAAACGACACATACATCCATGCCTTACCCGGGGCTCGAACCCAGGTCCCTTAGATCCGTAGCCAAGCGCGCTAACCCCTCAACCATGGGACGGCTATAGGATACTAAAATGATGAAAAATGCTTTTTTTTTCCTTTTTTTGTGGTTCATTTAATCTCAATGGTTGCACTCTTGAGCAAGTGTCTCAGTTTAATTATCTTGTTAGCTACATAACAGATACTGGTGATGTGCGGCATGAGATAATCAGAGGAATAGAGATTTCTACTAAAATTTTTAAGAATCTGTGAAGATTATAGAGAAAGATACGTATACATCTAAACACTAAAATCAAGCTTTAAATGAATTGGTTCCTTGTAAACGTGAATTTTGTCGTATCGTGAAGTTTGTTACGGTAGTGAAACTTGGATTCTTTGTAATCAAGATAAAAGGAAACTTGAAGCCTTTGATCCTTTCTTGTAAGTAAGGATAAAGTTATACAAGGCATATGAAATTCATCGCTTGCAAGTACTCCGGTGCACATAGAGCTTGTTAAACGTGTTCGTTGATGTATTGTTTATTTGTGCTCGAGAGCACATAACGCAAAATTTTGTCTGCTGTGTACCGAAAGCACTGTATTTGGCGCTGAAAACGATGAATAATTTCTTTCAAACAGTACAAAAAAGCAGATATTTTATTTTATTTAAAAACCATCCCTAATTTCGTAGTAGGATTTGAGGACTCTAACCTTATGGGCCTGATAATGACTGCAACAAAACCTTGACTCGCTTCAGAAAAACATTCCAATACTGATAATGGCTTTGCAACAAAACTTCTTTTTTTCTCTAAAGCGGTTTTAACAAAACCGCTTTAGAAAACTGCCTGATGACTTTGCAGAAACATTCCAACCTGATGACTTTGCAAGAAAAACATTCCAACCTCAAAATGATTTTGCAACAAAACCTTGATTCGCTTTAGAAAAACAGTCCAACCTGATAATGACTTTGCAATAAAACCTTGATTCGCTTTAGAAAAACAGTCCAACCTGATAATGACTTTGCAATAAAACCTTGATTCGCTTTAGAAAAACATTCCAACCTCATAATGACTTTGCAACAAAACCTTGACTCGCTTTAGAAAAACATTCCAACCTCATAATGACTTTGCAACAAAACCTTGACTCGCTTTAGAAAAACATTCCAAACTCATAATGACTTTGCAAAAAAACCTTGACTCGCTTTAGAAAAACATTCCAACCTGATAATGACTTTGCAAAAAAAAAAAACTTGACTCGCTTTAGAAAAACAGTCCAACCTGATAATTACTTTGAAACAAAACCTTGACTCGCTTAAGAAAAACAGTCCAACCTGACAATGACTTTGCAACAAAACCTTGACTCGCTTTAGAAAAACATTCCAAACTCATAATGACTTTGCAACAAAACCTTGACTCGCTTTAGAAAAACATTCCAACCTCATAATGGCTTTGTAACAAAACCTTGACTCGCTTTAGAAAAACAGTCCAACCTGATAATGACTTTACAACAAAACCTTGACTCGCTTTAGAAAAACATTCCAAACTCATAATGACTTTGCAACAAAACCTTGACTTGCTTTAGAAAAACATTCCAACCTCATAATGGCTTTGCAACAAAACCTTGACTCGCTTTAGAAAAACAGTCCAACCTGATAATGACTTTGCAAAAAAAAAACTTGACTCGCTTTAGAAAAACAGTCCAACCTGATAATTACTTTGAAACAAAACCTTGACTCGCTTAAGAAAAACAGTCCAACCTGATAATGACTTTGTAAGAAAACCTTGACTCGCTTTAGAAAAACATTCCAAACTCATAATGACTTTGCAACAAAACCTTGACTCGCTTTAGAAAAACATTCCAACCTCATAATGGCTTTGCAACAAAACCTTGACTCGCTTTAGAAAAACAGTCCAAACTCATAATGACTTTGCAACAAAACCTTGACTTGCTTTAGAAAAACATTCCAACCTCATAATGGCTTTGCAACAAAACCTTGACTCGTTTTAGAAAAACAGTCCAACCTGATAATGACTTTGCAACAAAACCTTGACTCGCTTTAGAAAAACATTCCAACCCATTGTAGAAAAATTTCCATTCCATTCCATATCCAATTGAAATTTTTTACCATAATGCAGCTTCAGTGCATCTATTTAAATGCTACAGTGAAGCAACCATTCCGTTCTGATTAGTTTCGGTTATTTCTACCCACAAAGCAGCAAATATCAATGAAAATTTCCAAATGCTGAGAGCGTTTCCCTTGTGAATGGTCTAAATTCATTCTTGTTACAATGTCATAATTCAGTTGATGAATTATCCTTATACCGGAAAAAGAACCTTGAAGCAGCAACAGAAATAAAATAAAAATATATTACACCCTCAAGCAGTTGTTTGTCACAGAGGTCTGACAGGAGGCTGCCAGTATAATGCGACATAGAGAAGTCCCAGGAGAAAAAGGAGACTTCAGCAGAAAGGTAACACGGAAAAAGAAGCATCAATACTTCGTCTGGGACTCAAAATCAAGTCCCTTCGATCCGCAATTAAGGATGCGTTTTTACAGCACTTAAAAATGTTGATAGAGCATCTTACAATAGACGTAAACTTGAAACAGCAATCTACAACTGAAATAAGTAATCTTGAGGCAGTAACTTCCAAAAGTCATCATCATAGGGTGTCAACTTACAACTGTCATTAAATCCAGTAGTCTTGAGGCAGCAATATTCAAAAGGTCATCATCATAGGGTGTCAACTTACAACTGTCATTAAATCCAGTAGTCTTGAGGCAGCAATATTCAAATTCTCATAATCATAGAGCAGCAACATTCAAATTCTCATAATCATAGAGCAACAACATTCAAATTCTCATAATCATAGAGCAGCAACAATCAAAAGGTCATAATCATAGAGTAGCAAAATTCAAATGGTCATGATCATAGAGCAGCAACATTCAAATGGTCATAATCATAGAGCAGCAACATTCAAATTCTCATAATCATAGAGCAGCAACATTCAAATGGTCATAATCATAGAGCAGCAACATTCAAATGGTCATAATCATAGAGCAGCAACATTCAAATTCTCATAATCATAGAGCAGCAACATTCAAATGGTCATAATCATAGAGCAGCAACATTCAAATTCTCATAATCATAGAGCAGCAACATTCAAATGGTCATAATCATAGAGCAGCAACATTCAAATTCTCATAATCATAGAGCAGCAACATTCAAATGGTCATAATCATAGAGCAGCAACATTCAAATGGTCATAATCATAGAGCAGCAACATTCAAATTCTCATAATCATAGAGCAGCAACATTCAAATGGTCATAATCATAGAGCAGCAACATTCAAATTCTCATAATCATAGAGCAGCAACATTCAAATTCTCATAATCATAGAGCAGCAACATTCAAATGGTCATAATCATAGAGCAGCAACATTCAAATTCTCATAATCATAGAGCAGCAACATTCAAATGGTCATAATCATAGAGCAGCAACATTCAAATGGTCATAATCATAGAGCAGCAACATTCAAATGGTCATAATCATAGAGCAGCAACATTCAAATGGTTATAATCATAGAGCAGCAACATTCAAATTCTCATAATCATAGAGCAGCAACATTCAAATGGTCATAATCATAGAGCAGCAACATTCAAATTCTCATAATCATAGAGCAGCAACATTCAAATTCTCATAATCATAGAGCAGCAACATTCAAATGGTCATAATCATAGAGCAGCAACATTCAAATTCTCATAATCATAGAGCAGCAACATTCAAATGGTCATAATCATAGAGCAGCAACATTCAAATGGTCATAATCATAGAGCAGCAACATTCAAATGGTCATAATCATAGAGCAGCAACATTCAAATGGTTATAATCATAGAGCAGCAACATTCAAATGGTCATAATCATAGAGCAGCAACATTCAAATGGTCATAATCATAGAGCAGCAACATTCAAATGGTCATAATCATAGAGCAGCAACATTCAAATGGTCATAATCATAGAGCAGCAACATTCAAATTCTCATAATCATAGAGCAGCAACATTCAAATGGTCATAATCATAGAGCAGCAACATTCAAATTCTCATAATCATAGAGCAGCAACATTCAAATTCTCATAATCATAGAGCAGCAACATTCAAATGGTCATAATCATAGAGCAGCAACATTCAAATGGTCATAATCATAGAGCAGCAACATTCAAATTCGCATAATCATAGAGCAGCAACATTCAAATGGTCATAATCATAGAGCAGCAACATTCAAATTCTCATAATCATAGAGCAGCAACATTCAAATGGTCATAATCATAGAGCAGCAACATTCAAATAGTCATAATCATAGAGCAGCAACATTCAAATTCCCATAATCATAGAGCAGCAACATTCACATTCTCATAATCATAGAGCAGCAACATTCAAATGGTCATAATCATAGAGCAGCAACATTCAAATTCTCATAATCATAGAGCAGCAACATTCAAATGGTCATAATCATAGAGCAGCAACATTCAAATTCTCATAATCATAGAGCAGCAACATTCAAATGGTCATAATCATAGAGCAGCAACATTCAAATAGTCATAATCATAGAGCAGCAACATTCAAATTCCCATAATCATAGAGCAGCAACATTCACATTCTCATAATCATAGAGCAGCAACATTCAAATGGTCATAATCATAGAGCAGCAACATTCAAATTCTCATAATCATAGAGCAGCAACATTCAAATGGTCATAATCATAGAGCAGCAACATTCAAATTCTCATAATCATAGAGCAGCAACATTCAAATGGTCATAATCATAGAGCAGCAACATTCAAATGGTTATAATCATAGAGCAGCAACATTCAAATGGTCATAATCATAGAGCAGCAACATTCAAATGGTCATAATCATAGAGCAGCAACAATCAAATGGTCATAATCATAGAGCAGCAACATTCAAATGGTCATAATCATAGAGCAGCAACATTCAAATGGTCATAATCATAGAGCAGCAACATTCAAATGGTCATAATCATAGAGCAGCAACATTCAAATTCTCATAATCATAGAGCAGCAACAATCAAATGGTCATAATCATAGAGCAGCAACTTGCAGCTATCATGAGGAATCTTCTGGCAGAAATGATCAACAATCATAAAGAATCATCGAACAGCAACTTACAAGTCATAAAATATTATGAGGCTAATTGTGAGGCATATTATAAGTCATAAAATATTAATAGGCCACGCTAAACCAGATTAGACCGATCGAGTTAAAAGGGATTCCCTCCAAGTGGAAGAGTGAGTAAGAGAGCGGCCATCCAATTTGTATAGTGAGTTAAAAATGAGTCCTTCGAACTTCGAAATGGAAGAGTCAGTTACAAGGGTAAAGGAAAGCAGAATTGACTCTACATCAAAATAACTCCCTGCGACGGGGCGGGGGTGGCTCAGTCGGTAGCGCGCCAGGCGCGTAATCTGTAGTTCCCAGATTCGAGTCCCAGCTGGGTCAGCGTTGAGATTTATCTCCGCAACAATTCCCCGCCCTGCCCACGGTCAGTAGGGGACACCGATGGGCTTGGAAAGGCCGCCGTCCGTCGGATGGGACGTTAAGCCGTGGCCCCGTGTGCGGGACAGCCATACCCTGTACACGTTAAAGAACACGCTGGATGGCTTTGACGGGAGGCTACGATCTGTCTCCCAACAGCTGTTCCATTGAGTCCCCTCCCCCAACCTTCTCTGAGCCTTCGAGGTCCATGTGACCTGGCCATTTAGCCCATGGTGTGCAAAAAAGTGCCGCTCACAGGTAAAACAACCCAACCCAACCCTGCGACTGTATGCTTCTAAGTCTGTTTCGTTTTTGCCGTGCTCTGCCATGCAATTTCAAATGATAAATATCGTCTTCCGCAAAAATTATCCACATTTTTCGCTCATAAATGTTACCACAATCGACTCACGCTTATAAAACACTACAACACGCTTATAAAACTTTCATCTTCACCATGGCAACCATTGTCAATATACCTTCCAACAGTCAGCTCGCTTCTCACCATGAAACTTTCCTCGTTACCATGGTAACCAACGTACTTTGCACATTAATTTTTTAATTCAATAAACGTGTATTTCCCATCATACAAGAAGAGATGGCAAATACGAAAATATATTTATATATTACATTATTTAAATCTTTTCCATTATAAATTCGAATTTAGAAAATATTTAGTGGGCAGACAGTGCACGAGAGTGATCTGGCAACCTTCGTGTCGTGACACGAAGGTTGCCAGATCACTAATTTCTAAAAAAATCTTTGCCAGATGTTTTTTTCTGAATTCTGCAATCAACCGTAGCGTTCGGATACTTTTTTGGGCGACTGTAGATATTACACAAATGTTACAAATAGATATTTGCCACTCTTTTCAGATTATTAAATAGATTAAAGTCTATTGAATTGGAATACAATACGACTGAGTTTATTTAACTTTTAATCTGCATATTTTTGAGTTAATTTATTATCTTAATAAACCTAATCTAATCTCGTTGACAGGTATTCTAAACATTAATTTATTTCGATTTGAAATATTAAGTTTCAGTTTAGAAATCAACAATTTGTTTCGACTAGGGTTAAGGTGTTTTACTTCTGAGCGGATATTTTTTTTTATAAACAATGGGTTAAAGTCACAAGACCCCCACAGGGGCGGGGGTGGCTCAGTCGGTAGCGCGCCAGGCTCGTAATCTGTAGTTCCCAGGTTCGAGTCACTGCTGGGTCAGCGTTGAGATTTATCTCCGCAAAATTCCCCGCCCTGCCCACAATCAGTAGGGGACACCGATGGGCTTTGAAAGGCCGCCGCCCGTCGGATGTTACGTTAAGCCGTGGCCCCGTGTGCAGGAGAGCCATACCCTGTGCACGTTAAAGAACACGCTGGATGGCCTTGACGGGAGGCTACCATCTGTCTCCAACAGCTGTTCCAGTGGGTCCCCTCCCCCAACCTTCTCTGAGCCTTCGGAGTCCATGTAACCTGGCCATTTAGCCCATGGTGTGCAAAAAAGTGCCGCTCAGAGGTAAAACAACCCAACAACTCCAACAAAAATAATTATTAATTTCAGCCATGGGGTGAAACACTGAATACACACCATTTAGACGAATCAAGTTGCACCATTTTTTTGGTGGCGATGTATTTTTCGGTTCTGGGGGCAACATTGGGTCAGAAGATTAATATTGAATCCATTATTCTTGATTCTAGACCAGAGGTTCACAAACTTATTTGTCCTACCGCCCCCTTTTCAGAAAAAAAATTACTCAGCGCCCCCCTGGAAATCTACCTTATTTAATCGATCAAACAGAAAGATGCAGCGACAAATTTGCGTTCTTTTATGTATCTATATTTCTAGATACGTCCTACAACATACTAAAGAAAGATGTTGTTGCAAATAAGACACCTTGAAGCTTGAAATTATAAAATTATTCATTAAAATCAACCATAGTAACATTAATATTATACACAGAAAATTAAGATAACGAAGGATAATTTTATGTGTTTATTTGGAAAATAATAACTACGACTATAACTCTGTGTTACACAACAGATGAAACATGTACAGTCGCTCAAAAAAGTATCCGAACACTATGGTTGATTGCAAAATTCAGAAAAAATATCTGGCATTGATTTTTTTTAGAAATTAGTCATCTGGCAACCTTCGTGTCACGTGACACGAAGGTTGCCAGATGACTAATTTCTAAAAAAATCAATGCCAGATATTTTTTCTGAATTTTGCAATCAACCATAGTGTTCGGATACTTTTTTTGAGCGACTGTACGAACGGTTTTTCAAGATTTTCTTATCTTCCCTTCATTCTTTATGCCCCCAATTGCATCCGAGGCTACTACCGACCCCCTGGATAGTTCCAGCGCCCTCCAGGGGGCGGTATCGCCCACTTTGGGAAACATTGTTCTAGACCTTTCTCTAATATTTAATTAGTACAACAATATTGGAAAAGGTAAATGAAATACGTATTTCTTATCATCACGAGACAAGGTCGGATCTTTTGGGGGTAAGGGGCAATTCTACCCCTCCTCCTTTGAGAATGTTAGGAGGGGTAATTGAGGCTAAAAATTATTAAATTGTGCATATTTCAAGCGTTTATTTTTTAATTTAAAGATCTATAAAACAGAGGGAGAAAAGTCATGTTGTAATGGAAATACATTTTCTTGGCCTTTCCTCTTACCTTTTTCTTGTTCGCTTGAGTTTATTGCTCTCCCCCACCCCAAACCTAGGGGGCGGGGGCGGGGGTGGCTCAGTCGGTAGCGCGCCAGGCTCGTAATCTGTAGTTCCCAGGTTCGAGTCCCAGTTGGGTCAGCGTTGAGATTTATCTCCGCAAAAATTCCCCTTCTGCCCACGGTCAGTAGGGAACACCGATGGGCTTGGAAAGGCCGCCGTCCGTCGGATGGGACATTAAGCCTTGGCTCCGTGTGCGGGAGAGCCATACCCTGTGCACGTTAAAGAACACGCTGGATGGCCTTGACGGGGGGCTACCATCTGTCTCCCAACAGCTGTTCCAGTGGGTCCCCTCCCCCAACCTTCTCTGAGCCTTCGGGATCCATGTGACCTGGCCATTTAGCCCATGGTGTGCAAAAAAGTGCCGCTCACAGGTAAAACAACACAACCCACCCCAAACCCCCTCCAAATTATTTTTTTTTCTATATCCGGACCTGCTACAAAATATAATCGTCAATCATGCAGTCTATTAGCAGATTCCTAGCATAGCTCCGTCCTTAACTCAGTCACACTCTAAAATACGAAGGGAAGTCACAAAGTAAGGCTCTCTCGGTTTTTCCCAGCCAAACTAACAAAGAGCTGAGCTGCGCCACCCCCCCACATGTTAATACCAACTAGTGTCACTAAGTGTCAGCAGGCATCACTGTTAACACCCGTGCTGTGATGTGCAGAGTCGGAGCAAACATGGCGAAGGTACTGCACGTGGATACGAAACTAGAGATCTGAGAAGAGGGTTGGGTTGTTTTACCTCTGAGCCGCACTTTTTTGCACACCATGGGCTAAATGGCCAGGTCACATGGACCCCGAAGGCTCAGAGAAGGTTGGGGGAGGGGACCCACTGGAACAGCTGTTGGGAGACAGATGGTAGCCCCCCGTCAAGGCCATCCAGCGTGTTCTTTAACGTGCACAGGGTATGGCTCTCCCGCACACGGAGCCACGGCTTAACGTCCCATCCGACGGACGGCGGCCTTTCCAAGCCTATCGGTGTCCCCTACTGACCATGGGCAGGGCGGGGAATTTTGCGGAGATAAATCTCAACGCTGACCCAGCTGGGACTCGAACCTGGGAACTGCAGATTACGAGCCTGGCGTGCTACCGACTGAGCCACCCCCGCCCCAAATCTGAGAAGAAATTCGGTTTCTGTGGGTATAGGAGACCCAACTGGTTATATGTCATTGCAACATATGAGTGAATGATGCATTCAGTTCGGAAATGATCGTATGATTGGCGATCTGGAACTGTTCGCCACCCACCATACATTCCAGATTTAGTGCTGTCTAATTTTCACTTGTTTGCGAAGCTGAAGAAATCTCCTAAGACCACACTTTCCATCAGATGACTTGTTCCAGTCCCACCTAGATAAATGTTGAGATTTATTTCTGCAAAACTGGACCCTGTCCTCGTTCAGTAGGGGTCACCGATGGGCTTGCAAAGGTCGCTATCCGCCCACCAGGACACGGCTTTACGTCTGATGGGACATAAAGCTGTGGCCTTGTGGGAGCGAGAACCATGCCCTGTGCACGTTGAAGGACACGCTGGATGGGAGACTACTATCCCCCGCCCTGCCCACGGTCAGTAGGGAACACCGATGGGCTTGGAAAGGCAGTCGTCCGTCGGATGGGACGTTAAGCCGTGGCCCCGTGTGCGGGAAGAGCCATACCCTCTGCACGTTAAAGAACACGCTGGATGGCCTTGACAGGAGGCTACCATCTGTCTCCCAACAGTCGTTCCAGTGGGTCCCCTCCTCCAACCTTCTCTGAGCCTTCGGAGTCCATGTAACCTGGCCATTTAGCCCATTGTGTGCAAAAAGTGCCGCTCAGAGGTAAAACAACACAAACAACCGAATCTGTCCCCCAACAGCTGGGGCGGGGGTGGCTCAGTCGGTAGCGCGCCAGGCTCGTAATCTGTAGTTCCCAGGTTCGAGTCCCAGCTGGGTCAGCGTTGAGATTTATCTCCGCAAAATTCCCTGCCCTGCCCACGGTCAATAGGGGACACCGATGGGCTTGGAAAGGCCGCCGTCCGTCGGATGGACGTTAAGCCGTGGCCCCGTGTGCGGCAGAGCCATACCCTGTGCACGTTAAAGAACACGCTGGATGGCCTTGACGGGAGGCTACCATCTGTCTCCCAACAGCTGTTCCAGTGGGTCCCCTCCCCCAACCTTCTCTGAGCCTACGGGGTCCATGTGACCTGGCCATTTAGCCCATGGTGTGCAAAAAAGTGTCGCTCAGAGGTAAAACAACCCAACACAACCCAACCCCCAACAGCTGCTCTAGTGGGTCCTCTCCCCCAACGTTCTCTGAGCCCTCGGGACCCTTTTGACCTGGCTATTTTGCCCATTATGCTAAAAAAAACGTGCGCTCAGAGTTAAATCAACCAACCCAGAGAGGAATTCATGAAGTGGCTTCAGAAGCAGGTCGCACTCTTTAGCAGCAGGGCTTCAGTAAGCTTATTGACAGTTATGACAAGTGCCTCAACCATCTGGTGACTACGGGAAACCTAATGCACCTATGTGAGGACAATTTCTGCAAATTGTCTTCAGTGCAATTACCTCTCCTACGCAGGAATTAAATAAGAAACCTTACTTTCTGACTTACCCTTGTATGTAGCAAATGATCCTCCACACATCATTTTCATTTGACATAAATTTCATCCTCCTTTTTTTGTTGGGGGAGAACATTAAAGAGGAAATAATTTGAGATAGCAAATTACTAGCCGATTTGTAAACCTTTAGATTTGTTAATCGTTGGGTTGGGTTGTTTTACCTCTTTTTTGGCACTTTTTTGCACACCATGGGCTGAATGACCAGGTCACAAGAACCCCGAAGGCTCAGAGAAAGTTGGGGGAGGGGATCCACTGGAACAGCTGTTGGGAGACAGATGGTAGCCTCCCGTCAAGGTCATCCAGTGTGTTCTTTAACGTGTACAGTGTATGGCTCTCTCTCGCACACGGCGCCACGGCTTAACGTCCCATCCGACGGACAGCGGCCTTTACCAAGCCCATCGGTGTCCCCTACTGACTGTGGGCAGGGCGGGAAATTTTGCGGAGATAAATCTCAACGCTGACCCAGCTGGGACTCGAACTTTGGAACTACCGATTACGAGCCTGGCGCACTACCGACTAAGCCACCCCGCACCATTGAGTATCTTTACTGGTAATTAATAATCGAGTATCTTTACTGGTAATTTAAACTTTATAACTTTTTTATAATAATAATTATTATTATTAAATAATCAATTCACTTCCAAAGTAATTGAAAATTTTGCTACCATTTTTTCTATTAATTAAAATAAAATAAATACCCCCTCAAGCAGCTGCTTGCCACCGAGGTCTGACAGGAGCCTGTCAGTTTATATGCCACAGTAGAAGATCTGAGGGGATGGCAGGACCTCAGCAGAAAAACGATACACATATCCATGCCTTATCCGGGGCTCGAACCCAGGTCCCTTAGATCAGTAGCTAAGCGCGCTAACCACTCGGCCATGAGAGGCATCTTCTTTAATAATTCATTCCCCGATTAGATGCTCTGATTGGCGGCATACCCGAACCATACAAATCTTACAGATCAGTATTTCCTGAGTTAACCTTTGAGCAACACTTTTTGTATATAATGGGTGAAATGACCATTCACAAGGACGACCTAACAGGCTCAGAACTGAACAGGAGAACAAGATCAACTTTTACTGGGTTTAAACCCCAGTTTCGCGGAAATCTAGTTTAAATAAACACTGATATAGGGTATTAAAGGAAAAGAACTTCAACAAAAACCCAAATAAGTAAATATACTCTTCTTTCGTCTAAGAGGGTGATTTCTAGATGTTTTCAAAACTCAATTACTGACAGAAGTGAGGAGGATTTGTTCTGCAACTTTTCGTTGCACAACTCGGTAACCGTTAGGCCATTTTCGATCTCTCTCTCTCTCCAAGTGCATTCACGTGCATCAAATTAATGCAAAATTTTTAAAGCATACTTATTAATGTATTTTTATTAAACAGGTATACAGAAACTACTCTCAAAACCAAAGAAAGGCTATCCGGAAAGTTCTTTATTTTTTAATTTCGTTAAAATGATTAAATTAAAACCGCCGGAGGAAGTACACAAAAACACTGTCTATATTCATGAGTTTCGAAAAACACAGAAAAAGAAAAAAAAAAATTCGCGTTAACTCCAAACGTCGGAATAAACCAGAGTTCGTCTAACCAGTCCAGCCATCAATTTATTTCGCAAGTTTGGTGTGCTGCAGTTGGCAACACAGCGAGAATAAATCTGCCGTCCTGGCTTTCTGTTGAGTAAACCATGACCGCCGCTGCCGTTGCTTTACGACGACGTAGACTCCGCTCTAATCAAGAACCCCGAGTGATTCATGCCAAAGCCTACCTCCCGCCACAACCCGAGATGGACGTTTCGCGATCACGTGGCGGTCTCGTGTCTTCTCGCCCTCCACTTTACCTTGCTTTCCCTCCCGCCTTGGCGATCGATCACGCAGAGTCACGCGAAATCTCGCAGTGTCACGCACGTTGCAGCTATTTGCATGCATAAATAGCAGTTTACACGGAATATTAGATGTGATTATGCTCGTGTGTCTGGTTCCCCTTGTGCCGTGGCTATCTCCGGTAATGGTAAGGTTGGGGAGGGATTTGTGAGGGAAAGGGGGGGGGGGAAGGCTGAAGGGCAACATGTTCGTGTTTTGTGGGGGCAATTAAGGCGATGCGTTGTTGTCGTCACTCTTATCCGACAGGAACTTCTGCTAATGGGTTCTGGCGAAAAAGTAGATCCGAAAAAGCAGATTTCTGGATGGACAAATTGCGAAATATAAATGAACGTGGAGAAGATGCAGGCAGAATAAATTAATACAGAGAAAAATGATAATTCGTTTTATAAACATATGCGATATAATTAAAACATTATACTGCCTAAATTAGAGTCCTTACGACGTTAACTTTCTTCTTCTTCCAAGAGGTTGATTCCCATTCTGTCCTCTGTTGATCACCCTCTGGTACATTACCTATAATTCATTTTCTGGTATTGTCAGATCAAGTTGGGTTGCTTTGTCTCTGAGAGGCACCTTTGCGCACACAATGGGCTAAATGGCCAGGTCATAAGGACTCCAAAGCCAGGAGATTCCAAAGGCTCGGAGAACGTTGGGGAAAGTGATCCAATAGAGAACTTTTATCCAGGAGATAGATAGAGGTCTATCGTCAAGTCCATGCAGCGTGTTCTTTAACATGTACATTGTATGATTCTCTCTCCTGCTCATGGGGACCAGGGCCTAACATCCCATCCGACAGGGGGCAGGGGTGGCTCAGTCGGTCAGTAGGGGACACCGTTGGGCTTGGAATAGGCCGCCGTCGGATGGGACGTCAAGCCGTGGCCTCGTGTGCGGGAGATCCATACCCTGTGCACGTTAAAGAACACGCTGGATGGCCTTGACGGGAGGCTACCATCTGTCTCCCAACAGCTGTTCCAGTGGGTCCCCTCCCCCAACCTTCTCTGAGCCTTCGGGGTCCATGTGACCTGGCCATTTAGCCCATGGTGTGCAAAAAAGTGCCGCTCAGAGGTAAAACAACCCAACCCATCCGACAGACGGAGGACTTTTTGAGCCCATGAGGTCACATCAGTTGGTGCGTCCTCTTCTATTTTTCCGTTAAAAAGTATTCTTTGGGGACAATTATGTCGTAACACATGTCCTAGAAAAAATATCTTTCGCCTTTTTATTTTTTTAGGACATGCTTTCAGTTTTTTCCTTCTTCAGAACATCTTCAGATCCTTTTCTTTCTAGAATATTTTCATGCTATGTCGTTAGAAATACATTTCAAAAGCGTTATCAGTTACCAGTTCAAGTCTTAGCTTCAGCGTTATCAGTCCAAGTTTTATCTCCAGCGTTATAAGTTCAAGTCTTAGACCGATATCAGAATGTGGGCCAAATAATAATAAATCTTGAGAACATTCTTCATATTTCCAATGCCCTTTTAACATGACTATTCTTTTTTTCATTTCGTTATCAAATCTTCTATAATTTATAACCGTGGAACCAAGGTTGGGTTGGGTTGTTTTACCTCTGAGCGGCACTTTTTTGCACACCATGGGCTAAATGGCCAGGTCACATGGACCCCGAAGGCTCAGAGAAGGTTGGGGGAGGGGACCCACTGGAACAGCTGTTGGGAGACAGATGGTAGCCTCCCGTCAAGGCTATCCAGCGTGTTCTTTAACGTGCACAGGGTATGGCTCTCCCGCACACGGGGCCACGGCTTAACGTCTCATCCGAGGACGGCGGCCTTTCCAAGCCCATCGGTGTCCCCTATTCACCGTGGGTAGGGCGGGGAATTTTGCGGAGATAAATCTCAACGCTGACCCAGCTGGGACTCGAACCTGGGAACTACAGATTACGAGCCTGGCGCGCTACCGACTGAGCCACCCCCGCCCCTTGTGGAACCAAGGTATTCATACGTTGTTAGATGTAATTTTTTTTCTGTCATCAGTGACTTCGGGCGGGGGTCGAGTATTTGCTCAGTTAGTAAGGTGACCAGGTTCGTAATCCAAGTTCGAGCCCCACCTGGGCCAGCGTTGATATTTATCTCCTCTAATCCTGCCCTCGGTAAGAAAGGGAGACACCATTGGGCTTGGAAAGGCTGCCATCGGTCGCATGGGATGCTATTAAGCCGTTGCCCCGCGTGCAGGATACTTGAGTTGTTTTTCTTCTGATCAGCACTTTTTTACAGACAATGGACTCAATGACCAGGTCATAAGGACCCCGAAGGCTCAGAGAAGGTTGGAGACTCACTAGACAGCTGTTGGGAGACAGATGGTAGCCTTTCGTCAAGGCCATCTAGTGTGCTCTTTAATGGGCACAGGGAATGGCTACCCGCATATGGGGCCACGGCTTAACTCCCATCAGACGGACGGCGACCTTTCAAAATCCATCAGTGTCCCCTACTGATCGTGGGCAGAGAGGGGATTTTTGCGGAGATAAATCTAAACGCTGGCTAAGTTTGGACTCGAACCTGGGAACTGCAGATTACGAGCCTGAAGTGCTAGCGACCATACCGCCCCTCTGCAGGAGAGCCATATCTTATGCACATTAAAGAAGATATTGGATGTCTTTGACAGGATGCTTCCATCTGTCTCTGTCGTAACATCTCTGCGGTGAATCCCCTATTCTGAGCACTTTGGGTGAACTGACTATTTAGCGTGGGGCGGGGTGGCTCAGTCGGTAGCGCCCAAGCTCGTAATCTGTAGTTCCCAGGTTCGAGTCCCAGCTGGGTCAGCGTTGAGATTTATCTCCGCAAAATTCCCCGCCCTGCCCACGGTCAGTAGGGGACACCGATGGACTTGGAATAGGCCGCCGTCCGTCGGATGGAACGTTAAGCCGTGGCCCCGTGTGCGTGAGAGCCATACCCTGTGCACGTTAAAGAACACGCTGGATGGCCTTGACGGGAGGCTGCCATCTGTCTCTCAACAGCTGTTCCAGTGGGTCCCCTCCCCCAACCTTCTCTGAGCCTTCGGGGTCCATGTGACCTGGCCATTTAGCCCATGGTGTGCAAAAAAGTGCCTCTCAGAGGTAAAACAACCCAAGCCACTTCACCCTTAGCTCCAAAAAACATGCCAGAAAAATGGCTCAGAACAAAAACATGCTCCAAAAAACATGCCAGAATTCCATATTAAATTAGAATGGAAATCAAAGTTCCATGCGTGTAATATTTCAAATTTCTATCTACAAACCAACAGATAAATTTATAATTCAACTTGAAAAAAGAATACTTTCATTTTTCTTTTATTTCAATATATAATACACTCTTTTTTCCAGTTCTTCGCAATGACATTCAGAATAAGCAACCCAAAAATATGATTTCTCCCAAGACGACGGTGATGAATTTTGAAGAAGAAACTCTCTTAGACTCCGTTGTTTTTCAAGAAAAGATTTTGCAGCAACAGTTGTCGCATAGGCGAGCTCAAAAATCTAATCACAAAGGGTTTTTTTTTTTTACTTTTACCTCTAGTGTCCCCCCCCCCCCCACACACACACACCAACCGCTTTTTTTTATCCACCCGTGCAGCAAGAACACAGAGCGTTTGTGTGCCGAACATAAAAAAAAAAAGTCTTATTCTTCCATAGAAAAATTTTCACACTTTAAAAATGAGATTAACCTAAGTAATTCTGCAGAAGATTATTTGAAGACGACGCAGTAATCTATTGTAAGGAAGAAACGGATGATTAGATGAAGAGGAGGAGGATGGCGGAGGATTTCTGGTGCACGCGTTGTACTCCGAAATGGGAAACATGCCGAGCGAAGGAGAAAAAAATTGCATTCATCGTCATAGTGTGAAGGGTAAAACAAAAAAAGGAAACGAGAAAGAATAATATTGACTTTAGTCAGCAAGCTTATACTTTCTACTGAGAGACAGCAGCATTTGCTGTCAGCGTACGTCAGATTTGTTCACAGGGGGGGGGGTCTTTTTGGAGCGGCTCAGTCGGTAGCGAGCCAGACTCGTTATCTGATGTTCCAGGTTCGAGTACCCCCTGAGCAAGCGTTGACATTTATCTCCACAAAACTCCCCCACACTGCCCTCGCTCAGTAGGGAACACAAATGGGCTTGAAAATGCCGCCATCCGTCGGATGGGATGTTAATCTGTGGTTCCATGTACGGGGAAGCCATACCCTGTGCACGTTAAAAAAACGCAGGATGGCCTTGACGGGAGGGTACCATTGTTTCCTAATAGCTATCCAGTGAGTACCCTCCCCTAAGGGGCTCAGTCGGTAGCGCGCCAGGCTCGTAATCTGTAATTCCCAGGTTCGAGTCCCAGCTGGGCCAGCGTTGAGATCTATCTTCGCATATTCCCCCGCCCTGCCCACGGTCAATAGGGGACAGCGATGGGCTTGGAAAGGCCGCCGTCCGTCGGATGGGACGTTAAGCCGTGGCCCCGTATGCTGTGCACGTTAAAGAACATGCTGGATAGCCTTGACGGGAGGCCACCATCTGTCTCCCAACAGCTGTTCCAGTGGATCCTCTCCCCTAACCTTCTCTGGGTCTTCGGGGTCCTTGTGGCCTGGCCATTTAGCCCATGGTGTGCAAAAAAGTGCCGCTCAGAGGTAAAACAATCCAATCCAACCCTCCCCCAAACTTCTCTGAGCATTAGGAGTCCTTGTGACCTGGCCTTTAACCCAATGTGGGCAAAAAAACTGCCGCTCAGAGGTAAAATAACCCAACCCACCAAATAGACAAAATCTAGTTGTTTTCACTTGGCCATTCTCGACTTTCAAGCCTGGTTAAAATCCAGTTGACTTCCCAAAGCAAAACTATGCCTTTTGCTTTCGCATTATAAAATGCCGTTATTTTTCACGTTTAACGGAATTTTAAAATGGTTCTTTAACCCTTTCACGACTAAGGGAAACATTTTTCCCATTTTGAAATTGGTGATTGTCGTATTTAATTATAACCTTATCTGCATTTTTTATACAGAATGTCAAAATAGAACGTATGCCGAACGCAATTACGTAAACGGGAACGTTTAGAAAACAAAAACAGAACTGTCAGGACGCATAATATATGTACTATGTGCAATGTCCATCTTTGCATCACTACCAAAAGAAATTGCTTCGCAGAATATCATAATTAGCACATCATTTTGTATAGTAATTTTATTTCATAATTTTGTATTATTTTAGTTAACATTTTGTTCTAATAAACCAATAAATAAAAGACATTGCATAATAAGCCTAACTATAATTTGTGTTACCTTTATAGTCCATTGGGAAAAATATTTCCCATAAAATTTCAAAAAAACTACACATTGTTATGTATTTTTCTTGTGATTTTTATTTATTTTACGTCTAAACAAACTAAAATTTACTCTTAGAAACCTAATAGTCCTGCAAGGGTTAAAAAGTGGATATTCGTTTATAATTCCCCTCTATATAAAATTTTTATCAATTACAGCAAAGAGAAAAAATAATTCTTAAATAAATTTCAATTGAACTATTTAAGATTCTGCTAACGCATTCATCAAATAACAATAATGAAATGGTGTGAGAATAATACAACATAATTATAAAACGTAAAGATAGAATACTTAACAGACATTTATGAACTAAAGTAATGTAAAAAAAAAAGATATTAATAACAGCAGCATGAAATATCTGTCATTAATATAACTAAGTTTTTTTCTTTCATTTAAAGATAACAGATAAAAAAACTGCAAAATGATAATACTTAGGTAGTACAGTCGGTCAAAAAAATATCCGAACACTATGGTTGATTACAGAATTCAGAAAAAAATATCTGGCAACGATTTTTTTAAGAAGGCCGCCGTGATCTGGCAACCTTCGTGTCACGTGACACGAAGGTTGCCAGATCACGAACTTCTAACGTCATATTTTTTTCTGAATTCTGTAATCAACTATAGTGTTCGGATATTTTTTAATATATAAATGCGTATGAATATATAATGCAATGAATATGGAGCGTGTGCAGTTATCGTTCACAGCAACTGGAGCGGTTGCGGTTAATGTTCACAGCACATTGGATCGTGTGAGCTCACAAAGACCTGTATCGTGTGGGCTCACTCACGGAAATATTAAGCGTGTGCAGTTACCGTTCACAGCAAACTGGAGTGGTTGCGGTTAATGTTCACAGCACATTGGATCGTGTGAGCTCACAAAGACGTAGATCGTGTGGGCTCACTCACGGAAATATTGAGCGTGTGCAGTTACCGTTCACAGCAAACTGGAGCGTGTGCAGTAACTGCACACGCTCCAGTTTGCTGTGAACGGTAACTGGAGCGTGTACAGCAACTGTACACGCTCCAGATATTTTTCCTGAATTCTGTAATCACGTGACACGAAGGTTGCCAGATCACTAACTTCTAACGTCATATTTTTTTCTGAATTCTGTAATCAACTATAGTGTTCGGATATTTTTTTAAGCGACTGTACAGTGGATCTCTCAGGCCTTGTTTTTATGTTTCTAATTTTCATCATGCTGTAATTACCTTGCTGCACCAGAACTATGCTTTCGAGTTTTGTGATTTTACAACGCAACGAACATCAAGGGATTTATTTTTCGCTAAGTACGTATATAAAAAGCTAACCCTAAATGACACTGAAATATCGATCAAAAGCAGAAGCTTGCCTTCCTAGCACACGACGAATCTTAACGAAACATCGAAGGAGACGACGACTGCTATTCCAGTCAACGAGATCAATCTGCCATACCTGTTGCACAAGCGGCGGCACTTGGCGAATCTCTAAGCAGCAAATATAAAATTGATAAGAAACTGTTTGGCCGAGGGTGGCCTTTTGGTTTACGATTCGGTTGAACTTCGTATCGTAAGATTAGAAGTTCTGTGTTTTGGACAGATATTATATCATAAAGAATGTTCTGTTATTCATATCGACTGTTGATGTTTTGGCGGGATTTTATTTGTATATATTGGATGTGAATTAGAACACTATTTTTTCTATTGAGTTAACTGATTAGATCAATAGCTCTAGACTGGTCAGATAAATACTCTTAATATCAGACTTAAATCAGATCAATAGCTAATGGAGATGGCTCAGTCGGTAGCGCGACAGGCTTGTAATCTGTAGTTCCCAGGTTCGAGTCCCAGCTGGGTCAGCGCTGAGATTTAGTTCCGTAAAATTCCCCGCCCTGCCCACGGTCAGTAAGGGATGCCGATGGGCTTTGAAACACCGCCGTCCGTCGGATGGGGCGTTAAGCCTTGGCCCCGTGTATGTGAGAGTCGCACAATGTGCACGTTAAAGAACACGCTGGATGGCCTTGACGGGAGGCTACATGTCTCCCAAGAGCTGTTCCAGTGGGTCTCCTCCCCCAACCTTCTCTGAGCCTTCGGTGTCCTTGTGACCTGGCCATTTAGCCCATGATGTGCAAAAAAGTGCCGCTCAGAGGTAAAACAACCCAACAGCTCTAAAAGTCAGCTAAGCCGACCAGGCGTCTATGGCGTCTGAAGACAACTTTTACCAAATCTAAGCCTAACTAAGCAAATTTGCCACTTTGCCACTCGATAAAAAAGGATGTTTAAGCAGCCCTTTTATACAAGAAAATTTTTAGGAGAAATCAGTAATAAAAACTGAATTTTAATATCATTATTAATTAATTAATATTACTTCGTAGCTAATAAGCTTCTAAAGTTTACCTTATTTATAAAAAAAAAAACAAATACTTTTGAAATTCATGGAATATTATTGTTGTCTTAACAATCAATCCATGGCAAAAAAATAAAGTTAACAAATTAGTAAAAATTAGGTAATAAAAAGTCGTTAAAAATAAAATTAATAGTTTGAGGTACAAAAAAATAGTTATTTAGCTGTATAATTATTGGCTATAAAAATAATTATCTGTATAGAAAAATATTTAATTCGCCTGCGAGTTTCCTTTAAATATTTATATAAAAATCAATTTAGCAAAAATGAAATGGTTCTTCTAACTATTCGAGTCTCGGTTTGTTTTACCTCTCAACAACACTTTAGTAGCCAATGTGAAAAATGGGCATATCATAAGGACTCCCCAAGGTTCAGGGGCGGCGGTGCTCAGTCGGTAGCGCACCACGCTCGTAATCTGCAGTTCCCAAGTTTGAGTCCCAGCTGGGTCAGCTTTTGAGATTTATCTCTGCAAAACTCGCCGCCCTGCCCACGTCAGTAGGGGACACCGATGGCCTTGGAAACGCCGCCGTCCGTCTGATGGGACGTTAAACCGTGGCCCCGTGTGCGGGAGAGCCATACCCTGTGCACGTTAAAGAACACGCTGGATGGCCTTGACGGGAGGCTACCATCTGTCTCCCAACAGCTGTTCCAGTGGGTCCCCTCCCCCAATCCTTCTCTGAGCCTTCGGGGTCCATGTGACCTGGCCATTTAGCCTATGGTGTGCAAAAAAGTGCCGCTCAGAGGTAAAACAACCCAACCCATGTTATGCAAAAAAGTGCCGCTCAGAGGTAAAACAACCCCAAGGTTCAGTATTACTTAGGGAGATCTATTGGACACTCTTAGGAGACAAGCATCTTTTCAATACCATCATATGTGTTCTTTAGAGTAGACTGAGAACGTTACTCCTGCACTATGTGCTTGGGATTAGCGTCCCATCTGAAGGACAACGGATTAGCCAAGCCCATCGCCATCTTCTTTCTCATCGAGGACAGTTAAGAGAGAAAATCGCAACACCAGCAAAGGAGAGTTGGGTTGGGTTGTTTTACCTCTGAGCGGCACTTTTTTGCACACCATGGGCTAAATGGCCAGGTCACATGGACCTCGAAGGCTCAGAGAAGGTTGGGGGAGGGGACCAACTGGAACAGTTGTTGAGATACAGATGGTAGCCTCCCGTCAAGGCCATCCAGCGTGTTCTTTAACGTGCACAGGATATGGCTCTTCTACACACGGGGCCACGGCTTAACGTCCCATCCGACGGACGGCGGCCTTTCCAAGCCCATCGGTGTCCCCTACTGACCGTGGGCAGGGCGGGGAATTTTGCGGAGATAAATCTCAACGCTGACCCAGCTGGAACTCGAACCTGGAAACTACAGATTACGAGCCTACCGACTGAGCCACCCCCGCCCCACAAAGGAGAGACTTGAATCAGAGAATATCACGTCTTGAGCCTTGTGCTCTCGCTACTGGGCAATTTCATTCCCAACAATCCACAAACTCAACCCGTACTGACGTAAGTAAATGAAATAGGACTGGTAATGAATATTAATAATGACTTTCAGAGAGTTATTAAAACAAATAAACAAACCTTTAAATACCAAAGGATCCAGTTGGGTTGCATTGAGTTATTTTTGTTCTGATAAATAAAGAACACGCTGGATGACCTTGACGGGAGGCTACCATCTGTCTTCCAACAGCTGTTCCAGTGGGTCCCCTCCCCCAACCTTCTCTGAGCCTTCGGGGTCCATGCGACCTGGCCATTTAGCCCATGGTATGCAAAAAAGTGCTAAATAGACAGGTCACAAATACCCGAATGACTTAGAGTTGAATAGAGATAGGGCTCTAGACTCTACTCTGGACAGCTTCTAGGAAATAGAGGATGGATGGCCTTCCCTCACCCCTCTCTAAACAAATCTCAAGGCCAGCCGTCGTGATTCCTTAACGTGCGGGTGCACAGGGTGGTTCATGCACATGGAGCCAGGGAGGGCTTTTGGAGCGAGCACATGAAGCACTGGCCTCAGATGGAAATTTTTAGAACTGCAAAAACTGTTAAAAAATGTAAATATACAAAATTATGCCGCAAATTATTCTTTTTTCTACTTTTTTTTCCGTTTTTCCATATGAATAAGAAAAAGTGAACATGCACATTTCAAGACAGGGCACGGATGAATATTTTATAATGATTTTGTTGGAATTATTAATAACTAATGTATATATGATTTCAACCTCTAATAAAAAAAGAAATTCTATTTGATGTTAATATCAAATGTATTTTCCCTGGACTGCCTGTCCTACTTGGAGGGGGCGGGGGTGGCTCAGTCGGTAGCGCGCCAGGCTCGTAATCTGTAGTTCCCAGGTTCGAGTCCCAGTTGGGTCAGCGTTGAGATTTATCTCCGCAAAATTCCCCGCCCTGCCCACGGTCAGTAGGGGACACCGATGGGCTTGGAAAGTCCGCCGTCCGTCGGATGGGACGTTAAGCCGTGGCCCCGTGTGCGGGAGAGACATACCCTGTGCACGTTAAAGAACACGCTGGATGGCCTTGACGGGAGGCTACCATCTGTCTCCCAACAGCTATTCCAGTGGGTTCCCTCCCCCAACCTTCTCTGAGCCTTCGGAGTCCATGTGACCTGGCCATTTAGCCCATGGTGTGCAAAAAATGTGCCTCTCAGAGGTAAAACAACCCAACCCAACTGTCCTACTTGGACAGTATTCACTACCCAGGAGACCCTCAACAATGGAGAGAAAAAACGATGCAGATGAATTCTAGAAAATGGTGCCTGAAAGAGGCCACAATATGGCGGCAGACGGCGATCAATAGATGCCTTAATTTTGGCGAGAAGTGAGTATTTTTTAGGGTATTTTAAAGTTTGGTATTTAGCCAATCAAATTAAATTCGTTTAATTACAACGAAAACTGGGGCGGGGGTGGCTCAGTCGGTAGCGCGCCAGGCTCGTAATCTGTAGTTCCCACGTTCGAGTCCCAGCTGGGTCAGCGTTGAGATTTATCTCCGCAAAAATTCCTCGCCCTTCCCACGGTCAGTAGGGGACACCGATGGGCTTGGAAAGGCCGCCGTCCGTCGGATGGAACGTTAAGACGTGGCCCCGTGTGCGGGAGAACCATACCCTGTGCACGTTAAAGAACACGCTGGATGGCCTTGACGGGAGGCTACCATCTGTCTCCCAACAGCTGTTCCAGTAGGTCCCCCCTCCCCCAACCTTCTCTGAGCCTTCGGGGTCCATGCGACCTGGCCATTTAGCCCATGGTGTGCAAAAAAGTGCCGCTCAGAGGTAAAACAACCCCAATTCCACAACAACGAAAACTCAAATAATGATTTCGATATGACGTCATAGAGTTGTTCCTCAAAATGTCTCCATAAGTTAAATTCGTGTACAGTCGCTCAAAAAAGTATCCGGACACTATGGTAGATTACAGGATTCAGAAAAAATATCTGGAAACGATTTTTTTAGAAGTTAGTGATCTGGCAACCTTCGTGTCACGTGACACGAAGGTTGCCAGATCACTAACTTCTAAAAAAAATCGCTGCCAGATATTTTTTTTGAATTCTGAAATCAACCGTAGTGTTTGGATATTTTTTAATATATATAATGCGTATGAATATATAATGCAATGAATATGGAGCGTGTGCAGTTAGCATTCACAGCAAACTGGAGCGGTTGCGGTTAATGTTCACAGCACATTGGATCGTGTGAGCTCACAAAGACCTGGATCGTGTGGGCTCACTCACGGAAATATTAAGCGTGTGCAGTTACCGTTCACAGCAAACTGGAGCGGTTGCGGTTAATGTTCACAGCACATTGGATCGTGTGAGCTCACAAAGACCTGGATCGTGTGGGCTCACTCACGGAAATATTGAGCGTGTGTAGTTACCGTTCACAGCAAACTGGAGCGTGTGCAGTAACTGCACACTCTCCAGTTTGCTGTGAACGGTAACTGGAGTGTGTACAGTTGTTGTATACACCCTCCAGATATTTTTCCAGAATTCTGTAATCACGTGACACGAAGGTTGCCAGATCACTAATTTCTAAAAGAAAATCGTTGCCAGATATTTTTCTGAATCCTATAATCTACCATAGTGTTCGGATACTTTTTTCAGCGACTGTACAAGTGATCTTATTCCAAAGCAGAGTTAAAGATAGCTTTCATTTGCATGACTAGTTCTGTTTCATAGAATACACCAATGATATACAAGCAAAACATATTTGCATGCAGACTGTTTTAGAATCTTGCATTTGCCTTTTTAGCAGACGATCTCTAGGAAGCAGCTCAAGAACAGTTAGCAAAATGGCTGACGGTAGCGTAGCAGAAGACAACATGGTCAACGAGCGAAAAATACTTCCAGGATTTTCGAAACAGGCGAATTATAATGTAAGTTAAAAAGAGAACCATCTTGGTTACATAAGAAACAACTAAATGTCGAATAAAGAACACATATTCCGAAATAGCTTTTTTCTGAACATTAGGGCAGAAGAATTGGACAAAGTAGAAGAAGACGATGTCACCAGCGAGGCGGAATTGTTCATCGCAATTTGGTTTTCAAGGAGCAAGAAGCTTCTTGGCATTCTAGGTGAACCACGCGATTAATTTGCCGAAAACACTCTTGTGTTTTTTGTTTACATATGCAGGTGACAGCACTTTTCATGCAGTGTGAGTCACGTATTGAAAAAAGAAAATGTTTACCATGAGAACAAGACGATGGTTGAAACTGACTGGGATACACAAATGCACAAGTTGAAGGAGCAGATTTTATGAACAGTTGGGTTGTTTTACCTCTGAGCGGCAGTTTTTTGCACTCCATGGGCTAAATGGCCAGATCACAAGGACCCCGAAGGCTTTGGGTTGGGTTGTTTTACCTCTGAGCGGCACTTTTTTGCACACCATGGGCTAAATGGCCAGGTCACAAGGACCCCGAAGGCTTTGGGTTGGGTTGGGTTGTTTTACCTCTGAGCGGCACTTTTTGCACACCATGGGCTAAATGGCCAGGTCACATGGACCCCGAAGGCTCAGAGAAGATTGGGGGAGGGGACCCACTGGAACAGCTGTTGGGAGACAGATGGTAGCCTCCCGTCAAGGCCATCCAGTGTGTTCTTTAACGTGCACAGGGTATGGCTCTCCCGCACACGGGGCCACGGCTTAACGACCCATCCGACGGACGGCGGCCTTTCCAAGCCCATCGGTGTCCCCTACTGACCGTGGACAGGGCGGGGAATTTTGCGGAGATAAGTCTCAACGCTGACCCAGCTGGGACTCGAACCTGGGCCCCGAAGGCTCAGAGAAGTTTGGGGGAGGGGATCCACTGGAACAGCTGTTGGGAGACAGATGGTAGCCTCCCGTCAAGGCCATCCAGCGTGTTCTTTAACGTACACAGGGTATGGCTCTCCCGCACACGTGGCAACGGCTTTACGTCCCATCCATAATTATGAATTTATGAACAGACAGAACAATTTAATGTTATTTGTACACAGCGGATTTTTTTTTCGTTCTCTACTTAGCTGTCAAAAACTATCCTCTATTTTTCCCGATATCAAATAATTAATCCATAGATTCTGCATGTTGAAATACTTGCCACTGGTCCTTTTCACAATCAATCTTTAATATATAATCCGAAAAATTGAACAAAAGACGGGAATACTACATGATAACTCTCACATGTATTTCTGGGGGCGGGGGTGGCTCAGTCGGTAGCGTGCCAGGCTCGTAATCTGTAGTTCCCAGGTTCGAGTCCCAGCTGGGTCAGCGTTGAGATTTATCTCCGCAAAATTCCCCGCCCTACCCACGGTCAGTAGGGGACACCGATGGGCTTGGAAAGGCCGCCGTCCGTCGGATGGGACATTAAGCCGTGGCCCCGTGTGCGGGAGAGACATACCTTGTGCACGTTAAAGATCACACTGGATGGCCTTGACGGGAGGCTACCATCTGTCTTCCAACAGCTATTCCAGTGGGTCCCCTCCCCCAACCTTCTCTGAGCCTTCGGGTCCATGTGACCTGGCCATTTAGCCCATGGTGTGCAAAAAAGTGCCGCTCAGAGGTAAAACAATCCAACCCATGTATTTCTGGATAGACTGCATCAGTTGGGTGCTAGCAGGGGGGAGGAAATTTACAACCTTCATCCCCCACCCCCGTACTTGGGTAGGTTGGGTTGGGATGTTTTACCTCTGAGCGGCACTTTTTGCACACCATGCTAAATGGCCAGGTCACAAGGACCCCAGGGCTCAGAAAAGGTTGGGGGAGGGGACCCACTGGAACAGCCGTTAGGAGACAGATGGTAGCCTCCCGTCAAGGCCATCCAGCGTGTTCTTTAACGTGCACAGGGTGTGACTCAGGGTAATGACTACTTGGGCACTCCATTGGACTGCATGTTATACAAATTTGTGAACTTAAGCAATCAAATCAGGGGCGTAGCGAAAGATTATGGGGGAATCCTCCTCAAGATTTTGCCAACTCACCAAAACTTCACAAAAAAAATTCTAATTTTTACATCTTACCAAGTCACTTCGAATGTTTTCAAATTGTCTCGATTTTGTCAACCCTCCTTAATTTCACAAAAACAATTCCAATTTTAACAACTCACCTGGATTTTACCAATTCGCTTCGAATTTTGCCAACTTCGATTTACTTTGGGATGGGGGGGCCCTCCTCATTCTCCCACCTCCCCTCATAGCTACGCCATAAGTCAAATTAAGGGCAATATATATATATATATCAATATAAGTTGCAGAAAGCATAAATAATATTTTCGTGGAAGTATTTATTTGCAGCAAAATGGGCAGATGGAATGTTAACGAAAATGGAAATCTTCAAAATCATTGGTTTAAGTTTCAAAGGCATCTCGTAGATTTGTTTTACATCTCGGTGGTCTTTTTGTGCATACGATGGTCCAAATGATGCCCAGGTCACAAACACACCACAAAAGTTCAGATCTATGTGGGTTGGATCAGTTGTAACGCTAGGCAGGATCAGTTGGTATCTGCAGTTCTTAGGTTCGATTCCCACCTGGGCCAGCATTGAGATTTACTTTACTAAACTCTCACCCTGCCCTCGGTTGGTTGAGTTGTTTCACCTCTGAGCAGATCTTTTTTGCACACGATGAGCTAAATGACCAGGTCACAAGGACCCCAAGGGCTCAGAGAATGTTGGGAGAGGGTACCCACTAGAACAGCTGTTGGGAAAGAGGTGGTAGCCTTCCGTCAAGGCCATCCAGCATATTCTTTAACGCGCACAGAGATGGCTTTCTCGCACACGGAGTCACGGCTTAACGTCCCATACGACGGACGGCAGCCTTTCCAAGCCCATCAATATCTGTACTGATCTTGGGCAGGGCGAGTTTTCGGAGATAATTTTCAACGCTGGCCCAGCTGAAACATGTACCTGGGAACTTCAGATTACGACCCTGGAGCAACCGGCTGAGTTACCCCCGTCCCTTACGCGGTTGGTAGGAGACACTGATGGGCATTGGAAATGCCGCCCTCCATCGGAAGGGATGTTAAAGCCGTGGCTCAGTGTGTAGGAGAGCCATACAGTACGCACGTTAAGGAACACGCTGGATGGCTTTGATGGGAGACTAGTCTTCTAACATCTGCCCAATGGGTCTCCTTCCCCCGAACCTCTCTAAGCCGTTGGGATCCTTGTGACCTGGTCATTTAGGCCACTGTGTGCAAAAAAAAGTGCCGCTCAGAGCACTTATTTTTTATCTATAATTATTATCAATCTAACTAATTCATATTGATTAATGCAATTAATTATTCTATTAGTTAATATTATTTATCTGCAGTCATATAGAGCTTAAAGTCACTTTAAAAATCCTTTTTTAATACATTTCCGCAAAAAAATTTTATGCTAAAGTTTTTATAAAATTTCTTTCCAAGTTGAAAAATGTGGGAAAAAAATAGAATCTTTACAATAAACTTTTTTTCTTACTCGGACGCTACAAAAAAATTAAAATGCGAAAAAGCACATTTCCATTCTGCAGTGAACTGCCAGAAATAAGCAGCTTTTAAAGCACGATTCTTTGAAAAAAAAAATATTTTAACCATTTCTAAAAGAATATTTAAATCACACACCTGATTACGTAATTCCTCAACATTTTGGGAAAAAAAACAATCCATTTTTAACCGCAAATGTTTCCGTTAAAACATTCCCAAACTTTTAAGCCTAAATTCCCCCCCCCCCCCAAAAAAAATAGTAAAAAAGCATCGAAACTTGCACTGAAAGCGTAAATTCAGAATTATCAAGCCCTTTACGATAAACTTAATCCATCAACGCATTTTCCATTCCGCATTTACATCTTCTCTCCACCAAAGTGGAAAAAGCCACGAATCTCCGATTCTCAGACCCACATAAAAAAAATAAATCTGTAGGTATCCATTATAAGTCATAAACCAAAGCGAATATTTTTTTCCCTTTTACCTGATGTTAGCTTCTACCATGTCATCCGTGACAGCACATTTTCGACGACCAACGTTGAAAATGTTTGGTATCTTCCCCTTTTCCCTCCCTCTGCAGAAGCATTAGCGACGTTAGCTCTGCCATTATTCCACCATTTTCAGTAACGGTATTTTGTAGATGAAGCGTTGGAAGTATTGCTACCAAATCGACACCAAAAAGTTCAAGTAATCAGGCAAATTCCTCGCCGCAGCACAGCCTAAATGGCTTCCCGAATGGCTTCGCGCGTGAAGGTCTGTATGATGTCACCAGATTCAGGGAATAAATACTTGCTGGCCAATCATTTGCTCCGCGCGCGCCAACAATGCTTCGTTGCCAGAGCGACAAGTCCAGTATCTAGTAATAGGAAATATAATTTGAAGGTCGACAGCTAAAATAAAGTACAGGATTTTTTTTTTCCCTAACAGTTATTCGTTTTGAAATGGTGCTCATCAAAGGATGGTTTTAAAAGCTGTGTGGCACATCCTATAAATTTGCAATTTGTAATTTTTACACTAAAACTATTAAGATAGGTAATGGATTTTTTTTTTCTCTCTGTGTGTGTTGTGTGAACTCTTTAACGAGGGTTTGTTAGCGGCAATTTTAAACTTTCTCCATAAAATCTAATAATGTCAAAGGGTTCTATTCAGCGTACAGCTTTGCCAGAAATGATCTGTTTCAAAAGATGAGGTAACGACTCATTACAAAAAATTATTTTTGAAATGGCGACATAATGGGAACTGCAAAATGATAATTTCATAGCGGTAACTGTGGTCAGAATGATAAGAGTTATTAAACCTCTAAAGAACTGATGAAACTGGATTTTATTTTTTTCTGTAGGGAATCAAACCTTTTCGGACACAGGTAGGCGTTTAGGAACAAAATTGGCGTATTAGTGTTGTAATTTATTTTCATCGCTATGACTTTACCGTTAACGAAACGTAATTTTACCCGTCTCGTGGAGAATCACAATCAAGACACTGCGAAACATGTACTATTTATTCTTGGTTTCCGTTCATCAGAACTTTCTAAATTTTGATTCGAAACTTTTTCGTTGAGAAAAGGAACTTACGGGAAGGAATGTAGCCTGTAAATATTTCCGAGGGCACGGGATGCCATGTAGATACGAAGCTTGGTTGGTTGGTTGGCTGATAGTTTGGGTTTTATGGCGCAGTGGAAACTAAGGCCATTATGCGCCAAACGAAATGCAAACGATAAAAAGACACGAAAGTCTACAACCAATTTTAAAACAACAACACAAAAGGCAAAAACACTAACTTCGTAATAAGGTAAAACAACAAAGAACGAATGTATTAATAACATGCAAAAAAAATGATAAATATATGTCAAGCAGAGTCGGGCGAGTATTTTTGCGGAGTCGAATGTAGGTAGTTTGTTGCCGGGTGGCCTCCTTGTCATGTGATAAAGCATAAACCTTTAGAAATTAAATTTTTTATAAACGTACAAAAATTATAAAGCCAGCTACCGTTCCAGCAGAGCAAGTTTTTTGTTAGCTCTAACTGATGCAGTTGGGTTGTTTTACATCTGAGCGGCACTTTTTTTGCACAAAATGGACTAAATGGCCAGGTCACAAGAACACTGAAGGCTCAGAAAAGGTTGCGGGAGGGAACCCACTGGAACAGCTGTTGGGAGACAGATGGTAGTCTCCCGTCGAGGCCATCCAGCGTGTTCTTTAACGTGCACAGGGTACGGCTCTCCCGCACACGGAGCCACGGCTTAATGTCCCATCCGACGGGCGGCGGTCTTTCCAAGCCCATCGGTGTCTCCTACTGATCGTGGGCAAGGCGGGGAGTTTTGCGGAGATAAATCTCAACGCTGACCCAGCTGGGACTCGAACCTGGGAACTTCAGATTACGTGCCTGGCGCGCTACCGACTGAGCCACCCCCGCCCCAGATCCGGGCTTTGTTTCAATTATTCTGTGAGGTGTAGAGCGATGGAAAGAATAGAGAAAGCACAAAGACACGCATTAATTAATTGAGTGGCTACCTCTTAGTCACAATATTATAAGTAAGCTGTGGAATCAACTCCAAAATACTCAGTTTGTCTATTGAAGATCAATTCAATACGAGGCTCAGTCAGTAGAGCGCTAAGCTCGTTATCTGCAGTTCCTAGGTTCGAGTCCCAATTGTCCCTTACCCTACCCTCTATGGAAAAGGGGCCAATTATGTGCTTGGAAAGGCAGCTGTCCATCAAAGAGAATGTAAGCCTTAGTTCAGCGAGCAAGAGAGACATACCATTTTCACGTTAGAGAACGTATAGAGAACACTCTGCATGTCTTTGACTGGAGGGGCGGGGGGGGGGGCTCAGTCAGTAGCGCGCCAGGCTCGTAATCTGTAGTTCCTAGGTTCGAGTCCCAGCTGGGTCAGCGTTGAGATTTATCTCCGCAAAATTCCCCGCCCTGCCCACGGTCAGTATAGGGGACACCGATGGGCTTGGAAAGGCCGCCGTCCGTCGGATGGGACGTTAAGCCGTGATCCCGTGTGCAGGAGAGCCATACCCTGTGCACGTTAAAGAACACGCTGGATGGCCTTGACGGGAGGCTACCATCTGTCTCCCAACAACTATTCCAATGGGTGCCCTTCCCCCAACCTTCTCTGAGCCTTCGGGGTCCATGTGACCTGGCCATTTAGCCCATGGTGTGCAAAAAAATGTCGCTCAGAGGTAAAACAACGCAACCCAAAGTCTTTGACTGGAGGCTACCAACTGTCTCCTAACAACTGTACATTGGGTCTCCTCCCGCTACACAACTTTGAACTCTTGAAGTTTTTTAGAGCACTTCGGCCAAAGAGGAGCACTTAGAAGTAAAACCACAAACTTAACCAGTTGAATTTTATCTTAATATAGAGAATCGAAAATGGTTGTTAAAAGAATTCGAGCCGAAGAAATTTGTGCTCGTTATTATGCATATATCTCATCCTACCAAGCACACTAGGGAAAATACATCTGCATATGTACAGCAAACTCTGGGAAGTGCAGAATCATAAGCATTCGACAGGTAAAAATAGATATTCCTCTAAAAGAAACTCTTAAATTCGAAACTTTTTTTTATAATTACAGTCAAGCTCAAAGCTCAAAAGAAACGAAAGAACTGTTTAAGCTCAAGGAAACGAAAAAACTGTCTGTTCTAAAAATATACGTTGGGTTGTTTTACCCCTGAGCGGCACTTTTTTTGCACACCATGGGCTAAATGTCCAGGTCACATGGACCCCGAAAGCTCAGAGAAGGTTGGGGGAGGGTACCCACTGTAATAGCTGTTGGGAGACAGATGGTAGCCTCCCGTCTAGGCCATCCAGCGTGTTCTTTAAGTGCACAGAGTATGACTCTCTTCCCGCACACGGGGCCACGGCTTAACGTCCCACCGACGGACGGCGGCCTTTACAAACCCATCTGTGTCCCCCACTGACCGTGGGCAGGGCGGAGAGTTTTGTGGAGATATATCTCAACGCTGACCCAGCTGGGACCAGTCTGGCGCGCTACCACCCCCACCCCATAAAAAAAATATACGTAAGCGGTTTAAATACTAATTACATAATCCGCAATAGATTCCCACTTTGTGGAATGCTTCGTTCCTACATTGAGTAAACAATTTTTGCAACTTTACTGTTCAACATTAGTAAATTCTGCAAGCCTCATTCTTTTCCCTATATCGCAATCTATCTGTCCCAGTACCATCTCTTTGTTCTTTAAAATGGTTGGCAGAATACTGCGAAGAATTCCGAATTCTTTGCAATGTCTCTTTTCTTCTTTCCACTTCTTTCAACTGCAATGATCACTTTTACTTTATCACTTAATGACAATGCATTCAATTTACGCTTTGCTGCCATTCTAATACAATTAAATCTGTAACAAGAGAAACTTGCTCTAAAATAAAATTAAAGTTATCACTTTCTATGTGGAGTGAGAAGAATGCTTCTCCTGTCAGCCGTGCGGGATGATGGAGGCAGTGCATAGATAATAAGAATCACTCTGTCCATCTGCAAGTAGTGGGGCCAATGAGAATCATTTTGTCCACCTAGCGAGAATTTCATCAACTTACCATCACCAGTAACAAAATATCATGGAAAAAGTCTGATCAAAAAGGAGTTTTCTTTAAAATATTTTTCGTAAAATTTCGAGTTATTGAGGTGACTTTGAAAAACATAGTTTCGAGTTAGAGAGAGCAAAAATGCAATAAATGTATACAGATTTGGCTAAGAATTTAAAAAATTTTGAGTTAACGAGAAATTCGAAATACAGAGTTTCGAGTTAACGAGAGTTGACTGTATAAACGATATCTATATAGGGAAAAACATTTAAAACCCTTCATTCAACCCAAACATTTCGTTTCAAAGAGCAAAATGCTTGTTTCATTCATTGCCAGCTAATATTCCTCCAAACTCACCACTGACTTTTTATTCGGTGAGCCTCCATGTACAAATGCATATCCATCCATCAGGCCAACGGAAGAGCAAACATCACAAACTACGACACGGAAACATATGCACCATCCGCACTTCCCCAAAACACCCGAAAGCCTCCTGTCAAACAAAAAACAGTCGCCAAAAGCTAGGAAATTAAAGCGACCTTTAAGTGTAAACTGCTTGATCAATAGTTGGACATGCGACCAGCGTCTTTTCTGGCGCCATAAATCTTTCTCTGAGTGTGAAATATCGAGAGAAGTTTGACAGCGGCTGAAATGATTGCCTTTCAGCTGAAGCCACGAGGATTTCGCTTTTCTTTCCCCCAACAGGGATGAGGAGTAAAGAAATCATTCCTCACGTGATAAAGCTACTGAACCATGAAGTTCGCGGGAGATGCGGAGAGGCTTTTGGTTGTGTAGTCATTAACATTAATTCTTTACGTTAAGAGTGTGACTTTTAAACGTTTCCTGATATACACTTCCCTGCCAAAATATTAGAGAATTTCTGTAATGTCAATAGGAATCTTATTTCGAATGGTTTCGAAGCTAGGAATAATATTTTGAAAGGTTTTATAGACCTTTTCGAAGCTAGGCATCACATTTCGAAAGGTTTTAACAGACCTTTTCGAAGCTAGGAATCATATTTCGAAAGGTTTTATAGACCTTTTCGGAACTAGGAATCATATTTCGAAAGGTTTTATAGACCTTTTCGGAACTAGGAATCATATTTTGAAAGGTTTTATAGACCTTTTCGGAACTAGGAATCATATTTCGAAAGGTTTTATAGACCTTTCCGGAACTAGGAATCATATTTCGAAAGGTTTTATAGACCTTTTCGGAACTAGGAATCATATTTCGAAAGGTTTTATAGACCTTTCCGGAACTAGGAATCATATTTCGAAAGGTTTTATAGACCTTTTCGGAACTAGGAATCATATTTCGAAAGGTTTTATAGACCTTTTCGGAACTAGGAATCATATTTCGAAAGGTTTTATAGACCTTTTCGGAACTAGGAATCATATTTCGAAAGGTTTTATAGACCTTTTCGGAACTAGGAATCATATTTCGAAAGGTTTTATAGACCTTTTCGGAACTAGGAATCATATTTCGAAAGGTTTTATAGACCTTTTCGGAACTAGGAATCATATTTCGAAAGGTTTTATAGACCTTTCCGGAACTAGGAATCATATTTCGAAAGGTTTTATAGACCTTTCCGGAACTAGGAATCATATTTCGAAAGGTTTTATAGACCTTTTCGGAACTAGGAATCATATTTCGAAAGGTTTTATAGACCTTTTCGGAACTAGGAATCATATTTCGAAAGGTTTTATAGACCTTTTCGGAACTAGGAATCATATTTCGAAAGGTTTTATAGACCTTTTCGGAACTAGGAATCATATTTCGAAAGGTTTTATAGACCTTTCCGGAACTAGGAATCATATTTCGAAAGGTTTTATAGACCTTTCCGGAACTAGGAATCATATTTCGAAAGGTTTTATAGACCTTTCCGGAACTAGGAATCATATTTCGAAAGGTTTTATAGACCTTTTCGGAACTAGGAATCATATTTCGAAAGGTTTTATAGACCTTTCCGGAACTAGGAATCATATTTCGAAAGGTTTTATAGACCTTTCCGGAACTAGGAATCATATTTCGAAAGGTTTTATAGACCTTTTCGGAACTAGGAATCATATTTCGAAAGGTTTTATAGACCTTTTCGGAACTAGGAATCATATTTCGAAAGGTTTTATAGACCTTTTCGGAAGTAGGAATCATATTTCGAAAGGTTTTATAGACCTTTTCGGAACTAGGAATCATATTTTGGAAGGTTTTATAGACCTTTTCGGAACTAGGAATCATATTTCGAAAGGTTTTATAGACCTTTTCGGAACTAGGAATCATATTTCGAAAGGTTTTATAGACCTTTTCGGAACTAGGAATCATATTTCGAAAGGTTTTATAGACCTTTTCGGAACTAGGAATCATATTTTGGAAGGTTTTATAGACCTTTTCGGAACTAGGAATCATATTTGAATTTCGAACTGGCAAACTAATTTCAAAGCTCTATAATATCTAAATTAAGCATTGCACGAAAAATTGTGACTACGATAAAAATCATAATCGAATCTATTTAAATCGTGATTTTTCAGCAACATTAGTTCAGTAATTTATTATGGAAGCTGGAATGTTTAACAATTATCTTGTTTTATAAAGTTCACTCATAATTTTCTATCATTATGCGAACTTCTCAAAGGTATATTTTATTAAATGGTTTGAAGCAATATTAACTTTTAATTCATTTCTGAGGTAAATTCCTATGACGCACAGTAGCGCGCCAGGCTCGTAATCTGTAGTTCCCAGGTTCGAGTCCCAGCTGGGTCAGCGTTGTGATTTATCTCCGCAAAATTCCCCCGCCCTGCCCACGGTCAGTAGGGAACACCGATGGGCTTGGAAAGACCGCCGTCCGTCGGATGGGACGTTAAGCCGTGACCCCGTGTGCGGGAGAGCCATACCCTGTGCACGTTAAAGAACACACTGGATGGCCCTGACGTGAGGCCACCATCTGTCTCCCAACAGCTATTCCAGTGGGTCCCCTCCCCCAACCTTCTCTGAGCCTTCGGGGTCCATGTGACCTGGCCATTTAGCCCATGGTGTGCAAAAAAGTGCCGCTCAGAGGTAACCCAACCCAACCCTATGACGCATTACTATTACGAAATATTCCATCCTCCATAACTCTTCAAATACTGAATGAATAGTATTGGAAATCGAGATTTAAAGAGATTTTTTAAATGATTATGATCTTTAATTTAGCTTCAGTGACATTTTTTCATTAAACGCGTACATTAAAAATTATATAGCTTCGAAGTTAGATTCCCATTGACATAGCGGAAATTTCCTAATAATATGGCCAGGTTCGAGTCCCAGCTGGGTCAGCGTTGAGATTTATCTCCGCAAAACTCCCTGCCCTGCCCACGGTCAGTAGGGGACACCGATGGGCTTGGAAAGGCCGCCGTCCGTCGGATGGGACGTTAAGCCGTGGCCCCGTGTGCGGGAGAGCCATATCCTATGCACGTTAAAGAACACGCTGGATGGCCTTGACGGAAGGCTACCATATGTTTCCCAACAGCTGTTCCAGTAGGTCCCCTCCCCCAACCTTCTCTGAGTCTTTGTGGTCCTTGTGACCTGGCCATTTAGCCAATTGTGTGCAAAAAAAGTGCCTCTCAGAGGTAAAACAACCAACTAACAAACTATGTTACTGCTGTACCTACATTATTTACTTCCTGTGACCAATCAATCAACCCTCTTTTCTCGTGCACGTTTTCGATCCCCAAAATATCAGTATATATAAGTATCATCACCTGGACCAGACAAGATTCAACCAACTTTTTACAAACAGCTAAACTCCGTTGTTTGCGAAAAATTATGTGTCCTGTTCAACTTCTGCCTGAAATCTAGTCGGGTTCCTCCCGACTGGACTCAAGCCATAGTCATTCCAATTTACAAGAGAAAAGGTGATCCCACTGATCCTACCAATTACCGTCTAACCTCTCTGACGAACATCGTTCCCACAATAATGGAACGTTGCATACTGTTCATACTTCTTTACTCTCTTCGGTTGGGTTGTTTTACCTCTGAGCGGCACTTTTTTGCACACAATGGGCTAAATGGCCAGGTCACATGGACCCCGAAGGCTCAGAGAAGGTTGGGGGAGGGGACCCACTGGAACAGCTGTTGGGAGACAGATGGTAGCCTCCCATCAAGGCCATCCAACGTGTTCTTTAACGTGCACAGGGTATGGCTCTCCCGCACACGGGGCCACGGCTTAACGTCCCATCCGACGAACGGCGGCCTTTCCAAGCCCATCGGTGTCCCCTACTGACCGTGGGCAAGGCGGGGAATTTTGCGGAGATAAATCTCAACGCTGACCCAGCTGGGACTCGAACCTGGCCATATTATTAGGAAATTTCCGCTATGTCAATGGGAATCTAACTTCGAAGCTATATAATTTTTAATGTACGCGTTTAATGAAAAAATGTCACTGAAGCTAAATTAAAGATCATAATCTACTAATAATAATAATATTAGTAGATCATAATCTACTAATTATACATCATAATCTACAGCGCTACCGACTGAGCCACCCCCGCCCCACTTTCTTCGGGTGCATAATACCATTTCATATGAACAGTTTTGTTTCAAGGCAAGCCGCTCCTCTACCGTGCAATTACTTCACTGTATTAACAATTGGTCTTCGTCAATTGACGCTGGCTGTCCAATCTACGTTATTTATAAAGAGATTGTTAATTATAAAGTAAAGAGATTAAGCCTTCGATAAAGAGATTGCCTTTGATACATTTCTACGATTCCAGCTCTCCTAGATTTTGCCAACTCGCCATAATTTTATAGAAAAAAATTCAATTTTTACATCTCACTTGAATTTTGCCAACTCCCCACAATTTTGCCAATCACTCCGAATTTTGCCAACTCCCCAAGATTTGAGAAGTTGTCCCGATTTTGCCAACTCACCTGTATTTTACTAAGTGGCTTCGAATTTTGCCAACTGCCCTAGATTTTGGCAACTTGTCTGGATTTTGCTAATTCCTCTTAATTTTACAAAAAAAAAAGATTACAAATTTTCACAACTCACCCAGATTTTACGAAGTCGCTTCGAATTTTGCCAACTTCGAGCTACTACTACTACTTACCTCTCCCCATAGCTACGCCTCTTCCCTCCCTAAACCTTCTCTGAGCCTTCGGGGTCCTTGTGACTTGCACTTAGGCCATTGTGTTAAAAAAAAAGTGCCGCTCAGAGTTGGGTTGGGTTGTTTTATCTGAGCGGCACTTTTTTGCACACCATGGGCTAAATGGCCAGGTCACAAGGACCCCGAAGGCTCAGAGAAGGTTGGGGGAGGGGACCCACTGGAACAGCTGTTGGGAGACAGATGGTAGCCTCCCGTCAAGGCCCTCCAGCGTGTTCTTTAACGTGCATATGGTATGGCTCTCCCGCACACGGGGCCACGGCTTAACGTCCCATCCGACGGACGGCGGCCTTTCCAAGCCCATCGGTGTCCCCTACTGACCGTGGGCAGGGCGGGGAATTTTGCGGAGATAAATCTCAACGCTGACCCAGTTGGGACTCGAACCTGGGAACTGCAGATTACGAGCCTGGCGCAGTGCCGCTCAGAAGTAAATTAACCCAACCCTTTATATTTTTCTACATCTGTAGCTTCTCAGAACTCAAGGTGCAAAATTGGTCCGAAATAAGAACTTTGACAAAATAATACAACTTCGCAGAAAGAATCATTAGTGGAACGTTTATAATTTCAACTTAGAAGAAATATTCTCTTGAGCCGGAAAAGCCACGAACAACGAACTCTTGGAAACTTATCAGGAGATTTTAAAGCTGAGCTACCATAACCACAATGATTATCCGCTGAAGGATCATTACTTATATTACATCTGAGCTACCATTAACTGACCATTTCAACGTGGGGCGGGGGTGGCTCAGTCGATAGCGCGCCAGGCTCGTAATCTGTAGTTCCCAGGTTCGAGTCCCAGCTGGGTCAGCGTTGAGATTTATCTCCGCAAAAATTTCCCCGCCCTGCCCACGGTCAGTAGGGGACACCGATGGGCTTGAAAAGGCCGCCGTCCGTCGGATGGGACGTTAAGCCGTGGCCCCGTGTGCGGGAGAGCCTTCCTCTGTGCACGTTAAAGAACACGCTGGATGGCCTTGACGGGAGGCTACCATCTGTCTCCCAACAGCTGTTCCAGTGGGTCCCCCGCCATAACTTTCTCTGAGCCTTCGGGGTTCTTGTGACCTGGCCATTTAGCCCATGGTGTGCAAAAAAAGTGCCGCTCAGAGGTAAAACAACCCAACCCATTTCAACGTTAAGTTCTAATTACTAACTAGATTTCCTCTAACAAGCAAGGGCTGTGATTGGATTGGATTGTTTTACCTCTGAGCGGCACTTTTTTGCACACCATGGGCTAAATGGCCAGGTCACAAGGACCCCGAAGGCTCAGAGAAGGTTGGGGGAGGGGACCCACTGGAACAGCTGTTGGGAGACAGATGGTAGCCTCCCGTCAAGGCCATCCAGCGTGTTCTTTAACGTGCACAGGCTATGGCTCTCCCGCACACGGAGCCACGGCTTAACGTCCCATCCGACGGACGGCGGCTTTTTCAAGCCCATCATTGTCCCCTACTGATCGTGGGCAGGGCGGGGAAATTTTGCGGAGATAAATCTCAACGCTGACCCAGCTGGGACTCGAGCTGTGTTCGGACAACAGAATTAATTTGACTTGAAAGCATCATTTATTAGGCTTTGAGCTCCGATCAGGATCAGGATCACTAACAGTTATTTTTTACACTGCAGTGGCCGAGTGGTTAGCGCGCTTGGCTACTGATCTAAGGGACCTGGGTTCGAGCCCCGGGTAAGGCATGGATGTATGTGTTGTTTTTCTGCTGAGGTCCTGCCATCCTCTCAGATCTTTTACTTTAGCATATAAACTGACAGGCTCCTGTCAGACCTCTATGGCAAGAAGCTGCTTGAGGGGATAATTATTTTTATTTTTCAAATATTAGAGAATTTTCGTATTATGTCAATGCGAATCTATCTTCGAAGCTCAATAACTTCTAGAATATGCATTTAATCGAAAAATGTTATTGAAGAGAATTTAAAGATCATAATCAAATCTATTTCAATCTCGAGTTTCAATAATATTCGATCAGAATTTAAAGAGTTAGGAGGGTTAGAATAATTCGCATTAGTAAAAGTCTTCCTAAGAAGTTTCATCAGAAACTAATTAAAACTTAAATTATAAGTATTGTTTCAAACCATTTAATAAAATAAATACTATACGTATATTTTAAAAGTTTGAAGAATGACTATTTCAATATTAGACATTTATGAATGTTTTTATAAAACAACATTGTTACGACAGATGAACGTGGTACAATGAAATAATAGATGTCATGAACTGATTTAGAACGGAGAGACGTTTTGAATAATAAGAATTGTGGAGGAAAACCGAAAGGTAGTTGGGTTGTTTTACCTCTGAGCGGCACTTTTTTGCACACCATGGGCTAAATGGCCAGGTCACATGGACCCCGAAGGCTCAGAGAAGGTTGGGGGAGGGGATCCACTGGAACAGCTGTTGGGAGACAGATGGTAGTCTCCCGTCAAGGCCATCCAGCGTGTTCTTTAGCGTGCACAGGGTATGGCTCTCCCGCATACGGGACCAGGGCTTAACGTCCCATCCGACGGACGGCGGCCTTTCCAAGCCCATCGGTGTCCCCTACTGACCGTGGGCAGGGCGGGGAATTTTTCCGGAGATAAATCTCAACGCTGACCCAGCTGGGACTCGAACCTGGGAACTACAGATTATGAGCCTGGCGCGCTACCGACTGAGCCACCCCCGCCCCTTGTGGTGAAAGGGAATCAACAGTCATGTTTGCTTTTGGGTCTTCTATCAGGAGACATCAATGTTTCGTATCTAAAGGTGTAAAGTCACAAAGTTAAGGAGTCTTGTCATCAGTGAAATTCAGCATAAATTGGTTTGTTTGTTAAATGTTACAAATAGGTTCTATTTCGTCATAGGAGGTGAATATTAACAGCACTGTAGTTTAAACATTGGAAATTAGTTAAGCATAGTAAATCGTTCTTTTTATGGTTTGACTTCATACTAAGAGGAAGAGAAATACTTGTGTTTAGATAAGATTGTTTTATTTGCACGATTTTGTGCCTTTGTAATAAATTATTTAATTCACACTTTGGTTTGGTAAATATACTTTAGAACTGACGCTCAGTTTTCATCTGTTTAAATTCATAGCAATGCAATTTATTGTTAAATATTACAATTTGCATAACTCATTAAATACTGAACGAATATTGTTGAAAATCGAGATTTAAATAGATTCGATTATGATTTTAAATTTACCTTCGATAGCATTTTCCCATTAAATGCATATTTCAGAAGTTATAGAACTTCGAAAATAGATTCCCATTGACATAACATGGAAATTCTCCAATATTTTGGCATACCAGTCTGTATTAGTGAAATCGTCATTTCCGGAATAATCAGCAGTTCAATAATAGGGTTGAGCTCTTGGGTTGGTTTGTTTTACCTCTGAGCGGCACTTTTTTGCACACCATGGGCTAAATGGCCAGGTCATGTGGACCCCGAAGTCTCAGAGAAGGTTGGGGGAGGGGACCCACTGGAACAGCTGTTGGGAGACAGATGGTAGCCTCCCGTCAAGGCCATCCAGCGTGTTCTTTAACGTACACAGGGTATGGCTCTCCCGCACACGGGGCCACGGCTTAACGTCCCATCCGACGGACGGAGGCCTTTCCAAGCCCATCGGTGTCCCCTACTGACCGTGGGCAGGGCGGGGAATTTTGCGGAGATAAATCTCAACGCTGACCCAGTTGGGACTCGAACCTAGGAACTACAGATTACGAGCCTGGCGTGCTACCGACTGAGTCACCCCCGCCCCGTTGAGCTCTTGATTACTACAGTTAAGGCCAATAATTACTTTCGCTTTTTACAATGTTTAACTGTTCTCCATTGCTAACTCAAAACTGTTTCTTAGTTACTATTCCGAATCTTACTAAATTTATCCACCGACTTATCTCGGATTCCACTTTGAAACAAAATGATCACTAAAAAATTAGCGCAGCTTTTTCTCCATCCACCGAGCTGATAACCGAACCTTAGTAAGCAGAAAGCTCTTCGAAGAAGCTCTCAGGTGACATAAGATTCCTCCATATCTCACGTCAGAAGAACGTAGGCCTCAGCACACACACCTGACTGCTTTTGCTCCTCTGCCTCCGTTGGCGCCATTCATCATTGACTCGCTCTATCTGCTCCTTTTCGTAGTGACTTTGAATTCCCGGCCTCCGCATGTATCCTCTCTGATTTTTCTTCAGCTTTTCTTTTCCTTAGCGTCTTTTATACCTCCTGCCTTCTTTTTTTTCAACTTTGTTCCACACCCCACCCTATTCGTTTCCTCCCCTATCCGCGTCTCCGATATCGAGCCGACAGCGTGTAGCCACTGATAACTCTGTATATGGCGTGTAACCCCTGAACTGCTTCGTTCCCTGCGATGCATTTAACTATGCAGGGAAGCGACATGTACAGGCGTAGTGTGATGAATGCGTTGCTACTGGTGTCGAAGTCATTTACTTCAAACCGTAAAATCCCTGTGTGTGGTGGTGTGAGGAGGCGGCGATGCCGGCTCACCTTCGTACGACTTCGGCAGCGCTCTCACCTTTCATTCCTTTGGAGCACTCATGCAGTTTATAAATATGAAAAAGCTAAATGTGTGTGATGCAGAGCCGAAATTAGTTATCAGAGGATGGAAAGAAGAAAATTAGATGAACTCCTAAGAGATAACATTTGCTTACTGAGGTAAATTCTCATTACCAGAATTAAACGAATAGTGAAAGGGCTTATTAAAGTGTAGTTCGTTATGGTTAAAATGTTAAAACATTTAATTCGCAAAATATATGCTAAAGAGACATGCAAGAATGTAAAAGAACAATTTAAGATTTTCCTAAGCCTTTCAGTTTTTTTTTTCTTTCACAATCAAGAGTTTTCTTACAGGAGTACGAGATTTTTATCAAAGTAATGGAATTACTCGGAATGCTTTAACTAATCAAGCTGTCTTCGTTAATTAACTTAAAGGTAAAAATAAATTAACACGAGAAACAAAAATGTTAAGACGAACACGCAACAATAACAAACCAAGGTATACCCGAAACAGAAAATAGAAATTTTAAAATAGTAAATTATTTTTCGAGGAATATAGAGGAAGGTTTTTATTTAAACAACAGATGGCGCCACCTTAAAAATTCTGGTCTAGTCTTCCACACTGGATGGAGACTGGTAAATGGAGAATCATACGTACTCTAACCTCAAAATATTTCTTAAAGATCGCCACAGAAAAGAGTCAAAAATTTAAAAGATTTAAAGTAGGAAACAATTTTTATCTTCCGAATTTCAGTATTTTACTCAACCTCCAAATTATTTTAAAAGTTTCAGTAGATTACAGAGGGGCAGCACGGTTAGATGAATATTTTTATTACAACAAACTATCATAATAAACGAAGATGGGCACTTCCATTCCATGACAATAGAAAAAATCATTTAAAAGCAATTACGAGAAAAAAGTACTACTAAAGAAATAGAGATTTCCTTTTTGCAAATTTTATGGAAATTGAACTTCAGAATCTAAGAAAAGTTAACATTTTTAAATGCTTTCATTTTTAAGCGAGTTTATCCTAAACAAAGTTTATATAAAAAAATTCGCTCAAAAGTTTGGGTTGGGTTGGGTTGTTTTACCTCTGAGCGGTATTTTTTTGCACACCATGGGCTAAATGGCCAGGTCACATGGACCCCGAAGGCTCAGAGAAGGTTGGGGGAGGTGACCCAGTGGAACAGCTGTTGGGAAACAGATGGTAGCCTCCCGTCAAGGCCATCCAGCGTGTTCTTTAACGTGCACAGGGTATGGCTATCCCACACACGGGGCCACGGCTTAACGTCTCATCCGACGGACGGTGGCCTTTCCAAGCCCATCGGTGTCCCCTACTGACCGTGGGCAGGGCGGGGAATTTTGCGGAGATAAATCAAAAGTTTGGGCGTTTTTTACTTCTAATCAGAATATTCTTCACAAACCCCACTCAGAAAAAACCTTTTTTTTTTCTGTGGGGAGGAGGGGATGGGGCACATTTTTTGCAGTGCTAATGGGTCTGAGCTTGATTATGGATTCTAAAACTACTGCACTGATGGGATTCTTTTGAGGAGAAAACTTTCTGCTGAGTTTTCTCTTGGTTTTTGGGTGGACAGGCCTGAGGCAATGAATGCACAGGTATCTGAACCTTTTTGCTTCTACGGAAATCACCAAACCTACACTGGCAGAAGTCCTACCAGCATATCGGGGCGGGGGTGGCTCAGTCGGTAGCGCGCCAGGCTCGTAATCTGTAGTTCCCAGGTTCGAGTCCCAGCTGGGTCAGCGTTGAGATTTATCTCCGCAAAAATTCCCCGCCCTGCCCACGGTCAGTAGGGGACACCGATGTGCTTGGAAAGGCCTCCGTCCGTCGGATGGGACGTTAAGCCGTGGCCCCGTGTGCGGGAGAGCTATACCCTGTACACGTTAAAGAACACGCTGGATGGCCTTGACGGGAGGCTACCATCTATCTCCCAACCACTGTTCCAGTGGGTCCCCTCTCCCAACCTTCTCTGAGCCATCGGGGTCCATGTGACCTAGCCATTTAGCCATGGTGTGCAAAAAAGTGCCGCTCAGAGGTAAAACAACCCAACCTACCAGCATAGGCGTCTGGAGTCATTAGTACTTTTCTCTCAGAGAAAAGTACTAAAGGCTCATTACTCATTCTTTTCTCTCTAATAGAGAAAAGTACTGAAGGCTCAACCACCTAGCTGGTCTCTGTGGGGAGACATGGTATCTTCCTGTAGGTCAGTGTCTCGCAAACGTTTTTACTCTGCGGCACACTGAATCTAATTTTTTTTTCCGCGGCACACTGAATCTAATTTTTTTTTTTTTTTTTTCCGCGGCACACTGAATCTAATTTTTTTTTCCGCGGCACACTGAATCTAATTTTTTTTTTTTTTTTTTCCGCGGCACACTGAATCTAATTTTTTTTTCCCGCGGCACACTGAATCTAATTTTTTTCCCGCGGCACACCTAAAAAATAATAAAAGCAAACTCTATATAATAGTCATTACATTTGCGCTTTGTTGAAGTCATCAGCCTGGTTTTACTTGAAGATTTGCTCTCGTTCTTTAATTCATAACTCGGTGTTTGTTTTAAATATTTGTCCATTCTATGGCTTGAAATAATCAAAAATTAATACCAAAATTTGGAAAAAGCTTGATAAATACTTACAAGATCCCAGTTGATAAAATCTGAAAGATTTTTATTAAAGCACGTCGATAACACAAGTCAAGTCAAAATGAAATCTTTGGAATATCTAGTGTCAATTTGAAAATCTCTCACGGCACACTTAGAATCTCTCGCGGCACACAGTTTACGAGACACTACTGTAGGTCTTGCTCCTAGGGTAGGGTGACCAGATTTCGAAAGAAACGGAATATTTCACTAAATATCCCTGTTCCAGCTTGCTGAAAGTGGGGCCATTTAGTAAATGTTCTAAAACTATTGCAAATTGTCTGTCATGCTTATTGCCCGTTGTCCAACTGCCTTACTTAAATTTTCTGTGGAGTTACATTTCTCAGAAAAAAATTTTCCGTTTCAATTAACTGAAACCAAAACATTTACTAAACGGTCCCAGTTTCAGAAAGCTGGAACGGGGACATTTAGTGAAATATTTCAATTCTTTTGAAATCTGGTCATTCTGCCCTAGGATCAAGACTTACAGGAAGAGACCATGCCTCCCCCACAGAGACTACCTAGGTGGCTTGAGTCTTTAGTACTTTTCTCTCTTAGAGATTTTCAATTGAGTAAAGACGCCTATGCTGGTAGGGGCAGGGGTGGCTCAGTCGGTAGTGCGCCAGTCTCGTAACCTGCAGTTCCCAGGTTCGAGTCCCAGCTGGATCAGCGTTGAGATTTATTTCCGCAAAATTCCCCCGCCCTGCCCATGGTCAGTAGGGGGACATCGATGGGCTTGGAAAGGCCGCCGTCTGTCGGATGGGACGTTAAGCCGTGGTCCCGTGTGAGCCATACCCTGTGCACGTTCAAGAACACGCTGTATGGCCTTGACAGGAGGCTGCCATCTGTCTCCCAACAGCCGTTCCAGTGGGTCACCTCCCCCAACCTTCTCTGAGCCTTCGGGGTCCTTGTGACCCGGCCATTTAGCCCATTGTGTGCAAAAAAGTGCCACTCAGAGGTAAAACAACAACCTATGCTGGTAGGACTTCTGCCAGTGTAGGTTTGGCGATTCCCGTAGAAAAAGATTCAGATACCTGTGCATCCATTGGCTCAGGGCTGTCCACCCACAAACCAAGAGAAAACGCAGCAGAAAGTTTTCCCTCAAAAGAATCCCATCAGTGTAGCAAGGTCAGGATCCATAATCAAGCTCAGAGCATTTTTCATTCAAATTGGTACACCAGGCAGCATTAAGACCTTCTGTAGTTCACTTCTCACCAGGGTAGAAAAAAAAGTAGCCATAGTAGTCCAGATCAATAGGACACACTGTTCTGGCAGCCCTCCCATTCCGGAAGAGAGTCTCTTTTGAAAGGAACTAAAGATCTGCACCACGAGAAGCCAAGGATGAATTTGCTAGGCCTGGCTGGGTTCTGTGCATCATAGAGGACTGGTGCATAGCTCTCCTTCCAGTTACACCTAGCAAATATTTAGGGACTAAGATTACATGCCTGTAAAAAACGAAAATTCTTTTTATTGACTTACCCTTGTAGATTACAGTGTGGCAAGAAAGTAATAACACTGAAAATAGAAAAACGACGGTATATCAACGTGTTTATTAAGTGTTTCCCTCAAAGCAGTCCCCGAGAGACAGAATGCAATTATTACAGTGCTCATATAAACTTCAGAAAACTCTTCTGCGGGGCGGGGGTGGCTCAGTCGGTAGCGCGCCAGGCTCGTAATCTGTAGTTCCCAGGTTCGAGTCCCAGCTGGGTCAGCGTCGAGATTTATCTCCGCAAAATTCCCCGCCCTGCCCACGGTCAGTAGGGGACACCGATGTGCTTGGAAAGGCCGCCGTCCGTCGGATGGGACGTTAAGCCGTGGCCCCGTGTGCGGGAGAGCCATACCCTTGCACGTTAAAGAACACACTGGATGGCCTTGACGGGAGGCTACCATCTGTTTCCCAACAGCTGTTCCAGTGGGTCACCCCCCCCCCTTCTCTGAGCCTTCGGGGTCCATGTGACCTGGCCATTTAGCCCATGGTGTGCAAAAAAAGTGCCGCTCAGAGGTAAAACAACCCAACCCAACTCTTCTGCTCTTATGGTATTCCGTTCTGCCAAAGAGTGTGGCACAAACTTCAATTTTTCTCTTACCCAAGTCTGTGAAAATTATGCGACGTTATCGATTCCTTATTCACATTTAGTCACTTGCCATCATTCTGGGTGTCAATCGACGGTCCCTTGAAATTGTGCACTTTATCCACCAATTCTAGGTTGGAGGTCGTTTTCGTTTGCCCACTACGAAGATCATCTTCCACAACCTCCCTGCAATCTTAACACGCTTAAACCATCGAAATGTGTGTGCTCTACACAGAGACTCATCCCCATTAAACTGTTGGCAATATTTTTAAGGTTGAATGGTGCTCGTTAAAATAAAACGAGCTACTATTTTCAGTTTGTCGTCCGTTACCAGGGGCATAGACATGGGGGGAGGGAGGGAGGAAGCTGCCCCCTCCCAAAGTAACTCGGAGTTAGCAAAATTCGAAGCGACTTCGTAAAATCTAGGCGAGTTGTAAAAATTTGTAATTTTTTTTTCCTAAAATTAAGGGGAGTTGTCAAAATCCAGGAAACGTGGAAAATCTAGGGCAGTTTGGAAAATGGAGAAACAGCAAAATCTAGAGCAATTGGCAAAATTCGAAGCCACTTAAAATACAAGTGAGTTGGCAAAATTCAGGTGAGATGTAAAAATTGCAATCTTTTTTCTGTAAAATTATGGCATGTTGGCAAAATCGAGGTAACTTTCCAATATCTAGGAGAGTTCGCAAATCTTGGGGGAGTCGGGAAAATCGAGGAAACTTGGCAAAATTCGAATCCACTTGACGAAATACGGGCGAGTTGTGAAAATTGGGATTGTTTTTGTGAAATTAAGAAGAGTTGACAAAATCGAGAAAACTTGGCAAAATTTTGGGGAGTTGGAAAAATTTGAAGTGACTTTGCAAATTCAGGAGAGATGTTAAAATTGGGTTTGTTTTTCGAAATTAAGGAGAGGTGGTAAAATCGAGGCAACTTGACAAAAATCTAGGGAAGTTGGCAAAACTGGAAACCACTTAGTAAAGTACAAGTGAGTTGTAAAAATTGGGATTGGTTTTGTGAAATTAAGGAGAGTTGGAAAAACCGAGAACTCTTGGCAAAATCTAGGGGAGTTGGCAAAATTGGAAGCCACTTGGTAAAATACAGGGGAGTTGTGAAAATTGTGCCTTTCTTGTGCAATTAAGGAGAGTTGATAAAATTCGAAGTGACTTGGCAAATTCAGGGAAGATGCAAAAATTGCGAATTTTTCTGTAAAATTACGGCGAGTTGGCAAAATTCGAATCCACTTGGTAAAATACAGGCAAGTTGTGAAAATTGGGATTAATTTTGTGAAATTAAAGAGTTGGCCAAATCGAGAGAACTTGGCAAAATCTTGGGGAGTTTGAAAAATCTGAAGTGACTTGGGAAATTTAGGAGAGATTGTAAAGATTTGGATTGGCTTTGTGAAATTAAGAAGAGTTGGCAAATCAAGGGGAATTGGGAAAATTCTCGCCGACTTGCCACAATTCAGACGAGATGTAAATATTGGGATTATTTCTGTGAAATTATGGCTAATTGGCAAAATTGGAAGTCAAATGACAAAATGCAGGAGAGTTGTGAACATTGCCTCAACCACCTCCCCCACGAAGCGAAAATCTAGGTACGAACGAGACAGACATTATTTTCTGTTGACAAAATTTGGTTTTCGAACTGAAAAATTTTCGATTTCTTACCTCAACCATAGTCCTTCGCTAAGCCACTGTCCGTTATAAAATTTTTTTTTTCGTTTTTAGAGCTAAATTTAAAAAAAATTCTATTTGTTTGATGCGTATTATGATTGTATTTTTATATAATTCGTAATAATTACGTATTTCGTAAAATATTAGGATCAATTTCTCCTTTCAATTGCGCCCTTAACGGTGGAAAAACTGAAATTTGCGAACAATGCATTATTACGATAGAAATTTTGGTGAGGATCATTTCTACATTTCTACGGACATGAATGATTTTGGTGTCCCCCCCCCCCGGGGGGAGAAAATTTTAAGAATTGGGTTAAATCTGAGCAGTAGTTATTTTTGCACACAATGGCTAAATAACCAGGTCACAAGATCCCCGAGGGCTCAGAGAAGGTTCGGGAAGGGAACCCACTGGAACAGCTGTTGGGAGACAGCCTCTCATCAAGGTTGGGTTGGGTTGTTTTACCTCTGAGCGGCACTTTTTTGCACACCATGGGCTAAATGGCCAGGTCACATGGACCCCGAAGGCTCGGGAGAAGGTTGGGGGAGGGGACCCACTGGAACAGCTGTTGGGAGACAGATGGTAGCCTCCCGTCAAGGCCATCCAGCGTGTTCTTTAAAGTGCACAGGGTATGGCTCTCTCGCACACGGAGCCACGGCTTAACGTCCCATCCGACGGACGGCGGCCTTTCCAAGCCCATCGGTGTCCCCTACTGACCGTGGGCAGGGCGGGGAATTTTGAGGAGATAAATCTCAACGCTGACCCAGCTGGGACTCGAACCTGGGAACTACAGATTACGAGCCTGGCGCGCTACCGACTGAGCCACCCCCGCCCACTCTCATCAAGGTCATCTAGTGTGTTCTTTAACGTGCACAAGGTATGGCTCTCCCGCACACAACGGTTAACGTTCCACCCGACGGAGGACGGCCTTTCCAAGCCCATTGGTGTCCTCTACTAATCTTGGGCAAGGCGGGGAGTTTTGCGGAGATAAATCTCAACGCTGGCCAGCTGGGACTCGACCTGGGAGCTGCATATTACGAGCCACCCCCGCTCCAATGCTTTTTTTTTTAAGAGATCACTGAAAATTTGCCATAGGTACTAATATTATGATTCCATTTTTTATATTTCAAGGTTTTAATTTCCATTTTTAGTGGGAGCTAAATGCAGCAGTTTGAACGATTATTACAAATGATCTATTTATCTTAGAAATATTGGTGATAGTGTGCTGGTCAAGAAATTTACTTTGGTAGCAAGATTTGCCCATTATCATGGGGGGGAAGAAACTTTTCTTTTTGCATTTTGATCAGTGGTTCCCAATCCATGGGTCGTGACCCCAAATGGGGTCGCAAAGGGTTTTCTGTGGGGTCGCCGGGCAGTGGTGAGCATTGAAAATTTTAAAAAGGGAAAACAAAAAATTACTCCCCTTTGTTTCTACATATCTCTGTGCGAGTCGATTTTCAACGCAATTAAAAACCTAAACAAGAAACAGAATAAATGTAGAGAATGACATGAGGTTGGCATTAACGAAAACTCAACCACGATTTTTTAAGCTTGTTAATGAGTTACAATTTCAATCATCGCATTAAATATGTCATAAGTTAACATTATTTTGAATTATACTGAAAAATCTATTTTCGATGTGTTTTCATTTACCCTATTAAAAAGCCTGTTTTTAATGTATCGGGGTCGCGGGTCATTTTGCCTCTATAAAATGGAGTCGCGACTCGAAAAGGGTTGGGAACCGCTGCTTTAGATGCTACATACATTTTTAATTATTACATGCATTTTTTCATTCATCCATTAGTACTTTTAAAGGTTTAAGAAATTTAGAAAAATGTAAAACTTCATTCTGTTTGAAAACGAGCATTCCATTTTCGCCAGGGGCAATATGGCTTCTTCTAGTTAATTATTAATGACGATTAAAAGGTTGAAATTATAACCAAAAGAAATTATTTTCATTTTTCCCCCCTACAAGAAAACTTAAAAGTTGGCTGGCCCATGCCAGCAATCATTCTCTCGTTAAAATACAGCAATACAATGATTCTGTATCGCTATCTTACGAGAGATTTTTTCCCATGTCTTTTCAACTGCTTTATCAAATTCAATCCTTGCCATAAAGACGGTAGGTGGACATAAGACATAGGTGGACCATAAGACACTCGGTGGCCAATTTATTCGAAACAGATCCATGTTATTGTTTGATATCGATTATTTGAATTCGTATTATTAATAAAAACCGAGATCTAATAGATTTATTGAAATCTTTAACTTCATTCAAGTTTTTTCAATAAAAAAACATTTAACTTAATAAAACGTTAAAAAAATTCTGCAATATTGCTTTTTTTTAACCACGATTATTTTTCCCCCGTCCAATCTCAGAATTTTTTTTTCTTCCTGATCCAATTTAAAATACACTTTGCACTTTATACTCTAAAAGAAAAACTTCAAAGTTCTGTATACAAATACATAATTTATTTTACCAACAAAATTACAATCTCCACAAATGGCACAGAAAACATCGATACATATATATAAATCGTATTCCCATAGCCTCCACACATTACATACAAGGTAAAGCATACAAAGATAGTTCCTTTGTTTATAATGTATACAATATTCTTATCAGAAGAGGACGTGGGACTCGAAACTTGTTCGAAATACGAGCTTTAATAACGATTTGTGAAGTACATTTACCATTTCACGTTACGAACACATTCTCAAAAGAAATTTTGACTGCTATACACAGTAGTATGACCACAAAGAAAGCGATTTGGGCGGTCTAACGTTATCAAAGTCTCCAAACCAAGTACACACTCAACACCTCCGTTGTTGGTAATAGTTTGAAGATACCAGAAAGTTTGGAAATGTTCATAATATTAAACCGTTCGAGCAGCTTCCTATGTTGACGTTCTCTAATGTAGTGGTGGTGGACAACAGGGTCGGACTGGCCATAAAGGTTACCGGGAATTTCCCAGTGGGCCGTATGATCAATCAAGTTTTCCAATGATATAAAAATCGACATTTGTCGGTATGCGAGATGTTTTATGTAAAAATTTCCCGAACCTAAATCTTGTCTCAGTCCGACCGTGGTGAGCAAAATGTTTCCAAGATAAAGGCATAAAACACTCGCACATCAAAGAGTACAAACTTACACAGTGCAGTTTAAAAATACACGTCAGAAACTTGGCTTCACACAATAGTAAGTTTCTACACTCTACATAGCTACAAAGATGGTGAACAATACAGTTAGTATTGCTAAGCAAATGACGCTGTTCAACATTGTTTTCTTCAATGAAATTAGACGATCCTTAGATTTTATGTTGATTACAAAATTCACATTAAAATTTCTTTCTGCCCACCGTTTCTAAGAAAATTGAACTAATGATAATATTGCTTTTTTTTTTCCCCCTGATATTTATTTGGCGATCACTGTTTTTATCATTTATAAAAATAATGATTTACCCTAAGAGATTATCTTACAGCTAGGATATATAAAATATTGCTTTGTAAGCGGAATAGTCGAGCGATTGGTTGGTTGTTGGAATTTAAGGGTAAAATAATAGCCTTTATATTCCGCTAAACAAGCTAAAAGGTGGGAAAATTTTGGCCACTTCGGTAAGTTTCGATTTCAGAATATATGTTCAATGTTAAAAATATTATTAAAAAACAAGCGTCTCTCACCTGTAGCTGGTGGATCAAAGAAATTCAAGTTTCCAACAGCTACATATCAACCAAGGTTTTATGAAATTTGTGAACGCTATGAAAAACGGGTTGGATTGGATAAATGGCCAGGTCACAAAGATTCCAAGGGATCTGAGAATGGAGGAAGACCTTCTGGACAGCTTAGGAGACAGATAGAAGCTTCCCCTCAAGACCATCCCGATTGTACTTTAGCATGCAAAGGGTGGGCTCACCTGTATATATAGCGCCACGGCTTGACATCTCACTTGATTGGGTTGTTTTTACTTCTGAGCGGCACTGTTCTGCATACAATGGGTTAAATAGACAGGGTTGGGTTGTTTTTACCTCTGAGCGGCACTGTTCTGCATACAATGGGTTAAATAGACAGGGTTGGGTTGTTTTTACCTCTGAGCGGCACTGTTCTGCATACAATGGGTTAAATAGACAGGGTTGGGTTGTTTTTACCTCTGAGCGGCACTGTTGTGCATACAATGGGTTAAATAGACAGGGTTGGGTTGTTTTACCTCTGAGAGACACTTTTTGCACACAATGGGGTGAATGCCCAGATTACAAGGACCCCGAGGGCTCAAAGGAAGTTGGAGGGAACCTACTGGAACAGCTGCTGGGAGACAATATCCTCCCGTCAAGACTGTCCAGCGTGTTCTTTAATATGCAGTGGATATGGCTTTCGCGCACACTGGCCAAGGCTTAACATCCCACCCAACGGAGGCAGCCTTTCCAAGCCCATCGTTGTCCCCTAATGACCGTGGACAGGGCGTGGAATTTTGCAGAGATAAATCTCAACGCTGACCCAGCTGGGTCTTGAACCTGGGAACTGCAGAAAATAAGAGCCTGGCGCACTACCGGCTGAACTGCCGCTACCCGCCTCCAAAATGAGCAGGGAGGGGGTTTATCAGAGATAAATCTCAATTTTGGCAAAGGTTGAACTTGAACCTGGGAACTGCAGATTACAAAACTAATGCGCTACTCGTTGAGCCACCATGGAAAAAAAATGACTATGATTTGTTATATATGGGGCAGGGAACTAGAAACTATCAGAAAGTGGTGTTATCCAGACGGCTATTGTAAGATTATTTTAAAATAAAAAAATAATAATTACAATATAAACAGCAATTATTGATATTGAAGCATCTAATACGTACAGAAAGGAAATCGTTGTGGTTGCCCCTTCCTTTACCGACTCTTAAAAAGGTAATTTCCTCTGAATGCATTTAAGTAATGTTTGATGTTAAAAATAATAGTAAAATTACAACTGAAGAGAACCGCCTGCTAATAACCTAACACCACTGCTGTCAGCTTGTACAAGACACATCATACAAGAACACGACAGCTTCGTGACCAGTTGGGTTGGGTTGTTTTACCTCTGAGCGGCACTTTTTTTGCACACCATGGGCTAAATGATCAGGTCACAAGGACCCCGAAGGCTCAGAGAAGGTTGAGGGAGAGGACCTACTGGAACAGCTATTGGGAGACAGATGGTAGCCTCCCGTCAAGGCCATCCAGCGTGTTCTATAACGTGCATAGGGTATGGCTCTCCCGCACATGGGGCTACGGCCTTACATCCCATCCGAAGGACGGCGGCCTTTCCAAACCCATCGGTGTCCCCTACTGACCGTGGGCAGGGCGGAGAGTTTTGGGGAGATAAATCTCAACGCTGACCCAGCTGGGACTCGAACCTGGGAACTGCAGATTACGAGCCTGGCGCGCTACCAACTGAGGTACCCGCGCCCCCTTCGTGACCAGTGCCCCGGTTAGAACTAACATAAGACACAAAAAAGTCTGCAGAAAAAGTAGTCCGTAAGGCAATTTAAAGCAGAAATGTCTAAGCATCAGTACAACAGTTATCTAAGAAGTTTTTCTAGGCACACAAATGATAGAAATAATGAAAGGCAGTATTTTCAACGACACATTATGGATGAATATGAAGCAGTTGTGTAGAGCTTTGAAAGCAGTAATAAAGAAAAAACCTTCCTATGTAATACCAAATCCAAAAATTACGCCTACTCGTAAATGAAATTTACTTTATTATTTTATTTAATTATTTCTTAAATCATAAAGAAATGGAATGCAAGATGCACCAAAGAATGCATTTTCTACACTCTCAACGAACCTTGGACCTGTTAGTGATGAGTGTGGGGAAAGGTCCCATCAAAATATTTCGGATATGGAAAAACATCCAGGCAATTTAACCGATTACAACTGGGACATTAATATGCAAAGCTTCAAAAGCTGCTAATAAATTCAAGACAGTGGCAAAAATGTTTAGACGAGTTAAAATAATTTTATAATAATATCATAATAAAACTACTGACATATAAGCCCAGTGTTTCTCAACGTTTTTTCTTCGAGACACTTCTGAAATAGACTACCCCCACACATCTGTGGTAAAGTCTTTGTTTTATTATATAACTTAAAATTCAATTTATTTAAACAAAAACGCCTATTATACTCAACATTAAACAAAAATACACAATCATAATAAAAAAAAACTAAAATAAAATTTCCAAGAGTACTAAAGTAGAAATTTCTATAAGACTATTCTTTTCAAAAATTTTCGCAATACACACAAGTTGAGAACTACTGCTTGGACTATTACATATATCTCTTTCTGCTTTTCTAAGACTCTGTAAACGAAAATTGTGTTATTTTCATAATCAACATAATCTACTTTCATCAAAGAAAAAAATTACATTTATTGTTGCTCAGTGTTGCTGACAACTTCAATAAATTCCAAGTATCTGCTTCTTTTCTACACGTTTACATCGTAATATACACCAATGAGTGTCTCAAATATATCAAGCAACCGAAATATTGGTAAGAAGAAATAAAATAAAAATCAGCAAATCTCTCTAAAATCTAACAACATCGATAATTACTTGACGCTGGATGAGAAATAAATCTAGCATAATGTTGTATTCTGTGAACCCACATTATTTTTAATGAACAAATCTAGATGAGCAGCTATTACAGTTATATAACTAAGTCAAATTAATATATGCAAGAACAACATATGATTATATGTTGTTCTTGCAAATTGTAATCGCTGCTTTCTACCACGGGAGTTTATATATATTCTATAAATCCCACCATCTTTTTTTTAATATACACAATGTGGAAAAGAAATTTGAACATTTATGACATGAAACAATTTACTTATGGAATTTATATTGCAGTTGGCCAGAACAATTACTGCAAAAGACAAATACATCATTCTATCGACAATAAATCATTGGCTACTGTGGTACCATAGGCATCATTATAGCAAATGACGTCTCAAGTGAATGAAACCTTGTGGGGGAAAGTTAGCTTTGGATTGCAAAATTGAACATAAATTGTCGCAAACCAAATAGTTCCATCTGACAATAAACGAGTGATTCAAATGCTTCATTGTTGGGGATAAGCTGAGACGTAGAAAAAGAAATAATGGGGGGAAAAGAGGCTGGACTGAACCAGAATGAACCGAAACACATTCTGGTAATAAAGTTTTTTTTAATGGTCTTTAAAATATTTCTTAAAAATATGTATAACATTTTTCTTCCGTTCCTGTCATTAGCATTCTCAGGGCCGGATCAAGGGTCATTGTGACCCTCGATCAGGCCTAGATTGGAGATTATCATCCTTCAAGATCAAACTACAGAGTGACGACACAACAAATGTGTTAAGCTGTCATTCAGAGATAACATCCGAACACTTAGAGTACGACAAAAACATCGACCATTTTAGCCATTAGTTTCTTCATTTATTTATGCTTCCAATTAAAGTTTGGAAATCTGAAATCTCGAAAACTTTATATAAAACTAAAGATTAAATCTCTTAAATTTTATTATATCAAGTAGCCAAATGTCTGGATAACCGATCACAATCAGTGCAAATAGTCGTTGGCAAAATCTGAGCCATCCAAAGGCTTTTTCGCTAAGTTATATATCTTGAGTGAAACTTAGGCATGGGTTGGGTTGTTTTACCTCTGAGCGGCACTTTTTTACACACCATGGGCTAAATGGCCAGGTCACATGGACCCCGAAGGCTCAGAGAAGGTTGTGGGAGGGGGCCCACTGGAACAGCTGTTGGAAGATAGATGGTAGCCTCCCGTCAAGGCCATCCAGCGTGTTCTTTAACGTGCACAGGGTATGGCTCTCCCGCACACGGGGCCACGGCTTAACGTCCCATCCGACGTACTTAGGCATGATCTCATGTCAAATCACAGCCTTAAAATATTAACTATTCACTAGCAAATCTTTCCTTATCGTAGAGCACTTCACTTGAATAAGTACCATATGGGACTAATAAGAGCCCTGAAAAGTGCTCCTACTAGAAGAGAGCATAGATTGTTTTACCCCCGAGTGATATTTTTTGCATACATTAGGCTAAAGGCCAGGACATGGACCTCCAAGGGCTAAAAGGTTGGAGGTAGGGAACCCACTGGACAGCTATTAAGAGAGAGTAGCCTCCCATCAAGACCACACAGTGTTCTTTAACATGGAGAGGATATGGCTCTCCTGCACAAGGAGCCATGGTTTAAAGTCACATCGAACGATGGCTGACTTTCCAAGCCCATTGGTGCACCCTTTTTCACTAACGTAACGTTTTTTCGCTGTAGACCGGGTAGAGTTTAGAATAAATGTCAACGCTGGAACAGTTGGGATTCGAACCTGGGAACAGCAGATTATGTGCCTGGTGCGCAACTGACTGAGCCCCCCCCCCCCCAATCCCCAAAATATTCTGGAATAACCTAAGTCACAATTAGGATAGTGGTTAAGGACCTAACTACTGTTCCAGCAGGCTGGAGACTATGGCTGGAGAATCTGACTTCTTAATGGGGGAAAATCCTTGTACAAGAAAGCCTATAAAATCTAAGTGTAGCTTCTAGGATTCTTCTCTATCCTCAATATAGCCCATTAAAAAAATACACCAGCAAAAGTTAGAAGTATAACTTGTTACAGTTTTAGCAATAACTGCACACATCATCAGCGCACGATAATAAGCATAAATCACAGCCCATAATAAATGAGTATACAATTTAAATTGATTTTATACTGCACGTTTGTCAATGCTTAATTTTTTTTTCACCCTAGAAGATAATTTGTTGTTGTTCAGTAGGAAAGTGACCAAGGCCCAACAATGTCAAACCTCAAAGTGGGGAAAAAAAAATAAATCAAGAGCTGTCAGGATTAATTGCTTAAAAACTGAAGCTGCGAGTAATAAAAATAAATAAATACCCCCTCAAGCAGCTGCTTGCCACAGAGGTCTGACAGGAGCCTGTCAGTTTATATGCCAGAGGAGAAGGTCTGAGAGGATGGCAGGACCTCAGCAGAATAACGATACAAACAGCCATGCCTTACCCGGGGCTCGAACCCAGGTCCCTTAGATCAGTAGCCAAGCGCGCTAACCACTCGGCCATGGGACGGCGAAGCTGCGAGTAAGATGGCATAATTTATATGTGCCCAAATTGGTCCTTCCCACGAATATTATATACATATATCCTAAAGGAAAGGATTCTCTTCCCCCTCCCATCTTAACTTAAATGTTAATGGATTAATCTACCCCTAAACGCTCCTTTCCCCCCATACAACTGACTCAATTCCTTTAAAATTATAATGTTCGGATTTTTTAATAGCACAGGATTAAGATAACCTGTTAATGTTTGGTTTGTATTGATTTCTCATACAACACATACACATTAAACAAGGGCATGCCCTTGAGTTTTGAGGGTGGGAGTTGGCTCAGTCGGTGGCACACCAGACTCATAATCTGTAGTTCTCTGGTTCGAGTCCCATCTGTGTCAACATGAAATTTATCTTCACTCTGCCCTCAGTCAGTAGGAGACACTTGATGGGCTTGGAAAGGTTGCTATTCATCAGACTGGACATAAAGCCATAGGCCTCGTGTGTGGGAGAACCATACTCAGCACATTAAAGAACATGCTGAATGGCCTTGATGGGAGGCTATCATCTGTCTCTTAACATCTATCCAATGGGTCCCCCTTCCCCCAACCTTATCTGAGACCTCAGGAACTGAATCCCACTGAATAATGTAAAACTTTAATAAATTCGGTATGCATTTGGAAAATAATTATGAATACTACTACTGAAATATTAATTTTTAGTACTCTCAGGTACTATATCACTGAATATTCATGATAGTATATCATTGAATATCTACTTGTTTAGATGGTTTTTTCCATTTAAAAAAATTGATTTTTTAAATGAAATAAAAATCGTTGATCCCATATTTCATTCTAAAAATTAGCCCTCAGACTACCAATTACCATTTCATTCTACTGAACCTTAAGTGGAGCCAACAATGCTACAAGATTTGAATCAGTAAGCGTCCTTAGAAGAAATATGGCATTTCACATGTGAACTTTGCTAACTTCAATATATTTGCCTTGTTAAAAAATATTATGTAAATTACAAATACTCTACTAAATCACAGAAATTTCTTCCATTATTCCACGTAAAGGATAGTTAACTCAAATTAAGATTCCTGACTAGTAAATTGTTTTTAAAATTATTTGTTAAAAGTGGAATTGTTGAGATTAAATGCTTTTAACTTTAAGAGGAAGAAAGATCTACACACCCACATCAATTCACTAGATTTTCAATCCTTCAGAGGTACTTATTATTCATCAGACAATTCCATGATACATATTGTTAAATATGAACATAAAACTTGCTTATACTATTGTGATATGATAGCCACAAGAATGAACAGAACTGAAAACCTCTGAAAATATGCTTTTGTCTTGGCTTCGTGAATTCAGTATTTGCTCTATTGTTAAAACAATTTAGCTGATTATAAAGCTCTTTGTCAAAGGCTTACCAAATATTTTTTTCAGTTAAAACAAAATACTTTCATTGTAAACAGAACTAGCATGCAATGATAGGGCAGCCTTTTAAGAGCAAAATTATTAAGGCAAAACAGAAAGTTAACAAAAAATAGTGCCTATAACAAATTCTAAATAACTGCTTTGTTCTTTTTAGCAATCCAAGCACACTTTCTACTTCATTTTTTTTGGCCCACAGCAAGTTTCTATTGTTAATTAAGTCTTTAAGGTCTTGCAACTGCACATTACAAGAAATGAAAATGCAAGCTGTTTCATATCCCTTTTCTCAGTCATTATCTATTTCTAAAATGTTTGCCATCAATTTGAAACACTTTCAGATCTACAGAGCATCACAATAAATTGGAAACAATTGTTGTTCTTAAATCTAAACACAGACTTTCAAGTCTTGATAGAATAGCCCTTTCAGAAGGGTACTAGAGATTTCAAGTTAACAAATGAGATAGAATCTTATCACTACTCTACCCTAATCTTCAAGTCAGTGGATCTTCCATTAAACACTTAATTTCTAACTAATAATTACAAAATTCATACTATAATTATCAAAACTTTCAATGCAAAGGAATAAGCACTGTTTGACGATAACAATATAAAACATTTGCAAAATGTAATAAAGCTTATATTAACGACTCTTCAAATAACAAAGAGAGTAAATTCATATATACACCACTACCTCACCTATCCACTACTACTATATAATACACTCTTAATGAACCAAGAGCTGCAAAATTAAGCTTCATCGTTAAATTGACTGGTCATATTTCCAACTACAGAACAGCTTATGTTAAAAAAAACTGGCCATTACACAAGAAGAGCATTTTTATATCTAGCGACTGCTTATGAGAAGAAAAAAAAGTTACTTTATGCAGCCATTTTCGATGCAATCTATGAGCAATAAATAGTACCTATATTTTATCTTGGTCTCTCTATTCCCTATCTTTTAATGGTTTGTGTAGTATTCAAAAGAAAATTTCTCCTCACTCATAAAGCTGTTAAAGTTACATATTATGATATGCACTTTCAGTACTTTATACCCTACAATTTTAAGACAGAATCTAATGGAAACTTTAATTACATGTGGCGATACTCCACAAAACTCTCAACTGTAACACACAAAAAAATATTTTACATACTTTACAGTCTTTATTAGAATACCCTGTTGCATAAATGTGTTCCCTTTTCCCATAGCAACAGCATTGTTTTTCTAAAATACAGATACTGGGCAGAAAAAAAATGCATACATCCAGTGTTATATCAATAAAATGTCAATTTTGGGGCTCTAATTTCTTATACAATCTTTTCTCAAATTTTTATACATATCTCAAAGCTAACAAAATATCGATTTTTTTTCCAGCAATATTCATTCACTATTTAGAGTTAGAGAAACTTGAATATTTAACAACAGCAATGCCAGGAATAAGAATTTACTTCAACTTAAACCTAAATAATAATTATTATTTCAAATCATTCAATAACTTTAAATTTTAGAAATTTGTGCAAATTATTCTTTTGATATACACCAATTTTGCATACATTTTTTATGACACAACAGCAATCATCTTTCTTGAACATTGCTGCTGTGTCTTAAAATTCCAGCATCCATAACTCTTAAAATACCATTGTTGAAAAACTAGATTTAGACAGTTTCGAACAATATCTTGATCTTCAGTCATATTTTTTTTTTCCATAAAAAACTTATTTATAAAATAATGGAGCTTTTGACTCTCCATCGTCATAACATCAGGATATTTTCATTTTATTGCTGTCCAGTACCTGTCCATTGAAAAAATAATCCAATAGTTACATATATTTTTTGCACCTGAAAAAACAGATAAACATCAATCCAAAAGTCTATAAACATATTTTTTTACGAGCTTTTATATATACGTGTTGAAAAATATTTTCTCCTTGACATTTAATAAATAACACACTAACATTCAAACCCTTCACTTTAAACAGCAACAAAAACTCCAATTCATTTAATTATAACAACCAATAATACAGGCAAGAAAAACACACACACAAATGAATATAAATGCTTCAGACTTTAATATAGTGGACATAACTAATTACAGTTGTTGCACATAGGTACATATATACTGACACGCATTTTAAAAAATAAGAGTATATGATCTTTTTTTACTGTATTAGCCTTTCATAAAATGAGATTTCATGAAATTGTTTATACATATATAGAAACAAATGCATTCATTTCATATGTTATGATGTAGAAGAGTTTAAGAAAATAAAAGCGTTATTTCATACATATAGGTTTGTTTTCGAAAGCTACTTTCGCATAAAACAGGCATGCACAAACTTTGGCCCTTTCAACAATTTTATCTGACCCACATGAAAACTGGAAAATATAAAATAACTTCCTTTATCTGACTCTACTATAATGAATGATGTTTTAATAATATGAAAAAACAAAATTTGAATAACATCATAAGGCCAGCTACCATGTCATTGAAGCCGAATGTTCAGCTTATTTCTAGGATCCAGTCTCATCCTTCACACAGAGCTTTGACAAACCAATTTCAGTTTTGACATTAAAATAAACTTTACATTAATATTTATTTTTTTCCTTTTAATTATGAACTTATACATATGACAAGTAAAATGTAATAAGCAAAGTTAAATTTTTTTTGTTCTTTTCATTGCACCCCCCCCCCCCCCCTCATCCCTTCCCAACTATTGGCCCACAGCAAACATATTTTTCTATTTGGCCCAATGCCAAACACGTTTATGCACCCCTGATTAAAGCATATTTATTGTGTACTGATAAACTAAAGAACACTTTACCAATAACATCTTTTATGATGGCATTAATACTGTTCTATTTTCTATTATAAAATATTAGTAGTTTTGACAGCAATCACTTTTAAATATCAATTCAAAGTCACCCACTAATAGAAAGAAATATCACATAGTATAAACTATGGCGATTGAATTGATATGAAAATTAAGCAAGAATTAATAAAGAAAGGAAGGTTTAAAAATCATTTAGCAATATTCCCATGAATTATCAATGCATACCATCACTGAAAAACAATTCAAATTTACTAATACAATTTACAAATTTTACTTTCTGTCACTAAGCACCAGATGGTTTTCGTAATCCTCATCTCATTCCTTGTGTACTTTTCCATCCGCATAAAAGTTAAAACATAAAAAATAGAAAAGATGGAAGCCGTGATTAAAAATATAAAACTATCTTCATTGTTTTCAATCAACTATTGAAAAACGGAAATAAATATATGCTTTGAGAAAGAGCAAAACAGAACCCCAATCCTTCACAATACAGAAAGTATGTATGTTTTAAAAGTTGGCAATAAGGCAAAATTCTATAACGTGAACTCATTTTTACCATAGACTTCCATTCTTTTTAGGAGAGATTCGTTCCTAAGGGGGGAAAGAATCAACAAGATAAAATTATTTTGAATAATATATTTACAGCCCAGAATTGCATTGTTACTTTGCAAGAATGCTCTGATAAGTTCCATTTCACTTTAATGGGACTACCAAATTGCTTTCATGATATGATGGGCCTTGGGCCACCAAAGGTCAAACACCAAAACACCTTTTTTGAAATATTTAATTCTGAGATGCAAATTTCAGTTTTGTATCACAAATTCTGTGATCATAATTTCAATCATGGCAAAATTCCATAAATTGAATGCCAATATCATGGGAATTACTGTACTTTCAATTATCAGCTTCTTTCTTTTTCACAGAGCTGCCCTTTCCCTTTCCAACTAAAAAAATGCCTATATATGTAGCATTCATAGTTATTAAAAAGTTTGGCACAAATATAAGTTGCATTGCTCTAAACCGAATTGTTTTCAATGCTATGCAATAAAAATGCTAAAAATCGTTTCACACAATAGAATTTTTTTTCATGGATCAGAAATTTACAATTACTTATGTTTTGTCCTTTGTTACTATTCCAAAGAACACAGCACCTTAAAATTACAATTACTATATATTGATTGTCAGAGAAACAGGTAGCTTCTGCTTTAGAGCCTTCCAAACTCATTTATTTCATGCTGGCATAAAAATTATTTAACACAAAATCTTATTTGAAATAAAATATTTCAATAAGCATGAAATGACACATATTATTGGCTACACTTTTTATTAACTGATATAAATTCATATCAATTAAAATATTTACTATTAGTTTCCTCAGATTTTGTCTAGATTTGCCATAATCCACAACTCTATACATTACTGGTTTCGCTAGTTAATCAGCAAAATGGGAAAAATATTTTTCAGCAAAACAGTAGTAGTAATATTAAGGTTTTGGGTTATTTTTCTTTTTTCTATGAATGCACAAATCTTGAAAAATACATAAAGTACAACAGCCAAAAGAAAAGTCAAAGCAATGGTTTCATGCTTAATTAAATAATTCATTCCACTCGACATCAGTGCAACAACTAAGTAACATCAGAACAATTTTTGCAAATTACTTACATCTAAACAACTTATAATGCACAAATGGATGAGGTAAAAATATTATCATGCACAATAAAATGAGCAAAAAATTTTTATGTTAATAAAGCACTATTTTGTCTTTTTGAGCAATAAATACTTTGGTATTAATAGCTTTGGTGTCATTGTTATTTGTATTAATTCAAATACAAATGCAGCATATTACTTTGAGTGTTTTTTAAATCTGGTCTTCAAAGGGAGCAGTATAACCTATAGTAGTAGTCTACCTATAGTAATGGATATCCAGAAATTTGCATATATGTGGTGGGCCTCTGCAATATACGGTTATCATTACATGTCAAATCAAAATTACTTTTCAACACCACCAATTTAGCATAAATATAGAGTATTAGATAATTCACGAATACAATATGTCCTTGTTATTTGTCATGGATGTGTTCCTGAAGTTACAATGGAAAATGAAATTAACAATAAGGCTAGCTAACCCACTGTTTGACATGAATTACATTGATGTTTCTTGTGTTTCTATAATGAACTAGAATGTGATATAATTTTACTCATTATTTTTGCAACACACACTTTAAAATATTAAAAAATATACTGATGTACATTTGCACAAATATAAATTTAATTAATAAAACTGCACCAAAAAATAAATCAATTTATGCAAAACTCATCAGTGATGGTGTCAAGGTGTTATTATGATCAACAGTCTTTACTCTGAAATAAAAGATGTGTGTGGGGGGGGATGAGATTGTTGAGAGAAGCGGGTTGGGTTGTTTTACCTCCGAGTAGTACTTTTTTGCCACACAATGGGCTACATAGCCAGGTCACAAGGACCCCAAGGGTTCAGAGAAGCTGGAAAGCTGTTAGGAGACAGATGGAATCCTCCTGTCATAGCCATCCAGTGTGTTTTTGGGATTTTATACAAGAGTTGCACCTAAGTATACTACATCTATTCACACAAAAATATTTACAATACTTATTTAAACGTTGCTTTTTAGCATTTGATTATTAGCTTCAGTAGATATTCTATTTTTTTAATTAAATGTAATTATAACAAATCAGGGACTAACAACCTACTGTTTGTGAAGCAGGTTCATATGACCATCAAATGATTCAATTATTGTGAACTGAAATTGAAACTTAAATCAGTTTATTTGTATTATACACAGATACTTTACACATTATAAAAGATAATTAAATCTCATAGTAATTAATAATAACCATGGGCATGTCCTTTCAGATATTTTTATACAAATTAGGTGGTACAAAAAAGGTTTAGAATCTAAAACAATTACTGATTCAATTTAATGCTCTGGTCCACAAATTGTCTCCATTACTAAAAAATGAACAACCAGTGAAAAAGCTTGAATGCCTCTGACATTAGATGCATATATGCATGAATTTCCAATTCATAAAATTTAGATCTATTGTGTAAGCACAATTATAAGCATTTTTCAATCCACTGATCATGAACAGTTTGATAACATCCAAACCATGCAGGACAACAAATCCAATTTTGAAATATTTTATACAGAAAAAGCTGCCTGGTTACAGCTGCATTCAGAATTGACAAGTGGTAGTATGATCTGCTCATAAATTGACAAAATCTTAAGATTTTTGAGAAAAATCAACACAAAACTCAAATCCATCCTTCTCACAAAAAAATTTGCTATCTTAGCCTATCTATGCAATGATCATATGCAAACTAAGCAAAAAAAAATTGTCTCAAGGTACCTACTGGCATTTATACTAAATTTGTGAATGTGAAAACAACTTGAAGGAACGAAACTCACATTAATGATATTCACAGAAAAAAATTTAACATTAGGCAAGCATGAAAAACAAAAGATAAAGTTGAACTGTTATCACTTTTAACTCAAAGATAAGGCAACTGACACATAACAGGAGATAATGTGTTCAAATCTAGGAAGTGGATTGGTAAATTTTTTTTCCATTTGTCTAATGTTAAAAATAGCTTTCTACCTCATTTCTTACAATTTTTTTTTTGCCATTATGCACAACTGATAATGTGTATTACCTGGATTCTTCAATTATTTATTGAATGCATTCCATTTGGTATCAAAAAGTTATACTTAAAAATTCCTTGTGAAATTTCTATGATTACTCAGCTAGCAATAAGTAGTAATGAGAGAGAAATAATCTTTTTATATAGTTCAGTATTCAAAATCAAATATGTTTGTAGCATAACAGATAATTATGTCAATTATTCCGATTTCAATATCCATAAGCCATTTGTAAAATTGATATAATATTTGATACAAAATATTTAAAAACTACCATGAGTTTTTTTAATTTGAAATAGTTGCAAAATGATTCAATAATTTAAGTATGAAAACTTTGTAATCTTAGTTCTCCAATTATTAGTAAAAAAAGTTAAAAGATGCAGTTGGTATTAAAAATTTACAAAATCAATGTATTGCACTAACCCAATTAACTTTGTGTCCAAAAAATGTAGTTTAGATATACACGTTTCTAATTAGTGGCAAGTTTCTTTACTCTGTTAATGCTGTTATCTTTTTATTGTGCTATTTGTGAAAAACAAAACAATTTCAATTACATTTATTCATGCCAAATAGAAAAGTAATAAAAAAAAACTTAAATATAAGCTTTTGTAAAAAAACGACAGAGAAGTAACTTGCAACAGTAATGCTACTTTAAACATATGCTCTCTAACATACAATCTCAGTTTATAAATTTCATAAACAATAAAAACAGAATAGTTATGTATTTACTGTAAATAGAATTGTATATGCTGCACCATTGCCAATTTTGTTAATTAAGTACATATTGGGTTGTTTTATCCCAAAATGATTTTGTTCTGTAGACTCCAAAAATCAGGACATAAGGGATTAAAAAAAAACACTAATTAGCTGTTTGAGGTAAATATGTGCCTTGTGATCTTCAGCATGCACAAATAATACAGACCATAAGTTATGATGACCCTCTTCACAGCAAAAAATTTAAAGGAAATTAACAACTCCTTCCTTGCCAGTAGTGGGGCATGAACAAGTAAATAATATACAAAAACCAGCAAAGTAGTAGTCTATATCCTGTTTGCAGTGGGGTATGAACAAGGTTAGAAATATATAAAAACTGACAAAATAGCAATCTATATCCCATAGTATGTTAAGATTGGAAATACTTTTCACCTAATTCTAAAGTACCTGGAGAGATAAAGTGAGCATTTCATTCAAACAAGAAATTTACAATTGAATATATGTGTACCAGTATACATAAATTGCAAGTATATGAATCTTATTTTGATTAAAATTATCTACAAACAATTAAAATGCTTTTTAGTATTGTCATTGCACTGGTACAAAAGAATCTCTATTTTGTAACAAGGGTCAATCCACAGTTGTTTCTTTCTTTAAATTTTAAAGCAAACTGAATTACAAAATCTACAAATAGTCTTAAATATAATCCCATCAAGAAATATTATTATTTTAAAATATAATTTTAACAATAAAAGTCCACGATTTCACCATTTCAAAGTTAATGATCTTGAAAAAAAATAGATGGCTACTTCAATGAATTTTCATCTTGTTGAGATGCTACAAGGTATCTGCTAGTTTCAATGTCCTAGTTTAGGGGTTCTCAACATGAGGTATGAGGTAAAATTTTTTGGGATACGCTGCATCTAGTAACACACTAGCTAAGTTGGCAACACTGCTACTGATTACACAATATTGCTACTGGTTTTTCATCTTTAACTGCTTTAAAAAATAAATATAGAAATAGGCTGGATGTTGAAGATGACTTGTGATGACTTAGCAAGATAACCCCAACCAATGATGAACTGTGCAAGCGTAAACAAGCGCAACCATTTCACTGATTACCCAATAAAATGTTAAATAATTTTATAAGATTTGTTAAATTGTTTATGTCATTTTTTGTGTTTATCAATATGTGTAATTTATGAATACAAAATTTAATGTGTGTATATATATATGTTTTATTTTATTCCCATTGTTATACTATAACTATAGTTTTATCTACCTATACAAGGGGTACGCCAGTTACATACACATTTCCAGAGGGTATGTGAAGCATAAAAGGTTGAGAACCAATTTTCTAGTTTATGGGCAGCATCTTAAGCAATTGATATATTTCATACAAGAAAAAAGTAACTTCATATCCCAACAAAATCCATCAAAGAACCCTTTTTGCCTGCTAACTCCTACAGTCTTTCTTAAAATCAAGTTTCAATAATGTACTTTTACAAATAAGAATCCTAAACTTATTTTTATTCAATATCACTAATATTCTATAACACCGATATATAAATATTACTAGTTGCATATATTTTAAAATTAAGCTACAAAAATGATTTGTTCTTGTTTGCATTCAAATAAATATAACAAAGGAAAATGAATAAATATAACAAAGGGAATTATATGATCATATAGATAAGAGATAACACTTTAAAGGTCAAAATATAATCTCATTTGCCTATATGTGAGTTTTGCATTCTACAAATATGTGCACATAAGATTGCTATTTGTTCTAATCACATATATATTATATTGATTTCCAGTGACTATTTTTACATTAGTCATTTTAAAACAAATTTAAAAAAAACTTTCCAGGCAGTGAAACTTTTATAAAGGTCTGGAAGAATATTTTCAGTGTAAACCAATCACATTTGCAAAAGTTCCAAGTCCTCAGAAAGGAAGCAACACAAATATTAATGTCTTACTAATGGTTCAAACCCAGGTCCTTGGCCACTATAGACAAAACTGCAACTCTTCAATCACCAAGATAACAATGAAGATTTAAAAGAGATTTATAAAAATATAAAAATTTATTGACAGTACAGTTCTATTATGTTTAAAAACCACAAATGATTAACATCCTTAATAATCATTTTCAGCACCAAAGTCTAATCACTCTCTACCTGATATGGTTATTTAATAGAGTGACGAATATAAAAGCTTAAAAACAATGCTTTTCATTATTAACGAATTCCATAGTTGTTTTCAGAATACTGTTAGGGAGAATAATAAGTAGCAAAATCCTTTTTAATACTTATCATATGAATATTAGTATGCAGAATAATTTTTCCTAGCCTGTAACCAATATAGTTGTGCAGTTCAAGTCTTACCTAAGTCACAAAAAAATTCTTTGAAGACCAGTTCAAACAATTTGCTCAATGGTTACAAATTTCTATGTAGGGAATAAGAAATATTGCTTTGTATCTAAACATTCTAAACTTCTGTTCAAACATACAGTGAAAGTTTACAATTTATCACTTTTAAAAAAAAATTTACCCGTTACTAATTTACAGAGGTTTCTTCATCTGTGCCTTTTAGAACTCCTAATTCTTGAAAATGGTAAATTTATCAGCAGTGTAAAGAAATATACTTTCAAAAATATTAACTTACAATAGTATCAAAATGCTAATTATAATCAGAAACATACTAAGTTTTACATATAGTAAACTGTAATCTTAACACTTATCTGCGATAATCTATAATTATGAAAGATAAGCAATACTAGCCCTTATCTTCCATAATTATAGCAATCATAAAGGCAGTAAAAAACACAATATTAGTAGAATTTAGTTTTTAAACATAGTACTGAAATGCATTTAAAACACAACATACATCATATACATCAGTAATAGAGCATACTGTCTTTTAAATAGACTATTCCAGATAGCATTGTGTTGCTGAAATTACACATACAGGAAACCCTTACCAAATGAAGATTTAATTATGCGTGTTATATATATGATGCTTATTTATCAAATTTACAAAACAATTTATTATAGTCTTGAATCCTACATAATAAATATGGGTTAAGCAAAATACTCTACATTGTAGCATTCAAAACAAGTGAACCAAAATTACATGAATGTCTGCTGTGGTCTCATATGGCTGATGTGCATGTCACTTTGCAGCATAAATGGGAATTATAGCTTAGGTTTGCATCTAATATTGGATTGGGCATATTAATTAAGGTTTTTGCCCCTGTGAAATTTTTATTTTCATATGAATTTTTGTTCTTATGTTAAATCTTTGTTTAATTCAACTATGGGTCTTAAATGCAAAGTCTCTTCAAATAACAGCCCAGTAAAGAAATCACACAAGATTATAACTGACTTAAAAGACATCTATTTTAGACCAATCTCTAGAATATCAAATGAAGACACAACCATACGCATAGTATTCATGCATATGAGGAACAATTTCATGTTACCTTGTAGGCACCTGTGCCTGTAAGTGCAAAGGTATTAATGTATCTATTGATGAGTAAAGTGAATAATAAAACATTAGATCAGAATTTTTAGTTTTACCACAGAATTTACTGTATAGTAAATTTTACTTTAATATTTTCTTGCTTTCTATTTGTTTTTTCAAACCTAGGTACATGTATTTACTCTCATATTTTAATTGTGAAAAAATATCTAATTATGATTTCATATAGTACATTTCATAGTTGTGTATCTCCCTTTTACTTTTCTTTTTTCTCCATAAGGTATTGGATTTGCAGATCAGTTTACCAACAGTGGCATTTTCAAGGAACATAACACCCACAACTGGCAAGGGTTTCCTGTACTATTGCTATGTTTAATATTAAATTGCCTGTCCATGCTTACTATTGTAAACTGTATCAATATAGAAACAGCATTAATGTCTTAAAAAATAATCTCTGATTTTAAATTGTGCATAAAAATGATCATATTTTTATTCCTGTCCTTGCATTTTAATTACTAGAGATAATTTTACCAAGGTTTCAAACTGTTTAAACCTGATATTGAGGTTTCCATAAACAACAAAAATAAAGTAAAAAGCATTTAAATTATTAGGCAGATCATGAATGATATTCAGCAAAATTATAAGTAAACAAGAATTTAAATTTATTATAGCTTAAAATAAAAACACATTGCAGCAGCTTGGATTACAATTATACTAAATTTTTCACATAAATATACCATGAAATGTAAAATTCACAAAACATTTTGCTACAAATTCATTCCTTTAAACACATTATGGAGATGTAGGTGAATTATAAAAGCAATTATTATTAATCACATGTGGAATGACGTCAGCATCATGATAATATTTTTACTAATGAGATAGTTTTAGTGTTGTAAAGAATTCAGTATATATATATATTGTGTGTATCTTCAATACACTTTAATTAAGTATCAAATTATTACTACTGTGCAGATCACATAATAATAAACATTTTAATATTTAAAGCACACTTACTGAAATTTTAGGAAACAAAAATCTTTCAAGTACATATCATGCAAATTATCATACACAACAATCTGAAATTTTGAACACTAGCACTTTTTGCAATCTGCAATTAAATAACTATTAAGATTAAACTCAAAATATGCTTAATGAACATATACATCACTCAATAAACTAAAAGACAGAAACAGAAATTATTTAGAAGTCAGAAAATTGCATCATGTGGAACAAAAACTTTAGCATTTGAAAACAATAAAGTTGTACAATAAACAAATTGCATAACATAAATAGAAGCTCACTGTTTTCAATTAAATGATATACTAATGTATATCATTTAATTAAAAATACTTTCTACATTTTCTTTCAATGCATATTTTCACAGTTGTAACACATGGACATAATTCTCACCAAATGCATATTTCAATTATATATAGTCTTATTTCACATGAAAAAAAATTTTTTAATGAGCATAAAAGCAGAAACAAATTTCCCTAAAGCACAGAAACCCAAGTAAATTTATGTAAAAACTGAATACTGAACTGCATTTCTTTTAAGATTTGAAAGGAAAAATCTTTTCTCAATTGTAAATTCCAAACCAGTGGAATTAGGTTTTTTCAAAGCCAGTGTGCATTTTTTCTTCAGGAACAATACTACCTATGGAGTTGCACTTTCCCTCTATGTTTCAAACTGACAGTCTCCTTATCTCCATTTAAAACAGCACCATCTTGAAAGACACCATTGCTCTTTGTATCACTGCAAAATAACAATTTCTAATATTTAACTCAACAATATTTACAAAAAATATTCCAAAATTTAACATACATATCAAAAACACAGCTAAAAGCAACAAATATACATTTGCAACAATGGACCTTGTCACAAATGAGTTACAACAGCCACTGACCATGTTGAATGCCAATGTTGTCAGCAAAGAACACGAAAGTGCATCTCCAGTGGGCACAAGAGCATCGACACCAGACCATTGAGGACTGGAAAAGGTTGCCTGGTCAAAGAATTAAGGTTCCTTTTGCATCATACTGATGGAAGTATCAGAATTTAGTGCAAGCAATGTGAAGCCATGAAACCATTTTGTCTGGTGTCAACAGTACAGGCTGATAGTAGTGGTGTGATGGTGTGGAGAATGTTTTCCTGGCACATATTAGGCCCTCAGATACCCATGGAAGCACATATGAATGTCACGATATATTTGAACATCACTGCTGACCAAGTTTATCCCTTCATGGCTACAGTTTAAGATGGACATGTTCAGCATGATAATGTCCCTGCTCACAAGGCAATATCATCACTGAATAGTTCCAGGAACATGCCAACGAGTTTTCTTTACTTAATTGGTCTGCGTATTCCCCAGATCTAAACCCTATCAAGCATGACTGTGCCATCGTCCAATTTGCAGCGAGACTGTGCCGCCATCCAATTTGAAGCAACTGCACAACACAAATATTTCCACAATGTACAACATTCCTACACAATGCATCCAGCATCTTGTAAGTTCTATGCCCCTATGAATTTGGGCTGTTCTGAAGACCAAAGGAGGAGCAACAGATAAATGTACCTAATAAACAGGCATCTCAGTGTATGTTGTATGAGAAACCAGAACAAGCCCAATACAGCTTCTAGGTTATCTCTGTGTAGGGAAGTACCTTTCTACCTTTGTTCCATCTTCATGCTTGACACCAATATCCTATATCAATGGTGCCTGATGTTTCGATTTCTTAAAGAGACTTGCAGTTTACTACTGCATTTTTCACTACCTCAGTATTGATCACTACTGATACATCATCCTGTGGAAATCACATTCAGATGTGCTTGTGAAGTGGCATTTATAATATATACTGGATCTTTCCTTTTAAATGACACTTCAAACTCTTTACTGAGTTTTTTAGATCAAGTATATGCAGTATTACTGTTGGTATCTTAAATATAGCAATTGAAATCTAACTAGACATCTAAAGTATGGTATGGAAATCTAACTAGACATCTAAAGTAAGTTTTTAATTTATTACTTTAGAAAGAATTTAATACACTGACAATGTTTTTAATATTAATTAATAAGCTCGACGGACAAAAAATTAGTCATCTTCCACCATAAGAGGGTTACATCCATTCAACAGCAACAGCACATCAGTAATAAATGCAACCTACAAATAGCTGTGCCATGCACTACAGAGTTCATACAGTGACAAGAAGTGGTTGTGTGCCACATGTGTGTTAGTCACTCCATGAAATATGGGTCACACCAAAGATATGAATGAGTGTCAAAAAGGTGTTATTGCATTTGGCCAAGCCAAGGGCATAGTGTACAAGAAGTTGCTGCCTTTGCAGATATGTCAAAACGTACTGTCCAAAGAGTCTTCCAGCAGTGACATACATCACAGTTCACTGCTAATCGTTGCCAGAACTGTGGCAGAAAGACTGTGCTCACCAATAGGGACTGCTGCAGTGTGCCATGCACTGTTAGGGCAAACCGCTTTGCAATGAGGCAAATTGCCTCATTGCAAAGCGGTTCCAGTCAGTCAATGCAGGCCTACAACAAGCTGTTTCCAAACAAACACTCCGAAGGGAACTACATGCCATGGATATCTGGAGCAGAGTACCCATGGAAGAGACCCAAGTTAATAGCTCTGCACAAGGCTGCATGGCTACAGTAGGTGCACCACCACAAAGATTGGACTGTCGACTCTTGGAAGCACGTGATCTGGTCAGATGAGTCACATTTTTGCTTGTACTAAAATGATGCGAGGCAATAGGTACATTGTAAGCGACATGAAGACTTCCATGCAGATTGTGTGCAAGGTTCTGTTCAAGCTGGAGGAGGCTCTGTGATGTTCTGGGGGTATTTCACGTACGAGGATAGGGGTCCTTTGATTGTGGTGACATCACACTTGAATCAGAAGAGCTATAGGAGCTACTGGATGACCACATGTTGTCTTTTGTGCAGCATCTCCACAGTGAACACCAGAAGGATACCCCAGTCTTCCAAGATGACAATTGTCACATGCACAGGGCTCAAAGTGTGTCAGATTGGCACAACAAGCATTCTGAAGCCTTCGAACATCGACTGGCCCACAAAATCTCTGAATTTGAATCCCATAGAAAATTTGTGAGACTATTTGGAGCAATGAGTGAAGTGCCGTCCCAGCCATATGGCTAATCTGGCCAAACTGCGGCATTTGCTGCTGGAAGAATGGATCAATATTGATGTGGACTACATCCACACACTGGGCATCCATGCCAAAAAGGATTTTGGCTGTTCTTCGGTCGCATGGAGGTGTTACGCGCTATTAGGTGACATTCAGCCAAGGATGACTAATTTTTGTCCAGTGAGCTTATGTTCGACCAATAAACTAGCTTCTCTTACATTAATATGAAACTTTTTTTCTTGTTTAAGGAATGATATTCTAGAAACAATTCATTAAGCATGAAAATCCTGTACTACACAAATTAATGTACTGGTCACATCATATAAAAAGCCTATATTTTAGCAAGCATAACTTAAAGCTGCATAATTTACAACATTTCAATTTTAATCCAAAATTTTTGGGAATATTTCAACAGATGGCAGAAATAAACAATGAGCAAATATAAACTAAAATACATTTTTTAAGACTTGTGATGCATACTGTTAATAAACAGAGTTTGTATCTGTGCAAATACACTTAATGGGTTAACCATATTTCAGGCATTGTAAGGTGGAGTGGCTTCTTACCCATATTGAGAAACTCCTTGTCACAACTGCACCCTTTGTAGACTTACTGCCACATGCAATGGCCCTCAGATAATAAGTTCCTATACAAAATTTTTCACCCATAATAATTTGAATACTGAAGCTCTGCCGAATTAACAATATGATACATGATACATGGAATGCATGTCTTACGAGTATGCAATCTACAAACAATTATTATTAAACTGAACTCATTAAATATCCACTAATAATTTCCACTCTGTAAATTGATTCAAATATTTAGAGGAAAAACTGTCTTGAGCCAGGTGGGATACGAACCCACAACCTCCTGATAACATGTCAGGTGCTCTGGACCACTGAGCTACTGGCCGCCGATCAAGATCTCCTCTAACTGATGTTATGAATTCCATCTAAAAAAATTTTCATCTCATTTTTCAATCTAAAAAAATTCCATCTAAGAAAAGGCATTGAAAAGCCGCTTGAGGCGGGATTGCCTGAATACTCCCTACATATTAGGAAAGTAGGTTGAGAATGTTCATCACATCAGCTAGAGGAGATCTTGATCGGCAGCCGGTAGCTCAGTGGTCCAGAGCACCTGACATGTTATCAGGAGGTCGTGGGTTCGTATCCCACCTGGCTCAAGACAATTTTTCCTCTAAATATTTGAATCAATTTACAGAGTGGAAATTATTAGTGGATACTTAATGACTTGAGTTTAATAATAATTGTTTGTAGATTGCATACTCGTAAGACATGCATTCCATCTAAGAAAAGGCATTGAAAAGCTGCTTGAGGCGGGATTGCTTGAACACTCCATACATATTAGGAAAGTAGGTTGTGAATGTTCATAACATCAGTTAGAGGAGATCTTGATCGGCAGCCGGTAGCTCAGTGGTCCAGAGCATCTGACATGTTATCAGGAGGTCGTGGGTTCGTATCCCACCTGGCTCAAGACAATTTTTCCTCTAAATATTTGAATCAATTTACAGAGTGGAAATTATTAGTGGATACTTATAATGAGTTGAGTTTAATAATAATTATTTGAACTGCTTAAGTTCAATTTGGCTGATAAACAGTGATGTTCAGAGATTCAGAAGGATTTCTCTAATATAAAGCAAGAATTAATTACAGAAAAAAATGAATTAATGAGCTGAATTCAGATGTTTGTCAAGGATGTTCCCATCTGGGCTTTCACATTGCCTCTTCACTGTATGCTGTATTAGGCAAGAGCCATGTGTGATCCATATGACCTGCAAACTCTGACCATCACATCGTGAAATGCCATGATGTGAGGTCTGCTGCACTCTTAAAACAGGAAGGGGGGGGGGGGAGTGGAGAAGAAAGGAACTTCTCTCCTGGCCTTTGAAAGGGTCTGAAGTGGGCTGCTGTACTCTGAGAACCAGCATATTTGTAGGACTTTTCAATAAAGTTGGATCAACACTCTGGGAATGTGTGACTGGATACTCTTGATGGGGCAGTGTATTAAGACTATGACCTTATTAAATATGTATGTAGGTAATGTGAAGTATTGTTCATTAAACATAATATTTAATCCAGAATACCAAGTTTATGGTTTTATTATTGAGTACAACAACTGCTGTGTGATAAAAGCCCAGCAAAAACATTCAGCCAACAGATCTCTCAAATAAAGAGAGATTTTGACATACTGGTGTCAGAGGTGGGGTAGATCGATCCCACAGAAGCATAAAATTGAAGGGAAAGTATAAGAAATTAGAGGCCAAAGTTAAGAAACTTTCAGTAACCCAAGAATCTACATATGGTGCATTGGTCGACAGTCATGGAAAAAATTTTATAATTCGATTTCAGGAGCAGTTGTGACCGAATGTCAAGGCAGTGTGATTGCTTCAGCAGAGATGATAGGATGACATGGGAGGCCAATTCCAGCTGAGGGTATTGGTAAGCTGTAGGTTATGAATCTTTGTGATCTATGTAATCTGTTAGCTCATTATGAAGTGTGTAATGGGGTTCGCATGCACGAGCAACACTTATACAGCAAAAGGGTCAACAGAAGACATAAATAGTAATGTAGTTGGGGTTATGAATAAGTGAAAGGATGCATGTTTAGGAGACCCATAAATTAGCCCTGAAGTGCACGAAGCTGCTGTTGGAAGGGTGAAGCAGCCCTTACAGGAGATACAGCAGGAACAGGCATGGCATGGGAGCAAACTGTGGCACAAACGTGACAATTTAGAGAGTAGGAGATTGATGAGGAAGAGGAACACAAAAAACAGATTAAAGAATCCATCAAAATTAAAAGCCCTCTTGGAGGTGACTCAGCAGAAACATGAATATGTGGATGTGATTCTAATTATGCTGAGTGTGAAGAGGGTAATGAAATATTTTTAGAATTAAAACAAATAGTCTAGGGTGCAAAAGATGGAGATTCACAGCAAAGAAGGAGAGAATCAAGAAACAAAAGCTTGATCAGCAGATACAGAAACACAAGATGATTTGTGAATTAGAAGGCAAAATTAGAACGATAGACTTAGAGATAGAAAGATGGAGTACAGGGGTAAGGTGTGACAAACCTAGTAATGTGGAGAATGTATGTCACTTAATGCAACTGGAGGAAAGGAAGAGAAGTTAAAATAAGAGAACAAGAGAGAGAAGATAGAATAAGGGAAGATAATATAACAGCACAAGAAACAGAAGATAAAAAATAAGGGTGAAAGCAAGGGAAGATGAAATAAGGAAGCAAGTAAAAGAACATAAGATTAGGAAGGAGGAATTAGACTGAGCTCGTGAATTGGAGTTAGCTAGATTGCAACTGAGGCAAGGCAGCTTAGACTGCAGTTGACTATTTGTCAGCTTTGGCTAGAGAGGGAGCTGACCCCAAGTTCAGAGAATTGGATGGGCTGCAGGAATGTTCCCATCTAATGGAAAGTACAGTGGGCAAGGCTCCACAAGAAGTTGTTGATAGCATTTTCCTGAATTTTGATTGGAAAACTGATAATTTGCCTGTTAAGGAAAAGAATAATAATGAGGGTAAGCTGGTTCAGCTCTCAGATAAAGTGGGATTTACCAATAGCAAATTAAATAATAAACAAGAAGTGCAAGGATGTGGCTTAAAAATTGCAGATGCAAACTTTGAATTGGGAATATTTAATGGTAATGTTTGCATCAGGGAAGAAATCTGGACTGAGATTAGTAATGATAAAGAATGTAAGAGAAGCAAAAGTGCAAAGAAAATTCAGATTCCGAAAATTCTGCTGTAAATGGAATGAGCAGACAAGCAGAGATCTTAGTTATTGCTGCTAAGAGGAATGAGCTTGATAGTAATTTGGCATTCCCAGGTGCAGTGTTGGCTAGCAAAGGCATGCTTCAAAAATGAATGCCAAAAATGAATGCCACAGACCTTTGGTACATTGAGGGCACTGAAGTTAGCTGCCAATACCAAGCACAGCCCGATTCTGGTTCATCATTGGGATGTCAAGGTATAGGAGCAACATAAAGACAGGCTCAAATAGAATATGGCACATCTGGTGTTGCCAACAATTTTGCATTACTATAGTAAAGAAGGGGCATAAGAGGACCCTAGAAGGAGATTTTATGAGCATTTGTGTTGCAAGTGAATCGAACCCTACACAATGCATAAATGTTGGCACTCTGCAAGATAAACTCTAATGCTTCACATACTGGAGACCATGGAAGAGCTTTTGCTATAGTGCTGTGCTAAATATAGCCAATTGTAAAAATGCACTAGCGAAATGTGTTAAATTTTGGTCACTAGTTAGTGGTGGCAGTTTAGCTAAGTGTGCAAAATTGATGGATTATCCGTGTGCAGGTAAGCTTGTGCATTAGAGAGGGTGAATTGCTGGAAATTAAACAGGCTCCTGATCACAAACTGTTTTAGAAAAAGGGAAAGAGGACACACCATGCACATGTTTTATAATGAGTGTAACAGAAGCATGGGTGCAAAGGATTCCACTGAAGTGAACTGATTATCTATAGGCTGTGTGCCAGCTTAAGGTGGTTCCTCAACAGCTAGAGTTGAAATTTTTGAGACCATTTCCAGATTTAGTGCCAATATGTGTGTAGTATAGAAACTCTGCATCCTATTAATGCAAGGAACCTTGAAATATACACAGTTGTATCAGAATAATATGACCACCTACCTAGTAATGGGAATAACCACCCTTGGCCCGGATGACAGTGGCAAGATGGCATGGATGCAATGAGGCCCTGAAAGGTTACCAGAGGCACACTTGCCCATTCGGACACCAGCAGAGTACGGAGGTTCCGGAAATGACGTGGTTGTGGGTCTGCACGCCAAACCTGTCAATCCAAATGGTCCCACAAGTGCTAATGGGATTGAGGTCAGGCAATTTCACCGGCCAAGGATTTGGGTTGGGTTGTTTTACCTCTGAGCGGCACTTTTTTGCACACCATGGGCTAAATGGCCAGGTCACATGGACCCCGAAGGCTCAGAGAAGGTTGGGGGAGGGGACCCACTGGAACAGCTGTTGGGAGACAGATGGTAGTCTCCCGTCAAGGCCATCCAGCGTGTTCTTTAACGTGCACAGGGTATGGCTCTCCCGCACACGGGGCCATGGCTTAATGTCCCACCCGACGGACGGCGGCCTTTCCAACCCCATTGGTGTCCCCTACTGACCATGGGCAGGGCGGGGAGTTTTGCAGAGATAAATCTCAACGCTGACCCAGCTGGGACTCGAACCTGGGAACTACAGATTACGAGCCTGGCGCGCTACTGACTGAGCCACCCCCGCCCCTGTTGAAAAACTTTGGTTTTGTCCTGTTGTTCTGAGTGGGATTTAAACTTGTCTCCCAGAAACATGTCAGGCATGACATGTATCATAATGTATCATAACTATCAAAGACTAATCATTTCTCAACAATGTGATATATAAACATGTTTGTGGGAGACATGAGTTCGAATCCCACTCAGGATGAAATGGTAAATTTCAGTAAATTACTTCAAGCATTTCTTGTCTACAGGGCATTTCCCTGTGATACTTTATTACTGTGTTAGATAAACAGTAAGTTGGCTATAATAATGCATATGATTCCATTTCTATAAGGAGGGTAAAAATTCATTAATTAGAAAATGTTATGATATACAACAGCAGATATAATGTAATAATGCAACTCTATTCATTGTAAGAGTACATTTCAAGAATTGCAGGGAAACAAAGCTAAAACTTGAACAACTTAAAATACACTGTTCATCACTGAAATTGCTCCACCGATTGATCTCATAACTTACATGCAGAGTTGTGATGCACATGGACATAAACAGTTTGCATGTCAATGCAGTAGAACACACAATAATGTGTCCAATATCACGCTGCCATGGGAATTTGAAGGGGCTATAAGGGCAGAGGTAACTATCATTGGGCAAAAAAAATGGTGAGAGTGACCTGTGAAAAGTGTGCAGTGCCTTTAATATGCATAAGGCAATGTTATGTATATCTGAGGGAATTTGAAATGGATTGGATCATTGGAGTGCCAGAAGATGGATGGTCAACATGCCAAATCATTGTTCATGTGGGTCATGATATCCAAATGGTTGGATACTGTTGGCAACAATGGGTACAGGAAGGTGCCTGGACATGCCACCAACTACTATGTGGTATAAGAACATCCAAATGGGACAATCATCAGATCACTTGCAACAGGAAGTAGATCTGTCACAAGCCATCAGATTTTCAACATTGTAAATCCATTCCTGTCTGCATCTCTGTCAGGAGCATGATTAGAAGATGACTGCAAGAATTGGAACTGCATTCACACCATCCATCAGCTCATCTACTTGTGATGCTATCCCATCATCATCTGCTTCTGCAGTGGTGCATGAAGAGAGATCTACCTGGGGAGATCTGCTTTGGAGATCTGTTTGTCAAATGCCTTTACTGGACCTTAAATAATGGTATTATGTCATAGTGACATATCACATTTCTGTTTTGAATCCAGTGACAGCTATATATCTGGAGACATGCCAGGGGCAGATGTAATCCAGCCTGCACCAGAGAGCATCGTACTGGGCCAATACCTGGAATTATGGTATTGGGAGCAATCAGTTATAATAGCCATTCACATCTGGTCATCTTTGATGGCACAATGACAGCAAGACATTATGTTGAAACCATTCTGGGACCAGTGCTTCTGCAATTTCTACACTCCATCCCAATGCTATTTTTCAGCAAGACAATGCCACATACAGCCCTCATATCCCAGCAGTGTCTATGTGATGTAGATATGCATCCTGGCTTTCACATTCCCCACACCTGTTACCCATCAAACACATTTGGGATATGATGGGACATTCACCTACAATCATTGCCTCTCAGCCCCCTACCAGTTGTCCAGCTTATGGCACAGGTACATGAAGAATCACTCAATGTTCACCAAGATGGCATTCAACACACTCACTATCATGACGTTTGACAGCTTGTATCATTTGTTCAGGAAGGCCATATGTCTTACTGGTGCATACTGCCTTTTCACAAACACTGCTCATTTGATGCACAAACTTAATCATTTCTTGTGCACGCTGCTATCTGTCACTACACTAATTTTGAGCAAGCATTTGTAGATGGGATAATTTCAATCATGAGCAGTGTAGTTACAAAAATGGGGTAATAAATATTTTAATAGTGATTTCTAATAATGAAGTCATGTGGCATTGTTTTTTTACATATACTGATCTCTTTCTTTTTCAATTCGTTTTTGTCAAGAGGGTAATAATACACTATTCAGAAACTTAGCTAGGAACAAGTGGACTTCACCATTAAGGTAAAAATAAAACTAGTCCACAAAAAATTTTATCGATTCAAAAAATGCTGACTGCCTTTGCTTCAGCAAAACATTCAGAAATTTCGTTTTATGTCAATCCTTTTGCTTGTGCTGAATGCAGCTCCACGATTATGTAAGGAAAAAAAAGACAGAAATAGAGGAGTGGGGAAATGTCCCTACTTTTGCCATACATTACATTTCATGTTTCGATTCCAGAATTTATTTCTTAGACCACCACCACCAACTAACATTTGATTGACCACACCATTGATCTAAACATTTGGACCCAGACATGGGCAATCTTCTCCATTGTATTTATGCTACTACCACTGTCTATTATACTTTTGTAGCTATTTGGAAAAATGGCATTGTTGCATTTCTAAATGTGAATTTTTGCATTTTTTTTTTTAGTGGTTTCTCCTTTTTGAGTTAAATGCCTCCTTTTTTTCTATAAAACTAATGAAAAAAAAATTTATCATGCATGCAAATTTACAAGTATTTTGATTCATGAATTTTAAAGTTTTTTTTCTGTTGAAATAAAATAGCAAAATAAATATTAATAGCATGCATAACTATGTTAATTAGGAATTAATTTATATTCTGTGTAATCTATTTGCATAGAAAAACTCAAAATAATACTTTGACACACTTTTTTACTCTGTTTAAATCAATGGTTCTACCCCTGTTGGAAACCACTGATCTAAACAGTTGATAACAGAAGTAATAACACTAGTTTCTTTAAAAACCTTGAGAAAGTATGTACCGTAACAATAATTTCTCATCATCCAACCATGCAAAACCATTGCTGTTTTAGTTGAACACTGACATCTTGAAAATATTGTTAATTTTGATATATATCAGTGGTATCACAATGGTTTATGGTGCCACTGCAACTGCTCAGATCTGGATTCAAATCCTGGGATGGATGGCATGGTCATTTTTCTGCCCATAACCTTCAAGCTAAAGCTAATAGCTTTGCAGGTCTGATCACAAATTGAAAAAAATTATATTTAAATATCATTCCAGTGTAATAAACAGTCATGTTTAATTCTCAATATATTTAATTTTACTTCATAAAATTCATCTTACGAGGAAACAAATAACTATAAAACAAAACAGCTACAAAATCACATCAAAAGCGTGTTACAATGTCTGGGAATTGAACTAGAATAGATCTATACACAATATCATATGATATGCATATAAAGCAGCAATTAAAAAGTAAGATTTTGTATTTTAATGTTATATATAAGTTCTTACTTTTCTTAACTATTCTAGATTATATCAATTTATTTTAAAGCTGAAAGAGGAAATTTTTGGTTATACATATTCTTAGAGCTCAATGGAACTTATTATTTTTCATTGTTATGCATTGTATGTCATATTTTCCTACACTGGAAGTAACTAATAATTATCAATTCTATAATAAAAAATGTTATTTAGAATACTGTTGCTATATGTATATTTTAATATTTGTTTTGTCATTTAATATATATAAAGATTATATATATTTTCTTATTCAGCCAATAATTTAAAATAATTTGAAAAGCAATACTTATGTTTACTTAAGATAATGTATAGACCAGTTTGAGTTGGGTTTGGTTGTTTTACCTCTGAGTGGCACTTTTTTACAGGCAATGGGCTTAATGACCAGGTCACAAGGACCCTGAAGGCTCAGAGAAGGTTGGGGATATACTGGACAGCTGTTGGGAGACAGATAGTAGCCTCCAGTCAAGGGGAAAAGGGAGCAGAGGAGGCAGAATTATTTAAGTGATAAAGCACTTGAGCTTATTTCAGAAAGAAGGAACTGCAGGAATGTCCTTAATCAGTACCCTACTAGTCCTAATAGAAAGCATTACAAAGAACTTAATAAACTTGTAAAGGATCAGTTAGCTACTGATAAGAATCTTTGGCTTGATGGCCTGGCTGACAAATATGAGGAAGCAGTTAGACAGCACAACAGCAGAGAGCTGTACCAGATAGTTAATGTTTTGTGTGGTAGAAAACGAACAGGTATACAGGGATTGAAGGATAAACAATGTAAGGTTATAGAAGGTGAGGATTCTGTAATGGCTAGTTGGGCTGAGCATTTCAGTGATGTTCTAAACAATGTGGTTAATTATCAATGCAAATGATAATATCAATTGCAATGATGATAGGTGCATTGTTGGCTTTAATGATGTCCCTATAACACAATCTGAAGTTAGTTTGGCTATTTCTAAACTTAAACTTCATAAATCCCCAGGGGTGGATGAAATTACTACGGAAATGCTTAGAGCTGGGAATGTTTCAGTTACCACTTGGATGACTGAAATTTTGAATAACTTTTATGATAAAGGCATGGTTCCTAAAGATTTTACCAGAGCTATTATTATCCCTATTTTCAAAAAAGGTGATCGCAGTTCTTGTGATAACTATAGGGGTATCAGCCTACTCTCTGTTCCAGGTAAAGTTCTTTCCATGATTGTGCTTAATAGAATTAAGAATCTGGTTGACAGGCAATTGCGTGATGAGCAATGTGGATTCAGAAGTGGTAGGGGATGTGTAGATCAGATATTTTCACTTAGGCAGATTCTTAAGAAATGTTTAGAGTTTCAGAAACCTTTGGTTGCTAGCTTTGTTGATTTCAAAAAGGCTTTCGACTCTGTTGATCGTCATAATTTGTGGTTGATTGTGAGATCATATGGTATACCTGACAAGTTAGTTAACATAATGAAAGCTCTCTATAATAACACTGAGTCATGTGTGAGAGTTGGTAAATCTTGTAGCAATTGGTTTAGCATTACTTCTGGTGTTCGACAAGGGTGCATTTTGTCTCCTTTTCTCTTTAGTTTGGTTGTTGATTATGTTATGCGAAATTCACTTCAAGGGAAAGATTTTGGCCTTAAATGGCCTGGAGATATGAAAATTTCTGATTTAGATTATGCTGATGATTTAGCCCTTTTGGCAAATGATGTTGATGAGATGAACTCTTTCATTCGAGCTGTTGATGAAACTGGTAGTAGAGTAGGTTTGGTTATAAACAGAGAGAAAACTAAAGTGATGAAAATTGGTCAGGCAGGTTGTGATTCAGTTAATCTGAATGGTTGCAGTCTTGAGCAGGTGTCACAGTTTAATTACCTTGGGAGCTACATAACAGATACTGGTGATGTGCGGCATGAGATTAACAGATGAATAGGTATTGCTGCCAGGACTTTTAAGAATCTATGGAGATTGTGGAGAAATAGGCGTATACACCTAAAGACTAAAATTAGACTGTATAATAGTTTGGTTCTTTCTAGGGTTAGTTATGGTAGTGAAACTTGGACGCTGTGTAAACATGATAACAGGAAACTAGATGCTTTTGATTCTAGATGCTTACGCAATATCTTGGGTATTAGGTGGTTTAACTTTGTAACTAATGATGAGGTTAGGCAAAGAAATCTGCAACCTCCTTTAAGCAGCATATTGTGCAGAGAGAGACTCCGCTGGTTTGGCCATGTTGCCCATATGGATAATTATAGATTGGCGAATAGGGTTATGAACAGTGTGCCTAGAGGCCTCAGAAGGAGGGGGAGACCTAGGATGCGGTGGGCAGACAATGTCAAACAGGACCTTGTTAGAATTGGTGTGCAGTGGCCGGATGCAGCAGATGTAGCTCAGGACAGATATTCTTGGAGAATTAAACTGCATGGTCTGGTTGGAACTCCATAGCCCATGGCTGCTTGAGGATGATGATGAGTCAAGGCCATCCAGCATGTTCTTTAACATGCGCAGGGTGATAGACCAGTTTGAACAAAGTTATATATTTACTACAAATTTAACTCATATGGAAAGACATGTTTCAGTGTAAACTTAAACACTATATTCACTACAATATTAAAAATTATCAAATGATTATAAAGTTCAGAATTTATGTAAAATAACAATCCTTACCCATTATGCAATATATCTCCATTTTTAATTTTATGATTTTTACTGTCCATCACTTTCTTTGAAAGCATTTCTTCAACATCATATTCCCTGGTATCATCAACTTCTTTCACTTGACCAGTTGCTACACGGAACAAAAATCCTATAACAAACTGAAAGAAAATAAACAATGTTTTTGACCGTGGTATTTTTAGTCAAAATATCAAGAAAATCTATGAAAATTCTGTATTATGTAAGTGTATCAAAAAAAGTGAATACAGTAGGCCTTCACCAATCATTAAGATTACATTCTTAAAGATTGTCATAAATGACAAATTTGTGATCTGCAAGAATTAAAAGCCTATGCAAAAATACCACATCCACTGCATACTATCCTCATGTATGTTTCAGCAACTTTGACACACATGTAACCACTATCAACAATGTGTCGCACTAGTCATTATTTTTACAATAAGATAAATGAAGCAAGTACAATTCCTCTTGCACAACTTTCTGATACACACAAACAGTACTGGTACTACTTCTCCACATGGAAACAAACCCCAAACAGCTTTGCAATCAGCCATAATACAAACCATGAATGATCAAGACTTTAAGCCACAATCACTAAGGTATACCTCAAATATTTTCTGCTAATGCAAACCTGTGATCCTCAAGAACCTACTATAGATAAGTTTTGTAAATTTCATCATGTTACTTACTTTTTCGCAACTTATTCACTGTCAATAACCCCTTTTTATAAAATAAATAATAAATACCCCCTCAAGCAGCTGCTTGCCACAGAGGTCTGACAGGAGCCTGTCAGTTTATATGCCACAGTAGAAGATCTGAGAGGATGGCAGGACCTCAGCAGAAAAACAACACGAACATCCATGTCTTACCCGGGGCTCGAACCCAGGTCCCGTAGATCAGTAGCCAAGCGCGCTAACCACTCGGCCACGGGACGGCCCTTTTTAGGTTTTATAATACACAGTAAGAAGTAATAATTATTGTAGCTCTCTGTTTATATATATATATGATATAAATATGCTCTCTTTGTAATTTTTTTTCATGTACGTTGCACATAGGACAGAGAGGAACTAAAAATCAACTTATACCTTGTCAAGACTGTTTCATTAACAATTATGTTTGGGGCTGTCTTATTAGTAGCAATATAAGTTTCTTCAAGTTCAGAAGACAAAAAAAAAAGTTTTACAAACCTATATTAGTAAAAAACAAAGACAGCCATAACAAAATTGTTAATGCTGTACAACCATCAGACAGGAAAAATATGTTGAATTTGTAAGAAACTGGAACATAAAAAAATCAAACAGGACAAGAAAAGAATCTTTAAAAGAATGTATTTTAAAAAAAAAAGTGCAGAAACAGATTACAAAAACTATTAAAAATGAAAAACAGGAAAACACATTTGAAAGAAAAATTCTGATTAACATTATTGAAGAAAACATACAAAAATACAATAAATGCTGAAGTTAAAAAAACGATAGAAGAAAACTTAATTTGCCACTTTTAATTATATTGTTTGAAAATCATATGACAATGAAAAATCTTTATGGCAACTTTTTGTGTATTATATGATTCTAACAACTGATATCTGTTTTACAATTTTTTTTCATTATTTTAAACCTATGAATATGGTGTAACCACAAGTAGAGCAATGCCTAGCTAATTTTGCACCTGAAGCAAGAATTGTTTTGCAAATTATCGAATACCTAGTTTAGCACATACTAATATAAATTGACCATGTAATAATTATGTTAGAAAAATTGTGCTCTACATTTGATTTCAGCCCAGGGCAGATGTCCCACTTGCCCTTGCTTTGGCATTGGCCCTGCTCACAAAAATTATATAATTTATTTCATTCTTCATTGATCTTTTGAAAAGGTATTGCACTTTTCACAGATCTACAAGATATATTCTCATAAATCAAGCTTGTCCAACATATGGCCCACAGACTGGAAGTGGTTCATCAAATACTTCAATCCAGCAAACTGGTGGATATTTTGTTTTCGATTTTAAGAGCTATCAACTTATAGCATCATCACTCACCAGAAACTGACAGTACATTACAGTATATTTAATATATGGCCCTTGGTCTGGGCTAATGAATAATATATGGTCCATTATGAAAAAAGGTCGACAATCCTGCTTTAGATTAACAATATTGATGCTACACTCATTCTATATTAACATCTAAAAACCTCATCATTGCAGAGATAACCTTGGTATACTGGGTCTTCATCAACTATACTGAAAAAAAGGTTTTAGGTAGTTTTTCAAGTTTTATATCATTAATATGAATGTACAAGCATATTGGAATATGTATGTGCATTTATGTGAACAGGTTATCTTTACCAAAATCCTAGATATGACCATTTGCACAAGTGTGGCATGCTCATAGGAAAAAATGTGAATGGGTTAAATCTGAAGCTGGCAGCACTAACTGTTTGCCATTATAGAGATGAGCTGGTTTTCACAAACATTATGTGATGGTCCATTCACTTTTACTTTTCCTTAACCAGTTTTACTTTATTTATGTTATATTTATCATTTTGGAGATTATTATTTCATTCTTTTGGACATTGCAATTCTCGTTTCTGAGCAGTAGGAGTTGTGCATGCACAACTCTGACTTTTTGATTGTCAACTGCTAAAGTGTATGTAGGACATGACCCCTCTAGCATCATAGCTAGTGCGATCATCATATTATGCAAATGTCTTTCCCAGCATGCAATAGACGTGCCCGATTTATACGCATTTCATAACTAAGTGACATTTGGTCACAAAGTAAGATTGTTAGAATGAGATTGTGAATCAGTAGTCAGAGTTAGTATAGATGTAGGAGCCAGAAGTATTGTGAGAAGTATGTAGTGTAGATAGGAGTTATTAGTACTCCAACTTTTGTATTGAATTGGGTAAGTCTTTGAATTTTTTGGAAATAAACTTTGTTTTAGAAACTTTTGAATTTTTGTTAATTTTCTCTTGAGCAATACAAATTGATCTTTTTGATAAGATTTAAACTTTAAACTTGACAATCCTTTTTGAATTCTTACTCGATAAGTAACGCTTGACAAATACTTAACAAATCCTATTTCAACTTTATTTGGCAAGTTATTATTGTCTGGCACCCGATACAGCTATCCAGAATTTGAATAAATTTGGATCAGACAAAAGGTCCAACTTTAAAAGTTAATAATCTTTGGAGCGTTACAAATAGACTATGTAACTGCTAAAATCCTGTCTGACATGGATGCCACCAGTGTGTGGATGTAGTGCACATCAATATTCATCCACTCTTCCAGCAGCAAATGCCTCAGTCCGGCCAGATTGGCCGGATAACTGGGACGGTGCTTCACTCATTACCCAAATAGTCTCAAGTTTTCTATGGGATTCAAATCCAGGGATTTGGTGGGCCAGTCGAGATGTTTGAAGGCTTTAGAATGCTTGTCATGCCAATCCGACACACTTTCAGCCCTGTACACGTGACAACTGTCATCTTGGAAGACTGGGGGTATCCTTCTGGTGTTCACTGTGGAGATGCTGCACAAAAGGTAACATGTCATCCAGTAGCTCCATATAGCCCTTCTGGTTCAAGTGTAACATCACCACAACAAAAGGACCCATTTCCTTATACATGAAACACCCCCAGAACATCACAGAGCCTCCTCCAGCTTGAACAGAACCTTGCACACAGTCCACGTGGAAAGCTTATGTGGCTTACGATGTACGTCGCCTCACATCATTCGAGTAGAAGCAAAAACACGACTCATCCGACCAGATCACATGCTGTCGACAGTCCAGTCTTTGTGGCACCACACCTGTTGTAGCCATGCAGCCTTGTGAAGAGCTGTTAACATGGGTATCTTCCACAGTACTTTGCTCCAGATATCCATGGCATGCAGTTCCCTTCGGAGTGTTCATTCAGAAACAGCTTGTTGTAGGCCTGCACTGATTGACTGGAACAATTCCTGCCTCGTTGCAAAGCGGTTTGCCCTAACAATGCATGACACACTGCAGTGGTGAGCACAGTCTTTCTGCCACAGTTCTGGCGACGATTAGCAGTGGACTGCAATGTACACTACTGCTGGAAGACCCTTTGGAGAGTACATTTCGACACACCTGCAAAGGCAGCAACTTCTTGTACACTATGCCATTTGGCTCAACCAAATGCAATAACACCTTTTTGCCACTCATTCACATCTTTGGCATGGCCCATGTTTTACGAAGTGACTAACACACACATGGGCACACAACCACTTCTTGTCACTGTATGAGCCCCATAGCACATGGCACAGTTATTTGTAGATTGCGTTTATTACTGGTGTGCCCTCTGTTGCTGTTGAATAGACATAACCCTTTTACAGTGGGAGACGACTAATTTTTCATCCGGTGAGCTTATTTCTACAAGTATGTTGAAATTCCTATTAGAACCTCTGCAGTAGTCAACTTGAAAGTACTAAAAAGGACACCTTTCTGAAAAGGACTAAAAAAAACAATAACATGTTATGACTCATTTGTTAGTTACAAGGATTAACATAATTTGATTTACTGTATAACTTACCATGTACCAATAAATATTGAGAGCTTGCAAAAACCACAATAAGCTATTCATTAGAGTGGCACATGGAAGTATTAGTTGCATTCTTTCAACATCACATGTTGCTGTATATAACACTTTCAGAGGATACCAGTATAAACGGGATACAAACCTATAATTCAAAATAATGCAAATTACATTATGATTTTTTTCCTGTATTTTAGCCCAGTAATTTTTTTAATAAAAGTTACTAACAAAATCAATTATTTGTACATCATTTGCATTATTACGTTTAAAAGTAGAAAATATGAGAAATGTTTAATTATTTCAGGGATGTTATTAGGCTATTGAAATATCTTCATAAAAACACTACAACTATATCAGAAATTTTAATAATTGGTATTAACTCAACCTTTATTGATACCATAATATGTCAATGAAATCAACGAAACTATGCTGCTTTTCAAATTAAACAGTCAAGTGTATCGTCTTACCTTTAAGATGTGTACAGTTTAGGTTAAAACAGAAAATCATTTTTGCCTAAGCATTGAAAATTAGGAATTCTTCACATGTTGGCATACATGAGGATTATTGGCATCCATATGGTCTCATGAGAAGTAATCTTTTTTGGTACCGTAAGAGACATCAGTGGGTCACAGGACTATATCATTTAAATGGATACTCACTCTTCAAGGAGTAAAAAAAAATGTATTCTAACATCACAGCTCAGAAAGGAAATATGTTAGCTGTCATACAATTTTGTGGGAGTCAAAAAAGTGTATGCAGTTCACACAGTGATATTTCTGAATTTTTACTTACCTGTAAAGATTTAGTGAATCACCGGTGAGTCAAACGACAATATTTAAAATTTTTGTAAAATGCAACACATATTGATACATAAAATTGTGGAATGCTCTCAAAGAGAGCTGTAATATGAAAATATTTGATAAAAAAATTCCATGGAACAGAAAAAATAATGGCAAAAATTGCTTGCATGCTAACATGTTAATGGGAAATTTTTAAAATTATGCTTCTTAGTAGCATGCTACTTCAACCTGAAAAAATTATTAATTTTTACAATCACTTAAGAGTGCATTTATTTTTAAATCTGTCTTGTGTAAAAGTTCTCCTTTTCATATGAACCAAACTGCTTATTTTTACTTCTAATACAAGAAGCATTTAGTTAGTTCAAATGATTTGTATGAAAAAAAATAAAAATAAATACCCCCTCAAGCAGCTGCTTGCCACAGAGGTCTAAGAGGAGCCTGTCAGTTTATACACCATAGTAGGTCTGTGAGGAAGGTGAAACCTCCGCAGAAAAATAGCACAAGCATCCATGCCTTACTAAGAGCTCGAACCCAGGTCCCTTTGATCAGTCGCCAAGTGCACTAATAGCTTGGCCATGGGACGACATTTTATATGAAAGAATCTAATAATAATATCTAATATTAGATTTTTACAAAAATCCATTAAAAAAGTGGTATGACAATATTCCAAATGATTAAAATTTATCTACCACCCATCAAAATACTTATTAACTGTGAATACTGGTTTTTAAATCAATTGGCCTTTCTTTTTGCATTTGAGTTAGTACATCATTTATTTTACTTGAATTGGTACATCATATATTGTATGCACTAACAGTTGAGGAACTGATATTTTGTTAAAAGAACTTGTTTTCTTGAACAAACTATTCACAATAATAGTGACAACTCAAAAATACTTATCTACAGCAATGTTGGACAAGATGCCTTAGGCAATGTTGGACAAGATGCCTTATGTGAAGAAAAATTTGATAATAGCATATATTTTTATATACTTCAATAAGATCAGTTTTCAGGTTTTCTATTACTTTTACTTATTTGACTGCATAATATATGTTGAAATGCTTAAGACTTTATATTGCTACAACTAGGCCATTACTGGCAGAATTACCAAAAATACTGCAGTGTTGTGGTTCAGAATGAGCAAGTTTCATTGTTGGAATTATTGAACTGCAGAAACTTGTTGAGGTATCATTGATCAAGATAATGTACAAAGAGTAAAAGATTGACAAGAGGTGGGGAAGTTTATATTGGTTGAGTGTGCAATTTATTTCATTGGCAAATAAATTAACATATGAATTGTAAAATAATCAAGTGATTATTGGTAGTTTATTTTTAGGTCAGCCTGGTTTAAATCTGTGATAAGTGCAATTTATGTTATTGGGTAGAACATCAGGTTTGATTTTGGTATAGTGTTAATTAACTGTAATTGCATGTGTAAAGTTTGTAAAATAAGCTGTACTTTTGTACAGCTTATGTGAATAGCATTTGAAAAGTATTCTGCTTATGCAATATTTGTTTCAAAATCATATGCCATATGAACAAATTGAACAGTTGGTGTAAATAAAATTTGTATATACATCCATTCATCTTTCCTGATTGTAGTTCATAATATTTTTATAATCAATATACCAACTTGACAATTCATGAATTTTAACCAGTATGTTTTAAGCTCAGTGTTCTACAATGTGAAAAATAAAAGGAGTTCCACAGAGTAAATGGATAAAACGTTCTGCAACTTGAGAAATGTTGCTTACCACTGGTAAACACACTACACCATGTATAATTTTTCCCAAAGTTAATACACAATATAGCAAAACAATAAAACTCACAATAGGCAAAGAAGGAAATTATTCATTCATGGATGTTTCCTATGCAATTCATTAGATGAAATCCATATGTATTTATAAATTTTTTGTTTTATTGTTTTGCTATATTGTTTATAAACTTTGGGAAAAATCCATATGTATTTATAAATATCCGTGTTTGAAACAAGTATTATTTACTCACAAACCCTTAAGTTTACTTATCTACAGGAGACATTCTCCCGTTGTTATTATTAGAACTGCTAATTCCAAAAGGACACATCATGCCTGCCTAAAAGTCAGGATCAGTACCAACTTTGACATTGAAATCATCCAGAACAAGAGTAATATCTCCACTTTTTGACAGAATTAATAATATGCAATAGTTGTTGATATAACCTATCTTTCTCGTTCAAATTAGTCTTCAATGGGAATAAGAGAGTAGATAACATTTGTCTTTAAATTGAAGAAGCCTTTCACTGCTGCATTCACATCCTAAAAGAACATCACTGGCATTTCTGCTGAGAAGCATAGCTACACATTGTGCATGTTTGCTTTTCTCAAGTCCTCACAAGAAAAAAATTAAGATTATTGTCAAGTATTTTTACCTTTACTTGTCCATCTAGTCTCTTTCAAGCTCAAAATGTTCAGGTTATGTCATTGGAATACCTATGTGAGGATTCCTCATATTCCAGGTTGCCAAAGAAAGAAAATGGTTAGTAGTTTGTTTTTTTTAAAGCTAGGTTCATTGAGAAAGGTATGACCAATAGCAAACAACCCCCAATTACAGATGGGGCAAATACCTGTTCTGCATTTAGTAAATGTTAAAGCCACCACACTGGTAGAAACTGAAACAACTACTGGAGTTCTTTACCTTCAAAATCCATTATACTCTTTTGCATACCAGAAAGCTGGTATTTGAGATACATTACTCTAGTTTAAGATTGGCAATGCAAAAACTTTCCAAGAGTTCAGGTACTTGTGATGGCTTCTTATCAGAATCATCTGCCTGCTATGTACTGCCTGGACAAATTATTATGAACACCTACCCAATACATCATTGGACCTTGCAGGCAGAGATGATAGCCAGATTTGAATTGGTATGTTTTCCATTTACTAGCAAAACACAGCATGTAATCATAATGCAAATCATTTCAAATACAGGAAGGATTTTGGCTGCTCTTCCTGCAAAATGGCTTGAACATTGAAGTAAAGAGGGAAGAAATCTCTACATACGATCTTCATCCAATTGTGTAGGCCAAAAAAGGTGATGAAAGTCTGTTTCATGTTCTTCAAACCACTTCTCTATGATTTGAGAGCAATAAATTGGTACATTATCATTCTGGAATTTGCCATCTCTACTGGAATAAAAATTGGCAGTACTGATCATTCAAGATGCTTTTATATTCTAGGAGATGTTACCTGCATAGACCACCAGAGTACCCAATCCATGCCAAGAAAATTCTCCCCACACCAACAACTGCCTCCAGACCTTGAACAACAGAAGTTATACATTATGGATCCTTTGTTTCATAGGGTTGTCACCACACTCTACATCAGACACCTATTGAAAACAGTGTATAACATGATTCATCTGACCATATGCTATGGTTTCCAGTCCTCCATTGACTAGGTTCACCACACCATACATCATTAGAGTCTTTGAATCCTGTTGTTTTCAGAAATGAAAGGCTTTCATATGATGATAATGGTTCCAAATTTCAAAGTTCTCAATTCTCTCCACATAGCTCTTATTGAAATGTGTTTTGAAGTACTGCTAACAGTCATCTCTCTCTCTCAATTGATGAATTATAGCTGCTCTGTTTTGCCATACAGTTCATGCCAAAAAAATCTGTCCCTGTCAGTCAGAGCCTTTATCCTCCTGCATTTACCATGATTGGTGGATGCTTTTTGAGACCACTGCCATTCTCCATACACTTGGGATATTTGTGCCCAGTGATTTTGTACTAAGTTCCATCACCTTGGTTACAGATGCTGCTGCCCATCATGCTCCAATGATAAGCCCTTTTCGAAGTCAGTCCGATCAGACTTTTTACTCATGTTACATTTAACTTTATTTTCCACCATTTTTTTATTACTTTTATAGGACTTTGTTGTGACACAGAATATCAACATCAGTAAGAAATTATATACATTTGTGTATAATATATTGCCTGGTCATATTATTATGAACACCTACATTGCATTTAATAACAATGAAATTCATAATAATTTGGCCAAGCAGTGTAAGGTATCCACTGTATCTGTTCAGTTGGAGCTTAACTAGCAAAAAACATAATGGTAGATTTTCATTTAACAGAAGCCCACCAGTGCATAATGTCCCAAAAGCATTATATAATTTTTGTTAATTTATAGAAGTTTTTACAATGACTTAGTCCCTAGCGATTATATAAGTCATTGTAAAAACTTCTATAAATTAACAAAATTATATAATGCTTCTGAAATCACTTTTACAGCAAAGGAAAATGGAAACAGCCAAAAATACAAGATGGTATAATATTTCTCTCTCTATTTCATTTTAATCACTGAATGTAAACTTTGTTTTTGCACAAATTCAATGTGAAGAGAAAAAGCTCTACTTACCATGTAACAGCAAAGCAGAAGAAAGTTGCATTAGCCAAAATTTCATGTGCATTCACATGTTTACCTCCTTGAAATTTAAAATAAACATTGAGCTTGGTAAATTCAAGCTGAATATCACACATATCATGGAGGAAGAGTACGAGTGCCCCAATATTATGATATCTGAAAACAAAAAAAAATGTTTGAAATATTAGCTTTTGTTTACTTCAATTTTCATGTTTTCTCAAAATGCTATGGATACATATTCATATATAACTCTAAATAACACAATGGACTGGAAAACTTTGCATTTTATTAGTCCATAAATTTCTCTATTCATTTATTAAATATCACACAGTCAAAACATTATCCGACTACTAGAAACTGAAAAATGTGACCAAAATAAATAAACTACTCATCAAGCAGCCATTTGCCACAGATGCCTGTGTAAAACAATATTTAATACACGATTTATGCTGTTTTAAGGGAGTGATCCTAGGAGCAATCACATTTACACATTGACTATCTCATGAATAGTCATGGTAAGAGTTGTTACACTTGTATGGAAGAACTTAAAGCAATCTTTAAAAGGATAAAGGTTCAAAGTAATAGTCATAACATTACCATTTTTCATGGAAAGTCCTGCTGGCTACAGCTGGTTAAGTGACATGATATGATTCCTTTTGGTGCCGTCTTTGTTATGGATGTAAGCACACATAGATGTAATCATAGAAGTGATCATAAAAGGTAGCACATGTGCTGTCAGTTCACAAGTATTAACTTTTGATGTATACATATAATCCTCCAGATACCAATCCAGAACTACATTGATCTTAGAGATTACATATTTCAATGGTATTGATGCTTGAAATTTTCAACAAACTTGTTGATGTGATATACTTAAGCTCAGGAAGCAACTCCATTTGTCAACGTCCAGTATAATCAGGCTTCAGATTTCTTTCCAAGTTTGCATCCCACAAACTCCATGAACAAGCATATATCAGTGCAAGTTAAAAACAAAGTCTGATGAAGCCTGATGAAGTCCCGCATGCGTCCAGGTATGAAACATGTCGTAAATTTGTTGGTATACGGGAAGGGCGGGCCATAAGTTTTTAACGTTTTTAATCTAGTGCTTTGACTTTGTTTTTAACTTGCACTGATATATGCTTGTTCATGGAGTTTGTGGGATGCAAACTTGGAAATAAATCTGTGAACTTATAATTAATAGATGCCTGTGTAATACACCATAGAGCAGATCTGTCAGAAAGGTGAGACCTCAGCAAAAAGACAACACAAAAATGTCCATATCTGGGGCTTGAACAAAGCCCCTTTGATTAGCCAAATGCACTAACCACTAGGTAAATAGCCTAATTTTGGCTCAGATTCCTTACACTACAAGTTACTTCACTTACTCTTAATGAAAGAACAGTAAATTGATACAAACTACCGAACTTTAATTTTTCACCATATTTGACAAATTTTTTGAACTAAATTAGTAAGTATATACAGATGAATATTCAAAGTATATTTTGGTAAATTATGGGTTCAAAAGCAGTAATTTAGAAAAAAATAAAAAGCGTGCTAATTATTTAACTTTTTTTAACTTTTGCAGGAATATCACAAATTGAAAAAATATAAAACATAATATTCAAAATTTCTGAGTCATTATTATGCTGTATAAAGTATCCTGTTGACATGGATATAGAGAAAAAACTGTCTTGAGCTGGGTGAGATCCAAAGTCACAACTGCCTGATGACAGAGTCTTCATTTGCAATTAAAAGACAGCTGCTAGTGACCGATCCCAGGCAACAGAGATTAGCATCAACAACAGATACTGATCAGCATCATCAGTCCATCTCAGCTGCTGATCAGTAGCTCGGTGGTCAGAGCACCCTGACATATCATCAGAAGGTCATGGCTTCAGATTCCACCTGGTTGAAAACAATTTTTCCTCTATGTCCGTGTCAACAAGATACTTATACAGCATTATAATGGTTCAAAAACTTAATAAACCTATGTAGTGCTGTGGATAAAAAGTTACTAAAGGTAACTAATAATGCATACCAAAAATATAATCTATTTGTATATTCTTTCAAAAAAGTCTGAGAATGGAGGGGCGGGGTGGTTCAGTCGGTAGCGTGCCAGGCTCGTAATCTGTAGTTCTCAGGTTCGAATCCCAGCTGGGTCAGCGTTGAGATTTCATCATCATCATCCTCAAGCAGCCATGGGCTACTGAGGTCCAACCAGATCATGCAATTTAGTTCTCCAAGCAAGTCTGTCCTGAGCTACATCTGCTGCATCTAGCAACTGCACACAAATTCTCCTGTTTGCCATTGTCTGCCCACCACATCCTAGGTCTCCCCCCTCCCCTTTCTGAAGCCTTTAGGCACACTGTTCATAACCCTATTCGCAAATCTATAATTATCCATATGGGCAACATGGCCAAACCAACACTCTGCACAATATGCTGCTTAAAGGAGGTTGCCAACTTCTTTGCCAAACCTCATCATTAGTTACAAAGTTGAACCACCTAATGCCCAAGATACTGCATAAGTATCTAGAATCAAAAGCATCTAGTTTCCTGTTATCATGTTTACAAAGTGTGCAAGTTTCACTACCATAACTAACCCTAGAAAGAACCAAATTATTATACAGTCTAATTTTAGTCTTTAGGTGCATACGCCTATTTCTCCACACTCTCCATAGATTCTTAAAAGTCCCAGCAGCAATCCCTATTCGTCCGTTAATCTCATGCCACACATCACCAGTATCTGTTACATAGCTCCCAAGATAATTAAACTGTGATACCTGCTCAAGACTGCAACCATTCAGATTATTACGAAAAACTAATAACCAGTTAACATGAGCCAGACCAAGAACTTCAGCTCATTACTGTTCTCAATATCTTATATTGACAATATTGCTCAACTGGAAAAACAACTAGTGTGCTTATAACCAAGAGTTTTTAACCCAAATTTGATGTGGTGGTCCCACTTAGTTCTAGTTGCACAGTGTTTAGAGAACTGGTTTTCTTTGCTGTGACGGATTGGGTTTGAAATATCACACTGCTCAGCAGATTTATTCACTATTGATTACTCTGTTCCATCTAGAATAAATGAACCTTATTACACATGCATGGCTTCTAAGCAAATGTTTCTTTAGCAGCAGTCTGCCAACCATGGGTGGCATCCATAGGGTGATATACATAAATCATGGTCTTTGGCTTGGAAAAGGTTGAGAACCACTGTCCTAAAGTATCATTTAGCACAAAAATAGCAGCCATTGGTTATATGGACTATAAGTTACATGAAAGAACAGTAAATTGATACAAATTACCCAACTTTAATTTTTCAAAAAATAGAAAGTCATAATAATAAGTGATGGCGATTTAATGGATAGTGTGGTAAAATATTGATGTAAAAGTCATTAAATATTGCATATGCATATAAATTTAAAAACAAAGTATACATTGGCAAAACATATTAATATCAGTGTCATATATTAGCTGAATGTTATTAGTATTACATTTTGTTTTCATTTGCAGTAATACAATTAATATACACAATTCAAAGATTTTGGCATGGTTTGGTAAAACTAATACTGGTATTAATTTTAACCCTTTTAAGGATAGTAATTTAAATGGCAATTTTTTTTCACTTTCTACAACTCAAATTTGATTACATTTTCTTTATAGAATGAAAGTATATATATATAGATCAGTTACTTGATTGGTTGTTTGAGGCTTTATGACATTAACAATTAAAGCTATAAGGTGACAAAACTAAAGAAAAAAGGTAAGAGCAAGGTAACCTCAACCAAATTTAAAAGTCAAAAGGTAAAGAAAAAAAAAATATAAAAAAATATAAAAAAAAAATATATATATATAACAAAAATATAAAGAAAAGGTATAGTAAACAAAAGAAAAAGAACACTCAAAAGAAATAAAACAGGCTTCCTGTGGCCAAAACTGAAACACACTTGATGTTCCACAAACAGAGAGATTGTTCAGGGCAGTTTGCAGTTGTTACTCAATGACCCTCATACTATAGAAGAATGAAAAGTGATAAAATAGTTAACAAAGAGAGCATTTCCTACAGTCTGAAGAAGTTATCATGAACAGAATTTATCTTGACATGTAACAAGAGTAATGCTCAAGAGACAGCTATCTAGTGTTTCTAGAGAGAAAGACAGTGACAGTTGGTTGGTTGGTTGTTTGGGGTTTAATGGCGCATCGGCAACAAGGCCATAATGCGGCAAACAAAAGACAATATAAAAGATAAAAGACATAGAAACCCGCAACCAAAATTAAAAATATATATATTTTCAACATTATAAATGGGTAAAATAACAAAAAACAGATCCATATAAACAGAGTAAAATAACTGTAGAAATACTAAATAAAATAATCCCAGGTGTAAGAGACCTGGGGTAAATAATGCGATTAAAACATCCAGTATAAATAGTATATCAAATTCGATTAAAATATCCAGTAAATTTTAAAAATTGAAAAACAGCGTTAAAACGACAATGATCTGATAAAAGATGTCCGAGTGTAAAGGGCTCGGACGTAAAATCGTGGAAGTTAAAAAACATACGTCGTTCAAGGTTAAAACAATGACATTCAATTAAAATATGTTTAACTGTTAAAACGGTGTCACAAAACTCGCACTTAGGTACTGCGTCCGCCTTAAGAAGAAAAGAGTGGGTTAAAAACGAGTGACCTAAGCGGAGCAGACAGTGACAGAATGTTGTTGATATGGGCTTGAAAAGAATGAGAAAAAGCAAATTCACTGAGAAGTCAGAGGAAAACAGCAAATTCACATCCGACTTCTCAGACAAAAGCCAAATAGTCATGAAAAATGCCATATTGCTATACGCTTTTTAAAAGTCAATGAAAATGGACACCAAGTGTTTCCTACATAAAAAAGGCATCCCTTATGGCCACAACTTAAATTCAGCTTCACTGCATTTGCACCATAACTTTACTTGCAAAGTCCTACTTTTGTGTTTTTTAATCCTTAACATGCAGGGTTTGTAGAGCAGAATTCACTTTGACAGCCAATTAATTCTGAAGTGCTTCCAGAATGAAAAAAGAACTACAAAATCTTATACTGAGATAAACTAATAGACAGAAAGAGGCCATGTCATATATTAAAATAAAGAGCATTTAATTGTAAACGTTTAGAAAATAAAATATTTAAAAAACAGCAAGCATATTAATTTTAATACAACTTATTTAGTTGAAATCCAGTTAGTTTTTACTGTATTTCAACCTTATTCTCAAGTAATGAACAGAATATGTCATATCTTAAAAGGGCATTATTCAGAGGAGCAGGCATATTCATAATGTTTGTGCAGATGATGTTCAGAAACCTGTTACAAATATGCCTGCTGTACGACTATATGCATTGGTGGCAGATGTTTTTGGATCCCTGTAATTCCACAAATACTAGACAAATCAATCCCAAATTTGGTGTGGTGGTCCCACTTAGTTCTGGTCACACAGTGTTCAGAGATCTTTCTTTGCTGTGGTGGATTGGGTTTGAACTCGGACAAGTGATTAAGATACTGGTAGCTTTGAATCTGACAAATCTGATTTTTTTACACTTTTTTAATGCTATTTAAGTAAATCTTGCCATTTCTTTGTTGTTTTTTTTATATCACACTGCAATGTGTATTATTAAGATTATTAACAGCTTTTTTCAGGGAAAGGCAAAATTGGTTTCAGGATGGGATAATTTTTTTTTTTTTTTTTTGGGGGGGGGGGGAGGATCACTGCTTCAAGATAAAAGTATTCAAGCTTTAGTTTGAGGTCGAGCTTTTCTTTAATGAGCACAGTTGTATTTATAGCAATCGTAACATAATGCATGTAAAATGTTTTTCATATAAATAAATATAAATGATATACTTTTGAAAACAAAGCTTACATTTCATTAAGAAAAAATCTTTTTTTTTAATATACCTTATATCATTCAATATAAATTAATTTTTCGTTCATTTTTTTTCAGATAGGGATTTTTATCAACTGAAAATGAAATTACCCATAATTTGTTTTGATGTAAATCATTACAGAATTTGAAAAATAAAATCTACTTTGAATGCATTAATTTTAATTTTTATTATTTTAAATGTGTTTTGTTATAATGGAATTATGAACCTACATTGCACAATGAAAGCAAATTTATTGAAATTACTGAAGAGGCTAATTTTTCTATATAAGTGTGCCAATATGAGCTTTTGCCCTCGGTGCCAATTTTCCTAAAGCTATCCCTGACTATGGTTCCCAATGGACAGAAGACTACATTTGATTCTGGGAATTAGTGTCTTCTAGCACTTTAAGGACTAAGCTACAAACTAATACATCTGGCTTTTAATACATGCCACTCACAATATGTGCTTATGCTCTTTGGTATGCCCTGATTCAAAATATTAAATCCAAAAATTTCATTAATAATTTATTATACTGAAGTGAACTATGAGCTTGCAACAATGAAAGCATGGTCGCTTATTGCAAGACATGAGATATTGCACATAGTGTAATTATGACATAAAACAGATTGGAATACGATGGATTTGAAAAAGGAGAATTCAATAAGAGAGCTTTTGACATACATAAAAAACATTTTCGTTTTTGTGTTGTATGTAGTGATGAACTATTGATATTTAGAGTGGTAAGACTAATATCTTTGGTACAATAGTATACAATTGTTTTTTGTAGGAAAGGTGATTCTTTCTCAATTCATGTTTAACAAGTGGATATGTCTGGCAAGATTTCCGTCTATGGCTGATTTGTAATTTGGTTTGCAAATGTTGCATTCAATTATCAACTGGTATTTCAAATAACAAATTGAATTCTTATTGTTATAAGTTTATTACCTTAATTATTAAATCAGTTGTTTTACTATCTGTCTGTTTAGTATGAATTCAAGCTCATTTGTCAAATATTCAAATACAACTAAAATCTGTAACAAGAAATTTTTATCACAGTAAGATAAAATATTTAAATTACCTATTCTTAATCCATATATAGGAGTTAATTTTAGTATTACCCCATTATTCCAACTACATACAATGTTACAAGGGTAACAGAAAAAAAAAATAGCACTAAACCTATACATAAAAGTTAGCCAATATAATCAGGTCAGGTAGTATCTGAACCCATGAGCTTCTGATGCCAGGTGCTCTGACCATTGAGTTACCCTGGTCACCAAACAATCATCCTCTATTAGTGGCTTTAAGCATTATACCATAGAGAAAGTCATTGGATATGTATCTGACTGCAATTGAAAACTCTGATCTACAAGGCATCCTCCTCCAGGCCAGTGCACATGACCAGCCCATATCAAACATCTAGAGGCATAGTATTTTTGTATTAATTCAACATATCACCAACAGTTGCATATCTGTGATTTCCTATTATTCCAAGATTAATCCTTATGATACATGGTACATTGGCTTAAAAAAAATACCATGCCTCTTGACTTTTGATGTGGGCTGGTTGTGTGCACTGGCCTGGAGGGTACCTTCTAGACAAGAGTTTCCAATTATAGTCAGATACATTTCCAATAACTATCTCTGTGGTATAATGCTTAAAGCCACTAATAGAGGATGATTGTTCAGTTGCCAGTAGCTCAGTGGTCAGAGCACCTGACATGTTATCAGGGGGTCATGGGTTCAGATACCACCCACCAAATGACAATTTTTCCTCTATATTTATTCAACATATCACCAAAAGGTGCATATTTGTGATTTCCTATTATTTCAATATAATCAGGATCTTAATACAAAGATATATAGGAGTTCTAAATTGCATTTTATACTAAAACTTTGGAAACTTAATGAAATTACTTGAACAAGCTTATAATACATTTAGGCAATTTTCAATCATATTTCTAAATTTTAATTATAATTTACTTGTTTGTGTTCACAGCCCATTGTTCAAAACACTGACATGTTGACTTTCAATGATTTGTGACAATACTACACAAGCAGTGGCAGACTGGATCTAAAAATATTGGTTGCCAGCAGACAAAGGGGGCCCATTTACAACTATAAGGCTATTATTTTTAACTTATTGTCCAATATTTAAGGGAGCCCACTTGCCATCAGGCAAGCTGACACCCTGGCCAGTCGGCCACTGTACACAAGTCCACATCATGTTCATGAAAACAAAATTAATGAAACTTAAACAAAATATTACATTAAAATACATTAGTTAAGAACCACAAAATAGCAAGAATTAGTCGTGATTTTTGGAAGGGGTTGAAAAATAACATTTTTGTTAATGTACAGGCAACTCCAACTTACAATCACTTACATTTACGACTATTTTTTTCGTATGAAATAGCCCCTAAAGCCACTTACTTTACATCAGCATATAATATAGACTGCATGCATCTTTTCAAAATGGAAATCACACAGCATCAGTCAGACCAACACTACCTAGATAAATATCTAAGTGTTGTTGATCAGATTCACTAACCTTGCCTTTTAAACTACACGCACCTCTGTCATACTGTTCTTCACTTTATAATTACTTTTGAGCATAATTTGAACTATTTTTGCTCTTCACTATGGCTGAGAAAAGGAAATTGATGAACAAAGTGCAAAATCGTTGGATTCCCATATGAAACAATTCAGGCACATCCAGTCCTTTAAGAAAATCACCCCCACTCCCCTCAAAACTAACACTTCCCCCTCTCTAAGTGAACAAGATGAAGGAAGTTAGTAAATGTAACTTTTATGGTGTGTGCAATATTGAAAACTTATTAATTTTCAAATGAAATATATGTTTCGTGAAAAAATTTTCACCAACATACAGGACTTAAACCCACATCTCTCCAGGAACATGTCAGAGTATTCTACCATTGAACTAATGAACTCTGTCTTTTTACCACTATGCATGACTTTACACTTTTCCCGAGATATCTGGCCTACATTGACGCTATGATCTTGGGTGGCAACTATTTCTTTTTTATTGCGCTGAGTAAGATGGAAATAAATAATGAAGTCACTTCACCCTATTTAGGACTATTAATGATTTAAACATAAATGACAATCACAGAATTACCAGTTGACTTTTTAACGTCAATAAATGTTTCGTAGAAAAAATTTATTGATTTACTGACATTAAAACGTCAACAGATAATGCTGTGATTGTCATTTATTTCAAATACATTTAATGTATTTTATTATTGAATTTTTTTTTAGTTATTAAATGTTTATAAAGTCATATATTAAACTTTTTATTTACTTTTCCTCCATTTACATAATAAATTTTGGTACTTTTAGGGTATAAAAATGGGTTTCCCAGAACAGAACTGCCATTTGTAACATTTTGCCTATGGGAATAAGGGTTAACTTATGAAGGCTTCACTTATAATGGCTTTCTAGTACCAATTAGATCATAAGTGTGGGATCACCTGTAAACTGATGAACCTAACGATTTCTTAAAAAAATTCCCCAAGTAGGTGGGAGGGGGGTAGAATTCTCAATGCTCTACTACCTCTTAACTATACCACTGGTTGGAATATTGATGCATTTCATGTCACTGATTATATATATATAGTGTAATTACAAAGTAGGTAGCTTTACCACTTTGAGCATTTTATAACTACTTCATTTGTCATACAAAGAAAAACAAATGATATAACAGTAAAAAGAAACACATCAAGTTTGCAGGTGTTCAATATAGATACTAAGTTGCCTTCCCAATAAAATTTAATTCTCACTCGCACTCTACAGAGCATATCAAGAGTCACAAGTGATAATGATACTAATCATGTCCTTCAGTTGCCAGTGACAAACTGCACCTTTGATGAAATCGGGTGAAATTAGTCCTGTGAATCAGATGGCTTAAGGAAACTGCCATGACCAATACAGTAGCTGGGAAACACTGATTTAAATAATCTTTCCCTTGCAGCAGGTAATGGGGAGGTATACCAGCTTATTGAAAAATTATTTTTCCTTCTGGATCATCAATGATTTGTGGTAACAAAAAATTACCAAGCATATCTATAAACATGGCACCTGTGTCTTAATTAAAAGAGGAAGTCCCATTTTTTTAATTATACAACCACGAGCAGGCATTTAGAGTTGCTATAAAAGAGCCGATGGCTGTGGTCATCACTCATTCCCATCCATTAAACTTTTGCAATTTACAACCAGCTAGAGGAATATTTTGAATTCTATGAAGAAAGGTGATATTTCTCTTGTGCTAGGTGACTTCAATGTTAAAGTTAGTACCGACTCTCACCTTTGGGTAGGAGTTTTAGATCCCTTTGGCATTGGTAGTTCCAATGGCAAAGTCTCCTACAGGTAAATAAACTTAATGGTTTACAAATAACTAACACATACTTCAAACACCGGGATATTTATAATTACAAATGGTTTCACCTGATGGGTTGCACAGGAATATAATAGATTATATTTTAATTAACAGCAAATGGGCCAGTTCAGTTAGGAATACCAGATTATACAGGGGAGACGAAATTGGTTCTGACCATTATCTGGTCAAAAGTGTCTTGCAGCTGAAGCTTAGGAAATGTTGTGCAAAGGTCAAGAAAATTACCTTCAACACTGAAGGTCTGAAAGATCCAGATATAGCCAAAGATACCATGGTAGGCTACTTAGTCATTATGACAATCGTGGTTTGCTTACTGCTGAAGTGAGAATGGAATCAGTTTAAACAAGCTTTTCTTGAAACCAACAGTACTCTTTTTGGGTAAAAGGGAACAGAGGAAACAAAATTATTTGAGTGATAAGGCTATGGAACTTATTTCTGAAAGAAGGAAGTGGAGGATTAATATCAATCAACACCCTACTAGTCCTAATATGACGCACTTAATAAACGTGTAAAGGATCAGTTACAGCTGATAAGAATCTTTGGCTTGACAAGCTGAGGAAGCAGTTAGACAGCACAACAGGAGGGGGTTGTACCAGATCATTAATGGTTTTATGCATAAAGAAACAGACAGGCACACGGGGATTAAGGGATAAACATGGCAAGGTGGTTGAAGGTGAGGATTCTGTGATAACTAGGTGGGCTGAGCATGTCAGAGATGTTCTAAATAATATGATTATTTCTACTCCCATTGTTTGTAATCAGGTTAGATGCATTACTGGCTTTAATGATGGCTCTAAATCACATTCCAAAGTCACTTTGGCTATCTCTAAATTAAAACTGCATAAATCCCCAGGGGTGGACGAAATCACCATTGAAATGTTTAGAGCTAGGAACATTTGCATTGTCACTTGGCTGACTGAAATTTTAAATATTTTTTATGATAAAGGTATTGTTCCTAAGGATTTTACTAGAGCTATCATTGTTCCAATTTTTAAGAAAGGTGATCGCAGTTCTTGTGATAATTATAGGGGAATTAGTTTACTTTCTGTTCCAGGTAAAGTTCTTTGCATGATTATACTTAATAGAATTAAGAATTTGGTTGATGGACTACTGCGTGATGAACAGTGTGGATTCAGAAGTGGTAGGGGATGTACTGATCACATATTTTCACTTAGGCAGGTTCTTGAGAAATGTTTAGTGTTACAGAAACCTGCGGTTACTAGCTTTATAGATTTCAAAAAGGCTTTTGACTCTGTTGATCGACATAATTTGTGGTTGATTGTTAGATCATGTGGAATACCTGATAAGTTAGTTAGTGTAATGAAAGCTCTCTATAATAACACTGAGTCATGTGTGAGAGTTGGTACATCTTGCAGTGATTGGTTTAGCATTGCTAGTGGAGTTAGACAAGAGTGCATTTTGTCCCCTTTTCTCTTTAGTTTGGTTATTGATTATGCTAAGTGAAATTCTTTGCAAGGAATTTTGGCCTTAAGTGGTCTAGAGATTTTAAAATTTCTGATTTAGATTATGCAGATCATTTAGCCTTGTTGGCTAATGATGTTGATGAGATGAATTATTTCGTTAGGGTTGTTCATGAGAATGGTAGTAGAGTAGGTTTGGTGATAAACAGAGAAAAAACTAAAGTGATGACAACTGATCAGGCAGATAGTGCTTCAGTTGCTTTGAATGGCTGTGCTCTTGATCAAGGGTTGAGTTGTTTTACCTCTGAGCGGCACTTTTTTGCACACCATGGGCTAAATGGACAGGTCACATGGACCCCGAAGGTTCACAGAAGGTTGGGGGAGGGGACCCACTGGAACAGCTGTTGGGAGACAGATGGTAGCCTCCCGTCAAGGCCATCCAGCATGTTCTTTAACGTGCACATGGTATGGCTCTCCCGCACATGGGGCCACGGCTTAACGTCCCATCCGACGGACGGCGGCCTTTCCAAGCTCATCGGCGTCCCCTACTGACCGTGGGCAGGGCGGGGAATTTTTGCGGAGATAAATCTCAACGCTGACCCAGCTGGGACTCGAACCTGGGAACTACAGATTACGAGCCTGGCGCGCTACCGACTGAGCCACCCCCACCCCCCTCTTGATCAAGTGTCTCGGTTTAATTATCTTGGGAACTATATATAACAGATGCTGGTGATGTGTAGCATGAGATAAATAGAAGAATAGGGATTGCCACTGGGACTTTTAAGAATCTATGGATGGTGTGGAAAAATAGGCGTATACACCTAAAGACTAAAATTAGGCTGTATAATAGTTTGGTTCTTTCTAATGTTAATTATGGTAGTGAAACATGGACCCTTTGTAAGCAGGATAACATGAAACTTTATGCCTTTGATCCTAGATGCTTACACAGTATCTTGGGCATTAGGTGGTTTGACTTTGTAAGTAATGATGAGGTTAGAAGGAGTCATCAACCTCTTTTGAGCGGCATATTGTGCAGAGAGACTGTGTTGGTTTGGCCATGTTGCCCATATGCATAGCTTCAGATTGGCAAACAGGATTATGAACAGTATGCATAAGAGTTTGAAAAAAAGGGAGAGACCTAGGATGTGATGGGCAGACAATATCAAGCAGGACCTTGCTAGAATTGGCCTAGAGTGGCCAAATGCAGCAGCTGTAGCTTAGAAGAGACATCTGGAGAGGAAAATTACACACTCCGGTTGGACCTCCGTATCCCATGGCTGCACGAGGGAGGGAGGGAGGGAGGGAGGGAGGGAGGGAGGGAGGGAGGGAGGGAGGGAGGGAGGGCCTGCCAAAAGTTTGCATGCATGCAAACTTTTGCAAACAGATGAACAAATTTGATATATTTCTCTTCATTATATGTTTTCCTTTCATATAACAAATAAAGTAGTCATACATATTTGAAGCAACAAAGATAATTACCTTGTTTATATTAGCAGTGTATATTATTCATACTATTAATCAAGTTACTATGAAAGACTCAAGTGGTTTGTGCACTTGTATGAAAGTGTACTTTGTAGGAAAGTGAACAGTTGGTAAACTGTTCACTTTCCTACAAATTGCAGTTAATGGGTTTACAAATTGCTCAACTAAAGATTAGAATGCTGCATGCACTAACTTTTTTTAAATGTCACAATATTACATTCAATTCTCATTTAAATATTTTTTTATAAAGAGTGTATTATTCTTAATAAATAACTTTGATAAATATATTTATACATTTTTAATTTTGTCTTACCTAAGTGAATATGAAATGGATATCAGGGCCAGAGTCAGCACATGGTGAATCATCATGACCACTGAATCTTTTCGCCATGTGTCTAAAAACGCAGTAGCATACAAAGAATGTACATAAAAACCACACTGGATTAAATACATTGAGTATATATCAAATGGAGGGGGTTCATCAAGTGTCCATCCTAAAACAAGAAAAAGCAAATATACAAATCAACGTAAAAATAAAAATCAGAAATGCTGAATCAATACATTTTAACAAAATGTATATTATTTAAAAAGTTACATCGAAAAATTTTTAAATGAACAATTATTTCTTTAAAGCAATCAATATATTAATCATAAAAAAGCTCATGAGAAGAATCACTGAACAGTAAGTGTCAATTTGTATACTGATGAGTAAAGGAACTGTTAAGTTCTACCTTGCTTATGCAAGGCTATAAGAGTTCAGTTCACATAACTGATTTAGTAGGTCACATGCTAATGACTTTTCTACTATTTATCTGTCTCAATATTTGCAGCATACAGTAATTAATAGATTAATAAATATAAATTTTGCACTAAATACACTGATGCTCAAAATTCAGGGATAATGCCCTATCTCAAAAAGTATATAAGGGGAAAAAATTTGATATACATGGATTTTGCAATGCAGGGGCATTTTACTGACACAATGAGAGAGGGATATTAGAGTTTCTACAAAAGATCAGATGGCGGTAGTCATCATTCATTTCCATTCTTCTATTTGAATATCACAAAGATGACATGTAGATGATTGTGTCTAGTGAAGAATGTTAGGCAAGGGTTGGGTTGTTTTGCCCCTGAGCAGCATTACTTTGCACACAATGGGCTAAATAGCCAGGTCACATGGACCCCAAAGGCTCAGAGAAGGTTGGGGAAGGGGACTCACTAGAACAGCTGTTGGGAGGCAGATGATAGCCTCCCATCAAGGTCATCCAGTGTGTTCTTTAAGGTGCACAGGGTGTGGCTTTCCTGCACACGGGGTCGTGGCTTAACATCCCATCCGACGGACAGTAGCCTTTCCAAGCCTGTCGGTGTTCCCTACTGACCATGGGAAGGGCGGTGAGTTTTGCAGAGATAAATCTCAATGCTGACCCAGCTGGGACTTGAACTTGGGAACTGCAGATTATGAGCCTGGCGTGCTACCGACTGAGCCACCCCCGCCCCCAAATAAGCAAGGTGGAAGCAGGTTAACTGCTGTATCCAAGGTTACAATGGTACCACAAAATGTCTTTTCAAGACTTTGGAGGCAATTTCAAAAAACAGGAGTAGTTGTAGACCAGAACAAAGTTGTCCCATGATCATAATTGCTCAGAGTGAACCCTACCCATCTTAAGAAGAAAGAAGCATAGCAAAATGACAGCTAGGTAACTATTTTTCAAGCTATCAATGACTACAGGATGAAAGTTTTAAGATGTATTGTGTATTGAAACTGCTGTTCTGTTGAAGGCTGCATGAACTAGATCTATATGCATGAAGACCAATAGTTTGCATGCCCCACACAACAAAATAGCTCTTTAGCAGTGCAGGCATCATCTTCAGAGTCCAGACCAGTAGATAAATTTGCTCTTCACAGACTAGTCCAGATTTTATTTGAACACCTATTCTAAATGTGTGTTCATCTCTGGGAAACAAGGAACTCACTACATATATGGAAGCATCAGAGAAGGGGTCATTTTGGTAGTGGTAATCTGATGCTCTGGATAGATATCATGATAAGTGGCAGCACAGAGCTTCACATCTTTCACTTGACTGCTCAGCAAAACAGAAACAAGATTCTTGAGTCCCATATGAGGCTTTTCAAAGGTGCTCTCAAGCTCTCATTTTATTTTTATGGATAATAATGCTTGTCCCCATAGAGCTCATGTTGTCAACAATTTTTCCTGAAATGGAGATCATAAGACAGAGTGACTAGCTACATCTCCAGACCTGAATCTAGCATATGTGGGATGCCCAGAGGAAGTGACCTTAAAATGCCAGCCTCCTTTCAAACCCCTCCTGAGCTCAGATCTATTCTTGTGGATAATGGGCTTTATCACCACAAAACTTCATCAACAGCCTTGCCAACATTATGAAAACATGTTAAGCAAATTGTATGGCTGTCAGAGATGATCATATGTCTTTTCAACATCTACCATCCTCTAATTCCAGCAACTTCGTGACTTCCTCATTATTCCACTGGCTGTTATTCAGTCATGTCATCACTTCGCACTCTCAGCAGAGCATACAGTCCCAACTGTGCCACATGCAGCACACCTGAGACTGTATCTCATTCTTCTCAACTGCTTCTGCTACTATGCCAAAAGTGAAGCTGTGTTCTGGGAGTTTCATGCTATTGGAACCACCAACTACTCCATCACCTCCCTACTTGGTAACCACCACAATCTGAAGCTGCAGCGAACGTGCTTCCAACTTGTCACTGATTTCTTTCAGAACATTGGCCTCTTCTGCAAAATCTAATGCTTTCTTTTCTTCTTTTATGAGATTAGTACTCTTAATAGTCCCAAGAGATAGCTGAGAGGCAGTCTATTCTGCATCTGTTTTCTCACCCTACTGTTGTGACTGGTGCTGGGAGCCCACATTAGAGGTAAATTTCACCATGAACTTACAACTTGTATCTTGACAAAAATATTCTGACATTATTTATCTTAACATTACTCTTATTCTCTCATTATTCATTATCAACATTACTCTCTTAATCTATTTTAACTGTTGACTCGTTAATATCAATGCTTTAATGCCTCTTTTAACCTGTTTCACATAACCACTATTACTCTCTAAATTTTATTAATTTTTAATTATTTTATTAATTTTCATACATGTGTTACTTACATTTATAATATTTTTTAATTATAATTTATTATCCTATTTTTGTTTCACACTATTTAATACAGAGATCAAGTTTTGGACAACTAATAGCTTTCTTTAACAAATCACAACTTTAAACATCAGTTAATCAGAATTTAAATCATTATGATGAAACAAAAAAATTACCTTCCCATACAGTGCTAGGTTTCTGGAAGAATTCATATCTGCCACTGAGTATTACTACATATAAAGAATAACTCCAGGCACAAAGGTAATACAGAAGCTTCCAGGCACTTTCAGGCATCTTCTTTTGGTTTGTTGGGGTAAGTGCAAAATAATGACCTAAAGGCTAAAATTTAATACGTATTTAGATTAAAGGTTCTCTATATTAAAATACAATAATTGAAACTGATGTACTTAAGATATAAGTAATAAAAAATACTGTCAAAACATTTCCCTATGTTTCATATTAAATCAAATACTCTGAGAGTATGCAACTGATTAATGAATTTTTAACATCAGAAACTTCTCTAATCATTCTTTGGTATTCTTAGGTAAATCCTCTACAAGAGTTGTAACACTGATTGTATTCCATGCATTTTTTTTACACATTCTGCATAACATTGGCTGCCAATCCCTATTCTAAAATAAATTGATGGAAAAATGAAACTGAAGAGATGCATATGCCTAATCAATTATATCTAAATCTTGTTCAAGATAAAATAATAGAAGTTGGAATATTTAGCACAGCATTGTTCAATCTAAAATATTGTTCAAAATTCATTAAACTGAAAGAATAGGCAAACTTCCAAAAATACACTTATTTTAGTAATAATAGCCAATATTTATTTTGAGTTGACAACACTGCTAGAGCTGCCACCAATCTGGGTTTGGCACAGAAGTGACTGGGTTTAGGTAAGTCATCTCCAAGTTGGGTGATTTATTCTCCAGATTACTTACAACATGTTATATAAGTATTTAAATGTTTTTTCAAAAATTTTTCTTTTCAAAAAATAATAGTCAAAATTTCTCAAGAACAGAAGATCAACTTAAACAACTAAAAAAGTTATGAATAAAAAACTCTTAATTCTTACAAGTAATGAATATGTGTGAACATTTTTTTTTCTTTAATGGGCAATGCATAGTATGATAGGAATCAAATGGCAACAGCTGTAAAGGCTGAATATTACTCTAAACTAAATTTTAATATGAGTTATTGGGAATTTATCAACTTTATTAATAAGTGTGTACAAGTCAGATCCCCTGATGTTGGCAACAAAAAATATGAAATAATTATTATGCAAGTTACAAATCTGTACGCTTGTTGAGTATTAAAATTTTTATTTTTTCTTGTAACTCATTATTATTATTAAACATTCAATATACAGAGTTATACCAAATCATTGAAGAATCCTAAGTTATACCAATGGAGAGCAAAATTAAAAACTCAATATCTTAAAAGAACAAATATTTTACAAGAAGGAGACTGAAGATTTAAATGAAGTCTGTCTTAATCTTGAATTTCAACAATAGTTATTAATATTTAAACAGTTGGATGGAATATTAAGAGCAGCATCATGTCTTTTCAAAGCACAAAACATTAAACCACCTACCTAATATGATGTAGGTTCTCCTCTCAAATAAAAAAAAAATTAATTTTAAGCAAGCTTCTAAATATACAATTATTTTAGTAAATGGTCTGATATAACAATTATTACTTGGGTTGATTTACCTCCGAGTGGCACTTTTTTGCACACCATGGGCTAAATGGCCAGGTTACAAGGACCCTGAAGGCTCAGAGAAGGTTGGGGAGGGGACCCACTGGAACAGCTGTTGGGTGACAGATGGTAGCCTCCCGTCAAGGCCATCCAGTGTGTTCTTTAACTTGCACACGGTATGGCTCTCCCGTACATGGGGCCACGGCTTAACGTCCCATCCGACAGACGGTGGCCTTTCCAAGCCCATCGGTGTCCCCTACTGACCGTGGGCAGGACGGGGAATTTTGCGGAGATAAATCTCAACGCTGACCCAGCACCCCAAGGGCTCATAGAAGACTGGGGGAAGGGGACCCAGTGGACAACTGTCAGGGAACAGAGGGCAACCTCCTGTCAAGGCCATCCAGCAATTCTTTAATATGTACAGAATATGGTTCTACTGCACTAGATGTTTATGTAACATTTCTTCCAATGGAGAGTCCAAGTAAATCACAGTGTCCCTCCTATTGACTGATGGCGGAGTAGACAGACAGACAGACAGACAGACAGACAGATTTATTTATTCTCAGAATATGCAATACTTTACATTTACATGTTTTTTACCTTAGAACTGAAATTATAATGAAATATATATAATGTTGTATTTCTCAGATACACAATTTTAAAATATTACATTTTACAATATATATTCTTCTTTATACATAGTTTGCCCAATAAAAATCATATATCTATTCATACCATAATATATACGGAAATTTTTAATATTATATTTTATTAGTGTTTTATAATTTTACCTACATTTTTCAGTACAAGTCTGAGAAAAAATGTTGAATCTTCCACGAGAGTAAAAACTCGCTTGTGGAAGAAATTTAACAGTTATGTTGTAATAAAATGAAAAGGCAACATGCTTCAGTTTCATATTTCCTCACACTTTGCTAGCTTTATCAAAATATCCAAGTAAATATTTAACTAATTTATAAGTTTGAAAACTGTCATTTAGAATAAATGAAATAAAAAAAAGTAAAATGACTTTACTGGGTAGAAAAACAGAAAAAAATATAAAAATCTATATTGAACTGTGCATTAGTTAAGTGGTTCAGTTGAGCACCTTAAGGGCAACTTAGCATCAACTGAAATTTTATTACATTTAAATCTCTTATTTCTAAAACATAGTCTCAATATTTACCATATTCAAAATCCATTTTCTTAATATATATAATATATATAATAAAAACCTCAATCAAACAAGTTATTTTACATGCACAAGTTATGCCTCTCCTCTACATGGGACAAAAGTTAATTTTTCATCAAGCATATTATTTCTTATTATCAGTACAAAAATATGTATAGTCTCTGCCTCAGAATAATTGAGGCTCAAATCTGTTAACTTCAGATTTTGGCATAGCCTTATACTGGCTGATACAACTGTACCTAAGGTGGTTAATGAATCACCAAAACAAGCTATGATTTAGGAATTTCAAAAAAAAAGGTGGGGGGGAACATTCAAATTGTTAAAAAGGAAATAAAAGAATATTATTTCAGAGAGAAAAATGAGGTACGAGTTTCCTTTCACTGATTATTAAATATAGCATGCTTAGAATATTATGTGGTATTCAGTTCTAACTTGCAGGAAAATATCCTGTTGAACTTGCAACAAGAATTAGTATAAACAGTCAGATTTACAAATCCACAAAGGCTATGAAGTTTTATAGTTTTACATGGTAGACTACTGGTGTCTATCAGGTGCAGGACAATTCCATTGTCTTCAAAAACATGTTAATATTCTTATAATTCTTGTCTTTATGAAAACATTGAAAGCTGGAAAACTTCCAGTGTATTTAGAATCTTCCTCCTCTGCCGTGAGAAACTTAATGCTTTAGTTGGGAAAATGAAAAGCAAAAATATCTGCTGTGCAATCAGATCATGAGATATACTATTCTGCAGATATCTCTAGGGATAATCTTTAAACAAAATTAATATATTTAAACAGTACAGTGTTCTTACACTTACTTTGTAAATTATTGTAATTTGTAGTAAAAAATGCTTCATATGATACTATATAAATACATATTTTCAATGCTGGGACTTTCTGTATATGCTTCAATATTTTATTCAGAATAATATTCAATGTTTATTATCAAATGAATGTTATAACTAGTTACTGCATTGGTGATTGATCTTTCAACTGCAAGACAAATAGCATATTTTAATCTCTAGGTGGCATTTTAATGATAAGATAACAAATATCTAGGTTTCTGTAGCAATGGTTTCAACTAATATGCTATTGTTATTACAAAATAGATAAGTGGAACAATCAAAACCACTTATTAGTAATGTATTACTGACTGCATTAAGAAAAATGTGCTTATCCATTGTTATGTTAAATTGCAAAACAGACATCACATGATAAACAAGGTTTCAGTCAACATCAATATCTAAAGGAAGTATAAAGATAATGAAGATTATTTCCAACCACAGACCAAGTTGGGCAATATCTTTTGAGCTTATAAATTAATGGTTTATGCAACCAAGATTACTTTTATTAGAAAGAAAACACAAATAACCTAAATTAACATGAATTCACTTAACAGAGCATGAAATAAAATTTACAATATATTTTAAGTTTTTACTTCCACAATTACATAAAAATCAAAGATAATGAATATTAGTAATAAAGTATCACAGGAAAATGTCCTGTGGACAAGAAACACTTGAAATAATATGCTGGAAAAAAGTAGGTTTCATTCTGAGTGGGATTCAAACCCATGTCTCACAGAAGCATGCCAAGTGTCAGTTAATAGTAATATATTTAGTCATCATAGTGGCCAAACAGTTCACATATTTGGCTGAGAGAATATGGATCTGGCTTAGGAGATGGATCATTGTGTTGCCTTTAAGTCTTGGTTCTCTCAGAGGTCTTCCTTCTCAATAAAGATAATATTCATTGTAAGATGATGCAAAATCTCATTCTCAAACATTTTTATAAATTTATAACTAACAGATTTACTTGACATTGCTCAGGTCCTTAATTCTTTTTCCTTTGAAAACTAAATTACGAACTTATACAAAAATAAAATTAAAAATGAGGTCCTGCCATCCTCACAGACCTTCTACTATGGCATATAAACTGACAGGCTCCTGTCAGACCTCTGTGGCAAGCAGCTGCTTGAGGGGGTATTTATTTATTTTTTTAAAATTCCTAGTATATTTAAATGATTTTTATTCCAACTCCCTAAAATAAAGGGATTTTTCAAATTTTGCTCTAATTTTTTTCAGTATTTTTTTTAATGGGGGCTTTACTGTGTAATCTTTTTGTCTTCATTCCTATAAACTGATATATTTTAACAAAAAAAAGGGGGGGGGGGGGTTATAAGCATATCTGATTTCAATTTCTTCTGCTTTTCATACCTTAAGTATTGATGTAGTGAAACAAAGCAGAGCACCTCTATTTTTATCTCTTTTCCTTAAGTTTCTTATGAATCAATCTTATTTCTCTTGCTCGTCTTAGCTAATGTTAATTAATTCACAGCTAAAAAACTATTTTGTTTTCAACAGAGGACAAATTTCCATAACATAAACTCCAATAAACTAAAATTTTATAATGATGCAATATTTAAAGTATGCAATCAAATAATTTTTATATTCCTACTAAACAGTAAAATGGTTTCTCAAAAATGCAAGCATTTTCCATTGTCTGTTTAAATAAAATTTCGTTAATTTGTATACTAAAAACAAGTCCTTTCATCTTTAAAAAGAACAAGACCTTAACCTTTGGAAATACATAATATCAGCAAGTTCATCAAGCCAACATAATATCAACAAGAAAGTTCAGTAAACTAGTAGAATATGTCCTTCATTTTTAGTCAATGAACATAAACATCTTTGTTGATGATGAGCTTCGTGTTACACAAAATCATGCAATCACAAAGGTCATTGACTGACATAAAAACATTTAAATACTCTACAGCTTTCCTATCAACATCATAAGAGTTCACACACAGATAACCAGTGCTGAAAAATACTATTCAAAATATATATACACAAACAGGAGTAGATTGGTTTGGCAAGACTTAGGCTAGTGTAAACTAGACCTCAAGAAAAATAGCCTAATCGTGTAGTGAAAAAAAATCATTAAGATTAAAGCATAAAAGACTCTTCCAAAGCAAAGTGTTTAAGGGATGAATAAGCTCCTAAACCTCCATACTAAACCAAACATATAATTAAGCTCTGTATGTGAATACAAAAATTAAAAAATATACAGTTCATTTTCAAACACCCAATTTTTACAAATTCTTATTTATACTCAACGTAAGGAGTAAAATAAAAATTCACATTTCTTTATTTTTGTTGCACATTCAATGGATAAATGCCATTTGCAAGTCCTATTTAAGCACTGATACTTCAACACCCAAAAATACAGATTCAAGTCTTAGTAGTGGCATAGTATAATGGAAACTGGGGAGACTGTAGTTGATGCTTAAATAGTTCTCACAGATCAGAGGTTAACAAGCTATCTATCATATCAATCACTATGAAAACTGTTGAAGCATCAACTGCAAGTCTCATACCGTGTCTCCCCAGTTGCCACTCCACAACACCACTGACTTCAGCTCACCTATTTTATTCGAATGGAATTTTCTTAAAGAAGTTTAATCTAAACAGCCTTAGCACAAAAGCCACGACTCAGGATAAGCTAAGGTCCTGCAGCACAACTTTTAAGGGATAGAAGAGAGATTGATGCTATTCTGATAGTAATGGATTACGTGAAGATACACCGAAGACCCAAAACATTATGACCACCTGCCGAATATGATGTTGGGCCTCCACGTGTCGCCAAAACAGCTCTTACCCAGTGAGGCATGGACGCTACAAGATTTTTAAAGATGTCTTGTGGTATCTGATAGCAACACGTTACCAACAGATCTTTTAACTCTTGTAAGTTATGTAGTTGAGCCGCCGCAGATCGGATATGCTGTTCCAACACAAACCACAGATGCTTGATTAGATTGATGTCTAGGGAATTTGGTGGCCAGGGCAATACCTGGAAGTCTTCCTCTGTTCCACGAACTATTCTCAAACAATAAGGGCAGTGTGGCATGACACATTATCCTGCTTAAAAAAGGCACTACTAGAGGGGAATACCATGCCATTAAAGGATGTGTTTGGTCTGCAATGATGTTTAATTAGGTGGTAGACATCATAGTTTTCTGCACATGAATGACTGGACCCAAGGTTTCCCAACAGAACATTGTCCAAAGCATTACACTTCCTCCATCGGCTTGTTTTCATCCCACAGTGCATCCTGGTGCCAATACTTCCCCAGGTAAATGACGCACATGTACCCAGTCAACCACATAGTGCAACAGGAAATGAGATTCATAAGTTGTTGTTCAGTTGTTTTACCTCTGTGCAGAACTTTTTGCACACAATGGGCTAAATGGCCAGGCCACAAGGACCCCAAAGGCTCAGAAAAGGTTGGGGGAGGAGACACACTGGAATAGCTTTATCACACGTGCCATGGTTTAACATCCCTTCCAATGGAGAGTAGCTTATCTAGCCCACTGATGCTCTATTTCTCACCAAAAGCAGAATCTAAGTTGTATCAGAAAATTCTCAACGTAGGTGTAGTTAGGACTTAAACTTGGGAACATCAGATCACAAGCCTGGCACTCTATTGGGTTGAGTTGTTTTACCTCTGAGCGGCACTTTTTTGCACACCATGGGCTAAATGGCCAGGTCACATGGACCCCGAAGGCTCAGAGAAGGTTGGGGGGGGACCCACTGGAACAGCTGTTGGGAGACAGATGGTAGCCTCCCGTCAAGGCCATCCAGCGTGTTCTTTAACGTGCACAGGGTATGGCTCTCCCACACACGGGGCCACGGCTTAACGTCCCATCCGACGGACGGCGGCCTTTCCAAGCCCATCGGTGTCCCCTACTGACCATGGGCAGGGCGGGGAATTTTGCAGGCACTCTATTGACTGAGCTAACCCCTGTCCTAGCAGCAGATGTATGGAAGAAGGCCCAATGGCTGGCAAACCATTTGGATCCACAGCATATTTTAGAGTATATGCAGGGTATATGTTGCTGCTGTATAACAAACCCTGGTTTAACACCTTCTTCTGATGGCCTTTCCAGGCACAACTTTGTTCCCTTTTTGCAAAAAAATGAGTAATAGCATGCAAAAAAAATGCAAAATTTGTGCCATTGGCAACCATAATTTAAAAAAATAATTTAGCATAAATTGTTTTGAATGTACAATTCTGAAAGGATGACTAAAGTGTTCATTACAATAATATTGTATGACTTTTAGACATATGCTTCAAAAAATATTAATAGAAATATACACTATGCTATTTATTACAAAATTATTTACAGTATCTATGACATACTTCAGCTTTTGTGTGGATATTTTTAACTGGAACATGTCAAATGTTAACTGATAAATACCAAGAAGTTTGCCATGTTTTTAAAGAACTACTATAGCCACATAAAAGAATAGGGAATGGTTCAGGGCTTACACTTCTCAATTACAAAACTTTTTTTGCACGAAGGACCAAATGGTTACGAATGTCATAAAATGTGTTCAGTATGGATGGGGGGAGGTCACAAACCCCATCCATTCCCACTGAAAGAAATTCTGGATATTGTGGCCCTGAGCAGCACTCTACTGAAATAACAAATTCTTTTTGCCCTGACAACTTTTCTTAGTAAATTTTCTAATTCGGAAGGAGTAATAACAATTTAGTATTAAAATATCATCCGATATTAGCAAGCCACCTTGGCACTTATCATATTAACAAGAAAACATTGCCCAACACGAGTGCAAGTTTCTGATGTAATATGAAAGATCTGTATATTAAACACAATAAGTAATGTATGCAAAAGAAATTAGCAGTTGAATCTGGGGGGACAGAGTTATGGTGATTCAAAATTAAAATAACCAGAGACTATGGTAAAAGGCACAGGAAATGCTAAAAAGAACAGTTTGGGAAGACACACAGCTGGCTGGGAATGCACTCATTTGACACAATCATAAGTAGCAATCACTGCAAGAACTCCTCATGAGCACTCAGCTAACTTTAAAACATTATCTCTAGAAATGCATATGCTGCTGCATCACACAAGGCTCGGACAAAGTGATTGCTAAATTTTTGCTGATTCGTCAGATCTGTTATTCAAATAGAAGAAATTCAGTTTATTAAATCTCATATAATTTTGCTTGAAAGCATAATAAATATTACCTAACAAAAATTAATTTTTTTTTCGACCAATAAAAAATGTAAGTTTTTACTCCCAGTGTTTTTGTTTAAATATAGGTAGCCTGGTGTTGCTGAATAGCAGCATACCACTGCACACATGATATCGGCCTCTGGGATAGGCCAAAGCCGGCTTTAGATAGGCTCAGTGGTTAGCACATCAGACTCGTAATCCATAGTTCTCAGGTTCGAGTCCTAAAGTACCAGAACTGAGATTTATCTTTGCTGACTCCCACTCTGCCCTCGGTCAGAAAGAAGATACCAATGGGTTATGAAAGGCCCCCATCCATCGGATGGAATATAAAACAGTGGCCCCGTGTGCAGGAGAGTCATATGTTGGGTTGTTTTACCTCTAAGTACATTTTTTTCCATTGAATGGGCAAAATGGCCTAGTTATAAGGGCCCAGAGAGAGTCAAGACTGATAGTAAGGAATGACCTGTCAAGACTGACAGTAAGGAAAATAGCTTTCAGACTAATAAGGAAAATTGAGACAAATTATATTTCACACATTTTTCAATAATTTTTAAAGACTTGCAAAACAGAAGGGGGATGTTATACTGCATTAGAAATCCAATCTCTTCCCCCCCCCCACCTTTTTTTTTTTCATTTTTTTGGCACAACTGTTTCTTACCGTCCAACCCACCCATCCACCCACCAGATTTTTTTTTCTAGATTCTGGCATGCATATATTAATAAATAAAAACATACTCCAAACTTAATATAGTGCTTGGCCCTACCATGCTCTTAAAATAGGGTAGGATCTATAGTGGGGGGGGGGGGGTCAAGGGGACCATGGAATTGTTCTAAAGGTAATAAAAGACCAGAAAATTATTATACAATTATATTTCATGCATTTTTCAAGAAATGTTTTAAAAGATCCGTAAAAAGGAGAGGGAAATGTTACAGTGCATTAGAAATCCAGTGTCTTGCCCTCCCCTGCCCCCTTCCTTTACACTTTTCTGGCTCGAATGTGTTTCTTGGGCTACGATACACGATTTTTTTCTAAATCCAGGCTTGCTCCTAATCCTGCAACGTTCCCACTTTCAGAAAATATTTCTTTTTCACCCATTATAAAATTACATTTGTAAATTACAGAGCAGGATTCAGATCAGCGAAATTTTATAACAAAAGGTGCTAAGATTTTAAATAAATAAATAAATAATGATCCCTCAAGTAGCTGCTTGCCACAGATGTCTGACAGGTTAGCCATCGAAAAATAGTTTTTCCGTGGTTTCTTCAATCAGTATGTTATTTCCATTAACGAGCATTGCATTAGCTGAGCATGTCATTTCGATATGCAAAAAGTCTGTGGCCATTAGGCAACCTTCGCATTTGTAGTAAAACTCTTCAAAAGATCCAAGTTTTACAGTTACAATTAAAATATCCACCCATTGTTAATGACTGTATGCTCGCTTTCCTCTCTTCTAAAAATACATGTTCCATTAGCTCAAGTGATTAATAGAATTTATCGTTTCGCATCCGGTGCGTTGTTATCGGCGAGTGTCCTTCGCTAACCGAGTTATTTGAACACGGCCTGAGGCGAGAAAAGCAACAATCTGAAACGAAATTTAGTAGGAACATTTTCTGGCTAATTTCGGTTTTAAATACAGGAACAAAACCTGTTTATTTCCCCCAATTAATGCAAAAATATTACTTTTTTTTTTACATGTGAGGGAATACGAAAGATCAACACAAAATTTTATGAAACATATATTTTCAGTATCGGAAAGTGTTCTTTTTAACTCGTTTTTTTCTGAAAACGAGCTAATGTTTTCACTTAGTCGTTTGTCTGCCCGTCTGTAAACATTTAACTTCTTTGATATTAGAGATAAATTAAAAAAATTTTTTTCGTTGGATAGGTCTTAATGAAATATTAGAATTCGCAATTTCGGAATCTCCCAATAGCTATAATTGCGTCATCTAACTGTGGAAAGAATTCAAAATGGAAAAATTTTAAACAAATATTGCAAGAGATGTAATAATTTAATAGTAAGAAGCTGTGTAATATACACAAATGATGTGATTATTAACTGTAAAATTCGCCATTTTAATGGTGAAATACGAAGGTCGCTAAATTTGCATTAGCAACAATGATTTTCACCCTTACACCAAAGGGGGGGGGGCTTTTTTTATTAGAAATAAAAAAAAATGGGTTGAAAATAAAGAGCAACCTGTCGAATTTTAACCAATAATGGTTTGATTAAAGCACATATGAATATAAATTATATTTCTATTAGTTATCTGGGTATCTGTTACTGATCATAACATTCTACCACCAGAATTTTCAATTTATGGGTATTACTTCAACTTTTACATTTACTACATTTATAGTCTTCTAATGATGTAAAAGCCTTTCGGAGGATTTGAAAACTATGAATCAGCATATTTCGTTAGTCCCTATTCAACTCAAAAAGAATTTTTTTCATTAATCTCTTATAACAAGAAGTTGCTTTTTTTTTTCGACTCCCTGGGTGGTGAAGGGATAAATTATTGCTGCCAATGCAAACCCCTTGATCATCAAACTTTGTTGGGTTAGATTGGTATTGATATATTTTTACGAATCGTACTTTTCAAATCTTCCAAAAGTTTTAATTGCGCCATCTGACGGTGGAAAATGTTTAAAATTTCAAAACTTTAAACGAATATTACAAACTATCTATTTAGGCTAGAAATTTGATATTTTAGTGATGGAATTCCCTCCATCTTCTACGGGTGCGACCCTTATACACAACCCTGGTCTAATGTCCCATTTGGTTGTGGACCTTTCATAACCACCTACATAGTATTTCTCCTCAAAAAGAGAAAATTTCTAAGCTGGCACAACTGAGAATCGAACTTGAGAAATAACATACACCAATTGACGAAAAAATAATACTTTGACAGCCTTGTTCTTGCTGTTGGCTGGAAATTTTAGAGGTAAAAAAAAAAAATCACTGAAAAGCAAGAGAATAAGCTAAGTCTTAGATATATTCCACTAAATTTTCAAAACACATGGATAGAGTGTGTAACACTGACGTTCTATCCATGTGTTTTGGGTTGTTTTACCTCTGAGCGGCATTTGTTTTTTGCACACAATGGGCTAAACGGCCAGGTCACAAAGGGCCAGGTCCCAAAGGCTCAGAGAAGGTTGGGGAAGGGGACCCACTGGAACAGCTGTTGGGAGACAGATGGGAGCCTCCCGCCAAGGCTATCCAGTGTGTTCTTTAACGTGCACAGGGTATGGCTCTCCCGAACACGGGGCTACGGCTTAACGTCCCATCCGACGGACGGCGGTCTTTCCAAGCCCATCGGTGTCTCCTACTAACCGTGGGCAGGGCGGGGAATTTTGCGGAGATAAATCTCAACGCTGACCCAGCTGAAACGAACCTGGGAACTACAGATTACGTGTCTGGCGCGCTACCGACTGTCACCCGGCCCCACTCTATCCATGTCTTGTGTCGAAAGCCTTCCCGCCTGTAATCAAGATCGGCGCAAGGTTTTTCACAATCCGTGTCGAAAGCCTTCCGCCTGTAATCAAAGACGAGGCAATATTTTTCACAATCGATTTCATCGTTATGCTGTAGTGTTGAGATGGCTCTCACACTGTCATCAAAATTTGCTTCGGCCGAAAGAGGATGAATAAAGGGCATCAAGAAGGATAAACTCCCTTACATTTATAAAACTTTCTCTACAACATCAAAGATTCTTAGTAAATTCGAATAGAAATGGTAGAATAAATCTGTCCTAAGCAATGAAATATTTTCGGTAGCTTCCAGGAAGAGGAAAGCTTTTTAAACAAATCGTAAAAGTGGTAACTTTTTTGAAAAGAAAAATAACAGTTTAATTAATGTTGAGTAATATTAGTCATATTTACATTTAGAGAATTTGCTATAGTACAGATTTATGATGCAGATATTGTATATTTATTCTTATCTTTGTTGCTTCGGCTATCCGACTGTTCTTAGTAAGGAATTTTAGCTTTTAGCTGTAATTTTTGTGCACACAATGCGCAATATAACAAGATGACGAGAACCTCCGAGGATTTGGGTTGTTTTACCTCTGAGCGGCACTTTTTTTTGCACACCATGGGCTAAATGACCAGGTCACATGGACCCCGAAGGCTCAGAGAAGGTTGGGGAGGAGACCCACTGCAACAACTGTTGGGAGACAGGTGGTAGCCTGCCGTCAAAGCCATCCAGCGTTTTCTTTAACGTGCACAGGGTATGGCTCTTCCGCAGACGGAGTCACGGCTTAACGTCCCATCCGACGGACGGCGGCCTTTCCAAGCCCATCGGCGTCCCCTACTGACCGTGGACAGGGCGGGGGAGTTTTGCGGAGATAAATCTCAACACTGACCGAGCTGGGACTCGAACCTGGGAACTACAGATTACGAGTCTGGCGCGTTACCGACTGAGCCACCCCCGTCCCTAACCTCCAAGGACTCAGAGATGATTAGGCGAAAAGGACACAGACACCCAGGGGACAGTTAGGAGAGACAGAAGCCTCCCGCGACAGAGCCATCCAGAGTTCTTTAAAGTGGACGGGGTATGGCTCTTCTGCACAGGGCAACGACTTTACGTCCTATCTAATAGCTAGCGGCCTTTCCAATCCCATCTGAGTTCCTTTTCTAACCAGGTCAGGGAGGAAGTTTAGGGGAGATAAATCTCACGTCGGTACTGCTAGAACTCAATCCTGAGATCTGAGCCTGGCACGCTCGATGGCCGGTGCCTACCTTCGACCCAAGGATGTAGTACACCCAGCGTTACCAATTTTACATAGTTAATTTCTTGATTGTGAAAGGTTACAATAGACGGTGTAGGGTAATTACTTAGCATAGTGTACTAGTGCAAGCCATTTTTTCTCCCAAAAGTAGTTCTTTTTCCTTTAGAATAATCACAAAACCTCACGAATGGCATCAACAAAAATAGATTTTCACGAAGAAAAATATACTACCGAAAATAAAAGTTTTAAAAGACTTTAGGTGTTAATCAGAAGTGAATTTTATACCATTGGAATATATATGTATAACCCATAGCACTTTTTTTGGTGCTAATCGGTGATGCATTGTTATGAGATTGGTGCGCAGAAGTTACAACCCGATGTTATGTCAATAGGAAACTAACTTTGGAACTATGTAACCTCTAAAATAAGCCTTTTATAGTAAAATGTGTGAAGAGAAATTAACGATCTCAAATTATGCAAATCTCAAATTTCAGTAATATCCGTTAGGCATTTAAAAGTTATGGAAATTTGGATATGTTTATAACAATGGTAGTCATAAGATTTCACCTCAAATATTAATTAAAACTTAATAAGTATTGTTTCTGGATGTTAAATAAAATGAGTATGTTTCAGAAGTTTGTGTCAACAATTCTTTCAATATTGCATGAGTTTCATAGCAATGCATTACCCCTTCAAGCAGCTGCTTGCCACAGAGGTCTGAAAGGAACCTGTCAGTTTACACACCATAGTAGAAGGTCTGAGATGATGGCGAGACCTCAACAGGAAAACGACACGAACATTCAAGTTTTATCCGGGGCTCGAACCCCGATCCCTTAGATCAAGTAGCCAAGCGCGCTAACCATTCGGCCAAACGACCAATGTTAAATATTCCAACTTCCATAGCTCTTTAAATACCAACTATCATTGTTGAAAATCGAGATTTATACAGATTTCATTGATAATTTATCTTCAGTCACATTTTACCGTAATAAGCTTATTTTAGAAGTTACAGAGTGAAGTTAGTTTTCTACTGACATAAAATGGGGCTGTAACTTTTGCTCGCCAGTGTATGTTTATCTTTGTTTTATGGTGTGACGGAATAACTAGGGATTATTTTATCTCAGGAGAATATATTTGATAAATGAAGTAATAATAACGTGATAAATTTATAAACCTTCTATATAAAATCATGGCGCTACATTGAAAAAAAAAACCATATTCACACAAAACGCACTCCAGCAGAATGCTCTCACAGCTTCAAACCGCCATAACGTCTTTTCCCTATAGTAACTAAACTATTGCAAATTTATCGCTTTATTATTCAAATAACATAATAAAGTGATAATTTTATTATTCAAATATATTTCTCAGCGATAAAATAGTCCTAAAATTATTTTATCGCTGTAAGATCACAAAACGAAGGTAAACATACCATAACAAAAATGAAAAATCCTTTTAAAAAACACTGCCAATCCGCACTTTACAAAAAACCTATTCGGCTAAGTAATCAAATAAAATAAAAATCACTTCTGGCTAGCATCCAAATGTATTCATAAGCCAGAAAATATTTTCATCGTTTCTGTGTATCTCGGCAGGCTCGCAACTTAGCCAGGCCCGAATCTAGAAAAATAAACGAGGGAAGGGACCCAAGAAATACAATCCAGCTGAAAAAATGCAAAATGGGAGGGTAAGAAACTAGATTTCCAAAGCAATATTTCCCCCTCCGTTTTACAGGTCTAAAAATTTTCTTGAACAATACATGAAATATAAATAACTTATTGTTTGCTTCTATTACCTTATTAGCATTTTGAAAGCGGGGGGAGGTATGACTCTCTTACCCCTCCCCCCTTAATCCGGCCTTGGACTTTGCAGCATTAGGGCAACGGCAGTATTCAGCGATAAAGAATCCCTTGCAAAAATGTTTTTGATTCTATATTTAATCATAATTCAAAAAATCGCTTTTCATTTCTACATTTACCAATAAAAACGCACCCGTTTACCATTTTTCTCGATTCCTCCAAACCCTTTAATAATACCAGTATGCTCTGCGAAATAATTACCCGGTAATAGTATATGACAGTGCTTGTCAACTTTTTTTCATAAAGTACCCTTGTCTAAAAAAAATTTTTTAAGCACTCCAAGTACAGGTTACTTAGATGCTAGTGTTATAAAAGGAAGACAATAAAGCTAGAAATGGAGGGAAAAGGTCATACTGTCAGTTTGTCAAATAAAATAAGTTTCTTCCTACTAAGTTTTATTTCAAGTATATCTCTTGGGCTCCTCCCTCGTTTTTTTTTTTTTATTTTCTAGATTCGGGCTTGGCTGTCTATATAATTGCGAGTCTGCAGAGGTACACAGAGATGATGAGAATGTATGAGGTAGTGATCAGCAGTGGCATGGTAGTGCATGTTCTTGTATGGGAAGGTATGTACAAACTAGGAATAGTTCCTTAATTCCTTCGCTGTCCCTTATTTTCAAATAAAAAAAAAACTGCTATCAACTTTTATAGCACCATCTATCAGTGGGCGGAAGCAAAATTTTATGCAAATTTCAAAAGTGCATACTTTTTTCAATCAGGCATGTAAATTGCTAATATTTGAAATTACATAAAATAGGAACTTTTACAACATTAACAGAATCAATTTAGCATTCACGATTTTCATTTATAGTAAATATTTCACAGTTAACAGTAAATTATAGTCATGGGTTCAAAAATTGTGAAAAAGGAAAATATACAAAAAAGAGTACATCTCATATTTTTTCAAAATTGTGGGAGGACATGAGATAAAAAAGAGGACATGTCCTCCTTTTGGAGGACGTATGGTAACTCTACCCAAGTACCCAAAATTTTCAAACACAGTTTTTTCTACTATTGCAAGAAATTTGTTTACACAATTTAATTGTAACTGGTTGTTTCTGGATGTGAAAGGTACACAAATCATAAAAAGCTCTAAAATTAAAACAAAAAATTCAGAACTTTTAGTTCTGTTCACGTACTCGCACGCCAAGACCTCTCGCATACCACTAAAGGTGGTGTGACAAATGGAAACCTCCCATTCAGTGTGTTCTTTAACGTGCACAGGCCAACATGGATCTATAACAAAATCGAAGGGAGGGGAGCAAGAAACACAAACGAGCCCGGTACCACCGGTTGTAAAACACTGGTATAAGATATACAGATATTGTGATTTAAAAAAAAAATAGCCATTTATAATAGCACAGCAAAATCACAATTTAAGAGAACTGGTTGTTTTAAATTTTGGGATGACACCCTTTTAAATAAATAAAAAATTTTAATTTGCAGAAAATGCTATTTAGTTGTGTGTAGAAAAATAAACATATAATTGATGCAGTCTTCAATTCCTATAGCTGTTTTTTTACGCAATAACCATGTTTTTATTTTTGGATGGGGGATACCCCGTATGAGTAATCTTTGAATCCAGACATCCCAGAACAATGTCCCGGTTAGTAAACCGTCGGTCTGGCAACCCTACCTCCCACACATACTCATCTGATCTCATCACATAGTCTCGCCTGCTTTACAAGGCTGTCTGCCTCACTGGAAATTTTTAATTACAAGACTTGCTTCATGAGTTGCCTCTGCTGTTTCTATTGAAACATAGGTCATTAGTCTCAATTAATATGCTTTTATTTCTGATAATTAAAGCTGCACTTATTCTATTATAGAATTCCCCACTGTCCTTCCATCACTCTTTATACTTCCGTGTTACCATCACTTCTATGTCACAAAATTCTATGAAACCGTCTCTTTTACGGCGACACTTTGAAACAAAACATGAATATTTAAAAAAAAAAAGCCCTCGAGTTATTTTGAATGTCTTTTGGAAAACTTGAGTAGTAGAAAAACCGCAATTAAGCATTTTTCTGGTGTATAAGAAAATGGAAGTGCACTTAAAGCGTCTTACAATGTAAGCCTTCAAATTGCCAAGCCGGAAAGGCTCACACAATAGGCGAGTCACTCATTCTTCCAGCAGCGGAAGAAATAGCTACTTGTGTGTATGGTCAAAAAAGAGGCAAACCTTGTCAGAACGATTCCTTTGTAAAACGACACAGTTTCCAGGAGAATTAAAGATATGGCCTGTAATATTAAGGACCAACTCATTCACGCTATTCAATGTAGCCCATGGTTTCTCATACAAGTGGATGAGTCGACAGACGTGGCTCGGCTAGCTCAATTACTTGTTTTTGCACGTGGAAAATTCCAGGATGCAATATTCGAAGATATTTTGCAAGCCTCTACGGTGAGGATATTTTTAATGATTGATTTTTTTGCCGAAAACAACCTAGAATGGAAAAATTGTATTTCTGTATGTACTGACGGAGCAAAAGTAATGAGTGGTCAAAAAGACACAGGACTAGCAGGTCGTATAAAACAAGTTGCACCAGAATATAAGCTCACTCAATTGTTGTCTTCACCGTGACGCGCTGATAGCTAAATTTCTCCCTGATGATTTGAAAAGAGTTCTGGATGAAAGTGTACAAATGGTTAATTTCATCCATTGAAGTCTCGACTTTTTTCAATTATGTGTAAATAGGTAGCCTACATAGGAGATTGCTACTTCACACAAAAGTACGTTGGTTGTCACGAGGAAATGTTCTTTGCCGTTTATTTGAACTCCACAATGAAGTACCCCTTTTTTTCATGGACCACGAGATTCGACTTTCTTTGAGACAAGACTTAGAATGGCTTCTACGGTTAGTATATTTGGCTGATATTTTTGAAAAAATGAATATTTTGAACTTATCATTGGTGTGTTCTATGTTGAGAAGAAAACAGAGGTCATGATAAAAAAAAATTCTCTCTGGGAAAACGGAATCAAAAAGAACAGCTGTGACCAATTTCAGCGACTAAATTCATTTCTTAAAGAAAATGAGCAAACGATTGCAGACTTTGAAGACATCAGACAACAAATGATCGTTCACTTAAGCACTCTTAAAACTCTTATAAAGGCAATATTTTCCACCCCCTGATGAAACGCAAGAATGGATTCGAAACCACTTCACATTTGATTTGGAAAAATGTAGCTTCCATTGTCCAATAAAGAAAAGTTGATTGAGATATCTTGTGACAATAGTTTAAAATTCATTCCAAAAACCCATTGATTAGTTTTGAATTGGAGTGGAGAAGGAATATCAGACTTTGTCAAGAATTGCAGTCAAATATTTGTTACCTTTCACAACAACTTATTTATGTGAAACTGGTTTTTCATCTTTAACTGCTTTAAAAAATAAATATAGGAACAGGCTGGATGTTGAAGATGACTTGCGACTCTACCTTAGCAAGATAACCCCTACCATTTTTGAACTGTGCAAAGCGTAACCATTTCACTGATTATCCAGTAAAATGTTTATAATTTTACATGGTTTGTTAAATTGTTTATGTCATTTTTGTGTTTATCGATATATGTAATTTATGAATACAAAATTTAATGTGTAATATATATGTTTAATTTTATTCCCATTGTTATACTATAACTATAGTTTTATCTATCTATACAAGGGGTACGCCAGTTACATACACATCAACGTTGTCTCCTTACAAGAATAAGTTCAAAATATTCATTTTTTCAAAAATATCAGCTAAATATGCTAACCGTAGAAGTCATTCTAAGTCTTGTAGTCTCAAAGAAAGTCGAAACTCGTGGTCCATGAAAAAAGGGCGTACTTCATTGTGGAGTTCAAATAAACGGCAAAGAACATTTCCTCATGAAGCATAAAAGGATGAAAACCACTGCTCTACCCTCATCTTCATTCTGTTACTTAAACAGCTTAATAACAATTAAATACTTAGGTCAAACAATGTTTTTCTTCTCCATTCAATTCGCATAAACATTGCGAATACTTCCCCATTTTTCCACCACACACTAGATCAGCCTTTTACTGATCTAGGTGATATTCTCGAACTGCAATTTGAAATACATTAATAAACATCCTACGCCAAGTTAGTCACGTTAAGCCAATAGTGGCTATGACTAATGCTGGAATGATGCCAATCATTATTCTACACGTGTTGTCTTCGGATAGCTAGCAGTCGGGATATCTGGCAAGTTTTGATAAAGAAAATGCGACTCTGTCCTTAGATGATGCCATACATTATAACCTTGCCAACATTCTGACACAGGAAAGTAACTATCCAGCCGGATCCAGAACAGTTCCTTTTCCCAATTCCCATATTCTGTACCAAAAGCTTTATTGGAAATTTCGCGATTATTGTACAACAGTGTTAATCATATAAAAGGGGGGGGGGGCCGGAACTTAAAACCTTATGATGTAATTTGCTGGAATAGTTTCTTTTGCAAAACACTACATGCAGAACCGGTTTCATAAGCACATGACCGCCTGAGTTGCTGGTCATGGGGTAAGCCTGTCATAGGTTGTTTTACTTCTGAGCGGCATGTTTTTGCACATAATGGGCTAAAATGGTGAGGTCACAAGGACCCAAGGGCTCAGTTTGTTAGGGGAAAGGGGCACACTAGCTATTAGAAGACAGATGGAAGCCTCTCGTCAAGGCCATCCAAAGTGTTCTTTAACATGCACAGGGTGTGGCTCACTCGAAGCCACCGCTTTGCGTCCCATCCAACGGACGCCGGTATTTCATGCTTTAACGGAGATAAAGCTAAACCTGATAGTTAAGACTAGAACCTTATAACTGTAAATTACAAACCTAGCGCGCTACAGAGTCAACCCTCGCTCCGTCCTAGATTGCGATTCTACCTAATCTGTGGTTACCCCACACCCGACCCTCCAAAGGAAACATAAGATAAACCATTACAGAGCTTAACGATTTCTATCTCAAAGGTTCTGACTTGGGGAGTAGCATGGGCTACTACAAATTGTGTCCCCTTCTTTCTATCCTTCCAAAAAAAAGGGGGAGAGGATTTCACAGGGGTCGATCGTAATGAGTTATATATCAAATGAAAGCTTCCAATGTGGGAAGTGTCGTCCACTATTACTTTAGAGGACTCAAAACCTCGGCAAATGTCCATTGGGTTCCCTTCCCCAACCTTCTCCAAACCCTAGAGGTCCTTGTGACCTGGCCATTTAGCTCATTGTGTGGAAAAAAGTGCCGCTTAAGGGTAAAACAACCCAACCTCAGCAACGCCAATAAATCTGGTAGTTACTTATAAAAATTAAAGTTGCCACAAATGTACGGCTGAAATTCGGAGCATCGAATTTTAGATATAATACTTATCCAACAAAGTTAAGCCTTAACTACCAGTGGTTTGGGAGCTAGCTACTGTTCCCATATTCATTCTTTACTTTAGCTCTAACTGAGACAGTGGTCAATTAAACCTGACTATGTAATACACTGAAGTGGCATTGAATTAGGGATAGCAAACTAGTAACGTGTTTGACCCCTCTGGCCCTGATAACTGAAGTCACACGACGTGGCAAGGACTCCACAAGCTTGCGTAAATGTTCCACAAGTATGGCGACCCATGCATCCTCCAGAGTTGTCCACAATTCTCTCAAAGTCGCCGCTGATGGGACGTGGGCCCAAACACTCTGCTCGACGTATCCCAAAGATTTTTGATGGGATTTAAATCTGGGCTTCTAGGTGGCCAATTCATTATTTCAAAGTCAGCAGAATGATCCTGCAACCATGCAATAGCCAGTAGATGAACAGTTGTCTTGCTGGTAGACGCCATCTCCATCGCGATGCATGATGGTCATAAATGGGTACAAATGGTCAGCCACGAGTTCTACATATCGGGATGCATTGAAAATCGTCGGTACACGTACCAAAGGTCCCACAGACCTCCAACTGAAGACACCCCAGGCCATCCCTGAGCTACCACCAGCTTGTACTATTCCAACATAACATGCAGGATCCATGGCTTCGTGGGGTTGGCGCCATACCCTCAGTCTCCCATCAGCGTGAAGAAGTTTAAATCGGAATTCATCACTCCAGGCTATCCGTTGCCAATTTTTGATGGTCCAGTTTCGATGTTCTTTAGCCCAGGAAAGGTATTGAGTCTGGTGTCGTGCCTTTAGAAGCCGAGACGATGAAGTGAGCATTGCATGGTCCATGCACTAACCTCCCGGCTAGAACCCGCGTTTAGATGGGAGGTGATTTCAGATAATGTATGGCTCCTATCGGTCCGTATATTGCGGGTCAGATAGCGAAGCCCATGATCATTCAAGTCTGGTTTTGTCCTTTGCTTGTTCCCCCCCCCCCCCCGAATTTCATATTCCCGAAACACTCTTAAAACTGTCGTACAAGCAATTTCGGAGATCGAGTGTCCCATCCGTCGAGCACCTATGATCTGCCCTCTGTCAAATGCATTTAAATCCCATGCCTTTCCCATTACGCTTCTCATGACGAATGCTTGGGATGCCAAAGCTGACAGCTATATATGACCAAAGTTTCAGCCACGTATGCGTGCAAATACGGGACTTGCGGTATTGAATTTGGATAACATCTCCTATCCCTAATTCAATGGCACTTCAGTGTATTAAGAACATGGCCAGTAATAGTGAAAACGTTAACAATGTTTATCTCTATTAATGAAATAAAATCTTGGGTTCAGTTCTTAAAATATTTTGGAATTGCATCAAGGGTTCCCATTCTTCGACATCTCGCCCCCTTTTGATTTTTGAGAAACCCTCACGCCTTTTCACCTCACATTAATCATCAGCACAACCTCCCCCCCCCATTTAATAATTTCAATTCATAATTAAAAATGAACACCAATAATTTCACACCCTCGCGCTTCTTGCAGCTTCATTGTCACAGAGATGTCTTTTTTTCCTACTCCCCGCAAACATAACCTTTGAATCTGATGCCAGGCTCGTAATCTGTAGTTCCCAGGTTCGAGTCCCAGCTGGGTCAGCGTTGAGATTTATCTCCGCAAAATTTTCCGACCTGCCCACGGTCAGTAGAGGACACTGATGGGCTTGGAAAGGCCACCATCCGTCGAATGGGACGTTAAGCCGTGGCTCCGTGTGCGGGAGAGCCATACCCTGTGCACGTTAAAGAACACGCTGGATTAGCTGTTGGGAAGGGAAAACCCAGCGTTAAAGAACACGCTGGATTAGCTGTTTGGATTAGCAGTCAAAAACCAGCCTTGATTACGGGAGGCTACCATGTCTCCCAACAGCTATTCCAGTGGGTCCCCTCCCCTAATCTTCTCTGAGCCTTCGGGATCCATGTGTCCTGGCCATTTAGCCCATTGTGTGCAAAAAAAGTGCCGCTCAGAGGTAAAACAACAACCCAAATTTGAATCTGATCATCGAGAATTTCCAATGAAATATCCTATCTTCATTAACACCATTTAAAAGTTTCAGGTTGTTTTACCTGAGAGTGGCAATTTTTGCACACAATGAGCTAAATGGCCAAGTCACAAGAACTAAGGGCTCAGAGAAGGTTGGGAGAAGGGGAGCAACTGGACAACTGTTAAGAGACAGATTGAAGCCTCCCATCAAGGTCATTCGGCGTGTTCTTTAAAGTGCATAGGGTATGGCTCTCCTGCACACGGACTAGGGCTTAACGCCCATCTGACGGACGGTGGCTTTTCCAAGCCATTGGCATCCCCTTTCTCACAGAGGGCAGGGTAGGGGTTATGGAATACAAATCTCAATACTGGCATAGTTGGGACTCAAATCTGTGAACTGCAGACTTCTTGCCACCCAGGTTTTTCGAAAAATATATTCATACATATATAAATCATTAAAAATATAAGGGTTGGGGAAAAAGGTTGCCCACTTCCTTCCTGGACCAAATCCTGCGGACGTCCTTGGTTATTCAGCTTCTTTAACGTGCTCACCAGTATGACTACTAAATACAAATGCACGCTTCAGCATCCCATCCGCTACCACTGATGCCTGGGTATCATTTTTCTCATCAAGGACATGGAACTAATAGCGGAGAAACCTCAGCACTTACAAGGACGGGAATCGAATTTACGACCTTTACGTTACTAGCTGGTTCCCGTTACTTTTTCGAGTCTTTCCAGAAATATATTTCAGAGTATGGGGAAAAAAAAATTTCTGCAGAGTTCTGTTTTATCTCTGAGTGCCATTTTTTTGCACATAATGGGCCAAATGACCAAGTCACAAGAACCCCAAAGGCTCAGACGTTGGTGTAGGGGACCCACTAGATAGCTATTAAGAGAAAGGTGGAAGCCTCTCGTCAAGGTAATCCAGTGTGTTCTTTACAGGGTATAGCTCTCCTACACACTGAGCCATGGCTTAATGTCCCCTCCGATGGGCAATGACCTTTCCAAGCCCATCGGTGTTTCTTCTCTCACCGAGGGCAGGTTGGGGGTTAGCAGAGATAAATCTTAACGCTAGCACAGATAGGACTCGAACCTGAGAACTATAGATTACAAGCCTGGAGCGCTGCCACTAAGCCATTCCCTGCTCCCATGCACAGAGTTAATGCGCAGGTCACAAAACAGAATTGGGAATACTTACTCTTGGCCAAATATTAACTCATTAACGGTTAGGAGTCTCATTTATGAATCTGTTATATTACAACTTCAGTATCCTTCATCTATCAGTCCACATAAATCTTTATTACGCTATATTTCAAACATTTCCAGCTAATAACCCTTTTTAGTGGGTAAAGAGGGTAAACCGTTCTTTAAAATTAGGCTTAAACTTCATTTTAATATAAATTTCTATTATTTTATTATTCAGAATTAAATGCTGTTTCATTTGGTATATCACGTGATCTACTTGTATATGCATATTGCCTTGCAGGACAAAGTTCTAAAGTTTGGTTGTTTCTCTGCTGAAAAAATTATTAAATGATCTTGGCTACAGTTTCGTGCATGTGCGAAACCTGGTACTTTAAGAATAAAAAGTTTAATGTCGAACGTTTTCAAATAATGCAATAACTGGTTGTTTAATTCAACTTTTGTGATGACACTGTCAAACAACTCCTAATTATTGTCGTTCTACTACTAGAATTAGCGATCTTAACTATGAATTTTTATTTTGTTCTTCAAAATATTACCCATTTCTAATTTATTTAACCGTTTAATTGGGCGAGTGGTAGAGTGACTGGCTGCAGTTCAAAGGGTTCTGGGTTCGAGCCCCGAATAAGACTAAATAATTTTTTTAAGGATGTTTTATTTCTTGTGTTATCTTTTTATTAAGTGTCGCCTTACTCACAGACGGATATTAATTACTATGACAGGATCCTGTTTTACCTCTTTAGCAAGGAACTGCTTGAGGAGTAATTTATTTTTCAGTAGTATTTTCGCAAACTTTCACTGACCTGAGTTTCTACCTATTATAAAGAGAGCTAAATTTGAAAAATTATAAAACTTGATTTTCTTTAAAAACGGAACATTCCATATAGGCCATAGAGGATTGGACTTTCAAATTTTTTTCAACGGGAGAAAGGGCTTCTTACGACTCTCTAAACGGCAAGCTCCTTTAACTCATCTCTACCCTCTGCACCATTATTTTGCGAATGAAACAGTGGCTAAACATTTCATCTGTCAGACGGAGATATTGAAAGCCGTCTTGGTTCTTCTCACCAAAAGCCACGTGCTAGGAAGAAACTGCAGCTCTATTTCGCCCTTCTCCCAGGCAAACAATAAGATTATCACTTAACCCCAGTAGCGACATTCTTCCAGTTTCGCCGCTTTATCTCCAAGGCTTCCGTTATCGTTTTGTATCTACCACTTTTCCTCTCTGCCGCCCTAGGCGGTATGTTTTTGCATGAACACTCTTTCGCAATACACCATCTGCATTTGGCTTTCTACATCAGGCAGCAAAGAGAGCAAGAGTGGGTCACAAGGGCCAACCACGTGATATTTTTTTCCTTATCATTCTCGAGTTCATTTATTTGCAGTTGTATGACCTTTGAGAGTTCGTGCATTATTTACAAATCTTTTTAATTACAGTTTGATCTGTTTTTGTAGCTATATTATTTTATAGTATATTATTTTGCAGCTATATTATATATTAGTATATTATTTTAAGCCGAGAGGAAGTCTAAATCCAAATAAAATGCTTGGAATTTCATTAAGGAATTTTATTTTAGAAGTTTTATGTACTTTTTGCGCAATAACACATAGAAGTAGAAATTAATCCTCAGCCAATACCTTTACTACGGAAATTAGCACAAAAACACCGTTTATTCAAATGGAAAGTAATTTTAGGAAACAATTATTTATATGGCTAAGGTTGGGTTGTTTTACCTCTGAACGGCACTTTTTTGCTCACAATGAGCTAAATGGTCAAGTCACAATGTCCCTGAGGGCTGAGAGAAGGTTGGGGAAGGGAATCAACTACCCACTCTACAGCTGTTAGGAGATAGATGGTAGTCTCCTGTCAAGGCCATCTAGTACAGTGTTTTTCAAACTTTTTTGACTGCAACTCAGTCTGTGAGATCCACTCTGATATTTTCCATTCTATTTCATTGGGAAAAAAAAGCTGGTCGCGACCAGCAGTTTGAAAAACGTTGATCTAGTGCAATGGTTCTTAACCTTTTATGTTTCACGTACCCCCTGGAAATGTGCATGTAACTGGCGTACCCCTTGTATAGATAGATAAAACTATAGTTATAGTATAATGGGAATAAAATAAAACGTATATATATATATACACACATTAAATTTTGCATTCATAAATTACATATATCGATAAACACAAAAAATGACAAACAATTTAACTAATCTTAAAAAATTATAAACATTTTACTGGGTAATCGACTTTTGAGCTCTCACGGCGTACACAAAGCAATTTTACCGCGTACCCCACGTTGAGAACCCCTATTGTATTCTTTAATGTGCACAAGGTGTGGCTTTCCTGCACGTGATGCATCAGCTTTAAATTCTCTCCGACAGACAGCGGCCTTCCCAAGTCCATCTGTATCCCTTCTGGCCAAGATGAGGATGAGGAATATTTCGTATTATATACCATCATAAACTTTAAAATATTACAATTACTTGAAGAGAAAAATCAAACTTTTAATGTTATTTGGAACGAATAATCAATGAAAAATACTAGAATTCATAGAAACTAAAAATTTTTAAGTAACATTTTTATAAATAAAAAAATAAATACCCCCTCAAGCAGCTGCTTGCCACAGAGGTCTGACAGGAGCCTGTCAATTTATATGCCATAGAAGAAGGTCTGTGAGGATGGCATAAATGCTAAGAATCATTCATTAGCAAGAGCGAATACTAACAAATATTAAAAACCTGGATGCTGCTCATTTTTGATTACTAAAGACTGATTAATGGTTGATGTTACACCAAAAATCAATGTTTTTTATATTTTTCAATTTTTTAACTTATATTTTTCACGAAAAAATTAGAAATTAAAGTTATTGCTGAGTAGAAGCCCAAAAACGTCTGTGCTATTTTGAGCCTAACGAAAGTCAAGGCCTGTCACCGTTTTCCTTTTTTTCCTGTGGAAACAAAAACATGAAACAAACCATCAGATGCTGCACCGACTATCAAATGAAGACTAACACTCATGTTTATTTCTCCGTTCTGCACAGTCATCACTTATATATCACAATTGAGCTGACTTGCAAGTTCCCTTGCCAAAAGCAACTCTTCCGAAAGTCTTTCTTCACTGTTTTACGCAGAACTCTGCAGTGAGAAAAATTGGTCAATGCATACGTAGTTCGCTGTCGAGTGTTAAAATGCATATGATCTCTCGAGGCACAACACTCTCGCTTTTAAGATAGGAAGTAATGAATGTACGTTGTTGGGTCGTTGTTTTACCTCTGAGCGGTACTTTGGTGCACAATATTGGACTAAATAGTCAAATCACAAAGATCTAAAGGGATCAGAGACGGTTGGAGAAGGGGATCCACCGGATAGCTGTTAGTAGACAAATGGAAGCCTAATGTCAAGCCATGTAGCATGTGCTTTAATATGCACAGGGTAAGGTTCTCCTATACCTTAAGGTTTCATTCGACGCCTTTTCATGGCATTATAAATATCCCCTTTCTCATTGAAGGCAGAACGGAAGTTAGCGGGGAAAATTCTCAACATTGGTTTAGTTCGGATTTGAACCTAGAAACAACAAATTACGAGCCTCGGACGCTACCGGCTGAATCAAATCCCGCTTCTAACGGTACGAAAGACATAACGTGTACGCAGAACAGTTAAAAAAAACTATACTAGTGTTAATGATGATACACGAACGGGAAATTTTCCACATGCAGTGAAATTTTAATGCTCTATGAGATGGGCATAAACATCGGAAAATAGAAGAAAAAAAGGCGTACGTTTTTGCATACAATGGGCTAAATGAACAGATCCCAAGGGCTCAGGGTTGGAAAGGGGAAGTCTCGCATCAAAGTCACCCAACTTGTTCTTTAACATGCACAGGGTATAGTTCTACTGTATATGAAGGTACGGTTAACGCCCCATCTTTCGGACTGCGGTCTTTCCAAGCCCATTAGTCAAAGATATGGAAACTTCTATCTAATGCTTGGTCAATTACCATTGTCATATTTCTAAATACTTCAGGGCAAAACGTGTATAATTTTGACCTCTACTGTAATTTAATCACTGAAAATATTCATTTCCCAACCCATTTTTTTTTTCAGAGAACACTTTGAAAACACATCACCTACCAAAAAAAAGTTCATCGCTATATCAAACTCTACCGGGTTTTAGCTCGATGATTTAAGCAACTTTTTTTTTTTAAAGTAGGAAGCATGCTCCCGTATTGTAAATGAAGCGTATCACATCTTCGTTATTATATTTAAACTGGAATTACCATATTTTCATAATAAAAAATGGGCATTTTGAATTACCCTTAAATACACGGGACCTCCAAAAACTTAAAGAGCGATTCTCAGCAGTAAAAAAAAAAACTACAATTTATACTATATCACACATTAAGAATGTATACTAATATGATTGGTAACAAAACATGTTATCGATAAATATATATTAATTTTCAATTGAATATTTACAGACGGATAAACAGGAAAGAGGAACAGTTTTTTTTATTTTTTTTGAAAATGTGATAAAAAATATATATCAATGCTATGAACTAACGGTTACATTCGTGACTGCTGAACAAAGACACCTAAGTACGAATCCTGGAAAGATGATTTTTTTCTTTCTGGAATTTCTGTAAGGAAGGCATGACCATTCTAGTGATTGAATGGTCTTGCTCTAATCTCAACTCAATATGAAAGTGCCATGAAAGCAAAATGCTGATATCTTTACACGGTTTTGAAATCTCACTTAAGAGAAAATGTCTTAGGCCGGCGTTTGCTCAGAGGTAGAGTAAAATCCTACGATGGAGTTGTCGAAATTACAGTTTCGATTCCATTCCCATAAAACTTAAGACTAGAAAGCAAAATTCCTTTATCAACTTTTATAATACGTTAAATTCCCCTAAACAAACCATCGCAGATGAATGAAACGTCACTTCGCTCACTTCACGCGCACGAAATAAACAAAAAAGGATGCAACAAACTTCTTCCATATACAAAATCAAAACTAGCAATGAAAGTGCTCGCTGCTGCTCTATTATACTATAGGCCAACCTGCTATACTTAACGAATCAGTGCTGAGATTGGTCACAGCTTTTCACGTTATTTATAACTATTATCACGACTTTGTAAAACGAATAAGCTCGAGAAAACCTCATTTCCTGGTATTAAGACGCTCAAGGTTTTTTTCTCTTGTGTCAGCACTAAACCTGGCGCTCTGCCAGCTGTGTCACCAGTTGCCTTGTTTTTGAACGGCGCCGCGCCACCACTTGTCTCACTCCTGCAGCCATTCACCTTGGAAAAACCTTCAAAAGCGAAGGTGAGACATGTCTTTGGCATTTTCACGAGCTTTCCGAAAGAGTGGGCAACTTCACATTTCCTAAGTCGCGAGAGGAAAGGAAACGTGCTTCTCCAAATTCAAATGCAGTCTGTATCATCTTTGCAATGTGAAGAACAAATTTCTAGAGAGCACCTGTGTCATCGATCGCTATTAAGTTCGAAACCCTGTACCTCCTAAACTTTTTATAAAACATTACAGAGATAATAAAGATCTTATCAAAATGCACTATCAAATATATCTCGATTTTTTTACTTTTGTTGTGTTTGAAGCGTTGCAGAAACTAGAACATTTAACATAACATCACTTTCTAAAAAATTTACTTCAAAATTGGCCAAAACTATTACCAGACCTACGGGAAAGAGAGGAAGACCCTATGCCAATATCTTCTGAAAATTTTTAATAACCGGAAAGAGATATGAAAAAAATATAATATACATATGTATTTCAGATATTTTGCGCGAATCTGTTATAAAAATTCTTTATATATATTTATGTACATGTATGTGCGCCGATCCTCTGTAGTAAGAGAGATAGGAAAGAATTGATGGTAGATGATTCTTGGACCAATCATTTCACAGTTTTATGTAGATTGGACCAATTTTTCAGATTTTCAAACAAGTTCCAGTCCAGTGGGCGTTTATTTCGGAAAATTGCCCTGCATCAGTGTTTCACCATGGCAACGCAATGGCTATGCTTATTGACACAGCGTTCAGCAGAGTTCCAAATAAGGCAGCACAACAGAAGCTCGCGCCCCTTCATTGAGAGTTGCTGTCCTTTTTTTAACAGATTTGGATACCCTATAAATTCCTAATATTTCACTAACTGTTCCCAAATTTCACGTACGGGTTTCTTCCGTGCTGTTTCGTAAGTTCAAGTTCCTATCTGCATTAGAACCCGATTTAGCAACAACTACTCTTACCCTCAACTTTCAGTTTATCGTTTGAATCTTAACACTTTTCGATACCACTGCCACCTCGTAACTCTCCAAATATTTAACCGGCAGATCCTAAAATTTGATACGGTTTCCCTCTTTTTACCCCATGTTACGTTAAAATTTTTAATCTCTACCTACGATAGAATGTGTGTTCAAATTTAAAACCACTTTTATTTTCCCATTTCATTAGGGGTAGGGGTCAACGGACCCGGTGAATTTCAACAGTAAATTTGTTGCGTTAAAACACCAAGTCCCCACCTCTAATAGAACCCAGTTTCGAAGCCTTGAACCACATTTTATCTCCCCAATCTATTTAGTTCGCGAGTTCGAATTTTCAATTTTTGACCGTCGAATTTTGACGGAAGATACTAATTTTTTTTTTGTAAACACTACCAGAATGGGAAGAAAAAAATTATATTGCACTGTTTCGAAAAAATAATTCCAGAAAAAAATATATCTGGATGGCGTTTAATCCGTTCCGATTCAATCCTGTTTGCTGCCTACCTCCCCAACCACCACTAGATTGTTGCTTTTTCCTTTCTAGATGCAAGCCTGACAAACGCTGAAGGAACTATTAAACGAACTTTTGAAAAAAATATTATATATCCCGATATAAGAGATGCTATTCATGCTTTTACTGACTTCTTTTTGTATGACTAGAAAATACTGCTGTTAAATATTCTGGCTTCCATAACTATTTAAAAGATGAATATTTTTACCCAATATTTTGATAATTTTAAACACCTTTTTAAAACCATCCAAATATACACCTGCAGCAGTTAAAACGAGACAATGGTACTAGGTTGGTTGGTTGTTTTACCTCTGAGCGGCACTTTTTTGCACACAATGGGCTAAATGGCCAGGTCACATGGACCACCGAAGGCTCAGAGAAGGTTGGGGGAGGGGACCCACTGGAATAGCTGTTGGGAGACAGATGGTAGCCTCCCGTCAAGGCCATCCAGCGTGTTCTTTAACGTGCACAGGGTATGGCTCTCCCGCACACGGGGCCACGGCTTAACGTCCCATTCGACGGACGGCGGCCTTTCCAAGCCCATCTGTGTCCCCTAATGACCGTGGGCAGGGCGGGGAATTTTGCGGAGATAAATCTCAACGCTGACCCAGCTGGGACTCGAACCTGGGAACTACAGATTACGAGCCTGACGCGCTACCGACTGAGCCACCCCCGCCCCATGGTACTGACACTCGAGATATATCACGGAGTGTGAATTACATCACTTCAGATTTCGGATAAGATGAACTTAAAAAAAAAGAGAATATATATCGAAGAGCCAAAACATTATGACCAGCGCATCTTTATGCAAATCAAAGCAACTGAAGGTAAACGACGGCGCGTGTGAAGGTCGTGAAACGGAATAAATGATACCTGATATTGAGCTGTTAATCAATATTATTCTTGTTCTTCAGATGGGAAAGGCGGTGGATTTAGTGAATTTGACAAAGGCCAAATTGTAATGGCCAGACGACTGGGTCAGAGCATTTCCGAGACGGCAAGGCTTATTATGGAGTGCTCACAGTCAGCAGTGGTTAATACCTTCAAAAAGTCGTCCATGGAGGGAAAAACCACGGGCTGCCAAGCAAGGTGTGGCCTGACCATGGCTCATCGATGCTAGAGGTGAGCGAAGGCTATCCCGTATGGTGAGCCAACAGAAGGGATACTGTGGCGCAACTCGCCAGTAATTTGAATGTTGGTGACGGGAATAATGTGTCGCAACACATAATACATTGAACCCTGCTGAAAATGGGGCTGATAGCCAGGTCGCTCCGATTTCCCATGCTAACCTCGGTTCACCGTTGGAAGCACCTATAAAGGGCATGAGAGCATCAAAACTGGGACTCGAATGAATGGATGAAGGTCTGGTCCGATGAATCTCGTTTCCTGTTGCACCATGTGGACGGCCGGGTATGTGTGCGTCGTTTACCTGGGGAAGTGTTAGCATCAGGATGCACCGTGGGAAGAAAACAAACCGGTGGATGAAGTGTAATGCTTTGGGCAATGTTCTGCTGGGAAACCTTGGGTCCAGTCAATCATGTGCAGAAAACTATGGCGTCTACCACCACCCTAAACAGCATTGCAGACCAGGTACATCCTTTCATGGCAACGGTATATCCCTCTAGTAGTGTCTTCTTTCAGCAGGATAATGCGTCATGCCACATTGCCCGGATTGTTCGAGAATGGTTCACGGACATGAGGAAGATTTCCAGGTATTGCTCTGGTCTGACATATCCAATCTGCGTCGGCTGGGTTGGGTTGTTTTACCTCTGAGCGGCCCTTTTCTGCACACCATGGGCTAAATTGCCAGGTCACATGGACCCCGAAGGCTCAGAGAAGGTTGGGGGAGGGGACCCACTGGAACAGCTGTTGGGAGACATATGGTAGCCTCCCGTCAAGGCCATCCAGCGTGTTCTTTAACGTGCACAGGGTATGGCTCTCCCGTACACGGGGCCACGGCTTAACGTCCCGTCCGACGGACGGCGGCCTTTCCAAGCCCATCGGTGTCCCCTACTGACCGTGGGCAGGGCGGGGAATTTTGCGGAGATAAATCTCAACGCTGACCCAGCTGGGACTCGAACCTGGGAACTACAGATTACGAGCCTGGCGCGCTACCGACTGAGCCACCCCCGCCACATCTGCGTAGGCTTAATCACGTAACTTACAAGAGTTAAAGCATCTTCTGGTAACATGTTAGTACCAGATACCACAAGACACCTTTAGAAAACTTGTAGTATCCATGCCTCGCCGGTAAGCGCTATTTTGGCGGTACATGGAGGATCAACATCATGTTAGGCAGGTGGTCATAAAGTTGTAGCTCCTCGGTGTAGTTGTAGTTCGGAAAAATTAGTGTGAAGGAGAAATATTTGTCTTAGTCTGTGCGCATTAGTCTAAAGAAGAAAAGTTTCTATTGGTGTGTGCGCAGAAGTAGTAAAAGAATTTATTGAGTTAAAAGCAATTACGAAAAAAGTATTAAAATTCCTAACGAGTATAAAATGAGAATTTAGTTTGTGTTTTGCGCTGTGATAAGTTCTCGATATTGAAGTGGTAAGATAGTCTTTTTTCGAAGTAAAACAACAATGTATCTGTATCGCAGATTATATTAATTTAAAAAGTGCTACTTAAACATTGAAATGTGATTGTAAAGTTTTATTCTTATACATTGATTTGAGGATCAATTTCCAAATGTGCTTGGTTTTAATATATAGTTTAATAATTATGATCATCAGGATCATTTAATACCGATAAATAGCATATTGGTGTTTAATGCGACTAGTTTAGAAAACCGTTTATGATTTATGCAATTTTATTGCCTTAGTAACAGACTATAAATGAACTGGTTTATTAAATCAGTTCATTTATAGTCATAGAACTGATTTAATAAATCAGTTCATTTACAGTTATTTATAGTCTGTTTAATTACTTCGAATTCACGCTCGGTTGCCAAATATTCAAATGTAACTAAAAATCTGTAACAATATCCTTTTGATCGATTGAACAATCTAAATGATCGCACCCTTCAGAAATTAATGATACTAGTACTCACCTCCATTGCAAGCAATTATTTATTCAAAGAAAAACATTTTAATGACAAACCTAATAAGAAAATTGTGACAGTTTCGTGCTACGAAATAAATTTACTAATAATGACAAAAAATTACAATTCTTCTTAATGAGGATAGGCTACTTTTATAAAAAAAAAAATTGATTTGGTAATAAATAACCATGCCCCTATGGTATCATTTTCCTTTCCTAACACAAATAATTCTCATCACAACAAGCCACTTTTATTTCTTTTAGAAATAACAAATTGCCAACGATTCCGAATTGATCTGCATGAAACATAGGCCTAATCTATTTTTTGACTTGCGTGACAGAATGGCTTTCATGGGGTGGGGTTCAACTACCTCGGAAGCACAGATGTTGTTGCATCCCGCCAAGATGAGGTCACGATGTTGCCTTTAACCACTTACGTTGATTGGAATCAACCATGGGTAATGCGAAGTTAATGTCAACAAAGGCAAACAAACATCGGGGATCTGTGACCTATCGATTTCTTGGCTAATGTATTATTTCCTAAGTCGCAAAGCAAAAAAAAAGCAGTGAAATGACTTTGCATTTACCTCTCAGTTTCAGCTAAAGCCAATTTCGAAAACAAATGAATGGAACAACTATCGAAAATAGCCTGGTATATAATAAAAACAGAAATAGCCTCGTATATAATAAAAACAGATGTAAATAGCCATGGTACTTCCTTATAATGCATTATAGAGGTTAACGTAGGATTTCATCTACATGCGACGACAAATCTTTCTCATCCTAAACTGCAATTTGGATTATTTTACCTCTGAACGCACTTCTTTTGCACACAATAGACCTAAATGGTCACATGACAAAGTCCCAAAGGTTCAGAGACGGTTAGAGAAAGGGATTCACTGGACAGCTTTAAGAGATAGATGGACTCTTCGTGTCAAATTCATCCAGGTTCTTTAAACAAACAGGATACGATTATCCTGTCCACGGGACCACGGCTTTATGTACCATCCGACAGACAGTGGCCTTTCAATTCCATCGATGTCCCTTTTTTACCGAGGTCAGGATGAGGGTTTAGCGGTGATAAATCTCACCTCTGGAAAAGGCAGAACTCGAACCTGGGAACTAGATATTACGAGCCTGGCGCGCTGCCAACAGAGCCAACCCTGTGAACTATACGGGGGAAAAACGAAATTGGGTTGTTTTATCACTGAGAAGCACTTTTGTGCACACAATGAGCAGATCATATTGATCCAGGATCTCAGAGTTGGGAGCGATGAGACTCAATGGGCAGCTGTTAGGAAACAGATGGAAGCCTCCCAGCAAGAACACCATTCATGTTTTTTAATGTCCACAGGATATGGCTCTCCTGCACACGAAGTCTACGGCTTAATGTCCCATCCATTAAACAGCGACCTAAGGCCATCGGTTAGACAGATACCTTCACCGAGAGCAGGATGGGGGTTAGCGCAGCTATTATTTCTATCTTGAAACATTGATTTGTTTTCTTGCCCTCGATCCCTGAAATATTTTTGCCCGTCTCCGAAGCAATTGCGGTCCCCACTATGAAATAATTTATGTTCAGCCTTTGGTGAATATGCCATGTTCGTTTTCACATAGAATGAAATTCTTTAGTTTACAACTTTAACATTACTGATAGGCATTCCAACTAATGGAAGATTCAGACAATGATAGTTTAAACGTGACGTTTTCCAAGAATGCATATAACTGTGCGAAATATGGTAAAAAAATATTTTGATACTCCTTACTTTTAATAATGTAAGATACACACTTCTATTTTACTTCCTCCAATATATTATAAACTGACAGGCTCCTGTCGTCAGACCTCTGTGGCAAGCAGCTGCTTGAGGGGGTATTTATTTATTTTTTTATTTACATCCAAGAAAACAATATCTCATTTTTTTGACATGCTGTGTTCTGTTTACCGACATCATTCAGCACTGAAAGCCAGAAGCCTTAGATAAATTTAAGTCATCAATGCTGCCAAGTTAACAATGGCGCAATTCAATATTTCTCACTATATAATAAAATTATTTCTATCCCGAAACCAAACAATAGTTGCATCAATTCGTGATAGAATTTAGTGCCCTATAATTTTTTGCGAAAACAAGAATATTTTATATAAAACAATGTCCTATAAAACTTGCATCAGTTTATGGTTTTGGGGTATATATACTTCGGAAAAGAAAAACTAATATGCCATTTGTCATCAATATATCCTGCATTTTTTTCCCTAAAATAAGGAAATATTCTTCTTAACTTTCTCCTTATTGTACTTTGCATAACTTTTAATTTTTTTGTAGTCTCGCTAGCAATTATTGTACAAGAAGTTCATCACAAACTCAACAAATTCAAGAGTAATGTAAAATATAAATTAAAAATTTTTAAAAATACTTATCTTCCTATAGGACCCTAAAAAGTAAGACATAAACGTAAAGCATATCAATGATGCATATCAGTCACCGAGTTCGTATTCACTTCAAAGATAGGGCGCAGATTTACCTACTCAATAAGATTGCCGGCGCCGTCTTCCTTTGAAGTGAATACGAACTCAGTGACTGATTGCATCATCGATATGCTTTAGCTTTATTTTCTACTTTTTAGGACCCTATAGGAAGAATTTTTTAAATTTTTAATTTTTTTTTGTTGTCACCAAAAACACTCACCTTCAAAAACTTTTATTTGATATATGACTCATAAACATCCAGCACATTTCCACCTCCCCACTTTTGGAGTCATGTTTGAGGTAGCCATGACATTATAAACGTCATAAGTTTTAATTTGAGATACGACGCGTTAATGTCGAACCCAGCGAAAATCCGCTCATTTTAGCAGGGGGAATAGTGTGGGCAAAATTCGAAATAGTTTACGACCGTGATTATACTAGCTTTCATTTGACACCTAATTCATAACTGTAGGCCCTCGTGTTCGGAAGATATAACAGAACGACTTTCACATTTCCCGTTTTTTAGGGGGGAAGAAAACATGGGAGGGTGAATTTTTTTTATAGCCTATGCCAACAATCATTTGACACATAGCTTTTTCCTTTCCGCACTCGCGGATGATCATCTACATAATGATCGGTCAGGAGATAGGGGGGAAAATGATTGTTCTCCTATTTTTAGGAGGAAGAAAGCACGGGGGTCAATTGTTATAGCCTATGACACTTCCCGCGTCACACGCTTTCATTTGGCACATAAATCATTAAGTTTCTCCATCGCGTTCGAAAGATAAGGTGAAACAACGTTTTGCAAAAATCCACAAACCGACCAACCGACAAATCAAAGCCAAAAGCAATAGAAAGGTAATAAAAAGCAACAATGATCCACACGTCTAGAACTACAAAATAATGATCCCAATAAGCATCCAGAACTCGAGCTGCGCTGATGCGAGTACATCCCGTCACACGTTCAGAACTTCAAAATGCTTCTAGTAATCAGCCTCATAAGAGTTCACGAAACAAAAAAAATAAATACTTCGACGGGAGAATCCTGAAAATTCGAAATGGTGAACTAAAAGAGGACGAAATAAAGGTGGTTCTAAGTTTCGAACTCTAATTCTATTCTAGGAGGTATAAAAAAATAAATACCTCCTCAAGCAGCTGCTTGCCACAGAGGTCTGACAGGAGCCTGTCAGTTTATATGCCATTGAAGTTTAATGCAACAAATTTCACTGATAATGAAAGGGTCCCTTGCCCCTCAGCAATAATGAAGAGAAAAACAAAAGTGGTTTAAACTCGACTTTTATAACAAACTTAATTCCAACACACAAGGCAACACGGGATGGCAAAAGGGGATAGCCAGCAGACAATGGAGTACCATAAATTTTCAATGGGAGAGATGTTTTTGAGATGTTTTGAGTCTAATAGGAGGGGGTTGTCGTGTCGGAGTCTGTTTTGCTGAGACTTTCTTTAAAAAACATACGTTATTCAGGCCGTCAAGGGTAAGAGGCTATAATACCACCCCCTCACTGGGTATGTCAATGCCAGTAGGAGAAATTTCAAACTGAGTGATTTAATATTGGGGGATTAGTATTGATTAGGTACTTCGGTAAGTCATAATGTGTTAAATGCAAAAATTTGAGGCAGATTGCTAAAAGATGATGCTACCGGAAAGATTAGAGCAACAAAATGCTAAATCACGTTGTCTGTACCCATGGCGTAATGAGCATGTATAAACAAAGGAGAAAATACGATAAAGGTATATGGGGCCTTTATAACAAGTATATGATGTCGAAAAGTGACAATAGTTCATTGGATGTTATTTAATAATAAATCATCACCTTTAACAATGTCTTTCTAATTATTTGAATAAAACACATTTTATTCAATAACAAGTTATAGCAAAAGCTAAAGTGAAAAATTGAAAATGGACATTTAATCTCTTCATAATTTACTCCTCGGGCAGCCTACTTTGCATATAGATCTGGCAGGAACCTGTCCAAAAGATCAATAGTGTTGGTCTTAATTATCCACGCCACAAAATATATACGAGAACAGCGAGGTATATCAGCAAAAAAAAATCATTAAAAACAAACATCCGTGCCTCGATTTCCTTTTCATTAAGGCGATTATGGGACAAATAAACGTCTGCAAACATTTAATCTTGACACATCCTCTTCAAAACCTTTATCAATAGAAAAATCAATATGTGGAATCACGCCTCACATATAATCTAGTAGAATATATTCCTATATCCAAGGTATCACTGACCTTGTACAGTGCTTTCCATAAACGCTACAGCCGTGTTAAAAAACTTGCAAGCTTTAAGATTTCCAAATTCCTGAAAAATTGCGAACTCTTAATTGAGCAACAGATTTCAGCAAACTCCAAGAAATGGCACAGTCAGTAAGAACCAAAATGTTTGCCAATTTATTGAGAACTTGCAAAGAAGGGATGTGATCAGCGGTGTCATTCAGCCGTTCTGCACCGGTTGTTAAAAAGGGGAAAAATACTTTGAAATAATTAACTTTATAAACAATTATTAATAATGGAAAAAAATATACGAATATAAAGAAAACCGTTATTATGCTCTTTAAAAAAAAGCTAAAAAATTTCTCTTTACAGTTTTTTGTATTGTTGTATGCCAAAACACACAGCAAAATTACAACTGAACCGGTTGTTATTAAATTGGGATGACACCAGTGAAATTCTAAGGGCTGCAGTTGGCTCAGTCGGTAGAGCGCCAAGCTCGTAATCTGCAATTCCAGATTCTAGTCCCACCTGTATAAGCATTGAAATTTATCTCCGTTAAACCCCACTCTGTCACGGTAAGAAAGGGGCCATGGAAGGACTCGGAAATGTCCCCGTCCGTCGGATGGGGCATTAAATGGTGATGCCGTATACAAGAGGGAAATACCCAGTGCACGTTAAAGAATAAGCTGGATGGCCTAGAGGGATGCTCCAATCTGTCTCGTAGTAGCTGTTCAGTGGGTCCCTTTCCCCCCAACCTTTTCTGAGCCCTTGTGACTTGGCCATTTAAGTTCACTGTGTGAAAAAAAGGGCCGCTCAGAGGTAAAAATACAACTTCTATTTTTATTATTTATTTTCGTTGAGAAAACTTCTGATCGTTGATAGTCAATGCACGTAAAAACTGACAAAATTACAATTATAAGCACACTAAAAATATGCAAATAAGCATGTAATTTCTGTACCTTTACTTTCCTGGTAAAAATGCGTTTTTCGAGATCCTAAAGCCTTTTTATGCGACCAGAAAATTAAGGCGCATTAACGAAAACTTAAAAATAATGCATTCTGTTTCCTTCTCTCCTTTCATATAACATAAGTTGTTTGTTTTGTTTTTTCTTTTAATTTGTGGCTTATTCCAATGCATTTTTTTCCTTTCAAATAATTATCATTGAATTTTCAGACTTTTTTTTTTAATTATCTAACACAGTTTTTTTTACTCATCTCAGCCATCAATAATGAAGTAAAATTTGTTCATGTTCCTGTTGTTCTTATCAAATCTGCTATCCGCATTAAACATCGAATTTTTACCCGCTGTTTTATCAGAGTTATTTTATTTACTTAGAGCTTTTACACGCGGATATCCGCGCAGGGCTCTAGTTATAAGGCTTGAAGGGAGACCCTTGTAGCAGACAACCAATCTCCCTATAATCAGGAGGGGGAAGGGAGCAAAAAGAAATTTCGCCCCCTCTTCTCCCTAATTTTTTTCAATCATAAAAAAATTTTTGTCTAATTACAATTATTGTCTATTATATTACAAAAATTTTCTTATATACTATATATATTTTAAAATACATATATAATAAACAATATGCATATATAAATTAATATATTGTTAACCTTCAGCACCCTGAGCAAAGCCCATCGCTGCCTATGATATGGTGCTCTTATGTTTTTTACAGCAGTATTTTTCAACCAGTGTTCTGTGACACATCACTGGTATTCTGGAAGCTTTGGGAGAAATAATGTAAAAGTCCCAGCAGAATGAATTTGCAAAATAGGTATAAAGCAAGGAAGAGAGATGAATTACAAGATAATTTATAAAGGAACTGGGGGTTATATGTTGGCTCAAGTCGAGAAGGTCGATAATAATATACAAGGCATGGATTCAACATTAAATGGAATGGAAAGTGTAGTTATAGAAGGGAAAAATAGTGTAAATGAATTACAAATGAATATTAAATAAGTAGAATTAAAGAGAAAAGAATAGATTTAAGGAGGAATTTCAATTATTGGAAAGAGTATAAATAACTACAGATTAGCATATCAAGTTAGAAGTGGCCAAATACAGCATATGGAAACTATCTTATAATCCGACTTATATATCTAACTTATAATCTGATTGGATCTCCATATAGATCATGCCTGACTTAAGACTTGGTGAGTATATGGTGTAAAATTTAGGCTGCATAATAATTTGGTCATTTCCATAGTTTGCTATGACGGTGCAACTTGAACCCTTTGGATGCAACAGGAAAATTGATGCTTTTGATTCTAAGTGCTCATTATGCAATATCTTGGGTATTAGGTGATTTGAGTTGTAGGCAGTATTAGACAAAGGAATCAGCAACCACTTTTAACCCCTCAAGCAAATCATAGGTCATAGCCTAGATCGGCACTAACACCTGGTTTGAAGAATTAAACAGCATCTTTTGAGAGATTGTGACCACATTGCTTGCACACACACAGAATTGTAGAGTAGTGAATCAAATTAGAAGCACCCAAATCCAACAGGGTATGGAGAGTTAAATTACAGTCTGGTTGGACTTCCATAGACCCAGGCTGATTTGTGGATGGATGGTAGATAGGCATTTCACAATCCTTACCATACCAACATATATACATAAAATCATCAAGAATAAAAAAAACAAGAATGAAGAAATGATGCCTAAACAGGCAGTGTAGTTTTATTCTCCAAAAAATTTCTATACTGAGAAACATTTGCCAAATATATCAATTACAGCATGGCCAAAAAAGACATGGATCAGTGCATGTCAAATGCACCAAATATTTTTACAAAAGTTCACCATCCATCACAAATTTCAACAGACACAACAATATTGGACAATGCAACTACACATATGATGCAATTGTCCAAAATAAAAAAAGAACAATTCCTAAAAGGAGTTATAGCTGTTTAAAATAGAATGGAATACATAAAGTTTTTCATCATATTTCTTTGCTTTATCGTAGATAACATCTAAATTGGTGTAATAATGCAATATTCACGTGTGAATTCAATAAGAAACAAATTCATAAAATGTATTATGGTTTCAAAAAATTTAAAAACTTCAAAATTTTTCAATTTTGAAAAAATATGTGGCCCTATGAGGTAAAATATTATAACTTTTGTAATAGTTGAGAAAACAGTTCTATACTGATATGTCTCATGAGTCACTAATGGTAGAGTTAATTCAATTTCACAAGAAATTGTTGTATATTACATTTAAATCAATAAATGTCAGCTTGAAGCAATATTGGATCAAAAATCATCCTTGGTGAATATGGAATTATAATTTTAATTCAGCTGATCTTTAATAATAAGTATGCAAGAACCAATTTTTTTAGCTTACAAAGTAGAAAGATAATTGCAAGCCAAGGAAATCTGTGTTCATGTTTAGTCATTGAAGATTACAAAGCATTTCTACATTCAGTAAGAATGATTTTGAACCTTATTTCAATTAATATTTATTGACATAAATATAATATACAGGGGTGGGAACAGGGGTGCTGCTACTGCACATGCAACCCATGTGACTACACCAGGTGGCATATTTTTAAGGGTGCAAATTTGCCAATAAACTAACAACCATAGCTGCAGTAAGGTTGACCTCATAAGTATAACCTATTTTTGAAAAGATGATTATCAACTGCTTTTGAAAATTGCTGTATATTTATCCAAATTAATCATTAATATCTAAGATCAGACTTGGAGAATGGGGTGGCAAAATAGCTAGTGCACCCCAGGTGTAGAAATTCATAAATATCTTAAATGCAGAATATTTTCCTGCTTTTATGTATGTTAAAACCCAGAATTGGCAATCTATAAGTGAATGAATTTGTGCCAAACGTTTTAGCTAGGACCTCAACCTTTTTAGTACCATCAAACTGTCTGCTTTATAGGTTGCAGAATAAACACATTTTCAAATATAGTCTGCATTATTGCAATTCAAAGTAGTCTCAGAGACTGCACCTTACCATTAGTATATCTACTTTTGTACATCAGAACTAAATGCTTTAGAAGAAAAAAAATTTAAATGGCTGCTATAAAATATTCACTAAAGAAAAGTTTAAGGAAAATAGCCAGACTTTACAGAATGCTTCGGAAGGAAGTAGAATATGAAACAAATATTACCATAACAACTGATATAGATTTCCCATCTTCTGACCTACCATTAGTGAAATCATCAAAGGAAATAATCTAACCTTTTTGGCTAAAGGAATAAATATATCAAATTTAAATCAGCTGCATATAATAAAAACAAAAGCAAACCAAAATCAAAGCAATAAATACACACAACAGTGCAAAAACAGTTTATTACAGGGGAAAAAACTACCAAAAGAAGCAGTTATCAGGAGTTTATTTTATGGAGCTGTAGGTTCCCTTTTTCGGGTTGGATTGTTTTACCTCTAAGAGGAACTTTTTTGCACACAACGAGCTAAATGGCCAAGTAACAATGGCTCAGAGAAGAGTGAGGTAAGGTGACCCACTGGACAACTATTGAAAGATAGATGGAAAATAGATGGAAGCTTCTAGTAAAGGCCATCTATCATGTTCTTTAATGCAAACATGGTACATACCATGTGCATGGCATTTGCAAATGACAAGGGATGGTAAAATTTCTGTAAATCCTAGGAATGTGCCCAAGTACTTTAGGCACCAGCAGTTTGGGCTGTGAAGTGTCTATGGAAGCAAGGAAAACAATGCTTCCTCCTCCTTCTTACAAATCAAAAGATATATTAAATATTTGCATAAGACAAACATTTTCACATAAAAGTTTTTTCAGCTTTAATAAATTCATTCTATCATAAATTTTATAATATTCTTCAAATTTACCTGTCACATTACACTATAAAAAATAGAAGTTCCAGTGTGCCACAATAATCAGGCTAAAATCATGTGAAATATCCCACCTCACTGTTACTGAACTGGGCATCATCTTGCACATCAGAAGTTCCATTTTCATCCTCAACAAGCAGAAATTGCTGATAAACATACAATAAAGCTATAAATAAAGTTTCTCTCTACTAGACCACACTCTAAATAATCCATGTTCTACTACAGACATACAAGTGCATGCTCCAAACCCAGCTTTAAACCAATCAGTGTTAGTCAGCCTGTGATGATTCATCCATTCACTTTTACTTAATCAGTTTTCATTTATTTACATTATAATTATTATTTTGAGGCATTTCTTTACTTTGAATCATCAATCTACCCACTCATGGCATTGCCGTACTGCACAACTTTATTTTTATTATGGCCACTAAATGCTCAGAACGAGAACATGCCCACTTAAATCACCTTCAGCACTAAATCGCAATATACAAATGTGGCTTCCCTGCATGATGTTGCACATGCCACATTAGTGACCAGTTGTGGCTAAGTGACAGTAGGTCATGGCAGTTGGAAAGGAGTAGACAGAGTTGTGTTGTGTGGAGTAGTCAGACTGTAGTATTTAGTGAGAAAGTGTTAGTTTGCTGGAGGTGAAAGGAAGAGAAGCTTTATTTGTGAATCGCTTTGATGAATGATTTAGTAAAGGCTTTTGTATTTTATCGGCGAGTCTTTGGTGATTTTATTTTATGAGATTTGCATTTGATTTATTCATTTTTTCTATTGATAAGTGTTTTGTTAAAATCCTTGATTTAACTTTAATTGGACAATCTCTAATTTTAAGTTCTTTTTTTTCTAACACTTGTTAAATTTCTTAGCAAGATTAATTGCCTGGTGCCTGATTTCTACCTAACCAGTAATTATTAACATACTCTTACATATTAGACACCATTAATTATGAAGTAAATATCAACAAAGGTAGGTATAAAGATTTTTGATCCACTGTTAATAAGAGGACAAATTACCTTTTTTCATTTACTGTTCTATGTCCAGCAGACATTTTATATATACTCAATACTATTTAGCTTTCACTACCTCTAAATTATACATGAATTTCCTTTAATGTACTGTCTCCACTGGTGAACATATTCGTGTCCATTCATGACACCATTAAAATCCAAAATGGCACAGATCAGCATCTGCTGAAGTGCTCTGTATCTTGTGTTTAAATTACTGCAATAACTATTGTGAGTATATTTTAGTACTATTATGTATAATAAAAAGTACATAAAATAAATCAGTTGTTAGTAGATAAATAAGAGAAACATATTAACAGTATATCCTTTTGAGATTATAGTTGTAACACAGTATAATGTGAAAAATCTTATGATATATTTCAGTCATTTCTTGAAAATCAAACATGCTAAAGAGATTAGTAATAATTTTGCCATATTTTAAAATATCTATTTCTTTCTTGTTATATAAGTGGTTTTATTGTAATAAAATTTATACGATGCAAAAAACTCATGATTGCAAATTACATTTTGTTATATTTTCAATTAAATAAATTTAGTCCTCATGTCCTCCATTATTGCTACTGGTCAACCCTTAATGTACCAGAAGACACTGTAGTTCCCAGAGCCAAATGCAATCTCATATCCTTTGGGAACTATAGTTCCAAAGATATGTCCTAAAAGTCTATTTTTTTCCCCATGGAAATTGGCCATTTTTAATAGCTTTTTTTAATCAATCCTGAAAGTATGTGAATTAAATTTGATAATCAATATAAATCATATTTTTTATGTATTCAATAAAGTTGCCATATATGAAAAAAGAAACCATTATATGGCTGTGGTAGCCATTACTTTTTTTTCTCAATCAAATTTTTAAGTTGTTTCTTGCTTCTTTTAATGCTAAGAAACTACACTTTCATAGAGATTATTCACTAACTCCTGCCATTAAATTTTTTCTTGATCTTTTGAAATTCCTTCAAGAATAGCCTGTGTAATGAGTTAGTAATAGATGTTGATACCCACAGTGCAGTGACTCTATTGAAACTTTCAGCAGTACTGTACAAGAAAAAAAATATGAAACTATATAATTATCTTGCTTCATGTAAATCTTTTTTATGTATTGTTATGCAGAATTAAATGCTTTTCCTTTTAAGATACAACATGTCATATTCCATTCATTAAGTATTACAGAAAAAGGTTCAAATCCAATGAAATTATTCTTTTTTTTTACTACACTGTTTTAAATAAGCACTACTAAAAGTAATATGATCTGTTTTTCTTAAATATTTTACATTCAAAATATTCATAAATTCTCTTTATTCTGGTATATGATATGGCCTATTTCTGTCTATTAGTTATTCAGTATAAGAGCTTAAAGTTGTTCTTTCCTTTCTGTCAGAAACATTTCAAAATTAACCCAGCCTTAAGAGTAAGTTCTGCTCCTTAAACCCAGCATGCTAAGGGTTACAACTACCAGTGTACTTCTAATATGTTAGCCTTTTACATACCTATTTTGCATCATTATTGATAAGATAGGAATATCTAGGGGAATCACTACTCTTTCTAACAAGGTTTCTATCACAGTTCTACTAGTATGGCATAGTTCTTGCAAACAAAATATGACAGTGGTACCTGTAGTAAGGCCAGTACAGGAAATAAATGATTGCCAGATTCTTAAGTTTAAGTAGAAATGTTTGAACAGATTATAATAGAATTGTTCTTTGCCTTCTTTGGTACTCAAGATTACTGTTGTTTGCAAATATTGTCTGTCATGATTTAGTAACATATTTTTCATTAACATATACTCGTAAACATAAATGAAGGTTTGGAATGCAATTCCTTTTTCTACTAAAACAACTGAAGTGTGCACTGGCACATTGTCATGCAATAACCTCACTCCCTGGGACAGCACTCACTTTGTTCATACCAAGATGGTTTTGTAAAATTTGCAGCACCGTGGTTTTTGAAAGTCCATACCTTGCTAATTCTTTAGTTTTCAGTCGCCTATCCTTTAACACCTGTTCTTGCATCAGCACAATTGTTTCCGGAGTGAGCTTTCTACAGGTCTACCTTAACAAAGTTCATCTTCAATCGAATCTCTCCCTAAGCGAAACTGCTTAGCCCATTCTTTAACTGTAGAATATGACGAGGAAGTTTTGCCATATACAGCATCTAAATGTCGTTTGATTTCTACCGGGTTCTTTTGTCAAAAATTTAATGACTGTGCGATACTCAAGTTTAAACATTTTAAAATATTGAGTAACAACACTTCTATCTGCAACATCGGCTGGAGTGCTACTCATGCTAAAGCTGCAAAATTTTAACGGCAGTGCAACAAAACATAGGGTGGGGGGTTTACGGAGTTAGACCTGTCAATTCTTGGGATGGAGGCTCTTGTTGACGATGGAATGGCAAAAAAACTGCATATTGGAATTTGTGTAATGTTCATGAAAAATTCTCATATCTACAGCATAGGAAATAGAAAGTACATACTAGTGGAATAACTAGGAAAGGGGATAGAGGGGGGGGGGGTTAAGAAATATATATTTTCTAAAAAGTCCATAAAATTAGAGACTCAAGCCATCAACAAACTCCTTTTCCCCTATTAGAAACAAACATATCACCTACACCACCACCATGAAATATTTTCTTGGGTGAATATTACACTGGTGAATATTATCTTAATTGTGAAACATTAGCTTACATCAGGATCACTAAGATAACTCCTCAGTCTCATTTAATGTTACAAATTTTTTTGTGAAATGCCTTACCCAGAAACTACCAATGACTGTTGGTATTTTTGAGTCCCATTTGATACTAAGGGTTTTAGTTTTTCAAAGCCCATGTTAAAAAAATATATAATAGAGCTCTCAAGGGGGAGGGGGGGATAACCCAAAACACCACATCTAGGATACTCCACTGTTTCTGTGATATGCAAACTGACTTTAACATTTATAATTCATCATTGGTAAAAGATAAAAGTTGCTCAATTTGTTGGAATTTTAACAATAATTTCAGAATCATAATTTGTGAAATGTTTCACTTATTTTACCTGCTTTGGTAATTACTTTGCATTACATAGTAAAATTAACTTAGTGTGTCTTTCTTTGATTAAAGGCAATTCAATTTGTATCAATTCAAAGGCATCCCTTAGAAGAAAAATTTATATTAAAAGATAGGAATCAGCAACCTATGTATGCAAGACTACTTCAAAAGAACACAATATGTAACACAATACAAAAAACAATACATCGAGTAGTCAGTAAATACAAAATGACAAGGAAAACTTGAACTCTGTTAGAGACTATATGGCTACAACTTAAAATTTTAGCTTTGTTTTCAACTTGTACTGTTCTGGTGGCCAAGTGGTTAGCACTTGGTGACAGATCCAAGGAAACTGGGTTCAAATCCCAGATAAGACATGTATTTGCTGTCATTCTAAGGTTTTGCCTTCCTCACAGATTTTCTCTATAGCATATTACACTAACAGGCTCTTGTCAGATCTGTGACAAGCAACTGCTTAAGGTTTTTATTTAACTCATTCACCCTAAGGTTCAATAAGGCTGATGTCATATACACAAACACAGAATATATAAAAAGTTTAACATTTTCATTTAAAAAAAGGGGGTGTAAAGTGCAGTTTCAAAATGCAACTCTTTTGAACATAAAGACAACATTTAACATATACATATGATAGTGATATAATCTGTCTATTGTATTATTATAAAACACCAACCTTTCCCTTAATGAGATGGGTTGTTTTACCTCTAAGCAGTATAATTTTGTACACAATGAGCTAAATGGCTAGATCACAAAGACCTTAAAAAATAAAAATAAATACCCTCTCAAGCAGCTGCTTGCCACAGAGGTCTGACAGGAGCCTGTCAGTTTATATGCCATAGTAGAAGGTTTAAGAGGATGGCAGGCCCTCAGCAGAAAAACGACACAAACAGCCATGCCTTACCCGGGGCTTGAACCCAGGTCCCTTAGATCAGTAGCCAAGCGCGCTAACCACTCGGCCATGGGACAGCACAAAGACCTTAAAAGTTCATAAAATGTTGGGTGAAGATCCACTAAACAGCTGTTAGGAGACAAATTGTAGCCTCCTGTCAAATCCATTCAGCATGTATTTTTAATGTGCACAGGATATGGTGCTCCTGCACATGCCCATGGCTTAATATCCCATCCAATAAACAGAAGTCTTTCAAGCCTTGTTACAATGGACAACTATCCCATCCCTACCAAGGACAGAACAGGGGTTAGTGGAGAAAATTCTTAATGCAGCCACAGTTGGGACTCAAAACCTGGAAACCTATTACAAGCGTACTGTGCTATCAACTGAGCCAACCCATACCCTTCCCCTAATAAATTAGTGAAGTGTGAATGTAGCACATTCAGTTTTACTAATTAGAGAGTCTATTTATGCAGTTCTGGTGAAAAATACAGCTGATGGATTCTTTGATAACACTAATTTATACCTCTGGCATTATTATAAAACTCATTATAGACATCATTATGACAAATAAAGTACCTAAATAAAGTATGAACGTGCAAATTGGAACATTTCACACTGTTATGAGTCACTACTCCTGGTCTAATTAAGGAAACCTTTCCAGATAAAAATGATTACTAAAGGGTGGGTGATGATGGAAGTATACACCATTGATTGGTACATACATAATTAGCAACACACCCAAAATAAGAAAATTTACAAATCTGCCCTCCTTGGAAAGGAAAAAGGGTGAAATTTTTTGTAACCTATAAAGCTTCTCACAGTCTTTCATTAAATACAACTTTTTAAGGGGTTCTGATTGTTGAGCATGGTGGACAACTTTCAAATTTCCACTTTCAAAGAAATCTAGTATGAGGCATATCTTTATGAAACCAAATAAACTGCTTTCATTTCAGAAAATTGTAGTGTGGAATATAGCTGATCAACTGTCTTTAAATTCCCAAGAACAAAGCAAGGGGCAGTAGTACCATTTAACACTACGTTTAAAACTGAAACAATACTGATATTATAATACATAATACAAAAGAATAAAACATAAGTTCATTCACCTTGAATAACCACTCGGTTGTGAAATATCGAATCACTGTCCATAACCCGGCAAGTAGTATGACTAAAAGTACATCTAATAAACAGAAATTGACGTATCTCCAGTTCTGTTCCGCTATGGAGACATGTTCAACTTTTCCCACTACAGCTTCGTGAATCGTAGTTTCAACGAAATTATAAATACACCGTAATAAGTGAAAATATGAAGGAACACCCTCGCAATCTCCTTTAACTTCAGCCATGTTACCTACAAACGTCGTCGAGGAATTTGTTGATATGTCAATGGCGATATCACGAAGCAAGAGGCAATCATCTTATCCAATCCAGTTGACGGTTAGCAGCATGGAAGGCAAAAGGTACACAATGGCTACAAGTAGTGTATTGGGCTGCTTCTGATAGTAATTCGCGATCATTTTTGTAACTCTCCAATAATTCCCTTATTTTCCGAGTTATTTCATGAAATTCCTCACAGAATAGCAAATTGTTTCGGTAATCGAGATAAATATATAATAAGGAGCCTCTTGATTTTCTCAACCTCAACAGTATCTGAAATTTCTTAATATTTCTAAGATCTACAATCCGAAATACTCATACAAAATCTCTGGTGTACCAAGATGCTCACCTTTCTAGAATATGAAAAATATATACCAATGCTCACTTTTCTGGAATATGAAAATAGAAATTCGACACTTACGGATGGGGAACCCATCTGATCAGAAATTTCTTAACGTTTCTAAGATGTGTAAATGGAAATACTCAAATGCAAAATATTCGGGATCAAAGGTTCAAGGAGTTGTAAGATCATGGTAAAATTAAGCTCCAATGAGGGGCTCCCTACACCACGGGAAGATGAGATAGCAGAGGCAGAAGATATTACCTCTCATCTATCTTACGATTCCATTAACTATACTGATCTCGTTAACTTAGAAGAGATAAAATAAGAGACATTAGACCTTGCAGAAGAGGTAAATGTTCTGAAAGAAAGGAATTAGTAGTCGCATGCGCGTTCGCCTGCCACTTTTATTCTGGTGGGTGCCAAGAAAGGAGGTAATGGAATAATCCGAGGTTCCGATAGCATGAAGCTCCAGCACATAATCCAAGGTTCCGATAGCATGAAGCTCCAGAACATAATCCGAGGTTCCGATAGCATGAAGCTCCAGAAACAAAGTTTCTCTTTCAACATTGTAACGGGAGCAGTTCAGCAGTACGTGAGATATAGTGTCAACTGTGCTGCATGTGGCACAGTTAGGACTGTAGGCTCTACCGAGAGTGTATAAGCATAGAGTTGCTGTAGATGACACCAACTCCGAGACTACGGAGAAGGGTCTCCGAGGTTAGGAGCAGTGACATAAGGGTCTACCAGGCACCTAAAAGAGGGACAACTGGAATCCTTCTGCCACTGGGCAAGACGATACTGACTCGACAGCTGTGAGACCAAAATCTTGCAGTCGGTGAGAGAAAGGGGAAAATTTGTAATGTACCTTTGACTCCCAAGCGCCTCTTTCACGGTCCGATTTGCAAGCTAATTGCCAGGTATCTCTACATGTGAGAGAATCCATTGGAAGTGAATCTTGATACTGGCAGAATCTCCATGATCTTTTGAATAAGGAAAAGGTTGCAGCTCTTGCTGTCTCTCTTCAGGAGAGCTTGCAAGGCTGACTTGGAGAAACAAAGGATGACAAAGGTGTCACTCCCGAGGCTGTAGATGAAAAGCGCAGCTTCAATGATAGCATGGAGCTCAGCACACGTCGAGGAAGTGAGATACAGAAGGCGGAAACCTCTGGCAATGATATTACATCAAACTGGAAATATCAGGGATGATCTTGGTACACCTCTCATATATATTTAACAGGAAACTAGATCCAGATCTTGGTACACCTCTCATATCGTGCAGTGACATAGGAGGTGGTGAGAAGTCTGATGGCCACTGGATCTCATTCGCTCTTTCAATCTAGAGGATAGTGACGTTGATCATAAGATCACTGTTCCTCCAGGGTGGAAAATCAGGAAAGAGCATATTGCCAGCTGTGGAGCTAGCAAGGAGGACTCAATCAAAGAAGTCAGTGGCAGACCCAGCGATGACAGAGTCTGGCCAGTCTCACGGCTTCCTGAGAAGCTCATGTTTAAAATGTAGAATGTGGAGCCTCGAAAGATGACGCAAAATATCTCTCTTCTGATTCAGACAGAAAAGTATCTTGTCTGCCTCTGCAACGACAGACGCATTAGGGATGTTAGGGCAGAGTCCGAAACAAAAGGCATAGAGATATAGTGTGGACAGTTGCCAACTTCCTCAGCTGTGAAGCAGAAGCATTATTGCTCAAAAGGTGACCACTGCAGTTGAGACGGGAGAGGATTAAGTGCTGTACATGTGTATCGAAATTTGACTTCTGATGCTAATAGACCAGTCACATACAGAATTCGTGATGTTTTTGAGAAGTAGGACCAAATAACCATAGACACAAAATTTCACATTTCTAGCACGTTTAAGTTAATCAAGTTTAAGTTAAGTTTACTTAAACTTAAAAAGTATTGTGCTAGGGTTAAAAAATTTGCTTTTAATACTGAACCTCTGAAAGACCCAGTTATAGCCAAAGCTTACCATGATAGGTTACTTAGTCATTATGAGAGTCATGGTATGCTTACTACAGAAGTTGAGGAAGAATGGGATCATTTTAAACAGGCTTTTTTGGACACTAAGAGTACTCTTTTAGGAAAAAAGGAGCAGAGGAGGCAGAATTATCTGAGTGATAAGGCACTTGAGTATATTTCAGAAAGAAAGAATTGCAGGAATGTCCTTAATCAGTACCCTACTAGTCCTAATAGAAAGCATTACAGTGAGCTTAATAAACGTGCAAAGGATCAGTTAGCTGCTGATAAGAATCTTTGGCTTGATGGCTTGGCTGACAAAGCCGAGGAAGCAGTTAGACAGCACAACAGCAGAGAGCTGTACCAGATAGTTAATGTTTTGTGTGGTAGGAAACGGACAAGTATGGATTGAAGGATAAACAGGGTAAGGTTATAGAAGGTGATGATTCTGTCATGGCTAGGTGGGCTGAGCATTTCAGTGATATTCTAAACAATGTGGTTAGTTCTACTCCCATTGTTTGTAATTATGATAGATGCATTGGTGGCTTTAATGTTGGCCCTATAACACAATCTGAAGTTATTTTGGCTGTTTCTAAACTTAAACTTAATAAGTCCCCAGGGGTAGATGAAATTACTACAGAAATGCTTACAGCTGGGAATGTTTCAGTTACCACTTGGATGACTGAAATTCTGAATATCTTTTATGATAAAGGCATGGTTCCAAAAGATTTTACCAGAGCTATTGTTATCCCAATTTTCCAAAAAGGTGATCGCAGTTCTTGTGATAACTATAGGGGTATCAGCCTACTCTCTGTTCCAGGGAAAGTTCTTTCCATGATTGTGCTTAATAGAATTAAGAATCTGGTTGACAGTCAATTGCGTGATGAACAATGTGGATTCAGAAGTGGTAGGGGATGTGTGGATCAGATATTTTCACTTAGGCAGATTCTTGAGAAATGTTTAGAGTTTCAGAAACCTTTGGTTGCTAGCTTTGTTGATTTCAAAAAGGCTTTCGACTCTGTTGATCATCATAATTTGTGGTTGATTGTGAGATCATATGGTATACCAGACAAGTTAGTTAACATTATGAAAGCTCTCTATAATAACACTGAGTCGTGTGTGAGAGTTGGTAAGGCTTGTAGCAATTGGTTTAGCATTACTTCTAGTGTTCGACAAGGGTGCATTTTGTGTCCTTTTCTCTTTAGTATGGTTATTGATTATGTTATGCGGAATTCACTTCAAGGGGAAAAATTCAGCTCATTTAAGGCTCATTCCAGCTCATTTAAGGAAAAAATTTTGGCCTTAAATGAGCTGGAGATACGAAAATTTCTGATTTAGATTATGCTGATGATTTAGCCCTTTTGGCAAATGATGTTGATGAGATGAACTCTTTCATTCGAGCTGTTGATGAAACTGGTAGTAGAGTAGGTTTGGTTATAAACAGAGAGAAAACTAAAGTGATGAAAATTGGTCAAGCAGGCTGTGATTCAGTTAATCTGAATGGTTGCAGTCTTGAGCAGGTGTCACAGTTTAATTATCTTGGGAGCTATGTACCAGATAATGGTGATGTGCGGCATGAGATTAACAGACGAATAGGGATTGCTGCCAGGACTTTTAAGAATCTATGGAGAGAGTGGAGAAATAGGCGTATACACCTAAAGACTAAAATTAGACTGTATAATAGTTTGGTTCTTTCTAGGGTTAGTTATGATAGTGAAACTTGGACACTTTGTAAACATGATAACAGGAAACTAGAGCTTTTGATTCCAGATGCTTACGCAGTATTTTGGGCATTAGGTGGTTCAACTTTGTAACTAATGATGGGGTTAGGCAAAGGAGTTTGCAACCTCCTTTAAGCAGCATATTGTGCAGAGAGAGACTGCGTTGGTTTGGCCATGTTGCCCATATGAATAATTATAGATTGGCAAATAGGGTTATGAACAGTGTGCCTAAAGGCCTCAGAAAGAAGGGGAGACCTAGGATGCGGTGGGCTGACAATGTCAAACAGGACAGTGTTAGAATTGGTGTGCAGTGGCCAGATGCAGTAGATGTAGCTCAGGACAGACTTGCTTGGAGAACTAAATTGCACGGTTTGGTTGAACCTCCGTAGCCCATGGCTGCTTGAGGATGATGATGATGAACATATTTAAAGAATTGTAATTTGTAGAAGGAATTTTTTTTCATTAGCCAAAACAGTGTAGCAGAGGGGGAAATAGAAATTAGGAAGATTTAACGACATGGGTAATATTTACGTTGCAGAAATGTGATTTTTTCCCCACTTCCTCGTTCAAAAACCAGTCCTGGTACGAGTAGTGATGTAACCTATCCGGACACTGGACACTAATATCGGATGGCGCCAGATTTGTTTACTGCCGATAGGTGACGTGATGTATATATGACAAGACCCACTTGTTCCACCTAAAGCACTACCAGTGTAGGGATAATGCCACGTTTACCACTATCTACGGTCAGGGGCAAGACAGTACCATATAGATACAGCTCATCCCCAACTACCTAATGGCAAACAGTACTATAGGAGTAAAGCTCATCCATCAGTCAAAAATTTAATCTATGCCCCTGACAAACAAGGATATAAAGATCCAAGTTGCCTTTGCTCCGTGACGAGAACTCTTAGTCCGAACTTCTTCCATCTTAGCCTGTCCGACCCATGGAGGTAGGAAGAGGGGAAAGCGCCCTTACTATATCTTAACATTGGTCGCTAGTATAGTCGCGCAGAACGGCGATAGCCATGTTCTTGCTACTCAGAATGCTGCACGCCAATTGTAATGTATCCTGTAGTCAATTGTCGCAAGCTCATTACTGTAATCAAACGAGTTACCCAAATCCTTTTTTTTCAATGCAATCTGTCGTTCTTTAACACAGTGATAGCAAGATTACAAGTAGCGACAATATGGCGATTTCGGTTAGTTTTGAAGCGATAGGGCGCCTCCCTGTCTTCTTACTTCCATGGTCCGACCGGTCCTACTCTGGACAGCATAGCCTGACTTCATTTAGGCCCTCAAGCTCCTCCACCTCGACAAGATGGTTCCGTATGGGGGGAGGGGAGGTGACGTGATAGGTGGCATTCGAGAAGTACTGTTTACTTCGGGTTTGAGTATCGTGTTGTCATACGTACGAAAACAGAAAGTCGGTGACGTCATCAGCCATCGGTGGAAATTTCGAGCAGGGTTGGCCATTCAAGATGGCTGTCTGGTTTTAATAAAAGGGCTTTTTTTATTGAGGGGATTTTTTGATGTGTTTTAATAAATGGGGCAGCATTTTTGATGTATTTCATTTCAATAAAGGGGCAGCACTTTTGATAACTTTTAATAAAGGGAAGGGCGCATATTAATAAAGTTTTTTCTTAGGAGGAGTTTAAATAAATAAGGGAGTTTTTAATAAAGGGGTACATATTAATAAAGGGTTTTTAAAGAGAAGGGCTTTTGGCAAGAGTTTTAATTAAAAGGGAGTGTTAATAAAGGAGGCATAACTTTTGATGTTTTTTAATGAGGTGGCGGAACTTTCAATAAGAGTTTTAATAAAAGGTTTTTTTTAATAAGAGGGTGGCAGCACTTCTGATAAGTGTTTTAATTAATAAGGGAGTTTCAATAAGGTTTTTTAATAAAGGGCGTGATCAGTTATTAAAATTAATAAGTGGGCGTGTTGTGTAACCGAAAGTGTGATGTCATAGGAGGAAAGCACTGTCTATGGGGATGCCGGGTTGCGATGTCATTACTCTTCTATGTTACGTGAAAACAAAACCATATTCAAACCTCCCTAACTTTGAAAATAAGCTTTTTTTACAAAACAAGTTGCAAAAGTTAATTGTAAGTCAAATTTATCAAAATTTAAATTTTAGAAAATATTAATTTATTTAAAAGAGTTGTTGTAGCTGAAATATTTGAGAGCCAATGCTACTGTTACATTTGTCTAAAACACGTTTCAAAACTAATGCAAGGTGAAAAACTTTACCCAAACTTTTAAGATTACATCTTTTTCAGCAAACGATTTGTTATAATTTCAAGGTAAATTCTTACGAGTATATTTTCTTTTAGATTTTCCATTTCTTGTAACATTTTGCTACAAAAGCTTAATTCAAAGTTAGGGAGATTCGAATACAGTTTTCGCACAATGTGAAAGTGTCTTAACATTTTTGATAATTACGTGTAATAATTCTCAGAATGCTAAAGCTAGGAAATATTTTTTGAAATTTGAATTAATAATTTGATTGTATAATATTACTCCATACTGAATACAACAAGTTACATATTATCCATAATTCATAAGAACAAAAACATTATGACCACCTGCCTAATATGATGTTGGTCCTCCACTGCTGCCAAAACAGCTCTTACCTGGTGAGGCATGGACGCTACAAGATTTCTAAAGGTGTCTTGTGGTACCTGGTACCAATACGTTACCAGCAGATCCTTTAACTCTTGTAAGTTACGTGGTTAAGTGGTTAAGCTGCCGCAGATCGGATATGCTCTTCCAACACAAACCACAGATGCTTGATTGGATTGATGTCTGAAGAATTTGGAGGCCAGGGCAATACCTGGAAGTCTTCCTTATGTTCCGTGAAACCATTCTTGAACAATCCGGGCAGTGTGGCATGGCACATTATCCTATTCATTGAAAGGTGAAAGAAGCCACTACTAGAGGGGAATACCGTTGCCATGAAAGGATGTGTGGTCTGCAATGATGATTAGGTAGATGGTAAACGTCATAGTTTCCTACATATGAATTACTGTACCCAGGGTTTTCCAGCAGAACTTTGCCCAAAGCATTACACTTCCTCCATCGGCTTGTTTTCATTCCACAGTGCATCCTGGTGCCAACACTTCTCCAATGACGCACACCTACCAGGCCATCCACATGGTGCAAGAGGGAACAAGATTCATGGGACCAGACGACCTTCTTCCATTCATTCGAGGCCGTTTTGATGCTCGCATGCCCATTATAGGTGTTTTCAACGGTGAACCGAGTTTAGCATGGGAAATCAGAGCGGCCTGGCTACACAGCCTCATTTTCAGCAGGGTTCGATGTACTATGTGTTGTGACACATTATTCCCGTCACCAGCACTCAAATTACGGTGAGTTGCGACACAGTATCCCTTCTGTTGGCTTGTACCATATGGGATAACCTTTACTCACCTCGAGCATTGATGAGCGGTGGTCGGCCCACACTTTGCCAGCGGTTCATGGTTTTTCCCTCCTCAGACCATTTTTTGAAGGTACTAATCCCACAAGCCTATCCATCTCAGTAATGCTCTGACCCAATCGTCTGGCAATTACAAATTGGCCTTTGTCAAACTCGCTTAAGTCCACTGCCTTTCCCATCTGAAGACCAAGATTAACACTGATTAACAAGAGCTAGCATCAGGTATTATTTATACCGTCCATGTTTATTTTTAACAATTTCATTCATGCTTGAATAAAAATAAAATTCACATATTAAAAACATAAAAAAAAAATCATAATTTCTTTTAGAGCGAAAAAATGAAATAATATCAATTCGGAGCAGAAAAAAGAAAAAAATTAAAACGAATCCCAGAAATTATTGAAGACCAGAAAAATGCTATTCATAGATTTCTTGACGTCAATAGAGATGAGCCATTCCGATCTTCATCATGCAACACTATCATTGAAAAGCTATCTACAGAAGCAGACAAAGATAAACGTGAAACTGAAACGGTATCCTATAATAAAGAAGAAAATGTCAAAAATGAAAATGCTAAAATACCAAAGTAGATGATATTGAAAATCCCAAGATAGTTCTAGAGAATTTGCCTAATTAGAGCCTTGCATAAATGATGATATATAGCTCTTTGGCCTACAGTACTATCTGATGCAATGATTGATCATATACTTGTAAACAAACCAAAAAAATTGGAAAGATAGAAACTTTAAAATCGGTGTATAATAGGGATCAAATATATAAAAAAGGTCTTTCGTACGATCATTTTTACCGTATAAAAACAAATGGAATTAAAGAAGAGAGAAATTGGCTTGTATTTTCTGAAACTAACCCTTGCAAAATATTCCTACATCGAAATCCAAATTAATTAGTGGTTTCCAAAACTGGAAAACTATTACCACAACTTTGTCCGACCATGAACTTTCAAAAGAACATACATAGTCGTATCAGAATAACATGACCACCTACCATACATATACTATGGTAGGTGGTCATATTATTCTGATACGACTGTGTATGTCATCTATGTGTATTTTATATAAAAGATCAACTTTAAACAGAATCGATACTAATTTATTACAGCAGAGAGGACATGAAGAGAGTTATTGGAAAGAAGTGTTGAGAAGAATATCAACTATAAAATCGATTAGCACTAGCATTTAGAGGAAACGACGAAGGTCAAAACTCAAATAGAAAAGGAAAATACTTGACATGCTTGGAATACCTAAGTGAATATGACAATTTGTTGAATTTGCATTTATAAAAATACGGCAATCGAGGACGAGGAAATATTAATTATTTGTCACATATCTGCTGAGGTCCTGCCATCCTCTCAGATCTTCTACTGTGGCATATAAACTGACAGGCTCCTGTCAGACCTCTGTGGCAAGCAGCTGCTTGAGGGGGTATTTATTATTTATTTATTAATATTTGCGATGAATTCATAGGCATCATTAGCAAACAAGAACAGCACTTATAGTAGAAGAAATTATATCTGCAAATTATTACAGTCTTATACTCGACTCTACACCTGATGTTTCACATATGGATCAACTGACACTTGTTATAAGATATGTATTGCCAAATGGTCATATAAAAGAAATATTTCTGGGTTTCATACCGATTGACATCATCATTTTTGGAAGAACAAGTATTGCTCATTTTAACAAAATTAGGTATAGATATTAAACTTTGTCGAGGACAAACATATGACAACGCTGCGAAAATGTCGGGTAAGTACTCAGGATTACAGGCACGCATTAAAAACTACAGTTCGAGTGCTGTCTACATCCCTTGCGCTAGTCACTCTTTAAATTTAGTCGGCAATTTTGCTACAGAAAGTTGTAGAGGGCTACACTTCAATATTTTATGTTTGTGCAAAATTTATTTGCTTTTTTTTCTGCATTCACGCATCGCTGGCAAATTTTGTGTAGAAAGCTGGAGAAGTGTGAAAATGCTTTAAGAGTAAAAAAAATTTTCTGACACCAGATGGTCGGCGAGAGCAGATGCCGTACTGGCATTAAAAAATCGTTATAACCGTATAAGAGAGGCCTTATCCGACATCTGCGCTTCAAATTCGGAAAGAAGTAACTGTAGTGGAAGCTACATCTTTGTTAAGGAAAATGAACAAATATGAAACGGCACTGATGACAGTAATTTGGAACACTATTTTACAGAGAGTCAATGCTACCAGCAAATCACTGCAATCAATCGAGTATACACTATTTAAAGGATCTAGTTTATTAAAACAGTTAGAAAATTTCATTAAACGATTCCGTGATGAATATTTTAATGTAGAAAAAGAAGCATCTGATATGACATCTTTAACTTTTGAGGAACAGGATCAAATACGCAAGCCACAAAAAAGAAAAGCTTTTTTTTATGAGAGTAATGAAGATATTAATTCGTTTTCATCGCGAGAAAATTTCATTTTTAATTCTTTAATGTTATTTGTGACAGTATGATAGCAGAACTTACTCGTAGAAATAAAACATATAAGGATAATATAGAAAGTTTTAAAATATTCTTTGATTTAAGATTGCCTAATCCAGAAAAAAAGAACTATATGGAAAAATTAAAAGAGATCTATAAGAACGATGTAGATATTACGCATTTTGATGATGAACTGGAACAGTTTCTACAATTTTTAGAAGATAAAGATAAATTCAATACTGCCACACAAGTATAACCAGGCTGCAAGAGAAATGTCAACTTTTCCAAATGTAGAAATTATTTTAAAAAATTTTTGACTATTTCTATTTCCAATTCATCGGGAGAAAGATCTTTCTCTGTCTTAAAAAGGGTAAAAAACGAACACCTAAGAAGTACGATGTCAGAAGAAAGATTAAACAGTTTGGCGCTATTATATATCGAACAAGAAGTATTAAATAACATCGACACTTCGAAAATAATTGATTAATTTGCTAGAGAAAAATCGAGGAAAAAATTCATTTAACTGAATGCTAATAACACACCATTAACCCCAAAATCGAATACTTTAAGGATTATAATTTATCCAAAAAAGATATAACATTATTCTTCGGATTAAAACTAATTATGCATTAACTAATTCTGTTATTTAAATTCAAATTCATAACTTCACCTAATTGTATTAATTGTAATGTTCTACATACAGAAAAACATATTATTTTTCAATGTCCTTTATACAAAAATGCAAAGCAAAATTATTATACTAAACTAGCAAAATATAATATTACAACATATAACTTTAAGACTATATTATATTCTTCTAATCCTAAACAAATACCAGTATTATACAAACATCTTCTTCACTTCCTAAAATGTTCCAATTTGATGAATTCTTTTTTAAAAAAAGAAGACTCCAAAAAAAAAAAAAGAAATTAAAATTAAAAAAATAAATGAGAAAATGTATAAATATTAAAATATACCACACAAATAGTCGTTTTATCTTTTTCTTTTAGATTCAAGAAAGAATCTGAATTAGTTTACTTCCTACGGAATAAGAATATTCAAGGTGTGATGTGTCTACTCTACTCTCTGGTTCTTGGCTTTGCTAATTTGCCTTCTTTTGATCAGACTTAAGATTTTTCTTATTTATTATTTTCCTTTAAATATCTCTGTGTGGATGTCTAAAATTTTACAAATATGGATTTGTTAACCTCAAACGAGGTTAGATATAAATCTGAGGTTTCATGAAAGTGGTTGGTTGGTTGGTATCAGAAGATATTTTTGCACCCTTTATCGTAGTTAACCTATTAGTTCGTAATTTTTAATTATATGATTAAATCCATGTTTACGTTTCCTATATTTTTTTTATAATTCCACAACCTTTATAATTCACGATTCTATGTGTAATCTTTATCATGGTTAACTTTTCATGGTTCGTGATTTTCGTAATGATTAAATTCGTGTTTAAGTTTGATACTAATTATATTTTTTTACATTTCATTATTAAATTCGTGTTTAAGTTTGTTGCTAATTATTTTTTATATATATATATTTCCTTATTAAATTCATGTTTAAGCTTGATTCTACTTATATTTTATTAAATCCATGTTTAAGTTTACCACGTAATTATATCTGTAATATTCTGGTGCTATCCCTCTAGCATAAACTTTTTACAACGATTTTAATGCGTATGATTCTGATTATATTTTACAGTATAAAAAAATAGAATGTTATCATTCAGTTTACAAGTGCTCGATTAAACATTTAACCATTTTTCTTGCGTTATAGAAGTATTGCACAAAATTTATATACTGATATTTACATAAAATTATTTAGTATTCAGTAAGTTTACACCATAAAACTTTATCAGGTAAGTATAAGGCAATTGACTTGGTACCTTATTATGCTTAGGTGTAAAATTATTTTAAAGATAGGTGTTTAAAAAAATTGCGACATAACGTAGAGTACCCGCAATGCAAGATTAACATAACAAAAAAAGTTTTCTTTTGGCTGCAGTTTGTTTTTAAACCAGCATTTTTAAAAGATTAAAAGAGATCCTTTTCTTAAATACTGATTGTAAGAGTCTCACTAGCAGCAAGGAAGGGGGAAGAGCTGGTTGGCATGGCCATTGCACTATCCCATGGCTTCCCCTCTCCAAACAACAACAGAGCAGCCATTGCAACAATGAGGGCCAGGCAAAGCATTTCTATTTTGGGAAAGCAAGTCCTGGGCTCGACTGGCCAGCAATTCTAAGAATCGACTGTCAGCTGAGGAGCCACCAGGTATTGGAGACTCTATGCTTGGCCCTGCCCCCTGTGACGTGACAGAGCAGAGAGCATCATTCTCTTGCTGGCAATTGGAGATGAAAGAGGTTGTCTTGGAGGTGAGGCAAGCAATACTATCAGAAATTATTTTCAGATGCAAAAGGCAACATGAAAGTAACATGGAAACATATAAATATCATTCTTGGTAAAAAAAAAACAAGACAAAATGACAACATCAAAATTTTAAAACACATGGATAAAATTTTAAGTACACTACAATTAGTAAACAAGTTCAACAATAATTTTGTAAATTCGATCAATAAACTAATGGAAGAAAACGATTTTTATTATCAAGAACAGCAGCAAAATTTAGCGTATAATAAACAAAGTTTATGCTTTGGAATAATTGACAGTTTTGAAGGCCGTATCCTATTTATTCCTGGAGATTTGCCTGTCTTTAAAATACTCTAAATTTTCATTATCTCCAGTGATCTCAAAATTATTAAACTTAATATTTGATACATCCTACATTCCATCTAAAATGAAGATTTCAATTATTTAGACGCATTTACTAATCTGGTGAAATCCTACAAAAACTATTGACCTGTCACTATTTTGCCCACAATTGAAAAAATTATGGACCGATATGTAGCCAATCTAATCAAAAGCTACTGTATCTCAGTAAATATATTATTTTTGCCAGACAATATGATTTCAGACTAATAAGAGCACTACAACATTATCAGACTTTTCTGATGAAATGTGTTCTAATCTAAATGAAGGCAAAGTTAGCTTCTCTGTATTTATAGACTTAAGCTTTTGAGGTAATGGACCATAATATTTTACTCAAAAAATTGTATAATATTGGAATGAGAAGGATTTATGATTGGTTCAAAAACTATTTATCTGATAGAATTCTCTAACTAGAGTAAATAACATTGACAGTGACTTATGGAAAATCACATATGGGGTGCCTCAAGAATCAGTTCTTGGGTCTATTTTATTTCTAATGAATATTAATGATATAACAAATGTTCCAACAAAGTGCAGCATATATCTATATGCTGATGATATTGTCCTTGTAAATAGGAACTGGGATTACAAAACTGCTTAAATTAATCACAAATTGATTTCAACAATATTATTAGATGGTTAACTGCAACTCATTAATATTGAATGCCAATAAAACTAACGTACATTCACTCTGAGAACTAATAACTGAATTCTACCTGAAATCAAAGGCCATACGATTTACTATTTGAACCAAGCAGTCTCCGATAACTCTGGATGCTCGTATGTTTCTCTTGAAATCATTAAGAAATATAATTATTTATGTCTAATCATGGATTCGAATTTCAAATTGACAACACACATTTCTAAGTTATGCAACAAAATTTACTATATAAACTATTTTGTACACTCTCATTTCAGCATATTTATTTATAAAACAATTTATGAATCTATCATAAGGTGTAATTCTTTCTTCAACAGAAAAACACGAGTCATGATTAAATTTATTTTATTTAGACTCTTACATCCATATATATATATTAACAATTTTACATTTTAAATGCAAAGGGTTTATAGCATCTTTATTAAATTGTTATTTTCTTTTCCAGCAAAATCACAGTGTATAATAATTTTTCTCATACAGTATATATATTATCTTTTTCACAAATTACTTTTGTTTGTGAAAGAAGCAATTTTCATTCAAAACAAAAATATAAAATTTAACTTATTATCAGTGCAAGAATATTTTCTTGCAACCAGATATAACATGTAACAGACAAATTCTAACAAAGAGCTTATCACAGTTTGAAAGTAAAGTTCTGCAATAATGCACTGACATATTCTCATTAGACTTAATATCATATTAAATGATATTCATTCCCAAATTCCTTATTTCCTAGATTTGTTTCATGTAATTCTATTTAGACATCCCAAGATGAAAGATTTTCCTTACAATAGATGGACCTTCCCAGTGGCCTCTAAAATAAAATGAAAATAATAAAGTTGCTTGCATCCAATGAAACTGATCAAAAATACCTATATTAATTTAAGCTAATTTATTCATTTACTCACAGTTATTTTATTCATAATCACTTGTAATCATAGGCTCCTGCAGAAAGGGCAAGAAAGGGCATTTTCTCATTCCTACATTTTACCAAAAAAATTGTTTACGGCTTGGATTGCTTTATCTCAGAGTGACACTTTTTTACACTTAAAGGACTAAATAGCCAGGTCACAAAGAGCCCAAATACTCAGAGAAGATTGAGGAAGAGGATTCACTGGAAACTTGTTGAGGAGACAGATGAAAGCTTCTCATTGAGGCCATCCAGTGTGATCTTTAATGTGCACATGAGCCATGGTTCAATATTCCATCTGAGGGATAATGTCCTTTCTAAGTGTTTCTCACCAAGAGAAGAGCAGAGATTAGTGGAGAAAATTTCAATACAGGCACAGTTAGGACTCGGACCTGGAAACATCAGATTACAAGCCTGATGTGCTACTGATAAAGCCAACATCCACCACTGTACGTATGACCATATTTGTGGTTATTGTTACTTGAATGGGTCATATAACTAAAATTTTGCACAGAAACAAGTTTAAATTAAAAACAGAAACAATTAACAAAACTGTAATGAATTAGGCTATTAATGTTTTATGTGTGTGTGTGTATATATATATAAAATATTAAAAAAAATAGTATATTAAATGAATAAGTTGCCCCCCCCCCCCCTCGTTTAGCTGTTAATACATATATACGCTTGACTCTCACATTGAAAAATGTTTTGTCTTCCAATATTTGTGATAAAATACCAAAAAGTCGATTAGTCATAATTTTTTTTTACTTCTCCATCAAATGCTAACAAGTATGGATTTAATTTCCCTGGGTCCTTAAAAAGAGTATGAAGTGAATTTACAAAATCTTGAAAGTGTGCAACTCAGTACAGCTGAAATAAATTTGTGATTTCTTTAGTATGTTTATTTTTAAGAAAATTGAACTGCATTCCATATGTTTTGAATTGATTATATAAAAATAGGGATGAACAGTTATTTACAAAACTCATATACTTTTGATATACAAGCCCTGGACCTTCTGTACAATTGAAGCTCTACACTACTTTTAAATTATACAAAATATTATAAAAAACCAAATTTAAGCAATTATAAGTACTTCAAAATATTAACATATATAAAAATTACATGTGAGACTGGAATCATTTAGTTTACAATAAATAAAATTGTCATGTTGATGAAGTACATCTTGTAAAAGAATAAAACTGACACAATGGAAATATAATATTGGAGCAATGCCATCCCCATTTTAAGCAAATGCTTAAATTCCAACAATAACAATTCCAACATACTTGCAATAAAATTTTACAGATACTTAGATTTATAGAATATTTACATTTTTATATACAGGGTGAATCTGAAAAAGTGGGCAAAACTTTACGGGGTGGTAGAACACAGCTATACGAGCAATATTCGTCATAGAAAGTATGGGCGGAACGCAAACGGCAAGCCGCTAGGTGGCGTTGGAAATGGTATAAAAGGGTCGGTCCTCGCACCCAATGGCATTTCTACCGTGGATTGCCGAGAGGATGGCTGGTTATACTAACCACGAAATGGCGGATATGCACTTTGTGTACGGTGCGGCGGACGGGAATGCAAGTGAGGCAGAGACGTTACCACGACCGGTTTCCGATGAAATGCACTCCAGATCGGAAAACCTTCGAGCGTTTGCATCGGCGGCTGTGTGAAATGGGATCCTTCACCGCGGCCAAGCAAGACGCAGGGCGTGAAAGGAGTGTCAGGACGCCGCAACTTGCAGAGGACATTCTGCGTAGGGTGGAAGAGCGACCGGGATGTAGCACACGAGCGGTTTCCCGTGCAGTACACGTGTCCCAAATGTTGGTTTGCCGTGTGCTACAGGAGGAAGGAATGCACCCCTATCATACGCAGAAGGTACAAGCATTGTCACCGGCGGACTATCAGTCACATGTCGATTTCGCACGTTGGTACCTCCAGCAGAATGCAGCGCAGCCGGATTTTGGTGCACATGTTCTGTTGACGGACGAGTGCACTTTCACCCGTGAGGGCGTTTTGAATACCCACAATTCACACACGTGGGCATCTACGAACCTGCATGCCACACGTCCTCATTCGTTCCAGCAGCGGTTCTCCATAAATGTCTGGGCAGGGATCCTCCATGACCATTTGGTTGGCCCATACCTCCTGCCACACCACGTCTGGGCAGCAAATCGAATAACACATTCCTACGAGAGGTGTTGCCGGAGCTGCTGCGTCTGATTCCAACCCCCAGCAGGTCGAGAATGTGGTTCCAGCACGACGGTGCGCCTGCACACTTCAGCTTAGATGTGCGGAACACTTTACATGCAACGTTTCCAGGGCAATGGATTGGTCGAGGTGGTCCCATAGCTTGGCCACCAAGATTGCCGGATCTCTCGTGTTTGGACTTTTTCCTGTGGGGCCATATGAAAAGCCTAATCTACGAGTGCCCCATTGAAACCGATATGGATCTAGTCGCCAGGATCGCCGTTGTTGCTGGCGATATTCAGGAAATGCCCAGTGTCTTCGCAAATGTGCGTCGGTCCCTATCCCGCAGGTGTGAACCTGCATTACAGCTGGCTGCAGCTCTTTGGAGCAATTTCTTTGCTCAAATTAACAGGAATGTACCTCAATTACATTCCTGTTAATTAAATGTTTTCTGAAGTATCTCCTCTCCTTCTTGTGTTCATTCTTTAAATGTGACAGTGGAAAACTACCTTTTAACTTCTCACCACTTGCGTTCCGACCATACATTCTATGACGAATATTGCTCGTATAGCTGCGTTCTACCACCCCGTAAAGTTTTGCCCACTTTTTCAGATTCACCCTGTATATTATACATTGCTGGCCATTAAAAGTGCAACACCTGGAAAGACAAGAGATACCAAAGCCATATTTAGTGAATACATAGCTTATGTTACAAGGATCAAATGATTACAAATACCACTCGGTTAGACTTGTAGAATACAAAGAAATCAGTATCTTGTGTATCTATCATGAGCGGCAATAACCGCTGCTAAACAGTCTGGCATTGAGAGTGTGAGATGTCAGATGTGTGTTTGGTTGAATGTAAGTCCATGCAGTTTCAATACATAGCCAAAGTTCATCTGTTGTAGCAGTTGCTGGTGTCTGGTGTGCTAGTCGTTGTGAGATCATGGACGAGACATGTTCAATTGGGGACAAATTCGGTGAACGTGCAGGTCAAGGCAGAAGTGTTAAATGGTGGCTATCTAGGAATTGTTGAACAATGCATGCCACATGTGGTCTGGCATTGTCCTGTTAGTAGATGGCACCAGAGAGCCCCTGAATACAATGCACGACTACAGGCTCCAACACCTCAGTGATGTAATGCTGGTTGTTCAAAGTACCAGTAATGCGTACAAGGCACATGCATGAGTGGAGTTCAATGGCATCTCATACCATAACACCTGGGGCCAGATCTGTATGGCGCTGCATCATGCATGTCTCTTTGAACCTGTCGCCGCGGTACCAGCAGATATGGATTTGTCCATCATGGTGCTGCATACTGAAACAGGATTCATCTGAAAAGATATTGCAATGCCATTTGCACATTCTTGTGCTAATGGCATCGATGATGACGTGGTGATGATGATGACCATGGTGACGTTCTTGGCATCATTGCAGTCACATACACCTGTGTTGTAGAGTCAATGGTAGCCGAAGCAATGGCCACCTAGCAAAGATGCCCTGATGCTGCAGACAATATCAAACTGTATGTGCAGACATTGGTTGATGTGCAACACACCCTAATAGTTGAGCTAAGGTATTTGATGTGGCTGCACAATTATTCAAAGTCATGGACATGAGACATCTGTCCTCTCGTTCGTTTGTGTGACAGAGCTGTTGAGATCCCTCACATCAGTGAGTTCATTCCTCCTCTACTCACTGACGCCATATTCTCATCACTGTGGCAGCATTCCGTCCAACAAGAGCACCAAGTCTTGGTATGAAGATCCGATTATAGCCAGCAGAGATAATCTGCCTTCCCATAATCCCACAATTCTCCCTCGATCAAAGTCGGAAATCTGGTCGTATGGATGCCGTGTTCTTTGACAGGGCATATTTGATCCTTTAAGTTGGGTTGTTCCGTCTTGATCCTTTAGTGCACAAGAACTACAAGCAAACACAATTCCAGTACTTTACACCAGCTCTTTGTAATAATCTATTATACCACTTCCAGGGGGTATAAAGCAGAATTTACATTTACTGTCACACATGATGTGCATATGTGCTGCTCTTTGAATCACTTGCATGTTCTCCCAGGTGCTACCCATCTGCATATTTTGGGACAATCTGATGAGTTCTTCCTGGTGTTGCATTTTTAATGGCCAGCAGTGTATATATAATATATATATATTATTTAGATTCTACAAAAAAGTAAATAAATGCATATAACATTAAAGTTAAAAAATAATCAATTTTGAAATTTAGTTCAAGTTAAAAAAGATAGTAAAAATATTCAGTATGTGATTAAAAACTTTTATTGGAAACTTAACCTTTAACTGCTCCTGTGATTTCCTGCCACTGCTGTAACTGATAAGGTGCAGACCATTTTCAACTTTTTCTTTTTAATATTTGCTATGATTCATAACACTTAATGTTAACACAGCACAATTAATATTAAAGCAATTTAATGTCACCAATTTCATTGTCTAGTAACAACTAATGATTTCAAAATATGACATTAAATGTAAATGAGTTTATCATACAGCTAAATGGAGACCATTAAATTACTAGCCACTGCTCAACTCAAAGGAGAATTATTTACCTAACTGCCAAGTCCATCATCAGCATCCATGTTTTAACTTGACCCTAGTTAAAATCCTTGGAGTTGTGTTCGGCATGTGCCTGCAGACAATACAGTCAGAGCACTATTTTTAGCTGTGTGTACACTTGTTGCAAGAGAAGTTATGGTTGGTGCACTTGGTTGCATATTATCTAGTTGCATAACTTTTGGATGATGATAACGTCTAATAGTTACAGAGAACAGTTTCACCATGTTGCTGATGATGTAAATATACTATAATGTCAGTCCCAAATGATTATAGGTTGAGTTGATTTAATGTATCAAAGTCATCTGAATGATTGTAACTGACGAATGTTCAGGGTTGGGTTGTTTTACCCAACTCTAAATGGCACCTTTTTGTACACAATGGGCGAAATGGCCAGGTCACAAGGACTCCAAGGGCTCAGAGAAGGTTGGGGAGAAGGGACCCACTGCACAGCTGTTGGAAGACAGATGGTAGCCTCCTATCAAAGCCATCCAGCATGTTCTTTAATGTGCGTAGGGTATGGCTTTCCTGCACATGGGACTACGACTTAACATCCCATCCAACAGATGGTGCCTTTCCAAGTGCATCAGAGTCCCCTACTGACTGACTGACTGACTGACTCTGTTTTGCAGAGATAAATCTCAATGATGTCCCAGGGGGGATTCAAATCCCGGAACTGAATGTTTAGGTGAATGTTATTAACACTAAGATGATATTTTTGCCAATGTTTTAACAAGATGCCAGTGCATTTAAACATACTTCTCACAAATTAGAATTAGAATGCACTTCCAGGGTATATATAATGCATATAATTGGATATTGAAAGACTCAGTACCCTCAAATGCCACTATACTTCCAAGTTAAAAAAACATAAAAGTAGTTAAAAATATACCATTAAAAAATTAAAAAAACACCTTCGTCACTGAAAGATTGCTAGTTACAGAGGGTGTTCAAAAAGTTCTTCACATGGGTTTGTAGATTTGCACTTATTCTTCCGAAGTTTATGAGCTGCTGTGATGGTCCACCCATTCACTTTTACTTTTCCTTAACCAGTTTTACTTTATTTCCCTTACATTTATGATTTTGGGGCTTTTAAATTTCAGTTGGCATTATCACTTTTCCTCATCCAAGACTGCTAAAGGAGTTATGCATAAGCAACTCCTTTAACAGTCTTGTATGTTCTTTTATGTTCTTTTATTATTTCTTCTATGTTCTAGATTTTCTATTATGTTCTTTTATGTTCACATAAAACTTCAAATGAAATTAGACAAAAACCTTTTTCTACAAATAATAGAGAAACTTTCAGATTTTAGAATCTGAAAGTCTTTCCACTATTTAGAAATTATAAAAGTGTTTACGGATGTGAATGATGAGAATGAAAGAATTTAGTATATGATAATATAAATCGTATTTTGAAGTATATAAATTTTATTTTGAAGCATATTTTTTGTTTATGAAGTGTATTTTTTGTATTAAAGTGATTCTTATTGTAAAATTTGGATGGAATTGTTTGGATCAAATGTTAGCATCGTATATGATAAATTATTGATACAGCTTTTCTTTACTCTTAGATACGATGTATATGTATCTAAATATGTTTGGTGTCATCAGTGATATTGATGCGTCAATGATGCGTAATTATCAGGATGACATTGGCAGCATTTGTTTGCATATATATATATGAGCTGACCATGATGTCAAGTTTTTGTACCTTTTTGAGCTATCCCCTACAACAAAGCCTAGTTTGACTGAGACTGTCACTAGCAAAACTCCTTTGAGAGGGGAATGTAAAGCTCACTGAGGGGAGGTAATTAATGCTATTTTTATTTCAACTAGATCGTGATTTATTATGTGTAGGTGAAGTTTTAGTGGATGATTACACTCCTGCTTGTTTGTAAAATGAAATTATTAGCTTCTCATATTTGATTGTAGTTAGGAAGACTTAACGAAGTGCCAATACCCATTTTTTTTTTATGTATGGCAGGCATGGAAGATTAGATTTCACATATTTGATTGTTATTAAGGGAATACGTGGATGTTATGTACCCCACTTGATGCACCTATATTTATATTCTGTGAAAGAGCAGAATTACTGTATTTTCCATTTTTTCTCTTTAACCTTTTTAGAAGTTAAGAGGGCAGGAGTAAATTAACAAGCTATTTGTAAAGGTTGGAGTATGCAACTTTTGGAATTGTATCAGAATGTGATACTAGTTAGACCGATTAATGCTAGTATGCAGTTAACTGCCACAGCCAGTGGTATGCATTTACACTAGGAAGATTTTACACTTTGTTAGGAAAAATGGGAGGAGGTACCTTTGATTCTGATAGAAGATTGTGTCGAAGCAAGAGTAGTTTGTCTTATAAAATTTGCTTACATACTCATTTATGGAACTTTATTTATGTTCAGCAATATATTAATGACACAGGAAGTGTCCTAGTATTCAAAATTGCTCATCAAAATTGGTTAGGTCAAATTTTGACTCCCTTTGTGAGGGGGAGTTGTGATGGTCTACCCATTCACTTTTACTTTTCTTTAATCAGTTTTACTCTATTTATGTTATAGTTCTCATTTTGGGGCTTTTAAATTTCAGTTGGCATTATCACTTTTCCTCACCCAAGGTCACTAATGCGCATCAATCAAACAGATCGACAACTATGTTTTGGTGGTGAAAGATGAACCATGTCCCCAATCCTCCTGACAAGACTTATACTCAAAGAAGATGATGTTCACAATTTTTTTCAATTCCCAAGGAGTGGTAATCATGGACTATAAATGACTAAAAATGACTATAAATGGCCAATACTACATCAAAATTGTTTTGCCCAAAATGGTTAAGGTGATGAAGGAGCAGTATTCAAAACAGAAGTGTCAAGGGTTCTCCTTCTTCACGACAATGCCAGTGCTCATGAAATCCAGCAAGTTATGGCCTTTCTGGAGTAGGAGAAAAACAAACTGCTCTCTCATCCTGTTTGTTACTTCCAAAAATTAAACTTGTGAAGCTTTTTTCAAGAGTGACCTTGCAAAATGTGTTCATTCAGAGTTGTGGAGCATTCCCCAACAGAATAACCACCAAGCATTCCAGAATTGACATAGACATCTGCAACTTTGCATAGATGCTGGAGAGGAGTACTTTGAAGGACACTAAAATTTTGTTGAGGTAAATGCAGTGGTTTTTGTTCTGCAGATGTATTTCAAGAACGTTTCGAATTCCCCTCATACCTGATGATGGTGAGAAGTTCTCAGTGATTTGCACTGTGACATTTTACATAATTTTAACTTGGAAGTATTATAGTGGTATTCAAAAGTACTAAATTTTTCAATAGCCAACTGCATGTTTCATGTTATGGAATTGCGACAGTAGTAATTCCAACTTGTGAGATGTTTAAATGGAATGGTTATCTTGTATTGTTAAAACAACAGCAAAAATCTCACTATCATCTTAGGGTTATCAGCATTCATGACCATTCAGGTGATTTTCATGCACTATGTCAACCCCACACACAACCATTAAACCGGCATTGTAGCACGTTTGCATCAACAACTTTGTGAAACTATTTTCTTTAATTACCAGATATTATCATGATCCAAAAGTAATGTAGCTGCACGATATGAAACAAGTGCACTGGCCGACTACTACATACAACAATTCCACACACAGCTAAAAATAGTTCTGTGACTGTATTTTCTGTAGGCACATTCAGAATCTGCTCCAATGACTTCAACAGAGTAAAGTTTCAGCATGGAAGAGGTTTTTTTATTATTATTATTATTATTATTATTATTATTATTATTATTATTATTATTATTATTATTATTATGTTTAATTTTATATAATTAAATATTAATATTATAAAATTTAAATAATTATAAAATTAAATAATATTATATATTAAATAATAATAATTTATTTTTTGCAATTTTGTATGCAGTGTTTTATCAGCAGCATTATGTAGAGTCAGCATTTTTGTTGATGGCATATTGCATAGGCAGCTTTTCTTGAAATGCTGTTTTGTTGCCACCTTTGTGTATTCGCTGTTTTCTGGGGGTGTTCTGTCATGGAACCACTTTGGTGTATAAACTGAGAGGCTCCTGTAAGACCCCTGTAACAAGCAGCTGCTTGAGGGAATATTTATTATTTTTATTTAAATGATTGTCACTGGAGTCTCCTTTCTCATTATAAGCAGTCAGAGAAACAAAGAAAATCTTAAAACTGAAACAACAGGGCTTCAACCTGAGAAGCTCAGATTATGAGTTCAGTTCACTATTGATTCATGCTATTTCACATTCTTAAAGAAACTGATCAAATATTATTGAAATACTAAGTTCTGCTACCCATCTGCAAATTAATTTAAATGACCATTTATAACTAATCATCAAAATATAGGTGTATTTCCCTCACACTATAATGCAATTTAAAAAAACAAGATACAAAATATAGCATCTTTTTTTAGCTCACCTTAACATCATATTCCAATAGATGAATGGCATTACATCTTTTTTCAGGAAATAGTGAATCCATCTTTCTTTTGCTTGGTTCATAGGAAGTGTTTCAAGCGGTTCAAAATTAAAATCAAATTCAGCCAGAATAGCTTTCCTATTGCCAGTCAGAAGAGGACATGATGTATATCCATTATACTAATTAAAAAATAATAATATTATAGCAACTTTAATTTTCAAGCAACAAATTGCTACACTAAATAATACCTCATTTCTTACATACAGGTAGAAAATAATTAAGATTTATTCACGATTATGCTGTGATGGAGAGTTTAAAACATTTAAAAGCTCGGTTTTTGGGAGCAAATCTCAAAGCTAAGAGAGTGCTTTACATTGTGTAGCCAATTATAAGATTTACCTTATAATTACCCATAGATTTTTATACATCTTGTCTATGTGGCTCTTGTCACCTAAGAGCCGCTAGAAAGAAATATATAGATAAGACATATTTACCAAAAAAATTTTTGGTACAGTTGCACTTTGCAAGTATTTGCAGATCGTTAATAAGGCTACCAGTCCAGTTTTTGGGTTTCTCAAACAGTTGTTGCTATGCTGGTGTATTGCAGTAGGCCAGTCCTGGCTCTTTTCGATCTTGAAGTCGTATTCTAGACCAGTTTGTATTACACCATTTTCTTATTTCCGTTTGCACAGTCCACAGGTGTTACTTGCGCATATTCAACTGTTGGTTCACTATGCTTTGGCGAAACGCGTCGTACCGGAACCGGGGAGGTTCACGAAGTTTTTAAATGTTTGTTGTAAAAAACATTTTAAAGTTTTTAAAGTTTTGACATAAAAGTGGTAATGGTTTAAAATGAGCAAAGTTAATATCTACTCAAACTTGGGAGATGTGCTAGTAGCAAAGAAGAACTGACTACTTTACCCGATAAGCATAGTGAACCAACAGTTGAATATGCGCAAGTAACACCTGTGGACTGTGCAAACGGAAATAAGAAAATGGTGTAATACAAACTGGTCTAGAATACGACTTCAAGATCGAAAAGAGCCGGGACTGGCCTACTGCAATTACACCAGCATAGCAACAACTGTTTGAGAAACCCAAAAACTGGACTGGTAGCCTTATTAACGATCTGCAAATACTTGCAAAGTGCAACTGTACCAGAAAATTTTTGGTAAATATGTCTTATCTATATATTTCTTTCTAGAGGCTCTTAGGTGACAAGAGCCACATAGACAAGATGTATAAAAATCTATGGGAAATTATAAGGTAAATCTTATAATTGGCTACACAATGTAAAGCACTCTCTTAGCTTTGAGATTTGCTCCCAAAAACCGAGCTTTTAAATGTTTTAAACTCTCCATCACAGCATAATCGTGAATAAATCTTACTATTTCTCTAGCTGTGTGATATCTTAATTTTAACTTAGAAAATAATTTTTGCTTTTAATTGCTTTTAATTTTTTCTTTTAATTTTTGGCTTTAAATTGCAAATAAATAATTTACATTTAATTTATATTAATAATTATCACTGAAGAGAAATAGCATTTATATCACAATCAATATTAGGAATATACCCTTAGTAGTTTAAGTTATTCTCAGAAAATATAATGAAATACAGATTTACTGATAATATTTAAACAAAATTACTTTTCAAGAACATAAATTTATGCCCTTTAAGGCAGTAGAATAAATACATACTCACCAAATCTCAATCTTACAGGAGTGGTAGAGCATGTATCTCATGGTGAAAAATCAAACTATTTACATTACAGCAAAACATCTACAAATATAAAATCTAATTTTTTGAGTGATAAATTTTGTTTTTATGGTGATGATTAAGTTTTTTTTTCTGATTTATATGAAATAAATACTAGATAAGAATTAAAAAAACTTTTTCTTTAATTTGCTAAAAAAAATTAGAATGTTATTTTAAAATCCAAAGCATTAATACTATATAAAATATTTTGCAAATGCATCTTAATATTTTAAAAGCTGGCTTTGAAATTTAGTTTCAAGATAAAAAAAATATGGCTGTTTGTATATAAACATATTTATACATTAAAGAAATATAAGTGACAAAATATAAAACCTTTTTAGGTAGTTGTTTTTCTTCCATTGCTGCTTTCAGATTTTGCATTAAAATACCACACTGTCCAGCTGTAGAAGACAATGTTTTTATACATAAATCCTTTCATATAATACTTTAGATACATTTATACTTATAGCCCTTAAAATGATAAAAAATATGGAAATGTTGCAGCTGAAAATAGTCATTTGCAATATTTTAAAATTATATCACTGTTTTTGCATTACAAATATGTGCAATAGATAATTTCATGATTCAGTTCCAAATATTGTAAATGTTGTATAGAAATACTTCTATAAACTGAATCCAAATGCATATATTTAATATCAGTGATATTGCACAGTGAAACTGTGAATTTACTAAATATTAAGAAGACAGCCATAGTATTACTCTTTGCTTTATCAGGAATTACTTAAATCTTATATGCTTGTTAAAAATTCTATAGAAAGGTTACATATATATTCTGCACTTGGAACAGAGGTAATAAAAATTCAAAAAGTAGCTTTTCTAGTTTTTATGTTGGAGACTATCAGATATTAATTTCCATATATCTGATATATTTTTTATTTTTGAAATGAAAAATATCTATCATTTCAATTTTTGAAAACATTTTTGAAAAGCTATTTAAAAAGAATCAACTGTTTTTTATGGGAAATAAATATTTTTTCGAATAGGCAGTTTGGCTTTAGAGAAGGTAAAAGTATGGAGGATGCCACAATTGATTTTACTAAGTACATATATGATTCCTTAGATGGTAACTATCAAACTTTATATTTTTGGACATACAAAAAGCATTCACACCATCTCCCATCAGGTATTATTGAATAAGATGGAACATGCAGGCATTAGAGGAATTGTACTAACATGGTTTAAAAGTTATCTAAAGAACAGGATACAAGTTAAAAAAAAAATGGTATTATTAGTTCTGAGTTAGAGGTAAAATTTGGCATTCCACAGGGTTCTGTACTAGGGCCAATTTTATTTTTGATATATATTAATGATTTTTGTCAGATGAATATAACAGAGAGAATTACTAGTTTTGTCGACGACATTGCCATCACTTTTCGGGCTAAATATAGAATTAAAAACATTAATCAACAGTGAATTGAAATTATTGGTACTTGGTTTAATACTATTAAAATAATTTTGAATTTAAATAAAATGAAATTAATGTATTTTAGTTTAAAGAGCAGAATTATAAAATATTTGTATATTAGAACTCATAATGATGCCTGCAATCAAGACTTAGCTTGTTATTGTAAGCCTATCAAAATGGTTGATGTGACCGACTACTTAGGTATAAAAATCAATCATAAATTGAATTGGAAATGGTATGTTGCTTTTAAATAAAATAAATTTTACATATAAATATATATTTAATTAATTATTTAAAGAAAATTAAATAAAATAAATTTTATTTAATTTTCTTTAAATAATTTTTAAAAATAAATTTTATTATAATTTTTAAATAAAATTATAATAAAACTTACAAAATTTATTACTTAAACAAATTGGTAGATGCAGAAATGATAGTAATTATATATAATTCCTGAATTCAGTCTGCATTTATTGTAGGCTATTGTGAACCTATATAACAATTCTCAAACAAATAATTGCTATTCAAAACAGAATAATAAGAAAGTCTAAGAAATAATATTAATAGGTCTTTTAAAATATATTGTAAATATGTACATATAAATATATTGCCTTTAAGACATATTTATGTATGTAAACTAATGATATATGTAAATAGGAATAGCAATATCTTCAAGAAAAAGTATGTGAACATCATTTGCATATGTAGGGTTGTATGTTCTTCCAATCATTCAAGGTCCATTTTGATGCTCGTGTGCCCATCATAGGTGCTTTTGACAGTGAATCGAGGTTAGCATGGGCACTCAGAGCAGCCTGCGACTTATGCAGCTCCATTTTCAACAGGGTTCAATGTACTGTGTGTTGTGACACATTACTCCCATCACCAGCATTCAAATTATGGGTGAGTTGCACCACAGTATTCCTTCTGTTGGTTCATACCATATGGGATAGCCTTCGCTCACCTCTAGCATCGATGAACTGTGGTCGACCCACACCTTGCTGGCAGTTTGTGGTTTTTCCCTCCTTGGACCACTTGCGAGCACCCCACAAGCCTAGCCATCTCGGAAATGCTCTGACCCAAATCATCTGGCCATTACAATTTGGCCTTTGTCAAACTCACTTAAGTCCACTGCCTTTCCCATCTGAAGAACAAAAATAACACTAATTAACAGAGCTCAGTATCAGGTGTTATTTACACTGCTTCACAATCTTCACATGTGCTGGTAATAATGTTTGGCACTTTGGTGTTTATGTACATGTTAATACATACAAATTTCTATGTTTTCGCTACACAATGTAATATGTAATATAACAACACAGAAAAGCTTAAATTGTGGGTTGTTTATAGGAAAAACAAATGTATATTTATTTGAAAAATAAAGTAAAAAAAATTTTTTTTTCAGTTAAAAAAGGGCTGCAAAGGAAGTAGGCAGGTGGGTGAGAACAAACCATATATTCAATACTACCAAGTGGCCACAGGCTAGACCATGCCTAGATGTAGAAAAAAAAATCGGGGGGGGGGACAAGAATCACAATCTAGCTGGAATAATGTAAAAGGGGTGGGGGGTATGACCCCCCTTACACCCCACCCATCCCTAGATCCGGCCCACTGGGCTAGACATATGTATGCAATTTTGTTCAGATTGAAGATTCAGACATATGCAGTTTTATTATTCACAGTTCCCAAGCCAGAGGTAGTCAGGGGACAGAATGGAATTGGTTATTTAACCCCACAAACTCAGAACATCAAGAAAAATTTCCATCAATTTAATCAAACATCAATCAAGAAATTTCCATCAATTTACATTAACAATATTCTTCCCATATGCATATATGTTTGAAAAAAATCTTGTTCATAATACTGAATCATGACTGACAACTATTATATTTGGCTATTGCAGGAGAAATCAAATTAAAACCCTGTATGACAACCAACTATATTCTTGGTCAAATTATTTTTCTCAAACTTTAGGAACACTTGTTATACAGTGAAACAAATTTATATTGTTTATATTATCTTACCTATAGCAGCTGCAGTTTTTGAAGTTGGCACATTAGTGCAGTCTCCAATTCCAAATACATTAGAATACTTATTATGTTGCAATGTGTATTTATCAACATCCAGAAAGCCAGCTGGGTCTGCTAGAGGACTCTTGCTAAGAATTTTTGGTGCTGTCATAGGTGGAGTTATATGAAGCATTTCATACTAAAAATGCAAGTTAAAATTAAATAAAATTAATTAAAAGTTAGGACCAAAACATTATTAATCTGAAATAAATCTCCTAAAGCATGATTAGTAAATCATATTTATCGATTTTTTTCCCATTTTTTGCAGCCAGAAAACAAAGAAACATTCATTTGCTAGATGTGATGATAAATACTCAAACTTATATTACACTATTTCACATTTTTTTACTTCTTTTTTTTCCATCTATTTCACCCAATTTCTGTGAGTCACAAATTTCTTTCTTAGGCTGGATATGATTGAAGGGTTGCAATTTGTAAGCCCTGTCCTAAATTAACATTTCCTATCACGTTAATCCATAGCTTCTTCAGAAAAATGCATGTTCCACCATTTGGCATGCTTTTGACTATACCAATTTTGTTTTAATGCTGTTATTATTTGCATTAGTGGAAAATAGGTTTTACAAAAAAAAATATCAACTTTATTCATTATTAAAAATATATGATGAATGAAACAATAATATAGCATAAGATTAGAGTTGGAAACAAACTGTTGTGACATTTGCTATTATATGGCTGACTGAAATTTTGAATATTTTTGATAAAGGCATCATTCTTAAGTATTTTATTAGATGATTATTAAGAAAGGCAATCAGAGTTCTTATGATTTCTTGTGATATGATCATACTGTTAACATGGCCTGCACAATAATAAGTTTTGTGTACAGGGATACTAACCCCTATACTCCCCTTGTACCTGATACAATTCTGTGTATTTTCCCAACCAGATGGCCAATTACAAAGAGTTAGGTACCAAATAAAAGTTTGGGATATAGAGAGCATCATAGCTTATGAAAATTTTAACCCCAAATCCCCCCCCCCCCCTCCACTATTAACCAAAAAAAAAGGAAAACATATAAGAACTGTTCTATTATATCTCCCAAACAAGAGAGTAAATATAACAGTTATATGTCAAATAAATGCTATTACCATGGGAGTATCATAGGCTATAAAATATTTACTCCCCCCCAAAAAATATTAAATTTCCCCCCTCTCCCTTCACAAAAAGCAAAAAAAATACACAAACTGTTGTCCTCTTTTATCTTCCAAACATGAATTACATGTGGCATTAGCAATGTCACTGAGTACCTCAAATGTTGTCCTCTACACTACTCCCTTGTCTAGGAGAAAGAAAATTTAAAAATTTAATAGGTGGTAATCCTAATGAATAATATGTGAAAAAAAAACAAGGAAATAATGGTGAAAAAATAGTGATGAAATTTTCCTGCAGTTGCACTAAAAACCAAAATATGTAATATTTTGGTTATTATATACAAAATATATAATTATACTTTATTACTAAATATATTTTATACGTGACCTAAAAAGTAAAAGAGAATATCAATGTTTCTCAATTAATATTCAAAAGAAGTAGTGTAACAAAAACTGATTTCTCTTATCAATTTTTTTTAAATTGTTTGTGCTCTTCCTTCAAAACTAAAACTAGTGATTTCAACATTATCTTTTATTTATTTACTTTTTTTTCTTAATATTATTCCTATTTCTAATCCCAATTACTATTCCATCCTATACACATAGTCATTATACATGAGTAAACACAATACAAGAATTAGATTACCTTATAAACAACTGTACTTTTAGGTTGCTTAGTATCAAGTGTCTCAAATATAGCTTCTTTGGTATCTGGTTTCACTTCAATCAAATTATGCATTAAATTGACAGTGATTCCTTTATATTTTGCCACTTCTCTTAGAGCTGCAGCATATTTTGGTGCTGAGAAGATAGTTCCCAAAGCTGTGTTGAAAACAATATTAGCTTTCTCTCTTTTCCCTGCCTGGAAAGTTTATTATAACTATTAGAACATACATATTATTCTACAGGCACTATGTTATAACAGTGACAGTTAAAGATCACATTAAACCTTGCATTTACTGAAATATTAAAAAAATGATATATTAAGAATCATATACAAAGATATCAGCCTTCATTAAACTTGAACAATGGATTTGACTTTTTTTATAAGTAAATTACACCTGTCATTCCTCTTAGTTTTACATCATATACAATATCAAATCAAGACGTTAATGAACAACTTTATGTGCAACTCTCTAAATTTACCCTTTTCTCTTTACTTTTAGTTCTCTTAATTTGTATACCGTAATAGAAATATACCTAAAAACACTAAACTCCATATGATCCTGGGGCGGGGGTGGCTCAGTCGGTAGCGCGCCAGGCTCGTAATCTGTAGTTCCCAGGTTCGAGTCCCAGCTGGGTCAGCGTTGAGATTTATCTCCGCAAAATTCCCCGCCCTGCCCACGGTCAGTAGGGGACACCGATGGGCTTGGAAAGGCCGCCGTCCGTCGGATGGGACGTTAAGCCGTGGCCCCGTGTGCGGGAGAGCCATACCCTGTGCACGTTAAAGAACACGCTGGATGGCCTTGACGGGAGGCTACCATCTGTCTCCCAACAGCTGTTCCAGTGGGTCCCCTCCCCCAACCTTCTCTGAGCCTTCGGGGTCCATGTGACCTGGCCATTTAGCCCATGGTGTGCAAAAAAGTGCCGCTCAGAGGTAAAACAACCCAACCCATATGATCCTGCAATTAATTTGTACATCTCAGAGATTTAAGTTTTTCAGATTTCTCTCAAGGATATTAATTGTTCCATAAAATAGCCTTAATAGTTATTAATATTTACATTATCACCGTTTCTTCATGCACTGTGTGCTTGTTAGATGGAATTCTGTTAAAATATTTACTGTCAGCTATTTACTTCTACCATTTTATACAGTATGCAAACAACCTACACTCCATTCCACTTTGAGACCTAATATAAACCAACTGAACAACACACACATTTCCTAGTATCAATGCACACAGAACTGCTATTGGTTAGATTTTGAGGCCTCATTTTTAAGCACGTCAAACATGTGGCTATAAAATACAGTGTCCAAGATGTATGGCATTGTATCTTCAGCGCTAAATAATTGTTAGTTTTGAATTATGTAAATGTTTATGATAAAATATGAAATATTAAAAATGTTATCAATGGAACCATTTGAACACATTTAATTTCAAATTAAAAAATTAACTTTGAAATGGTGGTTTTAATTTTGTTTTGCTACTGAAATTCATAACACTCCTATTTATTTGTATAAAGTGCTTATAAAGGTTGGAGTGCATCATCTACCAACCAAATAAAGTAGATTAAATCTATTTTTCGTGACAATTGCTTTGTTTAAACCAATATATGAGAAATCTGTAAAATCTTTATTTGCCGACAAGTACACTTATAAGTTGAACTTGAACACTGAAGCTTTTAGCCAAAAGGCAAAGAGCTGTTTATTTACATGAGGTCTTAAATTTGGTGAAACATGTATTTTTTGTCCGCTTTAGAACATTTCTATTTTCCTTATTGTATCCCATGCATTGTAATGTAAAAGAGATATCAATCCAAAGAACAACCATATTCTGGGACTACCAAAACCACTATTTGTCATTTTTAACATCATAATTATGATACACAATTAAATTTTTAACACCATAATTATGATACACAATTAAATTTTTTAATACCATAATAATGATACAAAAATTAATATTAAGCCTTAAGAAGTGTGAACATTTGACATAAATTTCAAAATCTTAAATTCTCAAAGTATTGGTTACTTACAAATGATCCACAACAAAAAAAAGTTCCCACACTCAAAGGAGTTTAACATATTTACAATGAAAAAGAATCAAAAAGTTTAATCGAAATAATGAAGTAAAATATGTACAATGCTAAAATGGTAAATCACATAAATCACATATATTTCTTACTAGTGATAGTGAATATTATATATCTTATTGGAGCACTGACATCCATTTTCAGCATTAAGCTGAGTTTTTAATATATTTTTAACTGCATCTAAAATATCAGCATTAGTTTTACAGAATTAAGAAAGGAAAGGTGGAATATCTCGTTATGATATAGTTCAAAATAGTGCATAATTAAGGTTGAACATATCTATCTGTAGAGTGCATGTTATTCATCAGTCTAGTGACTTATACCTCTATCTTGCGAGAGGTAAAACATGAATGGCATAGTCAACAATATCACCTCACTCATCTGAGAACCAGCATCTGTTCCAAAGGGACCTACTACACTGAAGTGCCATTGAATTAGGGATAGGAGACATTATCCAAATTCAGTACTGCATTTGCACACATACATGGCTGAAACTCTAGTCATACATAGCTATCAGCTTTGGCTTCCCTAAGCATTCGTTGTGAGAAGCACAACGGGAAAGGCACGGGATTTAGATGCATTTGACAGGAGATTGTAGATGCTTGACGGATGGGACACTCGATCTCCGAAATTGTCAACGAACTTGGATTTTCTCATATGACAGTTTAAAGAGGGTTCAACAAATATGAAAATTACAGCAAAAAAAAAAACCCAGACAAATTGCAAAGGACAACCAGCCTTGAATGATCATGGACTTCGCCGTCTGACCCGCATCATATTGACTGATAGGGGCCAGACATTATCTGAAATCACCTCCCATCTGAACGTGGGTTCCAGTAGGGAAGTCAGTGCATGGGTTGTGCAATGCTCACTTCATTGTCTCAGCTTCGGGAGCCGCCGACCTATCAGAGTCCCACTTCTAACAGCATGACACCAGGCTCAATGCCTTGCCTGGGCTAAAGAACATCGAAACTGGACCATCAAAAATTGGCAACGGATAGCCTGGAGTGATGAATTCCGATCTAAACTTCATCATGCCGATGGGAGACTGAGGGTTTGGTGCCAACCACATGAAGTCATGGATCCTGCATGTCAGGTCAGAACAGTACAAGCTGGTGGTGGCTCAGTGATGGTCTGGGGTGTCTTCAGTTCGACATCTGTGGGACCTTTGGTATGTGTACCGACGACTCTCAATGCATCCCGGTACGTAGAACTCATGGCTGATGATTTACACCCATTTATGGCCAACATGCATCCCAATGGAGATGGCATCTACCAGCAAGACAACTGTTCATCTCACAGATCCCAGGTTGGCTACTGCATGGTTGCAGGAGCATTCTGCTGACTTTGAAATAATTAATTGGCCACCTAGAAGCCCAGACTTAAATCCCATCAAAAATCTTTGGGATACCATCAAGCAGAGAGTTCGAGCCCATCTCATCAGTGACAACCTTGAGAGAATTGTGGAAAGCTCTGGAGGAAGCATGGGTCGCCATACCTGTGGAACATATATGCAAGCTTGTGGAGTCCTTGCCTCGTCATGTGGCAGCCATTATCAGGGCCAGAGGGGGTTCAACACGTTACTAGGTTGCTATCCCTAATTCAGCCATCCCGTGGCCGAGTGGTTAGCATGCTTGGCTACTGATCTAAGGGACCTGGGTTCGAGCCCCGGGTAAGGCATGGATGTGTGTGTTGTTTTTCTGCTGAGGTCCTGCCATCCTCTCAGACCTTCTACTATGGCATATAAACTGACAGGCTCCTGTCAAACCTCTGTGGCAATCAGCTGCTTGAGGGGGTATTTATTTTTATTTTTTTTTATTTTATCCCTAATTCAATGGCACTTTAGTGTATACTAACTCACCACTGATATGCATTATAAACTAAACAACACAGTGCCAATATGTCAAACAGAGAAGAGGCCACATATGAAAGTTCTGGCTACTGATCAAAGGGAAATGGGTTCAAGCCATGGGTCAGACATGGATGTCTTGACTTTCTGCTGAGGTCTCATTTTTCTCACAGATCTATTTTATGGCAAATTAAATTGACAGGCTCCTGTCAGATTTCTGTGATGTACAGCTGCTTGAGGAGTAATTTATAATTATTTTTATTAAACATCTACCTATTACAATGGATGCAGAATACTCAGCATCACTAATAAGAACTAATAAGAATGAAATGTAATGGTTAATGGTTAAATCCCACTGTGTTGGGTTATTTTACCTCTGAGTGGCACTTTTTTGCACAAAATGGGCTAAATGGCCAGGTCGCTAGAACCCCAAAAGCTCAGAAAAGGTTGGTCCCTTTCCCCCAACCTTTGAGCTGTAGGGGTCCTAGTAACTGAAAACTATTAGGAGACAGATGTTAACCTATCATCAAGGCTTTGCAGTGTGTTCTTTAATGTGCACAGGATATGGCTCTCCTGCACATGAGACCATGGTTAACATCTCATCCAATAGATGGCAGCCTTTCCAAGCTCATCAATATCCCTTACTGGCAAAGGAGGGCAAGATTTGCTGAGATAAATCTCAATGCTGGCCCAGGCAGGACTCGAACATAGGAACTGCAGATTATGAGCCTAGCGTGCTACAAACTGATGTACCCCCACTCCATTCCCACTGTGAACATTTAAGAAATTTATTATAAATGAGCCTGGCAATAAGTACAGCAACTCAATAGCAGCTTTAGTGAAAACTTTTTTTAATATATGATTTTATTAGGAAATAGTTTATAAATATTACTATGCATAACATCTTGAAAGTGCTATTTAAAACCTATATACAATGTCATAAAATATTGAATTTTAGAGTTGCAGGTTTATATGATTGCTACATTTGATGCTATTACAACTGAAGACATATTTTCATGCACAATTATTACAAACAAAGTGCATTAGTACTATATAAATCACTAATGAATTGTTAATAAGTCTTTTAATTCTTAAAATAAAAATATTACTTAATTCTAACGATTTACCTACTCAGTGAAATACAAAACTAAAAGTGAAATAAATGAATCATAGCAAAAATAAATAATAGATCAATATCAGTTCATATTTGTTTCTTATTTCAACACTGAGGTAGTTCAAAATTATTAGTATATGCAACTCTTTGGCAAAGATGTTTAACAAAAAAAAAATCCATTTGCCTACAAAAGATCTTGAAATTAAACATGTCTAGCATTACCTCCATAATTTATACAGTCGAACCTCAACTTTCGTGGGTTTAACTTTTGCAGATTTGATTATTCGCGAGTTTGCCATCAATAATTAAATGGGAATTTTTTGGAGTTTTGCGGCATACTGCAGAAAATTGCAGATGACAAGCGTAGACTAAAAAATGTAAAGAAAGCTAAAGAAAGGTTTAGTAAGTCATAAATGCATAAGATATATCTTATGCATATTATTTATAAATTATTATATTATTTACTGCTATCTAAATATTGTACATGTATTGCATCGCATATTGTACTGTATTGTCGCATATTATACTGTATTGTCGCATATTATACTGTATTGTCGCATATTGTACTGTATTGTCGCATATTGTACTGTATTGTCACATATTGTCGCATATTGTACTGTATTGTGCATTGAATTGCTCTCTCTCACTCTCTTTGTGTGTGTGTGTTAGCCTACATTGTTGATACTGTAATTTTAAATTTATAAAACATACTGTTGCAGTACAGTGTATTGTTTTACTTCTTTTTTTGTGTATTAAATATGGTAAAGAGTATTAAGAGTTAAGGTTTGGGAGGCCTAGAGATATTCACAGTTTTTCCACATTCACGGCGGTCCTGCACCCCTAACCCCTGCGAATGTGAAGGGCTGGCTGTATACAAGGAGTATAATTAAAGAGGGAGTGAAAATTAATGAAGGGGTTTCAAGAACTAATATGTAGGAAAATAATATACATATACTCATATTCAAGAAAGTAATATTTCAATCGAAAGAATGCTTCAAATATCTTTTTTAACATAATTAGTGAATTTCCACAAGTGCACCATTCATATACCCTGCACATGTCCAATTGGTGTTCCACTTTTTGCTTATACACTGCAACACATCTCAGCTGATTTGACACCCTATATTTAGGATGTCAAATACAGGCTCCTTGGTGAGCATAGAATTGGGGCACCTCTGTCAATCCATCAGGAAATGGTCAATACTAAAAGGCATTATGGGAATGTAACAGTATCATCAGTATCATGTCCTCTGGTGGCCACCAGGGAAACTGTTTGATTGGGAGAATGTACAAGTACAACATTTAATGTGATGCCTTTTATGTATTTGGGCACACAATAGGCTAAATGGCTAGGTCATAAGGAACCCGAAGGCTCAGAGAAGGTTGGGAGAAGAGGATCCTGAACAGCTGTTAGGAGACAGATGGTAGCTTCCCATCAGGGCCATCCAGCGTGTTCTTTAACATGCACAGGGTATGGCTCTCCCACACACATCCCATTCAATGGATGGTGGCCTTTCCAAGCCTATTGGTATCCCCTGCTGGCCAAGGGCAGGGTGGGGAGTTTTGTGGAGAAGAATCTCACTCCTGACATAGGTGGGACTTGAGCCTGAAAGTCAAGTAGTAAATAACACAGATAAAATAGCACTTATCAAAGAAATTAAAGGTAATAAAAAATTTAGGTACTTCCACACTCATCAATAACTATTCCAACATTTCATATTAAGCAAAAATTAAAAGAGCAGTTCAGTAAAGCTGTATTGTAACACTATTCCTCAGATTTACATACTTTTCTAAAATTTTCATCTGTAAGATACATTATCTTTTGTGGAGCTCCAGCACACTTTATTGGGTTGAGAGGCTGAGTAAATATTGCATTGCCTTCCTTGAAGTTTTTTGCAGCTTCTACAGTTTTAGTAACAGTATGTCTGGAGTAATTTGAACAAACTCCTGGAGTTTCCAAAGCTTCTAGTAACCCTTTTATCTACTTTAACAAAAAAAAATTTATATATCTTATGTTAATGTAAAAGAGAAAAATAGAAAAGGCACATAATTAAATTTACTGAAGTGCATTGAACTAAGTAACAAAAATCAACATATTTCAAAACAATTTTAAAATTTACTTTCAAGTAATAAAAACAATGCTTACTTCCATTTCTATTTTGCTTTAGTCAAGATAAAAAAAAAAACAGAAATAATCATGTAATATCATACCTGTTTTCTATAAGAAATAAAAATATTTTCAGACACTTGCCACATAGAGCCCCCCAGGGGGTTGTCAGTGTAATACACCTCATATAGACCAATGAAGCAAGAGTTAAGCAAAAAAAACACTTATCCATATCATTTCCAGGATTCAAACTTGGGTCACTTTATTCTACAACCAGACATTTTAATCACTTGGCCATTGAAAGGGAGAAATTATTGAGAGGATACAAATTTATGACATTCAGATTTGATAAAAACATTTCAAAAACAGTACAAGGAAAAAATCACTAAAACAGCCAATTAAAAGTGCATGATCTGACAATTTTGTTCAAGGTAATATACATAAAAAATGACCATTTATGCAATAAATACTCCATATATATATTACTATAAATATAGCTTTTATACATAGCTGCTTTGTAAACATACTAGGAAATTTAAGATCAACAATTTCCTTGAAACATTTGCACAATATAGAAGTGTTTTTCAACCTTGTTTTCAGTTGTGCAATCACTTTAACGTATCTCGAGGAACCCCTCTCCTACACATAAACAAAACACATTCAATGCGTATAATTTAGATACAACACTTGTGCCTGCGAAATTAAGCCCTAACTGAAGCCCCTTCCCATATTAAATTCCTAATAATCAAAAAAAAAATACGACTAGAACATTGTAAATTGCTACACTCTCAGAACTAAACTGGAACTTGCCAGTAAAGTTGGGTAGAAGATTAGATGCATGAATGCCTGCATGTACAATTTCCATTTCTTTATTATTGCTTTTGCATCTTCATTTCTACTAAGCAGAGATTATTCAAAGTAGATATAAGCCATCAATATAATATCACATGCTCTCTTATAAGCTAAAAGTTTTCATGGAATCCTGCAAGACACTCACAGAAACTTTGGCAAAAAATACTGACATAAATGCATAAACATAAAAGGATAAAATTACTTCTTTCAAACCATTCATATAATTTAAAAAGCTGAATATAAAACCTGAAATTATTCATCAAGCAGCCTACAAAAAATCACTTATTTTAAGAATGCAGCTGTTCTGTTATCATATAAAAAATTAACTTTCTTATATAATAAAGATAAATAAAGATAATTTTGCTAAGAGAAATTAAAATATATTAAGAGATCAAGGCAATTATTTTAAAGAAACCTATGTCATTTTTACAAATTGGTGGAAAACTTTCATTAACATCTGAAAGTACTGATAAGAATTTATTGCACTGAAATAGCTCCATAAAGTAATTTTCATAAAAAACACACTGCTATTTTGAAGACTACATATACAAGGAGTCTAATTAAAGAGGGTAATTAAAGACTACATATACAAGGAGTCTAATTAAAGAGAGTAATTATATACAAGGAGTCTAATTAAAGAGGGAGTGAAAATTAATGAAGGGGTTTCAAGAACTAATATGTAGGAAAATAATATACATATACTCATATTGAGAAAGTAATATTTCAGTTGAAAGAATGCTTCAAACATTTTTTTTAACATAATTAGTGAATTTCCACAAGTGCACCATTCATATACCCTGTACATGTCCAATTGGTGTTCCACTTTTTGCTTATACACTGCAACACATCTCAGCTGATTTGACACTCTATATTTAGGATGTCAAATACAGGCTCCTTGGTGAGCATAGAATTGGGCCACCTCTGTCAATCCATCAGGAAATGGTCAATACTACAAGGCATTATGGGAATGTAACAGTATCATCAGTATCATGTCCTCTGGACAATTTCCAGCTTTTACAGCTGAAAATCTCTTTTGAAAGTTTATCTCTTTATATATTAATTATTTATGGTTAATTACTCCTGTATTGAACAAAACATAACACAGTTTCTGGTTAAAAAATACTACATGTTATTGAGAGGTTACAACACTTGGAACAAAATTAGCATGTCCACTTAAAAAACAAATTGCTTTTTGGAGTTGCAGCCATTACTGATGGCTTCTGCTAACAAATGTTTGCTGTTGGTGATGCAGTGGTATCATGTTGGTTTGCAATGACACTAATTGCCAGGGTACAGGTTCAAGATGGCATGGTTGTGTGCTGTCAGCTCCACTGAGGCATTGGTCAATGGTGACTTCAACCTTAGTGGGACATGTCCCTACAAGAGAAGGTCTGTACAAGCAAGTTTCTATGATTCTTCTCCATCCTGTAGGTTGCAAATAAATAAAGAGTGATTAAAAATAACTTAAAATTCTCTGTCATTGAGCAATAAAATTTTAAAGTTTATCCTTCAAACTATTTGCATCTTAAAAATTTTTGGGAGAAAACTCGGAAGCTTTTCAGAGCAAGAAGCACTCCATTTTCAGTGGGTTGGTTGTTTTACCTCTGAGCGGCACTTTTTTGCACACCATGGGCTAAATGGCCAGGTCACAAGGACCCCGAAGGCTCAGAGAAGGTTGAGGGAGGGAATCCACTGAAACAGCTGTTGGAAGACAAATGGTAGCCTTCCGTCAAGGCCATCCAGCATGTTCTTTAACGGGCACAGGGTATGGCTCTCCCGCACATGGGGCCACAGCTTAACGTCCCATCTGACAGATGGCGGCCTTTCCAAGTCCATCAGCGTTCCCTACTGACTGTTCAGTGTCCCTACAGCCCTACTGACCCAAGCCCATCAGTGTCCCTACTGACCTGACAGGGCAGGGAGTTTTGCGGAGATAAATCTCAATGCTGACCCAGCTGGGACTCGAACCTTGGAACTGCAGATTACGAGCCTGGAGCGCTACCAACTAAGCCACCCCTGGCCCCCATCTTCAGTGAAGTGACACTATTTGGTGACATTAGGGCTGTTTGGAGCTTCTTTTCACATGCTGTGAAGGATGATTCCAGTGCCTCGGTTGCAGGTGGGGATGGGTGAGGTCATTATTTCAATAGCCTCGCAGACTATGGTTCTTTAGAAAATAGATGCACGTGCAAGCAGTGTGGCTTGCTCCCAGTCTATTGTTGCTGCGTGTTGTATGTACAGCAGCAGCTGTCATTAGCTTGTTTTGGCTGACATCTGTCTGATGCTCTGTGAACCTCTCTTGTAAAGAACGTATGGTTTTTCCGATATAGTAGAGCGGAATTATCTGGCAAATGTAGGGTGGTATGCCCTATTTTTGAAGTAGGCTAAATTTGTCTCTGTCCCTTTTGATAATTTTCTTCACATTCGGAGCTGGGCTGAAAACAATTTTGATATTTTGGGCTCTGAGTAATTTGCGAACTGATTCACATAGGACAGGAATGTAAGAAATAGGTCCAGCAAAAGTTGCATGTTCAGAGTTGGTGATTGGGAAGAGAGCTGAATCTCTTCTGTGATGGCAGATTATCTACATCAAAGTAGACTTGGTGACAATGACAAAACATAATAAAAAGTAAACTAATAAAGAAGCTATAGTTGGCAATGCTACTTCAGCCAAGAGCAAATATTTTTACTGCACAATAACAAATTCAGTGTATAAGGACCCACAGCTCATGGTAAAGTTAGTGGAGAAACCTATTGAGCTGCTATTAGATGCAGACATGACTATCACCAGGATCATTAAGCATATACTTCAACATTTAACATAGTGAAAAGTAGCATTTACTGGTTAGTCTTTTCCTGCATCAAAAAGATATTATTGCTAAATGACAAATGCTCCTTAATTTGACAAGTGGCACAACCTATTTTGGTTCATCAGTTTTGCTTAAAAAGAGAAAGACATTAAATTTAAATAATTTTCCCTTATTTTAAAACTTTTAAACAGAATCTTAACAGCAGTATAGGTTTAATCTAACTTATACTTTAAGTGTGTATAGGCAAAACTCTCCTGTACATGAGACCTTGGCTCACCTCTGTTCTGGCAGATGAAAGCATTTACAAGATCATTGGTGTGTTTTCTCACTGAAGAAGAATTAGCAAAAATCTGAATGCTGAAACTAAAACCTAGAAATCTTAGATTATGAATCTGGCTCACCGATTAATACTACCTCAGAAAAAATTAACAAAGAGCAATGCACAAATGTATTAACTACTTCTGTTTCAAAATAAATAAAAATTATCAACTTACCTTTCCAAATCCTAATTCTATTCCCATAGCCACTATCAAATAATCATATTTAATCTGTGGAATATATATATATAATTAAAGCATTTAAAATATATTTACAGTGAATATTATGCATTATTACAGTAAAATTACTATAAAAACAATAGAAATCATTAAAAATACTAAAACACAAAAAACTTGTATAATTCTCCTCTTGTTTACCAAAGATATTTAATCTACTAACATTGGATAACACATCACCAATAAATCATTTAATAAAAATACAACTTACCTGAGCTCCATTTTCAACACAAACAATGTTGTTCTTTGGGTCAAAAGATGTTGCTCTATCTTTTATCCATTTAACCTTCTTGGGCATTATGCTGGCAGTAGGACGACCAGAAGTTTCAATATTTTTCAAACCTCCACCAACCAGAGTCCATAAAGGCTGATAATAATGCATCTGCATTAAAAACAAAACAATTTTAATATTTTATATTAAAATTCACAAATTTAACTTCTCTTTAAACTTTATCAACATACAGCATAGAGATATGCATATAACCGATTATTCCCTATAGTTGCATAAAATTTTCTAAAAATTATATTTTATATTTTTTACTTTTTAACTTGTGACCTGGAGTGGGAAAAATCTAGAAGCCACAAGCCCAGCTCCTAGAATTTACAATAGTTTTTTATATCCCTCTTTCATGAATTTTTAATATTTACTTGAATGAAAATTCTGCACATTTCTAGAGTATGGAATAAAATGCTTTTTACACTGAAAATTTGCAAAATGAGTATACTGTAAAAAATTTAACCAATTTTGATGCAATGTTTTTTTTTCTTCTACTTAAAAACTGAGTATATATTCTACTTAAAAACTGAGTAAATATTCCTGTATATTTTAACATTTGGCAATAGGGTACATCCATAAAGAAATAGTTTTTAAATCTACTAAAATAACATGAAATATTTATTAAAATGCCTTAAAAATTCTAAGGAAAAACTACTAAATTAAAAAAGATTGCTACAAAAAATCCAGTTCTTTGCTAGTTGAAAATCATTATTGGTTGTTGAGTTTTATGGCACAAGAGCAATGATGTAAAGCACCAATGCTGCTCAGATTTAAAGATATTAGAAACTTGGGGTATTTATAGAAAATTTGTTTTCATACTCAAGTGCAGTTGGTGTACTGAAATCCTCAGCATCACTGAGGGTTTTAGGACTAAGAAATCTTTATAAGATTAGAAAAGTACATAACTTAATTATTGTACACTATAACACTGTAAGGTATGTCCTTTTCATACAGTTCTTTTTAAAGGAAAACTATAAACTATGAAAAATCTATTACTTCCACAGAACAAATGAAAATTAAAAAAACTGAAAGTCATATACTAAGAAGTAAATTAATATGAAGTTCATACTTGTGTACCTCCAGCATAAGCCAAATTTTTGTTGATACCTAAGTATCAACCCATTGATTACCTCCTTAGTATGTGACTTTAAGCTCTTTAATAATTGCTCTTATTTCATTAATTTAATTAATAATTAATCTTTAATTTAAGCTCTTTATTAATTTGTAGTAATTCATGGATTTATCATATAGTTTATAGTTGATTCCTCTAAAAAGAGCGTACCTCATGTTATTGTGTACAATTACTAAATTGCAAAGAAGCACTATGTATTAACATAATTCATTGGTACAAAACTTATTTAATAAATTAAAAATGTCAGTCATAAATATTTTTTACAATGAAAAAAAAAACAAGTTTTTTATACTTACTTCTGAGGGTTCAATTACAGCAACATGACCATCACCTAACAATCGACTAAATTTAGCAGCCATTGCAATACCTCCAGTACCACCACCAACTATGACAAGTTTGTAGGCATTCTTTCCTTGTTGGGAGGATGAAAAGCACATATTTAGGCCACATGAATATTTCAGGCCATGGTAAATTTGCAGTTTTCTTAATCCAAAGTATTTAAAGCCCATATTGCACAATGACCCTATAAACAAAAACACTTCATTAGAATATGCAATTTATTATTTATTAATAACTGATATCAAGATAATAATGATTACCAACTACATGCTTAAATAGCTTGATGAGTCTGGTTTGATAAGGGTATCTCCAAACTACTAAAAGCAACCAAAGGAAAACTAAGATGAAACACAAGATACTTTAAAATAATAATTTTAAATTTACCACAATTTTTAACTTTAAATTCATATTTCAGTCTACTAGTTCTCATGGTTCTTTTCATTTATTTTAAAATTTTCTTTAATGATTTTTATGAGCTAGAATTTTTACATATTTAAGAAAAATGGAAACTATACAAGCAACTGCATTACTGTTGCAATATGCTATGGTTAAAATATTCTAATAATTCAAATCTCAATATCTGTTAAGCTGTCTCTAAAATCACAAATTGCATTCACATTGACTAGCCCCAACTGAGTAGGTATATAACCAAGTGACCCTAAGCAACACCTTAACATTTCAGCACAGTTAATAAAAAAGTCAAAATTTAGAATTAATAAATTTTTGTGTGTATTAATTTTTATGTTTACTATTATAAAAAAATTATAAATTTTATCAAAAGTTAACAAAAATAGTTGTATCTACTTCAAATTTCATTTGATACAGGAATTTAACCCATTATATGCTTGTTGCACAAAGAAGTAATTATTCTCTTGCTGTACTTTAAACTAATAGCAGAACACCTCTTTTATCAAATTTGTGTACAGGTTAAAGTCTTTTAGCTGCTCCTTGATTTACACTTTGGAGGAAGCATAAAGAAAAAAATGTTGAGAAATTCTGCTTTTTTACATGTTTGTAATACTTAATATAGCTTGTACATCCATATCAAATATACTATGAATGTTCATCCACAAAAATATATAGACACAGGCCTAGATCTAGGAAAACACAAAGTGAGGGCAAAGTGACACAATCGATTAAAAAAAAGAATAAAAGAGAAAAAAACATTTTCCCCTCTGTTTTAGAGTTTTTTCAAAAGAATAAAAGAATTATTGAAATATGTACAAAAATATACAAAGTTAAACACTTTTTTTGTCATTACTCTTTCCAGCATTATCAGGGGGGGGGGGGGGGGGGCTTGACCCTCCAGAACTGGCCCTGTAAAGATACAATGGAGAGTGACAAAATATGGTGCAAAAATGATTAATTTCAGCAAAAATGATTAATTTCAGGTGTCATATGGTGCCTAGTATGATGTAAGATTTTGCCACACACAAGAAAATGCATTGCTCAAATGACAAAAATCTTTTCATGCCTATGTATCTGGAACATTCAAAGTCAGCTAGAGGATTCTTTTTTTACCTCTGAGCAGCACTTTTTTTTTGTACACAATACGCTAAATGGCCAGGTCACAAGGACCCTGATGGCTCAGAGACGGTTGGGGGAAGGGCACACTGACAAAATTGGCAGCTAATAGACTCAACTTGTGGACAACTATTAGAAGACAGATAGTAGCCTCCCATCAAGGCCATCCAGCGTGTTCTTTAATGTGTGTAGGGTGTGGCTATTTCCTGTACAGAATGCCAAGGCTTAATGCCCCATCCGACAAAATGGTCATTCCAAGCTCATGCAGTTGGCAGATAATTCATTTGTGACACCTACAAAAATTCCCACAGAATGGTTAAGAGACCAGTGATGCTTATGCCTGGTTAATTAGGCAATAAGATATAGCTATAGCTAGGAAGAGTAGTCTTCACTACATGATACATTACACCTATCCCTCACAGTTTTGGTTTTACACAGTTAAGAATAAGCAACCCACTTTGTTTTACACAGAAATAAGACTCTTTTATACGGTTAAGAAAATGCAACCAGTTTTATCTTATAGACTCAGTTTTACATGGTATGGATTTGAAATCTTTTACAGGGTGTGGACTGAAATATTTCAGACTACTAAAACCCATATTTAACTCACTTTTAGCAACAAATTCAACTCTGTAGACTATTATATAGGAATACAGCTGAACACTGCCTCATAAAATATCATATAAATACTAATTTTACAAAATAAAGCACTAAGTGTCATATAAATGCTTAATTAGTAATTCACATTCAGTTCATAAATATCCTTCTTTTATATTTTGTCTTCAAATTCTATAGTGTATATCTACATTAACACTTGAAATAAAGAGTTGAAAAAATTGGTTGTCCTGACTGGGATTCAAACCCAGGTCTCCAAGAAGCATGCCAGGTTTCTGGGAGACCTGGATTCAATACCAGTCAGGACAACCAATTTTTTTCAACTCTTCTCTTTTTCAAGTGTTTCTTGTCTACAAGACATTTTCCTGTGATAATTTATTACTGAATCTACATAAAAAAAAAATGAGTATTTTCTATGACTAAGAAGAAATGTATGAGAAATTAATCTGTTTTTCTGAATTAGTGCAAATAACTATAAAATAATGTTACATTAATGCTTATTATTACTGAACTGAAATTTGAGATAAATATGTATAAATAAAATTTTCAACGTATGTTTTATTAACTGAAAGTATATTTTTTTTTGCAACCTATTACCCCTTTTTTCCCATAAGTTGTTGGTCTCAATTTGCACAGTTTCAATTACACAGTGATTTCCCAGAACCTATCTACCATGTAAATCAAGGGATGGGTGTATTAGTTTGGTTGTTCAAGGATATATACTATAATAAATAACACAATAACCACTTGCCACTATTTCATTCATAGTACTGACAACCAAAATGTTATACTACTAAGCCACCTACTGTTGATTAAACCATGCAGAAATTAAACTCTATATTGAATTAGTTTTTGTAACAAAAAGATAAAAATTTTACTTTCTAAAAAAAAATAGTTTTCAATACATGCTGAAATTTAGTTTTAATGAAACTAGCAGTAGTGTGCTATTAATTAAACTCTACCAAAACATTTCAGATAACTCTTTGTTTGAAAGTATTATTTATATTTTTATAATAACTAACAAACCGACCAAAATCAACTTTGTTACTGACCTCTAGCGATAAGAAACCATTCAGTACCTTTTAGAGGAACCAAATATCGAAACATTATATACTATGCAATAATTACAAACTTAGTATATGTATATAGTACATAGGTAAAGTATATATTTAAATAAAATTCTGCCAATTAAATATTCAGATTTTTTACTAACCCAAGGTGAAGCATAGGTTCAAAGCACTTTCGATGAGAAATATATTTCAAAAGCACGCTTACCAACAATCTACGAAATGTTTACAAAAAATTATGTTGCCACTTTTATTTTGGTAAATGAAAGTAGATAGTTGCTATGTTTTGGCTCCTAATATCGCAATTCAACAAAATGAATAAAAAGGTTGAAATCCTCATAAGAAAAATATTAAATATATCAGATGATAAATGAACACACTCATAGTAAACCAATAATAAGATTACTAGAGGAGAAATACGTCGAAAATTCTATTTTTCGTTTGAATCATTGGTACGAAGAACAGATTATATTGATGTAACATGTCCAGTTTAAAAGTTGGTTGTGTGGCAATTCCAGGGAATTTGACGTGTGCGATAAGGCCTACTGATAACAAGAACATCCTTTGGCGATTGCCTAAGCATTCCAACTTTCGTGCTCTCAGTGTTAATATTATCAGTTTATGTCACTGCTTTTTTCCCTTTTATTTCATAATGAAAAATAACTCCATTATTACACTTGATTTTGCAATCAATACTGATGCACTCTAGGGCAACCAGTTTTAAAAATGCAAAAAAACGAACATTTTGAGCTTTCTCCTTAAAAAAAAAACTCCAAAGCTTTAGCAAAAAAAAGTTGCGAAATTTAAAAAAAGCTTACAGAACCATTTGTTCTCTGATTTATACTCTATTACATTTCAAATCAGGCAAACGTGATAGATGACCCTCGTATATTCTGCCCCCCCAAAATGTATATTTATGACATTTATATGGAAGTATTCATCGTGAAACCATCAGAACGGCATCTGTTATAGTTTCAATCCAAAAATTTCTTTTCAAAAGCTATGATTGTTTAAAAATAGCCACTAGTAAAAATTTCAAAAACTATCCATCCGAACTTTTCACCTATTCTTTATTTTAATCCGATAACGGTGAATATAAATTAGAAGATTAGCCATTTCCTTAGCCCTTTAAAGGATACGTGAGTTAAAAATCGCACGAAAGGCTACATGTAGTCATTATGACTGTAATAAATTTTATTTCACATGGAATTTTACTGAAATGCACATGACGTCAATTTATAAAAAATATATATTTAATGAGCCGTCCCGTGGCCTAGTGGTTAGCGCGCTTGGCTACTGATCTACGGGACCTGGGTTCGAGCCCCGTGTAAGGCATGGATGTTCGTGTTGTTTTCTGCTGAGGCCATGCCATCCTCTCAAATCTTCTACTGTGGCATATAAACTGACAGGCTCCTGTCAGACCTCTGTGGCAAGCAGCTGCTTGAGGGGTATTTATTTTTTTGTGTATTTAATGAAATGAAAATATTCAAAGGTTTTAACTATTAGTGTCTAAATAATTATTACTTTTAACCGTTTTTAACACGGTTTAAACATATAGCAAAAAAATTTCAAAATAAATTTTCAATTGTTTTAAGCATGTTTAAATTTGTGAACTTTTGGAAAATATTTGTCAAATGTCCCTTGCACATAAATCTGGAGCATTTCGAACATTTTGAAGACATTTCATTGCCTCTTATTTTTGAATGGTCAACACATCTTCCTCTCTTGCATTGGGAAAGTACTGCCTGGTATTGGATGCATATAATACATACAAAAAAAAAGTCCTCATGAAGCCATTAGCTATGGAGGTCAACCCAGAATGTGCATTTTGTTCTCCAGACATGTCTGTCCTAATATCCATAATAATAAAAGAAATATCTGTATATCTGTGGCAGACATAACCCAATAGGAAATCACTGTAGATGCTTCAAAATTACACAGAGTGTTTCTTGCTGTCATCTGAGTTCCAGTGCCGAATTTCAAATACAAAGGAAAGAGGGGGGGGGGGGGCTTAAGACTCATAACATTTAAATCTGCTGCCTTTTCCAGATCCTCTACATTCCCAAAGGAATTGTTATATTAATGTGTCCCATTGCAGATAGGAACTTGAGATTTTAATTCAACACATGGTAACACAGGGGAGCCCACATATAAAATTTGGGGCCATTTGGTTGAAAAATTTGGTTGGAACATATGGTATCAAAATTGTTGAAATAAAAAACTTGAGAGTTTCATCAAGATTTGGGCAAATCTTAATGAAACAATGGATAGCGAACCCTACGTAGGTGCTCATATCCGCATTTAAAAGCACTTCGCGGATAAAAAAAAAATTAATGTTAACGCGGATAGCTGATAAAACCTCGAGTAAAAAGTCGTTTTCAACTCGGATAGAGGATAAAATCGCGGATATTATAAGAAGCCAATAAAATTTGTTTATCCTAAACGGAAATTCAGCACGTAAAGTATTGGTGTATAACAGCAAATTGTCAGAAGATGAGTTGATAACAATATCCTAAACGGAAATTCAGCACGTAAAGTATTGGTGTATAACAACAAATTGTCAGAAGATGAGTTGATAACAATCCTTCGATTTCCTGGAGAAAATTTTAAATATCCTCGAAGATCGAAGTAGCAAGAGCCCTCCCCTCTTCTCTCATACACACATTGCCATTAGTTAAGAGTAAATAGTTAGAGCACAGTATTCTGAGGTCTAACCAACGAGGTAAAGTAGATAGAATACACAACCAGTTCCAAAAGTTGAAGCAATTTAAACGACGTTTTGCCCACCCTTTACATGGTCGCCGTAATGTAAAGTATGGGTATTAACGCACTAAGTCTAAACAGTTAAACGTTTCGTTTTTTTTAAAATTACGTTAAGTTTTCGTTCTTAGTATAAAATCCAATCAATCATTTTAGTTGAACTTATAATAGCCTATAAAAATATTTATTTAATAAAAAAGGAAAAAATATCAGTTAAAAGATCACGTTATTTCCAGACTTTTTTTAAAGTAAATATTTTGTCTGACACTACAATTTAATGAAAACAGAAACTCCTTTATTTATTAAGGCATGTAAACAAAATATTAAGAAAAGGCGCTTGCTACACGATTGCCTATACTTAACATGCTGGTGACCACGTAAAGGGTGGGCATTAACGAGCTTACTTTAGCTGCAGACTACGGGCGCTGTATCACAGCCGTTGCTCACTCTATGTGTTTTATCTCATTGGGTCTAACTGGGGACTCACTGGACCAGCGTTGAGCTTTATTTGCGCAAAATTCCCCGCCCTGCCCATTGTCAGTAGGGCACACCAATGGGCTTGGAATGCCCATTGTCAGTGGAAGACACCGATGGGCTTGGAAAATCCGGAACATGGTCGTTAAGCCGTGGTCTCGTGTGCGGGAGAACCCTACCATGTGCACGTTAAAGAACACGCTGGATGGTCTTGATGGTAGGCTACCATCTGTCTCCCAACGGCTGTTACAGTGAGTCCCCTCCCCAAACCTTCTCTTAGCCCTCGGGGTCCTTGTTACCTGGCAATGTAGCTCATTGTGGGCAAAAAGGAGCCGCGCAGATGTAAAACAACCCAACCAATCCCCCCCCCCCCCTCGATAAAATATTTTCAAGCTAGGTGCTTGTCACCATGTTTGTATTTTTGCCCTTAAAGTGTGAAGTTATTGGTTGACTGCTTGACATACTTTATTAGATTCACTTAATACTGTGTTAGACAATGAGTGAGCAATTCCCAAAGCGTCCTTGGGAGGATTTCCTCGAAAACGTCTGCAACTCCTGTTGCAATAGAGGCTAGTGAGTTAACAATTTCGAAAATAAAGGATATGCCAACATACATTTGGGAGAATTTCCATTATCAGACTTCTAAGTTGTTTACGGAATGTCACAGAGAAGGACTCCAACACGTGTAATCGATCACATATACGGTTCTCCGACAAGGGCCAATAAAGAGAACACATACAAACATCTGACAAATAAATGTCGTATACATGGGCGTCCGCAGAGGGGGGCAAATAGGGCACTTGCCCCCCCCCCCTAGGATCGAGTAAAAAATTCCATAAATCATAATCGTAACAATTTAAACGTAATTAATTTATATACATTATGTATGTATTTTTGTATTGATGCAATACTGTATTCTATAATCTACTTGTGAAAAAAACCCTAAAAAATTAAATAATTAAATAAAAATTTATTGATGTAATTATTTGTCTCCAGGCTTTGTCCCCCCCCCCCCTAGAAATTTTCTGCGGACGCCCATGGGCGTATATAACACTCTAAACCAGTGGTTCTCAACCTTTTATGTTTTATGTACCCCTGGAAATGTAACTGGCGTACCCCTTGTATAGATAGATAAAACTATAGTCATAGTATTATAACAATGGGAATAAAATAAAACACTGACTTTGTTACTAGATCTAGCGACTTTTAACATCTCACGGCGTACCCCAAATATTTTACCGCGTACCTCACGTTGAGAACCCCTACTCTAGACCAAGACCGGATTAACATTATGCCCAATCAGGTCATGGGTTGGTTGGGTTATTTCACCTCTGAGCGGCACTTCTTTGCACATCATGGCCAGGTCACAAGGACCCAGCGGGCTCAGAGAAGGTTGGGGGAGGGCGCCAACTGGAACAGCTGCTGGTAGCCTACCGTCAAAGTTATTAAGCCTCTTCTTCAACATACACAGGGTATGGCTCTCCCGCACATGAAGCCACGGCTTAACGTCCCATCCGAAGGACGGCGGTTTTTCTAAGCCCATCGGTGTCCCCTACTGACCGTAGGCAGGGCGGAGAGTTTTTGCGGAAATAGCTGTTCACAGGTAAAACAACCCAACTCAACCAACTGGAGGGTGTGTGGGGACTCATTTTTAGAATTGGCCGGGACAGAAAATATTCTTAATCAGGCCCTGTTCTTGACCAGGTAGAGGGGTGGTGTGTGTGTGTGTGTGTGGGGGGGGGGGGGGGGGGGGGGGGGAACACCAAAAACTTCCAATAGGAGGGCATATACAAAACATTGGAATGATGTGATGAGACTGACACATTTTTGTTTTCGTTTATATGAATCTTTTTCTTTCTAACTTTAAGAAATGGCGCTATTGTTTTCACTTTGTCGTCTGCTTTTACAAATGAATTCCTAATTTGGGACTTGAATTAGCTCCTTTGGTAGCGCGCTAAGCTCATAATCTACAATTCCCAGGTTCGAGTCCCAACTGTATTAGCGTCGAGATTTATCTCCGATAACCCCTGTTCCGTTCTCGGTCAGAAAGACGGGCTTGGAAAGGTCACTATTCGCCCATGGGCTTGGTAGGAATTATTTCGGGGAGGGAGGAAAAATAAATGCTTCAAGATAGAAATGCATCGAGTTGGGTTGGGTTGTTTTACCTCTGAGCGGCACTTTTTTGCACACCATGGGCTAAATGGCCAGGTCACATGGACCCCGAAGGCTCAGAGAAGGTTGGGGGAGGGGACCCACTGGAACAGCTGTTGGGAGACAGATGGTAGCCTCCCGTCAAGGCCATCCAGCGTGTTCTTTAACGTGCACAGGGTATGGCTCTCCCACACACGGGGCCACGGCTTAACGTCCCATCCGACGGACGGCGGCCTTTCCAAGCCCATCGGTGTCCCCTACTGACCGTGGGCAGGGCGGGGAATTTTGCGGAGATAAATCTCAACGCTGACACAGCTGGGACTCGAACCTGAGAACTACAGATTACGAGCCTGGCGCGCTACCGACTGAGCCACCCCCGCCCCTAAAAATGCATGGAGAATTCATTAATGAGCCCAGTTGCAAAATAAGTAATCATGCCTAATTAAGGATGTCTGAAAACAACGAATATGAAACTTACTAGTATTAACAATGCATATAATTTTTTTTTCCATTTATAAATTAAAATAAAGATCCTTCCTTTGTTTTAATTAAGTAAAAAAAATTAAATAAAAAATAAATATTTTAATTAAAACTAAAAAATTTAATAATTTTATTTAATAAAAAGGTTTTTTTTTATATACTGTTACGACAGATGAACGTGCTACAGTGAATTTATGATAAACGTGACATGAACGCTCGTGTATGCTTCTGCGTGAGAATTATTTTAAGCAACGAATTGGAATACAGAACCGATCTGAAAAATAGAAAAGATAGAATTGTAATGTTGGAGTACGTACGTGTATGTAATTAGTTTCAGTACGTACGTGATGGGTGTAAAAAGTGAAGAAGCATTTTATATGGTGAGTGCGCGGAAGCTAATTTAGTTTATTGGTGTGGATCGTGTTGGTAAGCTGGTAAAGGAAACGAAGCATTCGTCGTCTTGTGCGTGGTGATCAATGTCCGAAAAGAATTATTTTTGGGAAACCAGTACACTTAGACGCAGTTTTGGAGTGCTTGAAGGCGAAAACCTAAGAAGAAAGTCATTTTGTGTATAGTTATTTAGTTTGTTTAGGAATTGGTAAGGCTATTCTCGTTAGATTGAATATTTATTTACCAACATGATTTTATTGTTCATTGGATGATATTAGCCTTGTTTTGTGATTTGGATGTGAATGGAATTGAGATAATGATTCTTCTGAAAGTTGATCTTTGTATTATTATAGAGTTTCGTGCCGGTTGACTTAGTTTGTTTATAAATAATTTCATCCATGCTTTTGTAATAAATTGCATTGTATTGTGATTTTCATTGACATGTTTTTACTTGAACTGACGCTCAGGGCTCATCCATTTTAATTTGCAACAATATATTAATTTTAATTAATAAAATGATTGAGTCGAAACGTTCTCCCCCACTCTATCCCCCCCTCCTTTTTTTTCCCCCTAGATCGGGGCCTGGTCCGCGCCTTTTAGCATAGTTAAAATAGGCCCCTTATTCCCGAGTAAAATCTGTAGAACTTCGAACAAATGCTGCGCCACTATAGCGTTCATTTCTCAAAATGAAAATGAAATAAAATAGACGCGAACAGCACGTTATGTCATGTCCACCTGATAACTGTTAATAGGACACTAAAGAACACTGGAAATCGTTTCCGCTTTCCAGTGAATTTCAAAAAGAGAGCAACGTACGTGTTTCGACTGCAGCCATTGGTTAAAACTTTTTTTACGTCACGAGTTGCTTGACCAATGAGAGTGTTCCTCTCCCCGCGGTCTTGAAAGAACACCTGTCGAACGTGCAACGAAATACTTCAGAATCGGTGGCGTTTGTAATACACAGACAGTTACAAAGAGCATCAGTGCATGTTACCTTTGCATCATGTGGTACAACGTTTTAGTGATTTTGATTTTACACCACGTTCGAGGGCATCCGCATGAGAGACATGCAAAAGACAACTTGTTGATTATCTTGACTGACGGAGTCCGTTGGAATTACATCGACGACCGTAACCTTGACCTTAAAGGTTTCCATCGTCTGGCTGAGAAGGGAGTGAAAGCCGAGTACGTTACACCAACTTTCCCCGCCAATTCTTATCCGAACTGGTATTCGATTGTAACAGGTAAGTTGCTGAAATGACGTCAGTGTAGTAATTAGAAGCGGGAAATGCTTTATTATTTAATTAAAACTGCATTAATTATGAGTTACTTGGGTTGTTTTATCTACTATCGGTACTTTTTTCGCACATAATGGGTTAAATGACTAGGTCATAAGGATTCGAAGGCTCAGAGAAGGTTGGGGGTTGGGTTGTTTTACCTCTGAGCGGCACTTTTTTGCACACCATGGGTTAAATGGCCAGATCACATGGACCCCGTAGGCTCAGAGAAGGTTGGGGAATGGGACCCACTGGAACAGCTGTTGGGAGACAGATGGTAGCCTCCCATCAAGGCCATCCAGTGTGTTCTTTTACGTGCACAGGGTATGGCTCTCTCACACACGGGCTCATGGCTTAACGTCCCATCCGACGGACGGCGGCCTTTCCAAAGCCCATCGGTGTCCCCTACTGACCGTGGGCAGGGCGGGGAGTTCTGCGGAGATAAATCTCAACGCTGACCCAGCTGGGACTCGAACCTGGGAACTACAGATTACGAGCCTGGCGCGCTACCGACTGAGCCACCCCCACCCCAAAGGTTGGGGGAGGGGACTCACTGGAACAGCTGTTGGAATACAGATGATAGCCTCCCGTAAAGTCCATCCAGCATGTTCTTTAATGTGCACAGGATATGTCTTTCCCACACATGGGGCTAAGCCCATCGGTGTTCCCTACTGAAACAGAGTAGGGTGAGGTTTTGCGGAGATATATCTTAATGCTGGCACAGGTGAGACTCAAACCTGCAGATTACGAGCCTAGCACTCTACCGACTGAGCCACCACCTGCACATCAGCTTCCGTTACCTAACTTAAAACAACTTGTCAGGGTTCGAAGATTTTGTATGGATTTAGGAGACAGACAATTTTATGAGACTTAAAGAGATAACAGTTTAAGAACTAGCGGTACTTTATCTGTCAAAAGTGTAAGTAAAACTAAAAAACCTAGTCTCGCGATGAAACTTCTAGGCGCCCGGTATTTTTATTTTTCGAGCCCTGACTTAAAGGTTTGCCCCCCCCCCCCCAAAAAAAAAAAAAAAAAAAAATTAATGATAACGATTTCCCTTAAACGGTAAATTTAAAAAAAGTAAGATGATATGTTTTAAATAATAAAGAGCGCTATTAAAATAAAAATAAATATCCTCTCAAGCAGCTGCTTGCCACTAGAGGTCTGAGAGGAGCCTGTCGGTTTATACGCCATAGAAGTTGGGTTGGGTTGTTTTACCTCTGAGCGGCACTTTTTTGCACACCATGGGCTAAATGGCCAGGTCACATGGACCCCGAAGGCTCAGAGAAGGTTGGGGGAGGGGACCCACTGGAACAGCTGTTGGGAGACAGATGGTAGCCTCCCGTCAAGGCCATCCAGCGTGTTCTTTAACGTGCACAGGGTATGGCTCTCCCGCACACGGGGCCACGGCTTAACGTCCCATCCGACGGACGGCGGCCTTTCCAAGCCCATCGGTGTCCCCTATTGACCGTGGGCAGGGCGGGGAATTTTGCGGAGATAAATCTCAACGCTGACCCAACTGGGACTCGAACCTGGGAACTACAGATTACGAGCCTGGCGCGCTACCGACTGAGCCACCCCCGCCCCACGCCATAGAAGACAGTCTGTGAGGATGGCGGGACCTCAGCAGAAAACAAAAACATTCATGCCCTACCCGGGGCTAGAAGCTCGGGACGGTTATTATAATAATGTATTTGAAATAAAACAAGAAAAAGTGGCTGAATTTAAAACCAAAAAGTGGGACGGCTTTTACTACTTCAGAATTTGTAAAAACGGACTTGAGCTGCAATTTAAGAAGTTTATCCCGAAAAAACAAAAAACTTCTTTGAATATATCAATCTGTCAGCTCGTACAGCGATTACTAGAATATTTAGAAACAGATTCACTTGAACAATCGAAAGATAAAGGAAAATAATTCTTTTGGTACTTTAGAGAAAAATAGCAAAAGTAAATTCTTCTGTTTGTTCCTGCCCAACTGTTGATGTTTATCCATATCATAGATCAGAATTGTTCTGTTTAAGAGGAAATCTCTACGCTTGCAAGATCAAAAGGCACTACTACTAGGCATGATATATTTACAGGGCCGGATTTTCCATAAGGCAACCACTGGGATTGGAAAGGTCACCGTCCGTCGGATGGAACGTTAAGCCATGAGCCCTTGTGGGAGAGAGCCATACCCTGTGCACGTTAAAGAACACACTGGATGGCCTTGATGGGAGGCTACCATCTGTCTCCCAACAGCTGTTCCAGTGGGTCCCCTCCCCCAACCTTCTCTGAGCCTTCGGGTAGATAGTAGGGCCTTTTGATCTTGCAAGCGTAGAGATTTCCTCTTAGAACAATTCTGATCTTAAACAGAACAATTCTTCGGGGTCCATGTGACCTGGCCATTTAACCCATGGTGTGCAAAAAAAGTGCCGCTCAGAGGTAAAACATCCCAACCCATTAATGCATGTTAGGCTGTTACGATTTGTTTAAGTAACAGCAAAATTGCGTCATTTTCAATTCTTAGATGGAATGAAAATTAATTACAAATTACAAATAGCTAGCCAGAAAAAAAAATCAACGTTAGAGTTTTGAATAGTTTTTCATTCGTTGGGTTGAGTTGTTTTACCTCTGAGCGGCACTTTTTTCCCACACCATGGGCTAAATGGCCAGTTCACAAAGACGTGGGCTCTGAGAAGGCTGGGGGGAGGGGATCTGCTCCCCCCCCAAACTTCTCTAAGGGAGGAGCTCATCCTCAGAGCCAAAAGAGAAGTGAGGAAGAAAAATGTTGAGTATAAAAAATTAATAATTTGATTTCTAAATGTTACTGAATGCTGAATATTATAAATTATATATATGCTCGTATATTAATTTATTGCATTCATTTTTACAGTATTTGATAATAAAAACGTTTTACTTATTATTCAAGTTGCTATATCCGTTTCGGTTATATTATTTCCTTTTTTTTTTCTTAGTTATATAAATAAAAAAGACACCAATCATAGGGGCACACTACCATTCATAGTAAATACACAGATTACCTGTAAAAATAGACTTCAACAATTACTAAACACATCTGAAAAAAATTATCGTTGACGCGGCGGGAATCGAACCCGCAACTCTTTAGATCAGGGGTTCTCAACGTGGGGTAAACGTACCCCTTGGGGTACGTTTACCCCACGTTGAGAACCCCGCAATTTTATTCAACGTAGGGTAAACGTACCCCTTGGGGTACGTTTACCCCACGTTGAATAAAATTGCGGTAAAATATTTTGGGGTACGCCGTGAGAGCTCAAAGATCATTAGATTTATAACAAAGTCGTAAGTTGGCATTATTATACTATAACTATGGTTTTATCTAAATAAAGGGTACGCCAGTTACATACACGTTTCCAGGGGGTACGTGATGCATAAAAGATTGAGAACCACTGATATAGATATATTTTATGGATGGATTTTAAATAATAAACGCTTAAGCGTGATTGACCTCTTCATTAACATCTAAATCAATGTTTCGCAAAGGGGGCGCTGGAACGATCCAGGGAGTCGGTAGTAGCCTCGGGTACAATTGGGGGGGTTGGTGGAAGCATAAAGAAAGAAGGGAAGATAAGAAAATTTTGAAAAACTGTTCGTACATGTTTCATCTGTTGTGTAACATAGAGTTAAAGTCGTAGTGATTATTTTATTTTCCAAATAAACACATAAAATTATCCTTCGTTATCTTAATTTTCTGTGTGTAATGCGAATGTTACTGTGGTTGATTTTAATAAATAATTTTATAATTTGAAGCTTCAAGGTGTCTTATTTGCAACAACATCGGGGCGGGGGTGCTCAGTCGGTAGCGCGCCAGGCTCGTAATCTGTAGTTCCCAGGTTCGAGTCCCAGTTGGGTCAGCGTTGAGATTTATCTCCGCAAAATTCCCCGCCCTGCCCACGGTCAATAGGGGACACCGATGGGCTTGGAAAGGCCGCCGTCCGTCGGATGGGACGTTAAGCCGTGGCCCCGTGTGCGGGAGAGCCATACCCTGTGCACGTTAAAGAACACGCTGGATGGCCTTGACGGGAGGCTACCATCTGTCTCCCAACAGCTGTTCCAGTGGGTCCCCTCCCCCAACCTTCTCTGAGCCTTCGGGGCCCATGTGACCTGGCCATTTAGCCCATGGTGTGCAAAAAAGTGCCGCTCAGAGGTAAACAACCCAAATGCAACAACATCTTTCTTTACTATGCTGTAGGACGTATCTAGAAATATAGATACATAAAAGAACGCAAATTTGTCGCTGCATCTTTCTGTTTGATCGATTAAATAAGGTAGATTTCGAGGGGGGGCGCTGAGTAATTTTTTTTCTGAAAAGGGGGCGGTAGGACAAATAAGTTTGGGAACCTCTGGTCTAGATCATTAGCAACAATTGGAAAAGTTGCCTTTCCTAAAGTATAGATGGCGCAAGGTCTACCACATCTCAGTGAAAGATTTATTGGTCTTATCCTGGAAGGTTTAAGTGTCTGATGCGTGGTTTAATGGCTAGAGCGCTCTGGCATGTATCTGGAGAGTTGCGGGTTCGATTCCCGCCGCGTCAGCGACTATTTTTCGTTTCGGACGTTCTTAGCACACCACCTCTTCGTGTGCCTATTGGCGCATGAGGTGTAAAACCAGCTCTGTATATTTATAAAAATGAATGACACGTTGAGTACAATAAGGGTGAAATGAGAGAAGATAAACAGAACAATGGATGGTGTGAAGAGCATATGAAGACGCAAATTTGGTATTCGATACGAATACAACGATTAATAATCATATCGCCGACGGAGTTGTCTATAAGTCGGTTGTGCGTCAGGCGCAAGCTGATGTTTCAAGGTCCACGACTGTGTCAGCTTTGAGGATTATCTCTGTCCTAGTGGTTAGCGCACTTGGCTACTGATCCAAAAGGATTTGGGTTTGAATCGCAGGTGTTATAGCTATTAGAATAAATAATAATGATTCTCGTTTAATGCACGTTCCACAGAATTGCGGGAAAAAGCATTTTAAACGGAAAGTACGAACCATCAACAGAATAAGTGTTGACTGAAAAAACATCCGAGTCATTTAGTGCCGCGTCCCTGAAAAAAAAAAGTGCCAGTCAGCCCCTGATTCTGTGCCTCCAACAGTTGCAGATCAACTTAAGGAGGTGGGGGAGGGGGGGGGGGTTCAGTCGGTAGCGTACTAGGTTCATAATCTGTAGTTCCCAGGTTCGAGTCCCAGCTAAGTCAGCGTTGAGATTTATCTCCGCAAAATTCCCCGCCCTGCAGTCTCCCAACACTGTTCCAGTGGGTCCCCTCCCCCAACCTTCTCTGAACTTTCGGGGACCTTGTGATCTGGCCATTTAGCCCATGGTGTGCAAAAAAGTGCCGCTCAGAGGTAAAACAACCCAACCCAAATCAACCTAAGGAACCTCAACACCTGCATTACCTGGAAAAATTAGAAAGAAAAAATTTCCACAATAATGGTTATTTCCCCCCTCCCCCCCTTTTCATGTGACACAAGATAGATGAAGTGCATTTCACCTACTCCGAAGAAAAAAATTATACGACACTAAACATAGGTTAAAGAACTATAAAATCTCATTCCTTATAGAATATCATTTTAATCTTTCCTATTCGGCGGAATATTTTAGTAATTGGAAAACCTTACTCACGTCTGATTCTCAGTTCTTATTCACTTTATTTCTCAGTCTTATTCTTCAGCAAATGCCCCCCCCCCAGCCCCCTGAAGTTAAACTCTCGAAGTCTCCCGAAACTGAAACCTGGCAGTGTACTTGGCCTGACGCTCTACCGAATTAGAGAACTCCGCCCCAATATGCTTATTAATCGTTGTATTAGTATTGCGCGAGCAACACCAAATTTACATCTCCATATGCTGTTCATACCATCCATCGTTCTTTTTACCTTCTCTCATTTCACCCCTACTCTACTCAAATAAATAAAAAATAAATACCCCCTCAAGCAGCTGCTTGCCCACAGAGGTCTGACAGGAGCCTGTCAGTTTATATGCCAAAGTAGGAGATCTGAGAGGATGGCAGGACCTCAGGAACGTGTACAGCAACTGTACACGCTCCAGTTACCGTTCACAGCAAACTGGAGCGTGTGCAGTTACTGCACACGCTCCAGTTTGCTGTGAACGGTAACTGCACACGCTCAATATTTCTGTGAGTGGGCCCACACGATCCAGGTTTTTGTGAGCTCACACGATCCAATGTAAATAAAATAAAAATAAATACCCCCTCAAGCAGCTGCTTGCCCACAGAGGTCTGACAGGAGCCTGTCAGTTTATATGCCATAGTAGAAGGTCTGTGAGGATGGCAGGACATCAGCAGAAAAACGACACATACATCCATGCCTTAATCCGGGGCTCGAACCCAGGTCCCTTAGATCAGTAGCCAAGCACGCTAACTAATTTCTAAACCTGGATCGTGTGGGCCCACTCACAGTAATATTGAGCGTGTGCAGTTACCGTTCACAGCAAACTGGAGCGTGTGCAGATAATCGTTGCCAGATATTTTTCCTGAATTCTGTAATCACGTGACACGAAGGTTGCCAGATCACTAATTTCTAAAAAAATCGTTGCCAGATATTTTTTTTTTTAATTCTGTAATCAACCATAGTGTTCGGATACTTTTTTGAGCGACTGTAGGTGGTCATATTATTTTGATACTAGATCGTGTGGGCTCACTCACGGAAATATTGAGCGTGTGCAGTTACCGTTCACAGCAAACTGGAGCGTGTGCAGTAACTGCACACGCTCCAGTTTGCTGTGAACGGTAACTGGAGCGTGTACAGTTGCTGTACACGCGGAGCCTATCAGTTTATATGCCATAGTAGAAGGTCTGTGAGGATGGCAGGACCTCAGCAGAAAAACGACACATACATCCATGCCTTACCCGGGGCTCGAACCCAGGTCCCTTACGTGTCATTAATTTTTATAATTATACAGGGCTGGTTTTACACCTCATGCGTCAATACGCACAAGAGGTGGTAGTGTGCCCTTATGATCGGTGTCTTTTTTTATTTATATAACTAAGAAAAAAAGGAGATAATCGAAACGGATATATCAACTTGGATGATAAGTAAAACGGTTTTTTTATCAAATACTGTAAAAATTAATGCAATAAATTAATATTATACAAGCATATATATAATATTCAATATGCAGTAACATTTAAAAATGAAATTTATTTTTATTCCTCATTTTTTTGGCCTGAGAATGAAATGGGGCGGGGGTGGCTCAGTCGGTAGCGCGCCAGGCTCATAATCTGTAGTCCCCAGGTACGAGTCCCAGTGGGTCAGCGTTGAGATTTATCTCCACAAAACTCCCCGCACTGCCCACGGTCAGTAGAGGACACTGATGGTCTTGGAATAGGCCGCCGTCAGTCGAATGGGACGTTAAGCCGTGGCCCCGTGTGTGGGAGAGAGCCATACCCTGTGCACGTTAAAGAACACGCTGGATGGCCTTGACGGGAGACTACCATCTGTCTCCCAACAGCTGTTCCAGTGGGTCCCCTCCCCCAACCTTCTCTGAGCCTTCGGGATCCTTGTGACCTGGCCATTTAGCCCATGGTGTGCAAAAAAGTGCCGCTCAGAGGTAAAACAACCCAACCCAACCTGAGAATGAAGAAGTTACAATGAATTATCAAAAGTATTGGAACATTTCTGTGTTGTGCGAATGGAAATCTATTTAAAACTTCTTGGAAATTAACTTTTTTCTAGCTAGCTATTTGTAACCAGGATATTTGTAACTAGTTTTTCATTCCTTCGAAGAATTGAAAATTACATAATTTTTCGGTTACTTAAACAAATAGTAACAGTCTAACATGCCTTATGGTAAATTTGGCCCTGTAAATATGTATATCATCCCTAGTATTGTTGTTTTACCTCTGAGCGGCACTTTTTTGCACACCGTGGGCTAAATGGCCAGGTCACATGGACCCCGTAGGCTCAGAGAAGGTTCGGGGAGGGGACCCACTGGAACAGCTGTTGGGAGACAGATGGTAGCCTCCCGTCAAGGCCATCCAGCGTGTTCTTTAACGTGCACAGGGTATGGCTCTCCCGCACACGGGGCCACGGCTTAACGTCCCATCAGACGGACGGCGGCCTTTCCAAGCCCATCGGTGTCCCCTACTGACCGTGGGCAGGGCGGGGAATTTTGCGGAGATAAATCTCAACGCTGACCCAGCTGGGACTCGAACCTGGGAACTACAGATTACGAGCCTGGCACGCTACCGACTGAGCCACCCCCGCCCCATCATCCCTAGTAGTAGTGCCTTTTAATCTTGCAAGCGTAGAGACTTCTTCGTAAACAGAACAATTCTCATCTGTGCTATGGATAAACATCAGCAGTTGGACAGTGTCCAAGACGTAACACCTCTCCTGTATGCAAGGTGCGAAACAAAAGAATTATTTTCCTTTTATCTTTCAATTGTTCAAGTGAATCTGCCCCTAAAATATTTTGTTCCTCGCATCACTGTACGGGTTGACAGATTGTCTTGAAAACACAAACTTGTTTGAATATATCAAACTTCTTAAATTGCAACTCATGTGTGTTTTCCTAAATTCTGTGGGGCGGGGGTGGCTCAGTCGGTAGCGCGCCAGGCTCATAATCTGTAGTCCCCAGGTACGAGTCCCAGTGGGTCAGCGTTGAGATTTATCTCCACAAAACTCCCCGCACTGCCCACGGTCAGTAGAGGACACTGATGGTCTTGGAATAGGCCGCCGTCAGTCGAATGGGACGTTAAGCCGTGGCCCCGTGTGCGGGAGAGCCATACCCTGTGCACGTTAAAGAACACGCTGGATGGCCTTGATGGGAGACTACCATCTGTCTCCCAACAGCTGTTCCAGTGGGTCCCCTCCCCCAACCTTCTCTGAGCCTTCGGGATCCTTGTGACCTGGCCATTTAGCCCATGGTGTGCAAAAAAGTGCCGTTCAGAGGTAAAACAACCCAACCTAAATTCTGCAGTAGTAATCGCCATTCCACTTTTTGGTTCTAAATTCAGCCATCTGTTTTATTTCGAGTACATTATTATAAGAGCTTTGGTTGGTTGGTTGTTATACCTCTGAGCGACACTTTTTTGCACACCATGAGATAAATGGCCAGGTCACAAAGACGCCGAAGGCTCAGAGAAGGTTGGGGGAGGAGACCCACTGGAACAGCTGTTGGGAGACAAATGGTAGCCTCCCGTCAAGGCTACCCAGCGTGTTCTTTAACGTGCACAGGGTATGGCTCTCCCATACACGGAGCCACGGCTTAACGTCCCATCCGACGGACAGCGCCATTTCCAAGGCCATCGGTGTCCCCTACTGACCGTGGGCAGAACGGGGAGTTTTGCGAAGATAAATCTCAACGCTAACCCAGCTGGGACTCGAACCTGGGAACTGCAGATTACGCATTATAATAGGGCCCTTTTTATTGGGGCGGGGGTGCTCAGTCGGTAGCGCGCCAGGCTCGTAATCTGTAGTTCCCAGGTTCCAGTCCCAGCTGGGTCAGCGTTGAGATTTATCTCCGCAAAATTCCCCGCCCTGCCCACGGTCAGTAGGGGACACCGATGGGCTTGGAAAGGCTGTCGTCCGTCGGATGGGACGTTAAGCCGTGGCCCCGTGTGCGGAAGAGCCATACCCTGTGCACGTTAAAGAACACGCTGGATGGCCTTAACGGGAGACTACCATCTGTCTCCCAACAGCTGTTCCAGTGGGTCCCCTCCCCCAACCTTCTCTGAGCCTTCGGGTCCATGTGACCTGGCCATTTAGCCCATGGTGTGCAAAAAAGTGCTGTTCAGAGGTGAAACAACCCAAACAGTCCCAGTGTAAAAACGAGGCGAAAATAATTAAAAAAATTAACACTTTTTATAAACTGCCTGCACAAATAATTATCAAGACCTGCCGAATAGGGGCGTGGTGGCTCAGTCGGTAGCGCGCCAGGCTCGTAATCTGCAGTTCCCAGGTTCGAGTCCCAGCTGGCAAAATTCCCTGCCCTCTCAGTCAGTAGGTGACACCGGTGGGCTTGGAAAGGCTGCCGTCCGTCGGATGGGACGTTAAGCCATTGTCCCGTGTTCTGGAGAGAGCCATACCCAGTGCACGTTAAAGAACACGCTAGATGGCCTTGACGGGAGGCTATCATCTGTCTCCCAACAGCTGTTCCAATGGGTCCCCTCTCCCAACCTTCTCTGAGCCTTCGGGGTCCTTGTGACCTGGCCATTTAGCCCATGGTGGCAAGAAAGTGCCACTCAGAGTTAAAACAACCCAACCTGCCTAATACTTCGTCGTATCACTGTACAGTTACCAAATTTCAAATTTTTCAATTCTCTGGGCCTAATTCCCGTTGAAATCGGTTTTGAAGTACTGTTAGCAGTCATCTATCTCAGCTGATGAACTGTAGCAGTTCAGTTTTGCCGTACAGTTCGTGCAAACAAAAGCCTGTCCCTCTCTCTGTGAGAGCCTTTTTTCCTCCCGCATTTGGCACGTTTGGCGGACTTTTTTGTGACTGTTGCCATTCTTCATACCCCCCCCCCCTCGAGCAACTGCTTGCTAAAAAGGTCTCACAGGAGCCTATCAGTTTACATGCCATAATAGGTCTTGTGATGATGGCGAGGCTGCAGTTCTCAGGTTCCGCTTGGGCCAGCGTTGAGATTTATCTCCGCAAAACTCCCCGCCCTGCCCACGGTCAGTAAGGACATCGATGGACTTGGAATGACCATCGTCCGTCGAATGAGACCTTAAGCCGTGTCTCCATGTGTGGGAGAGCCATACGTGCACGTTAACACTCTGGGTGGCCTTGACAACGTAATAGATACGCGACATTCCCGGTGCACCACAGCTCAAGGCTGTATATCACCATAAGGGAGATGTCACTGAAACCACTATGAACTAGAAAGCTCCTATCAATTAAACTTGCCTTACAATATTCCTGCCTACAGCGAGAGAAGACCTGTATGTGAAGAGAGAAGCACTGCTTGTTAGTATTGCCTGCTCGAAGATTTAATCATTGAGGTGCAGTGAGAGTGGGATCTTTTGAATTTTGAGCGATGCCTAGGAAAATGCCCATCACTCACTGAATTTTGCCAAGAAACTTGCCAATAAATAAATAAAAAGATCTTAGTCTTTGAATTTTGAGCCAGAAAAATAAAGTGGAAGTCCTAACTTTTAGGGTCCTCCGCAGTAGAGGCTCCTAGGTACTTCCATCGGAAGCCAAACCTCGAGGGACTCCAATCCTCTCGGCATGACCCCAACTTCGTCCTCTCCATCGAGCCGGGCACCACAGCCCGCTCGCCGTCTCGGCCTAACACCGTGCCGGGCCGCTTCGGGGACACCTGGCCAGTAGCCGGACAAACCCAGCCGGCGGCCCTCCCACAACCACGACAAAGCTTCGGCCTACCGGGGCTCACAACACTGCAGCACCCAGACCCCACTTCGCAGAGGAACCCAAGTTCCTCCACTGCAAAGCCATAAGTCCAAATCTCATTCATGTGGGACTCTTAGTTTGGCTGTTCCATCGATAAGCTCGCCGGCCACAGGTGGCCAACAAGGGCCGCGAGCCTCCAACTTCGTCCTCTCCATTGTGAACGGGCCGAAGCACACCAAGAGCATCCGTCCACCTACTTATCATCGGGACCGCCTCAGAGAGCCCACGAACGAGTGTGGGGGGGGAGGGACACAACTCAGTCCGCAAGTCGCTCCAAGAGCCCCAGGAACGGGGAGCACCAAATCCCACCCAGGGCCAATAGAACGGCCCCTCAATCTCGGCTGTGACCCCCCAGCTTCGCTGGGGAGAAGTGATCAAGCAAGCAGGACCGCCCCAGGGTGGCCTTGACAGGAGGCTACCATCTGTTCCCCAACAGCTATCCAGTATGTCCCCTCCCTCAACCTTCTCTGAGCTATCGGGGTTCTAGTGACCTGGCCATTTAATCCATTGTGTGCAAAAAGTATCGCTCATAGGTAAAACAACCCAACCCTTACCCAGGGCTCGAACCCAGGTCCCTTTGCTCTGCAGGCAAGAGTGGTAACCATTCACCCATGAGACGGCTAACACTTGGGATATTGTGTCCCGTGATTTTCTTCCGAGTTTCATCACCTTGGTTACGAACGCCCCTCCCCATCGCGCTCCAACTATGTGCCCCTTCCGAAGTCAGATTAGCTTTTTACCCATGTCACATTTGATTTTGCTCTCAACCTTGCTTTTACGCTTTTGAGTATACTACCTCATAGTGACGTAAAACACTTAAGTCAGCAAGAAATGTTGTATACATGGTACTTCGCGCGCGACGCAGTGTTCATAAGAATTTGGCCAGGCAATGTTTATGCTATTGTACATTGAATATTTTAAAATATATACCAAATAAACATTTTTTTTTTGTACAGTTAATGGTGAAACAAGTGCACTGTTTCCGTTAAACTCCCGCACTCATGGGGCGGGGGTGGCTCAGTCGGTAGCGCGCCAGGCTCGTAATCTGCAATTTCCAGGTTCGAGTCTCAGCTGGGTCAGCGTTGAGATTTATCTCCGCAAAATTCCCCGCCCTGCCCAGGTTCAGTTCGGGACACCGATGGCCTTAGAAAGTCCGCCGTCCGTCGGATGGGACGTTAAGCCGTGACCTCGTGTGCGGGAGAGCCATACCCTGTGCACGTTAAAGAACACGCTGGATGGCCTTGACGGGAGGCTACCATCTGTCTCCCAACAGCTGTTCCAGTGGGTCCCCTCCCCCAACCTTTTCTGAGCTTTCGGGGTCCTTGTGACCTGGCCATTTAACCCATTGTGTGCCAAAAAGTGCCGCTCAGAGGTAAAACAACCCAACCTATCCGTATACTCCATATCAGTTTATTGAGGAACTGGGTACTGTATTAAAAAGAATTAGGAGTAGAAATGTAATTCTGACTGGTGATCTGAATATGGATTTACTATTAAAAAATTATTATGTAAATGAATATTTTGATCTTCTCTCATCTCCTCAGATATTCCAGCTCTACGTGGGGCGGGGGTGGCTCAGTCGGTAGCGCGCCAGACTCGTAATCTGTAGTTCCCAGGTTCGAGTTCCAGCTGAGTGAGCGTTCAGATTTATCTCCGCAAAATTCCCCGCCCTGCCTTAGGTCAGTAGGGGACACCGATGGGCTTGGAAAGTCCGCCGTCCGTCGGATGGGACGTTAAGCCGTGGCTCCGTGTGCGGGAGAGGCATACTATGTGCACGTTAAAGAACACGCTGGATGGCATTGACGGGAGGCTACGATCTGTCTCCCAACAGCAGTTTCAGTGGGTCCCCCAACCTTCTCTGAGCCTTCGGGGTCCTTATGACCTGGCCATTTAGCCCATTGTGTGCAAAAAAGTGCCGCTCAGAGGTAAAACAACCCAACAACCCAACCCAGCTCTACGTAACTAGTGAAAGTAGAAAAACTATTACTGCTGTTTCATGTTTGTGGTAGCGAAGCAAATGGTGTTTGTATTAGTGCTGCAATAGTGATCGGTTCCTATTAACACGGATAATAAGAAGTTTGATATGCATCGTAAATTTTATGCATTAATTATTGACATAAAAATTGTTATGCATGAATCGATGTTTGTCGTAATTTTTTTCGGTGCAGAAGTGACCCTCGAAGAAGACTAAGAGCAGCTATGCAGTTGCTGTAATGGAAAAGGTTGCCGATTCGTCCTCTAAGGTATCGCAAAAACAGCAATCATTATCCTGTCTGGGGCACGCTTCATTTGCAGGTCACCATCACCTCTTATCAAAAGGCAAAGTTCTTCTAGTGTTAAGATAACGCGGAATGATTTTAAGGCTTTATCGCTGTCTCAGTTAATAGCGAAAAAGTTCAAATCACCTCTGGTGAACAAGGGATGCCTCTTTTCAGATTTAGTACTTCTAATGATAAAAATTCAGATTAACGAAATAATGTTTACTCAACTCAAAAAGAAATTCAATTAAACTCTTAAAAAAGTTCAATTGATCACTCTCCCTCACACGTACCACGGCTTTACGTCCCATCCGACGGACGGCGGCCTTTCCAAGTCCACCGGTATCCCTTATTGACCGAGGGGCAGGGCGGAGAGTTTTGCGGAGATAAATCTCAACACTAGTCCATGTGGGTTGGGTTGTTTTACCTCTGAGCGGCACTTTTTTGTACACCATGGGCTAAATGGCCAGGTCACATGGATCCCGAAGGCTCAGAGAAGGGGGGGGGGACCCACTGGAACAGCTGTTGGGAGACAGATGGTAGCCTCCCGTCAAGGCCATCCAGCGTGTTCTTTAACGTGCACAGGGTATGGCTCTCCCGCACACGGGGCAAAGGCTTAACGTCCCATCCGGCGGACGGCGGCCTTTCCAAGCCCATCGGTTTCCCCTACTGACCGTGGGCAGGGCGGGGAATTTTGCGGAGATAAATCTCAACGCTGACCCAATTGTGACTCGAACCTGGGAAGTCCATGTGGGACTCCAACTTTATATCTACAGATTATGAGCCTGGCACGCTACCGACTGAGCCATCCCGACCTTATCCTTTTAGCATCGGGCCGAATAGGAAAATATTATCTATAGTAAATACACAGAGTAACTGTTGACGTAGAATTCAAGAAATCAATACTTTATGGGCAAAAAAAAAAAATGTTATGCTCGCTGTTGTTGTTGGGCCAATATTTAGGATCGGGGGGGGGGGGGAGAATGCGATAAAAAGATAAAGAAATTAACTTTGTTTTTTACATTTTACTTGTCATGGGTATAGGGGACAAAGTAATAAGGAAAACATTTAAATATTAAATATAAAGTTTGTTTAAAACTCAAAACTGAAGTTAGTGTGTCGAAGCAGTATTTGAAGGAAGGGACAATCCAAGAAGTGTTACGGGACATTCGGCTTCCTTTTAAACGACTATTCACTTAAATACAGCAATATTTAAAAAAATTATTTTATACTTTTTTATTTTCGCACTGGCCAGATAAAATAGTTGAACGGGCCAGACTTCGTGCATGTCTGTTTTAAAGTTTAACTATTTTTCTTTAGTGCCCTTTAATGGTGAAATTTAAAGCTCTTATTCAAAAGAATCAGAAATTGCGAATCCCAAACATTCAGTTATTTTACCTCTGAGCGGCACTTGTATTTTGCACATAATGGCCTAAATGTCCAGTTCACTGGGATTGTGTTGGGTTGTTTTACCTCTGAGCGGCACTTTTTTGCACACCATGGACTAAATGACCAGGTCACATGGACCCCGAAGGCTCAGAGAAGGTTGGGGGAGGGGACCCACTGGAACAGCTGTTGGGAGACAGATGGTAGCCTCCCGTCAAGGCCATCCAGCGTGTTCTTTAACGTGCACAGGGTATGGCTCTCCCGCACACGGGGCCACGGCTTAACGTCTCATCCGACGGACGGCGGCCTTTCCAAGCCCATCGGTGTCCCCTACTGACCGTGGGCAAAATTCCCCGCCTGCCCACTGACCGTGGGCAGGGCGGGGAATTTTGCGGAAGTTCACTGGGAATATATGAGTCAAACGAAAGTTGGGGAAAGAGTAACCACTGGACAGTTGTTAAGAATGGTTGAACATTCACTTGTTCTTTAACGTGCACAGTCCACGCCTAAATATCTCATTGAACGGACGGCTGACTTTTCTAGCTCATCTGTGTCATTTTTCTAATCCATTGTAAAAACGTCAGGGGAGAAAAAGCTGGGACTCGACGCAGATGGCTCTTCGACAGTTCTCATAGATTGGCTATCCGAGTTGCAACCTTTATTTGGGCCTCTGCGTTATGGTTATTTTTTCACTTCTTTTTTCACTTTTTATTTTTTCGCAATGGACTAAATGATCACGTTAACGTTAGAAGCCGCTGAAGGATGAGAGCTCGGTCAGGAGGGGGATAAACTGGACAACTATACCGAGTCAGATGGAAACCTCCATTGAGGTCATCCAGTGTGCTCTTGGAACTTGTGCAGGGTATGCCTGTCAGACCTAACATCTTACCAATAAGAGCATTTGCACAAAATGACACGATTTCCTATTCGAGGGATGGCGGCCTTTCCAAGCTTGTAAGTGGCGATCCAAGGAACCATATTTTAGGAGGGGGGGGGGATACAGTGAACCACTCTCAAAAACTGAACTCATTGGAACAGTTCAATGGTTCTGACGCTTTCTCTTAGACTTTGGAAGTGGTGGAGACGACTGTCCTCCCCTCCCCCCACCTAAAATATGGTTCCTTGGATGCTATATTCTCCTCCTTGAGATCGCCACCGATTAATATCCTCTTGATCACCAAAAAAAAAAAACAGGAAACAGCGGAGAAATTTTCGATTCAAGCGCGACGACGATACGAACCTGGGAACATCGCGTTATCATTTTATCTCCTTCCCGATAAATCATAAATCAACGACCTGTCTATGGCAACTGTCGAAGGGTGAACTGCGCAGTCTCGTAGTCTCCACATTTGCCATGTACGCTACATCGCTGAAAGTCGTCTAAGATATATAGACGATTATGAGTAATCACTCATAATCGTGGGGGCGGGGGTGGCTCAGTCGGTAGCGCGCCAGGCTCGTAATCTGTAGTTCCCAGGTTCGAGTCCCAGCTGGGTCAGTGTTGAGATTTATCTCCGCAAAACTCTCCGCCCTGCCCACGGTCAGTAGGGGACACCGATGGGCTTGGAAAGGCCGCCGTCCGTCGGATGGGACGTTAAGCCGTGGCCCCGTGTGTGGGAGAGTCATACCCTGTGCACGTTAAAGAACACGCTGGATAGCCTTGACGGGAGACTACCATCTGTCTCCCAACAGCTGTTCCAGTGGGTCCCCTCCCCCAACCTTCTCTGAGCCTTCGGGGTCCATGTGACCTGGCCATTTAGCCCATGGTGTGCAAAAAAGTGCCGCTCAGAGGTAAAACAACCCAACTCATAATCGTGGCGACTGAGTGCCAGGAATCAGGCTAATTCTAACTGTGATGTAGAAATGGTAAATAAAAATAAAAAATAAATACCTCCCTCAAGGGGGCGGGGGTGGCTCAGTCGGTAGCGCGCCAGGCTCGTAATCTGTAGTTCCCAGGTTCGAGTCTCAGCTGAGTCAGCGTTGAGATTTGTCTCCGCAAAATTCCCTGCCCACTGTCAGTAGGGGACACCAATGGGCTTGGAAAAGCCGCCGTCCATCGGATGGGACGTTAAGCCGTGTCCCTGTGAGGGACAGCCATATCCTGAGCACGTTAAAGATCACACTGGATGGCCTTGACGGGAGGCTACCATCTGTCTCCAAACAGCTGTTCCAGTGGGTCCCCTCCCCCAACCTTCTCTGAGCCTTCGGGGTCCATGTGACCTGGCCATTTAGCCCATGGTGTGCAAAAAAAGTGCCGCTCAGAGGTAAAAGAACCCAACCCCCCTCAAGCAGCTGCTTGCCACAGAGGTCTGACAGGAGCCTGCCGGTTTATATGCCATAGTAGAAGGTCTGTAAGGATGGCAGGACCTCAGCAGAAAAACAACACACACATCCATGCCTTACCCGGGGCTCGAACCCAGGTCCCTTAGATCAGTAACCAAGAGCTCTGAAAATATGCATCTAGGGAACATGGGTCGTAGATCTCGGAAGAAATCCAAAATTTGAACTCCGACGTATCTTTCAAGGTGCAACAGAGGTCACGTAAAGGTCAAACCTTGATCATCTACGAGTGCTAGAACATGAAAATTAGTATCTGGAGTTGTTTCGGGTTGCAGATCTCGGAAGCTTTTTGAAAGTTTGGATCCGAGGGGTGGGGGTGGGGGGGGGGTGAGATGGAAATTCCTTTGAGGTCAAAGGTGAAATCATCTCGATCTACCAGTGCTAATGAGCTAAACATTGGTGCTTGGGTATTTTAGTTCTTGGAACTCAGAAATTTTGTGAAACTCTGGTTGCGATGGATCCTTCTAGATCAAAGGCGAAATTTTTATATACTGGTACTAGAGCGCTGAAAAATTGTGCATAGAACTATATCGGTTCGTATATCTCTGAAATATTAAGAAACTAGCAGATTTGGGTTGGGTTGTTTTACCTCTGAGAGGCACTTTTTTGCACACCATGGGCTAAATGGCCAGGTCACATGGACCCCGAAGGCTCAGAGAAGTTTGGGGGAGGGGACCCACTGGAACAGCTGTTGGGAGATAGATTGTAGCCTCCCGTCAAGGCCATCCAGCGTGTTCTTTAACGTGCACAGGGTAGGGCTCTCCCGCACACGGGGCCACGGCTTAACGTCCCATCCGACGGACGACGGCCTTTCCAAGCCCATCGGTGTCCCCTACTGACCGTGGGCAGGGCGGGGAATTTTGCGGAGATAAATCTCAACGCTGACCAGCTGGGACTCGAACCTGGGAACTACAGATTACGAGCCTGGCGCGCTACCGACTGAGCCACCCCCGCCCCGAAACTAGCAGATTTACCCGGCGTCGCTCATATCTGAAACTCTTTAACGTATGTAGCAGATGTCATTTCCCACGTCGCAAGCTTCCAATGACATAAAACTCACTGCGATCGTTCCGTCCCCCTCTCATTACACTCTCCCCCCCTGGAAAATATTTATCCTCTTCTTTGAAGGGAGATCTGCAACTTTCTAAAGTATAGAGAGATGGCATTCCCCATGTCACAAATTTTCATTGGCATAAATTTGGTTGGTTGGTTGTTTTACCTCTGAGCGGCACTTTTTTGCACACCATGGGGTAAATGGCCAGGTCACATGGACCCCGAAGGCTCAGAAAAGGTTGGGGGAGGGTACCCACTGGAACAGCTGTTGGGAGACAGATGGTAGCCTCCCGTCAAGACCATCCAGTGTGTTCTTTAACGCGCACAGGGTATGGCTCTCCCGCACATGGAGCCACTGCTTAACGTCCCATCCGACGGACGGCGGCCTTTCCAAGTACATCGGTGTCCCCTACTGACTGTGGGCAGGTGGGGGAATTTTGCGGAGATAAATCTCAACGCTGAACCAGCTGGGACTCGAACCTGGGAACTACAGATTACGAGCCTGGCGCGCTACCGATTGGCATAAAACTTATTGCGATAGTATGCATACCACCCTGCAATTTCCCCCACCACCACCAGGGTAAAAATTTTATTCCTTCTTCTAGGGGAGGTTTGAAACTCTCTAAGGTAATATAGTAGATGGCATCCCCATTTCGCGAGCTCACATTTGCATAAAACTCATTACGATAGATTCGTTCCTCTCCTCCACTCTCCCTCCTTGGTAAACATTTCATCCTCCTCTTTTAGGGGAGGTCTAAAATTTTCTAAAGTATATATAGTAGGTGGCATTCCGCACATCGCAAACTTTCATTTGGCATAAATTCGTTAATTTCTATTTCTCAATTCCCCGCCCTGCCCACGGTCAGTAGGGGACACCGATGGGCTTGGAAAAGCCGCCGTCCGTCGGATGGGACGTTAAGCCGTGCCCCCGTGTACGGGAGAGCCATACCCTGTGCACGTTAAAGAACACGCTGGATGGCCTTGACGGGAGGCTACCATCTGTCTCCCAACAGCTGTTCCAGTGGGTCCCCTCCCCCAACCTTCTCTGAGCCTTCGGAGTTCATGTGACCTGGCCATTTAGCCCATGGTGTGCAAAAAAGTGCCGCTCAGAGGTAAAACAACTCAACAACCCAAAAATTCTGTTTCTCGCACCGATTAATTTCTATTAGTACATGTACTGTATAGGAAGTAAAATATTGCACTTCATAAACATTTGTTTAATTCTATATTTTGCTTACAGGTCTCTATGCTGAGAGCCATGGCATGGTTCAGAACTATATGTATGACCAAGAGAATGACGACTACTTCCTCATGACTCCCCATCCCAATGCCTCTCACAGTCATTGGTGGAATAGGTCTGAGCCTCTGTGGGTGACAGCTGAGAAGTCAGGCATTCGGACTGCCATGTATTGGTGGGATGGATGTCAAGTCCTTATCCGCGACACAAAGCCAACTGTTTGTCATCCCTACAAAGAATTCACCGGTTGGGAGACTGTGTACGATGACACGTATAAAGTCTTGGTAGATGTTCTTGAAGACTTCAAAATAGGAAAGTATCGACTAGCTATGGTGTACTTTGAACCAGTGGATGCCATAGGTTAGTATCTATATCTTTTTTCTTTGGACAAGATTCTCTACGTTCCGTTCCAGCTTTTCAGTAACACCAGAAGCACTACATGTATATATTGTTTGGATTGGATTGTTTTACCTCTGAGCGGCACTTTTTTGCACACCATGGCTAAATGGCTAGGTCACAAGGACCCCGATGGCTCAGAGAAGGTTGGGGATCCACTGGAACAGCTGTTGGGAGACAGATGGTAGCCTCCCGTCAAGGCCATCCAGTGTGTTCTTTAACGTGCACAGGGTATGGCTCTCCCGCACACGGGGCCACGGCTTAACGTCCCATCCGACGGACGGCGGCCTTTCCAAGCCCATCGGTGTCCCCTACTGACCGTGGGCAGGGCGGGGAAATTTTGCGGAGATAAATCTCAACGCTGACCCAGCTGGGACTCGAACCTGGGAACTACAGATTACGAGCCTGGCGCGCTACCGACTGAACCACCCCCGCCCCTATATATATGTATATATATAGAGAGAGTATCCTGTATAGACCTTCGATGATCATTGAATTATGATTCCCTCCATGTGATTCCAGTTGGATCAGCGTTGAGATTTGTCTCCGTAAAATTCCCCGCCCTTCCCACGGTCAGTAGGGGACACCGATGTTCTTGGAAAGATCGACGTCCATCGGATGGGATGTTAAGCCGTCGCTCCGTGTGCGGGAGAGCCATACCCTGTGCACGTTAAAGAACAAGCTGGATGGCCTTGACGGGAGGCTACCATCTGTCTCCCAACAGCTGTTCCAGTGGGTCACCTCCCCCAACCTTCTACGAGCCTTCAGGGTCCTTGTGACCTGGCCATTTAGCCCATGATGTGCAAAAAAGTGCCATTCAGAGGTAAAACAACCCAACTCTCCTGCCCAATGATTAGAGTCAGTAACAACGTAGGCATTGAAGTCACCTAGTACGAGAATATCTCCTTTCTTGACAGAATTCATAATATTCTGAAACTGTACGTGAAAAAAACCCCCCTATATTTCTCATTCGCATCACGACCCTCAAGGGGAAGGGGTGGCAATAACAGCAGATAATGTTTCTCTCATCCATGTTTTAATTTTAGCTGTCAAAAAACTTTCACTAATTAATTTCTGTCCTAAAAACATCATTGGCATATTTGCTGAAAAGCAAAGTTGCATCTTTCCTAGCTTGCTATTATCACAACCTGAAAAGAGAAATTTAAGATTATTTTTAAGGATCTGACAGAAACTTATTTATTTGCCCATCTGTAAGCCTAGAACGTCCAGGTTATATCACTGACATTACTGCTCGAGGACATCAAGAGAAATAGTTTCCGTTAAAAATCGTCACTTTCCTGGTAGCAATGGAAAGAAAATAGTTAGAAATCAGTAGTAGTATCACAGGAGATGCCCTGTAGACATGAGATTTATGAAAGAGTTAGCTGAAAGTATTTAGGTTCGCCGTGAGTGGGATTCGAACTCATGCCTACCCAGTTACATGCCAAACGTACCTGTCTGTTTCCCGACATAGACATCTCCACGAGCGAATGAAATAATATTCGGGAAAGTACACAAGTCACAGTAACAAAAAGATAAAGTTAGCCGCTAACACTGTTTATTTTAACACTGTTGCATTAAGCAGAGGTAAAACAACCCAATAACCCAACCCATAATTTGAAAGGTTAAAATCAAATCCAAAATATATTCTTTGCCCACTCTCCAAATTTTATAGGGTGGACAATTGCCCACCCTTTCGCATGCCACCGATGGTAGATGAAATACTTTCCATCTACATGCACTAGATCAGTCGCACTTCGAATGCAATTTAAATTTAGCCAATCAGGTTTTATCAAGCGTAAGGATGATAGGTTTGTTAACAAGCAAACACAAGAAATTACCTGTAGGCTGCCAACAATCTTGATTGTAGAGGAAAAAAATGTTTTGAGCTGGACGGGATTCAAACTGAATCTCCTGGCGACATAGGGGTTGGCTCAGTCGGTTGGGTTGTTTTACCTCTGAGCGGCACTTTTTTGCACACCATGGGCTAAATGGCCAGGTGGACCCCGAAGGCTCAGAGAAGGTTGGGGGAGGGGACCCACTGGAATAGCTGTTGGGAGACAGATGGTAGCCTCCCGTCAAGGCCATCCAGCGTGTTCTTTAACGTGCACAGGGTATTGCTCTCCCGCACACGGGACCACGGCTTAACGTCCCATCCGACGGTCGGCGGCCTTTCCAAGCCCATCGGTGTCCCCTACTGACCGTGGGCAGGGCGGGGAATTTTGCGGAGATAAATCTCAACGCTGACCCAGCTGGGACTCAAACCTGGGAACTACAGGTTGCGAGCCTGGCGCGCTACCGACTGAGCCACCCCCGCCCCGGCTCAGTCGGTAGCGCACTAGGCTCGTAATCTGTAATTCTCAAGTTCGAGTCAAGATTTTTCTTCCCTAAACCTTCACCCTGCCCTTGGTGTGAAAGGGGACATTGATGGGCTTGAGAGGCAATCGTCTGTCGGATGAAGCATCTAACTGTGGTCCCGTGTGCGGAAAGCCATACACTATGCACTTTAAGGAACATGCTGGATGACCTTGACAGGAGGCTACCATCTGCCTTCTAACAGCTGTCCAGTGGGTCCCTTCTTTCAGCCTTTTGGAAGCCTTGTGATCTGACCATTTCGATAGACTATTGTGTGCAGAAAAGTGCCTCTCGTAGGTAAGACCAGAGGCGTAACTAGGGTATGGCAGGCATGGCACGTGCCATGGGCGCCACTGAAGGGGGGTGGGGGGGGGGGGCGAAAACGCGCCTAACGTATAAATACGAAAATAAAAATATTTTTGTAGATATAAATATGTGTATTAAAAGACTCCAAGCATGCGTTTTTCGTTTGTTTGTCACGGTTCTCTAGGCCTCTAGCTCTCTTTCTGTCTACAAATGAGATTTTGTACTTGAAAAAAAAAAGAGATGCAGAATAGTAGCGTGTGCAGTGTTGTGTTAAAGCCGTTCGGAATATGGGGAATCCCCGTCGTGGATTTTCCGTCGCGTAGCACGTGCATCGGTATTCTAACGTAGATACGATAGCCGAGAGTCGGTCTCTTTAAGTCTGTTGTAATGTTTTTTTTGTTTTTCGTTGTTGCTCAATTCAAATTCCGAATAACGTTCGCATTATACATAGTTGATAGTTTCCCGATCCTGAATAATATCTAAATTACGTTTTAAACTACAAATTTGTTGAGTGTTAAAGTGGCCAGTGTTTTTTTTATAAATCTAAGAGATATTAAGGTAAATATATATTTTTATATTTTTTTAAGTAGTTAAAATTGGTTTTAAATTTCAATTCTATTCTACTTAAGAGGGAACATTAATAAAAATATTAATTTCTTTACTATGAGGATATTGAAGTAAAATTTGTAAATGATATACTTCTTGAAGAATATCATATATTTATTCATACGTTTATCAAATTTTATTTCGTGATTTTTGAAAAATGGCTGTTAACCAGGGTTCGTATTTAAAATAATATTTTTTCCGCAAATCGCAAATTATAAATAATTGTTTTCTTTTTTAAACTTTAGAAAATAGTACCTGAGAACTGAGAACTATGAAACGTTCATTTGGATATGAGAAGAAGAAAGAAAGCGGAGCTGCAGGTCGAAAAAGACGCGTGTTAGAGGCAAAAGAAGTAGAAAAAAGCAGCAAAATTTTTAAGACGTTTTTACAAAAATCAAACACAAACACGACTTCTTCAGAATGTTCTGAAAAATCTGCAAATTCTAAAGAATTAGAAGATGCTGGGTCAAGTTCAACCGAGAAAGAATTTGTTACGGCATCTAATGATGCAGAAAAGATATCTGAAAATATGTTGACAAGGCCTTCAGAGAATTCTAATTCTAGAAAGTCTGCTACTTCTGAAGAATTAGAAGATGGGTCTGACAAAGAAATAGATATTGATGACGTTGAAGTAAATAAAAACTTGATATACAAAGACGCAGAAAATATTAAAAATCCCATATCTAGATCGATTGAAGAACACGACATCGGTCTTCTTAAGTTTAGTGAAGAATCGGGAAAGGCAATTGTAACTGATGGATTGAGAATAGAAATAATAAAACTCGGTTCTAAGTATTTCCAAAACATCGATGGTCCTTTTTTGCCCAATAACAATCGTTCTATGAACAAAACTTGGTTCAAAAAACATTAGGAAATGGTTTTGGTGAGCAAGTGATGCGTTCATGGTTAGTTTATTCACCTTCCAAAAAGTCTGCCTTTTGTATTTGCTGTCTTCTTTTTTCCCGGTTCGATAACCAATCTAGTTTGGAGCAAGAAAGCGGATTTAAGCAATGGAAAGCACCTGAGAGAATGAGTGTTCATGAAAATTCCAAAAATCATCGACAATGCTTTACTCAGTGGAAAGAAATGGAAAGAAATTTACTTAACAACAGAGGCATAATTGATGCAGAACTTCAAGAGCAAATTCAAAGAGAAAGTCAGAAGTGGTGTAATATTTTGAAAAGACTTTTACACTGCATCAAATACCTTCGGTACAAAACCTGGCTTTGCGAGGCCACAGAGCGTCACTTCAGTCAGATTTTAATACAGGAAATTTACTTGGTTTGTTGAAACTAATTTCTAATTTTGACCCTGTCGTAAAAGAACACATAAGATTTGCGGAGAGCCATCCCGGATCCACTTCATATCTTTCACCGAAAATACAGAACGAGTTTATACACATCATGGCATCCACTGTTCGTGATAGTTTGCTAGAAAGAATACGTAAAGCAAAGTATTATGGACTAATGTTTGACTCAACTCCTGATCAAGCTCATCGTGAACAAATGTCTGAGGTAGTAAGATATGTTGACATAAATTTTGAGAAAAAAACTGTTCAGATTAAAGAATCATTTCTCGGTTTTATACAAATAAGCGGTAAGGACGCTGCAAGCTTGGTTCAAGAAATATTGAAGCAGCTAGAGAGAGACAATATGAATTTACAAGATTGTAGGTCACAGTGCTATGATAATGCGTCTGTTATGGCCGGACACAAGACTGGTGTTCATCAAAGAATCAAGAAAAAAAACAACATGGCTATATTTGTGAATTGTGATAATCATTCACTCAATTTGGTAGGCGTCCATGCAGCCAAAGAAGAAGTGATTATGATAACTTTTTTCGGAACCATCGATGCACTTTATGTTTTCTTCTCTCGTTCAACCCAGCGCTGGGAAAAGCTCAAAGCTGTTGTACCTGTGGCTTTAAAGTCTGACTCCGATACCAGGTGGAGCGCAAAAACGGAATCAGTAAAACCTGTTAACAAATATCTCGAGGAAATAGTTGAAGTTCTCCAGAACATAATGGACGATGAAAGCGCGACTAGTGAAACTAAAAGCGACGCAAAGCAACTCTATAATCGAATATTAACATATGACTTTCTAACGTTGCTTGGGTTTTGGAACAAGATCTTAATTCGTATTGACCGCGTTCAAAAGAAGTTGCAGGATCCTAAAATGAACTTTCATGATGCAGCTTTAGATTTAAAAGCTCTCCAAAATTATTTTCATGATGAAAGAGAAGTGTTAGTTAGTGACTCACTGAAAGAAGGAATTCGAATTTGCAATGAATGGGACATTGAATTTGAAAGACGTCAAAAAAGAAAGAAAAGAATGGATGGCGAAACATCGAGAGATGCTGCTTTATCAGCTAAAGAAGACATGGAAAGAGTTATGAAAGGGACTTGCGACCGTCTATTCAATGAATTAAAAAGCAGAAGCGTTCGTTTACAAGAAATTGATGAAAAATTTGGATTTCTACTTGATATAGAAGGGTTGTGTTTTAAAACCGAAACAAGCTCCTTGAAAGAGCGTTGTGAAAAATTTGGAGAAGCCTACAGTTGTGATGTGGATGGGCAAGAATTATATGAAGAAATTTTGGATTTTAGAACGCTGCTAACAAGCCGTACCGAAAAAATATCAAGCCCCGAACAATTACTTAATTTTATAGTTCAGTATGGAGATGAAAACGTTTTTCCGAATATGCGTATAGCATTGCAAATATTGCTGACAATCGCGCTTTCTATTGCCAGTTGTGAAAGATCATTTAGCAAATTAAAATTGATACTTTCATATTTGAGAGCCTCGATGGGCCAAAGTCGATTATGTGATCTTGCATTACTGAGCATAGAACGAGAAATGACTGAAGAAATTGACTTTGATAATATAATTAAACAATTTGCGTCAGCTAAAGCAAGAAAGATAAATTTGTAATAAAGTGTTAGTAGATTTAATTTGTGTGCTTTTTTTTTACCAAATTTTAAAGTAGTTTTTAGAAAATAAAACGTAAGCAACCTATCGTCGGACGGTCGGAGAGGGGCGCAAAATCGGTGTTTGCCATAGGCGCCAGTTACCCTAGGTACGCCTCTGGGTAAGACAACCCAACCCAAAGCTATTTTGAAAAATAAACCATTTTATTGTCTCTAACCTATTATTTTTGCTTTATGCTCAGGACATAAATACGGCCCGGACTCAAAGAATCTGGATGAAAGCCTACAAAAGTTAGACCATATTCTTGATCAACTGCAAGATGAAATTCACCACAAAAACCTGGAAGAAAAGGTAAAGTCACTTTTCTTAGCTGGTTTTGAACTGCTGATTTTAAAACTTGTTCTTATTATTTATGTTACCTCTCATAGAAAACGAACTTTATATTGATATTTTTTTAGCACTAAATGTATATATACATTGATCAGAACAGATTACTTAATTGCTATTGCATTCATAGGTTGTTTTTTTTTGGCAGGAAAGCTTTATAATTCTCTGTCAGAAGGTGTACATCTATTAAAAGTGTCACATTATACATACTTTAAAAATATTATGGGTGTTAAATTTGCATCTCCTTTATCAGAAAGCCAGGGGACCAACTTTATGAAGTCAGTTTAAGAAGTCCTACCATATAGACACTTCTTATATTTTTTATTCTTATATTATTACTGGTGTGCTCTGTGCTTATTTTTACATTAATGTTTATCTATAAATATATTTTATTTAGGAGAAAAATTATTTGTATTAATTAGCATTATAATATTTGATAATAAATATGAATAATTTTCTTTCTAAATAAAACATATTTATAGATAAACAGTATAAAGATTATCACAAAAGTCCACCAGTAATAATATTAGAATCAAAAATATAAGAAGCGTCTATATGGTAGGACTACTTAAGTGACGTCATAAATCTGGCCCATTGGCTTTCTGGTATAGGAGGTATTGGTTATACCAAAGTAATATTGAAGGTTTATTTTAAAATAATGAAAATTTGTATTAATTTTCGTCATGTTATTATTCGGTATATTTTCTTCAGAGCAAATTACGAAAAATTTATTAAAAATCGAATTGTGACAATCTCAGGAGAAATGTACAACAGTTATTCACGAAAGTAAGCATTCGCTTGTAGAAGAAATGAAAATGGATATATAAAACATTTTCTTAATATTAACATTAAAAACGTTAATAATTAATATAACGTTAACGAAAAATAATACAGTACCAGTTTTCCATATTTTAAAATAAAGTTTCAATATTACTGTGGTTTGAGGGGCGGGGGTGGCTCAGTCGGTAGCGCGCCAGGCTCGTAATCTGTAGTTCCCAGGTTCGAGTCCCAGCTGGGTCAGCGTTGAGATTTATCTCCGCAAAATTCCCCGCCCTTCCCACGGTCAGTAGGGGACACCGCTGGGCTTGGAAAGGCCGCCGTCCGTCGGATGGGATGTTAAGCCGTGGCCCCGTGTGCGGGAGAGCCATATCCTGTGCACGTTAAAGAACACGCTGGATGGCCTTGACGGGAGGCTACCATCTGTCTCCCAACAGCTGTTCCAGTGGGTCCCATCCCCCAACCTTCTCTGAGCCTTCGAAGTCCATGTGACCTGGCCATTTAGCCCATGGTGTGCAAAAAAGTGCCGCTCAGAGGTAAACCAACCCAACTGTGGTTTGACACCCATAATATTTTTGAAATATGTATAATGTAGCACCTTCTGACAGAGAATTTTAAACTTTCCTCAAAAATTGAACGAAATGCTTTTTGAACTGTACTTCACCTTTTTTTGAACTTTAGTAGCAAGGAACTGAATCATCTGTAAATATCTAGAAGATCGAGTATGTTTTATAAATCTGCATTTTTAGGACTGTTTTTTCAAATATTTTAATACCTGTACTACATATAGTTTTCTAATTTGTAAGATGCTACATTTTAAAAGTTTCTCATTCTTTTCATGATTGCATACTGCAATGGTTTTAATGCTGATAAATAAGTACAGTCGCTCAAAAAAGTATCCGAACACTGCAGTTGATTATAGAATTCAGAAAAAATATCTGGCAACGATTTTTTTTTAGAAATTAGTGATCTAGCAACCTTCGTGTCACGTGACAAAAAATCTTGCCAGATCACTAATTTAAAAAAAAATCGTTGCCAGATATTTGTTCTGAATTCTGTAATCAACCATAGCGTTCGGATACTTTTTTGAGCGACTGTACCAGCCCAAGATAATAATCCGTGTAACAAATAAAGTTTTATCCAAGAGATGTAAATAATACAGCATTTGTTGTTTTTAATTGAAAAACACTCCGTTGCTGTTTTCGTTGTGTTTTCAAAGCAAGTGGGAAACAAGTAATAAAGGAAAGAATTTAATTTTTTTTTCTAGGTAAATTTGGTGGTGGTGTCTGACCATGGAATGACGGTCTCTGATCCAAAGAAAGTCACGGCAATATCGCTGGAACCCCACATGGATTTAAATGACATAGAGTTAATGCTGGACAGAGGATCTATGTGCATGATTCTTCCAAAGTCAAACATGGTGGAAAAGGTGAGAAATAAATTGCTGACTATTTCTGTGCAGGGGGATTTCTTGGATGAAATACAGCGGCGAAGAAAGGGGGAGGGACTCAGCTGGCTACAGTAAATAAATAAATAAATAAATAAATACCCCCTCAAGCAGCTGCTTGCCATAGAGGTCTGACAGGAGCCTGCCAGTTTATATGCCATAGTAGAAGGATCTGAGAGGATGGCAGGACCTCAGCAGAAAAATGACACATACATCCATGCCTTATCCGGGGCTCGAACCCAGGTCCCGTAGATCAGTAGCCAAGCGTGCTAACCACTCGGCCACGGGACGGCTACAGTCGCTCAAAAAAGTATCCGAACGCTACGGTTGATTAATATAAAAAAAATTTTAAATACCCCTCAAGCAGCTGCTTGCCACAGAGGTCTGACAGGAGCCTGTCAGTTTATATGCCACAGTAGGAGATCTGAGAGGATGGCAGGACCTCAGCAGAAAAACGACACACACATCCATGCTTAATCTGGGGCTCGAACCCAGGTCCCTTAGATCAGTAGCCAAGCGTGCTAACCACTCGGCCACGGGATTGATTACAGAATTTAAAAAAAATATATCTGGCAACGATTTTATTTTTTTAGAAATTAGTGATCTGGCAACCTTCGTGTCACGTGATCAGATCACTAATTTCTAAAAAAATCTTTGCCAGATATTTTTTCTGAATTCTGTAATCAACCATAGTGTCCGGATATTTTTTAATATATATAATGCGTATGAATATATAATGCAATGAAATGGAGCGTGTGCAGTTACCGTTCAAGCAAACTGGAGCGGTTGTGGTTAATGTTCACAGCACATTGGATCGTGTGAGCTCACAAAAACCTGGAACGTGTGGGCCCACTCACAGAAATTTTGAGCGTGCGCAGTTACCGTTCACAGCAAACTGGAGCGTGTGCAGTAACTGCACACGCCCCAGTTTGCTGTGAACGGTAACTGGAGCGTGTACAGTTGCTGTACACGCTCCAAATATTTTTCCTGAATTCTGTAATCACGTGACACGAAGGTTGCCAGATCACTAACTTCTAAAAAAATCGTTGCCAGATATTTTTTCTGAATTCTGTAATCAACCGTAGCGTTCGGATACTTTTTTGAGTGACTGTACTCCCCCTTCTGGTTACTATTAATTTAAATACCTTTTTATTCTATGTTTTACAATAGTATTCTGATTTTTAAAACGCAATTTCACGTACTGATAATGCTGGCATAAATAAATAAATACTTATATTTTTCTATTATTTACTTTAATATAAATTTTGAAGCACTTCATGTATAGATTTAAGAATTTTGTAAATTACAGAAATTTCTCTATAATTTAAAACGGATTATTTTCATTGCCTCTTCCCCCAGATATCAAGTTTCACTTTGAACTCCGCCAAATATTAAATACTAATAACACCCATTGGCGCGAAACGTTTCGATAAGTTCATTCACAACATTCCACTACTTTCAGTCGTAACTCCCGCCAAATTTTTGGCGCCAAACGTATCTCGATCGATAACTTCATTCGCTTACTACTCCATTCGCAGGGTAGGCGACGACAGCGCCCCAGAAATCTCGGAGCCTTTTCGAGGGATCATTCCCGACCCACGGCAGTTAGGAACCCCATCTGTCACACCAAGAGGGTCAGAGCTAAGTGGGACCGATCGCTCAAGTAGCTGCGGAACCACGGGGAAATTGCCACCGATGACGTCATACGTGTCCGCCTGCCCTTTCGGGAATTACGGCTAATATATAATACGATGATTTTTCAGCCCTACTCCCAATATAAAATTCAATCGTTGAACTTAAAACCCCAAATACCCTAGTCATTAATTTTTACCCTCTAATACCCAGTAGTTAAAATTTGACGTCAAAGGATATGTCGTATCCCTAATTTCACAATGCTTCTGACACCTACAATCCGAAATACCCCCAGGCACCAATTATTAGCTCTCTAGCACCAGTAGATCTAAATTTGACCTATGACCTCTAAGGACCCACCTGATTTTAAAATTTCGTAACGTTTCCAACATCTGCAACCCAAACCATCCCCAGACACCAATTTTCACATTTCCAACACTCGCAGTTTAAGGTTTCACCTCTATGTGGCCTTTATATGACCTTAAAGGACAAGTCGGAGGCCAAATTACGGATTTTTCCCGAGATCTATGATCCGGATTACCCCTAGGAGCAAATCTTCAGAACTCCATTTCTGCTTCATAGTTAGAATTAGAGTATCCCCTGTCATTCAATTAAACAATCCAGTCCGTCAATAACTCAGTTACTCACGATCATCTGTATATAAAAAAAAATACCCCCTCAAGCAGCTGCTTGCCACAGAGGTCTGACAGGAGCCTGTCAGTTTATATGCCACGGTAGGAGATCTGAGAGGATGGCAGGACCTCAGCAGAAAAACGACACACACATCCATGCAATATATTATATATAAAATATCTATTTCTTTTAATCCACATTGAAAACTATTTTCTTTCCATCCTACGTATTATATTACATTGGTTATTAGCACGTAGAGATCACGATTAATAGAACGAATGACTTTATCTCATCTAGGTTTACAGAGATCTTAAAAATGCCAACATCACAGGACTTCATGTGTTTAAGAAAGAGGAAGTTCCAGAGTCTTACCACTACAGGAGTAACGCTCTAATTTTGCCAATAGTCCTTCTGGCAGATCAAGGTTTTTTCATTCAGCCAGTAAGTAAAAAAAATTATATGTAAGAAATTCTCTGCTTGGGAATGATATCTTTAGGATTTAGACATTTGAGATGTGTAGGAGGAAGGCAGGTCCGTAACCAGAGCCGGTGCCGTTGAAGTTCATCACCCCATTGTAAGCTCATCAGCACTTTCTAACAGGTTCGGGGGTCGATAGCACGAGCTATTCGTAAGCTGCAGTTGGAGTTTTTGCACACAATGGGCTAAATGACCAGGTCACAAGGACCTCAAGGGCTCAGAGAAGCTTGGAAGAAGGGAACGCACTGCTGGGAGCCTCCCATCAAGGCCATCCAGCGTGTTCTTTAACATGCATGAGACGGATGGCGATCTTTCCAAACCCATCGGTGTCTCTTTTCCGAACTGGGATGGGGGTGCCTTAGTACCGCCGCTCAGCGGTAAAACAACCCAAGTCACTAATTTTGTTGAAATTTTCTTATTATTGCTGATAAGACTGGGGAATTAATAACATATAACTGTAATATTTACAATTAGGACTTATTCAATAGTAATAAATAATTAAATAATTCTTTTAATAATGTGAACCTTTGACAAATTAAAAGTTATTTAATTGATGTGTGTGCTCTTTTTTACATTTTTGAATATATTTTTGTATTTTAAATAAAAATAGTGTGTGCATATCATTTGTTTTACAGTTTTTTAGGACATTTACCACTTTTCGAGGATGACTTTGCTAGACATAGAATAAAATTAATAGTATCATGACAAAAAATGACAAATTAATATTATTAATTAAAAGGCAGAAAATATATTTTCAATAAGTATCTATATTTTCCCAGAAAATGAATGGTCAAATGTTTTGTGGTTGTCCGTTTTTTGTAACAATGTCCAAGTCACAAAATTCAAATGAAGAACCACATTTATCGGAGACTGGATTTTATTTTTTAGTATGGGTCATTAACTGAGATTTCCAGAGATTGGTAAAAAATGCCACGCCATTTATACTGTCTAAATATATAAGAAAATAATAATATACGAAATCAAAATTGCTCTTAGTGAGTTCGTTTTTCCAATTTGGGTACTTAACCAGTGAGAGATGGGGCAAATCTCAAACTTCGAAATTGTAGGATGGCTGAAAATTGAGATTAAAATTTAATGACTTTTTTGTGCAATTTGTTTTCATCTTATTTGTTGTTGGGGCGGGGGTGGCTCAGTCGGTAGTGCGGCAGGATCGTAATCTGAAGTTCCCAGGTTCGAGTCCCAGCTGGGTCAGCGTTGAGATTTAACTCCGCAAAATTCCCCGCCCTGCCCACGGTCAGTAGGGGACACCGATGGGCTTGGAAAGGCTGCCGTCTGTCGGATGGGATGTTAAGCCGTAACCCTTGTGAGGGAGAGCCGTACCTTGTGCACGTTAAAGAACACGCTGGATGGCCTTGACGGAAGGCTACCATCTGTCTCTCAACAGTTGTTCCAGTGGGTCCCCTTCCCCAACCTTCTCTGAGCCTTCGGGGTTTTTGTGACCTGGCCATTCAGCCCATGGTGTGCAAAAACGTGCCGCTCAGAGATAAAACAAACCAACCCATCTTAATTGTTACTCTATTGCATGTGCTTTTGAAGTTTAAAATAATAATACCCCCTCAAGCAGCTGCTTGCCATAGAGGTCTGACAGGAGCCTGTCAGTTTATATGCCATAGTAGAAGGATCTGAGAGGATTACTAGCCTTAAAAAGCAATTGCGCCTGTATTTTTCACTTCCGCTGCAATTTATTCTCTCTTCTCAAATGTTTTTTGCTATCTACCTGTTCTGATTTTTACCCTTTGATGTACCAGATAGAAACAAACCCGAAGCACCATTTTTCATTTTTATAAGCTCCACATCCCGGTAGAGTTTGGTGTTTCCCCATACCCTAAAATCTCAGTGTTCGTTTAATTGCACAAAATATCGTGCATTTTTTTTTAAACACTAGTGTTATTAGTATAATACATATTGCTTTAGATAGCTCTTGTTGGAAGTCATATCGGCGGTGACTCCTTCATATGATCACTGTTAAAATAACTTCAAATTTGCTACTGCATAATAATAAGCCCACTAATGTGCACTGCATACGATGCTCAAAGTGGAACTCGCAACACCAAGAAGGAATGGAAGTAGAGATATGAAAATCGCAGGATGCAATCGGCCATCAGAGATATTCAAATGATTAAAGTTCTGCAGCGAATGGACGCATGGCACCTAGCTGAGCCACGGATAAATACCAGGTGCCCATGAGCTCGTATCATAACAGGACTGACAGTAAGGTTGGAGTGCGCTGCGAAAATGTTCGGAACATGCCTTGCAGACGGCGGTGGAACCATTATGCACAATTGACGCCTTCTGAGAGAACACAAATCGTCGATATCCGAGAGCGTGGATTGAGCCTTTGAGCGATTGCAAGACACATGGGGCGCAATATGAGCACAGCACAACAGTGCATCTCACACAACTTCATGGGGCGCAATATGAGCACAGCACAACAGTGCATCTCACACAACTTCATGGAGCACCCAATGCACGAAGGACAGGTACGAGACCAGCATGCCGCACTACAGTATGTGAAGATCACATGCTCCGTAGGAGTACAGTTCACAACCGTTTCGCCACAGCGACTGTGCAGAAGAATGAAGAATGATGCAGGAATGAGGGTGAGATGTCCAGTTCAGCATCTGCCATTGCAGCAAAATTACCAGTTACACCTGGGGGGCGGGGGTGGCTCAGTCGGTAGCGCGCCAGGCTCGTAATCTGTAGTTCCCAGGTTCGAGTCGCAGCTGGGTCAGCGTTGAGATTTATCTCCGCAAAATTCCCCGCCCTGCCCACGGTCAGTAGGGGACACAGATGGGCTTGGAAAGGCCGCCCTCCGTCGGATGGGACGTTAAGCCGTGGCCCCGTGTGTGGGAGAGCCATACCCTGTGCACGTTAAAGAACACGCTGGATGGCCTTGACGAGAGGCTACCATCTGTCTCCCAATAGCTGTTCCAGTGGGTCCCCTCCCCCAACCTTCTCTGAGCCTTCGGGGTCAATGTGACCTGGCCAGTTAGCCCATGGTGTGCAAAAAAGTGCCGCTCAGAGGTAACCCAACCCAACCAGTTACACCATCTCCACTGGTGTCGAGCAAGGTAACAGTGGACTATGTAATAGAGGAGAGTGTTGTTCACACACACGAGTCCCGATTCTGTTTTGGCATGCCAGATGACTGTCTGCATGGCAGCGACATCATCAATGACATGAGGAGGATGGTGGGGAAGCTGAAGCATGGTGGACATGAGGAAGCTGAAGCATGGTGTGGAGCCGCTAATGACATCTCCCCCACCATGGTACAATGTTATGGGATGGCATCACATATGGAGACTGGACACCTCTATTCTGTGTTTCTGCACCTCTGCTCCATGTTTCTGGCATGCTAACAGTGAGACATTACAATGAATGCATTGTTAATACTGTGCATGACCTTTTCTTACCACCATGCCTGCACTGATTCTGCAGCAGGACAACGCCACCTCACACACTGCACGTGCAACGATGGGCAGGTAAATGTATATATGATGACAAGACCCACTAGTTCTGCTTAAAGCACTACCAGTATAGGGATGATGCCACGTTTACCACTACCTACGGTCAGGGGCAAGACATTGCCCAATTCAGTCAGCATAGCCTTCGACTTCATTTAGGCCCTCAAGCACCCCCCCACACACACACACACACACCTCCTCGACAAGGTGGTTCCCTATCGGGGTTGGGTTGTTTTACCTCTGAGCGGCACTTTTTTGCACACCATGGGCTAAATGGCCAGGTCACATGGACCCCGAAGGCTCAGAGAAGGTTGGGGGAGGGGACCCACTGGAACAGCTGTTGGGAGAGAGATGGTAGCCTCCCGTCAAGGCCATCCAGCGTGTTCTTTAACGTGCACAGGGTATGGCTCTCCCGCACACGGAGCCACGGCTTAACGTCCCATCCGACGGACGGCGGCCTTTCCAAGCCTATCGGTGTCCCCTACTGACCGTGGGCAGGGCGGGGAATTTTGCGGAGATAAATCTCAACACTGACCCAGCTGGGACTCGAACCTGGGTACTACAGATTACGAGCCTGGCGCGCTACCGACTGAGCCACCCCCACCCCTCCCTATCGGGGGGGGGGGGGGGAACGATAGGCAGTCTCCAAGGTGTGGACATTCTCCCATGACCACCAGAGACCCCAGCCTTGTTTCCCATTGAGCATGTGTGAGACCTTATGAATCGCCGCCTTCGCCAGCTCCCTTCAGCGGCGAACTGGTACAGTTACGTGACCAATTGCATGCTGTTTGGAACGCCACACCTCAGGGCACCATTAACCATTTGATTGATGGAATTCTGAGACATCTACAGGTTTGTATAACCACCCGAAGTGGGCTTACTATATACTTGATGAATCTTCAGTAAACGCACATACCTTGCATTCTAACGTTTCGTTTTTTGATCCTTTGCACATCTACCCTTAGCAGTCCTGTCAGTTTCGAGCATATACATCGTTTCCTTCACGGTGTTGCAATTTCCACTTTGAGAAGGTGTATATTACTAAATGTATATAACTACATATATTTTTAATGCGTAATAAAATATTACTCACCCAAAGGCACCGTTAATGGTGCTTCCCCCATCACATATTAATCACCTAGTGGTGACGCTGTAATCAAAGATATGATTTCTACGTGTTGTCGATTGCTGTGGGCCTGCTTCACAGTTGCCCAGCCCTCGCTTTAACGCACAGGTTGTAGGCGATGTGACAAATGATTGACACTGGTATGGTAAATGATGAAAATGTCTGGCACACGTAACGCTTGCCCGTAATATTTCGCGCTTATAATTACGGCCACGGGACAGTTTCGATTGTATTACTTCATTAACTGCCTATTGAAATGAAATAAAATGGCAAAATGTTTTAGGGTTGGTTTGTTTTACCTCTGAGCGGCACTTTTTTAATTGGCTAAATGGCCAGGTCACAAGGACCCCGAAGGCTCGGAGACGGTTGGGGAGGGGACCCACTGGAACAGCTGTTGGGAGACAGATGGTAGCCTCCCGTCAAGGCCATCCAGCGTGTTCTTTAACGTGCACAGGGTATGGCTCTCCACGCACACGAGGCCACGGTTTAACGTCCCATCCGACGGACGGTGGCCTTTTCAAGCCCATCGGTGTAGCAAAATGTTTTAGAAAATAAATATTCGTGTAAAATATCGTTTTTACTATTTATTCTAATTCAGAGTTTAATATTTTAATATGTATTACGGAAATGTCGGTGTTGGCCTGGCACCTGCTTTTTGGAATTTTTTTAAACCCAGGAGAAGAGATGTTTGTGGTCTTGCATTGTATGAAAGTGCAGAATGGTTTTTAGCACACAGAAATGGACTGGAATTTGTTGTCGTATATGGAAACGAAAGAAATTATATTCAATAGCATTGAAGATAACTGTGCTTGACACGCAACAAGAACTATTTTGCTACATTTCACAGGTATTATTCATTTGATTTGATTATCATGAGAAAGTGCATATAAATTAAAATTATTTTGTTTTTAGTTTCTTTTGACTGCTTTTGTAGATTTCAGAATTTTGTAACTTTTTGGGATGATTTCGACATTAAAATGTACACGTTTAAATTCACTGAAATGGTGTTAAAAAAATATTTTATATTCTTATTCCTTTGGTCATAAATAAAGCAACTTCGAATGGAATTATTTTTCCTTCTAAAAAAAAAAAATTCGTGTCTGAAGGAATTAGTTTCAGAGTTTATGCATTAACCAAAAATATTCGGTAGCATGATGCTAGATATTTCTTTTATAGATATCAGAGAAAATGTTTCCATCTTCAAGTTCTACCTATCTTGGTTATCATGGTTATGATCCTAACGTTGTGAAAGATATGAAAGGTATATTCTATGCAAGAGGACCAGGTACGTGAACTTTTTAAGTGCATACACAATTAATTTAAATACTTAAGACAGAATTAAAAATTATTTTAAACTATTCCACGTTTGGTACTAAGATAAACTAATATTATTACTATTTTATGTGTTCCTTAATATAAAATTTTTGAATATGCATTCTATGAGAATCCAACCAGTTTAGTTTCTATAAATACCAATTTTCCTTTTAGAGAATTTGTTTCAATATTAAGCTTCTTATAAAAGAAAGCGAGATCAGCAAAGTTTGTTATGAATTATTTACTGGCGAGTTAAACTCTTGTTGTAAGCTGACTTCAAATGCATACAAACCAATAATGCATACAGGTATGTATTTATTTTGATACATGAATGCACAGACAGACAGACAGACACACAGCTCAAACAGCCATGCACTACTAAGGTCTGCCCTGCCCACAGTCAATAGGGGACACCGATGGGCTAGGAAAGGCCGTGGTCCATCGGATGGGGACGTTAAGCCGTGGTCCCTTGTGCGGGAGGGCCATACCCTGTGAACGTTAAAGAACACGCCGGATGGCCTTGACGGGAGGCTACCATCTGTCTCCTAACAGCTGTTCCACTGGGTCTCCTCCCCCAACCTTCTCTGAACCTTCGGGTCTATGGGACCTGGCCATTTAGCCCATTGTGTGCAAAAAAAGTGCTGCTCAGAGGTAAAACAACCCAACTAAGGTCCAACCAGATTGTGCAATTTATTCTCCAAACACATCTCTCCTGAGTTATATCTGCTGCATCTTGCCACTGTACACTAATTCCTCATCAAGGGCTCCACGTCAACTTGGATTCTCAATATCCTTGTTTGTGGTGACCCAGGACGAAGATTATAGTTAGATTTTGGCGAGTGCTGGACTTTACTTCTATAGTACTGTTCAGCCCCAATGGTGCATAGTGGTAAACATGGCATTCTCCTGATAGATGTAATGTAATCTCTGAATTGCAGAGCATCTGGGGTTTGTCATTCATTATATTAACCTGTAGACGAATTCTAACAAGGTCCTGTTTGACATTGTCTGCTCACCACATACTAGGTCTCTTCTTTTTCTCAGGCTTTTAGGCACACTGTTCATAACTCTATTCGCTAATGCAATTCACCAATGCAGTCTCTCTCTGCACAATAGGCTGCTCAAAGGAGGTTGCCTACTCCTTTGCCTACCTCATTATTACTTAAAAAATCAAACTATCTAATGTCAAAGATACTGCTAAAAGCATCTAGAATCAAAGGTATCAAGTTTTCTTTTATCGTACTTACAAAGGGTCCACGATTCACCACCATAACAAACTTTAAAAAGAACCAAACTATTATACAATTTAAAGTTAGTCTTTAGGTACATATGCCTATTTTTCCACACACTCAAAAGATTTGTAAATGTCCCAGCAGAAATCTCTGTCCTTCTGTTTATATTGTGCCCACATCACCAATATCTGTTACACAATTCCCAAGATAAACACTTCCTCATGGGCACAACCATTCAAAACAACTGAAACACAACCATCCTGACTAATTTTTATCACTCTAGCTTCTCTTTCTCAATCAAGAAACCTACTCTATTATCAGTCTCATCAACAACTCTAATGAAAGATTCATCTCATCAACATCATTTGCCAAAAGGACCAAATCATCAGCATAATCTAAATCAGAATTTTTCAAATCTCTACACCATTCAAGGCAAAAATCTTACCCTTGTAGTGAATTCCGCATAACATAATCAATAACCAAACTAAAGAGAAAAGGAGACAAAATGCACCCTTATTGAACACCAGTAGTAATATAAACCAATTGCTGCAAGCCTTACGAACTCTCACACAAAATTCGGTGTTATTATAGAGAGCTTTCATTATGTTAACTAACTTGTCAGGTATACCATATGATCTCACAATCAACCACAAATTATGACGATCAACAGAGTCGAAAGCCTTTTTGAAATCAACAAAGCTAGCAACCAAAGTTTTCTGAAACTCTAAACATTTCTCAAGTATCTGCCTAAGTGAAAATATCTCCACACATCCCCTACCACTTCTGAATCCACATTGCTTATTACGCAATTGACGGTCAACAAGATTCTTAATTCTATTAAGCACAACCATGCAAAGAACTTTCCCTGGAACAGAGAGTAGGCTGATACCCCTATAGTTAGCACAAGAACTGCGATCACCCCTTATATAGGAATAATAATAGCTCTAATAAAATCATTAGGAACAACACCTTTATCATAACGAATATTCAAAGTTTCAGCCAGCCATGTGACAACACAAACTTTTCCAGCTCTAAGCATTTCAGTGGTGATTTCATCCACCCTTGGGGATTTATGCAGTTTTAATTTAGAGAGAGTCAGTGATTTTAGTCGTCTCCAGTGATGCATCTATCCTCATTTGAAATAATGGGAGTAGAACTATCACATTGTTTCGAACATCTCTGAAACGTTCAACCCACCTAACCTGATAGAATCCTTATGTTCAACGGCCAGCAGGGGAACAGGTAGGTACACAGTCCCTTTGTACCTACCTGTTCCCTTCCCAGGTTCGAGTCCCAGCTGGGTCAGCGTTGAGATTTATCTCCGCAAAATTCTCCGCCCTGCCCACGGTCAGTAGGGGACACCGATGGGCTTGGAAAGGCCGCCGTCCGTCGGATGGGACATTAAGTCGTTGCCCCGTGTGCGGGAGAGCCATACCCTGTGCACGTTAAAGAACACGCTGGATGGCCTTGACGGGAGGCTACCATCTGTCTCCCAACAGCTGTTCCAGTGGGTCCCCTCCCCCAACCTTCTCTGAGCCTTCGGGGTCCATGTGACCTGGCCATTTAGCCCATGGTGTGCAAAAAAGTGCCGCTCAGAGGTAAAACAACCCAACCCTACCTGTTCCCCTGCTGTTGTGCTATCTAACTGCTTCCTCTGTTTTTGCCAGTCAAGCTATCAAGCAAAATATTCTTATCAGCTGTTAACTGATCCTTTACACTGTGATACGCTCTTTCTAACGCTTTCTATTAGGACTTCATAGTGGGGTGTTGATTAGGGCTATTCCTGCAGTTCTTTCTTCCAAAAATAAGATCCAGTGCCTTATTGCTCAATCAACTTTGTATTATTACATCAGTACTATTACTCAAGAAAAGCCTATTAAACTGATCCCATTCTTTCTCAACTTCAGTAGTAAGCAAACCACGACCAAGCGTGGTTTGCTTACTACTGAATCCTTACAGTATTCTTTACAAGCTTGCTTACTACCGAAGTTGTAAGTAGCCTATCACGATACGCTTTGGCTATATCTGGAACTTTCAAAGCTTCAGTGTTAAAGGCATTTCTATTTACCTTAGTACATTTCTTAAACGTCAGTTGAAAGACACTTTTTTACCAGGTAGTGGTCAGACCCAATGTCGGTTCCCTAATGATCTGATATTCCTAACCGAAATATCCCATTTGCTGTTAAAATATAATCGATCATATTTCCATGCAATAGATGGATGCAATCCATCAGATGAAACCCACGTGTAATTATATATGATGCGATGTTTGTAACAAGTGTTGGTTATTCTCAACCATTACGTTTATTTACCTGTAGGAGACGTTCCCCATTGCAACTACCAATGCCGAAAGGACCTTTTCTCTCCTGCCTGGGGCGGGGGTGGCTCAGTCAGTCGCGCCAGCTCGTAATCTGTAGTTGCCAGGTTCGAATCCCAGCTGGGTCAGCGTTGAGATTTATCTCCGCAAAATTCCCCACCCTGCCCACGGTCAGTAGGGGACACAGATGGGCTTGAAATGGCCGCCGTCCGTCGGAAGGGACGTTAAGCCGTGGCCCCGTATGCGGGAGAGCCATATCCTGTGCACATTAAAGAACACACTGGATCACCTTGACGGGAGGCTACCCTCCCCCAACCTTCTCTGAGCCTTCGGGGTCCATGTGACCTGGCCATTTAGCCCATGATGTGCAAAAAAGTGTCGCTCAGAGGTAAAACAACCCAACTCTCCTGCCCAATGATTAGAGTTAGTAACAACGTAGGCATTGAAATCACCTAGTACGAGAATATCTCCTTTCTTGACAGAATTCATAATATTCTGAAACTGTACGTAAAAAAAAACCTCTATATTTCTCATTCGCATCATGACCCTCAAGGGGAAGGGGTGGCAATAACAGCAGATAATGTTTTTTTCATCCATGTTTTAATTTTAGCTGTCAAAAAACTTTCACTAATTAATTTCTGTCCTAAAAACATCATTGGCATATTTGCTGAAAAGCAAAGTTACATCTTTCTTGGCTTGCTATTATCACGTCCTGAAAAGAGAAATTTAAGATTATTTTTAAGGATCTGACAGAAACTTACTTATTTATTTGCCCATCTGTAAGCCTAGAACGTCCAGGTTATATCACTGAAATTACTGCTTGAGGACATCAAGAGAAATAGTTTCCGTTAAAAATCGTCACTTTCCTGGTAGCAATGGAAAGAAAATAGTTAGAAATCAGTAGTAGTATCACAGGAGATGCCCTGTAGACATGAGATTTATGAAAGAGTTAGCTGAAAGTATTTAGGTACGCCTTGAGTGGGATTCGAACTCATGCTTACCCAGTTACATGCCAAACGTACCTGTCTGTTTCCCGACATAGACGGTTCGAGTCCCAGCTGGGTCAGCGTTGAGATTTATCTCCGAAAAATTCCCCGCCCTGGCCGTGGTCAGTAGGGGACACCGATGGGCTTGGAAAGGCCACCGTCCGTCGGATGGGACGTTAAGCCGTGGCTCCGTGTGCAGGAGAGACATACCCTGTGCATGTTAAGAACACGCTGGATGGCCTTAACGGGAGGCTACCATCTGTCTCCCAACAGCTGTTCCAGTGGGTCTCCTCCCCCAACCTTCTCTGAGCCTTCAGGGTCCTTGTGGCCTGGCCATTTAGCCCATGGTGTGCAAAAAAGTGCCGCTCAGAGGTAAAACAACCCAATCCAAAAAGATAAAGTTAGCCGCTAACAGTGTTGCATTTAACACACCTGGCATGTAATCAGGTAGTGTGGGTTAGTAGGATTTTTGAAGAAACTGGGTTGATTGTGAGAAGACAGCTATTGCAAAGCTAATGGATATCGGGACACTTCAGTCAATATTAGTGATTAATGAGAAAAATAAATTAAGTTTTGAATATTTAAATTATATATTTTTTTTCTAATTCCTCGGGTCTTAAAGTGATCAGACTTCGAAAAAAATATTTAAGATATTTTTGAAATTCTTCAAAATTTTACAAGATTTTCTCTTAATATAAATGAAAGGCAAACGGGTTAAATTATTATCTGAGAAAATGAAACAATTCTTTGCCGATTTAGGCACAGATAGATTCCCAAAATTTTCTTAAAAATAGATCGATGGGTTTCATTAAGGCGAGATTTTTACATTTACAAAAACAAGACGAAATGGATAAAAATCGACTGGAATAGAGCTCAGTAACCTTATTTTTATTATTAAATACCAGAATGGCTTTGGTTCTACCTCTGAGAGGTACTTTTTGCACACAATGGGTTAAATGGCCAGGTCACAAAGACTACAAAGGCTCAGAGAATATTTGAGGAAAGGGACTTACTGGACAGCTGTTAGAAGACAGGTGAAACCTTCCAGTCTAGGCCATCCAGCGTATTGTTTAAGGGCACACGGAGACATGGCTCTGCGTTCGATCCAACTGAATGGCGACTTAAATGAAATCTCAGACTTGTCTACCTGCTTTTGAAATCGAAAACAAGTGTCTTTGTAGAAATTTTATTTTAGCCCCATAGTATACGTAGTATATATGTATGTTCAACACAAAAAATAAATTTAAAAAACAACTAAAAAATTTTATTCCACATAAATTATCATTTTAATCTTTCCTACCCGATGGAATATTTTAGCAATTGGGAAACATACCGAAGTCTTATTCTCACCTCCCCACCAAACTAAGTTATCGAACCCTCCCTGAAACTAAATCCTAGGATCCCCAAAAAAACTAAATTCTCTCCCCCCCCCCCCTTTTGCACACTAAATCCTTGTTACGTGCCTGCGCTACTTCCATAATATAAAAATAACTAAAAAATAAATACCCCCTCAAGCAGCTGCTTGCCACAGAGGTCTGACAGGAGCCTGTCAGTTTATATGCCATAGTAGGAGATCTGAGAGGATGGCAGGACCTCAGCAGAAAAACGACACATTCATCCATGCCTAATCCGGGGCTCGAACCCAGGTCCCTTAATACAGTACTATAATTTCTTTAAAATAAACCAACGGAATATCTTAATAGTTTTATTTTGAAACAGAATACACAAACCTCCTGGAAAGATATTCTGTCGTGTTGTTTTTTTTAAGCCGTTTCCTAACAGCGTGCACATACTTGCTAAGGAATTTTCTCTCTCTCACAGTTTACACAGCTTTGTCGAGAACAGACACGTGTCGTTAACTACGCAGTTGGCGACCCGAGTCTGTTGCAGGTTTCTCCGAATTCTCTTGTATTCGTATTTGATTTGGCCGACTGAGATCATCTAAAAGGACAAAATATGGAGATATAATTCAGGTAACGTCCATGCAGACTTTATGGTTTCAAAGCATACCTGTATTTATTACAAAAAAGCAACAGGACACTTCCGTGTTTTGTGAATGGAAAAACCATTTTCAAACTTCGCTGATTTAAGCTTTTGTACGGAAAAATATCACTATACAAATTGAAGATCTGATTAACATCTCCCCAAATATGGCGATTTAAAGAAGAATATTGGTATAATAATGAGTCAGAGCCAGATCTAGCAAAAAATAAAGGGAGGTGGAGGAAGGCATTGTTTTACCCCCCCCCCCCCCCCCCCCAGTCCGGCCTTTAAGGAGTTATTGAAGTTGGTGTATTAACAGCAGACGTTACTATCACACTCTTCCTAAACATTTTTTTCTCCAAATTGATAACTTAAAAAAAATTAAATAATATATTTATGCTGATGAACAATTTGTTCTGACATTCGTTTTTTCGTTCTGACAATATATTTCATACTTTTGAGGTAAATTTTTCAGAAGTAGAAAAATTACAGTTAAATGTTTCAGCTTCAAATAACTCTTTTAAATATTAAACAAATATTTTTGAAAATCGATATTTATGGAGATATTAATCAGAACTTCAATTTATGTCTAGTGATATTTTTCTGTAAAAAGCTTATTTTCAAAGTTAAGGGAGATTTGAATGCAGATTTCCATTCACATAACATGGAAGCAGGCCCGGATCTAAAATAACAAGAGGACGGGGAGGGTAAAAACGGACTGAGCCAACTCCCTTCCCAACATATGGGGTATCAGAAGGAAAATCCCTATGGAAAATTTGGGACCTAATGGTCAGGTAGATGGGAAATTGCAATTGGCCGAAATCTGTTTTACACAAAAAAAAAAGCAATCTCTCAACGTTGGATCAAACGATTGAGCCAATATTGAATATGGCCCGTCTAATAATTCACAATTTTTATTACATCGACATGATTTTTGGAAAACTGGCAACCGTCATCAGCCTTAGGTTCACTCGTGGTCTAGTATCACTTTGTCGTCGATTTTTAAGCTGAAATTTGTATATTTCACTAAGTTGTGTTGTTTTACCTCTAAGCAGCACTTTTTTTCGCACAATGGGCTAAATTGCAGGTTACAATAGCTCAGAGAAGGTTGGGGGAGGGGACCCACTAGAACAGCCTTTGGGATGGCTCTCCCATACGCAGAGCCACGGCTTAACGTCCCATCCGACGGACGGCGTCCTATTCCAAGCATTGCACTTGTTCCAACGTTCTGAAAGCTTCTTTATTCCAGTTTCAAAGGAGGTTTTTGGTTGTTTGTCAATCCAACTTTGCGCAGTTACAATGACCTCATCATTGTCTCGGAATCTCATATCCCCAAAAAACTCCTTCATCAGTCCAAACAAATGAAAATCTGGTGCAGCCAATTCGAGACTATATGATGGATGAGTCAGTACACCCTACTATAGTTCACATAGAGTTGCCATCGTTAAAGTCGTGGTGTGAGGACGAACGTTGTCTTGGAGGAAGCTACTGAATTCTCGTTGCATCATCGTTTTGAGCGGATTGCTGGCTCGTTGTGTACAATTCTCCCTATACTAATTCCAGTGTTCTGTGAGATTTCCCGAACTGTTATCAAACGATTGTCTAGGATAAATTCCTCAATTTCGGCAGCATTGTCGGGAATGACAGAAGTTCTTGGTCTCCGAGCTTGATGTTCATTTTGGACACGGTCTCGTCCTTTTCTAAACGATATGGCCCAATTGTACACTCTTTGCCTGTTCACACTAGCTGATTTGTGCTCGAACGGTGACTAAATTCTCGCTTATATTGGAACGTCCTATGTATGTACAACGTTGTTAAGGTTCAAACAAAATGTACCTATTCCTCAGCTGATATAAAAACTCCCTGTCTCATTCTAACACTTCTGTGAACTGAAGTTCCAATGCACGTTTGTCTGCGAAGGTAATTTAAACCCCTTCTCAGCTAAACATCAATTGGATTTAGCAATATCAAATGTTTATTGTTGGAGGCAATGCTTTTGCAATGTCAAACTTAAATATAGATTTCCTATCATGAACTGTTCGAGAGCAGTAAAAAGGGAATTTTTTGTCTCAAGTCCTTGCTTCCCTTTACCCCCAACCTATGCCATTCTTGCTCATATACGAGTATATATTTACTAATTATATGATGGTATATGCAGGGAGCCGAGTTATTGGATTAGGTTGTTTTACCTCTGAGCGGCACTTTTTTGCACACCATGGGCTAAATGGCCAGGTCACAAGGACCTCAAAGGCTCAGAGAAGGTTGGGGGAGGAGACCACTGGAACAGCTGTTGGGAGATAGATGGTAGCCACCCGTCATGCCATCGCAGTGTGTTCTTTAACGTGCGCAGGGTATGGTTCTCCCGTACACGGAGCCAAGGCTTAACGCCCCATCCGACGGACGGCGACCTTTCCAAGCCCATCGGTGTCCCCTACTGACCGTGGGCAGGGGCGGGGAGTTTTGCGGAGATAAATCTCAACACTGACCCAGCTGGGACTCGAACCTAGGAACTGCAGATTACGAGCCTGGCACACTACCGACTGAGCCACCCTCGCCCCATATATTTCATTGAGTATGAATTTACTTGTAAGGTGGTGTTATTATGTCCGAATTGCAATAATTGTTTCTAGCTGTGTTCTGATTACTAAAAGCTCGTCGCATAAAAATGCAAATATTTTTAATATATGAAAAAACAAAATCCGATTTTTTTTCTTGTAATGTCGCTCTTTGTCCCTAGATAGCAGCACAAACGAATTAGGTTTGGAGGTGAGTGTGAACTTTTCATGATGCAACCAACCAAGCGTAACCTAGCTGCACAATCTTCACGTGAGCAAACGTACTTGTTGATGGATATGACTGCATTTTGAAGTGAACTTTCCCCATGGATGTTGATAGGTTTTCTTATCAGTATTTGAATTTTTCAAATTTCTTAACTTTAAAAATTTTTATTGAGAAATAATATTACAAGAGATTGCAGGGCCGAAACTAGAGGGGAGGGAGAGGGTTGGGTTGTTTTACCTCTGAGCGGTACTTTTTTGCACACCATGGGCTAAATGGCCAGGTCACAAGGACCCCGAAGGTTGGGGAGGGGACCAACTGGAACAGCTGTTGGTAGACAGATGGTATCCTCCCCTCAAGGCCATCCAGCATGTTCTTTAACGTGCACAGGGTACGGCTCTCCCGCACGCGGAGCCACGGCTTATCGTTCCATCGGTGTCCCCTACTAACCGTGGGCAGGGCGGGGAGTTTTGCGGAGAAAAATCTCGACGCTGACCCAGCATTCTCACAGAATGCTAGTAAGGGTAAAAGAGACAAAAAATTATGAAATTGAATGCATTTTTCAAGAATATTTTTAAAGAATTGTAAAAAAGGAGGGTGAAATGTTATAATGCATTGGAAATCCAATCTCTTATCCCCCCCTTCCTACATTTTTCTGGCTCAATTGTCCCCCCCCCCCCACGCTCGATTTTTTTTCTAGATCTGGGACTTGCGATCTCTTCGTCAATTATTAGTGTTATGGCTAAGTATTGGTTTAAAATCATATACTTTTTACATTGAATTTTTGTAGTTATTCTATGTTTAACTCCCACATATAATTATATACTTTTATATTTCATCAGTATATTTCATACGAAGAAATTTAACTATGTGATAAATTGCTTTTTTTTTTTTTGTAGGTTTGAAAGAAAATTTTGTATCCCCTCCTGTTGAAATGGTTGACCATTACAACTTATTTTGCCACCTTCTGGACATCAAGCCTCTTCCAAATAATGGTTCCTTGGCTAAAGCCGAACTTCTGATGAAATCTAAATCTTCAATCGCCGTTTCTAGCTTCTGGCTATTTTTCATTTCGAGTACATTTATTGTACTTTACTGTAACTGAAATACGAGCTCATGTTTGCAGCATTTCAAGCATATTTTTAAGCATCTATTTCATAAAAGAATTTGTACATTTTGTCTTTGTTAATTTCTTGTGGTCATTTCAAGCACCTTAAACCACGACCCGCTTAAACTTAAATTTTTTTGTAAATTTCATATTTTTATTTTTTAGGTAGTATTAAATAATCGTATCAGTGTAAAAATGAACAAATCACGCAAAGTGCAAGGTGTTTATTTTATTATTCTAGCCTGATCGGTTCTTGGAGTAAAATTTCTAGCTGAAACGTTAATCTACAATCAATATAGCAAATAAAAATTCATGAAATAATAAGCTGAGAAATTTGATTTTACGTAAGGGAGGTTCGAACCCACGTCTCCTGAAAACATGCCAGTTATGCTAATCACTACACCATCAGCTAACGTTTTTACTTCAGCTGGTATGACAAACTTTTACGCATTTCTATTTGTTTCTACACTGGCGCCATCTATCTGCGAAGTAGACAACCGTGTTGTCATTTAGAGATGAAATTTAATATTTGTCATTCACGCTCATGGCGCTAATTCAGTAGTAAAGAATCCAATTTTTTCAGCTTATTATTTCAAGAGTTCCATATCTACAGGATACATCCTGTGATCCTTTACTACTGAAATAAATATTCACTTTCCATAATATGCTAATAGATTTTTTCCCCTTTTCACAAAACAGAATGCTGCACTATTTTGGATCCTGCAAGTTGGTTCTTAAAACTTTCTCAGCTCATCTTTATTATCCTTAGGTACATATCATAGATAAATATAACCAAGTAGAGATACGACATTAATGACTAGCGAGAGTGCTGCTTTTATCGGTGTCAGGGTGAACTACTCAGATCGTGGTTTGACTCGGTCATAATGGTTGTAGCTTAAGCGCTTATTCAGTTGCAACTTTTTGAGGTTTTCGTAAACAAGGATAAGCTTCGAGGTTAAATATGTTCGTTGTGAGTGATTAAAAGAATATGGAACAGTTCATAACGTTACTAATCGCACGATAATGTAATTGCATCGAACGGATTCATTTCATATAGCGAACTTGCTCATAACGGCGTTAAGCCTAACGACGATGTGTGTTAGTTGCCGTAAACGCTGAAATAGCAAGAAACGAAATAATTCTATCAATTAGTTGCTTTATAAAGTTTTTCAGTTTACGTGCCTAATAAAATCGTAGTATACGATTTTAACATACTAATAATGAACCAATTGATGGTGTAGCGGTGTCGCTTGGCTTCAAACCTCATCATCATCATCCTCAAGCAGCCATGGGCTACGGAGGTCCAACCAGACCGTGCAATTTAGTTCTCCAAGCAAGTCTATCCTGAGCTACATCTACTGCATCTGGCCACTGTACACCAATTCTAACCAGGTCCTGTTTGACATTGTCTGCCCACCGCATCCTAGGTCTCCCCTTCTTTCTGAGGCCTTTAGGCACACTATTCATAACCCTATTCGCCAATCTATAATTATTCATATGGGTAACATGGCCAAACCAATGGAGTCTCTCTCTGCACAATATCCTGCTTCAAGGAGTTTACCGACTCCTTTGCCTAACCTCATCATTAGTTAGAAAGTTGAACCACCTAATGCCCAAGATACTGCGTAAGCATCTGGAATCAAAAGCATCTAGTTTCCTATTATCTTGTTTACAAAGTGTCCAAGTTTCACTACCATAACTAACCCTAGAAAGAACCAAACTATTATACAGTCTATTTTTAGTCTTTAGGTGTATAAACCTATTTCTCCACACTCTCCATAGATTCTTAAAAGTCCCGGCAGCAATCCCTATTCGTCTGTTAATCTCATGCCGCACATCACCATTATCTGTTACATAGCTCCCAAGATAATTAAACTGTGACACCTGCTCAAGACTGCAACCATTCAGATTAACTGAATCACAGCCTGCCTGACCAATTTTCATCACTTTAGTTTTCTCTCTGTTTATAACCAAACCTACTCTACTACCAGTCTCATCAACAGCTCGAATGAAAGAGTTCATCTCATCAACATCATTTGCCAAAAGGGCTAAATCAGAAATTTTCGTATCTCCAGCCCATTTAAGGCCAAAATCTTTCCCTTGAAGTGAATTTCACATAACATAATCAATAACCAAGCTAAAGAGAAAAGGAGACAAAATGCACCCTTGTGGAACACCAGAAGTAATGCTAAACTAATTGCTACAAGCCTTACCAACTCTCACACACGACTCTGTGTTATTATAGAGAGCTTCCATTATGTTAACTAACTTGTCTGGTATACCATATGATTTCACAATCAACCACAAATTATGACGATCAACAGAGTCGAAAGCCTTTTTGAAATCAACAAAGCTAGCAACCAAAGGTTTCTGAAACTCTACACATTTCTCAAGAATCTACCTAAGTGAAAATATCTGATCCACACATCCCCTACCACTTCTGAATCCACATTGCTCATCACGCAATTGACTGTCAACCAGATTGTTAATTCTATTAAGCACAATCATGGAAAGAACTTTACCTAAAACAGAGAGTAGGCTGATACCCCTATAGTTATCACAAGAACTGCGATCACCTTTTTTGAAAATAGGGATAATAATAGCTCTGGTAAAATCCTTAGGAACCATGCCTTTATCATAAAAGATATTCAGAATTTCAGTCATCCAAGTGGTAACCGAAACATTTCCAGCTCTAAGCATTTCTGTAGTAATTTCATCTACCCCTGGGGACTTATGAAGTTTAAGTTTAGAAACAGCCAAAATAACTTCAGATTGTGTTATAGGGCCAACATTAAAGCCACCAATGCATCTATCATCATTGCAAACAATGGGAATAGAACTAACCGCATTGTTTAGAACATCACTGAAATGCTCAGCCCACCTAGCCATGACAGAATCCTCACCTTCTATAACCTTACCTTGTTTATCCTTCAATCCCTGTATACCTGCCCGTTTTCTACAACACAAAACATTAACTATCTGGTACAGCTCTCTGCTGTTGTGCTGTCTAACTGCTTCCTCGGCTTTGTCAGCCAAATCATCAAGCTAAAGATTCTTATCAGCAGCTAACTGATCTTTTACACGTTTATTAAGTTCTCTGTAATGCTTTCTATTAGGACTAGTAGGGTATTGATTAAGGACATTCCTGCAGTTCTTTCTTTCCGAAATAAGCTCAAGTGCCTTATCACTCAGATAATTCTGTCTCTTCTGCTCCTTTTTTCCTAAAAAAAAAGTGTCCAAAAAAGCCTGTTTAAAATGATCCCATTCTTCCTCAACTTCAGTAGTAAGCATACCATAACTGTCATAATGACTAAGTAACCTATCATGGTAAGCTTTGACTATAACTGGGTCTTTCAGAGCTTCAGTATTAAAAGCAAATTTTTTAACCCTAGCACAACACTTTTTAAGTTTAAGTTGCAAGACACTTTTAACTAGGTAATGGTCAGATCCAATTTCAGCTCCCCTATATGCCCTGGTATTTCTAACAGAATTAGCCCATTTGCTGTTAATTAATATATAATCAATCATATTCCTATGCAGCCCATCAGGTGAAACCCATGTGTACTTATGTATGTCGCGGTGTTTGTAATATGTGTTAGTTATTCTAAAACCATTGACCTGTAGGAGACGTTGCCCATTGTCATTGCAACTACCAATACCAAAAGGGCCAATCACCCCTCCCCAAAGGTCAGAGTCTGTACTAACTTTGGCATTGAAGTCACCAAGAACAAGGGTAATATCTCCTTTCTTGACAGAATTCAAAATATCCTGAAGTTGTTCATAAAACCTATCCTTCTCATCCTCAGTGCGGGCATAACAGCAGATAACATTCAGGTCTTTAACGCTTGTCTGAAATTTTGCTGTAAGAAACCTTTCATTAATGCACTCACATCCTAGAAGAGCATCACTAGCGTGTCTGCTGAGAAGCAGACCCACGCCTTGGTGATGCTTATTGTCGTCCCTCCCTGAAAAGAGAAATTTAAGATTATTTTTAAGAATCTGACCTTTATCTGTCCATCTGGTCTCTTGCAAGCCGAGAATATCTAAATTATAATGGTGGAATCAAACCTCACCGTGGGTAAACGATTTTTTCCCCTCCCAATTTTGCTTTTCCTTGGTTTTTCTTTTCTTTTAACGTGTAAATATTTGCAAATATACGATGTGGTATAACTTACCAAGTTATTTTAAGGAACAACTTGAGACAGAAAAAAATTGCAAAGCCGCTGCGATTCGATTGCTTTAATTTCGTCTATGGAGTCGGAAGCAGAAAAGTCTAAGGTGACGCATTAGCGACGAAGTTAGTTACTACGTGGTGCCATTCTAGCGCTGTACTTGCCGAATGCCATCATGGGCCCTATGAGAGTGTCGTATCTTTATGTAGTATTATTACGTAATTATATTTATCTATGGGTACATATCTTGCATTTCTGTAATAGAATATTTTAATATGTTCGAACACCGAATCATAATAATAAAAAAATACCTCTCAAGCAAGCAACAGAGGTCTGATAAGGAGCCTGTTAGTTTATACTCCATAGTAGGTCTGTGAGGATATATAAACAAGACCCACCGGTTCCGCCGTCAGCACTACCAGGGTCTGTGAGGATAGGGGAACTTCAGCAGAAATACAGCACAAACATTCATGTCTTACCTGGTGCTCGAACCCAGGTTCCTTTGATCAATGGCCAAGAGCGCTAAACCTTCGTTTACTAAAACTGAATTATCCCTGAAGCAATTGTTTGCCAGTGAGGCCTGACAGGAGCTTGTTAGTATAATACGCCATAGAGATCTGTGAGGAAGATAACACACCAGCAGAACAGTACAAGAAAATATCCATGCCTTATCTGGGGATTGAACCCGGGTCCCTGTGAACAGTAGACAAGCACACTAACTATTCTGTCAGGATATTGCATTGTGATATGAAAATTTTAACGATTAACTGGAAATCGCTTATCATTTCCTAAGGCATCCCGATTACTTCTGCTAAGTCAACAAGTTTACAATCAGGAACATAGCTATAGGGGTCTCCCCCAAAATACAATCGGAGTTGGAAAAATTCGAAGCGATTTCAAAAAATCGAAAAATGGGATTTTTTTTTTGTAAAATTAAGGTGAGTTAGCAAAATCTAAGCAACTTTGTAGCAAAAGCTAGAATAGTTCTAATAATCGAGGCAATTTAGCAAATTCGAAGTCATTTGGTAAAATGCAGATGAGTTTGTAAAAATTGGGGTTGGTTTGTGAAATTAAGGAGAGTTGGCAAAATTCAGGTGAGATGTAAAAATTGGGATTCTTTTATGTAAAATTATGGGAGTTGGTAAAATTCGAATCCACTGGTTCTTTATGAACTAAATAGAAATTAGTATTTATACATTTTATGTTTCATAAAATATCGTATAAATACTAATTTCTATTTAGTTCATAAAGATCCGTCTTCCCAATTTCGTCTACAAATTCGGTAACATTAACGACGAGTATTTTTTCGTAACCAAAAAGAAATGCAAAGAAATTCATTTAAGCTTATCTGAATTAATACAAAATAATGTTACATTAGTGTTTATTATTACTGCCGAACCTGTGGAGAAAAGGGAACTCTATCTCCCTTTTCCCCACAGGTTGTTGGTTTCGATTTGCATGATTTCCCGGAACCTATCTACCATGCAAATCGAGGGATGGGTGAATTCTCAAAATCTTGTTGACTGCCCACTTTAGAAACCAAGTGTCCTGAATTTACCTATGTTTCATTTTAATAATAAATACTTCTTTATCTGCTCTTTATTGACTGATCTGGATCGAAACATTTCAGTGGAGCAATTCGATGCTAAATTACGTGATCAACAGCCAATTACATCTTATGATCTGCTTGAGCTATGTCAATTAAGTATGGCAACATTAGCCAAGTCCAGCCGAAAGCAATAAAACTTAACGAGGCTATATAATCGCGGTAGTCGGTTAGAACTTTCTGAAGCATAGAATCAGATCCCGTTTACCACCTTCGCATACCTTTAGGGGTCCAGGAACCACAGAATTAAAGTCTTCACTTTTGTGGTCTTATATCAGCATCTCTAATTTTTAAACTTTAATTACTAAAATGTATTAACGCAAGGAGTGGATACATTACGTGATACTATACCCAATGGACTGAATCATCATTCCAGTATTTTTTCTTTTTAGTGGTCTTTAAAAAATCCATGGTATATTTAACAAGTCGCTAACTTCCCAGTGTACCACGCAACAGTGTTGAAACTGTTTAAAGGAAAATCATTGGAGTTGGGTTGTTTTACCTCTAAGCAGCACTTTTTTTGCACACAAGCCGAATGGACAGGTCACAGGGACCTGAATGGCTCAGAAAAGCAGTGGGGAGGGAGCCCACTGAATAGTTGTTAGGAGACATGGGAACCTCCTGTCAAGGCCATCCATGTTCTTTAGCATGCACAGGATATGGCCTCTCCTGCACGACTTTACTCCCATTCGACCTTTTCAAACCGACTGGTGTCCACTAATGGCAGGGGTTAGGAGTTTTGCGCCAATAAAATGTTGGCCCAGGTGGGACTCGAACCTGGCACACTACCTCTACCACACTCCAAAAACCATTGTGAGCAATTCACTGGCTGGCAAGTACAATTAATTAGTTTTACCTCTGAATGTTGGGTTTTATTTTTTGGTACACGAGCTAAATGACCATGTCACAAGGATTCCGAACTGGGTAGGGGATTCACTAAACAGTTGTTAAACACATACTTAGAAGTCAGGCCTACCTACAAGAAGTCTCGTCATTCAATGGTTCTTTAACGTGTAATAGTATGGCTTTTCTGCTATGGTGCCATTGCTTGATACTTGATCCATTGCATGGCGATATTTCAATGACCAGTTGTGTCCCCTTTCTCACTGAGGGCAGATTGGAAATTAGTGGAAAAATTCTCACTGTTAGCACAATTAAAACGTACAGTCACTGAATTGTTCATAATTTGGGGGAAATCCACTTGCTAATGACGACTTTGTCTTAGTTTCTAAAGCTAGTCAAATTATAACCATATTTACAAGTGAAAGATCATAACTCTCACCTCTGAATGAAGTATCAGAAATATCATTGCTTGTACATTTCTTTTCATACACATAAAAGCAAGGAACAAATTTGCTCTCTCCAACATTGGTATGACTTTTTCCTGACTTGTGGTAAAAACTACTGGGCAGCCGGTTTTTCCCGAATTTCTTCTTCCATGTTTCCACTTTGTTTGAAATAAAACTGATTTCCAAACTATTTTTCCTCTACTAGCTGAAAACCATTTTCAAGCTGAACACGAAGGCTATTTAATCTCCAAATTTGAGCTAAGGCTATGCAGAGCATTTATGCGTGAAAAAGATTTAGGGAAACTTTTCAAATAGAGATAACCATTTTTTATATTTTATAATTGCAGAACTAAAAATTAATATCAAAGGTTTTTAAAATCTTCCTTTAAGAGGTTCCCTCATTCCTTAAAATGTATCTGTGTGTTCGGGCAACTATGCTTTTCTACATGTGACTTGTAGGGCATTACAAAACGCTTTCTTTATTCTCAGATGAAACACATTAAATAAAATTATTCTTTGCAAAGTTCTTTTAAAAAGTTTGGCGATGGTTATGGTGAATCCTTGTAGAAAATTACAGAAAATGCAAAAAAAAAATCTCTTAATTTGGTCTCAGAAGAAACTAAACCGTGGAATACGTGGTTAAAGAAATACATAAACTTTGTATGCTTTTTCCAACTGAAGGTTGTGGTGCAATTATGGATAACAAAAAATCGCTTAAACTGCCAATGTTTAAAAATAACATCCAGATATTGTTTCTTGGTGAAACTCCTATTTGCATAAAATTTCACAACGTAAAACAGTGGGAATCCGTTACTTTTACATGTCAAAAACCGGGTTACACAGTACCAAAACGTAACAGGACCTCAAAAACGAGCTTAGTCATGTCATGGTGCTTGAAAATAAAAATATATACTACTACTCATGCTGGAGGGAAAAAATTACTTATTAGTAATAGACTGTTAATATGTAAAGCTAAAAAATTAGAGACTATCGTGATGAAATGATCAAACTTTTAAAAATTAAGGAGAGAAGTAGGCACAAAGACTTCTCAAGTATTGGAATTGTGATCTCAGAGACAACTGTTGGGTTGGAAAAAGGTTAGAAATCACTGCTTTATATTAGAAACAAAAACAAAGTTTTTAAGCTTTTATGGCTTATGAACTCATATTTTCACAATGAGATTTATTTTTATTCTTGTAGGATGGCAATACATATTTGTGTATTATACGATTATGTGATAAACCAGCAATAAGTTGAAAGCTACTATATTGTCTGCCTTTTGTTGGGAAGATCCAAATTCTCTCAGAAAACAAATCAATATTCAAATGGATTATACTTTAAGCCAATAGCAACTGCAAAGAGCAGAAGTCATCCTGTTCCCCTCCTACAACATATCAAGAGAAAAAAGTCGCCTAGAACGAAGAGAAATTCAATCTTAAGCATGAAAAATTATTTTTATAGTCAAGGAGAACTACATTCCAAATCCTGTTATAGCTATTTACCATGATCAGATAAACAAGAACAATACTAAAAACTGCCTTTTTTTATTGCTTGCCACAGAAGTATTAATTCTGACAGGAGTCTGTTATAAAGTTATTGAATAAGAATTTAGCTCTATTGTAAATATAAATATCTATCCTAAATTAAAATTGTGGCAAACTTCTGTTCATGTATCATACTAGTTCCTAAAGATAAAGTTTATCTCATATGAAGCTAAAGAAATTTTACAAGAACTTCAAAAGAGATTTTACTATTAATGCTGCTCATGTATTGGAATCTATGCTGTTGAAATTGGTGTTAGTAACGTTTTTATTTGCATAATAAAACAGCATCTTATTATTTCATATTTTATTCTACATATACACTAAAACACATGAAATCACATTTTTTATTCACCTTGACATTTGATATTGCATTTTGAATAGTGTTACAAATGCATTTCAATATCAAAACTAGATTTACTCTTCATTTTGTCTTATGCATATTTTGGTAATCTATACATTTATTCATAAAACATTATTAAAAAATATCAACATTATCCTGACAACTTACAAGACAGTTTACATTTTAGACATTATTAGAAGGGAGAATAACTTATTTAATACGAATGATTCATTTAATAAAGCATATGGAAAAAATTACTCGAAACATTTATGTTGAGTAAAAACATATTTTAGGTCATTTCACAGATTGTGGTTTATAGCAAAAATACTAACATTTAGTATTTTATTTTTATGTTTAAGAGATAATTTCTCCTGATAAATAGCATATTATTGCAAAATCTGAAAAGCTCAAGGTCTCAGTCACTATTAGCCCATAGAGTTTTGACTAAGTGGGCTAACTGAATATTACATTATTGGCCTGAGACATAAACATGCCTAAAACAAAATAAGCAAAATAACATAATATACTTTTAAAAATTTATATTTTAACACTTCAGCTAGTAAGTTTTGAAATAGTCTGAACCATAGCTTTTTGAAATACTGACATACTTAAAAGAAAAATGATTATTCTAATTTTTAGCATTGTATTGATTAAATGTTAGTAAAAATAATTTCGAAGAAGCAATCATCTTCTACCAAAATTTTTGATGCTGAAGGTTTAAAGAATGGAATGTTATATGAAAACTTTAAGCACTTCAATGTTATGCCTACAAAAGTTCTGTGATGCACAGCCCTTTATAGGATACAAAGTAAATTTTAAGTTACTACCGAAGGAATTAAAAAAGGCCACTGGCCTTTAGATCTGAACTATAACAGTGCATTTTTTCTATGCATTTAAAATTTGTGAAATATGACAAACAAATCTGCATATTCTCAACAAATTGAAAATATAGAATGGAAAAAAAGTTCCTTAGCTATTGAGAAGCAGCCAACTTCTAAAAGGAATCTACCATTTTTCTATTCAAATATTTATTGTGAATATATTACATATAAAAAATGAATGTGATAAGGTATGATTGGGTACAACTGTTTCAGTTCCCTCATGACTGGTCACAAACTTCTCTGCATCCTATATACTCCTTTAAGATTTTGTTTCCAATTTTGATGCACAGATTTTATATATTGGTGATATAAATTTAAGCAGATAGCAAATTTTGGTTGAAAAAACAATCTGACAATTATAAGTTAGAACATTACATTTTTGGATATACATATAATCTGAGAGTAAAACTGTACCTTACTTTGTCATGAATGCATTAAGCAAATTTTACCTAAAAAATAAGCATCAGATTTAGTGGACTAAAGTATTAAAATAGGTGCTTAGTTAGTTGGCTTGTTTTAAAGATGCCATTTGTTAGAGATGAAACAAAAAGAGCTTAGAGTTAAAATAAATTTAACCATTCGAACTGGGTTGGGTTGTTTTACCTCTGAGCGGCACTTTTTTGCACACCATGGGCTAAATGGCCAGGTCACAAGGACCCCGAAGGCTCAGAGAAGTTTGGGGGAGGGGACCCACTGGAACAGCTGTTGGGAGACAGATGGTAGCCTCCCATCAAGGCCATCCAGCATGCTCTTTAACATGCACAGCGTATGGCTCTCCTGCACAAGGGGCCACAGCTTAACGTCCCATCCGACGGACAGCAGCCTTTCCAAGCCCATCGGTGTTCCCTACTGACCATGAGCAGAGCAGGGAATTTTGCAGAGATAAATCTCAAAACTGACCCAGCTGGGACTCAAACCTGGGAACAACAGATTACGAGCCTTGCGCGCTACCGACTGAGTCACCCCCGCCCCCCATTCAAATTGATCCCTCATTTTAAAGATTAATAGCTATGTAAATATATATTGGAATTTATGACTTAAAATGAAGATAGAATTAGATTCAACATCTCATACTTTTCTAGCATTCCAAATAAGTATATCAAGGAGCAGTGTATACATCCAGGTTAATATTACAGTCTACAAAATTAGGATTAAGATTCACTGAAGACATGCTTACACAAAGCATGGCAATCATTTTTCTACATATTTTGAAGTGTTTAGTTTTGACTTCACAAATTTTCTTGGAAATCAAAATGGAAAATAAAAATGTAATGAAGACTAAAATAATATATTTATAATAACTGTTCTACCTAAAGTAATTTGGGCTACTATTCATACCGATTTCATAAATTCTATTAGTTATAAGACAAAGTAATGAAATATATTCCTTGACAGAATCTGAATTTAAAATGCTTAAATAATACATCATTAATTAGTTTCTATAACTACATGACAATTTAACAGGTTTAGAGTGAATTTTAACAATTCAAAAAATTAAGACAAATCGACCCTAAATACCATTTATTACAGTACAATTAGTTAAATATTTAAAATTCATAGTATATTTAATTTACGATTTTAGGTAGATTATTTGGTTACGTACAGGAAATATAAGTATTACCCTCTAAGAAACCCCTGTTGAATATCGTAAGCATTTTGCAGTCTCCATTTTGAAAGTCGATACAATAAAAGAATAACCCAATTTAAATACATAGCTGTTAATTTCTGCCTACAAATTATAAAAATAAAATATTATGATAAAAACAAAAAATATAAATAAGGAATGTACAATTTAAAAGTATGCTCTACAAAAATGACATTTTTAAAATTTAATCTTGCATTAAAATTATGAAACTGTACAATAGCATATCCAGCTAAGTGGCAAAAATATACTTGAACTCCTTTTAATAGCCAGTCTCCATAAATATGATCAACTGTATGCTTTCTGATTTAAGTCAGTGAAAGCTTGTTAAAGAGAAATCATCTTCAGTTACTTTGTTAAAATGATATGCTCATCTTAATTTCTTTACTTTGCTTTCCTTCTGTAAATGAAAAAAAAAAAAAAAAAAAAACATTGATTAGTGCAAGGAAATCATGAGCAAACTATATTATACACCTATCCCTCGATTTACACGGTACTCAGTTCACACAATTTTGGCTTTGCACGGTCAAAAAATGCAACCAGTTTTGATTTACACGGTACTGACTGAGATTTCCTTTCTATGTACATCTCAGTCAGTACCGTGTAAATCAAAACTGGTTACATTTTTTGACCGTGCAAAGACAAAATTGTGTGAACTGAGTACCGTGTAAATCGAGGGATAGGTGTAAGAGGAAATGAATGATAAAATGTTCAATAAAAAATTGGTTTATTTAAAAATACAATAACTTGTGAAATATGTAATTATTTCTGATAAAAATCACTCTAAATTGGAAAAAATAAAAGACATACAAAAAAACTTATCAGAGTTTAAAAATGTTACAGTTTAGATATTTTTTGTTTTGCCCAATTTGCTTGTAAACTTGCATGCAAGCTTGTATGTTTTACCCTTGAGAAGCATTTTTCTTTTGCTGCTGTTGTTACACTATGGACAAATTCATAAATTTATGAGAACTGAGCTCTTATACACTTGAACAGGAAATTTTTTGCTGCACAATGGGCTGATTGCAAATTCTTGAGAGGTTTAGGACAGGATAAAAAGAAACTATTAGAGAGTTATTAGAGGCAGATGAAAGCTTATCTAGATCACACTGTTATTGTGCAGAGGTTTCTTGATGGTGACATCATGTTTGACAGATGGCAACCATTCAATATCATTAATTCTTTCACTGCTACTGAGGGTAACAGGGCTAATGCACTTATATTGATTAAAGGATACAAAAAATCTGAAATAATAAAACAACTTTGCTTGTCACTTGTCTAGAATGAACTAACTGAATTTAGAAGCTTTTATACCATTTCTCTGAGAATAAGCTTAAACTACTTTAAATTGAACAACAATCTCAATGATGTCAAAATATTAATATCTATCTATAATCATCTAGTGGCTGGGCAAAACCTTACCAACTAATTCCATAATGATTATACACTATTATATATAATTCTCTAAATTAGCCCTCTAATTTAGAGAACTAGTCTGGGACTGCAGGATGTCATGCATATTAACAACTGCTGCTTAAAAGTCTGATAAATTAGCTCATCAAGTTAGAAGAATATATACTTTCAAAAAATAAAAACACTTGAGTTATTAAAAAAGTTCCTACAGCTAGGCAAATATTGAAATAGTACAAGATAAAAAGTAATATTCTATTAGTCTTATTTCATTTAAAACGAAACACTTAAATTCCATTAAATTGAAACACAAAAAGTGAATTATTCATCCCCTAACCTCACCATTAAATAACAATAATTTTATTCTCTGAGGAAATTTTGCCTTTTACAAGCTGTTCAAACAGCACAAGAATACATTCACCATTTATCAAACTAAAGAAGCCAGTGCTGTAGAACATCTCTTTAACAATCAAGAGATTAAATAAATCACTAAGATTATGGAATGTAATTTAACTCACTTTAACCAGCCACTGAAGCCTATTCACCAACATCAATGAACAAATAACTTTAGCTTGACAGACTAAAATATTTATGTACTAACAAATGTGAGCATATAACTATAGATTTTAACTCATACCCAGCTTGTAATATTTTAAACTTTTTATGATCAACTTCTGACCTGCTTTATGTCATGTTTTATTATACTGATACCTAACAATTAATAAGGATTAATAGAACTAAAATGCTAGGGATAAATTTTACTACTTACAGCACTTTAGATGGCTTCCCATGACATTCTACAGCAACTGTGCACTGTGAAAAAAATTAGATATTTTTCAAATTGTTCAAAGGTTATAAGGAAATATATAGTGCATGTTATGACATAGTAGAATGCAGTGAAGAAAAATAAATGTATAAGTAAAATTACTTCAAACGGTAGAATTTATGGATGATTATGATTAGACACTAGCATATTCATATAAACAATAATATGCAGCAAATGTTTCACACTGTAAAAACTATTTATTAAAAAAACTAGTTGACTAAACTTACAAAAGATCACTTACTCTAGAAACTAAATGTATAGCATCTCTTTAGTAAAAATATAAATATGGAATATTTTGTTTATGTAATATAACTTAACCTTTAGGGTAATTAAAGCTTTGAAAACTGTTAAACATTTTATAGAAAAATTATCATTTTGCATGTGGTCGTGCATAAAACATTGGATGAATGTACAGCAAACAGGATGGCTGGATATTTATGGCATACCCTTTTCTGCATAACAGGCTAAATGGCTTGATCATGGGAACACAAATGTATATTATAGGAATCCCAAGTGACAGGTGCGAGTGTATTGTCATGGTCACATATAGCCCCTTCTTTTACAGACACTCTGGCACCCTATGTAAATACACAGCATCCTTATGTATAAATCATATGCATATGCATAAGGATCAAGAAAAAATTCATTTGGCAGATAGTAGCTTTTTCACAAACACTGAGGTCTTCCCACAGGCAGGTTACAGCAAGACCTCAATGCTGGCATATGATATTAGGACTCTAAACTATGAACTTTGGGTTATGAGCCTACCAAGATGTGTAAAAACAAAACCTAAGTTTTTCACTATATTTGCAAAAAAAAAAAGGATCTGTCAGTATGTTTGCCAGAGTTTAAAATTAATTTTCTAATAAAGAGAGGCACTGATAAAACTGTGGAATTTATATTACATCACAATTATACAAGTAAAAATCTAATATATATACTAGTACACGGTGTGTTAGCTAGTACATACAGGTACTGGACAGAAAAATGGAAATAGTTCCATGTTATCTCAATGGAATATCATATTCAGAGCTCAATAACTTCTTCTATATGATTTTCAATGAAAAATATGTCTAAAGATAAAATAAAGATCTAGTCAAATCCATCTAAATCTCAATTTTAAACAATATTTAGTTAGTATTAAAAGAGTTATGAATGCTGGAATATTTAACAGGCTACAAAAAAACGACCCCAATATTGAATTAAAATGTTAAAACAGGTTAAGAGATCAGTATTGGGTGCAATGCACCAGGTACTCTACTAGAGGGAACTAAGATCTCTGATCTCTTAGCCTGTTTTAATGTTTTCATTAAATTTTTTGTAACCTATTAAATATTCCTGCAATCATAACTCTTTGAATACTGAACAAATATTGTTTAAAACTGAGATCTGATAGATTTGATTGAGATTTTTAATTTATCTTTAGACATAATTTTCATTAAAAATCGTATTGAAGCAGTTATTGAGCTCTGAATATAATTTTCTATTGAGATAATATGGAACTGTTTCCATTTTTCTGTCCAGTACCTGTATATTAGCTTGTACCAGCTGCAAAACACCCCTGAATTATTATTTGTGTGTGTGTGTTAAAGGATTTCCATAGAAGAGTCAAAAAGCTCAAAGGTGGCACATATAACATTCCACTGGTATTATATGGATTATGTAAGATGAAACTTAAACTTTTTAATACAAATGATGATAGTTTATTAATGCGGCTCATGATCAGGCAAGTTATGCCATATGGTCTGAGTGCTTTTGTACAGCTACATATCTTCAGAGACATATCTTAGGCAATTAAACACGTTAGCTAATATTTTGGCGATTCTATAGTAATAATAATTTTTGATACATTTTGACTCTAAAACTTATAACTTTTCTTTTTCAATATGCATAATAAGTGAAGTTGAATATTTCTTTTAATATTGTCCAGATATTTAACTTCACTTCCATAACCATGGACCACTGAGTATAGGGGTTAAGCTTTGGAATCACCATGCCCAACTTGCAGCATTCATTGTCGTTGAGCTAGTGGTGATGCTGCTGTCACCTCCTTCGGGCATCTGTTTCTTGTTAATATGGTTGCTATATGGTTTTCAGCATTTTTCTTTCATAAAATAAAAAGTTCTTATTTGAGTTCTTCAGATCTTCCATAATCGGCCACATAAACTATAATTATATATATAATTATGTATATAATTATAGGTGCAGTCCTTATATGAAGTTATCACTGTTCACAGATGCGACTATTATTGTGACTCGATAGCCTGTATTACACACGTGTGCCAGTGCATATGTATTTGCCTATTATGAGCCACATTGATAAACAATAATGATTTAAAACAGAAAGTTTAAGTTTTATCTTCTTACTTATATCAAATAATGAGAAAAAATACACTTATATATAAATTGTTTGTATTTTGCTGTTATTAATATAATTGCAATCCATAAATTATAATTCAATTCTGTAGCTGATCAGCTATTAAAAGTGAAAACTTACATGCCATATTGAACTTAGAATCTTAATATTTTACATTTAATTAATGTTGCTTAAACCCAAATAGCTGAAAGTAACATGCAAATTTTACATACCCTATCTTCTACTTCTGATCTTGGTAAATCTTCTGCACTACGTTTCCTAGGGTGCAAAGAGAAATTATCAAAATATAGACCATAATTTAAAAGTAACTGTGATAGCAATAATAAAAACTTTAAAAAAAGAAAACATTTTTGATTAGCTTAAATCCTAAATCTGCTACCAAAATTAGCATTTTAAACCATCAGGAAACTTAACAGAGTTTCTATTTGAGTTGAGAAATTCTCTTGAACACATAAAAAATAAAAGTTCAGTTTGGGTTGTTTTACCTCTGAGTGGTACTTCTTTTGCACACAATGTACTAAATGGCTAAGTCACAAGGATTCAAATAAGGTTGGGGGCAAGGGACCCAATGGACAGCTTTTAGGAGATGAAAGTCCCCCATCAAGGATATCCAATATGTTCTTTAACATGCACAGGATTATAGCTTATTCAGTGGATGGCAGCCTTTTTCTAAGGCCATTGGTGTCCCCTTTCTGACTAAGTGATTGACTAATAACTAACGACTTTCTTGTCATTTACATATCTTCATTAAAAAAAATACCCCCTCAAGCAGCTGCTTGCCACAGAGGTCTGACAGGAGCCTGTCAGTTTACAAGCCATAGTAGAAGGTCTGTGAGGATGGCAGGACCTCAGCAGAAAAACAACACACACATCCATGCCTTACCCAGGGCTCGAACCCAGGTCCCTTAGATCAGTAGCCAAGCATGCTAACCACTCAGCCATGGGACGGCTATCTTCATTATACAATAATTAAAATGTTTCATTTATGTGGTATGATTCCTTCTAAACAATGCTGCCTTTTTCTAGTGTATTTGGTGAATATAGTGCACAAAAACTATAATCTAGGGGACAAAAATATTTCTTTCTACTACGACATAAAATGCATGACAAAGATGGTTGGTTGTTTGTGGATGAGACAGATTTTTCATTATTATGCATATGATATGCTTAAAAAGGTTTCATGCATCTCATTGATGCATAAAGTAGGTTTTACTACAAATCCCATTATTATAAACTATAAAATTGCATGTTCCTTCAGGTTTCCATTAAAGATATTTCAATCAATATTAGATTGAAAATGATTTTATCAAACTAAATGATAATAGCCAAGATTATCAGATCAAGACAGTTAGTAACAAAGGAAATTAAAAATAGTCATATATATATATGCATTAATAATATATGCATTTCATTGATGCATTAAAGATATTTCAATCAATATTAGATTGAAAATAATTTTATCAAACTAAATGACAGTAGCCAAGATCATGATAGCTAGTAACAAAGGCAATTAAAAATAGTCATTTGATGAATAAAGACCTTAGTGTATGATGTTCCATTAACTAAGAAGTTTCATAAGTTGTAAAATCAATTCTATTTACAAAGACATTTCCTATATGATATACTTGGAATGTCCTTAAAATTATAATATATTTTTCGTTTAATATGCACAAAGAACAAAAATTTAAAATCAGCTTTGTTCAGTTATGCTTTTATAGTAAGAATTCTGCAAAAACTACTGTAAAATAATATATTTTGCAATTTTTAAAATGAAATATCTCTACAAAAATTTTGATTATTTACAAGACAGACATAATTATTATAACTAAAACCATGTTTAATATCCAAAAATAAACTTCAACCTTAAGTTATATGATGTAGGAGAAGTTTGACGCAATTTTTCAACATCACTAAATATCACCTGGGCTCCACCACCAGCAGAAGGGATAACATCACCCTAAAATAACAGATATTTTAAAACATTATCCATTAAAACAAGAATATATCATTATGCTAGGTTTACCAATGTCAACAGAATTTAACTTTAACAACAAAACAATTAGTTCTTAACTGTTTTCTCACTTTACAATGACAAACATATAAAATATTTTACAGAAAAAAAAAAAACATATGCACATAATCCTGAAGCACCCATGGACTACTGGTCTACCTAGTGTGAAATTTAGCTCTATAAAAACTTTGATCATAAACAAACAACTCTGGCTCTTGGACAGTGCAAGGTAATTTAAAACTAAGCGTCAACTCACCTCATTTTAAACTTGAATATTTCCAAAACATTTGAACACATTACTCATAATTCTATACACTAATGTAGTTCTGCATGATAAAATAGCCAAATAACATAAACACTATCTATTTAAGATGCTGCTTAAAGGTGACTAATGCCTCCTTTGTCATTATTTACATAATCAAATTACCTAATACCTAAGATGATGCATAAGAACCAAGAACCAGGAATCAAAAGCAAACTTTTGCTTTCAATGGATCCAACTTCACTATTGTAGAACACTTTAGACATGATTAAACTATTATTTAGCACTAGTTTAGTCTTCAGGTGTATTTATCAGTGGCATTGGGTGAAAAAAATTTTTTCTGGGGCTAGTGCATTTTAAAATTCCATTTTAGGTCTTCCCAATGTGTAGAATAACTGGTTACACAATTATGTTTAGTAATAGTGGAACTAACTACATCAAGATTCCGTCAACCAAAAAAAAAATATTGTTACAATTAAAAGCACTTTAAATTTTTTTTTATTTTTTTTTCACTTTTCAGAAAAAGTGAAGTTTTTCTGCTTTCACTAGCAGTTAGCCAAATTTTTGTTCATATGAATCTACATTAAACAACCTCAATTGAATTTCTCCAAATTATAAAAATATTTTGGTGGCCCAGTCGTAAAGCTTTTACTGCAAGACTTTTCTGATAATTTAAATCCACAGATGTTAAAAAGATAAAATCAACTTTATTAATTATTCAAATTATAAATATATATATAAAAGAAATAAAAAATATGTATCGATGAAAGAAACTATAAAATACTTTACCACAGGTAAGCTCTCCCCCCATCCCCCAACTTCTCTATAGGTGCCCACTCACCCACCAGTGTTGCTCCTGAAACCTACACATGAGCATCATCAAGAGAAGAAATGCAATTGGACAATGAGCCAACATAAATTAGCATGAATTGGCAGTGAGGGTGTTAGACCTGATCCACTATCAGGTCTTCCAAGTGTGCTTTGGAACCTTTCGTTCAGAGTCTACATCAAAGTTGATGAACTTCTTTATCAATTTACTCTACAGAAGGTGTATCAACATTATATATGTAAATTGTAATCACTACCAGGCCATCTCACTTGAAACTGCATTTTTTATCTGAAGTAGGAAATGCCAATTCTAATTGCCCAACTGCCATATAACCTTTCAGTTTTTGTGCCCAATACCTGCAAGTGTTAACATCTATTTTGATAGCATCACCCAGTTGTCAGTAGAGCCACTTCCAGTATAGCTCACTGTTTATCCCTCTACAGAATGGAGAAGATTTTTAAGATTGACTGCTTATACCAGTAACTCTTTGCCACCATCACACTTTACACAGACTTCATTCTATTTTCACAGATGTCTTGCGGTCTGGAACGTCAGTAGAATCAGTCAAGATCTGCTGTGACACCATTATAGTAGACCATATGTATTAACTTAACAGCAGAGCTGCACACTATCTCTCTTGCCTTAGATGACATAGCATCTAATCATTATTGGTGTGTGCTTTACATTGATTCAGTTCACTACAGGTTTTGATTTTGGTGAAGCCTCACTGTCTCTGTTTTTACCAAGATTCGTCAGCAGCTCCATCATCTGGATGCCACCTCTTCCATCAAGTTCCCTTCAGTAACTGGACATGCCAACATCAGAGGATATTTCTCCTTATACTGTCCATCCACATGCTGCTGACAGATCAACTTTCACCCTGTCTGCTATTTCCCTGCTGGTTCCATATACGAATTTCTGGCAGTGTTATTCCATCAAGTTGAGGGCAGTGATATAGCAAATTAACCACAAATTCTTCCATATCAACTATATTTACAAATTACTGTTTTAACTGTTTTATCATTTCTACTATAATTAGTAATTATCTCTGCATTTCAGTTTGTTTTCTACAAAGTAATTTAAAAAAAGGTATAAGAAATATATTGGTACACTGAGCCATGGACTATTTGCTTCTAAGCATGGCTTGGCAAGGCAGAAAGTAGAATCAGCTCTTCTGTCCTTTGGGTTGCAGTGAATCTGATTGGTTCTTGTGTCCACCACTTACAGGAGCTAGATGGTAATCACTACCATGGATTACCATGATGGCATTCTTTCTAACCAGTTCTTTACTAATGTAGTGACAAGCTCAATTCATCAATTTTGTGGCAGAATAAGACAATGAAATGAAGGAATGTCACTGATATATATATATATGAAATGTCATTGACATATATGAATAATTCAACAATGTTAAATAATAAAATTTAACATTAAACACAAATATGTACAATTAATGGCTACTTGCACCTAAGCACAATATAAACTGTCATTCTCAAGATGATACTACTTGAGCACCACTCATCTAATATGTCATAAGTTGAATGTGACATCTGATAAGTTGCATGTTATGAAATCTGACAGGTGGTATTATCTGATTTAGCTTCAGTCAGGTGACTCACTACATAGGTAGGGGTGGAAAGAAACTTTAGATGCTCTGTTTTTGCTAGGTCTATGTTACATGCTGCTTGTATTTCTTTTATACTCTCATTTTTATAGCTTATTTTGCTGTTGCAGGTGTTCTTTGCTGATTTCCTGCATTAACACTTACCATGGAAAGTGTGGCTTTGATATTTCATTATTGATACAATTTTCTGTCTGTTATACATATATATATCATCAAGTGTTTGGCAATTGCAAGTTTAAAATCATTAGAGGTACCTGTAATAATGTTGAAAACTGGTTTTTCTTTATAATATGTTTCAGGATAATGTAGTGGTGGTTTTATCTCTGATTCTTCATGCTTTGTGAGCTGTGAGCATTTTCTTTGTTGATAATCAAATAATCGTATACTATATATCTTGCATTTAGACTTTGTCTGTCACGATTTGTTTTTATTCTTTTATTAGTTTTTGGTCTTGCAGCCTCACAATAATATAGCAAGTCAGTTGAGCAGGTTGATATACCAGTGGTCACCTACTAAATTGAGGGGTGCTTTAGAGTAACTTAATAGCATCCATGTCATATTACATTTATGCAGTTATTTGAGCCCAAGGAGGCAGCACCCAGTGTTGGTAGGGAGTCATAACTATTATGTAGTGATCATAATTCAATGGCTTATATATAAAGTATGTGTATCTCCTCTATTATTGATATTATTAAGAATAATGTTCATTAATTTTTTTTTTTCTAAATACCTTGTACAATTGTGTTTCTACTTCTCCTTTGGAATCTTGCTCCTGATGTGTTAGTACATATTTTGAAACATCTTTGGTAACATCTTTTACTTCTAATTTGCTTACCGACTTCTTTTTTTTCATCTTTGGCTGTAGCACAGTACCTTAAATAGTCAAAATAAATCATACTTAAAAAAAAAAATAATAATATCATGCATAAATGTTAACTTTACACTGAGTTTAAAAGGACTGCAATTTTCATTGTAAGAAAAAGTTATCAAACAATAAACCTTATATTTTATAAGATCCTAAGGGTTATTAGTAATGCATAAAAGGCATGGACCATATAATGTAAACCTAGTATTTTGCAAACAATATAAGACCACCAGTAATTTTTATCTAAATTCTGCACAAGATTTTCCAAGTCTCAGGTAGAAAAGAAACTGATGAAAGTGACTGATCAGGTACTAACTCCACAGGCTTCAATCCCACAATCACAATTATTCAATTGGACTACTGAGCAGTTCTGTAAGTTATTTATTTTTGTACACTGAGTTAAGCAATAAAAGGATTAAGAATAACTTAGAAATCACTTATTTATTAGAAATAACTCTCTTGCCACTAGAGCAATTTACCAGTATAAATAAAATTTTCTTAAATTAGCTGTAGAGGAAAATCATACTTGTAATGGAAGAATATAAGGCACACATCTGACACTTTAGGGAGGAGAACCCAAAGCTAAAATTTTACATATACTTGAAACATAGTAGTGACTTGCACAAATCATTTTAACAGAGTATGCTTCCTCACCAGTATTAAAATATTTAAGATTTTCAAGATCATACACCTTTATTAAAACCACAATATAGATGAATAATAAAAAATATTGCAGTTTTTTTCTTTACATTTAATTCTCAAGATAACTTAGAGTTTCACAAACAAGAAACAGGGGTGGGAGGGTACATAATTAATTTCTTGTGAAACAATTATGCTAACTGCTGCCGAGCAATAGAAAAATCAAGATATGTTCACAGCATCCAATGCTTTCAACCATGCATCTTTGACAAAATAAAAAACCAGATTAAAGAGAGGGGAAAAAAATTGGGATCCATGTAAATCACAGAAATTATTTTTCCACACACGTATAATGTCATATAGGCCAAATGACACATTTAAGCTTGCTATCATAATGTTAAAAATCACTTATCATCAAAGTATATCCATATGCATTATTACTTCCCCATTAGAAAAATAATCCCATGCTAATATATTAAACAAAACAGGTTTCTTATTTTTTAAGTTAATTTCTTAAAACTCTTTTTTAATTGTATTAAAATTCAGCATAATATGCATATTGCACTATAACTTTTTGACTGGCTTTCATAGAGGATTCTGCATAAATATTGTTACAAAAACAGGACATTTCACATAATTAGAATAAAAAATAAAAAAAAATTTAAATGTGCTGCATGCACATTTAGAACTATTTAAAAATAATTTTACATTTTACTTAGCATGCTGCCATTTCTTTTTGTGATATTTTATCAGGGGAAAAATTTAAATAGATGAAACTGACTTTACTTATTTTGGGAAGCTACATTGAGTATGGATATTGTAGATAAGCTTCAGAAGTTCATATGTATTGACACCACTCTTATTACATTGTGAGAGTATCTAGAATTACATGACACAATACTTGCAAAAACTACTCTCTTGCATATATGCAGGTATTCTCTGACTACACGATTTCAAATTATATGATTTTCATGTTAATGCAATTTCATATGAAAGGTAACATAAGCATAGATCAGAAAGACATCATCCTATTAGTTTTTTTTTTATTAAATTTTTAACAAAGACAAATAATTACATTTATTTTTCAAACACCAAAAAACTAGGACTTATAAGCAGTAAAAATGAATGGTATTAAGTTAATTCAATAACATATTTCACAATGAAAATTTAATACAGTAAAATCAAAGGGGTAACAAAAATAACTGAAGGTAAAAATTTCGAACAAATTACTAATTAAAATGTCTTTAGAAAGCATATCAAAAGTCACACATAAAAGGTAGACAAACTTGTCTGTTTCATCAGCTTTATTCTTATATTTAATGGTAAGATAGTCAAAAATAGTAATAAATATAAATGTGATAATTTCATGCAAATAAGTGAATTTAGACAAAATGTTAATGTAAGCAAACTTCGATTATTAAGTCAATGCTAGTGGGAAAAAAAAATCAAGTTATGCAACCATTCTTGGGAACAACTATCATGCAAATGGAGGCAACTGTATGCTCACATACACATTACAGCAAATATTACTGCAATTCATGTACAGTTGTGGATATAATAATGAGACTTAAAGGAGATATTCAATTTATTTATATTACAGAAGCTAATTTTTGGTTACCAAGATCAAGGCTTCCAACAGGTTTATGTTCTAACCACACTTCTCCACCTGAAGAATGAGATCGATGATGACGTGGATTTGCAACTGCAACACTCTGTAAAAAACATTAAAAAAAGCAGTTGAAAAATATTATAAGGGCAATAATTTTAAATATATTATGAACATCACAGCATCCTACAAGAGAAAAAAATTCTTATCATAGCAAATTCACTCAGCCTACTGCAATAAATGTGGAGGGAATAAAAAGAATAGTGCAAGTGAACTATAGAATTCTTATCAACACAATATGCCAGTATTTAACAGAAACTTATCAATCAATGCTTGATTTAAAATTTTTAAACCTTCACTATCACCACTGTTAATGGAAAACATAAGATATCTATTATCAGTTAATTAAAAACGAAAAACTTATCAGTCAATCAATCAAATGCACTTTTCTACTACAGATAAGAAATCTAGTTTTAAATCGTAATTAATTACACAGTATTAGTAAATAAGTCACACCAATATGCATTTTTCAGTGTTTTAAAGAAGTTTTGTTAAACCTTTCAATACATTACCCTGCAAATAATTTTTTTTTACAGCACAATGAGATAGCTTTCTATGTTGCATAATATACTCAGTGTGGTAATGGCAGCTTTGATTTCCCCTTTTATATAAACAAGAAAACTCTGTCCATTACATATCCCAAAAGGAATAGGTTTGATATTGTCCAATCTAAGGAATTAGATTGCATAGTACTGGTCTTAATCACCTTATTCATTTACCAAAAGTTCACGATTCCAAGAGCCTAGTGATTAGGATAAAGGGACCCAATGGAGTTGTTAGGAGTTGAGTAGCAACATCTGCACAAGTCTGAATGCCTATGATTACTTTGTTATTTCAAATATGCTTTTGTGTATGTGTGATGTTAGGTGTAATGAACAGAGGAACTTCAGGTATGAACTTGACAATTTTTTTCAGTTCTATACTTTAACTAGTATTATCTGTGAAATAATTTAATTTTGGTAAACACCAAAAGTACACTTTTAAACACTTCATATTTATGTTAAATCATATTGTTTTGGGATTTATACTAATGAAATGAAATTAAAGGAAGGCCTACCTTTGTAGGAGGTTTTTGGCTATCCTGTAATCTGGTATCAGATCTCGATGATGTAATATTAGTACCAGTAGGACCTGAAGGAACATTATGTTGTTTTATATTACCTAAAATTGAAAAGCAAAAATAGGTTTCATTACACAACCTTTAAAGCTCACAGTTTCCACCAATTAACTCTAACAATGGCTAAATTCAGTTTTAAGCATTTTCAGGAAAAAATAACTTTAGAATCTCATCCTGAAGCAACCAATAAAAAATAGGTTATTTATATATACAGAATGGTGCACAAAAATGTTTCATATTTCAAGAAGACAACTTTTCTGTTTGAATGAAGCTAGAGAAGTAAGTAATAGGTCATTGAGTTCTATAATTCATTTTTTTTTTAAATTCTTTTGGGGGAAATTAATTCAATAGCTTAACAATTTACTGAAAGGCAGAGAAGGTTCATTGTTAACATTTTTTATGTAACAAAACCACCACTAGGTGTGAAGAGGGAGTTTAGAAGTAAGTTTCCCAAAACACCACCAACTCCAATATTAATACGATTGTTAGCAAATTTGATGAAAAGGGAACAGTGGCAAATTAAAATGCAGAGTTGATTGGTTGGTTGTCTGGGGTTTTATAGTGTAACAACATAACAGCATCTAAGACTTTATTGCACCAACTAGGTAAAAGGATAAGCATATAAAAATTGTTAAAATCCATAACAAACATTAAAAGCAAAATATATGAAAATGAAACAACATTCAAAGTGATAAAGAAACTGTAGAATAGGTCCAAAATAAAGGGACAAGTGATCAAATACACGAAAAAAAAAATATTCTCATTCAAAATCCAGAAAAAATCTAAAAGAGTGAGGGATGCTAACACAAAAAGTCTAAAAAATCAAAAAGGAAGTTATCAGCATTGCTTGCAAAAAACAGAAGAACAATTCAAAAAGTACTATGGATAGCACTTAAACTTTTGTTCTACAAAATTCAGATGCTTCAAGCTATTTTTGATGATGACAAAAAAAGACATCTAGACTTTTGTGCAAAAATGTCTTAAATATTTCACAATGAAGGCTATTTACTGAGTGTCATGTTCACTTTCCAGAACTATACGTCTTCTCAACACCCAGAACTATACGTACTTGGGCAGAGAACCCAAAATTTCCTTGCACTCCCCGAAAATTACAATACGGTGTGGAATTTGCTCTTCAAAGATAATCAGACCATACTTTTTTTGAGGGTGAAAGAGGATAGTGCTACAGTAACTTCTCAGTTCAAGAATACCTAAAGATGTTGCAAACATTTCTGTGGTTAGAATAGTTAAAAGCTAACTGCAGCAGAGATATAGCTTCAACAAGATGGTGCAAGAGCACATATGGTCAAACATTTGCATCAACTGGTTGATAAGAATATTTCCTGGCCGCCAAAATCTTCTGCTTTGTTTCTACCTGACATTTTTTATGAAGCTACTTGAAAGATGGAGTGTTTCCCAAAAACCAAGCACAATTCAGGACTTTAAACAATTGTGGTTGAAGAAGTCGATGCCACACCAGACTAGCCACCAAAAATGGTGCTTTGCATTTCAGATGACAAAGAAAGAAATGACAATCATTTTGAACATATCTTACATGAGTAAAAACATTCATGTAAAGTACATTAATTTATGCAAATAATTTTTAAGTTTGAAAATAAAAGAGATATAATTTTTTTAATGTGAAATGTTTTTCTGCACCACCTCATACAAAGGGAAAACATCTAATTGTGATCAAACACAATGAATTCAAAGAATAAGTAAGTAAAAGTTTTTGCATATTTTTTCTAATAAAAGTGAAATTTAATACATTTTTTCACTTTATTTTCACCAAAAACTTTAATTGATTTAAATTTTTTTCTAAACTATTTTAATCTAAATATTGCATCTATTAATACTTAAATCTTTCCTCTATAATTTTAAAAATTTTAGTGTCATATTGCATTTTAGTTACTAAAAACAGAATTTTAGAAATAACACCAAATTATGCTTAGATACAGTGTTACAAAACAAATAATTTTGCTTTAAAATTAATGATTTAAAAATAATTTATGATCCATTTATATATCCACACAAAAACTAAGAAACTGATAAAATATTTAATATCTTCAGATTTTGCAGCAATACAACTTTTGAAAGGTTCGTGTTACATTAGTAAGCCCAAACTCTAAACTAGTTTCAAAAAAAGTTAAAATATTGCTAGAAAATAATTTGATGTGTAAAAAAAATAGTTCTCAAATACAACACTGTGGCTGCCAGAGATAGGAAATCCTAATATTTTATAGTTTGATTTAGATATGGTGTAATTCAAAGAATTATTCTTTGATAAATTGCAATATATATATATTAATGAAAGATAAAAATAATTCTGGATCAAATAGTTCATTTTTGATAATTTAGCAGTTTTATGATGTGGCACAGTACAGAAATTTTATCCTTTATATCTGTAACTTTTTTCTTAATATAATCTAAACAACATTGCCAAAATTCATAAGCTGAGATCATGTTTAAACTATTGGTTAAGTTACAAAGAGGATTTTTAATTTTGAAACCTTCTTTCTTAAAAATGTTTTAATCTTACCTAAGTCTAAGTTTTAACTTTACCTAAGTTTCGACTGCAATTTTTTAACTTGCCTTTATAAAAACCATAATTAATGGCATTTTTAGGAACTAATCCCTCTACTATGCTACATCTAATATTTGCAAGTGATCAAAAACGGAGCAGTAGAAGAATTAAATGGAAATATTAATAAGCATTTTGTGTTCAGCTATAAAAAAAAGTGAAACCAAACTTTTAACATTTATCAAAATAATACTTTTTTTTAGAACACAAAACAATTCTTGCAATGATAATCTGAAATACAACAAAAATCAATGATGCTTGAGTACCGTGTTCTCATTACTGATCAGTGAATGGGTATTCAAAGACTTCTAACAATAACAAAAGTAGGAATTAAAAATATACCATTATCTTACCAAGATACTTTTAGTATACTTGCATTTCATACTGTTTCATAAATCTGATATTTAAACTTAGGCAATATTTACTGACATCTATCTTATTCCAGTTAGCATGATGTGAATAATGTCTGATATATTTTAGATAAAGAATTCAATCTTCACACCAGTAAAATCTCACAACTATAGCTGCCTATTGATTTATGAAAAAAAAAATTACCAAGAGTTGTGCTTGCTCTTGTAAGTCTTGGTTCTGGTGGTACAGATTCAGGAGTTGCTGTATAAGGTACGTTTCCACCTCTAACATTGAATACTGTCCCAAAAGCATCACCACCAAATTCCCAATCACCAGAGTTCAATATTTCTCTTAATTGCCTGAATCTCTCTTCAGTCAGGCACATTTTTGTTTCTAATTCTGCTTGTTTCTCAGCAAGCCTTTTTTCCTATTAAAAAGCAAACAATTCAACACATGAAAATGTCTTACTCTTTAAGTATTTGCACATAATTTTGTTACACAAGAAAGTATTCAAATCATTTTGAAATATTTAAATAGTGCATTACCTGCATCTATAACAAAACTTAGTCTACTTTTGTCACCAATAGTAAAATCTAATACAGTGAAGCTAACATAAAAATATTTGTATAGCATTCAAGCAAAATATTATACATTGAAGCTCACAAACACAATCTGTGACAACTGATGAAGAATTAGATGAAATATTGAGTTTAGATGGGAGTGGCCTATGATTCACAATTTCTTAGCTAACTCCACTTGCATGAGAGTCAGACTTTACTATTTATTACTACTCGAATTATATATATATATATATGAAAAAAAGGCTGCCATTTGCCAAACTTCTGATTTTAATGCAAGAAACCAATTATTCTAAATGAAATTTTGAAACATTATGTTTTAATTAATTAAGACAAGTTTCATAGAATTATTTAAGTAGTTTCATTAAAATTATAGTTTATTATAAATTAATCAATATTAATATTTATAATTATATTATGTATATAATATTATAATTTATATAATTATAGAAACAGAAGTTTCCAATAAAGGATATCATAATGTATTAATGAGTACCTATGTCTGTCAGCCTAGCCTTTCGATCGGAAATTATTTTCATTTAAGAACTGAAATACTTCATTAAAAGTGATAATTGTGTATCTCACAAGCTGAGACCCTGGACTTTAACATTATAGTCAATTGTTACACCACTGTCACATTACGTTTGTAACAATTTGGCATTCCTTCTCCATGAATGCTACAAATCCATCATACTTTCTCCAGCATCAAATATGCACTTATGATTACTTACCTTATCAGCCAAGACATTGAAAACCATCATAATACAGTTATTCATCACATCAACTTATGTGACTGCAACATCTAATTAATATAATATAGCTTATTTAAATAAACTTTGCAGTTTTAAAAACTGTCTAATAGATGCATCTGCTGTCAACACTTTCTAATGAATTAAACTTCTAAAACTTTCACTCCTTTGGCTGTTACCAAAAAATGTAAATCTTACAAAAAATCTTTGCACACAATACAGGAATGTTGAAAAAAAAAAGCATATTTTTAATAAAGGAAAAATTAACCTGTAATTTTTAAGTTATATTTTACTCTACCATGGTGAACAACTTGAAAGGTGATGATATAACAGTGCAAATTTCTGGTAAATAAAAATTCAATTTATTAAAAAAAATTATACTTTTAAACTTTAAGCATTTTCAACAATAAAAATCCCCTAATTTATGCAATAGTGGCATTGATTTTTGTGTTTCTAATTCTAAGTATCACTATTTAATCACTGTCTTTGATTCTCCTTGCTGGTCAGGTAACAATAAAGCAGATTAAGTTTTCAAACTCTTCCTATGTGACTTCTGATGCTCATTTCTGTTCAATTTTGCTCTAACATTTAATTAGTAATTTTTTTCAATTTTCAAATTTTTTACTTTGCTATTTGTATTACTCTGGTTTACTTTCTTATATCTTTATTGAGAAATACATAATTCATTTAACTTTAAAATGCAATTCATTTTAGTCCTTTACAAATTCTTTTTTTTTATGCTAATCAAATAATTTCAATATCTTTTATCCTTCACTAAAAAATTAATGAGGGTGATGCCTTGCATATCTGTGTTTGTTTATATCAATGTTTGTATGAATCGCATTCACACAAAATACATGTTAAGTCAAAATTGCATAAATTTTGGGAGAGCTTTACCTCAAAAAATTAATTATACAGTTTAAATATCATACCATTATTCGATGCATGCGTTCCTTTTCAAATGCCAATCGATCATGCATTTTTGCTTTAATTTTCTCTTTTTCTTTCTCACCTTCAGTTAATTGTTGTTCTTTTTCAGTCAGCTAAAAAATACAAGAAAAACTTTAAAAAACCAATATTTTATGATATTGTTAATTATTTCATAAATACTTAAATTTTTCTAAGGTATTTACTTGTTACAAATATAATGGTTTAAAGAGGGATGAGTATATTAAATTTATAAATCATAAAGTAAACACAAACAATCATAATTCTTTTAAGTATAATACACTAACTGCTGTGAGAAAAAAATCAGCTCATGTTAAAATCCTATGAATTATCACAAAAGAATATTATAAAAGAAATTATGATGTTAGGTGCACAAATGGAAGAAGCTGATATTTTGAATTGATATATTCCTGAAGAAGCCTGGGATATCCTATCTTCCATCCCTTACAAACTACAACTGGTACAATTTTCTTTTCACAGTCTTTCTAATTCACTTTTGCAATAATCACTAAGTAACTGCAATTTACACTTATTGCATTGTTCTGGGTGCAACCTTCTGCTTGTGCTCCTTAGTTGAATATTAAAATACTAAACAAGTTCCTCAAAATGCAGTTTGGGAGCTTTTTTTGCTTACTTTTAGAAGTGCTGCCTCACTCTTTCATTGCATTCGTGAAGGTTAGAAGATGGGCTACCTCAGAAACCTTCATTGGTGAACAAAAGAGAGGTGGTACTGCACTCTCTTTGCCATGTGGTGGGTATGTTTTGATTGGAGCCATGCTCAATTGGCATTTCTCATTTTTTGGTATTACCAGATTTTCTTTATACCACTTCATCAATAGTTCTCTGTGTGTGGGGTGGGGAGTGAATCCTGCATCAAAATAAACTATGATATTGACATAGTAATTCCCATCCCTACACCTACTAACAGAACACCATGAAAACTATTAATGAGAAAATATTATAAATAAAAGTTTATAATCCCAAGAAATAATAGACCTCAATTGAACATGGCCCCCAAGCAAGATACAGGGTGGTTATAAAATAAGTTTCCCTATTCAAGAGTCTAGAGCATTGATAAATGGAGATAATGCTGCAAAAATTGATAGGTATTGAGCACATGCAAAAGCAATTTAGCAAAGAAAAAAAATTAATTCCAACTGTTGCCACCAGGGTGAAAACAGGTGCTGCAAACACAAGAAAGGCACAGGTGAGAAAATTATTGGTTTCATGAACATGTCTATTATAGAAACTGTTCAATATGCTCTCCATCAGTGCAGACGATGTGTTAGAAGTGAAGGGCTGCATGGGCCACAGTTGCTTCGAGCATGTCACTGTGGATGTTGGTCACTTACCATGTAATACTGGTTTTCAAATCAGCAAGTGATCACATACCATCGTGATAAACCTAGTACTTGATATAGCCACAGGACCAAAAATCACAAAGATTCAGAGCCAGTGAGAGTGGTGGCCAGGCCTGAGGTAAATCTCAATAACCTAAGCGTTCATCACCAAACATTATACAAAGCCTGTGGAAGTGTACCATCTTGCATGAACACTGTTGTGTCCAGATATGGCCATTCCTGGAGAGGGGGGGGGGGGGGGATCACTTGATGTTGGTGAAGAGAACAGTAGCTGGCACCTGTTATGGTACACCACACTGGGCCATTAGGTGTATTCTCCTTTTGATAAAAAAAATTGCATTAAAATATTCTTAGTTATATTTTATACTGGTATTCCTTTGATGTCATCTTTAGTTAGCTTTAATTTCCCTTTTTATGAATGTAATGCAATCTCATTACTATATTTGCTCTTCAAAACTTATAAAGACTTTATATCAATGACACTCTAGAGCAGTGGTTCTCAACCTTTTATGCTTCACGTATCCCCTGGAAATGTGTATGTAACTGGCATACCCCTTGTATAGATAGACAAAACTATAATTATAGTATAACAGTGGGAATAAAATACAACACTGACTTTGTTACTAGATCTAGTGACTTTTGAGCTCTCACGATGTACCCCAAAAATGTTTACAGCATATCCCACATTGAGAACCTCTACTCCAGAGCATTCAGTATAACATACAGAACAAATATAACATAAAATTGAAACAAATATTCAGTTAATACACTGCACCTAAAATTTTAACCCTCAATGTGATGGAACCATCTTTACTAAATCAGTAAACATATTTCAAGATGGAAACCACTCAGAATTCAAATTGCTTTCTTCCCCTAAAGTTTCACGGTGGGAGTTGGCTTAGTCAATAGCATGTTAGGCTTGCAATCTGTAGTTCCCAGGTTTGAGTCTCAATTGTGATTGATATTAATATGCCCTTTCTCATTAAGGTGAGAAAGGTCACACTGATCAATCTGGGAAGACTGCCATCCATTCAATGGGATGTTAAGCCATGTGCAGGAGCGCCATATCTTGTGCACATTAAAGATAGCCTTGACGGGAGGTGTCCATCTATCCAGTGGATTCTCTTCCCCAACCTTCCGAGTCCTTGGGGTTTTTGCAACCTGGCTATTTAACCCATTTTGTGCAAAAAAGTGTTGCTCAGAGATAAAACAACCCAAAGTTTCAGAATTAAATTGTGTGAAAATATTCTTTGAACTATTGCTATTTATTAATGATATATTTTTCAAATTAAAAAAATATTTAAAGGAAAAAAGTCATTTTTAATTGGAGTATTTCAGACACTTCAAGTACAGTAAAAGTTCATTATATTGAGTGCCTTATTATGAGAAACACTGTTAGATGTATATTGCTTATACATATTATGATGCTACAAATTTATATTGTTTATGCATGTTATTATCATTTCTGTATAATGAGGTAAATTTACAGATAAATTAGATATGAGGCAAAAATAAGTTTAAAAAAATACAATTAGTGCTTTTCCTAGAGTTTGCTTAAAATATTTTTATTCAATCATAAAAAAAGTGCACAATTATTTGAATCAATGTTTTTTAAAAGTGTATGGAATCTTATAAGCATAATATAATTGACACCATATAATGTTTAATTATAATTTCCAAAAATGAAAAGCTATGAACTAATATATTGAACACAACTGTTGTATTATTTTTGGTAACAACTCATGAACCAGAAGATGACAACAGTTGCATTAAAAATATTAGTTGGAACTTTACATTATGTTCAGCTATTTTGGAAAATTTCTTACAAAATCTATCCATGTTATGATTTCATCTGTTAGGAAGACAACCTTTGAGACAACAACCAACTTCGCAAAATTGCTTAATTAGACTTATAAAAGGACAATCCAAGATTGGAAACCACAAGTCTAATCAGTTTATCCTGTGGATAAACCAGCACTGGACAAGCTATAAATAGCTTCAAGGGGAATCTATATACTATATTGTATTCTTGCATTTGTAAAAAAAAAAAGCCTATGTTTCTTCCCATAGCAAAATAAACAATGAAAAAAAAGCTAAATCAATTAAAAGATATTTACCTGATATTCTAGACAACGGGCATTTCTTTCATAAGTACTAAGCCTTTTCTGCAATACTTCATTGGCTTGCTCTGCACTTGACAGTTTCCTTTCAAGAGATTTTACTTGCTGTTCTCTAGCTTCTAAATCCATTTGAAAAATTGTTGTTTGCTGAAGAAATGAAAAAAATATATAAATTATAAAAGCATACAAAAAACTGTATAATTTTTATACTTACTCAAATTTTTTTTTTCAATTTCAATGCTTATGTTACAGCTTTGGAATGCTAATGAACATTTACAAAAGGAGAAAACAAAATGCCCTTTAACTTTCATTCCATAATTACGCAAATATATAAATAAAATAAATACTCCCTCAAGCAGCTGCTTGCCAGAGGTCTGACAGGAGCCTGTCAGTTTAAATGCCATAGTAGAAGGTCTGAGAGGATGGCAGGCCCTCAGCAGAAAAACGACACGAACATCCATGCCTTACCCGGGACTCGAACCCAGGTCCCTTAGATCAGTAGCCAAGCACACTAACCACTCGGCCATACTCTTTAGTAAAATCATATATACACCAAGAGCCAAAATATTATGACCAGCACATCTTTATACAAATCGAAGCAACTGCAGGTAAACGATGGTGCATGTGAAGATCATGAAATAGTATAAATAACACCTGATACTGAGCTCTGTTAATCAGTATTATTCTTGTTCTTCAGTTGGGAAAGATAGAGGACTTAAGTGAGTTTGACAAAGGCAAGATGACTGGGTCAGAGAATTTCTGAGACAGCAAGACTCGTGGGGTGCTCATGGTCAGCCGTGATTAGTACCTGCAAAAAATGGTCCGAGGGAAAAAAAACACAAACTGCCAGCAAGGTGTGGACTGACCACCACGGCTCATCGATGCTAGAGGTGTGAAGGCTATCCTGTATGGTACGAGCCAACAGAAGGGATACTGTCACAACTCACCCGTAATTTGAATGCTGGTGATCGGAGTAATGTGTCACAACACACAGTACATTGAACCCTGCTGAAAATAGGGGTGCGTAGTCACAGGCCGCTCCGAGTGCCCAAGATAATTCAATTCACCATTGAAAGTCCCTACAATGGGCATGCAAGCATCAAAACTGGACCTTGAATGATTGGAAGGTCATCTGGTCTGACAAATCTCGTTTCCTCTTGCATCATGTGGATGATCGGGTACTGTGTGCCATTTACCTGGAGAAGTTTTGGTACCAGGATGCAATGTGGGACAAAAACAAGCCAGTGGAGGAAGTGTAATGCTTTAGGCAATGTTCTGCTAGGAAACCCTAAGTCCAGTCATTCATTTGCAGGAAACTATGACGTCTACCACCTATCTAAACATCATTGCAGATCAGGTACATCCTTTCATGGCAACGGCATTCCCCTCTAGTAGTGACTTCTTTTAGCAGGATAATGCACCATGCCACACTCCCCAGATTGTTCCAAAAATGGTTCGTGGAACGTGAGGAAGACTTCCCTGGCCTCCTAATTCCCCAGATATCAATCCAATCGAGTATCTGTGGTTTGTGTTGGAACAGCATATCTGATATGCAGCAGCTCAACCACGTAACTTACAAGAGTTAAAGGATCTGCTGGTAATGTGTTGGTACCAGATATCATAAGGACACCTTTAGAAATCTTGTAGCCTCACCAGGCAATAGATGTTTTGGCGGCACGTGGAGGACCAACATCATATAGGCAGGTGGTCACAATGTTTTGGCTCTTCGGTGTATATGATTTTAATGGATCCATATATATCGAGAATGCATTAAGTGAAAAATATCCATGTTGTTTCTTTAGCTTTAAAAATATTATGTAGGTTTCAATGCATTCTGTGAACAGTTCAAATTATGGCCATTAAATGTGAAGAAGAGGATTAGTGCACATTATGTGTATCTTTACAAATCTAGTACAGCAACAAAAACATTCAACAGTATGGTAAGCATGAAAATTAGAATCATTTGGCCCAGTGAACTTAAAACTGTATTACACAGGGAAATTTTAGGAATAAACACATGATGCATTTTCTTCATGATTAAGTCCAATGATGGAAAAGAGCATTTAACACATTTGTTTAGCATTGTAGCTGTGTGCATAAGTATGAAAAAAATATCAGGTGGTTAATAAGAAATTATGCAATTTCAGTCTCAATATTTCGACAATAGCTAGTCAATGAGTTTTGAAATATTGTACTTAGGTCATAAGAACTGTGCACTTGTGAATGTGGCTCAAATTTTGTCAACTAGGAATATTATTATTGACCAGCATGCACTTTGACTGCCAAGCACGAATAAAAAGCAGACATCGCTCTTTCTCACACACCAAACTCATGACACTAACAACAAAAATAGTTTAGTCAAGCTTTATTACACTCACAAAAGCAAAGGAATCATTTTAGGGAGTATCATTTGCATAAAATTTGCTACGGATCATATTCAATCCAATCTGTTTATGATCTCATAAGAAAATTTGACTGTCAGACTGCATCTGCAATAGATGAAGAATAGAGAGACTGTAAATGCTGGAGATCATAGTCATCAAGATACCCCTTATTCTAAAAGAAGGAAACTGCCCATGAAACACGAAATATTAGTCTCCATTTTATCAGCAGGCACCGAATTTGCTCGCCCCAGCTTTATGGAAAGTGCTTCACATCACACCAAGATATTACAGTCTGTCCAGGCTACACAACATACTAATCCAGCAAAGTATGTCAGCTTTGTATTACAGTTCTCAGAACAATTAAGGTCGACAATCAGTAGTGCAGAAATACAATTTAGAGAAATGTATATATACATCCATATCATTTCTTCCTTACTGGTAGTGTCAATAATGGACAGTGAGAAATTTTAACCAGAGACTTTGATGGGAACCACTTTCAATCTGCATTTCAGTAACCATATTTCTGAATGTCCACCAGTTGTTCAGTACCTCTAACATTTTAAGCTGTCATAAGCATTCATACACCTACACTCATTTTTAGTATATTTTACACATGATTTTAAATTACATGAAATTTAACTTTAATCTGATATAGTGTTACAGGATATATCTGTTTACTTATATATGTAAACAGGTTAATAGAATAAGTGCCAAAAATAAATTTATAAATTTAACTTGCCTGTTTTAGACTAATATTTTCTTTATCTGTATTCAATAACTGCTTTCTGAACTCATTTTCTAAAATATGAAATATTTGTGAAAAATAACATAATTAGATAAAAATAATCAATTATAATATAAAAAAAAATAAAATCTAATATAGTAAAAATATTTACACTTTTAAACAATATTTCAATTTCATGCAATTCTAAAAATAATAGGAATATTTTATTTGATTTTACATAATGCTAATATCAGCCAACAATGAAAAGAAAAACAAATGCAAACAACAAAGTACAAGATAAACTGGTTAGCTCATCCCAATGAACCTATCCAATCACAATTGCTATTGTAAACCCTGAGCTACCAACCTTGCATGATGAAAATTACGATTTGGAAGAATGAAAAATTGAAGGTTGGGTTAACTTCTGAGCAGCACTTTTGTGCACACAATGGGGTAATGGCCAAGGTCATAAAGACCCTGAAGACTCAGAGAAGGATGGGGAGGGGATCTACTGGAATAGCTATTGGGAGACAGATGGTAGCCTCCTGTAAAAAAATTGGAGGAAATTGAAGTACTTATAAAAACTAATAAATTCCCGCATTTTGCAGAATTTATGTAATATATCAATTATTAATCAATGCACATTGAGTATTAGTTACTAGTTATTAGTGAATAAATTTACATAATATATATTAAAAAAAGTCTAGACACATGAGCCTTGATTGGTTACAGGTGAAAGCAAATTGGCCTTCCCATTAACACAGTCTGAGTTTAGCGATGATCATTTTATGGTACCCATTACCTGATTACGAATTAAATTTCCTATCTTATAGCAAAAAAGTTTAAATCAGTTTTAATTACATTTTTGTAGTGCAGAAAAATCTATGGCATGTACTTTTAGATATTAATAAAATTTAACTTAACTGCTAATAATAAAAAAAAAACACACTAGGCATCATCTAATGATACACAATAGATATATTGCAAAAATTAGAATTTACAATACAGAGAGAAGAGCAGCAATTATTGCACCCCTTTCTTCCAGTGATTTTTTGTACAGTGCTTGGGCAGTTGCAGTGGTAAGCTTTGTATGCAGCAGGGGAAGTGGTGCTCACTGCAGCCAACTCAACTGTATTCATACATTTTTGATATTAATGAAAGTTAACTTAATCACTATTAATCAATATATAGGCATCATCACCTGATAGATAAATCAATATATTTCAAATGTTAGCATTACAATACAGAACGAATAGCAGCAAATGCTATTGCACCCTTTTCTATGGAGATTTTTTAAAGAAAGTGCTTGGATCACCAGCAGCGGCAGCTTGTCAGCTTGCTACAGCCAAGTCACTGCATCCATACACTTTTGATATTAATTATTAACGAAAGTTAACTTAATTGCTAATAATTAATACATAGGTTATTATCTGCTGAGAATAACAGATCAATCATATATTGCAAAAGTTAGCATTACAATATAGAAAGAATAACAACAAATGTTGTTATTCTCTCTGTATTGTCTCTCTCCCTTTACTACATTTTTTTTTTCCCCCAAAAAGAGCTTGGATCGCTGGCAGTGGCAGAGTACTGAAATTTTTTAAATATATTTTTGAATGTTTGCATTACACAATGACTGAAAATGTTTTAGGTTTTCTTTTTATTTTGCACTTTTTTTCAGATAAGAATAAATGTCTATCAGCAACTCATCACTTGCAGTTTCTTGATAGCCTTTTCTGCGGCCAGCTGGAGAAGATGACACAGACAACCTAAGGAAATTAAATGTGGTTGCTTTGCTTTAAGATAAGCAAATACTCCTTTCTTTTCACCAACCATAACAAGAGCATTGTCAGATGACACTGACACACAATTTGACCACGATATGCCCATACGCTTGAACTTAGAAAACATTAAGGTGATGATATTTTACCCTGTTGCACCACCCTCCAATCATGCCAATGATAAAAGGCTGCACTTCACTCATTTGACATCTTCATCGTAATAAATTACCACCAGAAGAAGCAATTTTTCATTGGAATCATTGCTGCCATCAGTTGCAACAGAAAGAGAAGTTTTTTTTTTATTTTTTTTAAATATTTATAGCACTTATAACCTTTCCTGAGTAACTGGTAGCAAGTTCTTGAATAATAACATTTCCGACCACATGCATACTTCTTCACTTCAGGCGAATTCAAAAACTATTGTGGTAAATAACTTGCTAGCACGATGGACAGCTCATAATGGGATGTTGTGCTCCAAAAAAATGTTGCAACTAAGACCTCAACATTGATTTGTTGATTGCCATTATATTTTAAAAACTGATTCAACTTTGGCAGATTCTTAGCCTCAGTGTAATTTAAAATGTGTTGCATCATCTTGCTATGCAGTAAAATAGCCCTCCAGCCTTCATGTCTGATGTTAATATCACAGTTACAGAATTTACAAAAAGCAAAATTTTTCCCTTTATGCAATAATTTTGCAAATTCAAATTCCTGTGAATATTTTACCACATTAATCTAATTATGCAAACATTTAGGAGGCAAAGTAAAAATTTAAACATAAAAACTAATAATGGATAGGTGCAGAGGTAAGAACAGAGACAGTATTGCTACAGTGCTGAAACCAAACAACAGAGAGGAGTTTTGATCAGCAATCAAAGGGTCAGAGCAGTAGCCCAACTGTCAACTTGCCTCAACTCTAATGAAAGAAAAGTTTTAATCTCTTATGAACCCATTAGACCAACCCAGATAACAATAGTCATGCCTGAGACCCTTCAAGTTGCAATGTCAAGCATGGCTGATAGATCAAGGGAGTTCTTAATCTGTATTCTCCTTCACTCTGAAGTTTCCAATTAGAGTTTAACTGGCCAGAGCCAGAAGAGTTAAACATCCATATAGAAACAATTAAACAACCTTCAACTCTAAAAGAATTTAGGTGTGGACTATACATAGGTGCTGCCCATAAATGGTCAGCTGAAGTCTTATAAATTTTCTCTGATTGATGTGCAAGTGAGCCCCACAAGCAAGCATAGATTACGGAGTGGGGGATGCATAAAAAATAAATACCTCCTCAAGCAGCTGCTTGCCACAGAGGTCTGACAGCTGCATCTTTAATACAGTAAAAGAGCTAAATAAGGAACAATTCTTCCCTTTCATTAACATTCTCCTTTTGGGAAAAACGTCAAAAATACTGTAAAATTTGGGAGCAGATTTTCATACGGATAAAACAAATTTTCGAATTTTAAACCAAAAATCAAGGAAAATATGAAAAAATCAGAGTAGTTGGAGCTCTGTGTAAACCATTTCACAGCTATTTTTGGGGGCATGTTCGAAATAAATACAGTTATTAGCATTATAAGGTTTTGCATGCATAACTGTTGATGGATATAAATTATCAATTATACCTACACATTAAAATTTCGTCAACTTAATATAGGTTGCATTCTTCATTTTCACTCTTCATAGAACGTCAAATACCAGTAAATGACTACCAAAATGTGGAAGTTTCATAGTTTCATATTTTGTAAGGTAACATTGTCTAGTTTGTTGCAGTGGTAAATTTAAAGTCACATATATTATAATTTAAATGGGAAAAAAACAGTGAAGCACCGGTAGATATGAGACAGGAATTGGTTCAACCGGTATCACATCAGGCTCATAATTTGTTCTCAATTGGACTCCCTACTGTGCCTGCACTGGAAACAGGATACTGATGTATTTGGAAAGACTGCCATTTGTGAAATGGGATTTCAGGCTATTGTCTTGTGAGCAGGACAACCATACCCTGTGCACATTAATAATCAAGCTCAATTCAAACGTTGATAGAGCCTTCCATACCTCTGCCTTGAGCATTGCATTGTTTAGGGATGATAAGCCCAACCATGAGACTATTAATTTTAAATGAATATATTATACATTGGGAGGGAGATACAAACCTGCAACCTCCTGTTAACACATAAACCACTGAACTACTAAAGACACCTAGCAATCAAAGCACTTGCTATATAATCAGGAGATTGTGATTTGCACACCATCTGACTCAAGATAATTTTTCCTCTTTGAACTGGATGTTTAAGAGTGCTTTCATTAAAGTTCAACTAGGAAGCAAATTCACATTTAGCTCAAACAAAAAAAAAATAGTAACTTAATTATAAAAAGATAAACAGCCAATAAAAGGATGCTTGCTTACGTCTACTACTTAAATCATTCCTAAGAGAATATCGCCGGCTTTTTCTATCTTCAAGAAATTCAATCAAGTTTATCAATGTAGCATCATCTGTAGACTGATTAAGCTATTAAAATAAACCCCAAATTATAAACAAATGTGTTATTCATCTAGTAAAATTTTATAAAACAAATTTTTTTATATTTAACAAAAATATATTAACCATATCTTACAAAACAAAATGTTTTCACTATACTAAATATTTGCAATTAGTCAATTAAAAATAATAATAGTAATAAAAAAATTCAAACTGCAAATATCCCAAAGTAAAAAAAATAGTGACGTTCACCACTTAAATAAAAAGTCAAATTAAAAATGATAAATAAGAGGTTGTATAATAAATATTTGCAACACTGCCTTGTATATAAGCACAAAAGGATTCATGTGGAGCAAGACTATATGAATAAGGAAACTAGACAGTTGTAAAGCAGCTGTTTCATAGGTGTGCTAACAGGAAAGCAATTTAGGTGGGAATACAATTATTAGTTTATACTATAAGGGTTATAAGTGACATTTACAAAGAGAGAATAGAACTGTGATTAATGATTGAAGTCAAAAGGAATGGAAGGCCAAGGTATGTATCTGTTACTTGCAGGGGCATACAGGCAAGCTGCACGGCCACATCTATAACTCTATAGATGTTGAGTGACTAGTTGAGTGACTTCAGCTTGTACAATCAAGGTAAAAGGTGTGTGTGTGCAAGACAAACGACATACTGGACATCCACCCATTGATAGCAGAAGTTGCAGCTCATATTTATGGTAATGGATAAGCCATTGATAGTGCAGAAACTGGGTGTTTAGATTGGAGCTGATTCAAAAACAATATGGTGTGTATTGAAAGAATGACTCAACATGTGGGAATTTGAAGCTTGTTGGGATCCTTATTGCCTTAGAAACATTCTAGAAGTGGCTCATTATTAAGATGCAAGACTACACCTTGAACACTTTATACATTGGTTATCATCTCCATTCATAAAGTTAGTATTTTTTTTTTATAATTACATCTTAGTTTTAATTTCTGTAAATTATCAATCTTTCAGTTAGCTAATTCATCTATTAATTATTATCGATTTTTTGGAGTTATGCTACACTGGATGGCTAGCTTACAACTTGTTGCTGTAGATATTTCATTAACATTATATTTGGATATATGATAATTTTTCCTTTATTATTTCTTTGTTTTCCAGCCAAAAAACTTTGATCTTTCATCATTTCCTGAAAACAAATGAGGTCTTGGATATGGAAGCAAAAAGGACTTCCTTGGCATGGTAATCAGTCCTCTTGTGAGAAGACCTGCACTGCACAGAAGACCCTAGCAGGTAAATCCAACAGTCAATTAATCATAGAGAAGGGCTGGATTGTTTTACCTCTGAGCAGCACTTGTTTGCACACAATGGGTTGAGTGGCCAGGTCACAAGAACACTGAGAAGGTTGGAGAAGAGTTATGTTGGACAGCTGTTAGAAGGCAGATGGAAGCCTCCCATCAAACATGTTCTTCAACATACATAGGGTATGGCTCTCCTACACACAGGGCCATGGCTTACTGTACCATTCAATGGACTGGCACAGTTGGGACTTGAACTTGGGAACTGCAGATTAAGAGTCTGGTGCACTACCAAATGAGGCACCCCCCCCCCCCCCCATGGTAGTGAAGAACTGAGAAACAGTGAGGAACACCCCCCCCCCCCCCCCCCCGACACACACACACACACAACTACCAGATTTCTTCTTTCAAAGTGCATGGGTCACAGTGCACAGCAAACATGAAGGTGAGCATTTAAGACCCAATGAAGTGGCATAAAAGTGGAACCTTTACAGTGTGGTTTCTCTCACTTCACAGGTGTTCAATATTGAGGGGGGGGGGGGGGGACAATTGAATGTTGCTGAGAATGAATTTTGAGAGGTTTAAAACAATTCAATTAGCAACTAATATAGATTAATTTTGTTGTATATCATTTCAATTCAATTAGCAACTAATATAGATTAATTTTGTTGTATATCATTTCACTATTAAGTCATTCTTTATCAAGAGTTCTTAAAGTATAATTTAGTATGCTAATTCATTATATTTAATTATTAAGGTAAATAATTTATACATATAATTCGTAATTTACAGATGTTGATAAACGAAAATAAAATTTCAATATCCATCCATAGTAAATACAGATTACCTGTAGAAATATACTTCAACAATTATTAAAAACATCTGAAAAAAATTTATTGCTGATGCAGCAGAAACCCCCACATCAGCGATAATTTTTTCCAGATGTTTTTTAATAAATTTGAATAATTTTTACAAAAAAAAAGAACAATGATGCTTACACTGAAATCTGGAAAGTCAGGGCCCAAACTATAAACTGCAGGAGCCAATATCTCATTCCAGGTCACTGAAAATAATTTAAGTTGTAATTTTGAAATAAAAACTTATGTAGAATTCCAACACAAAGACACCAAAGAACTAAAATTCTAATATCTAAGTTTGCATATATGTATTAAAAGCATTTTTAACAGAATGCACACAACTCATGTAGATTTGCATGCTTTATCAAATGAACTTTGTATATTTTTGCAATTGTACATATTATGCAGGAGGCACATTATATACCATCTCCTGTATTCTTGCTTAGCACTACCACTTTAGCATTAATTATTAATGCTTTCAACTACCATAATATCCCAAACTGTAGGTAGAAGTAGTGAAGAGGAAGCAATAGCATTGAATGGACAAATCCATTTAAAATCTCGGGCATTTTAAGTGAGTATGGTAGTGAAAGAGTTAAATGTCTAGTATAGTAGTGTTCAACAAGTGGTATATTGTGACTCTAAAAATGGTACACGGACATTCATCAAGATGCAAAACAAAATTAAGATATTTGGTCAATATTTCTAAAAAAAATATTATCTTCAAAATACTTTTGATATTTTGAAACTTGAGTCAGAATCATGCAGTTTAGAGTTGTGTCATCATCTAATGTCTAGAACCTATCTATTATTTGCATTTGAAGTTTTAAGAAAATACAATTTGGTGTGGTGGTAAATGACACTTTTTTTCCTGGAAAAACTGACACACAATAAACATATGATTGAGCTTTAATATCAAGAAGATTCAATGCCACACTGCTGTTTGTTGAATGTATAATGTGCAGGCAAGTGTGCAAGAATTTATTCACATGCAATGTTAAAAAAAATACAACAGGATAATGGAATTATTTGACATAATTTTAAATAAAATCACCCAATATTGTAGTAAAATGCATTAAAAATTCCTAAAAATCATAAAGTATGATATATATATATATAAAAAACACCAAACAATAAAATTTTACCTCCTGCTTCTTTGGCTTTACGTACTGCATCCCTGTACATATTTCCTCTACCTGATCTCAGACCAATTGTTACAGGAGTTGATATTGGTGTTGGCCGTGATATTAAAACCTCTTGAGTCATCTCTGCAAATCTCATAACATGCTAAAAATATGGAAAGTCAGTTAGTAATGCAATTTTTCACTTTTTAAATTTTGGATCTGTTCACATTCTAGAAGTGAAAGAAAAAACCCACACAAGTTTCAACTATATAATTATATTAAATATTATAATTATATTTTTCTTCATGTTCATTTTTCATATATTTTTTACAAAACACACATCTTGGCTTTGGTCATTCATATCTGGCCATAAAATTTCTTTCATAGACTGCAGTTTAAGTAGTTTTTCCTAAATAATTATTTCTAATTTTTTAAATCAAGCAGAAAACTGGTTCCTCTCTAGCATTTTTAGTGCCATCTGAAATTTTGATTGGTTTCCTGGAGCAGAGGGGGTGGGAGTGGCTCAGTTGGCAGCATGCCAGACCTGTAATCTGCAGTTCCCAGGTTCGAGTCCCAACTGGACCAGTGTTGAGATTTCTCTCTGGAAAACTCTCTGCCCTGCCCACAGCCAGTAGGGGGTCACTGATGGGCTTGGAAAGGCCGTCTTTCATATGCTGTTGCATCAATATCAGAGAACCTAGTGCAGCCTTTGAAACACACCATAAACTTAATAACTTTTGTGTTTTGCCAGCAGAAATGTAACTTTTCCGCAATCAATTCAAAGAATCCCTGTGTGGGGTCAATTATGAAAATATTACTTTTTTCAAGGACATTTTGCTATCCAATTTTTAAACAGTTTAACAACAGTTAGAATGGCAAGAAGAGCACATGTGGGCAAATGCAAAATGCTTTCCTATTTTCTTAATATTACATTACAATAAAAAATAAATACCACCTCAAGCAGCTGCTTGCCACAGAGGTCTGACAGGAGCCTGTCAGTTTAATATATCATACTAGGTCTGAGAGGATGTCAGGACCTCAGCAGAAAAACAACATGAACATCCATGCATTACCTGGGGCTCAAATCTAGATCCCTTAGATCAGTAACCACTCGGCCACGCTTCTTTTCTGTGGTCATACAAGGTGTCTCTGCCAGAACCCCACACTACCTGATGGCAGCTGGGTGCATAGCAACAGACATTAAATCATGAGTCCAATAAGACATTTTAGTTTTACAGATTTGCTTTACTTTTTGTGGCACTCATATTTCTTCCCAACACTAAGCTTTTTTTCCTCTATGACAAGATTCATCTTTAAAAGTTATTGTTTTATTGGGCAGGTATTAATAGAACAAACCTATTCTGCAACATTGAATATATTATTAGGATTATACTCTTGCAAGATCAATGTCAGGTTATTTAACCAATCACAGTACCCTTATTAGGTCGTTGTTGTTTTACCTCTAAGTGGCACTTTTTGCACACAAAGAACTCAATGGTCAGATCACAATGAACCACAAGGGTTCAGAGAAGGCTGGGGGAAGGGGACCCACAGAACAGCTGTAAGGAGACGTAAGCTTCCCATCAAGGCCATCCAACATGTTCTTTAATGTATGAAGGGCATAACTTTCTCACACACAGAGCTACAGCTTTACGTCCTATCCAACAGACAGTGGCTGTTCCACACTCACTGGTGTCCCTTTTCTGACAGGGTGGAAGTTTAGTTGAGATAAATCTTGACACTGGCCCAGGTGGAACTCAAACCTGGAAACTGCAGATTATGAGCCTGGTGCACTACCGACTAAGCCAAGGAAGATGAGGAACATGAAAATAATAAGCGAGTAAACAATGCAAATAAAACAGAAATAAATGATCACAGCACAGTGAAAGGGCCAGTTAATATATATATTTTTTTAAATCAAATAATAGATAAATAAAAAACTTTAATAGTTCACAATACTCATACTGCAGGTCTACTTACAAACAAATGAGTTGGTAAGTGATTCAGCATTTAAAGTTATAACTTGTAAGATAAAGATTCAACTTTCATTTCTCATTCTTCCTATGCAATGTCCAACTTACCAGCTTTCCCAATGTTAGCTTTACATGATGGAAACACTAAGAAATATTTTTCCTACAGCTCTTTGAAAAAGTTAGGATTATCTTGCATTAAAGCAAATATAGATGTATGAGATAAATATACTCTTCTATAATCTATTCAACAGAAAATTTTATTAAAAGAAATAAGTTAATAATTAACATCTAAGAATTACTCACAACTGTTTCATCATAATCATCTCCACGGGGATTTACACACACAATCATACGTATCTTCCCTTCTCCTTCAAAGAAAGTTTTGAATAGATGTGTCAATTTACTTTCCCGATAAGGCACCATCTAAAGAGAACCGAAAAGATAATGACATAACTAATGCTTAAGGATTTTTAATTACATTTAATATTTTGCTGATAATGCTTAATTTCAATTATTTCTGAAACATTATAAAATGCATAGCAAAATCAATGGGTAGAATGGGTTGTTTTAACTCTGAGTGGCACTTTTTTCCCAGACAATGTGCCACAATGCCAGGTTAAAAGGACCCTAAGTTGTTATAAAAGAGATCGAAGCCTCCTGTTAATGCTATCCAGTGTATTCTTCAACATTTACAGGGTATAGTTTTCCTGAACACAGGGTCATCCTATCTGATAGAGGTGGCCTTCTCAAGCCCATTAACACTTCTTTTCTCACTGAGAGCAGGGCAAGGAGAAACTTCAATGCATGCACAGTGGATATTTCAGCCTGAGAACATCAGGTTATGTGTCTGAGGCACTACTGAGCCAGCCTCTTACTCTCAGTGATAGAAAGTTTCTACACATAACTAATGTTACAAAGTACATAAAGTATAATTTCAAATATTAATATTTTGAAGATCATAGTGATACTTTGAAGAGTGTACTGTAAAGTTTTTATCCCTTGCATCTTAAAAGGAATATACCATGTAATCTACATTATATATATATATAATGTAGATTATATGGATAATTCTGTGAGAAACACCCTCTACAAACTTCAAGAAAATAGCACAAAGTTTGGAATAATTTCTTATAGCATTATCTAGTTTCTTGATGGAAACAAACTGCACAGAAACTATAAGAGAAGAAATAGAATAATGCTAGAAATTTAAGACAGGATAACAGTGAACTTCAAAAATTATTTTTAAAAGTCAAACACAGCTCAATCATCAACACAGTGTGCTATAGAGCAAAATAAAAATATTTCATAATATGAAATGATCAACAAATTTTGCAAAATGAGAGGTGGGTAATCAAAGCACTTGAAAAAGATGGAAGTATTAAAGATGGAAATGATTAGTTTAATATCCATTTATTTTTATACCTGATATTTGGTTACAATAGTTTTTCTACATTCAATAAATATTCTCAAATCACTCCACAATGACTGCTTTCTGAAACTAATACTAATGAATGTTTTTTTTTAATGTTTTTGATTGTTTGTGGGTTGCCCTTTTGATGTAGATCGTACATTATATTGTGATAAATTTTAATTATATTTAGCATTTACTGGGAAATCTTTAAATTTTAATCATTTCTGAAATAAATTCATGAAAAAAATCAGTGACAGACAGATAAGTATATATGTTTAAACCAATGATACACAGAACAATTTAAAGTTTCATACAATGCACTTAACAGAAAGTAAATAGTGTAATCAGAAATGTTTTTTAACAGTAAAAAATTACAGAAAAATATGAAAAACAAATTCACACAAATATGCAACTCTTGCATTTAAATATATATTAAAATAAAACATCCAGGCAAATTTAAAACAGACTATAAAGTAAATTACTTCATTCCAACTGAAAAATATTTAAATTCCAACTTACTTTACTTCCTCCTTGAGCTTGAACTTCCCTCAAGACTTCTATACATGTCCTTAAGGCCATCAAGGAAGCATTAATATTTCCTATAAACAATATCCAGATGCAATATATATTTTTACTGAAGAAATTGCAAATCACAAACTTTTTAATCAGTTTTGATGAAAGTACATTTATATTCTCTCATATAAAATAAATTTATTAATATCTATTACAAAATATAACATTCCAATTAGACAAATAATTAAAATTTAGCATATTTTCATGCTCTTTAATTTTCAGTTTAAACTTTACTTCTTATAATCACATATTTAATAATATTTTATTAAAAAAAAAAAGCACTATTAATTATCATTAAAGTTTTATTTTTGGCAAATTTTTACATAATAAACTTTTATTTTCTCTTTTGCAACCCATCTGTAGATATTCAACTTTTTTTGTTTTTAAAGAAAATCAAAAATCCTTTTTGAGTTGCATAGGCACTAATGAATTTAGTAATAGTTAATTTTAAAATGCTTTTTCATAAAACTAAATTCAAACACAAACTTTAAAAAAAATTATTAATGTACATTAAAATATAACCATTTTCTTTTTATTTGAACACAATATTCAGCACATGTTTACTTATTAATGTACTTGTTTTGCTTTTTTTTTTTAAATTCTTTCTTGTATTTTTTTTACAAAATTGTAATTGTTCTCTAGTAAGAACATAAGAACAATTTTGCATTTGTCATGAATTTTTTTTTTATGAAGCTAATTAGATCTTACAATGATTTGGGTAACAAACTGCCCACAAGTTCTATGGTCTTGATGATTTTGACCTAAACACTTATAGGAGACACCCTTGATCCATACTATCCCCAAATTCAAGGCAGGATCTAGGGGAATGAGCTAAGGGGGCATTTCCCCTTGCTCTAGTGACCATGCCCCTACATGGTACAATTTCTATGGTGCATAATGCATAAATCAATAATCAAATAAAAAGGCATATTACATTCTATGATGCAAAAAAAAAATAACTAAATGAAAAAACTGCTGTTACTCACCAGCTTCTCGTAACCGGTCACCTGTATTTCGGGTTCTAACAGTACGTTCACTTCCTGCCAAATCTACCAGAGACAGTTGACTTATCACTATTTGTCCCTTATCCTATTAATAAGAAAATTAACATACAAAACTTACCAAAAATTATATCTTTCATGTTTTACATTTTATTTGCTAGTCACATGAATTCAGATGTAACAAAACCAAAGTACTTAAACATTAATAGTTAACTTTTCACTGTCCATGATAAATTAATCATCTATCCATAACTGATAAAAACAATTATATTACACACTATAAAACTTATATACGTAACAATCATATTAAATGTGACTGATGCCATCTCAATTTCATTTCCCAACTCCTCTGGGCAAATATATTTTAATTTTCAGTGACTCTGTCAACAACAAAACACATCTGAGTTGTGTACAAATCCATTAGAGTAGCTTTAGCAAATACAGAGGTGATGAAAGGGATTGAAATGGTGTCAGTCACATTCAATGTGAATATTAGACTATAATTCGCATGTTCACTTATAAAACTTATATTGGCTTATATTATAATAAGTTTATAATAATATAAGCCAATATAAGTTTTATAAGTGAACATGCGAATGAGTATATTAATAAAAAATAAAATAATAAATGCCCCCTGAAGCAGCTGCTTGCCACAGAGGTCTGACACGGGCCTGTCAGTTTATACACCATAGTAGAAGGACTGAGAGAATGGCAGGACCTCAGCAAAAAGACAACACAAACATCCATGCCTTACCCAGGACTTGAACCCATGTCCCTTAGATCAGTAGTCAAGCACATTAATCACTTGGTTACTTTACAAATTAAATTTATAAACCTTACTTACTTAATATTATTAAAAACTATAAAATACTTAAGATATAAAAATATAAAGGTGAAATATGTGCAATGTGTTAGGAATTGTGTCCTCGCAACTTGTGAAGTATGAATCAGCTGCTTGCACTATACTAGTTATTACCTCTATTAAGATATGTATTTAAATTTTGTCTAAGCTCTTTAGTCAATAATTGCTATTGTATATTGTTTGAGCATTTTCTAGCTATTTAATTCTCATGGGTTCAGTAAGTAAATGAAAAAAATCAACAACAGTATTCAAACAGGCTCTGAAATGTTAAAAAGGACTAGACAAAAATTAACACCAATGTTGCTCTGAATTTCATACTGGGATTAGAAGTTATTATTGTAACTAAGGAGATAAAAATAATAATAATAAAAGTGCTCAATAATGCAGTATACACTAAAAATGACTCATCTAAAGCTTTCATATTTTGTAATATCAATCATTTCATGTAAACAAAAAACTCAATCTCATTGAATATTGAATCAAATAAGTTTTAGTCTATAAAATAAAAAAATATACTGCAATTAGAATATTTAATTTCTAAACTGTTTTATTACACTACAATGGGTATAATTGGATATGATATGTGTATATATATATATACATAGTGTTAAATAAAATCTGTGGCAGTGAAATTGCACTATCCAAAAGGAGTAGACAGATTTGCATGCAACTAAGCATGTGAGTCAAGCACATGGTATCAAATAATTACATTTCCATGACAAACTATGCAGTATGACAGGGCAAAAGCTGAGCAGCTAAGCTAAATGCTTCAAGTGCTGTAGTTGTCTGCAACAAGCTACAAAAGAGTGTTGATAGCAGATACTGAGAACAAAGTATAGAAGATACCAAGACCCTTTTACCAACCATATCAGCAGCTGAACATGTTTCAGCATGGTCTGATTGTAGGGCTGTACAAAACCAGTTGGTCTACCAGCATATGCTGGTAGACCAACTGGTTGCACCACACATGGGCTTAAATACAAGGACAGTTGGACTTTGTCATCAATCATCTCATAATTAACACATGCTTTTTAAAATATAATTTTGATAATTTTTATTGAATCTAATATTTCACCACTTACAAAGCTAACTTGCACAGTCACATCAGAATAATATGACCACCTACCTAATAATGGGAATAACCACCATTGGCCCAGATGAAAGCAGTGAGATGGATGGCATGGATGCAATGAGGCCCTGGAAGGTTGCCAGAGGCACACATGCCCATTCGTACTCCAGCAGAGCACAGAGGTTCTGGAGATGACGTATTTGTGGGTCCGTACGCTGAGCCTGTCAATCTAAATGGTCCCACAAGTGTTCTATGGGATTGAGGTCAGGCGATTTTGCCGACCAAGGGAGAACGGAGACATCGCTGTCATGTTCCTGGAACCGTCATGCACCACCTTAGTGACATGGCCGGGCACATTGTCTTGTTGGTAGACACCATCACCACCATGGTAAACATCCAACAAGAAGGGATGCATGTGGTCAGTGAGGATGGACAGGTAGCCATTGGCATTCAGAGAGCCATCCAGTGGTACCAGCGATCCCAGGTCATACCAGGAAAACATCCCCCAGACATGCACACTGTCACCGCCGGCCTGTACTTGACCAACAAGAGTGTCTGGGTGTTGGTTCTCGTATGTCTGACAATGTATCCGCCACCACCCATCACTTATGTGGAGTAGAACCTCGATTCATCAAAGAAGGCAACCTTTTTCCACTCTTCCACTGTCCAATGATGGTAGTCTCGTGCGAACTGCAGGCATTGTTGCCGATGGACCTTGGTTAACATGGTGCCTTTATGCAGTGTCGGCTCCGGAGACCCATGCATAACAGGGTTCATTCTACTGTTATCGGGGACACATAGCTGGGTGCTCCAGCATTCATTTGAGTGGTCAATTGCTGCACTGTTGCACATCGATTGCCCTTTACCAGTCAATAGAGGTGATGATCTCCTCTGGGGCTGATGGCCTTTGGGGCTCCACAATTATGACCACTGGAGGTACTCGGTGTGCCAGCAGTCCATTCTTGGTACACCCTTACTACAGCACCTCATGAACAGCCCAAGATGTCTGCTGTTTCCGAGATACTTTCACCCTTGGTGCAGTAGCTGATGATAATTTCTTTTTGAACATCTGTCAAATCAATACCTCTGCCCATTGTGCTCATGTTATGCACTATGGTTCATCTGTCCTGGTCGGTCGCTTATATCTCTGTGTGGTCGACCTTATCATGTGCACTCTGTAACGTGCCTGGGTGGGTACACTGTGATTCCCTGGGTGGTCATATTCTGATATGACTGTGTATTTATCGTCTTAACATATACAAGGCAAGTCAAGGTAAACAATGACTTTGAGCATCTCTATGAAAATTGCATGCTAAGAGGTTTAGTTGGTTAGCTAGTTGTTTGGGGTTTTATGGCATGTCAGCAACTCGGGCTATAATGTGCCAAAAAGATAAAAAAAAAAGGGGGTAAAAGACAAGTAACACCCAACCAAGCATATATAAATCAAGCTAAAAAATCAAAAACCGAGTAAAAGAAACAATGAAAACCTTAAAGTGTATAACAAAAACAATATGCATAATAACCGTGTATAAAAAGAAGCAATAATTGTAAAAGAAAAAAAAATAAGGTGTGTGTGTGTGTGCAAAGGACCTGTGTACCAAAAGATTTAATTGTGGGGATAAATACCATTGGTTCAAAATAAGAATTGGCCAGTGAAGTTACCCAATACTCATGAATATTGATGAGCAGCAGAAAAAACAATATGGCATTAACAGTAACAGATGTGTCCAAAATAGCTCAGCATTATTAAATTTTTTCTGCAAGTATCCCCAAAAGTGAAAATTCTCCACTACGTGGAAGAGGTATAAGAGAACTGCATGACATATACATCCATGAATGAGCAAATCAATACTGTAATGTACAGCTTTATATGACCCTCACCCATCAATCTCACACAATAGTCACAAATAAAATGCCATTGTGCCAGACATCTCCATTGCAATGGACCAGCACACTAACATCTGACCATCCTATGATTTCCATATTTTTGGGAAACAAAAGTGATTTGACAGCAAGATGATTCTATAGTTGGACAATAATGTGAAGAAAACTGTCCAACAATAGCATAAGGAGCAGCCAAAACTTTTCAGACTTGGGCATAAAAAATTTGGTGTAAAGATGGGAATGTCCAAAAGGTGATGTCCATTAATTTGAAAAACAAAGTTCAATATTATGGAATAAAAAAAACTTGTTTTATTTGATTCACAGTAATAGGCAAAATACAATATTACTATGCCAATTTACAAATAATTTTAAATATGTTAACTGATATATCATACCTGTAGTACTTCTGCACCTTGTGGATCAAGAGGTGCCTGAGCTATGCGAATGGTAAAAACACTGTGACTACGACTAGATTCAGTGTTCAGAGCTGTATGAGCAACTCGTCGCCTTTGTTGGCCTTTGCAAAACATATCAAAAGCTTCATCAGATGTCTTAACTTCTACTTCAGTCACTCCAAATACATACATATTGTGTGCTGAATCTTCACGTAACATTTTTGATTGTGGAGGCCTGTAAATTATCAACAACTGTTAGCAACTTGAAACAAATACATTAATTAAAAATTATATTTAAGGAAATTTGATGAATTTTTTATATTAATCTCCATAAAAGTTTTAATTAGCTTTTCACTGTTAACAACCTGATTGTTTGAGCATTATTCTCATTTTACAGGTATGATGATCAATTTTACCCCTAATCTGATATAAACTACATTTCGAATCTATGCAAGCGTGGCTTAAAAACAAAATAATTTTATGGTTCAAGTTTTATTTAAAAATGTTACTTTAAATTGATATGTCAATAAAATATTATGGTCATTTCATTAAAAATTCAAATACAGTGGACCTTCGTTATAGCGCTGCTCGCTATACCGCGCACTCGGTTATAGCGCGGGCGATGTTCGCGATAAGTTCAAACATGTTTATACAGGTCCGTGCGCCGTTAGTGAGTATCGCATTTTATTGTTACTGCGTATTGAGTAATTGTATATGTATTGAGTTCCTGCATGTATTTTGAATAGTGTTTAATTATTGTATGCATGATGAGTAAAAGAAAAGCTTACAGTGTGAAATTTATTGTGTCGCCACTTGGTATAACGCGGTTCACCTTATAACGCAGGTGTTGTTTCCCGCCCGACATGCGCGTTATATCGGGGGTCCACTGTATGTGGATAATCCAGAAAATGAATCGAAAATGAATCTGAAATTAAATTATACAGCTGGGCTCAGCGGTTCTACACACCTTAAGTCAACATGGCCTCTTCAAGTTCAAATTTACTTTTTAGGCTATATAATCCAATACTATGTACCTAAAATATTAAGGGTGAGGGTTGGCTCAGTCAGTCATGGAGGTAGGAATAGGGGGGGATGTCTTTACTATCAGTTAGTACAGGTGGTTAGTGTAGTAGTGACTGCCATGTTACTACTACCCTGAAAGTTAGTTGTCATCACATGTGTCAATGACTTACACTAATATTCTTAATATTGCACAATTAAATCATAATATTCTCTGTAGATGAAGAGACTATTTATAAGGTATATAAGAATTTACTTTATCAAAATTTCTTTTTGCTTCTGTTTTGTGTTTGAATGTGTTTTCAAAAATAGTAGTTGAACAACACAATAAAAATTTCTACAAATGCTGTCAAATAAAATTCCATTTTTTTTACAATTGGATTTTTTTTCAATATATTATTAATAAAATTTTGTTTTTACTTTTTGATTTGATTTTCCATTTCTTTGCATTTTAAAAAACTGTTATTGAGTTCAAACTAGGATTTTTATCATAATAAATTACCTATCAAATTAAAGCAATGCAACAATTCCCTTAAAAAAAAAACAGGGGATATTTCAAATCAGCAGTAATTATAACAACATATTAAATGAAACTTTCAGATGGAAAACTTAACCTAAAGTATGAAAGTGCTCTTCTACTCCCAGAGAAAATAAAGTGGAAAGTTTCAAAACCAGTACTTTTGGCAAGTAATTATTGTATATGAAAAAAACACCTGTAATTTGAGATTTGATATAAAACAAATCTAAAATCAGTGACAAATTTGGAATTATACCAAATGAAAAACTTGACTGTGGTGCTTGATATAGGATATGTTATCCACCTCCTCAAAGTTTGACAATTGTTTTAGTCCAAACAGAAAGCTAATTTAAAGCAGGTGTCTTCAACATAGGACCCACAGCAAATTTCAGACAAAAATCGATAAATAAATAAGCAAAAAGCAAATTTCCTAACAAAGATTTTCAAGTTTAAAAAAATTTAAGATTGGCAGCCATGCTAAGAAACTTACACAACATTGCCTTATAGGAACATGGTTAATTTAAGCCACTAAATCCTGAATCCATCTTTGGTGTATATAAGCACACCTGTTTCTGTTTACCACTCTTAGACAAACACTTAAAATCAGTAAACATCTTTCAAATGCAAAAAATATTAGTTTTCTCAATTTTTGATTTTTAAAATTGTCCTAAAAATAAATTAAAAAAGAAGTCGCAAAATAATTATAATTTGGATTTAACAATGATGATTTTTCCTCTTAATTATTTTTAGTTTTTTGCTAAATCTAAACTGAGTCATGAATTAACAAAAACTGCAAGTCAAAAACATTTCATCAGTCAAATAAACATAATGTAGACATTTCAAGATAATTTCTGAATGATTGAATTTGAATGGAAATACCTATATATATATTTCTATTGATATGTGGATTAGAGCCAATTATTTTTCAAATGTGGACATGAGTTAAACTATTTTAGGACCCCATTTTAAAATGATTCACATTTCAGACATCAATTCAGAATGAGGCCAAATTAAATGTTTAACCATAACTTGTCAGTTTCACTTAAGAAATGGACTCCACATATGTATTGCACTAAAAATATGATCAAGTGATAGATCATTTGCTGTATCCAGTACAAAACAAACACTAACTCAATACTGACCAGTAAGAAATATTTTTATATCTTCTAAAATACTTTTTATAATAATAATAATCATAATATAAATCTTTCAACTATGCTTGAACATACTGAGCTACCTCAATCTCTGCAGAATGTAACACAAATTAACTTTAAAATGGTGTGATTTGAGATAATCACCATGGTAGTCTTGAAATTTCTGATAGTTACCTCAAATACAATATAAACTCCTTAAATTAGTATGCCATTTACATAAAAAAAAATAAGTTACAGAATTACCAGTTGCTTATATTATGCACATTTTACAAAACAAGAGTAACAGTTTTTGGCTTTAAGTTGTCTAAATAATTTTGATAAATTGTACTCCTAATGTGTGTGATCTCCTAGTGAACAAGTGGGTAATGTACTTGGCTGTGGATCAAAGGAGCCTGGGTTCAATCCCTGGATAAGGTATGGATGTTTCTTATTTATCTTTCTGCTGAGGTCACACCTTCCTCATAAAACCTTCTCTATATCATATTTTGCTGACAGGCTCCTGTCTGGCATCTGTGGCAAGCACTTGCTTGAAAATTTTTAAATGTGTATACTATTTTTATGCATGCTAAATAAAAAAAATACCACTTCAAGCAACTGCTTGCCATAGAAGTCTGACATGAGCCTGTCATGAGTTTATATGCCATAAGGTAGGTCTGTGAGGAAGGCAAGACCTCAGCAGAAAGACAACACAAACATCCATACCTTACCAGGTACTTGAACTCAGAGCCCTTTGATCAGTAGCCAAGCATGATAACCATTCATCCATGCTAATAACACTTAAATCAGTTTTGTTTGCACTATATCACAGTATATAAAGTTAAAGCAAGATAAACAGTGATTTCCACTCATCATCAGAGCACTAAAGAGAGGTACATCACAATAAGTAACAGTAGGAAAATGAATAAACAAAATCTTGGCACCCACCTCTACCAGAGGTTTTCTAGTAACATAGTATACAAATACTGTATTAGCAAATATACAGACTTGTATTCAAAAATGCAGAAGTCCTACTTAAATAGCTAAAAATCAACAACATTTATTTAGATGAAAATTATAAAAATTCTGCGAATATGTATAAATCTGTATAAACACCTGCAAGCCAAATACCAGATGCCTGTTTCATACATTTAATGGTAAAATATAATAAAGTTAATTGTTTATAAACACCCACATTAATAGCATTTTCTGGAAAATGTGTGAAACATGAACAGATAAAATCTGGCATGAATCTATTAATGCAAAGGAAGCTGGAATACTATTATTTTTCCAGCCATTATGTGAATTTTCTACTTATAATTGTGGAGCAGAATTTAAAATTTTTTTCCATCTTGATGAAATACACTTATATCGTGAAAATCAGAGATTTAATATGTTTGCATCACTAAATATTAAATTACAACAAATTCTATAGTGATAACATTTACTGTGAAATAAAAAACAGAAAGATCAATACTTTGGTCTAATGGGATCAATTGGAAGTTCCTCTAACAGATCATACATGTAGTTGTTGTAAATTTCAACATATGATACAAAGACTGAAAAACTGACATCTGAATCTAAATTCTGTAGTCTAGTTGAATCACACACTCGACCACTCCAATCAGAAGGAATTTCTTTTCTGCAATGTAAAATTTAGTAAAATTTTAAAAACTATCAACAACATTAAAATATATTGCCATAATACAAATGGCTTAAGACATACATACAATCAATTAAATAATAATATATTGCCATAATACAAATGGCTTAAGACATACATACAGTCAATTAACATCCTTATTGTAAGCTGTATTAAAATATGCCATAATAATGGCTAAAGACAATTCAATTTGAAATTTTTTCCACCTTAGAAAAAATTCCCAGTCTGTATTTTTGTCCTAATACATATTTTTCTTGTCTGAAAATTTTCCTCATATAAGATGTTGCTCAAAGGATCCTCTGCAGAATATTTCAAGTAGTTGGTTGGTTGGGGTTGTATGGCATAAGAGCAACAAGGGTTATGTTGTACCAAACGAGGGCAAATAAAAAGTAAAAGACATTAAGCCCACAACCAAAGTTAAAAGCAACGCACAAAAAGAGGACATCAAAATATTTCAAGTAGTTTTCACTATACATATGATAAAATTGCTATTACTATACACTCTACATATCTATGCATACTATATTACTATATACTCTACATTTCTTTGAAACTACATTGAAAATTTAAATATACATATTTTACAGTATAATTTACTTAAGAGGTATAATACTACATAAAAAATTAACAGTATGCATTCTAAAAATGCATTTAAAGCTAAATAAAAAATTTTAAAGCTAATTAATTTAAATGCATTTAAAGCTGTTTCTGAATGAACACTCCAAAGGGAACTGCATGCCATGGATATCTGGAGCAGAGTACCATGGAAGAGACCCATGTTAACAGCTCTGCACAAGGCTGTACAGCTACAGTGGGTGCGGCACCACAAAGACTAGACTGTCGACTCTTGGAAGCGTGTGATCTGGTCAGATGAGTCACGTTTTTGCTTTTACTCAAATGATGCGAGGCAACAGGTACATCATAAGCCGCATGAAGCCTTCCATGCCGACTGTGTGCAAGGTTCTGTTCAAGCTGGAGGAGTCTCTGTGATGTTCTGGGGATATTTCACGTATGAGGAAATGGGTCATTTGGCTGCAGTTACGTCACACTTCACCCAGAAGGGCTATACGAAGCTACTGGACAACCATATGTTACCTTTTGCACAGCATCTCCACAGTGAACACCAGAAGGATACCCCAGTCTTCCAAGACGACAATTGTTGCATGCACAAAGCTTGAAGTGTGTTGGATTGGCACAACAAGCATTCTGAAGCCTTCAAACATCTCAACTGGCCCACCAAATCCCTGGATTTGAATCCCATAGAAAACTAGTGGGACTATTTGGGGCAACAAGTGAAGTGCTGTCACAGCCATCTGGCCAATCTGGCCGAACTGCGGCATTTGCTGCTAGAAGAGTGGATGAATATTGATGTGCACTACATCCGCACACTAGTGGCATCCATGCCAGACAAGATTTTGGCTGTTCTTCAGTTGCACGAGGCATTAAGTGCTATTAGGTGACATTCAGCCAGGGGTGACTAAATTTTTGTCCAGTGAGCTTATTTACATGTATCAGGATTTATTAGTGTCAGATTTAACTTTCAGGGTGATTCAAAAGGTCTTAGACAAACTGTAAAGGTAGGTCAGAATACAAAAAACATTTTTACATAGGAACATATAGCTGCGAACACCACTCAAGTGTGCTAGAGGGTGTTATTTGCCAGAAATTGAGTTGGGCAGCGCAAGTCATCATCATTCGAGTCGTTGACGTTGCGGGAGTAAGATGCATCATTACAGTAATACTGAGATGGCAGATATGCACTTAGCTTATGGGGCAGCAGATGGAAATGGGCGAGCCGCGGTACAATTGTATTGTGAATGGTTCCCAAACAGACAAGTGGTCCATCATCAAACATTTGCACGTTTGCACCACAGATTGTGTGAAACTGGGTCTTTCGAAGTAAACAGCCATTGTGATTGGGACCGAACGACGCGCACACCTGTCACAGAAGAAGCAGTCTTATATGAAATTAAACGCAATCCAAGTACACGAGCTAGTTTGCATCACATTCGTGTACCTCAACTCAGCATGTGGCGAGTATTATACGAGGAGTTGTTACACCCTTTTCACATGCAAAGGGTCCAGTCATTGGAAGGAGGAGATGACCATCCATGTCTGGAATTCGCACAATGGTTTTTGCAACAATGTGTCGCACAGCCGGAATTTCCAGCGTTGGTTCTCTTCACTGATGAAGCTACCTTCTCACGTGAGGGTGTTGTTAATGTTCATGATGTGCATTTGTAAGCACATGACAACGCACAAGCTACATGCCCCCGTGCTGCACAACATCGGTTCACCATAAATGTTTGGGTGGGCATTGTTGGAGACTGTTTGCTTGGGCCATACCTTCTTCCATCATGATTAGATGGGTGTAGTTATTGGATATTCCTGGAGGAGGTCTTGCCGGAACTACTGCATGTTCCTGTATCTGTGTGCCGACACGTGGTTTCAGCATGACAGGGCACCCGCACATTTCACCTTGGTTGTGCGCAAGTATCTTAACAGCACCTTTCCTGTGCGATAGATTGGCTGGGGCAAACCTGTCGCTTGGCCACCAAGATCACCTGACTTGTCTCCCATGGATTTCTTCCTCTGGGGTACCTTAAAGGCCTTGTGTACAACCCTCCATAGCCTCTGACACTGACCTCATTGCAAGAATCATTGAGGCAGCAGCACATGTTCGCAAGAGGCCTGGCATTTTTGAATACGTTCACCAATCCATGTGTTGACATTGCAAGGCATGCATTGCTGCAGATGGAAAGAACTTTGAGCACTTCCTCTGAAATTGTAAACATGTTGTTATAACTTACTTGTATTCCTTTATTTTTGAGTCTTCCTGTACCTCTAGCACACTCAGGTGGTGTTTGCGGCTATATGTTCCTATGTAAAAATTGTTTGTTTTTGTATTCCTGACCTACATTTACAGTTTGTCTAAGATCTTTTGAATTACCCTGTATATAAGGCTACATACTGGCTTATTTAACTATAGAAATGATAATAGGATGTCATACTGATGTGGCCACTTAAAGAATAACAAAATCAGCCTTTGTGTTGAAAATATCACAGAAAATTACCAAAATCTAGAAAACATAAATACCTCCTTGGCCTGGGAGTTTTGTTGGAGATGCCAAGCTCCTTTTGTTGATCCAGCATTGCTTCAGCAGTAGACTGAATATCGAACCCGTTTAATTTATCAGGTTTAAAAATCTGCATTAAAATGTGAATAAAAAAAATTTGAACAATTAGAATGAATTGCTTTAAAAATCTAATTTTATAATGGTACAGTAAATTAAAAATTTTATAAGCAATTCTCTCCTTAAAACTCAGTGTTGTAAAGGAGGAGAAATCATATGGAATGCAATTACATAAAGTTTGAGAGGATGACCTTTTAGTAAAAAGTAACACAGTTATCCATACCTAATCTAGAATTTTAACCCAAGACATCTGAACTGCAACACTAATAACTTATATTATACAAATAAATATAAATAAAATATAATAAATGTTTATAAATTGCATTTATTTCATTTAATATTAAAATTATATGGTATAAAAATGGATCCAAATGTTTCAAGGTTTGGTAGTTAACAAGATTTTCTCTTTTGCTTGTTCAAGCAATGAGAGTAATATTATTACAAGAAATCAAGATAATTATGGTATACTTTTATACTTTATCAGATCCTGTGCCTAATATATCACTTCTAGGTCACATTTCAAGTGCAACAATTATTGCACTTAAAATGTATTTTTCATTTTCAGTTTTGTTTGGGATGGATCATAACAGCTCAAGGCTATCCTACCCCATTATTATCTTTAATTATATACAACTGAAATGGTTTGCATGAACCCATATTTGTGTAAAACTGTCATAATTGTTAATTAAGAAGTTTTACAAATACCTGCATGTTATATCAACTAATAAATCAGCACTTTAGCGTCGATTTAAATTTTAGAGGAAAAATTGTCTTGAGCTGGGTGGAATACGAACCCACGACCTCCTGATAACATGTCAGGTTCTCTGGACCACTGAGCACCTGATATGTTATCAGGAGGTTGTGGGTTCGCATCCCACCTGGCTCAAGACAATTTTTCCTCTAAAATTTAAATCGACGCTAAAGTGCTGATTTATTAGTTGATATGAAATACATAGAGTTTATTTCATTATTTATTACCTGCATGTTTCATAGTACTTCGCACATGATGCAGTGTTCATAATAATTTGGCCAGACAGTATAGATTAACTAGCTGATCAAGGTAGTCTAAAAACAAATAGTGATAAAAAAAAAATGCAGCTGGCAGTTAAATATTTGGTCACCAAAAGTGAACTGACAATACTTTTATAGTTCTGTGTCTAAGAAGCAATAAACATTTTATGAACATTTATTTAATTTTCATTTACATCTGTAAAGTATTTTGCCCTCAGGGAAGCATTTAACAAAAAATGATGTTGCAAACACAAATAAAACATCTGTAGTGGAAGCAATTACTTTTTAATAAGACAGAAAATTTTATATTAGTCGTTAGAACTTGAATTGACAACCTCTAGGTTAGATTCAGTTAAGCCAGGGAAATGGTTGTGCCTGACAGCTCAGATGGTAACAGTACTTGACATATAGCCAGAAGGTAATAGATTCAGATCCCATTTAGGGTAATATATTTTGTTACATTACTAAAAATTAGTAAACATATTTTACTTACAAACTTCATTGACTGATAATCTTGAATGCTATTAAATATAACATCCAAACTTCTAGGAAGAATTCCGCCATCTTGTGGTGTTCCAGTCATTGTATAAGTTTTGCCAGATGATGTTATTCCATAAGTAAACAATAGTCCTAGAATCACAAATGATAAAGGTACTTTCAAAATTTAAGCATTATCAATTAAAAAATAGTATTTCATCAAGTTTCATTATCACTGTCTAAACATACTAAACAAAAAATGCTGTAGGAGAAACTAATTAGAAATATCGTATATACTAAAACACTTTTGAATACATGTACTAAAAATATTTGTCATTATTTCTTTAATAAGTTGCTGATTTTTTTACTTATATCTTAGGGCATTTTGTCTGCAATGAACTATTCTATATATTTAACGTATTTGCACATATATAAATGTACTAACCATTTTTCCAAACTAGTCAATGTAGCTTAAAAACTATACAACAAATTTCATGGCAATATGCTATATGAAATAGATGATTCAATAGATCAGAGTATACACTATTCAAACAGATAATCTAAAATGAATTCCCTGCAGTTCTTACAATTTCTAAGGTCCTCTTTCATGAATAGTCTTTGCAATAGATTCTAAAGTTTCTATCTTAAAATGCTAAACAAAAAAATATCAAACACAGCTAAATTTTATCCTAGTAAACTACAGGTTAAAGATGTTTGTACAGTTGAACACATAACTTTACAAACTAGTCTTAAAAATATTTATATAAATTCAAATTAGGTGTAAGTCAATTACCATTCGCTCCTTGTAACAAATCCTGAACAAGTGGTAAAGCAACTTGATCAAAAAGTTCCTTCTGTGACACATTGGCATCAAAAACATGTTTGAATGAATAGTGAATCTAAAATGCAAATAAATATTTTATTATAAAGAACAACAATCTTTAATATCAGCACGATTAAATAATTAGTGCACAACCATTTTCTATACAATTGAATCGATTATTAGACAATATTCAATCTGAATATTAATTTCAAAATACATATTTACATTAAGATTTTGCATCATCTTCTTAGACAATACATGCAAAGTACAGGCAGTAAACAATTAAGACTACTTATACCTAATATTTGCATATTGCTATTAGCGAATGTACATGCATACAAGATTTAAAAAAAAAAGATTAGTTTGTAAACATGTCTGCAAAGAAAAAAATAAAACTTTTGAAAGACTGAGCTTCATGCCACTGCTGCATCCTTTATACTGCAATAAGCATATATATATATAAAAAAAAAGCTGCAAAACTGCCATTGTCAATTTTTTTCTTCTTGATAAAGACCATTTATCAAATTAAATTATCATGTCATATTTTCACTGATATTAATACTTTCCATTTAAAACACTTCAAAGTATTACTTCAATATATGTTATGCTTAAAAGTATGGGAAAACCCAGTCACCTTCTGGGCTCGAGCTCAGGATGTTCTGGTTATATGCCAGTTGCTCTACCAGTTAAGCTAAAGCAGTGGTGCTTTCACACTTGCCAAGCAAGGTTATGAAGGAAATGGGGTTAGGCTTTCTCTTCCAGGTAATCCTGATGGTCAGAGAACTACTGTGAAATATGCATGTATCTTTAGAAGAAGTTAATCATAACCAGACACTCTATCAGAGTACAGCTGAGGCTATAAATCATAGGCAAGAAACACATTTGTGAAGCCATGATACTAATCAGACTTAGACAAGTGGGGGCGATTTTGTGGCTCGTAATCTGTAGCTCCAAGGTTCGAGTCCCAGCTGGGTCAGCGTTGAGATTTATCTCTGCAAAACTCCCCGCCCTATCCACAGTCAGTAGGAGACACGATGGGCTTGGAAAGGCCACTGTCCGTCGGATGGGACGTTAAGCCGTGGCCTCATGTGCAGGAGAGCCATACCCTGTGCACGTTAAAGAACACGCTGGATAGCCTTGATGGGAGGCTACCATCTGTCTCCCAACAGTTGTTCCAGTGGATCCCCTCCCCCAACCTTTTCTGAGCCTTCGGGGTTCTTGTGACCTGGCCATTTAGCCCATGGAGTGCAAAACAGTGCTGCTCAGAGGTAAAACAACCCAATCCAGACAAATGAGAAAAAAAGACAAAGTTCTCTCTCCTGAATTTGAGCTCAGATCTCCTGGCTATGCATTTGTTACTCTACCAGTTAATAAAAGGCAGTGGCACTTTCACAATTGCCTAAGTAAGGATATGAAGGAACTGATGTTAAGTTGGGTTGTTTTACCTCTGAGAGGCACTTTTTTGTACACCATGGGCTAAATGGCCAAGTCACATGAACCCCGAAAGCTCGGAGAAAGTTGGGGGAGGGGACCAACTGGAACAGCTGTTGGGAGACAGATGGTAGCCTCCCATCAAGGCCATCCAGCATGTTTTTTAACATGCACAGGGTATGGCTCTCCTGCACATGGGGCCACAGCTTTATGTCCCATGTGACGGACGGGGCCTTTCCACATCCATGCCTTATCCGGACCTCAAACCCAGGTCCCTTAGATCATATTGAACATGCTTAGTGTTATAGACAAGCTTTTCCATTCTATTTCTAATGGAAAAAAAGTGATTAACAAAAGTAGCATTTAAAGTTAAAACTGACATTTACACTTCTCAAAAATTACTATTAGTAATAAAAATTTCTTAGAGCACAGAAGACATAAAATTTCAAGTAGTTATTTACATGACTTCTTTGTTGTATTGTATAACAAGCTAACCCATGAATTCCATTCATGTTCTAATTTACAACACATGTGAACTTAATGAGGCTTGCAATGGTTGGGTTGTTTTATCTCTGATTGGTACTTTTCTGCACACAATGAGCTAAATGGCCCATTGTATGTAGTCTTATGATAGGAGCCCAAGGGCTTAGAGAAGGTTGGGGAAGGGGACCCTGTGAACAGCTGTTCCCTATGACAGATGGAAGCCTTCTAAGGCCACCCAATGTATTCTTTAATGTGCACAGGACATTAAAGTTTCTGTGCATGTGTTTTTTTTTATGAGCAATAACATTGCAAGATAAAACCACGAAAAGCAAATTTACATCAAAGATTTCTTTTTTGGTAAAAAAAAAAGTTTTTTGAGAAAAGACATTGCTCTATCTTTGGTGAATAAAAAATGGGGAAAGACATCTGGAAGTCACTGTAAAGTGTCTCTTCCCACACATAGGGTGAGTCAAACATCCTGGTTGTAGCTGGGATAGAATATGTCATTGTTTCAATACTATTAGACAATCATACCATGCCACAAAATCACAACCACAACCATTTGTTGCTGTTCTCCAGTCAGTAGCTGCTATGTGCTTTATGATATGCTCCAGTAATGCTGTTGTACATTTCTCTATGTGATGTATATTGGTATTTTGCTCCTTTTAAATAGCAGAAAACTGAGCAATCTGTCATTAGCAATGGAATACTGAACAAGAATCAGTTCAGTGCATCTCTTACAACATTAAAAAGTATAGACCTGATCAGTCCCATATTGTTTCTTTATAGCAAAATATTTCAGCCTCGTTTTACCAAATTTATTATTTATTACGCATTCTGTCATTAAATAAAAAAGGAAAAATACTGCTTTAGAGCATGTCTTTCAATTTAATTATTTTTAACAATTGTACGACAAAGATGACACATATTTAGGGTAAACAAAACTAGACTTGCTACTGAAGCTTCTAAGAATTTATACTAAAATCTTGAATAAAAAAAAATCTAAAGATTAATTTGGGGATAGCTTTTTGACATGATATGTGTACATGGAATCAATTAGTTTGATTTAGTGAATTATGAGGTTCAGTGTGAGAATCATCATACACACAGGCAAATTGCATTTGTTTACTCATATCAAGCTTAAATTCTTAGTTCATACACATATTTATATTAATAAGTTAACCTTCTATATATTTGGTTTACCTCTGAGCAGCACTTTTCTGCACACAATGGGTTAAATGGCCAGGTCACAAGGACCCAGAAGGCTCAGAGAAGGTTGGGGGAGGGGACCCAATGGAACAGCTGTTGAGAGATAGATGATAGCCTCCTGTCAAGGCCATCCAGTGTGTTCTTTAACATGCACAGGGTATGGCTCTCTCGCACATGGAGCCATGGCTTAACATCTCATCCAACAGACAGCAGTTTTTACAAGCCCATCAGTATCCCCTACTGACTGTGGACAGGACGGGGAGTTTTGCAAAGATAACCTGGGAACTGCAGATTATGAGCCTGGCACACTACTGACTGAGGCACCCCCACCCCACATTCTATATATGTTTACCTTTTTATATATATTTTTTTCATCATATTATATTTTTTATATATATATTACCTTTATTTTATGTATATTAAGAAAATTGATTTGCTTTGGCTCTACACATAGTGATATAAATACATAACAAATAGTTTTATCATGTTATTATCATTGCAGGATGGCATATTAGATAATACATGGTGGAGTATAATAAGACAGCGAATAAATTTAGCTGATGGTATCATCCTGGATGTAGCAGGTTTAGGGCAGACTGAGGAATAAAACTACAAAATGTGGCTTACTTTCATAGACTTCGTTGCTTGAGGATATTTTTAAATATGTTTGTAGATATATCAAAGGTACATTTTAATCTCATAAGTACTGAGACAGTTAAATTACTTGGTTAACAAATAAAACTATTAATAAAAGATTTTTACCTGTTTTAAAGATAATTTAACCAGTAAACCTTAGTTATTTTTAAAGCCGCATTTTCTCCAAGAGTTTTTATTCTACAAAATAATTTGTCAAAATTTTTAAGTTAAAATATTTATTAAATAAAGACAGTTTTTTTTAAATACCTCTTTTGCAGTTCCATTTCTGAAAGCAATTGCACTATCTGGAGGAGTTAACTGAACAGTTCTTTCATTCACTGGCTTGACACACACAATTTCATTGATATTTCCAACAGGCCGCAGCCGACAATATACTTCTACAGGATCTTTAATTACTGGTTTTGGTTTCACTGGAGGCTTTCTTGCAGGAGTTTTTGGACGGCTAAAAATGAAAACAGAATCATACTACTCATGAATATATATATATATATCCAATATAATCAAATTTTAAGTTAGACAGTGTAAAAAATATAAAGTTCAAAATATATTGAAACACAGTTTTAATTTCATATGCAAAAAATTTAATTGGCAAGAATTTAAAAAAATTATCTTAAAAGACTAAGGTTTGATTAAGTTCATGCATTAGCATTATAATTCATAAATTTTACACTAAGAAGTATAAGAGTTATACTATTAACAAGAATGCTGCAACCTCTCTTTCTGATTTATTAGATTATGGAACATTTTTCATGATTAAGTGTCTGCTGAAAGACAGGAAATGGTAAATGTTTCATCTTTGCATTTTCAAAATATCATCTACATAAACTAAATAAATCAATAATTCTAATGTAGAATCATCTACATAAACATAAAACTAAATTATGACTTTGTTGTACAAATTTATGTGCATGTGCAAAGTTTTAAAGTACACGGACTACTACTTTTCAAAAATGAAAATTGACTTATCTATTAATAAGATGACCAATTTTTCATAGGTAAAAACCGGATTTTTCTCCCTCTCGATCACCGTATTAATAGATAACTCGATATTCATTTTTGAAAAGTAGTTGGCATTATATACTTATACATTATATCACAGGAAAACATCCTGTAGATGCCAATGGTGAATCAACAAAATTGCAGGAATGCTTATATGTCACATTGTTGAGAAATGGTTAGCTTCTGGTGGTCTAGTGGTTATGAGGCCTGGCATGCTTCTGGGAGACATGAGTTTAAATCCCAATCAAGACAACCAATGTTTTGCAACTAATTATTCCAAGTGTTTCTTGTCTACAGAATGTTTTCCTGGGATCCTATATTACTGTAAGACATTATACTTTAAAACTTTGCACATGTACATATGAAACAAAGTCATAATTTAGTTATCTATGTGTGGATGATATTTTGAAAATGCAAAAGATAAAACATTTACCATTTCCTGCCTTTCAGCAGATTGATTTTCAATCATGAAAAATGTTCCATAATCTCTCAATAAATCAGAAACAGAGGTTGCAACATACTTGTCAATAGTGTATAACTCATTATACTTCTTGGTGTAAATTTTATGAATCATATATTAATGCATAAACTAATTGAACATTGGTCTTTTAAGGCCATTTTTTATGCTTGCCGATGAAATTTTTTGCATATAAATTGTTTCAATATATTTTGAACTTTGCATTTTTTTTAATCCCCATGTGTTATGTATTCAAAAAGAACCCATTTTCAAGCAATCATAAAATTCAATTAATTAACAATACACCATAAAATTAACAATAAAATAACTAGTCATTAAATATATATATATATTTCTTATCAGCTTTGCTTCGCAAAATACAAGCAATAAAAAATATATGTAATATATGTAAATATGTGTAAATAGACATGCTGGACACATTAACTTGCCGATGTTAAAAATAATATGGTGTCTCATTTCTCACATGGATTATGTTATTGTATTTCTGGTGGTGTAGTGTTATGAGGCCCGGCATGCTTCTGGGAGACATGAGTTCAAATCCCAATCAGGGACAAAAACCCAATCAAAGAATCAATCACAAATCAAATCTTTTATTTTATTTTAATGCAGCAAATATTAAAACTAGTACAATTGTAGCATTTTTTAAAGTATTTCAGGACACTGGGACAAGTGGTTTGAAACATATATGTATAGTACACATATCATGTGAGAACCACTGGACCCTAAGAAAATTACCACATATTACTCCTAACAAATCAAGATAAATTTGTTTTAAAAGTTAGGAATAAATTTAAAAACATTTTTTACTACATAAATAGGTAAAAGTCTTTGCAATTACTTTGCTTAAAAAAAAGGAGCAAAGTTAATTTTTTGATTATCTAAAACTTGGGTATATTGAAGTGCTGATAACAAAAGAAAATCAAAAGCATGAAAAAAATTCTTATTCAAAACACAAAAGTTAAGATTAAGATAAAACTGCATATGCAATGGACCCTTATGTAGTGATGTTCCAGCTGAATGACTAGGTAAAAATGTTGCATAAGGACACCAAACACTACAGGTAGTAATGTCAGGAAGGTAATAGAGAATCTGAGATATTTTTTCATTGGAAAGATAAAAATCAAATGGTAGTCTATAGGGGTGGTGGGACACTCGACCCCATGTGACTTCTTGCAAATTAAGGGAGAGTGAATACCTAAATACCGCCGCAATTTGCAACACCAATGTGATGATGATCCTTCTTTAAGGTGCATTTTATGAATGTACCTAAAGGATCTTAGAATTCTAAAGGTTTATGAAAGGTTCTAAAGCAGACGTGTCCAACCCGCAGCCCTGGACAGCTAGTAAATGTGGCCCACAAAATCGTAAAGTTCATGTGTTTACAACATAAGCTTTCAACATGATTATGTGATTTTCAGTGAGTTTTTGATATCCCACTAATTTTATGTTACCCTTTTTTTAATTTTATAATAAAAAACATAAGAAAATAAATGAAGTTTATTATTCACATACATTAATTATATTATATATTTTATGTGCGGCCCAAAACAATTCATTTTTCACTCAATGTGGCCCAGGGAAGTCAAAAGGTTGGACACATCTGTTCTAAAGGTTTATGAATGCACCTAAAGGTACTAATCATAGAATGTTCTTAGAATACATTTTAAAGAAATGGTTGTCATTGATTTGCTGTTGCAAATTGAGGCAGTGTGCATCCTGCCTAATAGCCTATACATCTACTCATTTGTATGAAATAATGTTGCCAACACCCATATCTAAATATGTGTCTAATTTAGGCATAGCTTGCTTTAATTCCCTTTTTTGAGTTTCATAAAATTTTTAACATAAAAATATGAAAGTTTATTATTAACTTCATTAACAGTTGGTAGTGGCTATGAAGCTGAAGAAAACATTTATATTAGGAGCTACTTATTTTGACTTTCATTAGATATACACATAATGCTCTACAATTGGTGGAGATTATTCAGATGGTTCTCTGGTCAAATGTATGATGTTTGTACATTGTCAATTTCCATGCATAAATGTGTCCTAAACATTTACCCTAATTACAAAAATATTGAAGCTAATTAATCTGTTTCACAGTACCAAATAAAAAATTAAAATACATTCAGTGTCACAAAAAACTGAAATTAATGTCGATGGTTAATTTGAATGATACGGGATATAACATGTTTTTTATCACCCTTGAACCCAATAAGCCACTGCGACTAAATACATTATCTTCTCTTATCAATAATTATTGAGCATCAATGGTGTCTAGCGTGTAAACTGAAAATTTGAAATTGTCAACTAAAGAGAATGGAGAGAAACAATGTTTCCAGGGTTTGAAATTGAGTTTTATTACAGGTAAAGATTTGTGGTTGATTGATAGTTCATATGGAATAACAGACAAGTTGGTTAAAACATAATGAAAGCTCTCTATAATAACACTGAATCTTGTGTAAGAACTGCTATGGTTTGTAGCAAATGATTTAACACTGATAGTGGAATTAGACTAGGATGCATTTTTGTCTCCTTTTTTCTTTAATTTGGTTACTGATTATGTCATGCCTAATTCTATGTAGGGGAAAGATTTTGGCCTCAAATGGTCTAGAGATTTCAAAATTTCTGATTTAGATTATGCAGATGATTTGGCCCGGTTGGCTAATGATGTGGATGAGGTGAATTTTTTCATTAGGGCTGAATAGGGTAGGTTTGGTGCTAAACAGATATAAAACTAAAGTGATAAAAATTGGTCAGGCAAATGGTGCTTCAGTTGCTTTAAATGGCTGTGCTCTTGAGCAAGTGTCTCAGTTTAATTATCTTGGGAGCTATGTTACAGATACTGGTGATGTGCAGCATGATATAAATAGAATAGGGATTGCTGCTGGGGACTTTTAAGAATCTATGGAGAGTAAGGAAAAATAGGCATGTACACCTAAAGACTAAAATTAGACTGTCTAACAGTTTGGTTCTTTCTTATGTTAGGTATGGAAGTGAAATTGGACCCTTTGTAAGCAGGATAACAAGAAACTTGATGTCTTTGATTCTAGATGCTTAACAGTATTTTGGGCATTAGGTAGTTTAACTTTGTAAGTAATGATTAGATTTGAAGGAGTCAGCAACCTCCTTTGAGCATCATTTTGTGCAGAGAGAGACTGCATTGGTTTGGCCACGTTGTGTGTATGCATAGCTGCAGATTCACAAATAGGATTATGAGAAATATGCCCAAAGGCTTCAGGAAAAGGGGGAGACCTAAGATAAAATGGGTAGACAAGATCAAACAGGATCTTGTTAGAATAGGTCTGCAGTGGCCAAATGCAGCAGCTGTAGCTCATAGCTGCGTGTGTATGTATGTGTGTGTGTGAAGAGCAAAATTATGGTCTGGTGGGACCTCCATAGTCCATGGTCCCATGAGGATTTTGTATGTAAGTATGTAAAGATTTGATGTTTTAATGCAACAAATTTCCTGTTACAATTCATTGTGTCCATTAAAAATCATATCTCCCTAATTAAGTAAAAAAAATCAGTTTTTAAGCTTAAACTGTTTTTATCATAGGTACAGATTAAAATTTTTAATGTGGTAATAGGGTGGCAAGTGGAAAACCATACAAAAAATTACAAACTCAGTGGTCAGGTATTTGAGAAGTTACAAAGAGAAGTGTTCAATTATTATTCCAATGATATGCAATAAATATATGGGAGAAGTGGTTTGATAATCAAAATTTGGTTCTATTTGAGGTAGGGACTTGTTTTTTCTAATGCAATAAGGGTTGGAACAATGGGAAACCCATGTATAAAATTTGGAGCCAGACAGTAAAAAATTTGTGAAAATACAAAATATACTTTTAAATAGTCAGTAAAATGGTGAATGCTTCTAGAACTCTGCAAAGCACTACATCAACATGCACTGTCAAGGGCAATGTCAAAAAAAAAAACGCTGTTGAAAACTCAATCTTGACATGAGCCTGTTAGATCTCATACTGTACAAAGTCCGAGATCTCACACTATAAAAGGATCACTGCACATACCTATATATATATATGAAATTCATGTAAAGTCAAGAATTTTTATAATACAGATTAAAACTATTCAAGTAAATCACCTTTTATGCATGTACATTAATAGGTGAATGTTTCTCACAGCTTTAATAACACAAATATTCAAAGAGTCAACGATCAGCTTTAATAACATAAATAGATTAGTTCCATGGATCAAGGCATTTATAATCCTAGGAAGTTTTTCACAGGTTAGCTTTAATCCCATTTGGGCATGTTTATATATGAATGTTACCTATGGGTCAGAGAGTGTATAAATAAATATATATATATACCCCCTCAAGCAGCTGCTTGCCACAGAGGTCTAACAGGAGTCTGTCAGTTTAATACACTAGAGTAGAAGGTCTGTGAGGAAGGCGAGACCTCAGCAGAAAATCTGCACAAACATCCACGCCTTACCCAGGGCTTGAACCCAGGTCCCTTTGACAAGTAATCAAATTAAATAAAAATAAATTATCTCTCAAGCAGCTGCTTGCCACATAGATCTGATATGAGCCTGTTAGTATAATATGTCATAGAGAAGATTGATGAGGTAAGTGAGACCCCAGCATAAAGACAACACAAGAAAACATCCCTGCCTTATCTGGGCTTAAAACTGGGTTCCTTTGGTCAGTAGCCAAGCAAGCTAGCTAACTATCTTGCCACTAGGGATGTTTCATAAATTCTGTCTAAGATGTTTTTCTCAAAATAATTCTGTTCAGAAGGCTTTACTAGCTTTTCCTTAGTGAATAATGATGTATACTGAGAAACATTTTTTCTTTATGATAAAAAAAAAATCAATCTGGTTTACTACTTAAATGAATTTTTGATTACTATCATTTATGTGTAAAAAAAAAGTTGGAATGGCAGATTATACTGCCACAATATCATCCAAATTGCCAGCTTGAACAGACTTCAATTAAACACTTCAGACTTGACTAACATTTAAAAAAAACAAGTGTCTCTTACATTCTAATAAAGTTTTAATTTTTCTTATATATTACTAGCCACAAGAAAACGATGTAGTCTGAACTGCACTGGTATACATCTCACATGTAAATGTTGAAGGTGGCTTCTAGATCAGGACCAGATTTCCCATGACTTGTTTATAAAAGAATATGATAGCTCAAGCTGAAAACCATTGATTTTAAAAACATTTCTGGGTATATGATATACAGATATATTAATGATCACCATTTGCTGTTGACATTAGTGCAATTTAAACAGAGTGAATCATTGATGTGCAAAGCAGTTAAGTTCATTAAGATCCCACTACTTAAAAAGTGTATTTTTGGAGTTCATCAAATTTCTTAATTTTCCATCTAAGTTCTAAAAAGGAATGGCTTTAATGTAAATATTTCATGTATTTTTAATATTGCATAAATATGGCTGGAACTTAATATTTAAAAAAAACTTGATCGAGAACTTTAATTTATCTGCATATCACTATAAAAAGAGTGATTTTAGAAATTACTGAGTTCGGAATTTGACCTTACTCTTGAATAATGTGGTGCTTATTCTCTACTTTTTCTCCAGTGAACGTACATTTCAACTTATTTAGGAGTTGAAACAATGTACAAATCACCTTATCTTGCCGATTTTTGCAATTACTCATGCTCAGTCACTTTTCGCATTTCTTCCCTTTGAACTCAGTCCAGGTGGCCATAGCACATGTGTTGACCAATATCATAGTGAATCACAACAAATAGGTTCCAAACAAATTTATTGTATGCCACTAATATTTCATATATCACAGTTTCCTTTACATCGGCAGGCATTTTTTAAAATATTTTTTAGTTATCGCTTTTAATTTTTTATGTAACTTGAAACTAACTGAAAGATCATATACAAAAATACCAGAATATACTAATTATCATCAGAGATCACATTATATAGTTACTACAATACTTACACAGGCTTCATTTTTTAATACGAAAAAAACAACGTTCACATTCAATTACAACTAATACAATAACCGTTTTTGCTCAAGCAGGTAAACGCAAACACTGAAACATCCGCAGACACCTTCGAACTTCGCTCCAAAAGCCAATAGGTGGTTATAAATGAATACGGTTACGGATTCGCGTTTTTTGCCCAAAGTATAAAGAATCGTTTCCAGACTAATACGTTGCTCCTTTCGAAAAGACTTTGCGGGCTCCAAGGTATCGAAGGATATATTTAATGATCAATCATAGTTCAAAAAATTCAATTCCTAAAGCAGCAACTTGCCAGAGAGATCTGACAGGAGACCTCTCTGGCATCTCTGACGGGATCTCAACCTAAAACACGTGGTAGGTGGCTGGAGTTCAGGTTAGGTGTCCCATCTGTTTGTGATGGGCTGTGATAAAAGGAAGTAGTGAATAAATAAAGTTGAGGAAAATGATGTGCACACTAGGTTAGCAACTGGGAAGGATTCTGTGATAAGATAGCTGTCCTATAGTATAAATACCATTACATAAATGATTCATAGAAAAATTTAATGTAGTTGGTTGAAGTAAAAAACATACAGTGTATGTATAATATGAACAATGTATATATATATTTGAAAATAGCTGTATGATATCAGAAAAATAATAATGTGTCCAAAACGCAACTTTTGTGTCCAATAATGGCTCTTATTTGTCCATTTGGATCTTTTTGGCATCTGGATCTTTTAGTTGTCCCAAGGATCTTTTATTGGAAGAGGTACACTCAAAGTGGCAGAGTGTAAACAATTAAAGAAACCTCCCAGTGCTATGCATAAACAGGGCCAGGGCCCTGTAGTGATCTTTAATGTGTTTGTGAGTGGGACCTAGAATAGATTGTGTTGTAAAATGGTGGACTTCAAGTGTGTTAAGTTTTTGATAGAGGCTAATTCTGTGTAGTGTATATTGTGGGCATGTGGGATATCCTCTATTACCTGACATGTGGGGCAGATTGCTGAAGGTACTTTATTAAGCATAAATAGGTCTTTTGGAGGTTCACTCTGCCTGTTCGGAGTCTGTAAACGGCTGTTTGTGATTTTCTGGGAAGGTAGCTGAGATGTAGTGAGTGTGGGATGGCAGCAATGGTGGCACTGAATATGTGTTTTTGTGCTGTTTGTTGAATCCACTCTTGGGTCCAAATGGAGTGGAAAGATTTTTTACGTTCTTTGTGATGGTGTTCGTAAGTTATTAGAGTTTGATAATTTGGGGAAAGGAATGTGTGTCCTTGTTTGGCAAGTTGGTCAGCTGTTTCATTGTGTGTAATGTTGCAGTGTGAGGGTATCCAATGGAAAGAGAGTGATTTGTGTTTGGCAATTAGGTTCTGGGAGTGTTTGTGTATATGATATAGAGAGTAGTTCTGTGATGGGATATAGGTCTGTTTATTGATGCATTAGAGGGCTGACCTGGAATCTGATAATGTGTAGAGGCTGGCCATTTCGGTGATTGACTGCTATTGGTTGATTGAGTCACATGGTTTATGGACGCCAAGTTTTGTCTTACCGTGAGACGAAAGCCTATGAATTAATGTATATACCAAGCTAAAACTTCTCATTTGTTTTAGTTTTATATATTTCTACCACTTTTTTTTTTATCTATAAAAGCTGTCATATTTTATGAATGCCTCACTGCGCTGTATTTGGGTGTAAAAATTTCACTCAAGGAAATAAATTAATGAATAATTTTTTTCCGAGCAACTACATAGAAAACAGCAATCGGCTGCAAAAGTGAAATGAGCTAACTGGAAACCAATAAAAATTTCTTTTAAGGTTAGTTTGAAAAACGAGCTAATGTTTTCACTTTGTCGTCTGCCTATGCCAGCATTTGTACGTCTGTCTGTCCGTCTCTCTGTTCGTCTGTCCATCTATACACAAAGTTGACTTTTAACATTTTTTTTACTTTTAGAGCAAAATGAATAATTCTTTTTGGGTTGGATAGGTGTTGAACAAATATTGTGATTCACAATTTTGAAAATTTTTAATAACTTTAAGAGAGCCCTCTAGCGGTGAAAAAAGACAGAAAATGCTAAAATTTTAAACGAATATCTCACAAAAGCGATTTTCACTGGAAATCTGAAATTTTGGTGGTAGACTGTTATGGCCAGAAGGTTTTCAATGGCAACAAGGCTTTGATGTCTCAGCCAAAAGGGGTCAAAGCCAAAATGAAACTTTTTCTTAAAGAGATAAACGAAATTATATATATATATTTGTTTTACAGGCACTAACAAAATATTAATAATTTTAGCAATATTTGATAATCTCAGTGTTTCCAGTAGACGTTTAAACGTCTATAAATCAATAAATGTTTTTGTGGAAAAAATTTGCCCGACATACGGGATTCGAACCCGCATCTCTTCAGAAACATGCCAGAGTATTCTAACCTGTTGAACTAATGCCATCTGTCTTTTTCCACCAATAATGACTATCACTCTTCCCGTGAATTTTGGGCGCCTCCATATGACATCTATGATCTCGGGTGGCCACTATTTCTTTTTTAGTGCTCTGAGTAAGATTGATTTAAATAATGAAGTCACATCACGTTATTTAGCGTTATTAATGATTTAAACAATATTTGATAATCTCGGCGTTACCAGTAGACGTTTAAACGTCTATAAATCAATAATTTTTTTTGTGAAAACAGCCGGCGTTAGTTCAACAAGTTAGAATACTCTGGCATGTTTCTGGAGAGATGCGGGTTCGAATCCTGTATGTCGGCAAAATTCTTTTCCACAAAAATAGTAATATATGCATTTTTCGAATACTCATCAGTTGGAATTTCTAGTGTTCGAGAGTGCTAAAGGCGGTAAATAAAAACTCGAAAAGCGACCTCTAGTGTTGGAAAAAAGCTGGAAAATACCATTCAGGTAGTAATACTAGAGACAGGACTCTGATTCCCGTAGCATTGACCGCCATGATCACAGACGGCTGTGTCTGCCGACTGCTTAGTGAGGAAAGATACCCATGATGCCTTGCAAATTGGCTGCAAACAACGATGAAGGTTATTTAATAATGCTCAACAAATGATTTAAATGAGGCAGAACTTTGCTGTTTTTTGTTTTTTATTTCAATGAGGTTATTCCAGTTTAGTAATTAAAGAAAAATAGATTTAATTAATACACACTTACTGATTTATATCGGATGAAAAACGAAGAGGCTGGAAACTGCTTCTCTTTCAAATCGAGGTTTTGTACGAAAATTAAAAAAAAATTCGATTTGTTCTTAATATGTGATTAAAGCTGAACTAAATTGACTGTAAACTTAGTAGACTTTAATTTGAGCCTGTTTAAAACAGGAACAATGGTAAACATATTTTGAAATCTAATACATGATCAAATCATTCAGCTTAAGCGAAAGCCCTCAAAATTATCTTAAAAGTGCAAATCTGTGCCTCATTTTAAAAAACATGAAAGTCACATTTATTTTCTTCTTTCATTAAAAAATATTAATTTTTATTAAAAATTGAAAGAAATAATCAGAGAGTGTAAACTTTTTTTTAATTCAGCTAAGGCAGGAAATCAAATCTCCTCCCAATAAATGACAGAATTTAATTTCATGCTATAAAAAAAACCAAATATTATAAGCTTGCACAATATATATAATATGTTACCTAAATAATAATACACTTTGGCAAAATAAAAAATGCAAAGCAGATGTCTCATAAATTTAATGCTACATGCTTAATAGGGTCTGTAAATGGTATCTAGGTAGTCACTGGAAGGAGAGCTATGCACCAATCCCCTGTGATGATGCATAGAACCGGAAGGGCCTAGCACCTAATGTCCGACCCCGCCTTCTCGTGGTGCAGACCGTTAGTACCTTTCAAAAGAGATACTCTCTTGTGGAAGTGAACGGAAGGGGAGGGCTGCCAGATTAGTGTGGCCTACTGATCTGGACAACTATGGCTACCTTTCTTTTTTTTTCTACCCTGCTGAGGAGTGGTCAACCATAGAGGGTTCGGGTGCCCACCATATAAACCCACTGGACTGGACTGATACATGGCTCTGAGCTTGATTATGGATCCTGATTTTGCTACACTGGTGGGCTTCTGTGGAGGGAAAATCTTCTGCTGTGTTTTCTGTTTGTTTGTGGGTTGACAGCCCCAAGTGAATAGATTCACAGGATATGTTTATCAGCTGGTGGATAATCCTGAGCAGAAGTCATCGCAGGCACCTGAACTCTTTGCTTCTATTGGCATCGTCAAATTCTACATTGGAGGAAGTCTTCCAGTGTAGATGGCTTCAGCCTTTGGGGGGTGGGGGAACGGGTCTTTGCCCCATGTCTGCGATTAGGGGGCTGTTCGATATTGTCAGCAATCCCTCTCTCAATAAACATAGTTTCTTTAAACATCCCACTAACTATTTTCTCTCCATAGGTAATTGGAATGTGAGGACTCTGCACAGAGCTTTTTCTCTTGATGTCCTCACACAAGAATTCCACCATTATAATTTAGATAATCTTGGTTTGCAAGAGACCAGATGGACAGATAAAGGTCAGATTCTTAACAATAATCTTAAATTTCTCTTTTCAGGGAGGGACGAAAATAAGCATCACCAAGGCGTGGGTTTGCTTCTCAGCAGACATGCTAGTGATGCTCTTCTAGGATACGAGTGCATTAATGAAAGGTTTCTTACAGCAAAATTTCACACAAGCGTTAAAGACTTGAATGCTATCTGCTGTTATGCCGCCACTGAGGATGCCGATGAGGATGAGAAGGATGGGTTTTACGGACAACTTCAGGATATTTTGAATTCTGTCAAGAAAGGAGATATTACCCTTGTTCTTGGTGACTTCAATGCCAAAGTTGGTACTGACTCTGACGTTTGGGGAGGAGTAATAGGCCCTTTAGGTATTGGTAGCTGCAATGGCAATGGGTAACGTCTCCTACAGTTAAGTAAACTCAATCGATTCAGAATAACTAACATTTATTACAAACACCGCGACATACATAAGTACACGTGGGTTTCACCCGATGGGCTGAATAAGAATATGATTGATTATATATTAATTAACAGCAAATGGGCTAGTTCTGTTAGCAATACCAGGTCATATAAAAAATAAATATAATAAATAAATACCCCCTCAAGCAGCTGCTTGCCACAGAGGTCTCACAGGAGCCTGTCCGTTTATATGCCATAGTAGAAGGTCTGAGAGGATGACAGGATCTCAACAGAAAAACGACACAAACAGCCATGCCTTACCCGGGACTCGAACCCAGGTCCCTTAGGTCAGTAGCCAAGCACGCTAACCACTCGGCCATGGGACGGATAAAAATAAATACCCCGTTAAGCACAGCTGCTTGCCACAGAGGTCTGACAGGGGCCTTTCAGTTTATATGCCATAGTAGAAGGTCTGTGAGGATGGTAGTACCTCAGAGGGGAGCTGAAATTGGATCTGACCATTACCTTGTAAAAAGTGTCTTGCAACTTAAACTTAAAAAGTGTTGTGCTAGGGTTAAAAAATTTACTTTTAATACTAACCATGATAGGTTACTTAATCATTATGACAGTCATGGTATGCTTACTACTGAAGTCGAGGAAGAATGGGATCATTTTAAACAGGCTTTTTTGGACACTAACAGTACTCTTTTAGGAAAAAAGAAGCAAAGGAGACAGAATTATCTGAGTGATAAGGCACTTGAGCTTATTTCGGAAAGAATAAACTGCAGGAATGTCCTTAATCAATACCCTACTAGTCCTAATAGAAAGCATTATAGAGAACTTAATAAATGATGGGTTGGGTTGTTTTACCTCTGAGCGGCACTTTTTTGCACACCATGGGCTAAATGGCCAGGTCACATGAACCCCGAAGGCTCAGAGAAGGTTGGGGGAGAGGACCCACTGGAACAGCTGTTGGGAGACAGATGGTAGTCTCCCGTCAAGGCCATTCAGCGTGTTCTTTAACGTGCACAGGGTATGGTTCTCCCGCAACGGGGCCACAGCTTAACGCCCCATCCGACGGACGGCGGCCTTCCCATGCCCATCGGTGTCCCCTACTGACCCTTGGCAGGGCGGGGAACTTTGCGGAGATAAATCTCAATGCTGACCCAGCTGGGACTCGAACCTGGGAACTACAGACTACGAGCCTGGCGCGCTACCGACTGAGACACTCCCACCCCACTTAATAAACGTGTAAAAGATCAGTTAGCTGCTGATAAGAATCTTTGGCTTGATGGCTTGGCTGACAAAGCCGAGGAAGCAGTTAGACAGCACAACAGCAGAGAGCTGTACCAGATAGTTAATGTTTTGTGTGGTAGAAAACGGACAGGCATACAAGGATTGAAGGATAAACAAGGTAAGATTATAGAAGGGGAGGATTCTGTCATGGCTAGGTGGGCTGAGCATTTCAGTGATGTTCTAAACAATGTAGTTAGTTCTACTCCCATTGTTTGCAATGATGATAGATGCATTGGTGGCTTTAATGTTGGCCCTATAACACAATCTGAAGTTATTTTGGCTGTTTCTAAACTTAAACTACATAAATCCCCAGGGGTAGATGAAATTACTACGGAAATGCTTAGAACTGGGAATGTTTCGGTTACCACTTGGATGACTGAAATTCTGAATATCTTTTATGATAAAGGCATGGTTCCTAAAGATTTTACCAGAGCTATTGTTATTCCTGATTTCAAAAAAGGTGATCGCAGTTCTTGTGATAACTATAGGGGTATCAGCCTACTCTCTGTTTCAGGTAAAGTTCTTTCCATGATTGTGCTTAATAGAATTAACAATCTGGTTGACAGTCAATTGCGTGATGAGCAATGTGGATTCAGAAGTGGTAGGGGATGTGTGGATCAGATATTTTCACTTAGGTAGATTCTTGAGAAATGTTTAGAGTTTCAGAACCCTTGGTTGCTAGCTTTGTTGATTTCAAAAAGGCTTTCGACTCTGTTGATCGTCATAATTTGTGGTTGATTGTGAAATCATATGGTATACCAGACAAGTTAGTTAACATAATGGAAGCTCTCTATAATAACACAGAGTCGTGTGTGAGAGTTGGTAAGGCTTGTAGCAATTAGTTTAGCATTACTTCTGGTGTTCCACAAGGATGCATTTTGTGTCCTTTTCTCTTTAGCTTGGTTATTGATTATGTTATGTGAAATTCACTTCAAGGGAAAGATTTTGGCCTTAAATGGACTGGAGATTCGAAAATTTCTGATTTAGATTATGCTGATGATTTAGCCCTTTTGGCAAATGATGTTGATGAGATGAACTCTTTCATTCGAGCTGTTGATGACACTGGTAGTACTCATGGATGACACTGGTACCTCAATGGAAAATACCAAATCTTTAAATAAATATTGAAAACAATCTGTTTTTGCTAGAAACTTAAATTTTTGGTCATAGACTGTAATGGTCGAGTGGTTTACCCTAATAGTAATGATTTGTGCCGTTGGTAAAATGCAACTTTTCTGCTTTAAGAGATAAATGAAAAACTTTTTTTGCACGTTACAGGTACTAATAAAATATTAATAGTTTATTTTCTCAATTATACAGTAGTTCTTATTTCCACTGTCAGAGGGTACTGAAAGTGTAAAATAACTAGAAGAACGCATATTGCCTCTGGCGCATATCATCATCATCATCATCATCATCAAGTAGCCGTGGGCTACGGAGGTCCAACCAGACCACGCAGTTTAATTCTCCAAGCATATCTGTCCTGAGCTACATCTGCTGCATCCGGCCACTGCACACCAATTCTAACAAGGTCCTGTTTGACATTGTCTGCCCACCGCATCCTAGGTCTCCCCCTCCTTCTGAGGCCTCTAGGCACACTGTTCATAACTCTATTCGCCAATATATAATTATCCATACGGGCAACATGGCCAAACCAGCGGAGTCTCTCTCTGCACAATATGCTGCTTAAAGGAGGTTGCAAACTCCTTTGCCTAACCTCATCATTAGTTACAAAGTTAAACCACCTAATACGCAAGATACTGCGTAAGCATCTAGAATCTAAAGCATCTAGTTTCCTGTTATCTTGTTTACACGGCGTCCAAGTTTCACTACCATAACTAACCCTAGAAAGAACCAAACTATTATACAGTTTAATTTTAGTCTTTAGGTGTATACGCCCATTTCTCCACAATCTCCATATATTCTTAAAAGTCCCGGCAGCATTACCTATTCGTCTGTTAATCTCATGCAGCACATCATCAGTATCATATGGAAATCTCATTTTCAAAGAGAATGAAGTTTTTCCTTTGCCTACTTCTTCACTCCTTAAAAGTTTTAATTATGGATGTTCGTGTTGTTTTTCTGCTGAGGTCCTTCCATCCCCATGGACTTACTGCTATGGCGTATAAACTGACAGGCTCCTGTCAGACCTATGTGGCAAGTGGCTGGTTCAGGGGTTATTCATTTTTTAATGTATGATGGGGGAAATGACCATAATAGTATTTTATTAGTAATTATAAAACATAAAAAGTATGTCTTTTAGTTCTTAAAATAAAAAGTTGCTTTTCTCTCGCTCCTCTGAAAATAGTGGGCAGATAATTGATATCAGTGGAATTTCTATGATAACAGAATTTTACACGCCGAAATTTCTACCATAAACATGATATCTGATGATATAAATTAAAACTACCTTTGAAAATGCGAATTGCATTTCATTAGTAACCAACTGAAAAAAGAGATTTCCAATTATCTCTTAAAATAAAACCGTTTCGTTTCTTACCTACCTTGGGCTTAGGGTCAACTCATTGTTGTCAATAGAATTTTCAAGACTGCCACATTCTACGACCAAAATTTCAAATTTCTAGCATAACTACATCGTTTGCAATATTCATTTTAAATTTTTGGGATTTTTCGTTTTTTGTCCACCGTTAGAGGGCGCAATTATAGCTTTTGGGAAATTCGCAAAATGCAAATTGTAATATTTCATCAATACCTGTTCAACCGAAAAAGAATTTTTAATTTATCTCTAAAAACATACACTTTTCTGTTAAAACAAAGTTGCATTTACCTCCCCCCCCCCCCGGTCTAAAGGGTCAAGTGATTGTTGCCAATAGTAACTTCGTAACCTTCACATTTCAACACCCAATTTTTAAACTTCTAACATAACTACATCGTTTGTAATATTCGTTTGACATTTTGTAATTTTTAACTTTTTCCACCGTTAGAGGGCGCAGTTATAACTTTTGGGAGATTCGAAAAATGTAAATCGTAATATATGTTATTAATTCCTATCTAACAGAAAAAGAATTTTTTATTTATCTGTATAAACATAAAAAGTTCGATGTCTACAGAAGGACAGACAATAAAGTGAAATTTTATCTTTTTAAAAAAAAAGCCCTAAAATTTACTTTTCCTTTTTTAGCTGTTTTTCAAAGTGCTTCCAATCATGAACATTGAAATCTGTATCAAATATTACCCTACCCTTTTCCGGAATCCTAAGTACCGTGCAATACCATTCAGCTATTGCACGATAAATAATCCGAGCGACGACAAAACATGGCGTCCAATTTTGAGATGGCCAACCTCTACATATACAAGGCCTCTAGTTGGGTTGGGCTGTTTTACTTCTGCTCGGTACTTTTTTGGCACAAGTAGTCTAAATAAACAGGTCGCAAGGATCCGAGGGCTCAAAGAAGATTGGGCGAAGGGGATCCACTGAACAGCAGTTAAGAGATAGATGGTAGCCTCCTGTCAAGGTCAGATAGCCTGTTCTTTAACGGGCACAGGGTATGGCTCCCCGCACACCTGATCAAAACTTAACGTCCCATCCGACGAACGGTGGCCTTTCCAACCTCATCGGTGTCCCCTACGGATCGGGAGCAGGGTGGGGAGTTTTGTGCGGATAAAGAGTAACACTGCCCCAGCTGGGACTCAAACCTGAAAACTACAGATTACGAGCCTGGCATGCTACCAACTAAACATGTCATCATACTATTTGAAAACTATCACACCCCTGTGACAAAAGTAAGAAAATTCTATCAGTAGCCAGCAAATGGTAGGGGACATCGATGAGCTTGGAAAGGCTACCATATGTCGGATGGGACATTAGACATGGCTCCATGTGTGGAAGAGCCATCCTATGTGCACGTTAAACAACAAACTGGATGGCCTTGACGGGAGGCTACCATCTACTTCTAACAGCTGTCCAGTGGGTCCCCTCCTCCAACCTTTTCTAGCCCTTGTGACCTGTCCATTTATTACATTGTATGCACAAAAAATTGTAGCCGTCCCATGGCCGAGTGGTTAGCGCGCTTGGCTACTGATCTAAGGGACCTGGGTTCGAGCCCCGGGTAAGGCATGGCTGTTTGTGATGTTTTCTGCTGAGGTCCTGCTATCCTCTCAGACCTTCTACTGTGGCATATAAACTGACAGGCTCCTGTCAGACCTCTGTGGCAAGCAGCTGCTTGAGGGGGTATTTTTTTTTATGCACAAAAAATGTTGCTCAGAGGCAAAACAACCCCAAGCTACCAAATGGACCTTAATATTGTATATTTGTTTAATAAAAATGTATTTTTTCAAACATCGTTAGGAAGCATTATATATAGTTTACGTTGTTATAATCTTGGACCATATTATTTGTGGCCTAATCAGGGCTGGAATAGAAGGTTTATAAGCATTATGATTTCTGGTAGGTTTGTTTTTTTTAGTATTATTAGCAGGCCCTGATCAAAAAGTTAAGGGGTCCTAAATATTTGATTTAGTATAGGGAGAGGATCTCTCGCCCACTCAACTCTGTTCTATTTGAAAAAGGATCCCTTTAATCCCTAGGCCAGCAGCGCCTCTTTATAGAAGGTAAGCGTCTGGTCTAAGGGTTCTCATCGTGGGGTGCGAGGTAAAATTTTTTGGGGTACGCCTTGAGAGCTCAAAAGTCGATAGATATATGTTTTATGTTTTATTTTATTCTCATTGTTATACTATAACTATAGTTTTATCTATCTATGCAAGGGGTACGTGAAGTATAAAAGGTTTGAGAACCACTGGTCTGGTGGATAATTGAGGGCTTCTCAAAGAAAAAACTATAAATGGGAAAAGTTATATTAGAAATATAAGTAATAAAATGATTACATTTCGTCAAAGAAAAAATTACATTATGGTTGAGTAATATCAGATGTACCAAAATTAATATTTTTTTTACGTTTGCTATTGTTTTCAGAAGTATATTTTTAGCCGTCCCATGGCCGAGTGGTTAGCGCGCTTGGCCTCCTCTAGGTGGTGTTGACTTGGCTACTGATCTAAGAGACCTGGGTTCGAGCCCTGTGTAAGGCTGTTTGTGTCGTTTTTCTGCTGAGGGCCTGCCATCCTCGCAGACCTTCTACTATGGCATATAAACTGACAGGCTCCTGTCAGACCTCTGTGGCATGCAGCTGCTTGAGGGGGTATTTATTTATTTTTATTTATTAATATGAAAAACATTTTTACGTGTATTCCCAACAATAATTTTCATGCTTTCCTTTTTCGGACATAATTAGTTACTCCCTCCTGTCGATGCCCATGAGTAGTATATATTGTACCACGGGCATTGGCAGTGGTGGGGACAATAATTGGTTGAATGATTTTAAAGGGCAGTTGCCCCTTGTAAAATTATTCGAAATATTAATGATAATGTCCTGTGTACCAAAAAGTAGCGCTTTTTTCCCCCTTAACAAAATTTCACGTTTACTTTTGTTTCCGGGTATCATTTTTATGATATTCGAAGTAATCCGAATAATCATATGACTAAACTCTATTTGGAAAAGGACCCATTTAATCCCCAGGCCAACAGCGCCTCTTTGCTCTATGATAGGAAAGCGTCTAATCGATAATCTTCATATGATGGTTTTGACTGAAATTAATTTCGATGTACTGTTAACTGTTTAAGAAAAATAAATAGATGTGGAATTAAACAGTCTTTATCATTAGTAAAAATTCTACTACAACACTAAAAAATTAATTTTGCTTCATATGAAATCGCACAATATGGCATGGACTGATAAAAGGCAGGTATCGTGTATGAGCCCCTATCCTGCCTGGGTGCGGTCATACTCTCTGCACCATTATAATTATGTCACTGGCTCTACCTATATACACAGTCCTATCAGAATAATATGACCACCTACCATACGTATACTATGGTAGGTGGTTATATTCTGATACGACTGTGTATTTCTATATTGAAATATTGATTTTATTTGTGCCTTCTGCTCTGAAAAATTCCTGCCGACGCTTATATGACAATGTCCCTAAAAGCTGAGAGCAGCTCCTAGAATTCTCTGCCCTAAGTGTTGCAAATGAAAAGAAAAATAATATACTATTCAAAATAAAAACGCAATAGTTCCTTTTGGCTGATTCAGAAACTTCATACTTGGGAGTTCTAGAGGCCTTTGGATTCTTTTTTTACCTATCTTCTTATTTTCTTTCATCATTTTCGGTTTGTCATATGTTTTGAACGAGAAGGCCTAACTTGATGTGCCATATGCCAAATGAAAGCTTGCGACGTGAGGAGTGTCATGAGCTACAAAACATTAACGTCCATGCTTTATCGCCCCTAAAAAAAGGGGGGAGGGGGAAGAATGGCTCAGTCAGTAGTGCACCAGGCTTATAATCTGCAATTCTCAGGTTGGAGTCCCCAACTGTACTAACATTGAGATTTATCTCCACTAAATCGCCTTCCTGTGCTTGGTCAGAAAGGGGTCATCAGTGAACTTGGAAAGGCTGCCTTCCATCTGATGGGACCTAAAGCCATGGCCCTGTGTATAGGTGAGCCATATCCTGTGCACATAAAGGAACATGCTGGAGGTCTTGACTGGAGGCTTCCATTTGTCTCCTAATAGCCATCTTGAGTCCCTTCACTAACCTTTTCTGAGCCCTTGGGACCTGACCAATTCAGCCCGTTGTGTGCAAAGTAGTGCAGCTCAGAGGTAAATCAACCCAATCCTTATAAAAGAGAAATTGTTCCATTATATCTTCAGAATACTAGGGATAAAGTTGAGAGATATGCTTTAAATGAAAGCTTGTAACGTGGAAGTATCGCTTGTTATAAAAAAAAATCATCCACACCTATTTTCTTACCCCCAAAAGTGGGTAAATGTGTAAAGCTTGTGATGTAGGGAGTTTATATATATAAAGAAGAAAGTTGGTCTGTTTATCTGTCCTCTTATGCACTCGGTCCCCAGAAGAGCTAGAGGCGCCAAACTTTGTATAAACGTTCCTTTAACTCAGAAAAAGAATATAGGCTCTGTGCAAAACAGCTGGGATCAACGAAATGTGGAGTGGGCATTTTTGATATTGCGAAATCCCCATAGACTTAACGTTAGCAGTTAAATACCGGTCTCTCACAAACAGCATTGGCAGTTATTCAAAGTCACATGGGGAGTGCCATATACTATAACTTTATGAGTTTCCCTAAAGAGGAGAAAAATTATACCCATGGGGAGGGGGACAAAATCGATGGCAATGAATTTTATGTCAAATGAAAGCTTGCAAAGTAGGGAATGTCATCTACTCTACACTTTTAGAGCGTTTCTAAAACAGGCGAATAAATTTTTAACCGTAGGCAGAAGAAATGATTTGCAACGAGTTTTATGCTAAACGAAAGCTTGCAACATGGATAGTGCCATGTACTCTACACAGTCGTGTCAGAATAATATGACCACCCACAGAATCAGTGTACCTGCCCAGATGCATCACAGTGTGCACATGACAAGGTCGACCAGACGGAGATATAAGTGGCTGGCCAGGGCAGATCAGCCATAGTGCGTAACATGAGCAGAAGTATTGATTTGACGGATGTTCAAAAAGAAATGATCATCGGGTACCACTCCAAGGGTCGGAAACAGCAGACTTCGTGGGCTGTTCACGATGTGCTGTAGTAAGGGTTACCAAGAATGGATCGCTGACACACCACCTCCAGACGTCATAACTGTGGATCCCAAAGGAGAACGTTGCTTCCGTCGATTGGTAAAGGGCAATCGATGTGCAACAGTGCAGCAATTGACCATTCAAATAAACGCTGGGTCACCCAGGTACGTGTCCCCAATAACAATAGAGCAAACTGCATGGGTCGGTTCTACGTAAAGGCACACATGTTAACCAAGGTCCATCGGCAGTGACACCTGCAATTCTCACGGGACTACCATCATTGGACAGTGGAAGAGCGGAAAAAGGTTGCTTTCTCTGATGAATCGAGATTTCTACTCCACAGAAATGACCGTGGTGGCGGCGGATACGGTGCCAGACACACGAGAACCAACACCCGGACACGTTTTTTGGTTAAGTACAGGCCAGCAGTGTGCTTGTCTGGGGGACGTTTTCCTGGTATACTGGTACTACGGATGGGTCCCTGAACACCAATGACTACCTGTCCATCCACACTGACCACAAGCATCCCTTCATGTTGGACATTTACCCTGGTGGAGATGGTGCCTACCAACAAGGCAATGCGCCCTGCCATGTCACTAAGGTGGTGCATGGCTGTTTCCAGGAGCACAACAACAATGTCTCCGTTCTCCCTTGGCAGGCGATATTGCCCAGCTTCAATCTCACAGAACACTTGTGGGACCATTTGAATCGACAGGTTCGGCGTGCGGATCCACAACCATGTCATCTCCAGAATCTCCGTGTTCTGCTGGAGTCCGAATGGGCACGTGTGCATCTGACAACCTTCCAGGGCCTCATTGCGTCCATGCCATGTCGTCTTGCCACTGTCATCCGGGTCAAGGGTAGTTATTCCCATTATTAGTAGGTGGTCATATTATTCTGATACGACTGTATACTTTAGGGAGTTTCAAATCTCCTATAGAAGAGGGAATAACATGATTGTAGTGAGTTTTATGCCAAATGAAAGCTTCTGGTGAAGGGAGGACATGCTTTAGAGTTTCAAACCTCCCTAAAAAGAGAAGGGGGATACAAATTTACCAGGACGGATGAGACGATAATAACGAGTTTTATGCCACTGATAGCTTGCGACATGGGTAATACCGTTTACTATATACTTTAGAGAATTTCAGATCTTAGAAACGACAAGTAAATCTGCAAGTAGATTATCAAAAGTAAGACTGCTATATATGCCTATAGTAGAATAAAAATCGATGCCAAACTTTTGGCAGGAAATAGCTAATATTACATTTAAGTATCAACCCTAAATCAAATCAATAAGCAAAATGAAATCACCCCGATATCCGGCTTCCGTTCAAATCAACTAAGGCTACACACATGGAAAGACATCCAAGGCCGCGGTTTCATAGACTAGGTTGCTAACTTGAATGCCACATCAACCCAATTGCATTACTTCTCGCCCAAATTCGCCAATATGCTGCGCCATCTACTGTTCGTAAAGTGGGCGTTGGACAATTCTCCGTTTTACGTTAAAATGTAGTGGATCAGAAAATAAACGTGTTGGAAACAGTGAGTAGTTTAAAGTTAAGAAGTTATTAACTACTGTGAATTTCATACACATTTTAATACAAAAATACATTAAGTTGTAAGGTTTACCCAAAACCAGATTTTTTTTTTACCTTAAGTTTTCTGTTATTTGACTATTCTGGCCTCCCCACTGTTTTGGCCACCCGCTTAGCGCGGATCTGTTCTTACTTCCCCACCCGTCCCGCACTACAGCGAAAAATAGAAATTAGTGAGAAAAAAATCGAATATACAAAAGAATAAAGGCGAGACAAGACAAATCTTTCTACCCCACCCCCAACTTTTGGTTTTCTAGTTCAAAGGTGAAACAAGGTCCCTGCAAATATTTCTCGCTTTGGGTTCCGTGTATTTAAAGAGTGACAATGTTCCCCACATCATCATCATCCTCAAGCAGCCATGGGCTACGGAGGTCCAACCAGACCACGCAGTTTAATTCTCCAAGCATATCTGTCCTGAGCTACATCTGCTGCATCCGGCCACTGTACACCAATTCTAACTAGGTCCTGTTTGACATTGTCTGCCCACCGCATCCTAGGTCTCCCCCTCCTTCTGAGGCCTCTAGGCACACTGTTCATAACCCTATTCGCCAATCTATAATTATCCATACGGGCAACATGGCCAAACCAGCGGAGTCTCTCTCTGCACAATATGCTGCTTAAAGGAGGTTGCAGACTCCTTTGCCTAACCTCATCATTAGTTACAAAGTTAAACCACCTAATACCCAAGATACTGCGTAAGCATCTAGAATCAAAAACATCTAGTTTCCTGTTATCTTGCTTACACAGCGTCCAAGTTTCACTACCATAACTAACCCTAGAAAGAATCAAACTATTATACAGTCTAATTTTAGTCTTTAGGTGTATACACCTATTTCTCCACAATCTCCATAGATTCTTAAAAGTCCCGGCAGCAATACCTATTCGTCTGTTAATCTCATGCCGCACATCACCAGTATCAGTTACGCAGCTCCCAAGGTAATTAAACTGTGACACCTGCTCAAGACTGCAACCATTCAGATTAACTGAATCACAACCTGCCTGACCAATTTTCATCACTTTAGTTTTCTCTCTGTTTATAACCAAACCTACTGTACTACCAGTCTCATCAACAGTTCGAATGAAAGAGTTCATCTCATCATCATTTGCCAAAAGGGCTAAATCAGCATAATCTAAATCAGAAATTTTCGTATCTCCAGGGGATTTAAGGCCAAAAGCTTTCCCTTGAAGTGAATTTCGCATAACATAATCAACAACCAAACTAAAGAGAAAAGGAGACAAAATGCACCCTTGTCGAACACCAGAAGTAATGCTAAACCAATTGCTACAAGACTTACCAACCCTCACACATGACTCAGTTTTATTATAGAGAGCTTTCATTATGTTAACTAACTTGTCTGGTATACCATATGATCTCACAATCAACCACAAATTATGACGATCAACAGAGTCGAAAGCCTTTTTGAAATCAACAAAGCTAGCAACCAAAGGTTTCTGAAACATTTCTCAAGAATCTGCCTAAGTGAAAATATCTGATCTACACATCCCCTACCACTTCTGAATCCACATTGCTCATCAGGCAATTGCCTGTCAACCAGATTCTTAATTCTATTAAGCACAATCATGGAAAGAACTTTACCTGGAACGGAGAGTAGGCTGATACCCCTATAGTTATCACAAGAACTGCGATCACCTTTTTTGAAAATAGGGATAATAATAGCTCTGGTAAAATCTTTAGGAACCATGCCTTTATCATAAAAGTTATTCAAAATTTCAGTCATCTAAATGGTAACCGAAAATTTCCCAGCTCTAAGCATTTCCGTAGTAATTTCATCCACCCCTGGGGATTTATGAAGTTTAAGTTTAGAAATAGCCAAACTAACTTCAGATTGTGTTATAGGGCCAACATTAAAGCCAACAATGCATCTATCATCATTGCAAACAATGGGAGTAGAACTAACCACATTGTTTAGAACATCACTGAAATGCTCAGCCCACCTAGCCATGACAGAATCCTCACCTTCTATAACCTTGCCTTGTTTATCCTTCAATCCCTGTATACCTGTTCGTTTTCTACCACACAAAACATTAACTATCTGGTACAGCTCTCTGCTGTTGTGCTGTCTAACTGCTTCCTCAGCTTTGTCAGCAAGGCTATCAAGCCAAAGATTCTTATCAGTAGCTAACTGACCCTTTATAAGTTTATAAAGTTCTTTGTAATGCTTTCTATTAGGACTAGTAGGGTACTGATTAAGGACATTCCTGCAGTTCCTTCTTTCTGAAATAAGCTCAAGTGCCTTATCACTTAAATAATTCTGCCTCCTCTGCTCCTTTTTCCCTAAAAGAGTACTGTTAGTTTCCAAAAGAGCCTGTTTAAAATGGCCCCATTCTTCCTCAACTTCAGTATTAAGCAAACCATGACTGTCATAATGACTAAGTACCTATCATGGTAAGCTTTAGCTATAACTGGGTCTTTCAGAGCTTCAGTATTAAAGGTAAATTTTTTAACCCTAGCACAACACTTTTTAAGTTTAAGTTGCAAGACACTTTTAACAAGGTAATGGTCAGATCCAATTTCAGCTCCCCTATATGCCCTGGTATTTCTAACAGAACTAGCCCATTTGCTGCTAATTAATATATAATCAATCATATTCTTATGCAGTCCATCAGGTGAAACCCATGTGTGTTTATGTATGTCGCGGTGTTTGTAATATGTGTTAGTTATTCTGAAACCATTTAGTTTACTTACCTGTAGGAGACGTTGCCCATTGCCATTGCAGCTACCAATACCAAAAGGGCCTATTACTCCTCCCCAAAGGTCAGAGTCGGTACCAACTTTGGCATTGAAGTCACCAAGAACAAGGGTAATATCTCCTTTCTTGACAGAATTCAAAATATCCTGAAGTTGTCTGTAAAACCTATCCTTCTCATCCTCATCAGAATCCTCAGTGGAGGCATAACAGCAGATAACATTCAAGTCTTTAATGCTTGTCTGAAATTTTGCTGTAAGAAACCTTTCATTAATGCACTCATATCCTAGAAGAGCATCACTAGCATGTCTGCTGAGCAGCAGACCCACGCCTTGGTGATGCTTTCCATCCTCCCTCCCTGTAAAGAGAAATTTAAAGTTATTTTTAAGTATCTCACCTTTACCTCCATCTGGTCTCTTGCAAGCCTAGAATATCTAGGTTATAGCGCTGGAATTCCTGCATGAGGACATCAAGAGAATAATCTCTATGTAATGTCCTCACGTTCCACGTTCCGGCAGAGAGAAAATGATTAGTAGGATTTTTAAAGAAATTAGGTTTATTGAGATTGGTAGGGCCAACAATATCAAACAGCCCCCTGATCGCAGGCATGGGGCAAAGACCTGTTCGTCCTCCGCTAAAGGCTGAAGTCACCGATGCTGGTAGGAACTTCAGGCACCACCTTTTCAAGTGGACTTTTTCAAGAACCATATGGCCTGCCTGAGACACATTACTCCAGTTTAGGCTTGACGATGCCCAACTAGCTAAGTAAGGTTCAGGTACCTGCGATGGCCTCTGATTAGGATTATCCACCAGCTGATATAAGGTATCCCATGCCTCTGTTCACTTAGAGCTGGCAACCCAGAAGCAAACAGAAAACACAGCGGCAGACTCTCCCTCAACAGAGGCCCACTAGTGCAGCAAGTCCAGGATCCATAATCAAGCTCAAATCCATAAACAAGTCCAGTCTAGTAGGTATAAATGGTCAGCACCAGGACCCTGTGAAGTTGACCACTCCTCAGCAGGGTTGAAAAAAAAGAAAAAAGTGGCCATAGATGACCAGATCAGTAGGCCATACTGAACTGGCAGCCCTCCCCTTCCGTTCCCTTCCAGGGGCGGGGGTAGCTCAGTCGGTAGCGCGCCAGGTTCGTGATCTGCAGTTCCCAGGTTCGAGTCCCAGCTGGGCCAGCGTTGAGACTTATCTCCGCAAAACTCCCCGCCCTGCCCACGGTCAGTAGGGGACACCGATGGACTTGAAAAAGGCCGCCGTCCGTCGGATGGGACGTTAAACCGTGGCCCCGTGTGCGGAAGCGCCATATCCTGTGCACATTAAAAACACACTGGATGGCCTTGACGGGAGACTACCATCTGTCTCCCAACAGCTGTTCCAGTGGGTCCCCCCAACTTCTCTGAGCCTTCGGGGTCCTTGTGACCTGGCCATTTAGCCCACGGTGTGCTGCTCAGAGGTAAAACAACCCAAAGCATCTAATAGGTAATCAGATCTCGCTTTCATGCATGGGAGACAGATGGATGAGATTAAGACTGTACAGGTTTTAAGGATAAATGTACTTCAGATTTACAAATTTAGTTGCGTTTCACATTGTACTAATAACGGACGAATATAACCATATGCAACAGTAATCGAAAACATTTTAAAACAAAAATTATGAACTCTTTATTTCAAGGAACAATAGTGTTACAGAGATGGATGTCAGCAATGATCTTCCAGAGAACACACTGAAATGGCTGCAATAGTTCTGTACACATCGTCATTTCTATAGACCAGCTACAGGTTATTAGTAAAAAAAAGTTGCATGGGAATCTTATTGTCATCTTAGATCACTGCAATAGCAATAAGCATAAAAATATATATATGTTACCCGTTTCACGCAATAACTTCAACACCATCACCATTAACTTATAGTTATGTGTAAAGGCCAGTATAACATTTTAGTTCAAGTAAGTACGTGCACAGTTTACCAGTATGCAATCTTGTAAATGCCACTACACCTAATAAAAATGATAGATTTTCCATAGACATATATATCATCATAATATATATAGTATAGGAGAATAGCATAAATTAGGGAATTTCATTTAGTTTTGCAATTAAGACTCATTTTTCTTTAGTTACAGAAGACTAAAGATAATGAATGATGAAAAATTGCTGACAAAAGATTTTCATTCATCTTTGCCAAACTTTCTGACAGTAAAGGAAAGCATTTAAATGGCAAGATGCAAATATATGAATAGGAAAGACACTGAATGGTCAATATCATTGGCAACAGTGTGTCTTTCTAAACATAGAAATATACACAAAAGCATACTGTTTCAAACACTAACAATAAACATTACGATTTATGTGAATAAAAGATTTGCACTTGAAAGCAAAAATTGGTATAAAATTTTAGTTAATGTGTTGATTTATACAAGCACGACAATTTGGGCAAATAAAACACATTTGCCTTCGTAATATGTAAATTGCTTATTATAAGTGGGGACATTTTACAAGTTCAAGTATTTTTAACAAAATCACTCTTACGAGAATAAGCTATAATCACTATAAATTAAATACGGGCGGGATGGCTCAGTCGGTAGCGCGCCAAGCTTGCAATCTGCAGTTCCCAGGTTCGAGTCACAGCTGGGTCAGCGTTGAGATTTATTTCTGCAAAACTCCCTGTCCGTGGTCAGTAGGGGATACCGATGGGATTGCGGGATGGCTCAGTCGGTAGCGCGCCAAGCTTGCAATCTGCAGTTCCCAGGTTCGAGTCACAGCTGGGTCAGCGTTGAGATTTATTTCTGCAAAACTCCCTGTCCGTGGTCAGTAGGGGACACCGATGGGATTGGAAGGCCGCCGTCCGTCGGATGGGACGTTAAACCGTGGCACCATATGCGGGAGAGCCATACCCTGTGCACGTTAAAGAACAGCTGATGGCCTTGACGGGAGGCTACCATCTGTCTCCCAACAGCATGTGACCTGGCCTTTAGCCCATTGTGTGCAAAAAAAGTGCCGCTCAGAGGTAAAACAACTCAACCTTATAAATTAACTATAAGGATTTTCACTGGCATGGATCAGTTTGTCTGAGACAAACTCCAAACAAAAAAGAAGTCCAACTTATTCCCCCTTTGCCCAATCTTTTGTTAAAAAATGAGTACTACAGAGTTCTGCTAAAGACCAATTCTCGATTTCTAATTGTTTCTATTTTTATCATCTTAAAAACATCATAGTTCCCGCCTTTATATAAAAAAAGGCACTTTCTAATTTTATGGCTTTTTCAGGCAAAAACAAGATACAGAATATTTTTATTAATGTGATAAGTGGTGAGATTAAATCAGTATTTTGGGCAGCATAACAATGACAAAAAAATAAAAGATTTCTATTTTGAATTTTATGCAAGAAAATGGAAAAAAAAGTGGATTCTTACAGTATATCTATTTTACATTTACAAATGTATTCCTTTCATTGAAACCCAATGCGATTCAGATAAACTGATTTGGAGTCCCTGTATAACATTGAATGCTGATCAAATTCAAAAATAAAAAAATACTCCCATCAAGCAGCTGCTTGCCACAGAAGTCTGACAGGAACCTGTTAGTTTAACTCCACAGAGATGATTTGTGTGGCCATCCATGCCTTATCCAGGGCTCGAACAGTTTCTTTTGATCAGTAACCAAGCAAGTTAACCATTTGGCCACGGGACGGTTGATCAAGTTCAACGATTTATTTTAAATATCATGCCAGTCATCTATATTCTACATGTTCTTGTCAATTTACGCTTGTTGTACATTGAATGGCAAGAAGTGAGCAGCGTAAGTCACAAACATTGTAATTCACACTTTTACAGTTGTCATTCATACAATCTTACATGTATATTAATATATCAGTGGTGCACCTAGTAATTTATTTCAAATGGAGGAGACAATTTAAAACAATTTCTGTATATTCAGAATACTCAATTAATTTCGTTTGATGATTCCTTAACAATTAAGGTATGAACATTTCTATAAAAACAATGAAACTTCAGTCCTAGGTATCATTAAAGTCTTGGGAGGGAGGGTAAATTCCTGACTACCCACCCCCTGAGTGTACCATTGAAACACATAAACTTTGTTATTATTAGTATCTGAGTTATTCCTGTATGAATAAATTATATAAACAGTTTAGCAATATAACGAATTTCATAATATCTAATTTTTGAACAAAATATTTGATGTACAGACCAAATGTGTCATAATTCATGTTCAGTAAAATAAATGGCCCTCCCATTTGCATTGGGGAAGATATCATGGTAAAAATACCAGGCTATAACATGTCAATTCTGACACTTCTATAATTAAAAAAAGTACTTTGGAAATTAATTTTAGACTTATTATTAGATTTTATAGGTATGCCAAGAAAAACACAAACAAAACATATAAGCCAAATGTTGTTTTTTAAGCCTAGTATTATGCTTATGAAAAATATGAACTCCCTGGTACTATAACAGGGAAATAGGTGTGCACCAATCCGTATGCAAGGCTATGGAGAAGGTATCAAAAGACAAGAAACGTTAGTTTATAACAGCTCAGAATGACCATTATATGGTACGAAGAGTGAGACATATCAGACACATGTCAGCGAGAGCTCGCTGTAGAGCTGTCTGTCTCGTGTACGAACAGTTGCGAGGCAAACAATATACAGAAGGCTTCATGAACAAGGGCTTTATGCAAGACGACCTCAGTTTGCATTCCATTTATTCCATCAGGGAGAAGAAGCAGGTTGTTGTGGTGCAAAAACACCAGGACTGCACAACAAATCAAAGGGCCATGTTCTCTTCTGTGACAAATCCAGATACAGTTTACAGAATGATAATCATCATGTTGTCATCAGGAGAGAATCCGGAATTTGTTATCACCCCTCAAACATCAGAGAAATGCACCATTATAGATGTAAATAAAAATAGCACCAGTGTTTTACTGGTCTGGGGTGGCATTATGTAATATGGCTGCATGCCATTCCATTACCTTTTCTAGAAGAAATTTGGCAGGCCTCAGAAATAGAGATGAAATCCTTGAACCTTACACGGGACTTTTTCAGGGTGCTGTTGACCCACAATTCCTGTATATGGATGATAACGTGCATCCACATAGGGCTGCATCAGTGCATGATTTCTTTGAAAATTTAAACCTCCAGTGTATGCCATGGAAAGAATATTACCGGACCTCAATTCTATAGAGCAATCCTATCAGCTCGTCAACCTCCTCCCAGAACTCTCCTGAAGCTCTGCTTTTGTAGAGGAGAGGACTTTCTTTCTGCTCTCGTCAACTGCATGCGATGTCGATGTGACATTTTTATCACTGTAAGGGGTCATCAGACACATTACTAAAGTCTTATGCACAAGCGAATGCATCTCCAGTTGACACCCTATAGAACTACAGTGCATTGCTCCAGTTTATTCTGCATTTTACGTCAGTTATATTTCGCATCCGTTTCTTCCTTCCATATTCTATCTGCACTATATCACCCATATCATTCTATTGTCTCATATCTTTCATTTTCGCAATTTTATTAACTATGCTTAACTTTTGGACACCATGTGTATATCTTAACTTACTTAGGTACTTTATTGCATAATGCAACTTTTATTTTTGTTTTTTATTTTCTGTTAAAAAGTACATTTTATTAAAGTATAAAAAAACTGGTTTACAAGATTTATTAATAAAAAAAATAAATTAATCTCCAAGCAGCTTCTTGCCAGATGGAATATACAATGCATGTCAATGAGGAGCACGTCAATATATTACACCATATGCAAGGTCTGTAAAGCATGTGAAACCTCAAAAATTCTCAGAAATTTATAGTTATTTTTAATATATTATTGTATATAAATTATTTTATTAATAACCATAGCATTAAATGTGCAATGCTACATGTAAGTTTAAATTTGCAGCTCACAGACAGGTGAACAATAGATGAGTTTTATAAGCATGATAGTGAAATAATATGTTACTCACCACCACTAAAGTAGACAAGTTTTGGGATGTTGGATGGGTATCTCTAGGAACAAAGCAATTTCTTCTACATGGATGGACAGTCGGATACCCAAAAAAATTAACTTAGTTCTGCAATTTCTTCAGGTTTTATGAACAATTGTCACATATTTGATAAAATTACTATTTTCCAGAAATTTCCTTTAGGGAATTTGTCAATAAAAAATAAGTTTTTTTCCCATTTCAGTTTTTAAGTTCACAGGTATCTGTTGCACCAACTCAAAAATCTCCCTCTAATTGCAATGACATACTATTATAAATTAGAATCACTTCTAAATGAATCTCCCTTCACTCGAACATCATAAAATTAAGATGGCGATAATTTTGCAAAAGCACTGCTAGTTTTCAAATGAATGGAGCTAGATTTCTTTACATTGGTCTAACCATATATAAATAAAATAATAAATACCCCCTCAAGCAGCTGCTTGCCTCAGAGGTCTGACAGGAGCCTGACAGTTTATATGCCACAGTAGGAGATCTGAGAGGATGGCAGGACCTCAGCAGAAAAACGACACACACATCCATGCCTAATCCGGGGCTCGAACCCAGGTCCCTTAGATCAAGTAGCCAAACGTGCTAATACAAATATAAAATTCTTAATTAACTTATTTTTAATTCATATATATATGAATTAAAAATAAATTAGGAGTACCCTAAAATATATTTGTAAATTAGGGAAAAAAATCATTTTGGAGCATTATTAGGAATTTAGCAAATCTAAAAGACTACCACAGGAAACTTACCAGATTTGAATTCCTATGTAACTTTATTTTGCCTAGTTGGTTATTAATCATTGTTCCTACAACAGTTTAAATGGCTGCAAAGTACACAACAATACTCCATCATGAAACCTAGACCACATAGCCATGTCAAAGCAGTGTGAAGTATTGCTGTCTTAGTTCAATTGGTAAAGCAACTGCTTTCTGGGAGAGTTCATGTTTGAGTTAAGGATATTATATAGTGTTTTAAATATTTATTTCCAGTATATTGAGTTGTGTGATATATCAACTCACGTACATTTTTAGTATATGTGAGTTGATGTATAGAATTACTGCTAGCATAGCCTAAACAAGAATATTTTAAAATGTTGATACAAATAAAGTTCTGAGTGGCTGTTAGTGAGTTCTTTAAAATTAGATCTCCCATTCCACACAATTGCCTATATAATTATTTTTTTCTGGCCATTCTATATTTGGGATTTTAGCTATTCACCTTATGCAAGGCAGTAGTCTTTGATGAATGCACTTGAAATGTGTAATACTATTAAACATATTTAAGTCTCAAAAAAAAAACATAAAATTTAAGTTTTAACTCATAAGATTTAAACCAGATTTGATATTTTTACAGAAAATAAAAATACATTCAAACATCAACTACAAACATTATTTTTGTACTGAAAGTATCAACATCTTAACCTGCTTCAAAATCTGGATTAAAATGAGTAGAAGAAGGGTACAAAATTTTCTGAGACAATTATTTCACCAAATATAAAACAGTGTAATTTCGTATTTTACAAAAGCTATCTGGAAGATAGTTTGATGAGAATTATACACTTGCCTATTTTCTGACCAAAAAAAGTATTAGTTTTGAAAATAAATAAAAAAAAAAATTGTAGATTTCTGTATGTTTTAGATCACATGGTGATCACATTGTGATTTACATGTTGGATAATTGTAACTTCACTGAGAGTTACAATTATTCAACATATGAATCACTAAAATATAGTTGGGCTGGATTGTTTTACCTCTGAGCACCTTTTTTTTTTGCATGCGGCAAGCTAAATGGCCAGATTACTAGGACACTGAGCTCAGGGGAGGTTGGAGAACGGAATCTACTGGGCAGCTGTTAGGAGACAGAAGGTAAACCCCTGTCAAGGTCAACCAGTGTGTTTTTTAATATGCACAGGGTATGGTCCTCTTGTATACAGGGCTGTAGCTTAACATCCCACAGACAGTGGCCTTTCCAAATCCATTTGTGTCCCCCGTCTCATTTAGGGCAGAACAGAGATTATTGGCAAAAATTCTCAGTGGAACAGTTGGGACTCAAACTGAAAACATATGATTACCAGCTTGATACACTTCTGACTGATCAAACCCCTATCTACACTAAAATATAATGATAGAGAATTAAAAATAGACTTAAGAAAAGCCTCCCCCCCATATGCAATATTTTGCGATTTACCTCTGAGCAGCACATTTTAAAATGCAACGAGCTAAATGGCCACGTCACAAGGATACCAAGAATTCAGAGCTGGGCAAAAGAAAGGGATCCACTGGACAGCTGTTAGAAGACAGATGGAAGCCTCCCATTAAGGTCATCCAGCATATTCTTTAACATGTATAGGGTATGGCTCTCCTCACATGGGGCTATAGCCATTCAACAGAAAGCACCTTTCCAAACCTATCAGTGACCCTTTTCTGAGAGGAGAGTGGTAGTCAGTAGAGAAAATACCATTGTTGGAATAGTGGGTACTAGAACCTGGTAAAATCAAGTTACAACAGTGTCATGCCACTGAATGAGACAACTCCTGTCCCTCTCACATATGCAAGAGCAACAGCTCAATTGTATTACACAAGTTACAACAGTGTCATGCCACTGAATGAGACAACTCCTGTCCCTCTCACATATGCAAGAGCAACAGCTCAATTGTATTACACTTGACAGCTATCCTATACGTATATTGATACATATATATACTTGAGAGCTATTAGATCAAAATACCATGCTTATCATTTTTGAAAATTACAGCAGTCAGAGCATGTTTAATAATTAATGATATTTAGAGCTACATTCATATGAAAATTAAAACAATGAGATATGCATGACCTACAGTTTGCAAGCATAAAGTCAATGATGAGAGAGAGAGAGAAAAAGGATGAATGATATCAAATCAAGGTATTTTAAATCCTGCATGGAATACAATTGCCCCATATTAGCAGGAAAAGAAGAGTATGGTAGTCAAGTGTTACACAGAGATATCATTTACTGAATTTTTAGACTATTTAGGGAGCAGGTGTTGAAAGATAACTAACTAGTTAGTGTATACAGCTGTATTTAATAATAAATCAGAAACATTTAACATACTATTTTAATGCTAATAAGTTTTCTTCTTTCTATATTAGCAATATTTTTTATTTTCATTTACAAAGTGTCAATGATCTATCAATATGCATTAGTAAGGCTTTTCCCACAATAGTTTGCCTTTAATTGTTTCATGTAAATTTGCATACTTATTTCCCTCAACAACACATTAATTTTACAAATAATTCACAGAACTTTGAACACTACTAAGCTTTACTCTTTTTTATCAGCTTAATTTACAAAATTAATATACACATTTACCTAACATATTTTTAAAAATTGCACTAAAATAGTTATTTTGTTTGCCTTTAAGACATAAAATTTCTCATCATTTTCACTATCTGCAAACTTGTCTAGCTGTTCTCTGGAGACAAGTGAGAAGTGATTTAACAATATTTAATAAGATGCTCCAAAAAAACTATAATTTCTTCGTTTATAATTTTGATGCAGTTGACTGTTCATGTACTGGAAAAGGTAAACAATTAATTTTCCAATAAAAAAGATGACATAGAACTATTTGGTATTATGATTCAGTGCACAAAGCTAATGGATAGAGAAGTACTACATTATCATCCTTCATTTTGAGATAGGACATTCTCAAAATGCACAACCATTATGAAATAATGAGAACTCATAAAAAACAAAACTGGCACCAGTGCTTCTATAATGACTTAAAACAGCAAATAAAATATTTATGAAGTTATCAGTAATTTGTATTAAGATTAGCAGTTCAGCCACATTAATGTAAAGACATTAATACATCTGCTGCAAGTCATGCATTACAAACAATTTCAATGGGTTTTGTGTTTCATGAGGTCTAAATAAGTCTAAAATCCATCAGTAATGTTTATAGAGCAAAATTAAACTAAGTATTTTTTTGGAGTTATTTGATCGTTAATACTAAACTAATTTCCTACTTCTTAATTTATTTTGCATTATTTGTGGTAATTTCTTTAGTTTCCTGACCTTAAAAATTACATCATATTGCAAATATTAGCTTTTTAAACAATTTTGCTGACATTTAATTATGCTATTAAGCACTAAGTAGTGTAACCACATAGTGGCTAAATGAACAATGTATCAAGGCAACAGTGCACAATTATCATATACATGTGCAACACACACAGCATTGTACTTACTATTAATGATTGCAATTAAAGCATTTCTGCAGTTTTCTGCTTGATACTAATATATTATAAAACTTTTCTGTTATACAACTTATGAAAAATGTTTCTATGCAATAAACTTAACTAACATGCAGATGAAACAACCTTATATTTAAACATATCTTGAAAATTAATAAGACACCCAAATAAACTTCTTTTTGGTGAAGCTTTATGTGAGAAATGTCTCAAAAATTAATCTGATATAAGAACTAATTTATCCTTTGAAAGCAATCTGTTTTTAGCTGTCTTTGTACTTTTAGCAAAGGCTATAAAGCTGATATATTTTAAACTTTTACTATTTAACAATCATAAAATAATTGTTTCAAAATGTGATTTATCATCAACAAAATATCAGAAACCCACATTACACTAATGCCAAGAAGACATTCAGAGAAACATAAAAAAAAATTACAATACAGAACAGCTTCCTACACCAATAAAAGCATATTTCATGACATTTCTTCCATCTTATCTATATATGGCTAGTAAGAAATATACAGTATGATAATGTAATGCTTTTAAAGTTGACAATAGAGTTACTTTGATGCTCTGTACAATGTTTTATCACAAAAGACTGTTAACCAAGTATATTGATTATACGAGTTGCATTTCTGGATAGGACTCGGACTCTACCAGTCACAATCATAAGACTGGTAGTAGCAGGTGTCATTTCTTTTCCATTTTTCTCTTGGTCCGAGCCCCTCTATTTAAATCTGTCTCTTTATCTGTTTCTAATGAAGTGTTGGAAGGAACAACAATATCTCTATTCTGACCATTCTGAAGTAACTGTGGAAAAAAGTCTGGTGGCCCTGATGGTTGTGGACTACTGGCTTGCAAAACAAAGTGATACAATTGGGCATATTTATCTTGCACTAGACGCCTCTGATTCAGCATTTGACTTTGCTCTGTTTCCAATTGCATCTTCTCTGCCTGTAATTCATCAAGAGCCTGTTGAAGTGTAGAGATCTGATCCATTTTCCTCTTCCTACAATTTTGTGCTGCCACCTGTAAAATGAAAAATGCAATTTTACTCAAATTTTTATAGTACTGAACATTTTATGAACTTTTCTCTCAATTAACAGTAAAAAAAATTTCAACAACACTAATGGTAAAATAAGACTTAAAATAGCATGCCAAGAGCCTGTCTATCACTATCCACTTACACCAGTTCAATTTTAAATTTTTTGTTTTAAGTATTATTTCATGGATACAAAATGTGTTGAATTTTTTCCACTCAAGTTTTCTGGCTATATGCTGTTGTCAAGTCTGTGACATAGTGATTAAAGAAAAAGCAGTTTTTCAGTTCCTTTAATTATTTCAATAGATATTTACACAATTAATATTCTGAAAATGGTTGCTAGGTTTAGTGTAGTCCACCATTCCCTAGATGGAACCAGCAAAACATAAGTACCATGGTTCAGTTTCACTTTCAAGTGCTACAGATCACTAGTACCTTTCAAAGTCTTTTTAACAAAGGAAAGTGCTGCTCGATCAATTTGGCCCATTGAGCTGATCTTCTCTGGCCCCCTTTACATTTACCACCTGCCAAGAATAGTCAACTTCAGAGGATCTTGATGTTGGCTATTTCAAACTAAATCTTGACCTTTACTAGCTTTGAATATGATTTATAGATTCTGGGACTAGTGTTGAAGAAAATCTAATGCAGTGTTTTCCATCTGAGTGTTTCCCACCCCCAAAAATGGACACAGTGATCAAAAATAGCAGTCTTATCCTTCTTCATGCATTGAAGACTGTTGATTCTTTCCACATAAAATACAGTCTCTAGAGGGGAACAGAAAAATAAACAGGCCAAATGCAGTAAATGTTGCTCAGGATATAAGGGTTTGGAAAACAAAACTGTATTTTGGGCTTTAGTTGCTTCGCAATTTTGCATATACCAAGTGGATTATACTAAAAGTACTTTAAATACAGTGGCATATTTTGGGATTTTTTTTTTTGGGGGGGGGGGATTTGTTTTAAAAGATTTAAAAAAAGGCCATCAGTAAGTAAATGTTAAAAAAAAAAGGCAACCGGTAGGTAATTAAAAATGAGCAGTATAGGCTGCATTAGTGCTTAGGAGTAACTAAATATTCACACTAATAAAAGGTATCTATAATATAACAGTCAATCATAGAATCCACCAAAATCATTAGAGAATTCATGTTTTTCCAATGGAAAGCCCATTAGAAAACATGGAGAACAAGTTTTTTATGGGAATGATACTGAAGCTATATTAAAGATCTAAATCAAGTCTGTCTCAATCTTGAATTTATCAGCATTCCATTCAGTATTTAAAGAGTCATGGAAGCTAGAATATTTAATAGCAAGTTTGTAACAATGATAATTTACTCTTAAAGCTAATAAAAGCTTTAGGGTGAAAATTCACCCCAAAAGCTTTCATAGTTACACCAAACTATTTATAAAAAAAAGGCAAACTTTTAAATTTTACTAAATTTTTTATGAGGAGTGGTGCTGCTGTTAAACATCCCAGCTGACCAAACTCTTTAAATAGTAAAAAAGTATTTCTGGAACTGAAGATTTAGATAGACTTGATTTACATTTTTAATTTACCTTCCATTTCATTCCAATAAAACTTTAGTTTCGAGACAAAAAATAGTATAATAGAAATTTTCTACTAATTTGGAAGGGATCTATATACACTACAGTAAATAAAAAATGTAACACTTGCAAGAAGTTATGCAAATGTGATGAAATTTAAGGAGGGAGTAGTATACGGAAATGATCATGTTTGCAGGATGATTGAAATGATTAGATAGGTGCGAGCTGACGTCACAGGTGTGGAGCAGTCAAATACAGATAAAGGCAACCAAAGCTCCTTTGGTTGACAAAACATTGTGGAAATTATTCTAAACTGCTAAAGCTGCCCTTACGCACATGTCGATAAACATTCCAACAGTTAACAGAATTTGAGCATGGAAGAATCATTGGCCTTAGAGAAGCTAGTTTGTTGTACAGAGATGTGGCCAACCTTTCGCCTATTGAACACATCTGAGACATGATGGACTAACAGCTCCAACAACACCCAAGAGGTGTGCCAACCACTGTTGCTGAAATGGAACAGCAGTTTCATGCTATTTGACAGTCTATCCTTCAGGAGGACATTATACAGCTGTACGATATCCTTCCCCAACATGCTCATGAATGCATTATTGCATGGGGCAGTTCAACATCATACTAATTATACTACTTACTGGGTAGGTAAAGTGGTAATTTTCCATTTTTTTTTGATAATGCAATCAATCGCACATCTCAGTGTATGCTAACGGCTGCCTGCATTTTAATAAAATGGCATTAATCCTTCCAGGCGTTGTAATTTTTTTCCTTCTAGTGTACAAAGAAACCATAATACTTTGTTATCCATATTGTTTCTAAATTTCTAATGCATCCTCCTCCTCCTCCTCCTCCTCCTCCTCCTCCTCCTCCTCCTCAAGCAGCCATGGACTACGGAGGTCTAACCAGACGGTGCAATTTAGTTCTCCAAGCAAGTCTGTCCTGAGCTACATTACTGCATCTGGCCATTGCACACCAATTCTAACAAGGTCCTGTTTGACATTGTCTGCCCACCGCATCCTAGGTCTCCCCTCTTTCTGAGGCCTTTAGGCACACTGTTCATAACCCTATTCACCAATCTATAATTATTCATACAGGCAACATGGCCAAACCAACGGAGTCTCTCTCTGCACAATATGCTGCTTAAAGGAGGTTACAAATTCCTTTGCCTAACCACATCATTAGTTACAAAGTTGAACCACCTAATGCCCAAGATACTGCATAAGCATCTGGAATCAAAAGCATCTAGTTTTCTGTTATCTTGTTTACAAAGTGTCCAAGTTTCACTACTATAACTAACCCTAGAAAGAACCAAACTGTTATACAGTCTAATTTTAGTCTTTAGGTGCATAAGCCTATTTCTCCACACTCTCCATAGATTCTTAAGAGTCCCGGCAGCAATCCCTATTCGTCTGTTAATCTCATGCCGCACATCACCATTATATGTTACATAGTTCCCAAAATAATTAAACTGTGACACCTGCTCAAGACTGCAACCATTCAAATTAACTGAATCACAGCCTGCTTGACCAATTTTCATCACTTTAGTTTTCTCTCTGTTTATAACCAAACCTACTCTACTACCAGTTTCATCAACAGCTCGAATGAAAGAGTTCATCTCATCAACATCATTTGCCAAAAGGGCTAAATCATCAGCATAATCTAAATCAGAAATTTCCGTATCTCCAGCCCATTTAAGGCCAAAATCTTTCCCTTGAAGTGAATTCCGCATAACATAATCAATAACCATACTAAAGAGAAAAGGACACAAAATGCACCCTTGTCGAACACTAGAAGTAATGCTAAACCAATTGCTACAAGCCTTACCAACTCTCACACATGATTCAGTGTTATTACAGAGAGCTTTCATTATGTTAACTAACTTGTCTGGTATACCATATGATCTCACAATCAACCACAAATTATGACGATCAACAGAGTCGAAAGCCTTTATGAAATCAACAACGCTAGCAACCAAAGGTTTCTGAAACTCTAAACATTTCTCAAGAATCTGCCTAAGTGAAAATATCTGATCCACACATCCCCTACCACTTCTGAATCCACATTGTTCATCACGCAATTGACTGTCAACCAGATTCTTAATTCTATTAAGCACAATCATGGAAAGAACTTTCCCTGGAACAGAGAGTAGGCTGATACCCGTATAGTTATCACAAGAACTGCGATCACCTTTTTGGAAAATAGGGATAACAATAGCTCTGGTAAAATCTTTAGGAACCATGCCTTTATCATAAAAGATATTCAGAATTTCAGTCATCCAAGTGGTAACTGAAACATTCCCAGCTCTAAGCATTTCTGTAGTAATTTCATCTACTCCTGGGGATTTATGAAGTTTAAGTTTAGAAATAGCCAAAATAACTTCAGATTGTGTTATAGGGCCAACATTAAAGCCACCAATGCATCTATCATAATTACACACAATGGGAGTAGAACTAATGACATTGTTTAGAATATCACTGAAATGCTCAGCCCACCTAGCCATGACAGAATCATCACCTTCTACAACCTTACCCTGTTTATCCTTCAATCCATACTTGTCCGTTTCCTACCACACAAAACATTAACTATCTGGTACAGCTCTCTGCTGCTCTGCTGTCTAACTGCTTCCTCAGCTTTGTCAGCCAAGCCATCAAGCCAAAGATTCTTATCAGCAGCTAACTGATCCTTTGCACTTTTATTAAGCTCTCTGTAATGCTTTCTATTAGGACTAGTAGGGTACTGATTAAGGACATTCCTGCAATTCTTTCTTTCTGAAATATACTCAAGTGCCTTATCACTCAGATAATTCTGCCCCCTCTGCTCCTTTTTTCCTAAAAGAGTACTGTTAGTGTCCAAAAAAGCCTGTTTAAAATGATCCCATTCTTCCTCAACTTCAGTAGTAAGATTACCATGACTCTCATAATGACTAAGTAACCTATCATGGTAAGCTTTGGCTATAACTAGGTCTTTCAGAGCGTCAGTATTAAAAGTAAATTTTTTAACCCTAGCACAACACTTTTTAAGTTTAAGTTGCAAGACACTTTTCACAAAGTAATGGTCTGATCCAATTTCAGCTCCCCTATATATATGACCTGGTATTCCTAACAGAACTAGCTCATTTGCTGTTAATTAATATATAATCAATCATATTCTTATGCATCCCATAAGGTGAAACCCATGTGTATTTATGTATGTCGCTGTGTTTGTAATCAGTGTCATTCTGAATCCATTGAGTTTACTAACCTGTAGGGGACGTTGCCCATTGCCATTGCAGCTACCAATACCAAAAGGTCCCATTACTCCTCCCCAAAGGTCAGAGTCAGTACTAACTTTGGCACTGAAGTCACCAAGAACAAGGGTAATATCTCCTTTCTTGACAGAATTCAAAATATCCTGAAGTTGTCCATAAAACCTATCCTTCTCATCCTCATCGGCATCCTCAGTGGGGGCACAACAGCAGATAACATTCAAGTCATTAACGCTTGTCTGAAATTTTACTGTAAGAAACCTTTCATTAATGCACTTGTATCCTAGAAGAGCATCATTAGCATGTCTGCTGAGAAGCAGACCCACGCCTTGGTGATGCTTATTGTCGTCCCTCCCTGAAAAGAGAAATTTAAGATTATTTTTAAGAATCTGACCTTTATCTGTCCATCTGGTCTCTTGCAAGCCTTTAAATTATAATGGTGGAATTCTTGTGTGAGGACATCAAGAGAAAAGCTCTGTGCAGAGTCCTCACATTCCAACTACCTATGGAGAGAAAATGGTTAGTGGGATGTTTAAAGAAACTATGTTTATTGAGAGAGGGAATGCCGACAATATCAAACAGCCCCCTAATCGCAGACATGGGGCAAAGACCCGTTCCCCCACCACTAAAGGCTGAAGCCATCTACACTGGAAGACTTCCTCCAATGTAGAATTTGATGATGCCAATAGAAGCAAAGAGTTCAGGTGCCTGCGATGACCTCTGCTCAGGATTATCCACCAGCTGATAAACATATCCTGTGAATCTATTCACTTGGGGTTGTCAACCCACAAACAAACAGAAAACACAGTGGAAGATTTTCCCTTCACAGAAGCCCATCAGTGCAGCAAAATCAGGACCCATAATCAAGCTCAGAGCAATAATTCCATTCAGGTTGGTATATATGGTCAGCACCAGGACCCTGTGTGGTTGACCACTCCTCAGCAGGGTAGAAAAAAAAAGAAAAGTAGCCATAGTTGTCCAGATTAGTAGGCCACACTAATCTGGCAGCCCTCCCCTTCCATTCACTTCCACAAGAGAGTATCTCTTTTGTAGGGTACTAACGGTCTGCACCACGAGAAGGCGGGGTTGGACATTAGGTGCTAGGCCTGGCCGGTTCTATGCATCATCACAGGGGATTGGTGCATACTTTCAGCAAATTCATTCTTCTAATTGGAACATGTATAACTGTCAAGATAACTAAACACAGTATAATATGGTAGCATATACTTGTTTTTTGAAGCCAAATTTAATCTAAAAATAAAATATTAGCAAAACTCAGTCATGAACAGGCTCAAATTAAAGAGTCCTCAAATTTCTTTTTATTTTTAATGCTACATACATAGTATGGAGAAACCTAGAAGCTATTACTTACATTACAGGTCTAGTTTATTAACACAGTACTAGCTAGAATTGATCAGCAGACCATTTTTTGAGGCCCTCTGCAAAAGGGCAATTAGTAGGTTTCCTTATTAAGGCAATTTTTTTTATTGTACATATATTCTGGAAAAGCAAAAATATTTGATAGATAATAAAGACAGTATTATTAGTATTAATACTTACAGCTTTTAATAATAAAAAAAAATACCCTCTCAAGCAGCTGCTTGCCATAGAGGTGTGGAAGGAGCCTGCCAGTTTATATGCCATAGCAGATCTGTGAGGATGATCAATAGCCAAGTGCACTAATCACTCGGCCACAGGACAGCTTATAGCTTTAACAATGAATTTTAATACTTAAGAATTATAAAAATGCTTCTAAGGGTTTCTAGTTTTCTTTCGTTGAAATAGAGTATTTTGTTTATATAAATATTGGAAGTCTAAATAGATAAGGTTTCAGCAAATCTGATTATGATTTACTTTAGGTTCACTCCTTTTCATTCTTAATTAAAAAACTGGTTCATATAACTCTTAAAAGAGTGAAAATTTGAAATCAATATTCAAAACATATATATATTAATATTTTATATAAAGTTTTGGCATCTTCTAAGTACAAGGGATACTTATGGTTGCACAGGATAGGATGAACCAGTTGTGAAGCTAAACAAGTATGGGCATAGGATATTAATTATGTCAGCAAATTAAAGAAATATTGTTACCTTACATACATTTGCAGACTAAAATAATCAAATGCCTAAATACTTCACTAACCTTATTTTTTCCTCTCCTACGGATATCTCTGATAAGTGTAAGTTGGGGCTCAGTTAGTTCATATTTTGACAACTTTTCATTGAATTCATCAATTGGAAGATTAATTATGTCTTCAGTACAAATAGGAATTTTTAATGCTCTTGCTCGTTTTTCATCCCTGTTACTTCTTTCTTCTTCCAATTTAGCTAACCTCGCTTTATCTCTCATAACAGGTTTCTGTGAGCAGTTGCTACTAATGAAAGGCAGATGATATGAATGATTATGAAGCATGTGATTTGCATAGCTGCCTCCAGAAGGTGAAGTAACTGACTCATTTGTGCAGAAACTGTTTTCTTGTGAACTTGCAGCACCTTCTACTGATCCATAAGGGAAGTTTACTGAACAACTGCTACTATTTTGGTTTTTTAGTAACAAGTACTGTGGCTCTTTATGGAAATGGTCTCCAGAATTGTAGTTATCAAATCCATTGCCTCCATTTTCACTCTAAAATTAATAAAAAAGTTAAAATTAAAATTTTCCACAGATTCTCATTCATAATATTTTGTATAAAACTACTAAATATAAAACTCCACTTAATATATAAATTTGAAAAAAACTACTATAGTGATTAATTATTGTTGAGATTACTTATCTATAATATAACTCAACAACTCTAAAGTGCAATTTTAGCTGGAAATTCTTGCAAACATGCCTTGAAAACAAAATTTTATGCATGTAAAAATTTAAAACATTAATTTGTGTCTATGAACTAGAGATGATCACACGTTTTCTTCATATATAAATTAAAAACATAGATTAATGAAATTTATTGAACAATGTTTAATTGTATCTTAAATTTTAAATTTGAAGGCTTCATTTTACACTGCTGTGGAGCTAATCTATAAATAAACAAAAACGAAGATTGTACTTGACAAGGTGTGCATCATAAATTGTACAGGACTGCATTGAGTCATTAGCAAATATGTGTACAGGTGCTCCCCTACTTACGAACAGGTTAAGTTCTCGAGGTTTTGTCGTAAGTCGAAAACCAACCTAAAAAGACATTTGTACACAGAATAACCACTTATTGTTAGTGTTTCATCCTTCAATGTACTTACTACAATGCATTACATTCGTTTACCCGCTCACTACTGCTTACTAGCAGGTTTTTCAAATGTGGTAAAAAACTGTGGTATATGGTAACATAAAGTCAATTTTATAAATAAAACAACTTATACTATTAATGTATATGTTTGTACATAAATAATATAATATGTATTGTAAATAACAAAAAAGGAAAATTAGAGGCGTTATTCTTCATTCGCGTTTAATTCTTCTTAAAATACATATCAAGGGATGTCTGTACAGCTAAATTTTTTTTTGTCTTCGTAAATTTGTCTGTAGCAACCAATAGCTTCTTGTACTACTTCCGAAACGCGCCTAAATCTTTCCGTGTTTGAGTCCTGAGACTCCAAAGAAGTTAGTGCCTTCTCGATCAATTGAAAATCTTCGGCCAGCTGCTTATAAGTGAATTTCTTTCGTTCCTCAGTTTGCTGCTCCTCTACCGTGTCGTCTTTGTTAACCATTTCTTCCATTAACTCAATTAAATCCTCATTACTGAGCTCCTGACTATAGCTTTCCAGCACTCCATTAATATCTTTTTCCTCAATTTCCAAATGTAGTTGCCTGTCTAGTTTCACTACCTCATTGGTCAATGAAGTCAGTGGCTCTTTTAAGTTCTCAGTAAATTGTGGATAGAGCTTTTTCCAGACACCATTCATATTTTTATTCGTTATTTCACGCTAGGAAGCATCAATGTTTTTTATTGCACTGTATATGTTGTAGTTCTTTCAGAACTCTCTAAGTGTTACTCCATTCTCCCCTTCCACCTCTTTCACAGCCTGCGAGAAAGTTCTGCATAGATAGTAAGCTTTAAAAGTTGATATTCCATTGGCTGAAGGACAGAGGTTGTATTAGAGGCTGATATACTACCTTGATATTGTTGTGAAAATTGTCAAGAAGTTGTGGATGGCTAGGGATATTATCTAGTACAAGTAGGACATTGAAAGGCAGGTTTTTGTTGGTGCAGTACTTTTCTGCTTCCAGAGCAAATGTATGGAAGAACCAGTCTTCAAACAGTAGTACCTTTGTCATCCATGCTTTGGCATTGGATTTACACAGAACCGGAAGTGAAGTTTTGTTGTTTGCAACCCTTCAAATGAAGTTTTAGTGACACCCTTAAAGGCTCTGGGGGTTTCTGAAAGGTACACTAGCATTGGTTTAATTTTATAGTCACCGGCAACATTTCCATCTAGCAGGAGTGTAACTCTATGTTTTGAGGCTTTGAACCCAGGCACTGATTTCTCTTCTTTTGCAATGTACGTACATGTTGGCATTTTTTTCCAGTATAACCCGGTTTCATCGACATTGAATATTTGTTCCGGAAGGTAGCCTCCATCCTCAATAATTGTGGTCAATTCTGAAGGAAATTCTGCTGCTGCAGCCTCCCCGCTCACTTTTATGTTATGCAAGTTTGAACGTGCTTTAAATCTATAAAACCACCCATGGCTAGCCATAAAGTATCTTCTCTAACACTCTCACCACGTTTCCTCTTTAAATCTTCAAACAGACTTATGGCCTTTTGCTGAATTAAACTTAGGCTTATAGGCATGATGCTGATCTTCCATCCAAACTCGCAATAATTTTTCCATATCTTCCATTACTGCACTTCTGCTCGTACTAATTATTGTCGAATGTGTTGATGTAGAATTTTGAACATGTTCCAAAATGCGTTCCTGGTCTTTTAAAATTGTTGCAATGGTCGAATGATTCATCCCAAACGTGCTTGCTATATTTGCAGTTTTTTCACCTAATGCACTTCATTTTACAATGTCCACTTTAGTTTCCATGTTAATACAGCGACACTTCTTGCATTTATCGCCACTGCTAGATTCATTACGTTTTTGAGGCATTTTTGAAGCACTAATCGTAAAAGTTTATAAAAATTGCAAACAATAGTGAAAAATGCCATAACTTAATTGAAATAAGCTCACACTGTTTGTTTACTGCCAAGAGATCAAGCAATAGTGACAAACACTGTTACTCAACTGAAATATGTAAGCTTGCACTGCTTGTTTACTGGCCAGAGACCAACTTAACGCCACCCCGAGTGGCATTAGAACCTCAGAATTTGCGAAAAAATGAAAAATGACACTATGTAATAGAAATAAGCCCATGCTGTCGAATTTAATTCCACGAATATGCATGAAATTTAAATTTTAGACTTACAGTCAAATTGTTTGTAAGTCTGAAAGTTTGTAAGTTGAATGTTCTCAAGTAGGTTTTGCTGTATATATGTCAGAGCTACATAATGAGCTAAATGGCCAAGTTACAAGAATCCTAAGGGTTTGGAATTTGGTAAGGGTGATCATACACAAGTTAATACAAAACTCTTTTAAGCAGAGCTGAAATTTTTAGAAATTATTTATATATTGCTATATTTTGGGTGGCTAAAATAGATTACAGGATATTTTTGAATTTTGTGAAATTTTATGATTTTTATATATTTACTGCCATTTTCAATTAGTGGATGATAACTAAAATTAAATTAAAAAAGTACTGTTTGAATTGAATACTGTCTCTGACCTCAAGCAATTTTCACTCTTTAAAAAATCAGCTATGTAAAGCAAAATAGAATTATATACTTGAAGATATATATATAATAGTATATACATAGAAGTAGTATACTTGCATATTAACTACTTATCAGTTGCCAAAATTAATTCACTACTCAAAGTCAAATGCTTTCCCTAAGACAGGGAGGCCCAAATTTCTGGACTCTGTGATCGACTTTTAAGACAGAAAATCTTTCGTGATCAACCATAGTACATAAGTCATAATACTGATTTAATATAGCTTGACCAGCTAAACATAAAATAGCAATTTAGTATCAAACATATTAATGTCACATTGTTACATTAATTAAAACAGAATCTTTTCCATCTAAAACTATTTATTATAAATATCCATATAAAAATATCCTGCAAAGGAAGCCTAATACAGCCACAACTTCACACTCATAGAACTGTTTATGCCCTGTGTTGCCAAATCATAAATTTGAATTTCAGACAGATTTACTTGATTTTATGAGGAAGAACTTTTATTATTATACAAATAATATTACAATTGTGTTAACTGAAGCTTAAATGTCCAAATTTGGCTAAATGTTTCAAAGTAATAATTTAATAGAGGAAATAAGTAAATATGAATCCTTTAAAGTTTAATGAGACTTGTACACTATAACGTTTTCCAATTCCTGGTTATGAAATATAGTGCCAACATTAGAATGGTATTAAATCAAGAATTATATGATTATACTAGAATTATATGATTATACTAAAATTACATGATTATACCAGAATTATACACTTTATTAAAAAACAGTTAAATTTAGCTGCAAATTCACTCACAAACACTAAGACTTGTGATACAGTAGTGGCAGTGACCAGTCATTCATATTAGTGTAAGCTGATAACCAGCTATGTGATCGACTATTTGGCCACCTCTGACTTAAGACATCCAATGAATATTCAGCAAAAATAAAAGGTATCAATGAAAAATTTGATAATGGTACATTGAACAATAGTTTCATTATTTCCAATACATTATTAAAAAATAACACTTGTAATGAAATGATGCAACATATATGCTTACACCATCATTAATAACTGAAGGTTTTTTTCCAAACAATTTGTACTTCTTTTGGGCCACTGGATGATGAGGACTAGCAGAATATTGTTGGGGATGATGGTGGTGGGAGAAGCCTCCATTCATTTCAGGATTCAGTGGCAGTGATAGATTCATATCAACAGATATATAGTTGCTATCACGATCACCATGATGGGATGATGTTTCTGAGCAAGAATCGATCCACTCTTGCTGCAGAAAAAAATTAAAAAGAGCAATAAACATTTCGCCACATACTCAAGTAACAAACATCTACACATACACAAGTTAATACAAAACTCTTATGCACAGCTGATATTTTTATGTATTGTTTATATATTACTACATTTTGGGTGGCCAAAATAAATTACAGAATATTTTTGAATTTTGTGAAATTTTATAATTTTACCCATTTTTGTTACATTATTCATATAAAGTGTGAGAGTTTCAACATATTTTATGTCTGAATAAATATGTGCTTAGTTTTATATACATATATGAAGGCAAATGGTAGCAGTAATGATTTTGATTTTAAAATCTTTTGGAATAACCTTAAGTATTGTAGTTTAATGCATAGAGCTTCATAATAATGTTGGGGACAAACCACCTATAATAAACCTAAAATAAACATTGTCATTTTGAATGGCAATGATATGCACTGTTGCAGAGTGTTTCAGTATGAAGTGAATGGCAAACACTGCTTTCTGACACTTCATAAATTTGCAAAGACAATATTCTTTTCAAATGTGAGAAATTATGTATCATAATTGTAGCATTAGTAATGCAAAATTATTTCTTCACATAATTAAATAAAAGAAAGCAAAATCCAGATCTTATGATAAGAATATTACAAAACATCTCAATATGCAGAGATGCAGCTTGCTCATGTTAGGTTTAAATTGCTATCAACCAGAAATCAACTGCAGTAATTTTCTACTTAATAAGTAGGGACATTTCTTTAAAAACATGGGGGAGGGGAAATGACATGATGCATATAATATCTTGGCCAGTGTTATTGTACACGGTGACTAGTTCCATGTATTATTAATATTATAAAGTAAGTATTAAAAATATAATAAAGTAAGACTGTAAACTGAGTCCTTAAAAACAAGCAACAATCATTTTTGTTTTATCACTGTCACTTCAAAATCAATTTGATTATGATAAAATATTATTCTAAGCCACAACTCCAAACCATATGTAAATGGCTTAAACAGGAAATATCAGTAAGGATTTCTATATATTTAGAAAAGTTATTATTAAATTACAATGTTTATTTATCACACATGTTGTTATGCTTCTAATTGGCTTTTGAAAGTTCATTTGCAGCATCAGTGCTACATAACATTAATCTGATATTCCGCAAGGGGCATTGTAACATCCCAATGTTGCCCTCATAATGAGCAAGACTTTTTTTTAAAATAATAATTCTTATTTTACACATTATAAAATTGTCGCATTGAATGTTACACACACCCAACTATGATATGAGTATTGTCTATAAGAGGAATTTAGGATCTTTAAAATTTTGCTAAGTGTTACCACAGACTAGTCAATAGTGGAATGCTTTCATATTTATCACACATGTAATTATGCTTCTAATTGGCTTTTGAAAGTTCATTTGCAGCATCAGTGCTACATAACATTAATCTGATATTCCGCAAGGGGCACTGTAGCATCCCAAGCCCACTGCATTAGTGCAAAATATGTGTACCATACTACATAAATATGAGTTTCATTCTATTGCACACAAGAATTTACACATTTCATACAAATACTTCTTAACCCTGACCTGCATTTCCAAAACTTGAAATCATAAAAAGTTGTGCACCCCAATAACTCAAGAAGTACCAGAGCCAATACTAATGATGATGACTGAAGACAATATATATATTACCTTCCATAAAGGAAATTATGATAAAGATAGCAGAAGTTCCATGGAACTGGTGGATAAGCTATTTTAAATGAAAGTATGAACTAACAAAACAATAAATATCGAAATATTCCAAAAAAAAAAAAATGTATTTTATCACAGTTCCCCCCTCCTCCAGCCATAGCTGTGTCTTTGAAAAAACAGTGCCACTACCCCTGCAGATATTCCAGATAGTTAATAGATTTTCACCCATATATTTATATACATATGCAATACATAGCACTATGATAAAATTAACAAATTTCTTTCAATTTATCATTATTGGTTAGATGATACATTGGTCAGGAAGGAGTAAAACTTTCAAAAATGCCTCATGCTCTTGCATGACTTGTCTCCGAGAAAATTTAATGTAACAAGTGTCAATTTGCTCATTCCTCTACAATCACGTTTCTAGAACTATTTTTAGAGCAGATGAATGGAAAATGGGAAATGGAAAATGAAAATTCCATAGCAACACCAAAAAAAGGTTGAGTGGACAAGTCATACCAAAGAGAAACCTTCATTCAAAAAAGATAACATTATTAATTTAGTGGGACATAAAGGAAACATTCATTTTTGAATTATTGGAACCTGTCACTAAAGCACTGCATTGTGATCAACTCAAAAGACTGCAAAATCCCTGATCAACCCCAGAGGAGTTATTCTTCAGCATGATAATGCCCTACCACATATGGCAAGAGTGACCTTGGACAAGAAAGGAGCTGTAGTGGGAGATTTTATTACATTTGCCATACTCACTTGACATTGCTCCATCAGATTATCACTTTTTTTTGGCTGTTTCAGAATTTTTTAAATAAAGAAGTTTTTTTAATAATTTATATGATGTAGAAACAGGCAATAAAGAGATTTCTGGACTCAAAAGCCTGAGGAATTTTACAAATAGGGTATCAAAAAATTAATACATAGATCATTTTTGTGGAACAAACAAAATAGAAACTATATAATCGATTAAAAATGCTTTTGCATCATTTTATTGAAAATCTAAATCTACTAAAAATGTAAGTACTTACAACCCAACACAAAGCATATATACTTACGCAGTCAGATATGGAAGGAACTCGATCAGAGGTTAGTGAAACTGCAGAATCACTGCTTGTATCCATATGATCTTCCTTGGTGTTTGCTGGAGTTGTATAATTAGCTAGAAAAGAAAAAAAATACTGAAAACTATTGCCATCAATAAGTGTACATTCATACAAATCAACTGGAGTAAACACTTAGCAATACAACTAGAGTGGGCAACAAAAATACTTGCCCCAACTGCAGCAGGACTGAACCAGAGAGGGTGGGATTGGGGGAAAAGAAGGCTGAGACCCCTCTAGCAAGCTTTTTGTCTGAATTTTTAAAATTCTAAATTCCACTCCCTTCACTTTAACACAAGTTTCTCAGGAAGTTGCAAGACATGCCAGACTCTGCCATTGCCATATCCGCCACTGACTTCTTCCATTGAGTCCTCCTTGCTAGCTCCACTGCTGGCAATACACTCTTTCCGAACCTTCCACCCTAGAGGAACAGTAATCTTAGGATCAATGTCACTGTCCCTTCTCTAGGTTGAAAGAGCAACTCAGATCCAGATCAGTGGCCATCAGGCTTCTCTCCACCTCCTAGGTCACTGCATGATATTAGAGATGTATTGAGATCTACACTGACAGATCTGTTGATCGGGAGAGACCACATACTGCCTCTACATTTGCCATCCCCAATACTGAAATCATCAGAGGCTTTCATCTCCCATGTCACTTCTTCCACCAGTGCTGAGCTTCACACTATCCTTGAGGCCATAACTTTCATCCGCAGCCATGAGAGTGTCATCCTCTGTGACTTTCAAGTCAGTCCTGCAAGTCCTCCAGAATAGAGACAACAAGAGTTGCACCCCTTCCTTATTCAGAAGATCATGGAGACATGCTCCAAGCTCACTTCTTCCAGTATCATGCCCCTCCCATGTAGGGATACCTGACAATGAGCTTGCTGATTGCACAGCGAAGGAGGCACTTGAGAATCAGAGGTATGTCGCTAATTTTCCTCTCTCTCTCAGTGACTGCAAGAGTTTGTCTCACAACTGATGAGACAGTATAGTTTTGCTCAGTGGCAGAGAGACTCCAGTTGTTCCTCTTTCAGGTAGACTCTTCTCTCATTGCTCCTAAGCTCGGAGACCTTCGCAGATCAGATGAGATCCTCCTACATCAACTCTACACTTCACACTCTCAGCAGAGCATACAGTCCTAACTGTGCCACAAGCAGCACACCTGAGACTGTATCTCATGTACTGCTGAACTGCTCCCACTACAGTGCTGAAAGAGAAACTTTGTTCCGGGAGCTTCATGCTATTGGAACCATCAACTATTCCATCACCTCCCTTCTTGGTAACCACCAGAATATGATGCTGCAGCAGACTTGCATGTGACTGGTCACTGGCTTCTTTCAGAACATTGGCCTCTTCTGCAAGGTCTAATGTCCTTTTTCTTTAATGAGATTAGCATATTAATAGTTTCAAGAGATAACTGAGGTAGTATCTTCTGCCTCTACTGCTCTCCCTCCTGTTGCGACTGGTGTAGGGAGCCCCTCATTGGAGGCTAATTTCACCATGAACTTACAACACCTTGAACCTATAAAGATTCCTTTTGATCTGGGATGCTGATGCAAAAATTTGCTACTACTCAGATTTTGTCATAGGAGCATTTTTTTCCAGCATTTTTTTTTTGATTTGCAACACATAGAATGAGAAGGGTTGTAGAAACTACTCCTAGTTTGTTCAAGCCTTCTCATATGAGAACATGCCCCACTAAGACTGAAGTCATTACTGACTAGAGTACCTCAGTTAGAGCAAGCACACAGAAAAACAACCATGTCATTCAATGACTTGAACCGGACCCCAGCTATTTCTGTTGATTAAAATAAATAAAAAATAAATACCCCCTCAAGCAGCTGCTTGCCACAGAGGTCTGACAGGAGCCTGTCAGTTTATATGCCAAAGTAGAAGATCTGAGAGGATGGCAGGACCTCAGCAGAAAAACAACACATACAACCATGCCTTATCCGGGGCTCGAACCCAGGTCCCTTAGATCAGTAGCCAAGCGCACTAACCACTCGCCCATGGAACGGCTAGAAAATAAATACCCCCTCAAGCAGCTGCTTGCCACAGAGGTCTGACAGGAGTCTGCCAGTTTATATGCCATAGTAGAAGGTCTGAGAGGATGGCAGGACCTCAGCAGAAAAACGACACATACATCCATGTCTTATCCAGGGCTCGAACCCAGGTCCCGTAGATCAGTAGCCAAGCGTGCTAACCACTGGGCCATGGGACGGCCCTGTTGATTGGTTATTTTAAAATAAACTTCTAAAGCTGACTTGTTTATTTGATTGGTCACAGCTGGTGGAAAGTCAGACTTTTCTCAAAGTATAATACTGTGAAAATAATTTGAAAAAGAGAGTAATTTTCTTAATTTAAGTAAAAATTAATTTTTCTGTTATTCATAAACAAGTAGACTTTCTACTCAAATGCAGTATAATTATTTTGGCTTATTATTTTTTTAAATAAATTTTATTTGCATTGCCAGATGTATTTTTAACTACATGCCACTATAAAATCCCTATAAAAACAAAATTAGTCATCATTTTAGTTAAATATTTTATTTTCAGAAAATTCAGATGCTGATTAATTTTGCAAACAACATGCCATAATTCCTTTCATTAGGTGATTGGCAAAAAAGTTCTAAAGTTCATTTTTTTGGCTAAACATCATTAAAAAAAAAGCTTGGCCACAGGATACAACAATTCAGTTTTTCAGGCCTGGCATGGTAAGGGTTAAATGGTTGCTCCATCTCCTGTACTATGCATTCATTGTATTTTTATTAGCTTAAGTGAATTCTTATTTTTTTTTAGAATTGTTGATTGGGAGAGACTATGTACTGCCTCTGCGTTTGCCATCCTCGATACTGAAATCATCAATTCAGGACCAAGTAAGTAGTGTCATCAAAGCAACTGAAACAATGGGAATTTTATTTGAATACAAGAATACCATACTAATTTTGATATATTTATATACTATACTAATTTTGATGCTTCTGGTACATTTGAAAGAGAAGGAACTTTGAGAATGAACTTTTTGTACACCAGTGCAAATAGAAGAAAATAGCAAAATTTCCTCAAGCAATTAAATATATTTTATTTTCACTGCATACCACAGTTAAGTTGCTTTTTATTTAAATGCAAAATAAGTAGCAACACATTTTGCATGTGAAATAAATATAAATACAATCTATACCTTCTAGAATATGTATTTCTCTTTTATGACATAGTATGGTCACATTTAATTTCATGGTTTTTAAACTGAAAGCAATACTCAAACCTGATTCTCTTACTACAAGCATCTAGAAGGAATGAATTCTATTAGACCTATTAGTTTCCCTATAACTGGATTGACTGTATTTCATCTTTCACTCCAAAATTTATTTGATTTTCCCTATTCCTGAGTCTTCATGTAAAAGAATAATACATTAATCTTTTGCTCTCTAGTGCAGTACTTTCATAAACATGCAAGATATTTGTTTTATGGCATATTATATGGGCTTGAAATGAAAAAGGACTTAATACAGTGAATTTTATATTATATTGTTCTAATTCTGTTAAGATTACTATTTGGTTATTCTAAAAATTTGTAGTTGATATTTGTACTGCAATTTCTAATGAATTGCTCTGTTAAATACTCATATATGCCTCTATATTCTATTGTTCATTTTATGAGCAACTAAATCAATTAAACATATAATTTTACAAAACATACAAATTAAACAAATTAAACAATAAATTTAACAACTGAGATATTATGAAACACCCAGCGTTATTTTTAATGAGAAAACTTATATATATTTACCTTCTGCAGAAGTTGCCATATCCATTAATTGTAAATCTTCATCTAACAATAATTCTGAAAGAAGGTATTCACTTTGAGAATTTACTGTGGTGTGATTTGTATATATTAATTCTGAAAATTCAGGATTATAGGAGGTATTTATTGCACTACCATCAGCTACGGGTTCAGTATCATTAGACAGAGTACCCATAGAAGCTGCCACAGCACAGCCAATACTTGATGGACCTGAAATGACCAAAAACTTGTATCAAAAATTTAGGCACAATATAAGAACATTAAAAGTATGCTAATATGCATGAAATATTACATTTGAATTTATACAGCAAAAATAAAATTATTCATGTAACTGGCATGTGTGGAAAAATTATCATTACCAGAAGGATCAACCCATGGTAGAGTGCAAGTTAATAGAACTGTGCAAATTTATATATTTTTCTTCTTCCAGTTCTTTAATTTAGAATTTATTTCAGTCCAGTTCCTCTCTTTAGGTGCATTAAGCTACCATTCAGTGTGCTCCTTTATATATTTTTCTTCGAGTTCTTTAATTTAGAATTCATCTCAATTTAGTTCCTTTCTTCAGGTGCACTGGGCTGCCATTCAGTTTGCCAATACCTTGTACTATTTCATTGCTTTATTGACTTAAATTTTTAATATTCTGTTCTCGCAAAGTGCATGTGAATCAGTCATGTTCCAATTTTAAGTTTACAGTAATTAAGTTTTTTGATAGAGTAACTAAAAAACACTATTAACATTGCTCACTATAAGTTCCGATGAGGAAGGTGGACTTCAGTGAAAATAAGGCTACAATTGATGCAGCTTGACTCAAATCATGAAATTAAGGTAGGTTGTTTTACCTCTGAGAGGTACTTTATTGCACACAAAGAGTAAATGGCCAGATCACAAAGATTCCAAGGGTCCAGAGAATGATGGGGAAGGGGATCCACTGTACACCTGTTAAGAGATAGATGGAAGCCTCTTATTAAGCCATCCAGTATGTTTTTTAAGATGCACAAGGTATGACTCTCCTCTACATGAGGGCTGTGGCTTAACATCCATCTGATGGATGGTGGTCATTTCAAGACAATGTTCCCTTTCTTCCAAAGGCAAGAATGGTAGTTAGTGGAGAAATTTCTCAATGCAGATACAGTTAGGGCTCAAACCTGGGAATTGCAGACTATGAACCTTAAGTGCTACCAACTCAGCCCCCAGTCCATGACAACTCAAAAAGTTAGTGATAGTAGTGTATACCTGTTTAAAACAAATGAATGTGCTATATAAATTAAATACTTTGGAATAACTATTCCACGTACAATTAAATGTGTCACATAAAAAACATCACTAATATTGTAGGGATTTTTTTATTTTTAAATATATATCTTATTGAAATGTGACATAATTATGTGCATTTTGAAATTTAAGTATTTTAATAAACTTAATATATAAACAACAATAACATCCACTATAGCTATCTAAAAACTATTACATGATCTTTAGCTGCAAATAAAAATAATTATGCAAATCATACCTAAAGTGGGCATGTATGAAAAGGTATTATTTATATCTGCTACAGGTGGTGCCAATGAAGCATTCTGTAGCAAAACCCCTGAGAATGTGTCACTGCTTCCAGCGTGATTGGCTGAAAGCGTATTGTTGTTGCTTATTGCAGGGCATAAATGAGCTGGCCTGGTAAGGGTAGTTAAAGATCCCTGATGTGAGCTTCCCATCACTGAGAGAGGTAAAGTGGTTGCTATATCTTGCCAGCATTCCTCCATACTTGGGTATATCTCACTCATCTAACATAGAAAAAAAAACACTCGTAAATATCTATTAAGATGATAAATACCTTATAATGCTTAGCAAACATTTTCTATAGTAATTTCTCTTTATATTTCAAAATACTATAAGCTACAATGTACATGCATGCAACTTTCTATTATATAAAACCATATTCCTGATTTAAATGTTTATGTGCTGTATTATTCAACTGCAATGGTGTAACTTTCATGAAAGACATATATTTGGGAAAGAGGAAGTGACAGTCTCCGAAAGCTTAAGACGCAGAAAATAAATTTTGACAAACATTAATCAATATATGGTTTAAACCATAAATATATATTATCACCATACATTTCTGAGCATATGTATAATTTCTTACTGAAGTGAGGCACTGGACTTTTAATTCATATCAAATAAATTGCCAACAGAAATAATCTCTAGTTTCCACAGATTCTTACATATATCTATTCATTGACATTCAGACACTTAATTCTTAAATTAATCTTGCAGTTGTTGATCTGGAACTGTATTTCAAATTTTTAACATTGAATTTTGCTCAATGCTCAAATAATGAACTGAATGTGTTTGTTCTCCAAGTTCACAAATTAGATATTTCACAAGTAACCAAATTTAAAATTTTGCTGTATTAACACATATAGGCTTATATCGGTTTAAATTAATAAGCTGTTTAGGAGCATCCACAGTATTTTGGGTGGATAATATGTAAAAGCAAAATGGGAAATGTGCCAAAGTGGATGGCACGAAATGTGTAGCAATGCCCAGTCATAAGTATCTCATAAAATCAATCAGCTCAGTGCACTAATAGGAGAGCAAAGTTTAGAATCCTCTGACATCCAGTGACTCATACCACAGCAACTACCACAGAGGCAGTAGAGTGCTAATTAAATAACACCACAGCATGAAAAAACTATCAGTCTCCAACAAGTGAGAAGCACAACACCATGTGAAAGCACCAGCTCCTGTAAAGAACAGAACACAATTCGGACTTTTCCTCCTTGTACAACTGAAGAGGCTGTCTCAAGTAGAATGCAGTAATAAAGCCAATGCAGGTATGACTAATTAACCTGAACTTCACAGCACTGATATAGGACTATCAGTTACTCCATTAGTTGTCAATGAGCTGCCTGTTTTTCCCGATACCACATGACTAGTACAGTACCTACAGTGTTTATAGAGTTATTTTAATTGTTATTTAATTCTGCACATTGTGTTTATATATTCGAATTCTAAGTATAATTATGTTAGTGAAGTGCAATTTTCACCTACATTTATTATTAAAAGCATAAAAAATATATTTAATATTTAAGCCATTATCATTTGTATCTTAACCACTACACTTTGTTATCTTTTATCTGATTAGTCTCTTTTGAAACCTGTTTTAGATTTTGTTTCACCAAAACTTTCAATCACATTTATTCACTTTTTTACTTGTTATTAATGTTGGAAAACGCTATGTGTAGCATAATGAAATAAGGGAATAACGAAATGATTTTTGAATAATGTTATGAATAGCATTAATGTAATTTCAAAATATTTATAACAATAAAAGGTAACAAATAAGAGAAAAAATAATTTCGTGTTTTCATTATTTTCGCTGTTTTTTATTGATACATTTCAGATTTTTCCTTTATACTTAGAAACTTGTGTAAAACAGATGTACAATTAGCTATTATGATCAAGGAACAAAGCCCTTCAGTGACTCTGCTCAATGACACATTCTGAAAGAATTTGGGGAGCAGCTGTCTTAGCCACTTTCCTCATAATTGGCTCCCAGATAAAATGATTAGTGATAGTCATATAAGAGCTGCAGTGGAAACTGGAGAGCTTCCATTCATCCAGAAGGAAAGCAGGGCAATATCACTATATATTTTAATAGATATATATAAATTCCCTATGATCCACCTAAATAGAGGAGGAACTATGTATATGGGGTAAGTTGGGGATATAGGGAATTGGGGGAAAGAGCCATTAATCTTGACAATAATCGAAACTTTCAGTTTTGCGTTCATTTCAGTTTGCAAACACCTTTCATCACACCTATAAACAGTCATCATTGTATGCCAATGCTAATATAATGTTTTTGCATATCTATTTCAAGTTTATGTTTTGAGAAAATCTAAAAAAGTATCGGATGATGCAATTGAGCTGGAAAAAAGTATAAAAGACAAAGAGACTGAATTTGCTTTGCAATATACCATTTTCCCCTTAGTTTTAAAACCTTTAAAAGTTTTGTTGAAAATAGTGAAATGTGCACAAGTTTAATAATGTTTTGTCTTCATTACTCTTACTAACATTCTCAAAGTGATGAGTGGTGGTGTTGGGGGGGGGGGGATGCTCCCATCCTAGATACAGCCCTGATTCTGGCTTCAGCACTTGCCTCTTAAACTTGCCGCAGCCCTATAGCCTTCCCTAACTATATAATAGAATAGCCTTCCCTAACTATATAGTAGAATAACCCCAATTAATCCTTTGGCCGAGTGGTTAGCACGCTTGGCTACTGATCTAAGGGACCTGGGTTCGAGCCCCGGGTAAGGCATGGATGTTTGTGTTGTTTTTCTGCTGAGGTCCTGCCATCCTCTCAGATCTCCTACTATGGCATATAAACTGACAGGCTCCTGTCAGACCTCTGTGGCAAGCAGTTACTTGAGGGGGTATTTATTTATTTTTTTAAGCATTATGATGTTAATATTTTTGAAGAGATTTTTGCTTTTTTTAAACAATTTTCCTCAAATCATTTTAATAAATTGTTTTAAAAATATTAATCTGTGCACAGAAATTTTTATTCATAAGGCTCAATTTTATTGTGTAAAAATTTTATAACTAAAGATCTGAGAAGAATAAAATTTAAATTGTTCCTTTGTAATTATAAACAATTCCAACCAAATTGAAACAATGTGTTGAACAATTCCTAGAAATTTGGTCTGTTCAGTAGTTTCGATTTTATGACTTACACATTATTTGAATACTTAGAATGATGTCATCTCATTTTTTCATGACTGGGTCTCCTAATTTCAATTTTTATTTCTTTATTATTTTTAAAGCCATCCCATGGCTGAGTGGTTAGCATGCTTGGCTACTGATCTAAGTGACCTGGGTTCGAGCCCCGAATAAGGCATGGATGTTTGTGATGCTTTTCTGCTGAGGTCCTGCCATCCTCACAGATCTTCTACTATGGCATATAAAATGACAGGCTCCTGTCAGACCTCTGTGGCAAGCAGCTGCTTGAGGGGGTATTTATTTATTATTTTTAAATCAATTTTTAAGAATCAGTGTAAAAAAGCAACCACAACAAATTATTTGCATATATGCATTTATTTCATTATTAATAATAGTTATTAACATCGATAATTTTCCTCTTTCCAATTATATTTGTTTTTTAACAAGTGAATTGATTGAACTGATGTGAACCGATAGATGACACTACTGCATATATAATTAAAATAACATATATTTCATAACTTTGCATACACTAAAAATATTTTGCCATAACATAATGTTATAATGAAATTAAATTTTAGTGATAATGAAAAAGAATATTAAATTTTTGGCTGTAACGAAATGCTTTTCATTCCATTTGCCAACACTAGTACTATAACACACTTGGTCAGGGTTGCTCCCTCATTTTTTAAGGAGAGGTTCCATTCCACAGAGCAAATGGTGTATAAGGAGGGTTTACCACAATGGTTAAAATAGTTTAAGATGATTTGTTGTTGTTAGTGTTTTTGAATGTAGTGGAGAGCAGGAATGCCATTTTGGTATAAAATTCTCCTTTATTTAAGTGGTATTTTTAAAATATTTGTAGAAAAATATGTAATATATATTTTTAAATATATTTTTTCACTTCCATTTCAGTTTCTAGAATTCTCTACCTCCCCTAGATCCATTCCCGGTGGTGAGATAGAAAAAGTATTTCCAAATGTAGAAAATAAAAAAAAAGTCACATTTCAAACAACCATTTCTATCTTCTATTTCTGAAAAAAAAAATTTATATTGAATCTTTCTACCTCTAAATATACATACTTGTTAATTAAACACATTAATTGTTATATTCCATTAAATATCTCTTAAGTATACATCCCAAATTCATACAAAATTTATTTTCTAGAATTAAAGTACTTATTAGAGATATAAAAATGTGTCAAAATTAAAAAGGTAATGCTTGAATGATGAAAGCAAAAAAAAGAAGTGAAATAAGTAGTTCATAATATTACAAACAGCTATTATAAGATACAGTATAAATTCATATTCTATTTACTAGAACAAACTAATAGCTACACACTCAAAAAAGTAACCTATTAACTTGACAGTGGTACAGTAACAGAAATTCATGCCAATGGTATGTACAGTGGAATATGAAGTGTTGGATTAAGGTATCTGAAGGCCCCAAGTGCAAAATGTTTGGGATGCCCCCAACTGCAAGGGGTGCTCAAGTTACAAAAAAGTCAAGAAGTTTACATTGACAGCAGCAATCTGCCCACTTAACTGCATGGAGTGGAAAAATCAATAGCATAACTAGGTTCTAACATCAGGGGGAGCAAGCACATAAAAAAAGACACTACTCCATATGAGGAAAATTATCAAAAGGCATCAATCACTTTTGGCGAATGTGTTCAGGGAGAGCTATTGCTTCCCCCCCCCCCCCCAGTTATGCCACTGGGAAAAATGCAACGTTTTTGCTTTAGGAGATAAATGAAAATTATTCTTTGGGGTTGAATAAGTACTAATAAAATATTTCAATTCCCATATTCTGATTCATCACATTAATTCTAATTTCCACTGTCAGAGGTTAAGTAAAAAATAACAAGCTTATTCTCTCTAAAAACATGCATTCTTATTTTCCAGAAGAAACTTGTCTTTCTAGTATTAATTACAAATAACTGCGATTTTTATGACTTAGAAGGTTTAGTTGCTCCTATTAGGTGGTTAAGACATCAAATTAATTAGAACGTTCGCCTTTGGCAAATATGGAACTCTTGTTTCCAAAGAGAATGATATTTGCCACTTTACGACTTAGCACCCTCTAACATTGAAAATTTGAAAATACTGGATGATTCCGAAAATGAGAATTCTAATATTTCGTTACCACTTTACCCAATCCCATTTTTTTTTTCATTTATCTCTTAAACAAGTTGCATACCGCCCTCTAGGGGTAAGGGAGCAAATTGCTGCTGTCATTGTAAAGCATGAATAAAACGTTTACAATAGTCATTACGAGTATTGCTATTTTTCCAATTTTTCCCTCTTTAAAGGTGGAAATTAAAGCTATAGGGAAATATTAATCCTAATATTTTCCTAATTATTATACCTATACAACACAAAAAGCATGTTATATTTATCTCTTAAAACAAAACATATTGCGTTCCACCCTCCCCCAAGGTGTGTAAGAGAACAGACAATTCGTTGCTGCCAATATAAACCCCGTGACCACCACATTCTACCATCGAAACACAAATAGATCGTTTACAATGTTCGTTCAAAGTTTTGCATTCTTCAGTGCTTTGGCCGAACCGGAAATAATCGATCCGCAAAAAGGAATAAGGTATTAAAAAAAAATTAGAGAAGATTCAAATCCAGCGATCCCGAAAACCTCTGGAAGGCCTACTGTATTAAAAAACTTGCTTATTATAAAATATCAATACATATAAGTTAACATGTTTAACACTATCTTAAGTTCCCCCCACTTCCACAATCACTCATCTTTTGATCGGAGGGACATTAAGCATAACACACTAACTATATCGTGTGACGAACACATGCAGACGGGAGGCTTCCGAGTCTCCTAACATTAGATTCCCTTCAGCAACCATCTCTGCTCTGAGCCGTTTTGATTTGACCATTTAATCTATTGTGTGCAATAATTGATGTTCAGAGGTAATAGAACCAAATCCAAGCTCACTACCAATCACAAGAATTTTCCTGAAATGTTAATTTATACCTAAATAACAACTGTTAAATCATCAGTTTGCTAACGAAGTTTAAAAATTTGTGAAATTATTGACCATTTGTCAAGTTCTAAGTTTTTATAATAAACAGCACAGCCTAACACTTTTTGAGCCCGATACAAGAGTGAAAATTTCGTCCCCCCCTCAACATAGTTTCATAGCAGACTTTTTCTGCGCCCCCAACTAATCTTGTCCGACAAAGGCTAGTGCCTCACTCAACTCGCCGTTGTTACGGTCCTGATAAACAGCAACGGCCAGAAGCATTGTAGAGCCTTGGCCAATGATGCAAAGTACAAAATACAAAAGTTTCCCCTTAGAAAAATCTTAATAAAGTGATTTTTAACCTTTATATGACAAAAAAGATTGGTGTTAAAAGGTCTTTTAGCACCGGGCAGACTTTTGGTGAATTGGTATCTGGAGCTAATAAAATCAAAATTAAATATGAATTCGTGATCCGCCTTATAAAACAAAACTAAATTATATTCCGTTGCAGAAAAAGAATGGAGCGACAAAATCTGAAGATCAAAGAAAGCAATCAACAAAATGAAAACACCCACGAGTTTTTGTAAGAACAACTAGCGGATATAATTCCGCCACAGCAAATAGTTCCATGTCTTATGAAAGAAATAGATCCTTTTTCTTATGTACATTATTAATATTATTATCAAACTTTATGGAAGTGAACAATTAAAAATGCTGCTTTTAATTTGGAATATTGTAAAGTACAAAATGAAGTAAATTTTATTTTACATTGGTATATGAGCAACTACAAGAATTGCCAGGTGCTGCTGACGTCAGCGCGAGCTCTCATAGCCCGCGGCTTCGTCTCTACGCATATTATGAAAAGTGTTATTTCCGTTACGACAGATTTTAGTCCTCTAATCCCCCCCCCCCCGGAGATACTTGATCGAATGGTCTCAAATTTCATACGCAGGTTCTCCCTTTGTAACCACATGCTGGGTAAAATAAATCAGGTTCCTACCTGCAATGGGACGCTTTAACGTAATTATTATCTTTGTGAAAGTGAGGTATCTGGTAACGACTGGTAGCTTTCTTTATTAGAATTTTCGAAGAAGTTACGAATGGAGAACGGAGGAAGAAGACATTTAATCCAAAATAGCGATTCCAACCACTATTCAACTTATAGAGTTTATATTTTGTACTGTACATTCTTGCTACTCTTAATATTCTGCCAAAATTCTAGGTTCTTAGCCCCTTTATCTGAAGAATTTTGGCAAACAGATGAGGATTTTTGAGAGTGTTGCGGGCCAGAACTTTACTTATTGCATTAAACATTCTAAACTCACCCCCCCCCCCACACACACACGTCTAATACCCTGATTATAAACGAATAATTTTATATTTATACCAATTTATTTCAAAAAGGAACATGTACTTTTTACAATTTTAATGAAAAATCTTTCATTTTTAATTAAAATTAGAATTAAATATACAAGAAATTGAAAGTAAACAACAAAATTAGATAAAAAATTAAACGCATTTTACTGGAAATTAGCATCGATTCCACATGCAAATACACCTATCCCTCGATTTACACGGTACTCAGTTCACACAATTTTGGCTTTGCACGGTCAAAAAATACAACCAGTCTCGATTTACACGGTACTGACTGAGATTTCCTTTCTATGTACGTCTCAGTCAGTACCGTGTAAATCGAAACTGGTTGCGTTTTTTGACCGTGCAAAGCCAAAATTGTGTGAACTGAGTACCGTGTAGGTGTACCACAAACTGAGTACCGGGATAGGTGTACCACCAATTAAGAATAACAGTACATTATTGCCCACATGCAATACCACCATTAGAAATAACAGTACTTTTTCATCAAGAGCCAAAGAAAAATATCCAAATTTCGATGCAAGCTCTATAAAGGTATTTTCTGTATTGGCAGCAAGTCCATCGATACACCTGATTATGATGCGGTGAGATAAACTTATGTTATAATTCCTTCTCTGGACAAAACATACCAAAAACTGTTTGCAGACATTAGAAATTCGCCATCAGAATAATTTTTGCAATATTTTAGAATTTTCTTACTAATAACAAAATTTGCACGTACAATAGCATCAGAGTCTTGAGATCTTTGGGCAAATACATTTTTTTGCGCTTTTAATGCAAACATAAGTTTCTCAAATGTTTCTTTCCCATGTTGGCTTTGATAACCTTCATTATTATAATGTTTACCGATGTAGTGTCTGTTTGAGAGATAACTGAGCTACCCCTATGCGCAAAGACCGTCGCGTGGGTCGATGCCGTCTTAAATTAAATTTAGTCTACTAAAGAACAGTGTAAAGATAAATTGGAAAAGGAAAAAAAATGGTATTCCACAAAATTCGTGAAGAATAAGAGACAAAAAATTTTATTATTTGCGCGGCAATATTCGAGGCAGCTTGAAAAGTGTTCGTTGGCCATGGTTGCCCATGGCTGTTATAGACGTAAAACACTTGTCCTAGAAGCTCCTTAATGAATGGAGGATTGATTATTTTCAGGTGTATTTTTTTCAGGTTGCATTTTATTGGCTTTTGTGGATAAATGTAATAAGCCACGATTGGAATCATTTGGAAGAGGGTTTGTTCAGTTCTGGTGGCTTTTTCACACTGCGGATCACTGTTCTAAAATAAATAAAAATAATAAATTACCCCTCAAGCAGCTGCTTTCCACAGAGTTGTGCCGTGTGTCATATCATTGAGAGACGCCATAGAGAGGATCTGTGAGGATAGCGAAATCTCAGCAGAAAGAAACACGAGAAAAGAAACATTTACCTTATTCGGGACTCGAACTCATGTTCCTTTGAACATAGCCAAGTGCGTTAACCACTCATTTTCCTTGATAACCGTCCCGGTTACCAAAGAAAATGATAAACAGTAAAAGAAAATGTTTCTACTTTATTCTGTATGCATAGAAGGAACTTGAGTAACACCCTTTGTAATTTTATTGTTACTAATAATGGCCTTTTGGTTTGTATAAGGTAAATGAAATCGCGGATAAACTGTAGGAATTGGTCTTCTACTTTATTTGGTCAGTCTAGGATAGAGGTTCTCTAAGTTTTTCACGTCGCGCGGTCTTAGTTATGGCACATACAGAAGGTTCACTTCGTCATGGCACATACAGAAGGTTCACTTCGTCATGGCATACCTGATGCACTTGCAGGACACCAAAGTTAAAATATATTAATAAAAAAATTCTGCTATTGATAGCACTGACACTTTCATTCGATGAATACCAGTTGAGATCTTTGCACTAATGTTTTTAAAGTTCTACAAATTAATCACGATAATACATTCGCTGAATAATACTAATACTACATGATTAACTAATTCTTGCCATATATTTACATCATTCCAGCATATTTAATTTATACATTTCAAGATTTTTATTATATTTTAGCTTATTGGTAGACTTTTTTCATATGAATGCAGAGACATGGCGCAGGCTTTTGCCGCAGTGTGACACGATACAGTAGTTACGAACTCTGGCCTAGGAAGTCATAAACTGAGATCCAAGAAAGAAAAGTAGAGGATCGATTCCTACAATTTCTCCGCGATGTCAATAGTGATTAAAATAGAAAGCTGCAAAACTGCGAAGGATGTTAATCACTATAGTTACGATCTATTTTGTTTTCTAATAATGCGGATTGCGAATATCAAAGGCAGATTTCTCACTAAATCAGTATTACGAACTGACTAATTAATAACTAGTCGGTTATTACTGTTCGACAGTTGCATTACGTAAACTGGCAAAACTTCTTGTGACACCTTATAACCATATTTGCCGTAACATCCTTTATGGTTGTACTGCTATTGATCACGACCTTTTGGTTATGTGGAAACATCTTGGGAAACTTAGAAATCAATCTTCTACTTCTCTTTATTTGAACACGTAAGTTTAGGCAGTCAAAATAAGAAAAATTATTTTAGGAAATAAAGAAAAATTATAAATTCCTATAATTTCTTCGCGAAGCCGCTTCCGTATAGAAACCGAAAGGCCGTGATTAATACAAGCAAAACTGCAAAGGATATTATTTAAGTTCTTCCAGATATACATAATAAAGTAGAAATATTTGCTTTAAGCTTTTTTTTTATCATTTTTCATTAGAATTTGGGTATTTTTGAACAAGAAATCAGCCTTCCGCTTAATAAAATATCACCGAAACTAAATAACTCTTCCTTCTAACGATTTACTGAAGTTGTATACTTTATACTTTTATTGAAACTTTACTAAATCATTACAGCGATGATATACAGTAGGCTCTCAAAGTATGTGAGTCGTGACATTGCTTATACGCAACTGACCCTAAGAGGGTTGTTAACGTTGATCATCCAGGCTAGTGGTTCTCAACCTTTTATGTTTCACGTACCCCCTGGATATGTGTTGGGTTGTTTTACCTCTGAGCGGCACTTTTTTGCACACCGTGGGCTAAAAGACCAGGTAACAAGGACCCCGAAGGCTCAGAGAAGATTGGGGGAGGGGATCCACTGGAACAGCTGTTGGGAGACAGATGGTAGCCTCCCGTCAAGGCCATCCAGCGTGTTCTTTAACGTGCACAGGGTATGGCTCTCCCGCACCCGGGGCTACGGCTTAACGTCCCATCCGACGGACGGTGGCATTTCCAAGCCCATCGCTGTCCCCTACTGACCGTGGGCAGGGCGGGGATTTAAATTTAGGCTAACAAAGAACAGTGTAAAGATAAATTAGAAAAGGAAAAAAAAATGGTATTCCACAAAATTCGTGAAGAATAAGAGACAAAAAATTTTATTATTTGCGCGGCAATATTCGAGGCAACTTGAAAAGTGTTCGTTGGCCATGGTTTCCCATGGCTGTTATAGACGTGAAACACTTGTCCTAGAAGCTCCTTAATGAATGGAGGATTGATTATTTTCAGGTGTATTTTTTTCAGGTTGCATTTTATTGGCTTTTGTGGATAAATGTAATAAGCCACGTATGGAATCATTTGGAAGAGGGTTTGTTCAGTTCTGGTGGCTTTTTCACACTGCGAATCACTGTTCAAAAATAAATAAAATAATAAATTACCCCTCAAGCAGCTGTTTTCCACAGAGTTGTGCCGTGTGTCATATCATTGAGAGACGCCATAGAGAGGATCTGTGAGGATAGCGAAATCTCAGCAGAAAGGTTGGGTTGTTTTACCTCTGAGCGGCACTTTTTTGCACACCATGGGCTAAATGGCCAGGTCACATGGATCCCGAAGGCTCAGAGAAGGGGGGGGGGACCCACTGGAACAGCTGTTGGGAGACAGATGGTAGCCTCCCGTCAAGGCCATCCAGCGTGTTCTTTAACGTGCACAGGGTATGGCTCTCCCGCACACGGGGCTAAGGCTTAACGTCCCATCCGGCGGACGGCGGCCTTTCCAAGCCCATCGGTGTCCCCTACTGACCGTGGACAGGGCGGGGAATTTTGCGGAGATAAATCTCAACGCTGACCCAGCTGGTATTCGAACCTGGGAACTGCAGATTACGAGCCTGGCGCGCTACCGACTGAGCCACCTCCGCCCCATAGTTTTAAGGATTGCCTCTAACGGTAAAAAAAGCCAAAATTTTAAACGAATATTGCGAACGATCCATTTATCTAAGAGATGTTTAGTGGTAGAGTAGGATGGCTAAGATATAGCAATGATCTACCCCCAATCTACATTGGTAGCAATGATTTGTTCTTACCTCTTGGGAGTGAATGAACTCTTTTCTTTTAAGAGATAAAATGAAAAATTCTTTTTGCATTTTATAGGTACTAATAAAATATTATTATTTGTATTGTTCCAATCATCATTTGTACGAATTTTCACACGAGTTAGAGGGTGTTAAGGGAGGAAAATGAGAAACTTGATTCTCTTTTAAAACATTCATTTTTAAAAGATTCTCATATTCGCCATAAGCGATATGTTATTCTTCCAGATTTTTTAATGCAGATGACGAATTCAAGCAATAGTTGATTTTATTATTTCATTTAGGAAAGGAGCCATTACTGTTCAACTAATGTATCAGGAAAACGGTGTATACACAAAAACAATTTTCTTAATAACAATTCTTTTTTTACCCTCTTAAAGTTCGGAGAGGGGGGGGGGGGGCAAAGGGCACTCCTCTGCTTGATAGGAATGAACACATAATGGAAAAGAAAAATTCCTACAGCCATGAACTAACCTGCTCAGAAAATGTAGTTTAAAACTCGGTCAAGGATGATTGTGTTGTTTTTTTGTATCAGCCCAAAGAGAAAGTCCTATGTTCTCTAATATTCTAAACAAAAACTCTTCCGTAAACTTTTCCCCATACGGGTGTCGTCTCGAGACCCCCATGGCGATGTTCCGCACCGTGCAGATTCATAACGCGAAACCCTTATACACTACAAAAGCCACAAACACCAGCATTGTAAATCGTGCCGTGGAGACACACAATAGCTACACTCCTCCCATCACTGTCTCAGTGAGCGGAGTGTCAAAGATAATTGGCCACAGGGATTTTCCAAGCGGGAAACGTCAGCTTTCTCTTGCAACCTGTGATCACAATATATATACAGAATGTTGGCTGCGGTAAGAATCCAATAGAACGTTTCGTCCGCCGTTTCGAAGAATGTACATTTACCACACTCGATATATGTACAAAAATCTATTCGGCTAGCTAAAATCTATTCTTCAAATATTTTATTAACTGCAAGAATCTCGGTAAAGGGTCATGTTACATCTCAGTTTTGTTATTACATGTAGTTCTAGATTTGGGTGGTTAATGCGCTCCTGAAAATTATCCTGCAAATCAAATTCGTGCAAAACGAGAACAATTTTCCCATATAAAATAATTAAAATGTCCAGGTTAGAGGGCATATGTTGATATATTGGTGACTCAACAACACCAAAATATCAAATTGAAATATAGAATAATAGAATTTAGTACAATAAGTGTAGTACAATATTTTAAATCAATATAGAATACAGTTCAATATGTGTAGTGCTATAATTTAAAGAGTAAATAAACTTAAATCTGCGAAAAATAAGTATGTAGCAAGAAAGACCATTAACTGCTGCGCCTGACAAGCTTGCTAGAATGGTGGAGAGGTTTAGCCGAGTGTAGGAGTATTGGGGAGGCGTTATCTGGGGTGGATCACACTGAAAGCGACGTTGGGAAAGTTTCACATTTTCTTGGGCCTTGATCTGCGAGTTTTTGGCTGTCAATGGGAGACTAGGGCTTTTGCTACATAAAATGTTTCAGTCCCGCACAAATCGGGAGATTTGCATCCTTGGGCTGATCCCAGTGGAAAGCGGTTTATGAGGTAAGACGCAAGCACTTGTACATATTTGGCAATGAGTTGTGAGCCTCTCCTACTTTTCTACTACATGGGGGATTTTTATCAACAGAGTCGCGAGGATTTCTCGCCTAAAGATTTGATTTTACTCATTTTAAACCACGTAAACGTAATTTTTTGGGCTGCAGAAAGGAAGATTATGCCCAAATTAGTAACCGTGTATATCCAAATTCGCGTAAATCAAAACTGCGGAAATCGAGAACGACTTGTACTACAAATTAAAAACCTACTAACATTATTTACCCATTTATGAACATTTAGAGCTTTCGGTTGCAGTTTTGTGTAATTCAAAACTTAATTGAAAACTAATATGAAAGCATTTTATTAATCAGTCCAATATTTTAAAATATCATCGGCTTTCTGGAAAAAATAATGACCAAAAACTCAGTGACTTAAAGACATCCCTGTTACGAAAAGGACCAAAATAACCTAATGAGAAGCCTTATCTGAATAATGTTTTTTAGCATTCAGCATTTACGGATAAGAGAACAAGTTTTTCTACACAGTAGTCAGTAGATAAAAAAAACTCAATATTGACAAATTTTGAAAAGTTAGTTTTTTCAGCAAACCACCGATATAGTAATTAATAAGCTGCGTTGGATTACTTTACTCCAGAATTGTATTTCCCCCTACACTATGAGCCAATGGTTACAAGGCTTAGAAATAAAGGAAAAATAGAAGTCTTACATCAAAGCTAATGATTTTTCAAACTTGAAAAAGTGTATAGTAGGCTCTACTGCTCATAGTCCGACGGCTTGTCATGGTAAATGGGTAAATGGTGTACTTTTGCGGCGAGAATATTAAAAACTGTTGCCACGGATGGAGCATTTTCTTTATAGAACTTTGTTGTTTACAAGGAAAAACGACGTTGTAATGTTTTAATTGCAGTGTGAATACTTTTCATTACTTATCACAATTATGATTTACTCGAAAACATGATGCCTTAAGAGGGGATGTAAAGAGTTTTCCGTCTACTGGGTTATTTCATCTCAGGTAATTTTTCATTAATCTCTTCTCTAATCAGGTAATTTTTCTGCACAAATATTTGTCTCCCTCCTTTGCACACGAAGTCAACTCATAAGACGGAGAGCGATCTTTTTAAGCCCAGTGGTGTTACTTTTCCATTGTAGAGCAGGGTAAAAAGTGGAGCAAATCTTAATGTTGGCATAACTTTCAAATGAAAAAAACAACTAAAAATCCAATTTACTAGAATTGAAACCGTCGAACCGAGATCAGGCAGCCCTAGGTGCAATGTTTTGCGCACTGAATCATATACACTGGTTTCCATAAATTAAGAAAAACTCAGAAAAATTATGATAAACTAAAAACCATATGAATGATTTTAATGAAATTTGATGAAAACGCGAATTACAATGCTTGTTTTAGAATGGCATAAAATATTTTACACTAGAAACATTTTTCGTAAAAAAATAACGCTTATAGGAACTTGCCCAAAAATGAGGTGTCAGAATGCAACGGGCAAAGTTCTTTAATAAGGAGTGTGGTCACCCCTTACAGCAATACAGACACGACAGCGATGTTCCATGCTGTTTATGATGTTGTGAATCAGCTCAATAGGGATTAATGACCATTGTTCCCTACTGAGGAACGAGTCCATTTCAAAACGCCCATAACGGCCATTTTGAAATGGACTCGTTATTATGTTAGTTTATTAGTTGTTATTATATTAGTTGTTATTACAAAGGAATAACACTATTTGAGTCCATTTTGAAATGGACTCAAATAGTGTTATTCCTTTGTATTTAACACCCTCTACCCTTTTCTGAAATTTCTGGGCGTTAAAGGGTTAAAGCAATAATAAGCTCCCCCTTTGTTTCAGGTGGCGGGTTGAGGGCAGCAACACGTCTCTCTAGAGCATCCCACACATACTCAATCCGATTTAGGTAGGGAGATCGAGCTGGCCACTCCATGCGCATAATGGTCTCCTCTTGAAGGTATTTGTTCCACTAGTCGAGCTTTGCGTGGACGAGCGTTATCGTCTTGCAAGATGAATGTTTCACCTATTGCACCAGCATAAGGACATACATAAGGGTCCAGGATGGCATCTGTATACCTTTGAGTATTGAGGTTCCCCCTCATCAACACATAGAGGTCTGTGCGTCCATCTAAAGAAATGCCACCCCAAACACACACTGTAACTGTCTTTTCGACGGATGTTACTGGGATGATAGCGGGTACCTCGTTCTCCCCATATCAAATAATGCCCAGAATCACTCTGTAAGCAATATCCGGACTCATCTGTGAAGAGTAGGGACCTCCACTGCTCTTCTGTTCAGTTAACGTGTGGTTGCCCAATTCAACCGCTCTCTCCTGTGACGTGAGGGGTATACAAATTACTGGCCTTCTAGCGTACAGACCTCCCTCATGAAGCCTTCTATGCACAGTAGAAGCTTATACAACCCTCCCAGTGACTGCTGCAAGAGAGGACCATAGTTGAGAGGGAGTAGACGTCCTGCTCCTTAGTGCTGTTAATCGCAGATATCGGTCTTGTACAGTGGTTGTAACTCTAGCACTTCCTCGGCTAAACCTCCGAGACATGGAATCCATGCTAAGAAATTGATTCCACAGTCTATGGACTACAGAAGGACTCACATTGAGCCATCGTGCCACGTCTAACTTTGGCCTGCTTCGAGCTGGCCAATAGCTCTCCACCGCAGTTCATTTGGCAAATGATGTCTCGAGGTCATTCCTGCAAGACTATTTCGAATTTCTTTATTCACATTTACAATACAAAATAACGATCCACTCCAAACACCCGATTTTATGTCGCTATCCGATTACACAAATTGACGCAACCTAGACTAATTTGCATACAATATGCTCACTCAGCATTACTTTACTGGTTACGTGAACAAGTTTGATGAGGACAGCACATTTTTTTGGCGAATTATAGCGATTTTTCTCATTTTTCCTTAATTTATGGAAACCAGTGTAGATCAGAAGTTTATGAGGCTAAAGGGGAATACGAATATAAAATACTTTTGCGGGAGACAACGCTTCTTTGAATAACTGTATGAATTAGGAGTCCTTAACGTGCGATTCTGGTAAGTTTTGTTATCCAAAGAATTTCTTACGCACAGCTTAAACGACATATATCTGATGAAGAAATATATCCATAATGCATTGTTGCCTGGGGCGGGAAAGGTCTTGTGAAAGTGCCGACTTTATTACCATAATCATGCACAGCTTTGTCGAAGGGGCACAATTCGTCTAATATTCGCCTGAGGAAATACGTAACTCTTCTACTGTAACTTTATATTCAGTTTTGTTAATAAATGACAATAATTTTAAAATCTCATAAATTGCTTATAATTTATTTGGCATTTAAACCTACAGGCGAAGGCAAAATCACGTACAGCGTCAAAACTGGTGTCCCCCTCGTGAGTTGAAAAACTAAATTCATTTCGGAAAAAAAATGTAAATTTTCTTGGGGCAGCAAAAAAAAAAATCTTGATCTAGCACTACTGATCATAAATGAGCGCTAAATGAGAGTAAGTAAAACATTATAGCGAGATTTCACTATATATACAAAGGTCATTAAAATAAAAGTACCAAAACCATCATAAAAAGCATAGCATGCAAAAATAATGACAAACTTGCATTACATTGTTGACAAAAGTCTGTTGGCAACACTGAACGCAGATGTTGCTCCATCTGCTGGCATAATTCGTAAGCAATCAAACTTAAAGATGGCGGCACCCTTATAAATTGCACACCAAGAGAGAGCTGCGATTTGAAATTCGTTTTCTGAAAGCGGAAAGAATAAAACTGTCTGAAATTTATCGTATAATGTTTGTTCATATAATACCATTAGCGAGGAGTTGCAATTTCGATAAGTAGATTTCTCTTTTAACTGAAAGAACCACGAGTTGTCAGAAGAAAGTCCAGAACCAAATTTCAGCAAGGAAAGTGTTGCTGTATTCTGGGATCATAAAAGGGACGCTACCTGGAGACAGGAGGACTGAATTCTGGGACACTACCTGGAAACATAAGAAACAGTGACAACTGCAAAGTACTGTGATGTGCTTCTGAATCATCTAAAGCCAGCAATTCGGTACAAAAGTTATTGTTATCCTCAGATGTACGCCAGTAGCATGGCAATGTCCACCCTCCCACCACACTTCTACAGTGGAGTAGATACAGATGAAGTCGGAGCTGTTACCTTCCAGATTTAAAATCGAATGGCTCTAAATAAGATTAAAAGACAGTAGTAGAATGGAACCTTTTTAGCCACTGAAAGACTAAGTAAGAGGACATCACTTCCCGTTAGATGAAGACCAGTAGATCCACCACCAACCAAAAATTTCTTTTCTTGAGAAATCCAGTCATTAAATCATCGCTGGAAAAAGTATATGAAATGGAGACCATTGAAGACTACTTCCTTTTTAAATAGATTTTCCTTATTGATTGAAACAGCTTTTATTTAACCTATGCTGTTTACATTTGAATGACCTTTGAGTTTCATTTTTAGCTCGTTTTCAACAAAAGTCTTTTTGGGCTAGATAGGTAAAGTAAATTTCGCATTTTCCGAACTTCCAACAGTGTTAATTTCCACCGTTAGAGGACGCTAAAGTTAGAAAATGGTAAAACTTATAACGAATATTGTAAACAGTCTAGTCTGTCTGTTCAAGCAAGTTATATGAAATTTAAGTGGAGGATAGATACTATTATTACTCTTCACATCTTCCGTTAGTTTTAACTTATACCATTTGAAGGCGTTAAGCTAGAAAATTGCAAATGAATTTTTTTTTTAATTTTTGGAGAAATTTGTTTTGAAAACTTCTTTGAAAACGAACATTCTATACTCGCAAACAGCAACTGAACTTTCTAATTAAGACATGCTTCTTTCTTCCCCATCGAAATATCGCGAAATGATGTTTATACTTTAATTTCCCCAAATCCGTATTGAATTTAAAATATATAGATCTCATCTTACATATCTGTTACATTTATGTCAAGTTCGGGAAAGGGGAAAAAATCGAAGTAATTTTCAGATAAAAGTGATGTAATAATAATTTATTACCGGAAAATTGCTATGGTAGGAATAAGACAAGTGGGTCTGGAGAGTCTGCCTTTCGTCGGATAGGAAGTAAACCTCAAGGCAACATTTCATTTTCTGAATACCGATACAATAATTATTTCGAACATTAGGGGTATGTGTAATCCGGAGCTCAGAATATTAGGCAGAAAAAAAAACGCTGTCTAGAGTAAAACACCAAACGCTTATACAGGGGTGAACAACCTTTGGACAGCTGAGGGCCAATTTGATGATTGTGTTAAAGTGGGCAGCAAGGCAACAATTCACCAATTTATAACATAACTAAAAGTAACTATAAATAACTAAATTTTAAACTGCTTCGCAAGGTACCCCTTGCGAAGCAGTTTAAGCGGCCAGTCAAGATCAATGTGTTTTTCTTTTTGTGTATTGTCACTGCTTCTCATTCACGAGGGCCGTGGGTTGTGCATCGCTGGCTTATATGGAGAGGATGTGCACGTTAAAGATCACGCAGGATAACCTTGACGGGAGGGTTCCATCTACCCAGCGGATTCTCTCCTCAATCGGATCGCATTCCACAAACTCATCTGAATTTTTCGTCTTATGACCTGGTGAATTTGCCGATTTCGCATTGTGTGAAAAAAAAGTACCGTTCAGGGGTAAAATAACACAATTTTGTGTGTCACAAAAAATGAAAGTTTACATTCAGAAAAAAAAAATCCTTTCAGATGTAAAGAATGCTGAGTAACATCTGCCTTGGAAACTGGTTGGTATGTGTTTCTTCATTAAGGAAAAACTAACCTCATTAAAAGTGTGTAGTTTGCAACTTAAAAGGAACATAAATGCTGGAAGGGGTCGTATCAGGCTCTACAGATGAAATTTGTATTTGAACATAGTTTCAAGCTTTCATGAACAATGATAATAGGATAGGCTTCTTCTGTTCCTCTTATATTTTGACCGTAGCATGAGTGCTGCAAATATTTCGGTCTACATCAAGCAGCATATTTTACCAAAAAATACAACAAAATGTTTCCAGCAGCTAAATATTAAACATATATTTTATTGTACAAGATGGCGTTTGAGTAGTAGAAATGGAACTACAGCTTACTTACGTAATATTCTCTGGGGAGGACTTTCATTATTAAGATTTGTTACTGATATGTTCAGTCATCCAATAACGGAAATCATTTAAACAGGAAAGGCTGTGTTACATTCGCTCATGATACCACATTTACAAGTAATTTCAACTACATTTTTCATTATAATCACTGCTTTTCCAATAATTTTCCTATATGCCTCAGAACCCGGACATAATAATTAAAGAAAACTTCCCTTTAATATCACGGTGGAAGATCACGACCGAGTGAGCTCAATAGACATGTAACACCAGGCGTAGGCAGAAGTTACAGAATGGGGTGGAGGTGGGATATGAAAGGTTTCAGGGTTATTCCCCCACTAATGTTCCTGGTACTCTGCTGCATCTCTGATAACTCAAGTGGTCTAACTTCTTTCTCTCGTCTTGGAAATGTGGCGGAGAGCAGTGCCTAACACGATTGCCTCTCTAGGAGGTAATGATATGCTACAATCGGAACTGTTTAACCACATCTACCGCACAAATTTTAAACGTTCACGCTAGCTCAAATGGATTAATGCCAAAGGTATCAAACATGGGAATTTTATTAAAGACTTTATAAGTAGATACCTGAGGTAAATTTATCTGAAAGAATAACAAGTATTTGCCAATTCGAAAACTAAGGACTGTAATAAATGTTTTATAGCATGGGGGCACAGCATTTAATATTTTGAATACCATTCGGAGCACAAATAGGAAATTAAAAACTTTTTTGGAACGCTAAGAACTGAAATCAAATGATAGCCAACGTATTACGAAATTTACCGCAGTTATACCTATTGTGAAATGAAACTTGTGGGCGCCACCGTTTTTGATTTTTGGGCTTGTCGATATCCTCATGATTCCCAATTTCAGAAAGAAAGACGCCTAGGGCCTAGATGTAATTATAATCTAATTATGAGGAGATCGTGGGTTCGTGTCCTCCCGTAATTTCAGCTCAAGACATTTTTTCTCGATACTCAAGAACATAGGTTGATTGACCAGTGATTGATAGGTCATTTATCTATGATTTATGAAAACTGTTAAAGCGTCAACTGCGCAGTCTCATAGTCTCACCATAGCCTACAGCTGCCACTGGTGATGAACATTTCATATTTAAAAAGTTATTTTCATGGTTATAATAAAAGATTATTTTCAGTTATACAGAAACTAATAGCTATACGCTTACGTGAAATGTTCAAATACCGAGAAACGAAACAAGTTTCTTTTTTAAAATACTATAATCATGAAATTTGGCTTCTGCTAAAGAAATTGGTGATTCAAAAGGCTTTTTTCGCACCACCAAAATTAATTCGCACTGTTTAGTGCTGAAAGCAATAAAATCAATTTCACCTGACTACAAAAAGAGAGACGATAGCCTAGTTTTCTGTGCGGTGCAGGGAAAATCTGCACATGTATAAGAACCCCGTGACATGTCATCTTCCACGCTTGTTGATCGTGCCCTGGTGTGTGGTTGACTAACAGCGACGCCCCCACCGTACCAGTACACTCAGCAATGCATGGATGAGTGTGTTTAGACCTGTCGAAAAGGGGGCTAAGCAAACGTCTCGAGCTCAAAGAACGAACATTTACCACGGTTCCGACAAGCACAGGTCGTAGGTCATGCCTCATGGAAGAGTCAACACTTGAAAGCCAACTTACCCAATTACCTAGAACTCTCGTTCTCCTCTTACCTGCTCTTCAACAAACACGACCAAAAGCCTTTTGAAAGCATCAGCAGACTTTTCCTTCGTGGAAAGTTATCTTAGATGCTTTACATAAGCATAGCCCTGTGTTAAAAATCTAGACTTCCAAAATTAAATCCAGCAGTAAAACATTCCAATAGAATTACTAATATTACACTTAGATTATATATGCAATGTAAAGGTAAATCACTGTAAATATTAAGTAAGTAATTATACCTGAGTGAACTCAGAAACACATTCTGATCTCGGGTAAGGCGCGACATTGTTTCCATTGTAAAACCCTATTATCTTAGCATAAATTATCTACTAGACCCTTGCACTGATCTTAATCATTATGATTCAGACCATGAACAAATGATGGTTTGAAAAGACAAGAGAATTATGTCATGTTTTATATTTTATACACTATATTACCAAAGATATGTATATATGGGATAATTCCATATTATGTGAGCGGAAAACTACGTTCAAGCTCCCTAACATTAAAAATAAGATTTTTACGGAAAAAATATCACTGGAGATAACGAATCTTATTGAAAAACGAGTTTAATACTCAGAGTTGTGGAAGCTAAAACGTTTAAATAGCAGCGTTGCTAATCGAAAGAATGTGCATCAAGAATTAAAACATAAATATTAACTGCTTTAACAAACCGTTTGCTATAATACTGAAGTTTCAGAAATGATTTTTTTTTTCAGTTTTCAACAACTTTGAAGCATTTAGGACGAGCATATCATCTCATAGTTAAGGGACTTTCTATTGGGAGTTCATAACACATTGAACGTGTGGGTGGGTTCCTGAGATATTTATCGAGGGATTGTTGGGCTGTTTAGGACCACCTTTTCCAAAACTTTACATACGTGTGTCTCGCAAAAATTTTTTTTTTAATTTTGTTCGAGCCTAAAAACCACCGATTCTTGTACTGAAGCCAAATGGGAGAGTTGATATCGTATACCAAGAGCTTTAAATTGAAAATGCTACATATCTGACTGAAAAGGAAAAAAGAATTAAATTCATCATTATGTTCACATCTTTTACACGTAAAATAATTTCCGTCGACTTGGCAAGTCCATCTAATTCTGGTGGAGAACAGGAATTGTAACTGATGCAAAATAAGGAACAAATCAGAATACTTTTCCCAATCGAAATTGCGAATCGAAGCCGATGACTGAACATTATGTGTAACTGATATGGGCGTGCAAGTACTTTTGATTTTCGACGGCGAAAAGACATTAATGCGAATTTGAGACGAAGTTTAAATGATATAATGTAATAATATTTAGGGAAAGATGTCAATCCAAATATCTACTGCATTATTTAACCAATTTCACTGTCGAAACAAAACATAATATATAGAATGCAAACTTCGATATTTGCTGTTAAATTAATGGAGAGAGAAAAAATGAACATATATATATATTCAGTTAATTTATATTACTTTGTGAAGTGACAACACAAGGAGCAGCAAAGGTGACGATTGTCTCTCTTTACTTAAGATATCACAATTTCCAATAATATTTCGATCGTCCACATAAATGTTGAAAAACTAGTGGAGTCCTTAAACAAAAATAAGCTAAAAACGTTTTCTAAATTCCTATATATATATATGATTCCTATATATATATAAATTCCTATATATATATATGATTTTAAAAAAAATTGCCGAGGAGTACGCCACATACTCAAATCATTTTACTTCAAATAAAAATCGTCAATATTTTTTTTTGATATATAAAATTGACGGATAAAAAATTCGTTTAAGCGAGCCATTGATTTTTAAGCTTTGATATTAGCTAATATCATTTTTGAACGTGATATAATCATTGCCAATTTTGTTTTTATTTCTATTTTGAAACTTTTAGAGCTCATAAAAAGATAGTTTTTAAAAATTTACTTAAAAAAATAGTTTATTTCTCAAGTAATTGCTTGCCATAGAGGTCTCACAAACTTGTATTATAAACCACAAAGAAGACCTGTGAGGAAGGCAAGACTTCAGCAGAAAGACATTTTAAAGAAAACGCCCATGCTTTATCCGTGATTCGAACCCAAGCACATTAACCACTCTTCCACTGGTATGTTCCTTTCTCCTGATAAGAAAGTTTTAGTTTTGTTTTGAAATAGAGAATTTTTTTTAAATACACTGCGATTCTCCAGTCATAAGATTTTAGTTGATAACCTGTTGCAACTGGCCCCCAAATTGTGGAGTATTGCGAAATTCGGCTTTAAAAAACCACCTTTATTTGAAGAAAATATGAAAACGATCATAGCGATGTTATATAACACTTTTGATCGATTCCAAGAATGAATGGATAGGAAGGAACAACTATTTTGACAAATTTAGAAACCAATCATAATTAAGGTGGCAAATGACAGGCATAAAGCAAAAAGATGATAGAAAATAAAATACATCGAAACAAAACATAAAAAAAATTATTTCCCTATTTTTGCTCCCCAAAATACAATACTTACATTATTTAAATTACATTTATTTCAAAGAAAACAAAAATGCTGGTGCTTTTTCAATTGATAAAAGAAACCCATTAAGACGTCCCATATTCGTTTGAAATGAATTTTTATTTGAGTATATGGCACACTCATTGGCAATTTTTAATTTTTAACATTTTTTAGCATAACATACGCAGACTAGTATTTTTGGTTCAATAATAAGTATCACAGGAAATTTTCCTATTCACAAGAAACACTTGAAATAAATAGCTGAAAATAATTTGCTTTTGCCCTGAGTTGGGTTCGAACCCACGTCATCCCGAAAAATGCCAGTTATGATAAGCACTACACCATCAGAGAATAACCATTTCTTTCAGCAATGTAACACATAGATATATTACCGCATATTTTTATTGATTCGCTCTTGGCGCCATCTATGTCGGGAAATGGGAATGTTTCTTGGAGACGTGGGTTCGAATATCACTCAAGACAAAACCAATGTTTTTTCAGCTAATTATTTCAAGTGTTTCTTGTTTGCAGGGCATTTTCCTGTGATACTTTATTACTGAATTATTTATATAACGCTGTGTGCGTGAGTGACAAGTATTATTTCCATCACAAGTGGCAGCTTAGTTGCCCGATTCCAAACATAGATGGCGCCTGGAGTGAATCAACAAAAAATGTGGCAATGTCTATATATCACACTGCTGAGAGAATGGATAGCCCTGGTAATGCAGTGATTATCATACCCGGCATGTTTCTGAGAGACGTGGGTTCAAATCCTACTCAGGGCAAAACCAATTTTTTTTAGCTAATTATTTAGTATTTCTTAAATTGAATTAAACAGGCAGTCAATTGTCAGACCTCTGTGGCAAGCAGCTGCTTGAGGGGGTATTTATTTATTTATTTATTTTTAATTCATTTCTGCACGCTACTACAAAACTCGATTTCTGGTTGACTTTTCATGGTTTTCCTGTAAGCCGCCAAAAAGAAGGAGCCCAAGAATAGCTCGAAAAGCATTTTCCTGAGGTTACTATCTTCCCTTAATATCACACTGTGGGTTCTCTTTAAACAATTCATCCTTAAGTTTTAGAGTACTTGTAACCTGGCCGTTTAGCCCACTCTGCAGAAACGCAAGATAACGAAAAACGCAAAAATAACCATATCAAAAGATCGATGAGATATTTACCATCGCCTCTTTGGAAAGGTACATTAAATGATGATACCGGAGATGCCACTACCATAAAACAAATGGCACCGCTGGCCCAGGCCCTACGACTCAAGATGCCAAATATACCTTTTAATATAACTAACATTATATATACATTAATCCCTCGGTTTACACGGTGACAGACCGTTTTACATGGTAGGGATTTTGTTTTTTATGTATGTAGATATAAATAATGCAAATATATTATGAAGTAGTACTGGCATAATGTCAAGGGAAACTAAATGGTTTTAGTTATCAATTATTTTCAAGAACAAATAACAGTAAATTCCAAACACTCTATTAATAAAATCGTCATATGTAACAGGTTATATTTATATTCTTTAGCTAAAATTGCATTCTTTCCGTTGTAATATAATATGTCTCGCGACATCTTAATGAAATAAAACCTGTTTTGGATCAGTAGCGAGATTGACTTTTCTAGACTGAATTCTTTCAGACTAGTAAAAACTGCATTTTATCTCATATTTAGCAGCAAGTTTAATTTTGTAAACTATTATATAGGCTAAATACAGCTGAATCGTATATACTTGTTTCATAAAATATAAATAATGCTTTATTTTATAAAATTAATAAGTGTTAGGTTAGTAATATGGCATAATATTCCTCGCGCATAGCCCTACAAATTTTTTATTTCTAATTTATATTCAATTCCTAAATATTCTTTCAAGTTTCGTCTTCAAATTCGCTAGTGTACATTTACATTAAGATGAGTATTTTTTGTGACCATAAAGAAATGTATGAGAAATTATGCTTATCTGAATTAGTGCAAATAAAGTACAAAATAATGTTACATTAATTTATTATTACTGCTGAACTGGAATTTTAGATAAATATAAATAAAATTTTCAACGTAGGTTTTATTATAAACAAGGATTTTTTTTTTAACCTATCCCCCTATTTTCCATAAGTTGCTAGTCTTGATTTGCACGCTTCCGATTTACACGGTACTTTCCGGAACCTACCTACCGTGTAAATCGATCGATGGGTTTGACAATTATATTTTACATGTACATATTTCAAGTTATGTTCATATATACATATGTAGTTTCTTACGAAATATAGTTAATGAATTGCGAATGCGTGATTACTAATCTGAGCCAGGGCTTTGAAAACTTCGTTGTGTCCCTATGGGGACTAGGTTAACTCTTCAATAATACATGACATTTAAATTGTATTTAAATAAAAAATATGTTTTAATTCATATTTTATGAAAGCTCACACTTCCTTTTTAAAGACATACCAATAACATTTCGATATCTTTTTAAATATTCACATCCGAGAAGTCTACCATTACGGATATAATTCTGTACCATGCATGGTGCCATTCCAGTTTATTAACCGGTTTTCTCCAATTGAAATTTTAATTTTACACTTTGCTTTATTATATAACGTTACCAGAGATGAGTTCGGGACGGCTCGGGCTTGAAATAAAACAGACAACTTCGGAATCAGCGGAGCGGAGCAGTTATAATTAAAATTTCTAATTTTTCTTGCAATTATGAAAAGAAAAAAAATGTAAAAAAATTATTTTGATTATAATTTCAACCTTTTTTATCATAAAGAAACGCCATTCATTCTTTAATTTTTTTAAGGTACACTCTTTCATTAATGAATCGCTCTTAAGTTTATGATAATGTTACTAAAGATTTTCAGTTTGTAAAAATTATTTCTAGTATTGTTCATTCTAAACAACATTTAAATTTTTCTTTTTCTCAAAATAACTATAATTAAAGTTGGAAATAGCCTGTGATGCGAAAAATTAAAGCGAAACGCATTTCCGTTACATTATTTATTTTACATAAATTTCCACACATTTCCGTTACATCCGGTTTAGCGATATTCATTTTCGCTTGCATATTTTATAGTATAAAAGATCCTCACTCCCCCCCCCCCCCAAAAAAAAAAAAAAAAAAAAAAAAACCTTAAGATCGAGCTCGGGCTCAGGAATTATCGAGGTGGTTCCGGTTCGAAACTCAACAATTCGATCCCGAATAAGTTCAGATTCAAAACTTTTGAATATGATCAGAAGTAGCCAGTCGGCTATTACTCCCCTCGTCCAAATGATGCTGTTCTCACTCAGCAATAAAATTTGTTTTTCATTAAAATCAAAGAGGGCATCGTTTTTTTTTTTTACAAAAGTGTGATTTCAGCTAATTGCTCTTCTACTTATCTTGACTAAGAAAAAAAGACAGATTCAAAACATTTATATTAAAGGCAAGACTAGCGGTCACATCTTGTTTTTCTATCTCTATTATATCATTAAATAACTCATGGAAGTAGACTGACCATTCGGTGTTTTAATCAATTGTTGCAATAAATACAAAGAAACTTGAAGACAAAAGAGGCCAAATTATCAATCCAAAAAACGGAAAATCTGAAATAATAAAAAGCTAACGGGACAACGATTAGTATTTCTAAGTGGCACATCACCATTAGAAGTTTCCATTGCAAACTAAATGCATTACAAAGAGGAGGGATAATCTGAGGATATGACATTAAAATTTTGTACTACAAGCAAGCATATCAACTTCTAAAGACAGCTATCCTTTTCTCCTAGCAAGTTGAACAAGTTCCGTTTCTTAAAGGTGCATCCTAACACACTGTTAACGAACCGCGACCGTACGAGAACAAACCATCATGCGCAGTGGATATTCTTTTGTACTAAAAAGGACCACCCCACTATGAAATCCATGTGGTGTCCGAGACACAACAACTAATTACATTATGATTACGCTAATGGAAAGATACGGTTCTTCTGCTTTGAAAGCCTTTACAACAACTCTTTATCTGGATTTTTCGGCATTGCTTCAAAGCAGTGGCGAGGAAAGCTACTCCTTCGCAATTGCGTATTTTATATTTAGAAATTGTAAATAAACTCTCAATTTTTTTTTCTCTGGTTTTTGATTATGTCATGCGGAATTCACTTTAAAAGGAAGGTTTTGGCTTAAATGATCCAGAAGTCTGAAAACTTCTGATTTAGATTATGTGCTGATTTGGCCCTTTTGGCAAATGATGTAGATGAGATAACTCTTCCATTAGTGCTGTTGACAAGATTGCTTGTAGAGTACGTTTGGTGATTGACAGATAGAAAACTAAAATGATGAAAATTGATCAGGCAGATTGTGGTTGTTGTTTTGAATGGTTGTATCCTTGAGAAAGTGTCTTACTTTAATTATCTCGGAAGTTGTGTGTAACAGATCCTGGCGATGTATGGCATGAGATAAACAGAAGGATATGGGATATTGTTAATACTTTTAAAAATATAATGGTGTGTCGAAAAGTAGGCGTATATACCTAAAAACTAAAATCAGGCTATATAACAGTTTGGTATCAGTTTGTATATCCATTAAAGAGAAAATTCCTCAACTTTTCAGTGTTGGCCTAACAACTGCTGTGTTACCTTATCTTCCGCAGAGACACTCTAAAAGGGAAAATAAAAGAAGCTCACATTGTCTTGCTATCGCAGGCAACAAACAGGAAGGAAAAGGACGCTTCCTGTGGGAAGCACTGTTCCTTACTCGAACATGGATTTCTGCAAAGCTGCTCTCCGTGCATCTCATTCCGTTTCCGCAAAACCTGGTAAAGTAATGGATACCAAACATTTTCTAGCGTACAGGTCGTCAAAAAAACTAACTCAGTGTTTGCACGTGTGCATTTTCTGTCACATATACGTGTTTATCTCACGACAAATGATGGCTTTTGTGACATTGTTAATTTGGGAAGTACTTAACATTGCTAAATTTTAAAACTTCGAAAAGTAGAAAAAAACGTCTTTTTGTATCCTTAGCTTTATGCTATTAATAAAGGCTAAAATTATCAGATTATAAAAAAGTAAGCACCTTAAAAGAAGAAGTCAAAGCACCTATGTCGAAATTTTTGGGATTTTTAAAAAAATCTTTATGGTGTAATTTATAGAAACCCTTATGATTCAAGAATCCCAACCTTCTTTCAAAGCACTATAGAACGGAAGTTTTTTTAACGATTATTATTATTATTATCATCAAACTCGATAATAAATTTTAACAGTGAGAATTACTTGTTAATCAACCAAATATCTCACAGATCACTAATTGATTGGTAAGCGACTGACAGCTCAATCAACTAATAATCTATATCTATACGTCAACTGAATATCCTTTTCTCGATTGTTCCCAAAGCTGCCATATACTTTTCGCCGTTCAATTTTAATCATATTCCTCAATTGCTAAGAATTAGTTTAGAATTTTTGTTCGGTCTGATTACAGTCTATTTCAACAAAATAGCATTCACGAAATATACATTTACTTTTCGCTGCAAAATTTTTAATTGGAATCAAAAGCGTTTTTCTATTGATTTCTAGGATACATTGCACGATGTAATCGGAAAAAAAAATTGCTATTTTTTATTTTTCTCTTATCGAAAACAAAATTACTCCGCTCAAACATCCATGCCTTACTCGGGGCTCGAACCCAGGTCCCGTTGATCAGTAACCAAGCGCGCTAACCCTCGGCCACGGGACAGCAAGCGAGTTTCAATTGAAGTTTTAGATGTCTACGTTCTTTAACTTTGAGAACATTATAACAAAAATAATTCTAAAACCTTTTATAGAGAAACTTGAATAATTAGTAATACCGTTACCAGGTAGATTCAGACCCCAAAACCGATGTGATCATACAACTGAGTGACCATTTAACAAAACAAATGCAACTGGGTGCCTCACGTGAACAAAAATAATACAGACAGATGGGATTAAAATGATTTTGAACTTTATCCATTAATTCCGAATTTGTTAACGATGTGTACTGTTATTTTTAAATCTCTCCCTCTCTCTATACGTGCAAAACGGTTAACAGAATTTCACATTAACAGTATATTGATGAATACAATTGCATTGTCACTCCTAAAGCTATTAATAACCTACGCCATATTTTGAGAGTGAAGATCATGGCAAAGATTGAATCAGACCTTTCTTTATTGATTCAAGATCTGAGCTCATCCAGCCGTCAATATGAAAGTTATTTCCGACAAATGATTAACAAATTTGACAATTTGAATGGAACGCAGGAAACTACCATCATAATCGACAGACAACATTATTAACCTGTGTCGAGTCTAAAACACATTGGTTTATTTCAACCGCTGTTAACTAATTTTCCAGAAATTTGAAGTTGTTCAAAATTTATTAAACAGTGGTTGGTATTACGACTGTCAATCCTCTATATAATTTTGTGAAATCTTTCTATAAATCCGAAGAAGTTTGCACAAAATTTTATTTCCCAGACCATAAAAAATTTTCGCGTTAAAGGATTTTTGGTATTATTTGCTTCGCGTTAAAGGATTTTTGGTATTATTTGCTTCGCGTTAAAGGAATATTTATACATGTAAAAGTATTGGCGCCGGAATGAATCAATTATTAATTTCGCGTTAACCGATATTTCGCCTTGTCAGTTTGCGGGTTTTTTCAACTGTACCCTGGGCTATTCAACTGGCGACGCGGGTCATATCTGGCTTGAACGGAATTTTATGTCTTAAGGATAATATGAGAAAAATACAACAATAAAAATTTTGTTTGTTGCGTTGTTTTACTTCTGAGCAGCACTTTTGTGCGCAAAATGGGCAAAATGACCAGCCCACAAGAATCTCAACCAAAGACACAGAGTTGGTAAGGGAAGCGGACACACCGGACAACTGTTAAGAGACAGTTCTTTTATAAAGTGCACGGCGAACCGATCTCTTGAACACGGAGCCATGTCTTAATATCCTAACCGACAGAAAGCGGCCTTTCCAAGCCCATTGATGTCCCCATTCGCAGCGAAAGGCAGGATTAGTGGAGATAAATTTGGACGCTGACATGTTCGAACTCAAACCTGGGAACATCAGATTACAACAATGAAGCAAAACAAAGTTTTGTTTGTTTTTGTAGAGCAATATTCATTTTTATGCAGCATTAGAAACTCTTAAATCCATGAATCAGACTTTTATTCAAATCTACGTTACGTATAAAAATGCTTTTGAAAACCAAATTTGAATAACTGCGGATAATCTGCACCCCTTCTTCAAACCACTCAACAGTTAATCGAAACTGAATAGATCTCATAAAACGTTAACTGCTTCGAAAAATATAAGGAAATCTTAATTCCCTTTCGAATAGTATTATACATTTTATTATAATTAAATTTTACATTTGCAAATTATTACATCTTCTATTTAAACATAAAAGAACTGAAATAGCAAAGATTATCATCAGAGTTTCTCCCTTTCAACGGTAATATGAAATTTAACCATTCTCGTGATAATTAAAAAAGTTAGTGCAACGTTCTTTTCGCACTGCACCTTTAAGTGTCCACACGCCGCTGTCACAGTAATTACCAGTTGAAAGTAGTAAGTAGCTTGACGGAGGCCGCCCTTTCCATGCCACCCACATACTCTCCCCTAACACGACGGCCTCCCAAGCTTAAAAGCCTGCTCCATGCAACAGCACGTAACTCACCCTCCTAGAATCTCGACGTCCCATTAGCTGAGTCGAGAGGATGCTGTCCGAAACTCACGAGTCGCCGCGCTCGGTTGCCGCCTGCCGTACGTTCCGTCCGACCTTTGGGCAACTTTGCAATTCCAACGCAGTGAGAAAAGAAGCAGTGGTAAAGGTGGTATTAGAAACTCATTGAAATCACGACGTCAAACAGTCTTTGGAATTGCGCTGGCTGATGGCATAGAATAACTTCAGTAGCTAGAAAGACACGGTTGCAGATACGCGCTCTCACAATTTAACATTCTTTGTAATGTTACCGAAGCAAAGGTCATTACCCGTTGTAGGGAGGGGGGGGGTTCTCGAACAAGCAAACAGTTCAACAGAACTCCAATAAACGAAGAACGGATTCATGCGATATTTGACTTATGATCAGGTCACGTGCAACATTATTTCAATGGTATCACAGTAGACTATAGAACATTAGATTTACGTTATCATTTAAAAATAATATAAAACAGAATAAGTACTGGTTATTCCAAATAGTGTCGATGCAATCAGGTATCAGATTGCTTTCAGAGGTCCTGGATTTCAAATTAAGAAAATAATTGAATATGCCTTTTAAGGAGAACTCAACCTCTTTAACAAATATTTCTTCTAATCGTTAACTTTCATTAGTAGCTTAAAGCAAAGTGCAACAAGGCAAGTGACTACAAGTATGCCAGTTTTATGCTTCATTTGAGTAAATGAATTCCGAATAAATTATAAATGCATTTGTCTCCTTTTCAGTAATGACCAACTGTCATATTAGCATTGACATCGGCTAGTATCATAATAATACATATATCACTAATATACACATTTTGCTGTTACGAGATGTTGGCCTCAATAAAGATTTTCTTTTTTTGAACCTGTAAGCCAGTTTACGTTTTACACTCCGCTTCGATTAAGATGTTAAATAATAATGGTTAAATGATTGAATTTTAAAGTTATTCATTAGCTTTCTTGAATATAAAAAAATTTATTAAAAGAACTTTCATTTTGAGCTTTTATGGTATAGCAAAATTATGAAGGTCATATTTAAAAGTTCAGGCAATTTCACATTGATTTTAACTCTAGGCAATCACGCTTAGTAAATCGATTATTTCAAACACCAGAAGCTTAAAATTTACATTAAAACAGAAAAAAATATCCAGATTTCATTGAAACACAAAACATCATTACTCAGGTTGTTTGGGAGTTTATGGCGCATGGGCGACTAGGCCATAATGCGCAAATAAAAGATAATATAAATGATAAAAGACGTTTAACCCACAACCAAATTTAAAATATAAGCAGTATATTGTAAAACGGTAAAACAACAAATAACAATTGTGTAAGTAAAACAGGTTGAGAAATACAAAATAATCCCAGGTGTAGGCGACCTGGGTTTATATATACAACGTAGAAGGTGGTAAAATCAAAGTCGAGTAAAATAGCCACAATATTTAAAAAAAGAAAAAATCGGTGGTAAAAAGGAACGATCAGTTAAAAGATGTCCTAGTGTAAGAGGCTCGGACGTAAAATCATGAAAGTTAAAATACAGTCTACGTTCAAAGTTAAAAACGGGACATGAGATTAAAATATGTTTGATTGTTAAAATGGGGTCGCAAAACTCGCACTTAGTCATTACTCAGGTATTCTTCATTTTGGAAAAGGCGACAACTGAGATATGGAACAACAAACACGGCGTTCAAGCAGGAAACATTAACAGTAGCAAGTTGACTACGATATTCAAGTACCGATTCGTAAGAATGAGTCTTCTTTACTGTTATTCCTATTATCTATGCCGCCATTCTACATTATTAGTTAGAATAATAAGAAATTGCAGTAAAATATCTTAACTTTGATATTGGAACCATTCAAGTGGAATGTATCAAAAGAATCTGCAGTGTAACTGCAATTAGTAGAAGAGTCAATAGGCAGTGGCAAGAAGGCACTGGAAATAATACTAATATGTCATTCGTGTGTGTGCCTCCTTTACGAAATACATAAAATGGATTTTGTAAAGAAAAGGTAGAAGGCGGTGCTAATGATGCAAAGTCGCACTTTGTTAAAAAACAAAAAACAATTCTCTATAAATAAAATTTAAGCTTACATTTATGTAGCCGCAAGTAGCCGCTTGAGAAATGCAGTTGTAGCCAAGCTGATTCTATTAAGTCTATAAATTTAATACTAAACAATGAAATCACTCTACTTACTATGGAGAACTTCAGTATGTATCAAATGGAAAAGCTTTAGAATTTTAATCGCTGAGAAAAGCCAGACTTACAAAATACGTTCATATCTTACCCAATCTCAACCCAAATCCCTTTGATATGGAACAAACAGGCCGATCATTAGATCTTTGGATTAAAATAATACGGTCAAACCTCTACATTTTTAATCTTTAAATTACGATCGTTTCAAAGTAATAAGTAATAGGTATCACACCTCCGAAATCATTCACCACAGTTCCAAATGTAATAAAGGGTATCTTCATCATCGTCAAACAGCCATGGGCTACGGAGATTGTGCAATTTAGTTCCCCGAACATATCTATGAATATAATTAATCAAATATTATACATAACAAAAACTTACGCCTATGTATCTGTCTGTTGATTGGTGCAGTTAGCATGCAAAACAATAACCTCGTTTACGCAAAAATTAGGGGACGGGGTCGCTCAGTCGGTAGCGCGCAGGCTCGTAATCTTCAGTCCACAGGAGCTGAAAATGACCAGCGTTGAAATTTGTCTCCTTCAAAACTCACCGCCCTGCCCTCGGTCAGTAGGGGACACCGATAGATTTGGAAAAGCCATCGTCCGTCGGATGAACATTAAGTCGTGGCCCCGTGTGCATGTTAAAGAATACGCTGGATGGTCTTGATGGTGACTACCATCTGTTTCCTAACAGCTGTCCAGTGTGTCTCCTCCCCCCAAACTTCTCTGAGACCTCGGGGTCCTTGTGACCTGGTCATTGTGTGCAAAAAGGTGCCGCTCAGGGGTAAAACAACCCAACGCAAAAATGGCTTTTTTGGTTCTTCGCCACTGGGACTTACAATTTACTAAGTATAACTTCCATTTATTGTGCAGTTTTATTTATTATCAATATATTTGTTAATAATATATATAATATTTATTTATCAATTAGTCTACTAATTTTCTAATCACTTGCAAATTTGCTCGAGAAGTGTTTCAATTTTCATGATGGAAAAAGTCTAAAGTCAAATTCTTAACCCTGAATCCAATGCTATTACGAACTGAGGTAGTAACAGTTTTGCCCGGCCAACATGCTATCCACTACAGTACACCACCCAACTAGATGTCTTAGCCGAATTATACAGAGGATATTATTGTTCATTACATCTTGATATTACAAAAGATCTCTCACATTTTATATACATTACAATTACATATAATAATGGAGAACAAAGGGTCACTCTCCCTCTCACACACACAATCTGATATCTGACTGCTTCTTTATATTAATCAATAAAATATATGCTAAGAAATGGAAAATCCCGCTTTTGACACCACCACCTCTAATGGGCAAAATGCAGCAGACGTCCAAGCACATAATCACACACACAGTTTGCCCCGCTGACAATAAACTTCGGAGAAAATTCAAATGCTATGAGAAGAGTTAACAGAAAAATAATTATACTCAAGTGAAACGAAACTGTTATGATATCTAGTTATCTCTCTATTCGTCACTGAGGAATATCTACATTTCTGAGATGGAACTGGTGATGTTACAAAGCTTTCGTCACGTGCTACATCTCCCTAAGTTTCACTTCGATACTCCGCGATTCGAGGCCAAACTGAAAATTTATGTTTTGAAAGAGGCAGCGTAGTTCGGAATTAAAATCGGAGCTCAAAAAACTAAACATAAACTTGCTGTTGTGCAAAAAGGTTTCACGAAGGATATAGTTCGTCAATAATTTTCGACCAAATTTCAGTAAGAAGAAAGATTTCAAATATCAGGCAGCATAAAATAGACGATAAGCATCAATTATTAAGTCTGCAGCTTGCGATCGCATTGGATTGCCATTATTTAAAATCGGAATACTGGACAGCTATAAGCTCAAATTTATTTTCATACATTGATCTAAATAACGATGCAATTAAAAATAACTTCTCCGTATAAATCGCGACGTCAAAATCGGGCAATTTATTTAGTATATTACACAAGCGCTTCCACGAAGCTGGAGATCTCAGAGACTTGCTTCATCAGTTTGCTCCAGGGTGCGAAGAGAGCACCCGGGAGTGAACTATCGTCGCCACTCTGATCTCCAACACTCTTTATTCATATTTCTTTCCAAACTGGTGTCACTAAGGATGACAGCTATTCATAATATGATGTTTGAATAAGTAAGATATAAAAACATACATTGTCTAGGTTCTGGACAATATATAATTTGTCTACAGTGGAAAACGGAGAACACGAAAGTCAGGGAACCGTTGTAAATATTTCGTGTTAACAGAATTTCGCGTTAACAATATTATGGATAGGTACATTGCATTGTTGCGTTGCATTGCACTGTGAGTATTTTGAGAGGGAAAATCATGCCAAAATCTAAAGAGATCGTTCTTTCTTGATTAAAGATCTGGGTCCATCCTGCCTTCGTTATGAAGTTATTTCCGATCAAGGATTAACAAGGCCGAAAAAATGAATGGAACGCAGAAAACTAACGTTATCATCGGAAGACAGGGTATGCGTCTCCGGTATCGCGTCAAATAAACTAGCCACTGTTTGTTAATTCGCAAGAAATTTAATGTTCAAAATTTATCAAACAGTGGTTGAGATTACGCCTGTCGATCCTCTATAAATTTCGCATTATCCGAGAAAGTTTGAATGGAATTTTATTCGTCGGACCGTAGAAATTTCCGCGTTAAGGGATTTTTTTTTCACATATCTGTTTCCAGTTAAAAGAATACCAATGCATGTAAAAGTATTGCGCTGGAACGGACCAAACTTAAGTCTCGCGTTAACAGATACTTTGCCTTATCGTTTCCAATTCAGTATTTAAAAAAAAAATAAATAAATACCCCCTCAAGCAGCTGCTGGCCACAGAGGTCTGACTGGAGCCTGTAAGTTTATATGCCATAGTAGTGGGCTAACGACTTTCGCGTCACGTAAACAGTGACGCCTATAAAAAGGATTAGTGTTCTAAGTCCACCAACAAATAAAATAAACCATTAGATCTCTTATGGCTAAAGAAATGTTACTGTGGCTATTATTGACAAATAATTATTAACAATCTAATCTTCAACAGAAATCAGACTAAAATATGGGATAGTTGTCAACCCTTCATTATTACTATCGTGCATAATGGCAATGTCATTACTTATGAACACGATTGCGGCCGGGATCCGGGTTCGAATCCCGGGAGGTAGTTATTTGTGTTATCTCGCAAATAAGAGGTATCTCGACCTTACGGTTCTCTCTGTAGTGAAAAAATATTCTTATCAGACCAAGAATAAGGTACCATTGGAAATCAGACATAGAAATTAAAACTGATAATCCTAATGTTACAAGTTAAACAGAATCAGAAGGAAAAGTAAGATGTATTCGGAGAGGTTTGTTAAACAATTTCAGATTGAAATACTTTCCTGCTGAAATAAAGTTATGCGAAAATATACGAGTCAAGAACACTACGTAACAGTACTAGGTAACGGTTAGGATCAGTTTTTACCTTTAATTACTTACAATTTTTACTTGCTCATAAGAAGTGAGGGGAAAAAAAAGACCTCAACATTTTTCGATTCGGAGCACGTTCTAGGCATCCCCGAACTAAAAAAAATGGTTTTCGCAATGTCGTCCATCGGTATATACGCTTCTAGCAATTGAACGGTTCAAATAATTGAGTTGAAATTTTATAATTAGTCACATTTCTATCCAAAATAGTAGCACCGCGAATACGAACTTTGTGCCGCAAAAAATAATTGTCACAGTATAATACCAAATCTGATGATGTATTAGGAATACAATCCAAAATACTACTATATATATGTGAGGGATAGGCAAAATACGGCCCGTTTATGGCCCGCGGGAGCATTTTGTGCGACCGATGAGAAGAGCAAATTTTTGAAAAAAAAATTTACCTCTGAATTTTTAATAGGTCTGTATCTGCAACTATTGCAAACTGAGCATTTATTTTGATATGTTTGTTGTATTAATTGCATTTGTATATTGCGTGTTGTTCATATCAAAATAACTTTTTATTTCAAAATGAAAATTTTCTTTAAATAACCTTTTTTATTCGATGCAGTTACAAACTGCAATAAAAATGGAAGTTTTACGAAAGCATATTTAAAATGAAAATATCTACAAGTGCAAATCATAAATAATCGTTATAAACAAGTCCATTCTCAAATTTTGATGTGAGACTTCAGTCAGTTCAAAAATTTTGAATGCGGTTCATAGCATTAGGATGCTTGGCCACTTTTGATATATATTCTCTGTATACTGTGGTACTGTACGGTTCACTCAAGCAAAAACTCCTAATAGATGTGATGTAGTAGGGAGTATTCCACGGAAGAAATTTAATTGTGGCGAGAAATTTTTGTGTGAACCATGAAAGTTACCGATGCCGAAGTGTAAATAGAAATATTTATTAAATTGACAGTTATGATCATTATTTCTTAATGTATTCATTTTTTTATTTTTGATCATAATTACATTTTAAACCATTGCTTTTAAGTTATTAAAATTATTAACTAAAAGTAGAACACATCGACTTCGACAAATCTGGAATGATAATTTTCAAAGAGAATGAAGCTTGTCATTTTTCGTTTTTAGCATTCTATAACGGTGGAAATTCGAACCAATGGATGACTCAGAGGAAAACGCAAATATTAATAGTTCCTGTCCAACTCAAGAATTTTCCATTTATTTCTTAAGACAAAAAGCTGCATTTTTACCATCCCTCTTGACAAAGGGAGCAAATCGCTGCTGCTAATGTAAACCCCTTGATTAATTACTACACTACCTAAGTTTCAAACATGAATAGATCATTTACAATAGTAGCTTAAATTTTTGCCATTTTCAACTTTAGATCCTTTAACTGTGAAAATTAAAACTATTGGAAGATTTGGAAAATTCGAATCCTAATATTTCATTGATGTCTATCCAACAGAAAAAAAATTTGCTATTTATCTTTAAAAAAACAAAAAAAAATCGAAGGTGAGGAGAAAATGAAAATGCCCTAAAAGTTATTCAAATGTATCAAGCGAAGAAATGAATCCAATACGAGTGTTACGCGACGTGAAAATGGTTGGGCCCAAGAATTTATTTTACTGAACGAGTATTCCTATTTCATTTTGGAACGTAGGGGTTGTTTGTGAGTTAACGCAATAAAAGAGGCAAAATTTCGAGAAAATCGTTTAAAACCTTTTTTTTACTTTTAGTTACTGCATCACAAAGTTTATATTCGCATAAACAAGGTGGAAACACGCCTGAAATTTCTACTGTCTTATAGAAGCGCTAGAAACCGGCACAGACAAAAGGCATTGAGAAAACCACTTTTTTTTTAAGAGTAGGAACATCTGAAAGGAATGTCTCATCGAAAACGAGAATTTTTCACGATATAAATATTTTCTCCAGATTTCGTATGAGAATGTTTAAAAAAAACAGAAAGGATGAAAGCAAAATGAGAAAGTAACAAACGTTTTAATTTTAATTATTTTTCTTCTTTAAAGGTTCCAACTTCGACAGAGATTTCCTTCCCTTCTCACCGCTTTCCTCTCTTTGAGAAAAGAGATGTGTCTGAATGTTGGTCTTCCTTTGAACGCAACCTGGTTCTTTTTCCATGCTACATAAACATACTGCATAGTTTTGAAGGAAGGATCCTATTTGGCTCTGGCCAGTAATATTTTGCCACATTGTTTTCCAAACAATAACTGTTTACTTTAAGTGTAGTGGTTTCCAATCTTGGGATCGCAGCATATTTTGATATCGCCGCGATGAAATTGCTTAAGCTCCAACATTTAAAAGAAGTTCAGATATTGTTTCTTAATGACGCTTCAAACTGTGTAAAATTCTGCAATATAGAGAGCACTGATCGTCCACTAATTTTTATGACTAAAATCTGATTATAGCGCAATCAGACTTTCCAAAACTAGGCATTAGGGCAAAACAGGAAGACAAATGATAATTTCATTTAGGTCGATATCACATTACTATGTGATATCGACCTAAATAGTGAAGGTTAAAACGAATTTACTAGAAACTGTCAATTAGTATTCAAAGCTAAAAAAAAAAAACTGGAGACTATCACGATGAAGTCAATTTGTTGAACTTTCGAACATGTCAGAGGAATCCGCACAATTTCAGAGATATATATTACGGCGGATGGTCTCAGAGGCAGATATTGGGGTGGGAACTGAAGTAGATTGGAAACCACTACTTTAATAATAGTTTTAAATTATAATTATGTTTGACACAGTAATTATCAACTATCTCTACATAATATAATGTACACGTAAAAGACCCATTGGACAGCTATTACGACACTGATGAAAATCTCCATTCAAGACCAACCAGATTGATCACAGAGTATGGCTATTCTGTGAACGAGCCATGGCTTCAAAACTATGCAGTATGTCCGACGGAAGATGACCACATATTTTAATATATCATGGATTGCATAATGAAGTGTACCAGATATAATTATTTCACCTTAGTATTTTGAGCAAAGACCATGAAAAATACCGGCTGATCAACTACTGTTTTAAGTTAAGAACTTTAACAGTGGGTTAAACGATCTGTATCGAAAGGATACACACACACACACTGCCGCCTTCGTCAGAAAAATCCTGAACATCAATAATTATAAAATAATTATAAAATCTCTCTATAATGGAAAATATTTTGCAATCAGTTTACCACTTTTTGAAGTTTTGACACTACACCGTTGATTAATACTTTCGCTTTTTCTATTTTCTCCCATAGAAAGATCTGGAATTGGCTTAACACTTAACGTCTAGCGTTGTGCTAGCAATAAACCTGCGTTTGGACAAGCAACTGGTACTGCAACGAAAGCGAAATTTAAATCGCAAACTAGCACTACCATTACAACGGTTAAATTTTGTCCACGATATGTCTTTACTACCAAAAAGCTAAAATTCGGGGATTGCCAACTTCGCTTCTCTACTACTGTTAAACTCAAAGGATTACAGGAAAATGAATTCAATATTTCCACAAAAATTAGGAACAATTTACTTGCATTTTAAAGAGAAAATGCAATTATGGCACTGATTCATATTTTGAAAAATTATTAAGGCCTAACTAGTCTGAATGACTGCCTTCAGCCGAAGACTGCATAATCTAATTCAGGGTTACTTATACTTTTAAGTGCATGAAATTTTTCAAACTTTTGATTATCGGGTTAGAGATGAAGACAAAAAAATCCTACACAATTATATTTATGTAATATGTTTCATACTTTTCACATCTTCATTGTTTTTCTATTTCTTTTACAAAAATACGTTTCATGTTTTTGTATAGTCATTCTTCGCGGATTATAAAACTTTTTCCCGGACAAAATACCCGATATTTGAGTTTAGTGGCGTACCGAACTGAGAGGGCCATCACACGCCCCCTTCATCCTTAAGGGACTGAATAACATATTTTCTAAGACATCCCTAAAAAGCATGCTCCTTCCCCATTAAAACTTTCTCGGTACACGGTTAATTTGAGTAATCCTAATTCAGTTGCTTTCACTTCTGAAAATTTAAGATTTGATTTCAAATTAAGGCTATTTAAGGAGAAATTTACAGGATATAATTTTTCGTGTTCGAAGAATAAGTTGCATTTTTTAATATTAGCCAAAAAATATCATGAATCAACACTTATTGCTTATTGATCATAAGCTAATTTTAGGCAGGGCTGACATGAATCTGAAAGATCAATCTGTAAATGTTTCATCGATTACATTTGCATGCGACCTGTTTCTTGCCCACGTAATCATGGTCAAAAATAGAAAGCTTTCTTTGCAGGGAAGATAGAAAAATCGATTGTATGCTAGTTTTCAATCGTACGTATTTTTTTTTATGTATATCTAGTTTTCCATCCAAAGCTATGTGAATATATACAAAATCATTAAAACACGCTTTTTAAATTAAAAAAAAATTGGCTGTCTAGCCATGAATATATGCACTATACGAATCCAATAAGTTATATTTACAAATTGTTTCCCGTTGGTCGAGTGCTTAGGGAGCATGATTAGATATCAAAAGAACCTGGGTTCGAGGCCCTTGTTTCTTGTGTTGTCTTTCTGCTAATTATCACCTTCCTCACAGATCTCTATGGTGCATAAACTGACGGTACTTATCTAACATTATCTAACCTTTGTGCCAAGCAGCTCTTGAGGATTCGTTTTTTTTCCCTAGTGTATCAGAAAGGATTGTTTAATTTTAATATTTTTTCGGCATGGCAATCAGTTTATAACAATTTCGGAGGGTGAAAAATGTCAAAGTTGAAACATCGTGCAAACATTAAATTTTGCCAATGCTTAGACCCGCTAAACACACTGCTGTGTTTAGCGGCATTAAGAAGACAAACACATTGGTCTTGCTCGCCTGACCTTTCAGAGAAGACTTTCGCCTATGAGAGTTTTTTCGAAAATGAAACAATGTTACGAACGGGAACAAGAGTTGTTATTGCTGCAACTAAAGTTGGTCTGCGTGCTATCTAGGCAAAGAAATTCAAGAATTGTTTCCAGCAATTGTACCAGCTGTGGCAAATCAAGGAGTACTTTGAGAGAGTTTGTGTTTAAGTTTAGTTAAGTTAAATATGCGAGTTCTGGAACTTTTTGACTGCACTACGATGTTGGCGGAGTTGGCTTTAATGCTTAGATCTCTGTTTCATTATTGTAACTGATTTAAATATGTGCCAATCAATGTTCAAAATTCAACAATTTGAATTTATCGGTAGAGGAAAATACTGAGGGCCATTTCATTATGAACATTTTTCCAGTATACACATTTTTTTCCAAGACACTGAAAATAACTAAATCTATATATATTCTTGATGCACATAAATTGAACCTTAAATAGCCAAATGAGACAAAATTCAATGATTATAATAGTAAAAACATCGTAAGAGAAAAAAAAAAACAGCCCACTACATTGATAAAAAGGTAAATCAAAGAAGACAAATCACACCTACCGTGCTTGCGCATAACAGCAGGCATAAAAATTTGTGCAATGTAAAGCACAGAGTGGAACAACGAAAATTTCTAGGTGGTTGCATATGCTAGGTAATCCTGAAGAAGAGCGTACGAATTCAGAAACATATAACACGTCACGAGATTTAGAAATCCATTAATATCATACCAAATGGGTTGAACATATTCAGGTGCGCATAACAGCAGGCCTAAAATTTGTGCAATGCAAACATAGAACAACTAAAGTTTCTCGGTAGTGGTGTATGCTAGGTAATCCTGAAGAAGAGCGAACGACTTAGGAAGCATATAACACATAACGAGATACAGAAATCCATTAACATCGTGCCAAATGAGCTGAACATATTTAGTATGTTAACAACTTAGGAAGATGCTATTCAAGCCAACAGCATGCTTAAACCCGAAGTACGTCTCCGCAAATACAATATCACCTGTAAGTAAACTATATCAAAGGTCAACTTTATCACTAACGGCAACTAACTTCCTTTACTGAACTTGAGGAGTGTTTGTATACACTTTAAGCTCATGAGTGCTGACAGAGGATGACACATCCGAATTACTGACCACATCCCGTGATACAGCATTAAGTGCAATCCGGTGGAGGGTAAAAGTCAGGGGTCGCCACACACGGACGCTCCCCCTATGCTAAAGCGACGGTGAGTATGAACGTACTTACCGCCCGATAGTAAGGCTGATGAGCTGCGGGGACTGCGTACATGGCTGCCGCTACGGCCTGCATGTTCAGGGTACAGCGCGGTTACACACAAACACACAGAAAGGGGCATATACAGAGTGGGTCTTTGATGTGCCACTTGTTGAGATGTGAGGAGGAGGAGGTGCACATGGCACGTGCAGGAGGTGTGGCTCCAGGAAACTCTATGGGCCAGTAGCGCATGCGGGACGGACGACCAGAGGCGGGGAAGAAAGCTGCCACCAGCCAACAAGGAAATAACGGCAGTTACGTGATTCCAAGGACGAGATGGGAAGCATTGGGAATGGCCCATGGAAGTCCTGGCGTAAGATTTCCGTAAATGCAGGTAAGGAACCTCTTATACACCTGCATCCTCTACATCAGAGTTGAATACAGTAAATGCAGCTTACAGGAAACTTCTACAAAGATGAAAGGATGGAATACTTACGCAACTTGCAACAGATAATTTGAAAAACGTACAATTAGTCACAGATCGAATCTCTTTTCATTTCAGCATAATCAAGTGATGAATTGCTGATTGGAAACAATCAAAATTTTGAAAAAAATTATAATAATACGAGAGTTCGTAGTTTTACGATTATTTTTATGCATTCTATGGAGTACATCTATGACTCAATAAAAGCATGTTTCATATTTGCAGCTACGTCTGCATGCAGCAACGGAAATAATTTTAAAACAGGAACACAGCAGTTATTAAGTACAGTGTTCCGTGTTTATTTGTTGCAGTTTTGTCTTCTACTGTGGGAAGGGATTGGTTCATTCATTTACTCATGAGGTATGGGTATGTTCCCAGGTTCGAGTTCCAAATGCATCAGCGTCGAAACTTATTTCCGCTGCCCTTACTCTGTTCTGGGTGAGAAAGGAGACACGATGGGCTTGATAAGATCGCCATTGGTAGGATGGAACGTAAGCCGAGGCTTCGTATGAGCAGAGTCATATTTTTAGCACATTAAAGAACACACTGTACATATATAGCCTTGATAGGTTTGGGTTGTTTTACCTCTGAGCGGCACTTTTTTGCACACCATGGGCTAATGGCCAGGTCACATGGACCCCGAAGGCTCAGAGAAGGTTGGGGGAGGAGACTCAGTGGAACAGCTGTTGGGAGACAGATGGTAACCTCCCGTCAAGCCCATCCAGCGTATTCTTTAACGTGCACAGGGTATGGCTCTCCCGCACACGGGGCCACGGCTTAACTTCCCATCCGACGGATGGCGGCCTTTCCAAGCCCATCGGTGTCCCCTACTGACCGTGAACCTTGATAGGAAGTTTCCATTTGTTCCTAACAGCAAAAAGCGACTACACGAAGGAATATACAGTATTAATAATCTTCTAGTATATTCAGCAGAAACAGGAGTTGAATCAATGGATTCGAACTGAAAAAAAAAATCGTATTTCCTTAGGTTAGCAGTTATGCTAAATGAAGTGATAACATTATAGCATTATAAAATGCCAAATGTTTCGCAGACATTAATAAAAATTCTGTGTTGTCTTTTTTATTGAAGCCTTGTCTTCCGCTCATATCTCTATCGCGTATTATTTACAGGCTCTTGTCCGACCTCTGTGGGAAACAGCTGTTTCAGAATTTTTTTTATTATTATTTAAAAATATTGTTTTTTTACCCGATATTCAAGCTGCTTTTTGCGTAACTGTTCAACAAACCGCACTCTACATGCTGAGAAAGAAAGCTTCCTATTACTCCTGAGTCTATACTTGCAATTATCGAGGTGGAAGGGTTAATATTAAACATGTATGAATTTCATTAAATTTTGTTACTGTATTTTTCTTATACATGTCTTATACATGAGTTATACTTAGTTACGGAATTGATAATTGTTTTTCCAAGGATGTTCGTTACATTTAGGTTACCAATATGGTTGCAATCTTTTCAACTTTGGAAATATGGATATTTTACTCTTTATACAAATTTTGATATTGAATTTTGATTCCAAGAACATTTGAACTCAGGTTATTTAATTCAAGTATTTAGTTTTATCTTTCATTTTGGAAACTGTTAAAAGAAAAAACTTTTAACAGTTTCTAAAAATTTTAATTAAAAAAATGAAAGAAAATGTAAAGGACTGAACATTTATCTCACTATGATAGCATACTGTTGTGGGTGAGCGGTTGGAACAGCAAAACTGGGCAGTTTCCTCTTTGAGGCATGAAATATTGACTGGAAATGACCACACTGCCTAAAATTCTGTGTTCGGTGGAAAAATCTCGGGTGCCTTTGCTGTTGTGTCACACAAGGCAAAATGAAACTTAAATTTACTAGCGCAGCAACTGTCACCAGCATATCATGCAATAGCGCTGCAGAATTTCAAGCCTGTCAAGCATCTGTGGAAAGCTTGACGTAGCGACGATAACATGAGTATTGTTAATTTATAGAAAAAACAATATTTGTAACGGATCACTTTTCATTACGATAAGTTACGACAGGATTTGGTGAAACAAAGAGTAACAGCATAAAATCTGAGTGATGGTAACGCAGGTCATCGTTGATATGGATAATGTACATTGTAGCCGACAAATAAATGTTTCCACTGAAGTCGAGGGAAGAAAAATGCTAATGTATATCTGCCACAGAGGGAGGGGGGTGTTAATTGGTATTTATCATGCTATTCCAAGTTTCAAAGGTGGGAGGCGTTCTTACCGGCGCTATTTAGGTGACTTAATTGAGTTGGTTGGCTTGTTTTACCTCTGAGCGGCACTTTTATTTTTGCACACAAAGCGCTAAATGGCCGTGTCACAAGGACCCGACGGGCTTAGAGATGCTTTAGTCAGTAGGGGACACTGATCAGCCTTTCCAGCACATCAGTGTCCTCTACTGATCGAGGGCAGGGTGGGGAGTTTTGCGGAAGATAAAGCTAAAACCTACCTAATGTTAGTTGATACTTAGTAAAAAGTTGCTAAAGTAAAATAAAAAAAAATTATTGCTTAATAATTAGAAAATATATACCCAGAGTCGGCGCTAACGCATGGTGCAGCAAATTTGCCAATAAACTAACGACCTAATTGCAGTTAAGTTTACCGGATGTAACAAGATGATTTTCAATTACTTTTAAAAACAAAATCACTAATAGCTAAGTGAAGATTTGAGAAAGGAACGGCAGATGTTCAATTTCGCCTAGGGTGACAAAATAGCTAACGCCGGTCCCCTGTGGGGCGGGGGTGGCTCAGTTGGTAGTGCGACAGGCTCGTAATCTGCAGTTCCCAGGTTAGAGTCCCAGTTGGGTCAGTGTTGAGATTTATCTCCGCAAAACTCCCCGCCCTGCCCACGGTCAGTAAGAGACACCAATGGGCTTGGAAACGTCGCCGTCCGTCGGATGGGGCGTTAAGCCTTGGCTCCGTGTGCTGGAGAACCATACCCTGCGCACGTTAAAGAACACACTGGATGGCTATGACGGGTGGCTGCCATCTGTCTCCCAACAGCTGTTCCAGTGGTCTCCTCCCCCAACCTTCTCTGAGCCTTTGAGGTCCTTGTGACCTGGCCATTTAGCCCATGGTGTGCAAAAAAGTGCCGCTCAGAGGTAAAACAACCTAATCCAATAACCCGGCTCCCTGCATATATCATCATATAATTAGTAAATATATACTCGTATATGAGCAAGAATGGCATAGGTTGGGGGTAAAGGGAAGCAAGGACTTGAGACAAAAAATTCCCTTTTTACTGCTCTCGAACAGTTCATGATAGGAAACCTATATTTAAGTTTGACATTGCAAAAGCATTGCCTCCAACAATAAACATTTGATATTGCTAAATCCAATTGATGTTTAGCTGAGAAGGGGTTTAAATTACCTTCGCAGACAAACGTGCATTGGAACTTCAGTTCACAGAAGTGTTAGAATGAGACAGGGAGTTTTTATATCAGCTGAGGAATAGGTACATTTTGTTTGAACCTTAACAACGTTGTACATACATAGGACGTTCCAATATAAGCGAGAATTTAGTCACCGTTCGAGCACAAATCAGCTAGTGTGAACAGGCAAAGAGTGTACAATTGGGCCATATCGTTTAGAAAAGGACGAGACCGTGTCCAAAATGAACATCAAGCTCGGAGACCAAGAACTTCTGTCATTCCCGACAATGCTGCCGAAATTGAGGAATTTATCCTAGACAATCGTCGGATAACAGTTCGGGAAATCTCACAGAACACTGGAATTAGTATAGGGAGAATTGTACACAACGAGCCAGCAATCCGCTCAAAACGATGATGCAACGAGAATTCAGTAGCTTCCTCCAAGACAACGTTCGTCCTCACATCACGACTTTAACGATGGCAACTCTATGTAAACTATAGTAGGGTGTACTGACTCATCCATCATATAGTCTAGAATTGGCTGCATCAGATTTTCATTTGTTTGGACTGATGAAGGAGTTTTTTGGGGATATGAGATTCCGAGACAATGATGAGGTCAGTGTAACTGTGCAAAGTTGGATTGACAAACAACCAAAAACCTCCTTTGAAACTGGAATAAAGAAGCTTTCAGAACGTTGGAACAAGTGCATTGCGAAGCATTGCAAGTTAACGAGAACTACGTTGAAAAAGTAATATGTCAGCGAAAGCTCTGCTACTTTGCTGTTAAGGATAACACCCAGGTTCACAACTGTTTTTATTTCTTGATATATATGTTCAAAAACTTTCTTCAAATTTTAGATGGGGGCGGATGCAGTTTCTCTAGAAAGTAAAAAAATTAAGTTAACGAAAAGTAAATAATTTTTTTGCTATGTGCAGGATACAGAAACCTAAAATTTTATTGCAACCTCTACAAGCTTCTTCACATGGATTCGCAATATCCATGTTTTCACATAGAATTCGAACCAGGATGTCGGCTGCTTCACTGTTACCATAAAACATGTAAAATGAGGGAGCAAAAAAAGACTGAATTTTCATTATAACATTTTTCCCTCAGTTTTAGAGATCTTTAACAAAATTTTTGAAAAAAAAAATGCAAAAAATATGCAAATTGGGGGGAGTTTAATAATTACTTACCCTACGCCTACATAAACAAAACCGCACACATAGCAAAACAGACCCGAATTTGGAAAAAAAATAAAGGGAAGGGGGAGGCAATTGAACCCAGGTTGGACTCAAACATGGGAACTGCAGATTACGAGCCTGGCGCATTACCAACTGAGCCACTCCCGCTCGAGCAAGAGGGGCAAATTATGATAGCCACATATTACTCCCCAAGACAAACTTTTATTTGACATACAACTTGTTATATTCGGCCCTCACGTTCGGAAGTTATAGTACTTCACATATTTTTTCCTTTTTTTTGGGGGGGGGAAGCATGGAGGGGGAATTTTTATAACCTGAAACACTCCCTATGTCATAAGCTTTCATTTGGCACATAGCCTGTTACTTTCGGCCCTCGCATTCCAAAGATAAGCAGAACAATCGTTTTCACATTTCCCCTTACTAGGGGGAAAGAAAGCATGAGGGTAATTTTTTTTATATCCTATGATACTCCCCGTGTCAGAAGCTTTAATTTGACACATAAATCATTAACTTTGCCGGTCGCTTTCGAAAGATATGGTGGAACAACTGTTTTGACATATCTATAAACTGAGAAACCGAAAAACTGACAAATTGACAAATACCGAGCGAAGAGCAATAAGTGGATAGGTGAAAATTGCAAAGGGGGAAAGTGAGCTATGATGGTAGCAGCTTCTCTGACTAACGGGCAATGCTATGGAGACTCGTGTCCATGTCTCCAAGGTAGCCTTGCATACACAATATAAACCAGAAGGATTGTAGTCGAGAGATTACTGAAGTATCTCGTAAAGGATGAAAAATATAATCCAAAGTAGGACTGCTCAGCAGGGATAGCAATTCATAAACATACTGGAGGAACATTGGCTGATGATGAAGAGATGTAATATTTCGTAGGCCTCAATATAAAGACTGAATTGGTGACATGCAGAAGGCCTCCGTGAACAGCGGACCCGATGGTGAAGAGGGCCCAAGCTCCTTAACACTGAATCTCGGGCTGGAGCATAGACCTGGTATTTGTAGTCTAGTTTCGACTGGGCAAATATCCGGCAAAGGCGGAGCAATGTTCATCAGCCTGTTCCCTATGAAACAGAAGACCTAGATGATATTAAATACCCGCGTGTACTTGGACCCGAAGTACCGAATGTGCGATATAATGATCAGTTTCCGTTGAAGATAAGACACAGAAATTAGGTGTTGCCAGCAAAAGGAAGGATGGGATTCCGAGCTATAGTTCGGAGTCGAAATGAAATCGCACTTATGGCAAAAGTACACGCAAGCAGTCTTTTGTGGAAAGACCGAAACCAGTTCGCTGTCTTTCCAACAGAGCGATAGTTCGAAGCTGTCTACAGTCATCCATTCGATAACCCTCATTTTGCAAAATGAACAAAAAATTAAAAAGTCGTCAACATAGAGAGCATTGTGTACAGTTGCAGAAAGTTGTGTGATAGATTTTATCTTAATAGCAAAAAGAATAATACTAAAAACAGCATTCAGGCATCCCCTGATCTTGGGGAAAAGGCTGTAATAATGTTGCTGACAAGCATACGAAAGATTGACATATGGCCACTGAAGTCAAAAGCATGATGGTCACGAAATATGCCAGATCTTCCAACCGTGGGACTACGCTTTTGGATGTCAAAAAAAAAAAAAATTGACACCAAGTGATCTATATGTAAAAGGGAATGCTAATGGCCATTTGAAGTCATATCAGTTGGTTTAGGGTAGGCTGCTGCTATAAAAGCCACGCTGTGTTTAAAAGAAGGTCATTGGTCTCCAAATGCAAGATGAGTCTGACACTGACCATTCTTCCTAATACTCTGCACACAGACCTCGACTGTAAAAAAGAGGTTTCATAGGCTCCGCAGTTGCTTCCTAAACTACACAACAGAGGATTTCTTTCATATTAACACGTTTATGATTATAAAAATTCGATTGGCGATAAGCGTGTATAGTGGGGGAAAAATTATAATATTGATTATAAGTTTGCCCTTAATCTTCGGTAATTTGGCCATTCGATCATAAATAAAAAAAATAAATACCCCCTCAAGCAGCTGCTTGACTGGTGAAAAAAAGTAACTCAAACATAAAATAAGCCAAACTAGTACTTCGATATTAATCAGAATTAAAAATCAAATGCATACCTAGGAACACGCAAAGCTATCACAAAAAAACCCACCATTCAATAAAGTCCATGGTAAATTGGTGAATACATACTCCGTAGATTACATTTACTTTTCGATTATATCTTAAAATCTACTAATAGCCCATTCCTACATAACTATGCGAGTATTTTGGAAAATATTTGGAGGCTATCATTTTAACTCCATATAAAATGGCGCGTTACAGTCGATGCGATTGTGATTCACACAACATATTTGTGAATAACCCAGCTTCAGACAATAGAACATCAGCCGAACTGAGTCAGCAGATTTACTTCCTACGTTAACTTCCATCACTTGGCCTCGCTGTTAACAGCTTGTGACCTGTATTTGTTTACGGAGTCTTTGCACGGTCCTCATAATTACGTGGACCCATTTCAACAGCTCATGAATTTCACTCTTTTACACTTTGATGCTTAAAACAAATGCAATTTAGAAGCCAACAGCAATATTCATTTTCGAACTAAACGAATATCGTTCAAATACGTGATCGCTGATTCGTAAAATATTGCGCCCCACTGAACCAGTATCTCAACCATTCTTTTGAAACATATCCATAAACTAATGGACAATTGGCCCAGTGTCGTGAACCATCTACCGAAACGCTTCCTGGGTCATCACCGAATATAAAGTGTACATCAAATTGACACCATGTAATAGACAGATGCACAAAGACAATTCTCCTGTCTCTTCTGCAACATCTTGACTCAGGCCTATTAACGCAGTATGATAAAAAACTTTCTGACATCCTGAATTCTCTATATTACCACATTAGTGTAATTTATACACATTTCTTCTGTTGAAAAGTATTGTTTAATGCATTGTCGTTTACACACCTGATCATCCTTAAAAGAAACAATAAACTGAAGTCGATAATTATATATTAATCCTTTATTTCCACAAGGGCTAAAGTTTCTTGTATTCAGGGCCAGATCTAGCATCTCCCCTCCCCCTTTGAGAATACTAGTAAGGGTAAGGATAATGGAGGCATAAGAATATTAAACTTATGTATATTACATGCATTTTTAAAGAAAATTTTTTAAGACCTGTAAAAGGGGGGGGGGAAATGCTGTATTGGAAAATACTGTAAAATTCAATATTGAAAAATTGGAAGTATCTCTTGCCCATAACTCTCCCCCCCCCCTCTTTACTTTATTCCGGCTCGATTGCGTAATTGCTCTTCCCCCCATTATTTACCAGATCCCTGCCAGCCTGTTCCTGTGTATGTTTTGCTTTTCACGCTAAGGTTAATTCGTACAGCTAGTCAATAATATTGGCGATCCATAATACTCATCAATAGAGTGTAAATGTTTCGATTATTTTTCCTAGGAACGTAATAGGGTAAATGAAAAAAAAAAAAAATTACTTTCGACTTTATGTTTAACTATGTATAACTACCTATAAATTATTAGGCATACGTAACACGCAAAAATGATTATTTTAATTTTAAGGATTTCAATAGTCAATTGGGGTAAATCAATTGGGGAAATTTAAATTCATCGTAAGAATTAAAACCGTCAAATCCTATAGGTAACGTTTTATAGCTATGGTTGCTATAAAGTGTTACCTATATTTTTTTATTTTTAATTATGATATAATTATAATAATAATAATTTAATTTATATTTATATTTAAGTCTTAGGCAGGTGGGAACGCATTTCGGGTTAATTATTTCAGCTAGAGCCATCTCTGCTTAGTAGTGTCAACAGACTAATTTCCTAATGGCCAAAATGCGAATTTTGAATATTTCCACGAGGAGACACCCCGTTAGTTAACGAATTTTATTTCCAGTTCACAGAGGGTGGGTTAGATAACCCCTCTACACCCGAAAGGCTTACCGGCGACCGTGTGTCGTTACTGATACACCGTTTCTCTAATTAATGGCAGCACGAATGCTGCCATTAGTTAGGGAGAAAGGGCATCAAAAAGAACAAAATAGCTTCAACTTCCGCCGGACATGTACAGAGAACAGAAAAAGTGTAACCTTTACTTGTCTACTACTGACACCGCGCTCTATCTACTGTCATTAGGAGGAAAGGAGAAGTCATCACGGAGAACAAAATAACTCATTTTGATATTTCTATTAGCAAAGAACGGTGCACTTTCAAGAGGCGCCGTCCAACACCTTTTGATATGTTTATTTTCACACGCAGAACGACACAGTCTGGCTGTTGTTCAACTCATGAGTTATGAGTCGCAAATTCGGAGAGAACAGAAGGGGTGAACGGGCTTCTTGTGCCTCGTAAATTACCTGGTGGTATAGCTATGGTAAGCAGAGAATGACGAAACTTACTAAATATTCCTTAGCCGAAAAGGCAGTGCCTGTCACTGTTGACCACAGTGATTGATAGTTCAGCCTACTGCTTGTCGGTTTTGATCAAGAGCACGACCAGCTCAACCAGAGGCAATCACTTCTCTCCAAAGCAATGTTTTCCGTTTTTCATTTTCCTTCTTGTTAACGCCCTTTATGGAAGTAAATTGGGTTGCTCCACCACCAGATCTGCAAATGTTTTCTCTCCCTTTCTGAGGTACACTGTACTGTTGTTATGAAAAATTCTCTTAATATATGTAAATTATCTAGCACTAGCAGATTTACCCGGCGTTTCTCGGGTCTGAAACTTTCTAAAATGTAGAATAGATGGCACTCCCCACATCGCAAGTTTTCATTTGGCATAAATATCATTATACTCGATCTCCTGCGCCTTCGAGGGCGGGGATGGCTCAGTCGGTAGCGCGCCAGACACGTAATCTGTAATTCCCAGGTTCCAACCCCAGTTGGTCAGCGTTGAGATTTATCTCTGCAAAAACTCCTCACCCTGCCCACGGATGTAGGGGACACCGATGGGCTTGGATAGACCGCCTCAGAGCATCATTTTATGAAACGATGCTCTGAGGTTTACTATTTTAGCAAATTTCACATCACCTTTATCATAAATCAGATTAACAAAAGCAGTTTGGAAGCATCAAATGACGTAAATGTCTATTTTATTTAAAATTCTAAAACGTAACAAGAAGTACACTGATATAACAATACTTCCTGCTTTTAACTATCTAAACTCCAATGTCATGGTTACCATGCCATTTTTCCAATATTCCAATAGAGATGATTGGGTTTGAATCCCTAACAGAAATCAGTGTAATGGTAATTAAATGACTAATATGCTCAGTACCAAATAAAATGATACTTGGAGCTTGTGCCAGGAGCTATCTATGTATAGCGATATTACGTATTTCAGATATGAATGTTTCAGATTAATAAGAGTTGGGTTGTTTTACCTCTGAGCGGCACTTTTTTGCACACCATGGGCTAAATGGCCAGGTCACATGGACCCCGAAGGCTCAGAGAAGATTGGGGGAGGGGACCCACTGGAACAGCTGTTGGGAGACAGATGGTAGCCTCCCGTCAAGGCCATCCAGCGTGTTTTTAACGTGCACAGGGTATGGCTCTCCCGCACACGGGGCCACGGCTTAACGTCCCATCCGACGGACGGCGGCCTTTCCAAGCCCATCGGTGTCCCCTACTGACCGTGGGCAGGACGGGGAATTTTTGCGGAGATAAATCTCAACGATGACCCAGCTGGGACTCGAACCTGGGAACTACAGATTACGAGCCTGGCGCGCTACCGACTGAGCCACCCCCGCCCCAGATTAATAAGAACTCTTATTACTGGAATAGGAATGAATATTTATTCATTATTTAAAAAAATATAGACTCAAGCAAATATATATATAAGCATTGATTCTTCAAGGAATACACTGACTGACACAAATAATATACTGATTCTTTAGAGTGTCTACTCTAATAATATGGTCATAATTTATACACTTTCAAAGAAACTATTAAGTTTCCTATCACATTTATAAAACAAAAATATATGACAAACTACTGTATTTTAGACTTAAACAATCAAATATAAATTCGAATAAGTTCATTCTGCAATTTTTATAAACATAATTAATGAATTTAATATTTGAAAAATACTATGATGACGAAGGCCAAATTTTGGGAATTCTGCTCTGAAATATGGACCATCCACGCATTTTATACGATTTTTGACATGAGTTCAGCTTGAATTATTGCTTAGCTATTTAGATCTTTGCCGTATAGAACTGACTAGTTCAGTTCTGCTGTATAGCAGTGACGGAAAAAAGTGATCAGGTTAAAAACTCAAGAGCTGCGAATAATTTCGATTGATCTTGTTGTTAAGAAATATTTCTATTGCAACTTATACTACTGTTCTTCATCTCCAGCAGATAAGTTTTAAAGTTTAACTATTATTAACCTGGTAAGGAGTCCCAATGAACAGCGTTTAGTAGCTGATGGGAGCCTCCAGTCAGCGAGTCAATTTAATATCTCATCGTAAGAATTAACAAAGCAGCAACATTTCATAGCTTATGAATGGCTTTGTTTTTCCAATTGTGACAGTAACAGAATTTTATGGGACCAAAATCAAACCTAAGTTATGCAAGTGGTTATGCAAGCCATTCATTAGCACCGACTGATTGGATAACCATCTGGTGCCACAAAATAATCAACTCCACAAGTTTTTTATTCACGTATATTTCAGTCAAACTGGCCCTTGAGGAAATCCATCCGTGAATATTTTATGATAGGATGGGAAACTCCTTTGAATACAGAAAACGATTCGTCTCGATTATATATCGAAAAGAGATTTTTCTTTTAAATCTTATTTTACAATTTTTACTGAGGAAAAATATTCTTGATAAAGATAGCTTGATGAAAATGCGAAATTATGCAAATAAGTTAAGCGCATAAAGACCTCTCATTATAAACGAGACTCACTCTTACAGGGTTCCACTTTTAACTAGTCTGTTAATTGGGATTAGAAGTAGCTATTGAAATACAATAGATCGTTTTTAATTTAACAAAAAAAAAAAGCTTTCTGACAGTTAAAGCTGCAACCTGAGTTGTTATCATCGAAGATGCAGCTTTGTTCTAAGTTGTTTTTAGATTTCCTCAATGGAAAGCGGGCAATGAAACTGGAAGTGTTTATTACACTTCAATGCGCCGGACACTAGAAAGTTGCCCACGGGCAGACTTCATTGATAACAGGGGTATAATATAAACTGTCTCTCTAAACGCGACAGCTATTAACTTATCAACAGCGAAGATGTGAAGGGAGATACATGAAATACTAAAGAAAAGATGACAACAGGTTTGCCATCTTAGAAAAACGCATAAGACTATGGAACCAATAGGTGCTTTTTTTCATTTTCTCACGCAAAATTATGGAGAAAGTATTGAGATATCATAAATAAAAAAAACTGAGATATGATAAATCTCGAGTTTGTTTTTATTACAAGCAGATTTCAGGTGTCCGTAAACTCTAAAAATCGGCTTCGCTATGCCTCTAACTGAACGGTTAGAGCTAATTAGTTCAAATTTTATACTTAAGTATGCTTTTATTCTGACTTATGGTCCTGAGAATTTGGATCTTATGAAGTAATAAAGGCACTTGACAAAGACACACACACATAATCTTCAAGCAACCGTGGATTACAGAGGTCTAAACCCATGGAGGTAGGAAGAGGGGGAGGCGCCATATCGCTTGAAAACTGTAACCGAGCGTCGCCATATTGATCCTACTCGTAAGCGTGCTATCATTGTGTTAACGAACGACAGAATGTGTTTAAAAAACGGGTACATGCATAGTATATGAATGCGTCAATAAGCCTGCGAAACGATCAAAGGGATAACATTTCATAGGTAATAAGTAAGCTAAAGTTTTGCTTTGTAAATTGGAAACTTTTTTGTTATTTCAACTATTTTATGACAGTAGCGTAGTTAGGGCCTGCGGAAGGGATTATAAATTCATAGAAAGAAAAAATAAATCAAGAAACGGGAGAGAACGTAATACCCACATTATTCATTTCTTATGCTTTTGATGTACCTTACCGAAACGCTACAGTATTTCCCGGTTATATCAACAAGAACCTAACTTGGAAGCTGTATAACTTCTAAAATATGCTTTTAATGGAAAAATGTGACTGAAGATAAATTGAAGATCATATTCAAATCTATTTAAATATCGATTTTCACCAATATTCGTTTAGTATTTAAAGAGTTGCAGAAGCTGGAATATTTAACAATAATCTTTCATGTTATGCCAGTGAGAACCTAACTTGGAAGCTCTATAACTTTTAAAATATGCATTTAATGAAAAAATGTGACAAAGATAAATTAAAGATCATAATCAAATCTATTTAAATATCCATTTTCAACATTAGAAACTTTTGATTAAACAATTATACAACTTAGAAATATCATGCGGGGGGGGGGGGGATTTAACATATTTTATATCAGGCACCATACCTTTTTTCATAGTTATATTTGTTACAAACTTTAAATTAGTTTTACATAGCTTATATAAAAGATAAAGTGTTATTTGATATATTTCAAGAATTTGTAATTTGAACTTTTTCCTGAGAAGGTAGAATTTCCTTTAAGTAATAAAGAATAAAGTTCCACTGAATCGACCGGATCTAGAAAAGCAACCCACAATCGACCCGAAAAATATAAGGTTATAACAATGCAATATAACATTTTCCACTGTTTTACAGGTCTTTAAAAAAAATGAAGCATATGTTTATTCTTCAATAGCATGAAATATAAATAAGTTTAATAATTTTTGTCCCTATTACCCTTACTAGCATTTTGAGAGGGGTGAGGACTCCCTAGATACGGCTGTGCACTGGTATAGTTCTACAATTAATCCCTGTTTTATGAAAAAGATGCTGCGTAGCTTTCATTTGATACGTAATTTGTTGACTAACCTTAAATGGGGTTAAATAACTGTGTTTAAAAACAAAAGCGAATGCAAACCCGAAGAAGAAAATATTAGTTTTTTGATAATTATAAAAAAAATTAACCTTCCAAAAAAAAAATAATCGATTTTATTTAGCAATAATTGTCGAAATAGTCTACTAATTTAATTCAAAGGGATTCAAATACTATTACTGCAAACGGAAAATACAAAAACCTTTAAATGCTGAATAAGAATCTTTTTTCGTACATAAAACAATTGCGATTTTATTGAACAGTATTCGCATAAAACATTCGGATATATTTCAAGTGACGTGCAGCGCGAGACTTTCTGAGTAGGAACATGACTACCGCCGTTCTCCGCGGCTACATTAGCGACCTATGCTAAGAGATAGGAAGAGGCGCCCTTACTACCTCCTGGTCGCCATACTCAAGCATTTAGAATAAAAGGCATCAAGTTTTCTGCTATTTTTAGTCCAAGTTTAGCTATCATAGCAAACTTTAGAAAGTATTTCTTTACAGCCTAATTTCAGTCTTCAGACTTATACATTTATTTACAAAAATAAGATTAACGATTTCCATTAAATTTTACCAATTTCTATACAGTTCGGTAATTTCCTTATGGATTAACAATGTACGCAGATGAGGTAGTTTGTGCAATGTGTATATGTTTTATTTCTAATATTAAAAACATAAGATCAGAAAATTATAAATCTTACTGAAGCACAATTAATGTAAAGTTAGTCCTAAATTAGAGATTCCAAATTTGGGGACGCAGATCAAGTTGTGAGGATAAAATTTTACTTTTGAAATATATTGGTGAGATTACACTATTTTACAATATTACAACTCGCAACTTATTTAATGTAGATTGGGCTGTTTTACCTCTGAGGGCATTTTTTTCCACACCATGGGCTAAATGGCCAGGTCACAACGACCCCGAAGGCTCAGAGAAGGTTGTGAGAGAGGGTTGGGTTGTTTTACCTCTGAGCGACACTTTTTTGCACTCCATGGGCTAAATGGCCAGGTCACAAGAACCCCGAAGGCTCAGAGAAGGTTGGGGAAGGAGACACACTGGAACAGCTGTTGGGAGACAGATGGTAGCCTCCCGTCAAGGCCATCCAGCGTGTTCTTTAACGTGCACTGGGTATGGTTCTCCCGCACACGGAGCCACGGCTTAACGTCCCATCCGACGGACGGTGGCCTTTCCAAGCTCATCGGTGTCCCCTACTGACCGTGGGCAGGGCGGGGAATTTTGCGGAGATAAATCCCAAAGCTCAAACAGCTGGGACTCGAACCTGGAAACTACAGATTACGAGCCTGGCACGCTACCGACTGAGCCACCCCTGCCCCCGGTTGGGAGAGAGAACCCACTGGAACAGCTCTTGGGAGATAAATGGAAGCCTCCAGTCAAGGCCATCCAGCGTGTTCTTTAACGTGCACAGGGTATGGCTCTCGAGCACACGGAGCCAAAGCTTAACGTCCTATCCGACGGACGGCAGCCTTTCCAAGCCCATCAGTGTCTCCTACTGACCGTGGGCAGTGCGGGGAATTTTGCGGAGATAAATCTCAACGCTAACCCAGCTGGGACTAAAACCTGGGAACTGCAGATTACGAGTCTGGCGCGCTACCGACTGAGCGACCCATGCCCTCATTTAACGTAGGTATATCATATAACTAATCAATCATACCTACGAGTACATTTTCGAAATCAAAACTGACCATTTGATATCTGACACCCACCAGACAATTTGAGAGAGACGTAATTTTTTTTTACAAAACATCGGTACAGGTATGGGAAATTTGCAATTGCAAATTTATATATTTGCAAAATAGGTCATAAAAACTATAAAAAAATTTTAATCTCTTGTTATGAACTATGCATCATTATTCACTTTCTCGTCTGAAGTATGGTGGCAGAAATATTATGATTGTGATTTGAAACGGTGACGATATATATATAGCTAAATAAGATAGATATGAGAAAAAAAATTTCCAATGGAAAATTATTTTTTCATTTATATGACACAGGGAGATGAAGCACATGTCCCAAAGTCGAAAGGTTGGAGTTTGGCTCAGTCGGTTGCCCGACAGACTTGTAATCTGTAGTTCCCAGGTTCGAGTCCCGACTGTGCCAACTTTGAGATTTATCTCTGCTAAACCCCCATCCTGCCCTCGTGTCAGAAAGGGGGCACCGATGGGTTTGAAAAAGCCACTGTCCATCTGATGGGAGATGGTATGGACCCCGTGTGAAGGAGTGCGTACCCTGTGCATGATGAAGAAACGCTGGATGACCTTGACAGGTTATCACCTATCTCCTAACAGCTGTCCAGGAATTCACTTCTTCCCCCAATCTTCTCTGAGACCTTGGAGTCCTTGTGACCTGACGATTTAGCTCATTGTGTACAATCAAGTGCAGCTCAGAGAAAATACAACCCAACCTCCACTCCAAGTCGAAGGGACGATATTAACAAAAACATTAATTTTTTACTACATTACGCAAGTTTGAAGTGTGCACCAACTTTTAACTACAGCATATCATACAAGATGCATCACGTGATAGAGAGGTAGCAATGGAGAAATAACTTTACATGTGAGCATCAGAATTCAAGTGCGCAGGGGCCAAGATAAATGTGATTGCTGACGATGCAAAACGCACCAAACCCTAATCTAAATGATTCAATTATGGAAGAAAACACACGATGTTACACATAAAAAACAAGAAGAGCAAAATTTACTAAAATAAATATTTTCCTTTACGGATTCGAACCGTAAACATCTCAAATCATAAATGAAAACACTGCATTAACCTTAACCTTTTGATTGCTAATTTATATCGCAATAGTGCTAATTTATTTTAAAACCAGTTTCAAATTTCTTCATAATTAAACTAATTTAATAAAGCCCTTCAAGAGAATATAAAGAAGATTGGAAAGTATAATCGATTGGAAACCAAGAAGTTTCATCTGAAATTTCCATTTCTTCATCAGACGAAAATCTACTCTGTATTAAGATGCCGTAAAACGCTGAAATAGAAAAATATGCTATTATCAGTTTAGTTACTTATAATTATTTTAATTTTATATGTAAGATCTGTCTTATTATACTACGAAACAAAAACAATGTGGAAGTATCACAGGAAACTATTAGATTTTTGTCCCGTAATAAAACACTAATAATTTATTTTAACGCCCTGATTCGGAAGCAAAGGTTAATTCAATGCTTTCATTTTTAATATGAAATGTTTTCCGTTCCAATCCGTAAAGGAAAGTATTTGTTTTAGTAAATTTTGCTTGTTTGTTTTTATGTGTAATATATACATAAATATTCAATGTGCATCACTTGCAAGTTTTTTTCACATTTAGCAAAAAAAGTTACACTCTAATACTACTTTCTGAATGAAACATACGCCTGCATTCATTACATTTACTCACAAAATGGTACTGTATTTTTAAAACTCTAAGCATAATTTCACTGTGGATTTGCTGAAGTAATTTTATTTTTTAGTGTTTCTTTTTTTTATTTATTCTCTTTTATTTAATCATTGAAACGCATATTTACAATTACTTAGTATTTTACCTTTCCAGCAATATTTAATTTTTTCTACTATTTTCTTCGGTCTGGCTTGTACCGCCACGAATTCGAACTCGAGATTTTTCGGGATTTCACGTTACATGGGTCCTTGAACTTAAAAATACATACTTGACATTCGGTGATTTTATAAAAGGCGAATTTTTCAAAAATGTTTCTAACGATTTTCGCCAAATATTGATGAATGTTACACAATATAAGGCTTATACATTGAATCCAATGTGTCGCCGCATTTTGTGAGAAAGTGGAAAATTTAAGTTTAGGATATCAAGTGAAAATCGCATTCGTGTAAATTAATATTTTGTTTCAAATAGCTTTACAAATATTCATCTTGATTTTGTTGTTTTCATCTTGATTTTGTTGTTAACAAATTAATATTTTGTTTCAAATAGCTTTACAAATATTCATCTTGGTGTGTGAATAATTATTATTACGAGCTAATTTATAAGAAGATTAAAGGAACCGTTTGATGGTGGCCGTTATTTATAAAATTGTTCGAACTCCCAGGTGGAGTAGAGTAACTCATCGATGATAAGTACTGTACGCTTGATGCGCGACCTTCATAAATCATAATTGTTTCGTTTACCAAGATCTGTGCTCCTAAGAAAGGTGACATGATTGGCAAAACAACTGTCTGCCTAATAGAGTCAAAGTGTGGTTCTATGTGAAGAAGAGATATACAGTATTGGATAGCTTTTGACGGAATGCTCCATTTGTTCCTTTTCTCCCATTTTAACCCTTTAATCTTAATTTGCGATTTGTGAGTTTAATCTTTTGTGAAAGAGACGTACCGCAAAAATATACACTGCTCATAAAAATTAGGAGATATTTCTTCGCTTCATATTCATTTTGAAATATCCCCTAATTTTTGTGAGCAGTATATTTAGGCTTCTATTAAAACAAAAAACGTTATGCAGGAATAATGAAGAGGAACCATTTCATAAATCCATTTTAGGTAAACCCACCCCACTGAACGTTTTGCCATTGTATATGGCCTCCAAATGTATAACAACACACTAAACGGCCAAACAGGATGGCGTGAATAGTTAAAGCAGAAAGTGGAAATCTCTTTTTATTATTCGAACGCTAATGATACTTCCTCATGGAAAATTTAACGGATTTGCTCTTTGCTGTACACGCAGTGGGTGGATCCGAAGTTTAGACGTTAGTGTTTCCCCACACGCCTTCTTTACATATTTTCGCAATATGCGCACATCCTCCGTTGTTCTGATGTTCTTGAAAGATGAGTGACGTTCTGCATAGATCCGTGCATAGGTATGTTTGAAGAGGATCGGAAGATTGTCGTTAACGTATGTTGTTCTAGATTACAACACGTCTCCGTACACGCAGCGAAGGTTATCTGCTGAAGAAGTGATGGGGTCACGGGATTAAACATGCGATATTTCACGGTAAGTGAACGTCTCCAAGGCATGTGGCAAGACACTGCTCATGAATATTCAGCATTAATGCACGTCAGTCATGCAGATGGGATTAAAAACCCTCTTAGACGTAAACAGTTGGGCAGATACTGAAGTACATATACCTAACTAAATTACGAGAATAATACGCGTATATTTGTCGAGATTATCAGAAAGGTACGAAAAATATTGGTTAAATAATAGAAATTAAGCTATAAAACTTGTCATTAACAGCACTTGCCATTAAAAACTGACTAAATCATGAATAATCCAGTCAGGACAATGAAGTGAAATTATTTGAGGATGAACACTCCGTACCACGAAAACAAAATAATCTACACCATATTTCGTAAAGCTCTCTGAAGGACTTATGTGCAGCCTTATGGAAAATAACACATATAACCACAAGAAATCCAAAGCTATGTATATTGGTCGATCGCAAAATATAAGGCAATAATAAGACAAAATATAGTTCTAAATTACTGCCAATGGTATAAAAGATCTGCTGTCTTCTTCAGCAGGGGACATGCTTGTGTATTATTAATCTCAACTTTAGAATCACTTGGTTCCTTGACCTAACTGGCCAAACTGCTAAATGAACACGTGATTGATTTCTTTTTTTTTTTTGTATATCGATCTTAAACTTATGAAAGGAAGATGAAAAGAAGAACAGAACTAAAAATAACTGGCCAAACTGCTAAATGAACACGTGATTGATTTCTTTTTTTTTTTGTATATCGATCTTAAACTTATGAAAGGAAGATGAAAAGAAGAACAGAACTAACAATAACTGGCTTTTAATTTCTACGAAAAACGAAAACAATCAATTAAATCAATTGTGTTCAGTAAAGTGTCCAGTTTAATACCAAATATGTTTCTGTGCCCTAGCTTGATGAATTGCTGAAATTTCCATATAGCATTGGTGTGGGGTAAGTTCGATATGCAGCAGATGGTTTTATCAAGCCTCGCGAATTAATAGCAGACGTTGTTATTATATTGGATCTCGGGAAGGTGGAGGGAAGAGGCAAATACTATATAATAACAAAACAATACATTGTGCAGAAGAAATGTATCAAAAGAGCTTTTATCAAAGCAAAATATATATATACGAGCAATGAAGAGGAACAATTTAATAATCCATTTCAACTAAATCAGATTTTTCACTGTTTCCCATTGTAGCACACTGAATTCGTTTTTTGTTCTGAACCTTCCCCAAAACGTTGCAACGAATTGGGTAACATTACAAATCATATGAGCTAGAGTAACTGAATCCAAGTCAGTCTATGTTATTTTTATGTTTTCGAAAAAGATGTTTATTTGGATCCAAATCCAAATAACAATAACGTCATGATCCGAACAATGTTAGATGAACCAAATTAATTCCAGACTGAAAGGGGTTAATATACTTTAAAAGAAGTGCAATGAATGACACTTTGAAAAAAAATTTGCAGAATTCATTCTTGTTCTTGTAAGCAACGAAACATACCAATAAACAATTGTGTTTGACTGTTCTAAGTTTAGCGATTTGCTAACAGATTTATTCACTGATTCCATAAAAATGCTGAAATATTGTATGTTACTTACAGATCATACCCTTCGATCTCTTGAATGCCGATAGGCGTCAACTCAATTTTGTCATAGCTGTGGAAATCATCAGAGCATTGACTAGACTAGGTAGCTTTGTGTCGTTGGTTAACGTTTTTCGTTTCGTTATAGCATAGAAAAAACACCCAAGTCGTTAGCAATCCCTAGGTTATCCAACTTCGAATTACGTCAGTTTAGGTTGTTGCACCCGTTGCTCTGTGGTAACATTCCTGCTGTATTTTTCCACTTCTAAAGCTGAACAATAGCGAAAAGCTAATACTTAGGGCGCCTTCCGATTAAGACAAGGCTCTAGCTTACAGCTGCAACTTTTAAGGGGCTTCGAATATTATTCTACTTTTACTTGAAATATGACTGAATTCGATAATTCACTTATTATAATAAGAGTCCTGCGCGCTATAATAAGTGAATTTAAAAGCTCTCGGCGTATAAAAGATTAATGTTAACGCGGATGGCGGAAAAAAATCTTAGATCTGATAAGATATACAGAAACATGGGCAAACATTATTGCATTACTAATGACTGACATGAGTGAAAAATTTACTTAACAGAAAAAAATTGAATATTCAATGATGATATTCACTTTTTGAATAAAGGCACAAATTAAAAAAAAAACTTATACTGTGTGAAAGAAGCGATCTTTTTGCCGACAAATTAGAATATATATTTAAAAAAAATTACTGGAGTGTTAAGTAGAAAACTGAAACCAAATCTGTGAAAATTTCTGTAGTAGAGATCACGAAGTTTGCAAAGTGAAATGTAGAGCAGAGTTAATGGGTAATAATGAGGAGAGTATTAATTATATGCCATAACCGCATATAATGGGTTTTAAAAGGGCAAAATATACTTAGAAGAATTTGCAAAATTGCATTTAAGTAAATTTTTGTCTAATATTTAATAAAGCATATTTTTGTGAAATACAGGTTTATTTTTTATCACAGTATATTTTTTCAGTTAATTAGTCATTGATAAACCATTAGACTGTTTTTTTCCCTCGCAAACATATATCGGACCTCAAACATTTGCGAAAATTCGACCACTATTAAGTAGCCAATATATGCGATTGCTAACAAAGATTTGCGGATGCGGATAGAACTTTTGTCATCCGTGCAGGCCTCTAATTATAGCCGTTTATAAAAAATCAAAATAAAAACCACCTTGTAGAGTGTAGTTGCAATATCAAACTATAGTTGGGTTGTTTAACCTCTGAACAGCACGTTTTTGCTCATAATGGCCAGTTGAGAGTTCACAAGGACTGAAAGGCACAGAGAAAGTTTGGGAAAGGGGATCCACTGAACGGCTGTTAGGAGGCAGATGGTAGGCTCCCGTCAAGGCCATGCAGCATAGGATGTGGATCTCTTTCGCATGAGACCACAGCTTAACGTTCCATCCGACGGACGGCGGCCTAACGGTGTTCCCTTTCTCAACGAGGGCAGAACGGGAGTTAAAACTGGAGTAAAATATCCCACTATTATAATTATCCAACTTAGGGTTCGTTTTGAGGACAACAAAGATGATAGTTGATGTAAATGATTGTAAATCCGTGCCTGGTCAATATAAATATACAGTCGTATCAGAATAATATGAACACCTACCATACAAATACTATGGTAGGTGGTCATATTATTCTGATATGACTGTGTACAGTCAAACCTCACCGTGTCTCCACTCGATTTACCTATAACTTCTAATGATACAACTCGTGTTAAAAAAAAGTCCACATACTCGTACAATGGTGCTGAAAAATTAAAGCAAAAAATAAACAATTTGTTGCTTTAATTTTAAACACAGATATTCGTTACTGCAATGATTCTTTCAATTTTCATCCATTTTGAAGAAAAGTATTCCAAGATAGGAATAAAACCAGTGTCTGCTGCTAAATGTTCCAGCTCCAAAAAACTCTTTAAATATTAAACGAATATTGTTGAAAAAACGAGATTTAAAAGATCTGAACAAGAACTTCAATTTATCTCCAGTGATAATTTTTCGTAAACGGGAGCTTTGAATATAGATTTCCACTCACACATAATAGAGTCCAATGCCTTTTGATTGGGTTGTTTTAACTCTGAGCGACACTTTTTTTGCACACCATGGGCTAAATGGCCAGGTCATATGGACCCTGAAGGCTCAGAGAAGGTTGGGGGAGGGGACTGCTGTTGGGAGACAGATGGTAGCCTCCCGTCAAGGCCATCAAGCGTCAATCTTTAACGTGCACAGGGTAGCTCTCCCTTACACGGGCCACGGCTTAACGTCCCATTCGACGGACGGTGGACTTTCCAAGCCCATCGGTGTCCCCTACTGACCGTGGGCAGGGCGGGGAATTTTTGCCTTTTAGTAATATAATGTATTTATAAAAAAGCATAATACTAGTAAAAAGATAGAGAGCAAATAGGGAGAAAGCATCGAAATTTGAACGAAAAAGGAAATATTACTTTCCCATTACCAACTCTAAAGCTGAGCTTTACATTTATAATTTACAATATATTGAGAGTGTCTAAAAAGTTTCAGCACAGGAATAATGAAACTCAAACTGTGTTCTAATGAACTGTTGTAAATACGGTCGAAGTGTAATTATATACTTTACAATATAAAAGTCTTTGGTTTTGTGGTTGCACTGTCTACAGTTAAAGAAGGTAAACTAATTTCTTTTACATTATAAACCGTTCCAATTTTACCTTCGCTCACAGTAACCGTGTCCCTTTAATCAGTAGCCAAGCACGCTAATCCGTGGTTAGCGCCCGGGTATGCAATGGATGTTTTCTTTATTGTGCTCCTGTCACGCTTCTGTGGCAAGCAGCTGCTTGAGGGTTAATTAATTTTATAACTAAATATTTTGGGCTAAGATTTTTCTTATTTTATATATATGTAAGGGATGGAAATAAACTGCATGGTTTGGTGTTTGCGTAAACGCCTGGCTTGCGTTGGTTTCTTAAACGACATAAAAAAAACTTGTACAATGACATGGGATGGAGGTTAGCTCAGCAGGGAGAGCGCCAGTCTCATGATGTATTTTTCCCAGTTTTAAGATTACACTGTGTTTGCGTTGATTTTTTTCTACACTAACTCTCGCTCTAATCACGGTGAAAAAGTGGGCACTGATTAGCTTGAAAAGGTTGCCTTTGTTTACCAACAGAACGGAAAATTTGCCTACCAAGCTCATGAACAAGCATGCAAATTCTTTTACATACAATAAAGAAATTTACGCCTAGTCCATGAATTTTTCCTCTTTAGTAAACTGCTCGAAAAGTTCGCCGTTTTGGCATATTTGATATTTTTTCTACTTCTTTTTATTTGCTTACTGTATACGAAAGAAAAGGACACTAGAAGCTAGTTCTAGCATTTGCAAGCTTTCTCATGGAAGGACAAGATCCACATAGATCGATTCGAGTTGTTTTACCTCTGAGAGGCACTTTTTTTGCACAAAGATCGAAGTCAGGTTTGCTGACCACTGCCTCATACTATAACATTAAAAATGTGCCTGCTGAAACAAAGCTGGCCATCTATCCACTATTCTAGTTAAAGCTAGTTTCATTCTGTTTCCGGGAAAACAAGTCGGAAATTGGTTTTTATGCATGCGATCTTATCAACAAATGCTTCTGCCAGATAGCACAGCAGAAAGAGAAATGGAGACCGAGAAATTACCGGAATCACACATCCACCTGTTTAGTCGTTTTGACAAGAAAGGCTAGTGCTTTGAAGCTATTATGTGAATGATAGTTTCCAGCCGAGTTCAGCCATTCTCTTTGTCATTTGGGTTGTTTCATTTCTAAGCGGCACTTTTTTACGCACAATGGGCTAAAGGGCCAGTTCACAAGATCAAAAGATTCAGAGAAGGTTGAGAAAGGAGAGAGATGGTAGTCTCATGTCAAGTTCATTCAGCTGTGTTCTTTAATGCGCACACTTTAATGCGCGAAAGGTATGGTATTCTTCTTGCACACGAGGTCACAGCTTAACGTCCCATCCGACAAACCCTTTCTCACTGAGAGCACAACAGTGGTTAGCGATGAAAACCCTCAACGCAGGCACAACTGGGATTCGAACCTAGGAACTGCAGATTATGAGACTGGAGCACTACTGACTGAGCCAACTTCCGCCACTCCTTTGTGATTGTGAGTTTATTTTTTCTTTGTGGTTAGCTCTTTTTTGCATAGACAGCGTTTTAGTAGACACAAGCATGAGCGAAAAACAAGATATACTTATAATATGAATGATGAGATTTTGCCTATGTAAGAAGGCGTCATGAAGCATTACCCATGATTTGGACAAGATTGTAAGTCATATACTTCTGATCCTATTTTGGGTGAAGCAACAAAAAAAAAATGCTACAGAAGTAGGTTTGGCGTGCCGTATCACTTCTTATCATGTCGCAAATTAAAAAAAAAAACTGTATAAAGGTTCTTTGCATAATGTCCAAGGAGAAAGTGTCCAAAAGCAGTGGTGTTACAAAACCAAGCAAAATTGTTTGATGTTTCACCATGTAAATATGTCAATTTCCATTCTAGCCACTATCCAAAACCTAGGATTCTGATGGGTGGCGATGTGGTATGCCTATCTCTTCTACCTCGAAAGCAATTATTTCTGCTATTTCGTCAACAGCAGGTTCATAAATGTTTGACCTCTTCCAATATTATCTCAGTCAGATCATATGTAGACAAAAATTTGACCATTCATCCAGCATACCCAAAAAATTCCACTTGGGGGATGGGATGTTTAAGTCTAATGGGAGAGGGAGTTGACATGTTTTAATCTCTAATTTTCGGGCACTGCCTCGGAAAACATGATATTCAAGTTCTCAAGAGGGAGGGGTTTATAACTCCATAACGCAAAACACTGGACAAGTACCTCTTTTGGTTCTCCTTGTGTCGACTTATGGTTTGTATGACGAAGAGCTTAAGTAGATTGAGAAAAACATACAAGTATCACAAAGATAATGGCCGATATTTTCATTCGCAAAATTGTTTTACAACACGCAGTTGTCGTCAAAACTTCTAAATAAGTGGATATATAATTCCAGGAATTCCTGATCTCAACTTCCTTTCCTGGTGTGTCATCCAGTAGCAACATCCATTGAGAAGCTTCTGAACTGCTACCAGGCTAAATTGTGCATTAAAAAAAAATTATTTTTTTATACGCTTTCGTAAAAACTAAAGTACTGCACCATACATATATACATACAAAATCCTCATGCAGCCATGGGCTACGGAGGTCCAACCAGACTGTGTAATTTTCCTCTCCAGACGTGTCTCTTCTGAGCTACAGCTGCTGCATTTGGCCACTCTAGGCCAATTCTACCAAGATCCTATTTGACATTGTCTGCCCATCGCATCCTAGGTCTCCCCCTTTTTCTGAAACTCTTAGGCACACTGTTCATAATCTTGTTTGCCAATCTGCAGCTGTGCATACGGGAAACATGGCCAAACCAATGCAGTCTCTCTCTGCACAAAATGATGCTCAAAGGAGGTTGCTGACTCCTTCAAACCTAATCATTACTTACAAAGTCAAACTACCTAATGTCCAAGATACTGCTTAAGCATCTAGAAACGAAGACATCAAGTTTCTTGTTATCCTGCATACAAAGCGTCTATGTTTCACTACCAACCTAACGTAAGAAAGAACCAAACTACTAAACAGTCTAATTTTAGTCTCTAGGTGTAAATACCTATTTTTCCACATTCTCCACAAACTCCTAAAGGCCCTAGCAGCAATTCCCATCCTTCATTTTATTTCATGCTGCACATCACCAGTATCTGTAACATAGCTCCCAAGATAATTAAACTGAGACACTTGCTCAAGAGTGCAGCCATTTAAAGCAAATGAAGCACCATCAGCCTGACGAATTTTCATCACTTTAGTTTTATTTCTGTTTAGCACCAAACCTATTCTATTATCAGTCCTAATGAAAAAATTCATCCCATCAACATCATTAGCCAATCGGGCCAAATCATCTGCATAATCTAAATCAGAAATTTTGAAATCTCTAGACAATTTAAGGCCAAAAACTTTCCCTTGCAAACATTTCTCAAGAATCTGCCTAAGTGAAAATACTGTATTTGATCAGTACATCCCCTACCATTTCTGCATCCACACTGTTCATCACGCAATTGTCCATCAGTCAAATTCTTAATTCTATTAAGTATAATCATGCAAAGAACTTTACATGGAACAGAAAGTAAACTAATTCCTCTATAATTATTACAAGAACTGTAATCACCTTTTTTAAAAATTGGAACAATGATAGATCTAGTAAAATCCTTAGGAACAATACCTTTATCATAAAAAATATTCAAAATTTCAGTCAGCCATGTGACAACACAAATATTCCCAGCTCTAAGCATTTCAGTGGTGATTTCATTCACCCCTGGTGATTTATGCAGTTTTAGTTTAGAGATAGCCAATGCGACTTCGTAATGTGATATAGAGCCATCATAAAAGCCAGTAATGCACCTATTCTCATTACAAACAATAACATTATTTAGAACATCTCTGAAATAAAAGAAATAAAAAAGAAATAATCACATTATTTAGAACATCTCTGAAATGCTCAGCCCACCTAGCCATCACAGAATCCTCACCTTCAACCAATTGCCATGTTTATCCCTCAATCCCTGTGTACCTATCTGCTTCTTCCCACATAAAACATTAACAATCTGGTACAACCTCCTGCTGTTGTGCTTCTAACTGCTTCCTCTGCTTTGTCAGCCAAGCTATCAAGCCAAAGATTCTTATCAGCTGTTAACTGATCCTTTGCATATTTATTAAGCTCGTTGTAATGCCTTCTGATAGGACTAGTAGGGTGTTGATTCATATTAATCCTGCACTTACTTCTTTCAGAAATAAGTTCCATAGCCTTATCAATCAAATAATTTTGTTTACTCTGTTCCCTTTTACCCAAAAGAGTACTGTTTGTTTCAAGAAAAGCATGTTTAAACTGATCCCATTCTTTCTCAACTTCAGCAGTAAGCAAACCACGGTTGCCATAATGACTAAGTAGCCTATCGTGGTATGCTTTGGCTATATCTGGATCTTTCAGACCTTCAGTGTTGAAGGTAATTTTCTTAACCTTAGCACATTTCCTGAGCTTCAGCTGCAAAACTCTATTGACCAGGTAATGGTCAGACCCAAATTCAGCTCCCATGTATGATCTGCTATTCCTAACTGGACTAGCTCATTTGCTGTTAATTAAAATATAATCTATCATATTCCTGTGCAACCCATCAGGTGAAACCCGGTCCCGGTGTTTGTAGTATGTGTCAGTTATTCGCAAACCATTAAGTTTACTTATCTGTAACAGACGTTTCCCATTGTCATTGGAACAACCAATGCCAAAGTGACCTAAAACTTCTGCTCAAAGGTCAGAGTTAGTACCAACTTGAACTGATTGATGTCACCTAGCACAAGAGAAATATCTGCTTTCTTCACAGAATTCAAAATAAAACGTATCCTTCTCGTTCTCACCAGAGTCCTCTGTGGAGGCATAACAACAGATGACATTGAAGTCTTTAATTTTTGTTTTAAATTTTGCTCTAAAAAATTTCATTTATGCAGTCATACCCTAGAAGAGCATGACTGGCGTGTCTGCTGAGAAGCAAACCTACACCTTGGAGATGCTTTCCATCTCCCTCCCTGAAAAGAGATATTTAAAGTTATTTTGAAGTATTTCACCTTTACCTCTCCATTAGGTCTCTTGCAAGCTTAAAATATCTATGTTATGGTGCTGGAATTCCTGCGTGAGGTCATCAAGAGAACAATCGCTATGTAATATCCTCGCCGTTCCTGCAGAGAGAAAATGATTAGTAGGTTTTTTAAAGAAACTAGGTTTATTGAGATAGGTAGGGCCAAGAATATCAAATAGCTCTCTGATATGGGCAAAGACCTGTTCTTCCTCTGCTAAAGGCTGAAGTCACCAATGCTGGTAGGAACTTCTGGAATCACCATTTCAAGTGGACTTTTTCAGGAGCCACATGGCCTGCCTGAGACACATTACTCCAGTTTAGAATTGACGATGCCCAACTAGCTAAATAAGGTTCAGGTACCTGCGATGGCTTTTGATTAGGATTATCCACCAGCTGATATAAGGTATCCCATGCCTCTATTCACTTAAGGCTGGCAACCCAGAAGCAAACAGAAAACACAGCGGCAGATTCTCCCTGAACAGAGAGGTATTCTATTATTATATTTAATGTGGCAAACGGAACACTAAAACTTCTGTGAATAGTGTTATGTCTTTCCAAGATATCGCCAAGTCCAACTGCCAAGGACGCTATTGCTTAGACTAGGGGTTCTCAACGTGGGCTACGCAGTAAAATTCTTGGGACTACGCCTTGAGAGCTCAAAAGTCGCTAGATCTAGTAACAAAGTCAGCGTTTTATTCCCATTGTTATACTATAACTATAGTTTTATCTATCTATACAAGGGGTACGCCAGTTACATACACATTTCCAGGGGGTAAATGAAGCATAAAGGTTGGGAACCACTGGCTTAGACTGTAATAAATTAGTCACTGAACAGTACTTTAAAAAATCTGTTGCGTTGTTTTACCTCTGAGTGGCACTTTTTTGCACACTATGGGCTAAATGGCCAGGTCGCAAGGACCCTGAAGGCTCAGAGAAGGTTGGGAGAGGGGACCCACTGGAACAGCTGTTGGGAGACAGATGTTAGCCTCCTGTCAAGGCCACCCAGTGTGTTCTTTAATGTGCACAGGGCTCTCCCATACACGGGGTCACAGATTAATATCTCATTCAACAGACGGTGGCCTTTCCAAGCCCATCGGTGTCCCCTACTGACCGTGGGCAAGGTGGATTGTTTGGTTTGGTTGTTTTACCTCTGAGCGGCACTTTTTTGCACACCATGGGCTAAATGGCCAGGTCACATGGACCCCGAAGGCTCAGAGAAGGTTGGGGGAGGGGACCCACTGGAACAGCTGTTGGGAGACAGATGGTAGCCTCCCGTCAAGGCCATCCAGTGTGTTCTTTAACGTGCACAGGGTACGGCTCTCCCGCACACGGGGCCACGGTTTAACGTCCCATCCGACGGACGGCGACCTTTCCAAGCCCATCGGTGTCCCCTACTGACCGTGGGCAGGGTGGGGAATTTTGTGGAGATAAATCTCAACGCTGACCCAGCTGGGACTCGAACCTGGGAATTACAGATTACGAGCCTAGCACGCCACCGACTGAGCCACCCCCTCCCTTAAAAAAACTGTAATTTATGGTTTTTGTTAATTTCTCGTCACTTATCAAACTGAAAACTTAAAGAATCGCATTCCTTCAATTTCAAATTGTCTCCACAGAAGCTATTTTCTTTTTGAGCTTTTCAAAATTTGCTATTGTTTTCACCTAATTTTTAACATTTTTCTAAAGATTTCAAAAAGCGAAAATTTTCCAAAATTCTCAGAATTATACATCACTTAGTCAAAGTAGAAAGTCATTTTTCATAAAACATTTTATGGCTCAAAATTTAAAATTTCGTCTATTCCGAAGCCAAAAACTTTTTATGAAATATGTGTAATGAAAATAAAGTTTTTTTTTATCCTTTAGTACTTCATAAAACATATTTTGGGTTTCGGAGATATTAGATATTATTTAGTTTTTGCAAGCTTGCACCTAAATACGAATTGCAATATACAGTGCAATAAACATGAAAGATGCAAATGTATAATACTGATTTCGTTATAAAACATATCACTTTTCAATATAATACTGAATAAAAGAGATACTTAATTTTTGTCAAATAAAATTTCCTACCTTGACAAGGTGGCATAGTCAGTAGTTTCAGACGTTGGCATTTTCAACCACTGTTCTTGGTAAGAAAGGATGAGGCTTCAAAAATTACTATGTTAAGCCATCTTTCAGTGTGAGAGCCTACCCTATGTACATATAATGGATAGCCTTTGACAAAACATTTTCCCGTTACAAATAGCAGGCGGGTCCGTCTTTCTGAGCCTTGTATCCTTATGATCTTGCTAATTAGACTAGTATGTAACAAAAAAAGTACCGCTCGGGTAACCTTTATTTTCATAAAATGTCTAATGCATCTACCAACACTGAAAGAAACTAGTTTTCATTCTGTGATGCTGTTTGCTAGTTTAAATGCAGTTCTCGTAAATCGCAAGTCCTAAGTCTTATAAAAATTATGATTTATTAATCAAATTCACTTGAAGTCAATTGTGAATAGGATACTGGCTGCCTGTGGCATATTTATTTATTTGTGTCCCTGATAACATTGTTACACAGCATAATCCCGATTAACCGTGTTAATTTAGGGGCCGATTAATACACGGATAACAGAAACAACATAATTTTACAAAACACATTTAAATATTTATATGATTAATTATAAACACATGGAAATAACAAAAATAAAATATAAACTGCAAATTACCTTTTAAAAAGTTACCATTTTCGTTTAATTTCGCCCTTTGTTTCTTCTAAATAACTGTTTTCATTTTTCTTTAAAGTCAAAGCATCTGGAGGGTTAAAATTCGCGTTGTTTTGTTTTACATATTCAAGCAAGGTATCTTTACACTGGTAAACAGTGGAATGTTTCGCTCGATTCTGAGATATATAGTCTGCATCAGTATCACTTTGAAGCTCAATTTAGAACGTTTTCCCATTTTAATGTTACTGCAAACAAATTATAGTAGAGAATCGATTTAAAAGCTAAGTTAAAAAAAGGTGATTTACAAGAGCAGAGACTACATGCATGTACTGCTATGTAATAAAATTTTGTTAATGTTAGTTCAAAACACATAATCAGTTTCTATGTTAATCCTTCACGCCTTGCTTGTACCACAAGGGCCCTGATAATCAGGATCCCAGATAATCCACTCAACGATAATCGTGAGAGAATTTATTACAGATTAAGAGATAATATTTAAATAAATCTCTTAGCTATATTAATTACAAATCATTACCTGTTCCTGGGCACCAGAATCAGACACATCTTCCTCTTTAATTAACTTCACCAATTTCTCCAGCTGGGCATCAAGAGATTCTGGATCATCAGAAGGTATGTCTGCTGATAGGGATGGGAAATTTGTGACGTTCTTAACATCAGCACTAAAGTCAGGGAACTGAGCAACTTCATCATCAAGAGGAAAAAATAGGTTCTCAGACAACTGTTGAAAGACTTCGTCGCTGAACAAGCAGTCTTCAGAATTTATGTCAGTGGCACCTTCTTCCGGCAACGGTTCATGAAATATGTGCTCACCTGAAAATAAAAAAGGCTTCTAAGCGACATCTAAGGAGAGTGTTCCAAATATGATTATTTTGGGGCATGTTTCCAAATCAGAGCCGTTATTCCAGATGGGGAGAAACTGCTCCAAACCCTGATCCACTGGGAAACCGTATCCAGGTGGCAGTCAGATAACATTTAGTAAGAACAAACTGGAACATTATGAGAAATTGCACTCTTCCACTTGCATTTTTGTTAAGTTAGGCTGTTTTACTTCTGAGCGCCACTTTTTTGCGCACAATGGGAAAGTCACAACAACCCCAAGGCCCAGAGCTCGATAGGTGATCCATTAGACAGTTAAGAAACAGATGGAAGCCTCCCATCAAGGAAATTTAGCTTGTTCTTTGAAGTGCACAAGGTATGGCTCTCGTGCAAACGAATCCACACCTTAACGGCCCATATGACGGACGGCGACCTTTACGAATTCATCTGTCTCTTCAAACTTGAGATATATTTTTATATAATGAATCTATATATCAAAAATCCAAATGATGAAAATACCCATTCCAGAGATATCGCAAAACAAATGCACACAAACAAAATGATGATAGACCATACAAAATCAAAATGCCTCGTTCATGCTCGATCAATTAATGCCAGCACACAGTAACTCCGATCACATGTGGGAAAGAACCATAATTATCGATAACAAATGTTTACAGAAGAAAGCACACACTGGAATAAATATTAAATAAGAAAAATGTACAAGCTTGACATGGATGATTGTATATCCATATGAAGATCTACTTTTTCTTAATATCATTTAATGGTAATAGGTACTAATAAAATATTACAATGTGCATTTTCCAAAATAATCCATTAATTCGAATTTCTGCCGTTAGTGTTAAAATCGGAAAATTATAAACTCATTTTCTTTGAAAACCTGCTTTCCATATTTCCCAGAGATGATTGTGCTTTCTAGTTACCGAATTAATACTTAACTGAATTAATATGCAACTATATTCCAATATTAATTGAAAGGTTAGTTGAAAAAAAAAGTTTTGTCGAGAGCGGAAACAGAACTCACAACCTTCTGAAAACATGTTAGGTGCATTCCGTATAGTAATCAATTTTTGTATTAGTAACTGTCTTCCATTGTTATAAAGTAATGACATGACATGTGAGCTATTATTGTTGAATATTTCGATAATATTCTATAAAATATTGGCATAGATCAGAAGGATTCATAAACTCATAGTTATCCCAAAAAGTAAAAATGTTTTGAAATCGTAAAGAATTTGTTTACTAATTTGCAAATTGCTCCATCAAATGCTTTACAACTTCCAAATTAGCAGGCATCAAAGACTAAGCCTTGCAACTCAATGCCAGAGATGACTGGAGATTCCATTGCCACTTTTCACATTTAATTTAGTAGATCAAATTCCTGTGTAAGAATATTAGTCTCAGTTCAGATCCAATGATCAGTTCAATAACCACTGGCTAAAGGTATTTTAATTTTGAACGTGTTAAAACCTATCAAAACTTATTATTATATAATTTATGCCATATCATATTGCAGGGGCCCCAATCTACAGCCTGCATAGGTATATCTGGCCAGCAAAACCTTGAGAATAATTTTGTCACGGCACAATTGTCATTTCCAATAAAAATCGATTTCCAAAAGTAAATTCTAATATTTTTACGTAAAATTTTATTACTAAATTTGCACATAACACAGGATAGCTATTGCAAATGAATAAATAAGGAAACGTTTAAAACTAATTAAGACAAATCGCCTTAAAATCATGATATTATTGCAGTTGCCTGCAATTCAACATTCTACGATAATTGCCATCTAAAAATACTTTACAGTGCTTAAGAAGTATTTTTTGTAATTCTGTAATTTAGTGTGCTAGAACCCAAGTTTATCTATGATTGATTGCGATTGTGACTGAATCCGATATGCTGAAACAAGAAAACGTCAAAATAATTTTGTTTGTCATTGCACCTGACAAAACAAAGGTAAATAATTTTAAATGCAACTGCTTGATAGATGTGAGTGGGAACTTGTCATAGGGGACACAGAAAATTTTATGTTTAGCAAAACTTTTCAAATATACAGAGCTTCTACTAATACAGCAGTATAATAAATACCATAAAAATACGTAAGCACTTATCAGTTTATCAAGAAAGTGAGTGGAAGGGGAACACGATGTCGGCAAAATTTGGTAACACTGAATGGATTTCTTTTTGCTTGTTAAAAAAAATATTCTAAAGTTAAATTTTTCACAACATTATTTCATTTCAAAACTCAACAGACTGTAACGGATATCAGAAAGCTATTGATCTGTTTAAGCCAGTAATATATATATTCTTTAGAAACAGTGGGAATAGAGGTAATCCATTGTTTGGTACATCTTAAAAATGCTCAGCTATCTAGCCATGACAGAAACCTCGCCTTAACAACCTTGTCATCCTTATCTCTCAATCCCCTGTATGACATTGTTTTTTTTCATACAAAATATTTACTATCTGATACAACTCTCTGTTATTGTGCTGCCAAAGCAGGCTTATTCAATTGTAAACGTTTTTTCTAAAGGCCAGTTTTTTTTTTAATTTCTAGTCTTTTCGCGGCCAATATTGAAGACATAAAAGATACGCGGGAAAGCGAAAGAATACAAAAACTAAACAACTACATTAACATATAAAATATATTATTTCTCATTGTTTTTATTCTTGACATTTCTTTTCCAAAAACAAATACATTTCCTTCTTTGTTTTCGTTTTGTTTTTCAAACATTCTTCGAGGACTGCCATTTGAGTAGCCTATGCTGCGGTTTCTAAATCTGGTAATATATATTTCTCATCCGTTTTCGTTTTTGACATTTCTTTTCCGAAAACAAATACATTGCTTTCTTTGCTTTGTTATTCATAATTTTCGATGATTGCCATTTGAGTACGTTATGCTGCAGCTTCTAAATTTGCATAACAGCATATTCGGAATGAAAATTCAAGCTATTCATTTTTTCATGCGGAAGTTAAATTGTTTGAGAGAGATAAAACATTAAAAAGGAAGTTTTATTACGATATTTCGCTAAAAAAAAGAACTTTTATTATAAATATTTAAAGATTATACAGTAGCACTAATGATCAGAATTCAAATAAAAAAGGCCTGAAAAAAAAAGACACTTCTCTCTATGAACATTGAATACCCATGTTTCCCGTAGTACAGATGTCCTATAATTTACGGCAGTAGAGTGCTTGTCAACAGCATGATAAACGACTTTATCGTCGTTAATCGTTGGATCCGCACGAGTTGCCTGACTGTTTCGATCCGCTTTGATCATACTCTATGACAGAAAGGTGAATTTGTGAACTGCAGGTCATATAACACACGGATTTGAACTTTGCCATTTATTACAGCTTATAAACAACCAGTTCATTTTTATATCCATTAGTAAGTGAATTGTCACGATTAAACTACAGGGGAATAAGAGAAGTAGTTTTATTTCATTTTCACTTCTGATATCAATACAAAATAGGAATAACTACATGAATCATACTACATAGGAAAAAATTCAGTGCTAATGTAGGGGCGGATCTTACCTTGGAGAGAGTAGGGCCCATTCCCACCGGAACTTTATAAACTCGCTAATTTTCTGATGTTCTATCTCAATAGTCACACGGTGAGACGTTTCTATACTTTTTACTAATATAAAAACGCTTTACCGAATTCAAGTCATTTTTGGTGATGCCGGGCAGTATTTCCCATAAGGCATATTAGGCACTTGCTTAGGGGCGAAGGCATAATAGAGGCACCAATATTCTAGGGTTGTGTTTTATTTATTCATGTGAAAAAATATACATCCTTTTTCAACTCGTAAAAGAGTAAAAAATATCTATTTGCAAGAATCTAAGTTTCAAGAATGATTCAATGCACACTCTCTCTCTTGACAATCTAAAGAACTTTTAATGAGCATGGATTGTGAGAATGTAATTTTGTTCATTCAGAGAGCCAAACACGAGATAAGAAAATATTTAAAAATTAACACTTTGATTTATATATTATTGCATACTGAATGTTTTAAATTATGTATATAATATTACATTAATTTTTAGGAAATTTGGTTACGAAACAGTATTATTTTTCGTTAAAATCCCACACCCGTTCAGATTATATTTTTTCTTTCGTTATGGCTACAAAATAAAGACAACAAATTTAACTGCTTTCATTGAAAACTGAAAAAAAAATGACGGTACAGAAAAAGACGCTGCTGCTTGAGCGTGCCCTAAGGGATCTTGAAATGTAAATTCGGTCCTGGTGACATGACCTAGTATTATCCCTGAATCCCTCTTGCGCTAACGACATGTGATACATGCAGTACTCTGATGGGATGACTTCTTAGAGCCATTCTCTAGAACTGTTTTACTTTCAATGTGAGCAACACAGGAATACGAAAATGTGTCTGCACAGTATTCTTTTGCTGCCAGGACTTCGCTGGCAATCTTTAAGCAACACTCAAGTCTACTAAAAAATTTTCGTTGAGATTCCCACGCTAAAAAGTTTAGAAACACGTATTTGGCTGCAGAGCGCTTCAAAAATTTGCGTTAAGTTCAGAACAAGAAAGCATAAGGTAAGAAATTCTAAAACTTTATTAAAACCATAAGTATTTTTATTTTATGAATGTAAAACTATAACAAATAATAAATAAAGCTCATTTGTTTGGATACTAAACAAGGTTTTTTATTAAGCTGCGATTCAAAAACTCGAATGACATTTAAATGCTAAAAATATCGGATAAGCAGATGATCAGATCTATTATTATCAAGAGTAAATAACCACGATAATTCTTAGTACAGCTATGTGTTACGCAATCTTTTCTGAGATGGTTATATTTGTTTTATGGGAAAGGCCTGTTCTTGCACAAGAGTTGTTAAACACAGGTAGTCCTCATTTTTTTAAGATTGCACCGGTATTTTCCATGCATCGAAAGCAGTCAGTTCATTATCATATTACTCTGAAATGATTACACAAGACCTCTCCATTTCTGCTCCGAGCAGAGGGCAGGGAGAGTCACTAACAAACGGGAAAAGGTTGGATCAAACCTTTTACTTGTCCGCCAAAATGAAAGTGCGAACCTGTTTGTGTTTGCTTTTGCCTCAGTAGCAGCTTTTGCGTCATCCAGGCATACCCAGAATCTTCCACAATTAAAAAAACGAAAATATTTAACCAAAAAAAAAAGGAGGGGAGGGGTTAATATTATATTCTTAATTTTGTTTTCCCACGTTTACGGAAACCCATATATACTTTATCCAGAGAATAACAGTTGAGAAATGCGGATGAAAGCTTCCAAGTTCAAAATAAAAATACTGATTTAAGTGTTTCCTTCCTAGTGACCGTGAACGTGTGAAACAATCTCGCACGGCGGTGGCGGCTGTTGCTGCTGCCCGTCAAGGTCTGATGATCAAAGCAAAAGTAGTGCTTCTTCTTAGAAGTTGTCTTTAGGATCTTCAACATACCAGGAAATTTCGACAGCACTTATTTGTTCATCACAACTTTCAATATACATCAATAATTTCGTCATGTATTTATAGTCTACGTTTTATTTTCAACTTTCCATTAAAAATTTTTTTTCGATTGAAAGGAACTGAATTGTATGTCAATTATGAAACTTCTAAATACGAAAAAAAAGTGGACGCCCTGCACGTGAAACCCTGAAAAATACCAATAAATAATATACTTAACTCTTAAAAGCGATGGAAAACTGCATGAAGTATTCAATCTTTTTCGCTTTTTATGTTTTCTTTGCGTGAAGAGAATTTTTGTCTTAGGTACTTCTTACATTTAAAAAAAATTAAAATCAAAAATAGGGGAAAATAAAATAAGAAATTATCACGAATAATTGCGCCCAAATGAACTTGAAATCGAAAAAAAAAATAGAAACGAAACGTTAAGATACCATAGAAACGAAATAAAGAACACTTGAATACTACAGCCATGCTCCGGATATAATTATTTTTACCCGATTAGTAATAATTAGTTCACTGTAATTAAATGGCGCCAAATATCCACTGATAATATTTAAATGGTTAATCCAATTTTGTTTATAAGTAGGATAACGTGTTCGCACTGATTTTATTTTCGAACAGAATTCATTTAGAACAATTCCAGTCTGAAATAAATACTCCCTTCTTAGCAGAAAAGTAAGGAAATGATATTAAATTGAGGATCCAATTCTGTCGCTTTTTCTAATGAGTTGAGCTTGTGGGCGTGTTCATTTGAGAAATCCGTGTGGCTAGGTAAATAATATCAGGAACTGCTGAGAAATATTAATATTTGCTAAAAAATATTACCTCACTGTCTTCATAATACGGTGATGATCCAAAACACCGTTATATATGATATTTATGAATCGAATAGATGTGTTGCAAAGCACTATTACATGGACACGTAAGAATTTGGATATATTACAACTTTTAGACTACTTCTTTATCAGACAAGTTAAAGATTTTAATTTTTTCATTATCAAGAACATTCATCAGATCAGTGAAGCGTGCATGGCAACCTTTGAAAGCAATTGAGACAATGCGACTGCGCAAATGAAGTATCGACAATTCCCTTAACTCATTGGTTGATTGCGCTATCAATTACGTGTCAACAGACCAATCTCACAAATCATTGATTGATCACCAGTGACCTACGAGATTATGATTGATTGACATGTAATTTAAATAATTCAATCATCCAATGACATAAGAGAACTATCGATTTGTTAACTGCTTCCAAAGTTGTTTACCCGCTCCGACACTAATAGGACAAGCAGTTCTTCTAGTTCCCTGATGATATAATAATAATAAAAGCGCCAGTGGCTTAGAGGGGCGGGGGTCTAAAATATTTCTTTACTAGAAGAGGTATGGATGTACCAGATACTGGAGCGATTACCTATGCTCGACATATTTTTCTTAAGAGTGAATCTCAATTTTTTTTTCGCTATTTGCTGCAGAGCTAGAGAGGATCAACATCCCGACTCTGGATTTGTTTACTGCAGTAGCTCCAAAATTTGATTATTTAACGTTGATATCGTACATACGTTATACTACTACTTTAAACTTACAATTACTTTTAAGTGATGAAACAGTTGCGAACCGAGCTCTACCGCAGACACTTATAAAATAAGACAGGTGAGAAAGGTTTTACGGTAACATTCTTAAGTTAAAACTTATACAAAAAGCAAGTGAAGGGAATAACAAAAAAAAAGGTGAAAACACTAGCCAACGCTTTAAAAAGATTGCTTTTGCTTTTAAGGTTAAAATATGTTATTTAAATGCTATTTTTCAATTGGATTTAAGATGTAGAAACTTCATTAGAGGCATAAAGTCACAATGATGCAAATTGGATACTCAATTCTGAAACTGAGGAACAAATTTCTCAAACAACGAAATTAATAAGATTACTGACAAATTAAAATGTGTACACAAAATTTTTTCTTAGCAGTCAAATTTAGCTAGGAACAGTTTTTTTTTTAATACATAATTTAAACAGTAAATCACTCTTATGCAAAATAATTGGGAAATTTTTAACAGTTTTAATACTGTACTATCTTAATCCCAACTAAAGGTGTATTTTTCATATCACTCACATGCTTACACATATATTGATAATTCAGTAAAAACATATTCCGCCACATGTTAACCACTAGTCCAACTGTGAACTATTTATACATCAAATTACATACTTCAAAGAGTGATATTTGAAAACTTAGCCGTGTCAAGGTTATGGAGTTCGCAGACATAGGAGGTGAGAGACAACTAAGACAAGCATCCTCTCCTCTGTGATTAAATCACGCCCGCAAAACTGGAAACATCCTTAACTGCCGAAGGCAACTCATAAAGGAAATGCGGTTTTTAAAGGCTTTTCTGTAGCAATTAAGGGCTACTTGTCTAATAAATAAATAGGGCCAGGTCAAACCCAGGATATGCATGTTGCAAAATGGTTTTCTTCCCGTGTGAGAGCTTTATGAGCACTAAATAAATTGTGAACTAATAGGAGGATTCTCCCTTTTTAGCATTCCAGTAACAAATTACCTTGCAAAACTGGCTTCTGCGATGCATTTCGTAATAAGAAACTCGTCAGTTGTTTTGCATCGCTGCGCATACTTCAAAACCAGGAATCTTGATCCTGTAGGGCTAACATTTGGTTCCTCTGGTATATCTATATATCTGAAAAGAGAGCGACGTATATCGGCCATACCATATACAAAATAAGTCATTTCTTCGGCAAACAATAAATTTCACCATGGATAGCTATTTGCTATGAAAGCCATGTAGGAGTTTCTTATATGTAAATAGCCACAGAGAAGAACTTTGAAGATGGCGAGGCCTCGGCAGAAAGACAACACAGATATCCATGCCTTGACTGTGATTAAAATCAGGTCCCTTTATTCCACAGTCAAACATGCTAATCACTCGACACTGGGTATAGGCACATGGTTCATGTGTGAAGGAAAAGATTACTGCGATTCCGCACCGCAATATACTTGCTTCATTACATTATAGTATAAAAAAATCAAATATATGTTTAAAAATACCAAACACGTTTGGCTAATGCCATTTAATTTCAGTGAAAAGCCATATTCGTAGCTTTTTAACTTTTAACTCTTTACGAAACAAATAGACTGAAGAAAAGTTGAAACCTAAATTAAATATGAATCTTGTTTTTTAACAATATTCATTCACCTATTAGAGTTAGGGAAATTGGAATGATTGATAGCGTCTTTCACCTGAGACAGTTTGTCCGGAATGGAAGAAACACCAAAGGAATCATTACAAAAATTTCTAAAAAATTTTACTTAAGTAATATACGGTTTGATATGTAAAATGGAATTATTTACGTACCAATCAACTTTTTAAATAAATTATTGTGACTGATAACATGCTATCAAATATTACGAAAAGATTTAAACTAGAGTACTAGTATTGTTAAATAACTAACGTAACGACATAGCATATGAGAAATCCTACAGTTATGAGTTAGGTGTCAAATGAAAGCTCATATGAGGATTGTTGTAAACTACTTCGAATTATATCTCCTACCATTCTAGCCCATCCCCCAATAAAGGGGAACGGAAATTTCGCGGGGATCGATCGAGTTATATCCCAATTAAAGCTTGTGACGTCTTCAGTGTAGTTGGCTTGGGTTGTTTTACCTGTGAGCGGCACATTTTTACACATCATGGCTAAATGGCCAGGTCACAAGGGCACCGAAGGCTTTGAGAAAGTTGGGGGAGGGAACCCACTGAAACAGCTGTTGGGAGACAGATGGTAGTCTCTCGTCAAAGCCATCCAGCATGTTCTTTAACGTGCACAGGGTATGGCTCTCACGCACACGGAGCCACGGCTTAACGTCCCATCCGACGGACGGACAGCTTTTCCAAGCCTATCGGTGTCTCTTATTGACCGTGGGGCAGAGCGGGGAATTTTGTGGAGCTAAATCTCAACACTGGCTCAACTGGGACTCGAACCTGGGAACTGCAGATTACGAGTTTGTTTCGATGACAGGTTTGGGGCTTTTAACAGTGCCTCCCGATGTTTGAGATTAGAACATTAATTCGTGCTGAATGGATTTCAGTGTCAACAATTTTTGCAACGTCCTGGGGACGAATGAATAAAAGAAATCACTATAGTGGTCTAATGAATTCACTAAGGCACTTGATAATACTTTAACAAAGCTTATTTTATATGAAACTTCAAGGTGTTGATAATAATTAAATAACTCATTTGTGGTTTCTTTCATACCGCACTAGTAACTGGTTTTCAGCTAATTCCGTTGCTAGGAAACGGCTTTTTTTTCCAACTCAGATGATAACTAACTTTGCAGTTCCAACAATAAATGATGTGAGTACTTCTTTTAACTATTTAACATTCAGATCAAAATCCTTCTGATCCTACAGTAAGATCACTCATAATCTATCCACATCCTCATATAGATCAATCGAAAGGCGCTCACTCTGCTCTCCAACTCAAAAAAAAATTACTACTTGAAAAATCCAATGCAATATCATCTGTATAGGACGAGAGAATTTACCTCTTCTCTCCCTTGAAAAATGTGCCTTCTTCCTACTAGGACTATATGCGAATCTGCAGATATTAACGTCAAAGCTTTGAATTTATTTGCTCCCATTAACCTAAGGTGGATTTTTTCCCCTCCGCAGGTCCTTTTTTGCACACAATGGGCTAAATGGCCACGTCATAAAGACCCAAGGGTTCAGAAAATTTTGGAGATGGGATTCCACTGGACAGCTGTTTGAAGACATGGTAGCCTCCCATCAACGCCATCCAACATGTTCTTTAACTTGAAGAGAGCATAGCTCTCCTGCACACGGAGTCATAGTAATGTCCCATCTGGCCAACCGAGATCTTTCCAAGCCCCAATGGCAGTTATAAGGAAGGGGCCAGGGAGGTCATGGGCCCTTGTAAGAGACTTGCAAGTGTTGTTTTTAATAGCCAGTGATTTTTGCATTCCTGAAGGGATTAGCTGCCCAGGGTTTCATCACCATTTTCTTATTCAGGAAGGAAAACGACGCCATCAATACACCAGAGGCTAAATGACAAATTGCTAAAAAGAACTTGTTTTTTTAGCACCAAAACTTTAGTATTGGCCTAAATAATCCAATATTAAAAGTTAAGAGTTCCTTTCTACAAAGTCCTTCATACATCCCGATATGGCCAAAAGATATACAGATAAAGAGCAGTACAGACTCGAGACTTATGACCGCCCCAGACAAGTCCATTGGTGTCTCCTTTCTCAACGAGGGCCGATGGGGATTAGGGGAAATAAATCACAACGCTGACTCAATTGTGGTCCAAACCTGGAATCAATTTAGAGCTTGGTGCGCTACCGACTGACCCAATCTCCGCCATCACCCCCCACTAACTTTGGGCAGATGCGACAAGTGCAGAACCTTGTACTCACTCATGTGTGTCTTGAAACGCACAACAACCTCAACTTGCGTCACTCACTCACCATAAAAACATTCTCATATCTAACCCATCAGTGCCATGCATAGTGCAGCTCACGTCAAACTCACTGCAGATTCATTCCAGCTAATATACCCCACCTTTGTCTTTTCTTCTAACAAACAACTACATATTTGGTTACAATTACAATCGACGTTCCAGCAACGAGAGTCAGCAAATAAAAGAGTTTATGAACATAAAAAAAAATGACACAATAACAATATTCCTAATAAGACTTCTTAAAGAAATCACTCAAAATCACTAAGGAAAAAACTATTATTGCATATATACACACTTTCACTAATTAACTCCTGGAGTAGTAATTATTAATAAACGCAATCACTGACTTTCAAAGATAGATGCGTTCTTCAAAAACTTCGTATAAAGCGAAATCGTATTAGTTGGATACCTCATGAAAAATAATGTAAATAGAGCGAGAGGGGGTCATTTCGGAATACTAACCTAATTAATATATTTTTCAATTTATTCCTTTATTATGATTGCCTTTTCATCAGTGCTCTGTCAATTGAACCCATAATAGTTCCAGAATCAGAGCTTGCTGAATCAATAATGCTAAAGATTTTTTTTTTTCATTTGCTTCAATGCAGTCAGTCATATAGGAAATCAAAGTTAACAACTTCTTCACATCGTTGATATCCGTGATTCATCTGTCATTATAAAGTATGTACAGGGGCGGCTCGTCTATTAGGCCACCTGGGCCTAATAGAAAATGGTGGTGAAACCCTGGGAACCCCACGAAAAATAATCACAAAAAATAATAAACGAATTTCAAATTTAGTATTCATAATTTGTCATATCTAAATCAACAAAATATCATTTTTATATTCGTTTTATAATCATTATTTGTCGTGTTACGTAGACAATCACAGCATTACTTTGTGAATAAGGTCTTTCGTCGGCTGCTTTCGTATTGCCAATAGGAATTTTAACATTACGGCCACCGTAGGGAATCTTGGTATTATCTATTATAACGTTTACACAAATGCGCATGTGTTGAAATACGATAACACTGAACTGCAGGAGCTAGGTCATCTTTTTGTAGTGGCCCGCGACACTTGATTCTACCGGTGCAACCAATAGTTGAAGATCTTGTTACTTAGAGAATATTTTCATTTGACTGTGGCAGGCTCAACAAACCTAAACTTTCCTGACAAGATGTGTTTAAACTGGGTTGCCAACTGTTTATTTTGCCAGGGGGAATGCTTATGTATGAAGAATTTGGAAACAACATTAGGGTATGAAAATATAAAAAGTGTTGAACATTTGGTCTACAGGAGAATGCTGATATTTCATTTTAACATAAAAGTCTATCAGTAATTCGTAACTCAATCGACTAAATGCAGTGTCTTTTTGAACTTGCAACTTAAATGTCTCCAGTTCGATCTCACCCACTGTCATAGATAATCGGAATGAGAGTCAAAAAATAGTAAACCTATATATTAGACATTATTATCACGAAGAGCATTTTAAAATACCATTAAGGCAGAGAGGAAAAATACGTATATGTATAGGTTATTATTACAGTGGAGGGGCAAAATATTAAATTGAACCAGAAAGAGCATGAACATCTTTTAAAGTTTTTTTTGTTCAATAATGCGTTTTGAGAATAGCTAAAAAAAAAAGACTATTTGCATTATAAAAGCATTTTCGGTACTATTCGGTTCAATTCAATATCATGCATCTCCCTAATTTTTTTCCTGCATCTGTGCCCCGCCTGTAGTAATAGTCAAGGTTCCCCACTAAATATTTTAGTCATGAATCACTACTGGTAATATGTGATTTAAGAAATGTGAGTTACAGTTAAACACTGGGTCGATGAATTCTTTATCATCACAATCATTCAGAATTTCAGCAATGCAGGTCAGCAAGCTCACTCGCTATAGTTTTGCTTAGTATCATTGAAGAGTCACTGATTTTCAAAAAGTCACTGTTTCAGAGAGTTGTCTTGTAGCATGAGTAGGAAAATCAATTTAATTATTCATACTATGTGGGAATGTTTAATCAGAGTAAGAACAGGTTTGTAAATTAATGCACTGTATGAGCATGTTTCTTGGATTTAGAAGAATTTTTTTTTCCTTTCCTGTATTTCAAAGTTGCTTTCAAATGTTAGTAAAAATAATTCTTATGAAGACACCATCTGTTCAGTACAGTGTCTCGACTCTATATCAGTGGTGCACAATCTGCACTCCGCAAGCATTTATGTTGATGTCAAAAATTTAAATGATATTTAACATAATTTATTATTATTGTTACAAATTTTTAAATAATGCAATGATTTCTGTAATTTTTTTCGTGAAGTACTGCGTTTATGTGTAAAGTTATGCCATCGCATGTTCTCCATGTTGAAATTTTTCTTACTACGGCTTGTAGGCTCAGAAAGTATCTCTTATTCGGTCTGTTAAAGGGAAAGGTTGTGTACCACTACTCTACATTATTCTTTAAATGGATATATCAAAATATATAGGGTGACCAGATTTCAATTGACCAGGACATAATCACATTGCATTATGTCCTGGTTTCAGCTTTCTGAAACAGCGACTGTTTAGTAAATGTTCCAATTTCAGTTTACCGAAACTAGGGCATTTCTTCTGAAAAATGTAACCTAGGGCTATGCCAAGGCATGGGCAGATGGGGCGGTCAACCAGAGCACCAATGGCAGAAGGGTGCCGCATAGGGCTTAATCAAATAATGAAAACCGATTTTCTTTGCTTTTCATTTACTACACTTCATAATAATAATTCAAGTTGTCTAAGTAATCATACTTGAAACTGTAAAATATTTTAAAATATAAAATCATAATTCTTTAGATCACTAGGTCCATAATTTAGCCTTTTTTTTCAGTTTAAATGATTATATATTATCTTCTAATTACTTATGGCTGAATTATTTTTTATTAACATATTTTATGAAAACATTTTTTTATCAACAATGAATATGGGTTTTTAAAATGAACTAAATTTATACTTGCATAAGTGCAATTTTTTTCCATTCATTAAATTTGAAAGGTGAGAGGGCACCAAAAGAGATAGGAATGGCACTGGTGTAACCCTACAGAAAATTTAACTAAAGCACTCTTACAGTGGCACAAAAGGCGTGACGAATAATTCGCAATAGGTGGGAGATGGGAAGGGAAATAATTTACCCAATCTAAACGTGTAGAGTACAGATTGCATAAGAAAATTGAAAATAAGTCTAGGTCTCACAAAAATGTGACTTTTCTTATAGTATGACTAATTTGAAGCCTGCACATACAATACTTGCCTTACCGCATGTTCATATGCAAATTTACAAGTTCATACCTCGGCAACAACATTAAACTACACTGCTAGCATGCACTGTGGTGCTCAGTAAAAACTGCGTTATTTGAAAAAAAAAAAGTCCATATAAATTAAAAAGCATAAATATAGCGACCATGTTATTCCAAAAATGTGTTCATTAAATCCACACATAAATCGCAAGTCGACTGTAGGTCGTCACAAAAGACCAAGTCAGTGTCACAAAAATGTTTTGGGGCAATGGGGCAATTCTCTAAAAATCGGATATCTGGCCACCCTAAAATATAGCCAATCATTAATAGAATATTACAGGAGATATCCTGCAAATATGGGACTCATGAATATTTAGCTGAAAGAATTGAGTTTGACATGAGTGAGAAAAAACCCACGTATATAGTCTATCACGCTCTCGGAGTTATATATTAATAATTCAATAGTATCACAGGATTTATTATTGAATTATCGATATTATGCTGAGAGCATGACAGTCTATATATATATATTTATTAACACCTCTGAGGTAACTTTGGTTTCCATTCCCAATAGATGGTATTATAAATGAAAAATATATCCATGAATAATTTATAGTCACAAATAGCGGAAGAAATTTAGCCATTAACAATTTAGTGCTTAAAACACCTGGCATGCACCTGGGAGACATGGGTTCAAGCCCCACTCAAGGCGAAACTAATTTTTTTTCAACTAACTATTGATGATAGTTTTCGACTATGGTAGAAACTCAATCAGTATCACTACTCTCTATCTTTAGTCTATATTTCTGTATAACAAACTGCAGATCTGATTTCTGGAATACATCTATTCACCATATAAAAGTTTATTTACAAACAGAATAATATACACCATCACTAAATAATTTTAAAAACACTCTTATTGTTATCTTTTAAAACTTATTTTGCTCTCTCTGAGCGGTACTTTTGAACATACTATGGGCTAAATGACCAAGCCACAAGGACAAAGGGGTAGGCGAAGGAGATACTAGACAGTTATTAGGAGACAGATGGAAGCCCACTGTCAAAGTAATTCAGTGTGCTCTTTAACATGTCAGGGTATGATGCTCACTGTTTACATCTGACAACTTATATTCCATCTGACAGACTGGCCTTTCTAAGCCCATCTGATATTCTTTCTCATCAAAGCAGAGCAGAAATTAGTAGAGAAAATCTCAATGCAGGAAAAACCCTACTGAATTGTACTTCTTAATAGTAATTAATGATTCCCTAATAGCTCTCACATGGGCTTATGAAGCACAACAGGATTTCCTACGAATGTCCAAACATCTAGGTTCTAATAAAACCATCTACATACTTTCAAATATTATATCAAAGAATGTTTGATAATAAGCTAGTAGCAACATTCGTTATTGTGTTTGGTTCTTTAGTTCAATGCCGATTTTAGGAAATATTCCCTAATTTTTGTTACAAGGTGTACTATAAAAAAAAAGACATTTAATTAGGGAATCGTACAGGGTGGGTTGTGGGTTGTTTTATCTCTGAGCGGCACTTTTTTGCACACCATGGGCTAAATGGCCAGGTCACAAGGACCCCGAAGGCTCAGAGAAGGTTGGGGGAGGGGACCCACTGGAACAGCTGTTGGGAGACAGATGGTAGCCTCCCGTCAAGGCCATCCAGCGTGTTCTTTAACGTGCACAGGGTATGGCTCTCCCGCACACGGGGCCACGGCTTAACGTCCCATCCGACGGACGGCGGCCTTTCCAAGCCCATCGGTGTCCCCTACTGACCGTGGGCAGGGCGGGGAATTTTGCGGAAATAAATCTCAACGCTGACCCAGTGGGACTCGAACCTGGAAACTACAGATTACGAGCCTGGCGCGCTACCGACTGAGCCACCCCCGCCCTCGTACAGGGTGACTTCCCCTAATGCACCCTTTGAATTCAACACTGGTTTTCACTGCAATATTTTACTAATATAGTAGCCATGACAAAAGATTTTAACTTATCATAATAAATATAATTCATGGATATAATAGACTTGTCTTAGGGGCAGGCAACTCAGGCAAGCATCTAAGGCATCCAACCTCTCTTTTGTTTGGCTATATGTGACATACATAAATCCATATTTACAGATTCTAGAATGCAAATGTGTTAGATTTTGTGTAATGATCATCCATACAAATTATGCACCACGAAAGATATTCAAAAGGGAAACAAGTAGCAAATGAGAAAGGAATATGCCAAAGATTTTTTTTTTTTGCTTGAAGGCCATTTATTTAATACATTGTATTTATTTTGTCTTGATTAGAGAAAAATAAAGTAAGCCTGTTCTCAAATTTCTGCTATTCCAAAGCTTATTATTTTGGTCTTAACTTAATTTAAATGCTAATATCATTTCATATGCCAGATAAATTTTATTTCTGTCCCTTTTTGATGCAGACACTGTTGAAAATTCTACCTTGCATGGTAAGTAGATGCAAAAAGTAAAAACACTTTACTTCTGCTCTACAAGATCATAATATTCATCTTCTAATACCCTACAAGAATCAAATGATAGTGGCTTGAATCTGTAAGCAATGTTCTCTGCAAGATATCATTCATTTTTTATTGCATTATTGTATTCTATTGATAAGTATTTCTGGCATATTGCATCAAAAGGTTTTCAAATCTGGCATAAGAGGGAATTAAAATATTTTTGATACTCCCTCTCCATTTCAACAACTGTCAGCCTTTGGATTACTTACTCCCACCCTCTCTTATGTAAGAAGATATAAGATTCAATGGCAACCATTTCCTATAAAAAATTCAAAAATCTGAATTTTTTTAATTCTTTTTCTCTGAATTAATGATTTCTCTGTCACTCCTTTGCTTTCCCTTCTGTTTATTACTTTAGATGCATTTATTTCTATGACCACATCTATATCTCCCAAAATAATACTTATTACCATCACTGAAGACATATATCACACCCATTGTATCAAAGGCACACTGTTGAAAATTCTTTAATGGCAACCATTTCCTATAAAAAATTCAAAAATCTGAATTTTTTAATTCTTTTTCTCTGAATTAATGATTTCTCTGTCACTCCTTTGCTTTCCCTTCTGTTTATTACTTTAGATGCATTTATTTCTATGACCACATCTATATCTCCCAAAATAATACTTATTACCATCACTGAAGACATATATCACACCCATTGTATCAAAGGCACACTGTTGAAAATTCTTTAATGGCAACCATTTCCTATAAAAAATTCAAAAATCTGAATTTTTTAATTCTTTTTCTCTGAATTAATGATTTCTCTGTCACTCCTTTGCTTTCCCTTCTGTTTATTACTTTGAAGTAATAAACAGAAGCCAGTGCTAGCAAATGGCTGAAGCATGAGGTGCATTTTTCTCCCTTTGATTTTTCTGAATGTCAAAAGTTTAGATTCGACTTTGAAGTTGCTATTTACAGCAACATTGACTTAAACTGAAGCATCAATGTTCTTGTAGTTCAGTTGACATATCTAAAAGAAGCCCCTTCTAAAACTACCCCTATATCTGCAACTCTATTATGGATACTCTTCATTCTCTTCCTTCTTTGTTTTAAGTTTTTCAACAGTACTGACATCAACTGATGCACTAACCATTTTTCATCAGATCCTTTAATTCAAAAAGAACATCTGTTTCTTTTTTGGTACCTTGCAGATGTTGAGAAGTGACAAGAAGTGAAATGCATGTTTATGAGTTGAAACATCAAACAGTTTTGTTTTTCATGAATAGTTAGCAGAAAGAAACCAAGTATCGCCATGAGTGGGACTCAAGCCCACATCTTCTGACTAAATGTCAGCTAACCATTAAACTATCAGTAGCTAATTGTTAGTCTAATCATTAAACTATGAGTGTTTAAATTGTTTCTCAGTAAATCGTGACTATAAACCTTCCCAATTTTTCCTTTTTTTTTCTTTGTTCATGGTGCCATCTATGTCACAAACAGACAACCAAGTTGTCTCAATGATGTTAATAAATAGATAGTCAATCATGCTCTTGGTGTTGTATCAATAACTCAATAGTAGAGTAACACAGGATATATCCTCTAAACATGGAATCCATGGCAAAACTCAATTTTTTTAGCTAACTACACTGCTGGCCATTAAAAGTGCAACACCAGGAAAGACAAAGAGATATCAAAGCCATATTTAGTGAATATATAGCTTATGTTACAAGGATCAAATGATTACAAATACAACTTGGTTATACTAGTGGAATACAAAGAAATCAGTATTTTGTGTAGCCACCATGAGTGGCAATAACCGCTGCTACACAGTCTGGCATTGAGAGGATGAGATGTCGGATGTGTGTTTGGGGAATGTCAGTCCATGCAGTTTCGATATGTAGCCAAAGCTCATCTGTTACAGCAGCTGCTGGTTCTGGTGTCCTAGTTATCATGAGATCATGGACCAGACATGTTTATTGGGGACTGTTGGACGATGCATGCCACATGTGGTCGAGCATTGTCCTGTTGGTAAATGGCACCAGAGAGCCCCTGAAGATAAGGTACGACCACAGGCTCCAACACCTCAGTGATGTAATGCTGGCTGTTCAAAGTATCAGTAATGCATACGAGGTGTGTGAGTGAGTGGAGTCCAATGGCACCCCATACCATAACACCAGAGGCTGGACCTGTATGGCACTGCATCATGCATGTCTCACTGAGCCTGTCGCAGCGGTATAGTCAGATACGGATTTGTCCATCATGGTGCTGCATACTGAAGTGGGATTCATCTGAAAAGATGATGTGATGCCATTCACACATCCATGCACGACATTCTTGGCACCATTGCAGTCGCATAGCCTGTGCTGTATAGTCAATGGTAGCCAAAGCAATGGTAGCCAGCAAAGATGCTGCTGAACCATCATGATGTTGAACCATACATGCAGACACTGGTTGATGTGCAACACACCCTAACTGTTGAGCTAAGGTGTTTGATGTGGCTGTATGATCACTGAAAGCCATGCACAAGAAATGTCTGTCCTCTCGTTCGTTTGTGACAGGGCCATTGAAATCCCTCATCGGTGAGTTCGTTCCTCTTCTAACTGTTGAGCTAAAGTGTTTGATGTGGCTGTATGGTCATTCAAAGCCATGCACAAGAGATGTCTGTCCTCTCGTTCGTTTGTGTGACAGGGCCGTTGAGATCCCTCATGTCAGTGAGTTCGTTCCACCTCTACCCACTGATGCCATATTCTCATCACTGTGGCAGCATTCCGTCCAACATGAGCACCAATGTCTTGATACAATAATCCGCCTTCCCATAATCCCACAATTCTCCCTCAATCAAAGTCTGAAACCTGGTCATATGGATGCCGTGTTCTTCAATGGGGCATACTTGATCCTTTAGTGTGCAAGAACTGTGAGCAAACACAATTCCAGTGCTTTACACCTGCTCTTTGCAATCTCCACTTATACGACTTCCAAGGGGCATTACTGTCACATGTGATTTGCGTATGTATTGCGTTTTGAATCATTTACATGTTCTCCCACACATCTTGCATATTTTTTTTTTGGGGGGGGGGATGAGGATGACGTGATGAGGGACAACGTGATGGGACACGTGATGAGTTCTTCCTGGTGTTGCACTTTTAATGGCCAGCAGTATATTAATGAGTCTCATATTTATACGATATCTCCTGTGCTACTCTACTATTGACATTTCGTTTTTGCCATTTTGTAATACCACTAACACTTTTGCCCACATTTTTTTCAGTCTCATGCAAAGTTTTTATACAATTTCACAATTCTCTTTATAAGCACAGAGACTCTTTATTATATAATCACATAACATGATGGGAAGTGACACAGTACACTACATCTTTTCTACTTTTATGGTAATTATTTTTGTAGCATCATTACACAAAAGTAGCATCATTATACAAAATTACTGCACCACAGTAACAGTAGAGTATTTATAGTATACCAGTATTGTAATTAGCCCATAACAAGGTAGTGGCCCCAGAGGTCTGGTAAAAAATAGTTAGATGATACAAAATTTAACAAAATTAAGATTTAAAAAAGGGATTTTTCTTTTGTGTGTGTGTATTTAGTTGTTTTTAACACTTTATTATCATATTACATGTCATTTTCAACTTTGCCAATAGTAAATAAAGAATATTGCTATGTTAAATTTATTTCTATCCCTCACAAATGCTTTTCATTTTGCATCTCTTCCCTCTCCCAAACGTCTTCTGACATGTAGGCAGACACTAAATACACTAAAATATGCTCCAACACACTAAACAAAAATATACTCCATCACGTTAGTAGTATATATCTGCACTAATGGTGGAACAATACTTCTTGGGCAGTGGTGCAAAATATTCAGCATGAACAATATTGCCCCTGAACAGCACAATTAACAAAATGGCACTACATTTTTATCTTTACTTTTAAGGCCTTTTCAGACAGTTATTAGCGATGAGTTTTTATTACCATGGTGCAGTTATTTTTGTATCAATGCAATTGATAAATCTTATTATCAGATTCTAACAGGATTTGCTTATCAGTGTCTCCTTTCGCCTTTCTAACAAGGAAAGATGGGGGTTAGTGAAAAAAAAAAGTCACACAAACACAATCAAGACTCAAAGCTGGGAATATCGAGTTGCAAGTCTAATATATTACTAATTGAGTCAACTTCCGTCCCCTTTAGTAGAGTCAAAGTACAACATTCATTTATTGATTTGTAGAACTCCATTTGAAGGTGAGAGAGGGAGACATGCACTTCATTTCCCCCATGATATTTCTGACCCTGCATAGTAATCTATAAGTTTCAAAGTGAGGCAGCAAACAGAACAATGAATCCATGGATAGAAACTATGACAAAGGAAGTGCAAGGAGGTGATGGGTCAATGATATCAGCAGGTTTACTTAAGAGAACTTGGAAGTAAAAAATGTTTTCTCAAAAATTATAAATGCCAATCAACAGCCATTTTATATCTTAAATGGACGTTTTTTCTAATTTTGACAGCTAGTTTTGAAAACTCAAAAATTCCCATCTAAGAACAGAATCTTAGGTATAATGGTTTTATAGAAATAACGTAATTTTTAATTTTAGATATTACACTGTATGCTCAAATATATTGTTAGATTATTTGTATATTACAATTTATGTATATAGACCTTTGTATTTTTACAGCATAAACCTTAATTCTACTTGAATAATATGTCTAAGTACTTTAGAACTCTGTGTTAATACATTTATATTTAGACAGTGAGACTTAATAGCATTCATCTGAGGCAAGATACTTGTCTACAGATTAAATTTATTGCATTTTATTCCTACACATATCAGTGGACAAATGTGACAGCTGGATTCCAGCAGCATGAAGATGAAAACTAAGTTTTTTCCCTATCCAAACTGGGTCTAGTAGAAAATACTGCTAAATTACAATGAAGATATTGTGCAAACAGAGAACTGGTAAAATGGTGTGACAAAATATATACTTGGTTGGTCATTTGCCCAAAGAAGAAAAAAATGAGTAAAACAGCCATGACCTTTGTGGAGCCAAGAAAGTACAACTTCCATGATTGTGCTTTTTATACATAAGAACCTATCACAGCTGGACAGCATACTTGATTTGAAACAATTTTTTGTTAGTCTGTCACAATCAAGAAGCCTGCCACTGTGTCTATTAGCTTGATGGTAAAAATCTAAAGTCCCTGTATAGTATTAATAGTAGTGGGCAGTACAGTACCAGATAGGGAAAGTCAACCAGGTAGTAACAGCTGCCAAGCCTGGCCCAAAGGGCACCAACAAAACTGAATGGTGGAAATAACAGACAGCAGATAAGAATTGCACTGAGGCACCTGCCTCAGGTGCAAAGCTGGAAAAGGTGCATGAGCAACAGCATTGTCTTTTTATGAAAAATTTAATTACTTAAAAATTATGTCTTTCAAAATTTCCAGATATCTGTAATATATTTAGAAGTATTATCAATTTATTCCTAAAAATACACACACACATATATATACAGAATCTATATAAAAATCATATTATATTTAATAATTACTATTATTTGCTATTTTCTTTTCATTATTCTATTTTATAGGTAATTTTTTTCTTGTTTAGAAATAAGACATAATATTATTAGGCATTAGTCCTAAGTATATGCTTTACAGTTACTATTTTAAAAATACACATATATATATACACCCAATTCTGTTTTTACATAGTTTTTTTTACACGATTTTGATTTAACATGGTTTAGGAAAAAATTCCAGTTCTCTTTTACACAATTTATTTTGATCTAACACGGTTTAAACAGTGCCTTTTTAAAAATCTCCATTTGAATTTTATTCTGAAAAAATATTCCTATTCAAGAAAAAATTCCTAAAATTTATATTTATAACAAGATGGCGCTTTTATGGTCACATTTTTCGAAGTAGTTTTAATTTTGAAAATGTACTATAGATACAGATTTTGTGCACTAAAATCTCGAAAATAAAAACTACACTAACATAACTACACAACAAGTATTCTCTATATTATTCTCTATTTTATGGAAAAATTGTACAAAACCTACTTCATTCAGAATAAAGAGGCAACATTGAGTTGCAGGAATTCCCCTCAATTTTATCTTCAATACATACGTTAGTCTTGGTCTCTCATTTCATGTTTAAAGCTAGAAGTGTTTAGATGTTTAATAGATGATATCGAAAAATATTTTGTTTTTTGAAGTTTTGTGTGCGTAATATAAATTTATAAAATTTTGCTGATAGGTAATTTACAGTTTTTCATCATCTGAATTATTAACTACAATTCAAATATTTTTCGTAAGCCTTACCACGATGTCGGATAATTCAACTATACAAAAGCAGAAAAGGAAAGCTATCTCTTTGGATACTAATATCCAAATTTTAGATCGTCTTGCAACAGGAGAAGGTTCAACATCCATAGATAAATATTTTGGTTTCAACGAAGCTACTGTAAGAACCATCAAGAAAAATGAAGATGCTATTAGAAAATCTGTGCTTCCTGGAATAAATAGATGTAAATACCATGAAACAGATGGCATTATGAATATATAAGCAGATACAAGAAATGAAACCAACCACATCAGCTCAGTTAAACAAAAATTACGAATTTTCTGCAAGTACATGTTGGCTTGCAGGATTTTCTTAAAAGACATGCTGTCATAATATAAAGATAAAAGGTGAAGTTGCAACTGCAGATGAGCCGGCTGCTAAAGAATTTTGTCCAAAATTGGCCCAAATCATTGAAAATGGTGGATACACTCCTGATCAAGTTTGGAATGCAGATGAAACTAGACTTTTTTAGAAAAAAAAAATCCTGAGTAGAACCTACATAGCAAAATCACAAAAAAATTTTGGTGGCTTTAAAGCAGCTAAGGATTGTGTGACTTTTCTATTTTGCAGCAACGCTTCAGGAGATCATATGTTAAAACTGCTGCTCATCGATCAATCCTTAAGACCACGGTCAATGAAAAGTGTAGATTTGAATAAATTGCTAGTGTATTGGATGGCAAACATCCAATACACTACCAATTTACAACAGCTACAAAAAATATTTTTAATGTATGGTTCCATAAATGTTTTGCTCTAGAAGTTAAACGCTATTTGAAGAAAAAGAAATCTTGAATTAAAGTTCTATTGATTATAGACAATGCCCCTGACTATCCTGTTTTGGAACACCCAAATATGCAATTTTGTTTTCTGCCGCCAAATACAACATCCTTAATACAATCACTAGACCAGAGTATAATTGCCACATTTAAAACTTACTACATAAGATGAACATTCCAGTACATTTTGGATAAACTAGATAAGGATAAAACACTTAACAGTTATTGATGTGTGGAAGAAATTTTCTATTTTGGATTGTATCAGATATGCTGGATTGACGTTATCAGAATTAAAACCATCAACTTTAAACGCATGCTGGAAAGCTATTTAGCTAGAATGTGTAAAAAGCAAAGATCCTGTACCCTCAAATACGACTGAATATCCTAATATCATCACTTTAGCACATGCAGTTGGTGGAGAAGGATTCAATGATTTATTGTTTGCAGATATTGATGAATTTTTGGTTGACAAAGCTCTGAGCAGAGATGAAATAATAGAAGTTGTCCTTGAGACTCCTTATGAAAAAGAAAAAAAATGATGGTGATGAAGAGGTTCCTTTTCTTTCTTTTTTTTTTTTCAAGGTTAATTCCACTCAAGGTTTAATTAAAGAAGGGCTTCAAATGGCTAGTAAATTGGAAAGTCATTTTCTTATACATGATCCCATTGTCAAATGAGCTGAGCAGTTTAAACGTGAACTGAAGTCATGTATGGCATGTTATCAAGAATTATACAAAGATGTAGTCAAAGCAGGTTTTCAACAATTGATTACAGAGTTCGTTGTCAAAACTAATCAATCTTCTGAATCACTGGAAACAAGTGATAATTTTGTTCCCCATGCCACAGAGAGCATTTCACCTCTGTAATTGAAGACTCTGGTACAGAAGGTACTTTCCAGGTTAGTGCACTCAACCAGCCCACATCAAATGTCAAGAGGCATGGTATTTTTTTAAGCCAACATGCCAGATAACCCAGCTGACTAATGACAATTTTTCCTCTATATTTATTCAACATATCACCAACAGATGCATATCTGTGTTTCCTATTATTTCAACATTAATGCTTATGCTTGATTGTATTGGCTTTAAACAAAATACCATGCCTCTTGGCATTTGATGTGGGCTGTTGAGTGTACTAACCTGGAATACCTTCTAGATCAGTCTACAATTACAGTCAAATATATTTCCAATGACTAACTCTATTGTATAATGCTTAAAGCCAATAACAGAGGAGGATTGTTCAGCAGCTAATGGCAGAGCACCTAACATGTTTTCAGGAGGTCATGGGTTCAGATTCCACCCAGCTAATGACAATTTTTCCTCTATATTTATACTACAAATAATGAAATAATATTTTTAAAAATTAAAATTTAGACCTTGAAGACACATTAGCCTGATTTCTCCATAAAGAGTACTAGAGATCACAGAGCTTCCAACTTGGCTCTCTACTGGCACACAAATTCTCTATCTTTTCATTTAGGAGTATAAGTTCACTGTAGAACATATGGTAAATAGATCTTTTTTGTGATGCACAATTTTTTTTATGAAGTTCCCCAGAAAATGATGCTGAAGTTTGAATGTCTGAATTTACTGATGTATTGCCCTTTCAGCACTGGTTCTGATATCACAACACTAGAAAGCACAGGAGAGTTTATTCACATGTAGACATTTCAAAATGTAATCCATATGCAACCATACTACACAAACTGGCCACTGAATTACAAACCTTTATTCAATACAGAGTTGAACCTCCTTTCGCCCAAATTACAGCATGTATGCAGTTTGACATGGATTCCACAAGGTTGGAGTGCCTTTATATTTCCACATACTAGGTATTCACCAGACAGTTCTTTAACTGGCTCAGATTTGACGAAAGGGGACTTTGCTCTCAGATCTGTTTTTCTAACATGTCCCATACATTCTCAATGGGTTCAGATCTGGGCTTTGCTGTGGCCAGGGAAGATGGAAGTCGATGTCATGATCACTGAACCACTGCTGAACACATCTTGTGCAATAGACAGTAGCATTGTCGTCCATGAAAAGCCTTCACTTGCTGGATGAAAAGCCAACATTGTAGGATGGACTTGATTGGCAACAATGTTCAGATAATCCTTGAAGGACACCCAACCTTCCAGCAATATTAGGGGCCCTGTTCCATACCAACAGAACATGCCCCATATCATGACACCACCTCCAGAACTTTGAGTTGTGTTTACAAAGCAAGCTGGGTCCATTGCTTCATGGGGCTCCCGCCAAACTCTTAGCCTACCGTCAGTACAGAACAAGGTGTACCGTGACTGTCAGACCACAACTTTTTACCAGTCTTCCAGTGTTCAGTCACAGTGTTCCTGATACCATTGTAGATGAACTTTCTGGTCATCGCAGAAATCAGTGGTTTCCGTATAGTCATGTGACTGCTAATACCGATCCTCTTCACTTCCCTGTGCATAGTTCACTGAGATATGGATTAGGAACAGCCTGCATTGAATGCTTCTGTCAATTGCTGCACACAGGAAGTCCTGTTTCTCTGTACAAGCCTTCTCAGATGACAGTTTTTCCACTGATTAAAAACCCATGATATCTCACCTTTTGGGAAACCAGTCAGATTTGTTGTTTTCAAAATTGTCACTCCAGCCAGATGGGTACCCACAATAAGCCCTTTATTGAACCCTGAAAGATTCTTTGTTTTTCCTATTGTGATCAACACTAATGACAATTACTGACAAGCAGCAAGTCTTAAATAGTTGCCTATCATATGGTGAAGCACATGACCATGTATTTTGCATATTTGCTGCGCAAGTGATGTTTACATACATCTGCATAAAGGTTTCTAATTCAGTGGCCAGTGTGTATAGTTGCAAATGTTGTGTGAAATTTCCCAAAGGCAGCATTCATTATTGATTGATTCTTCACAGCAGCTAAATGAGGATAGATGAATGATGGCTTTAATTTGGTCCTATATCATATCCTGAAGTTACTTTGGGTAACTAAACAAAAACTACATAAACACCCAGGGGTAAATGAAATTATTACTAAATTGTTTACAGCTGGAATGGTTAACTGAAATTTTGATTTTTTTTTACCAAATGGTGTTGTTCTTAAAAATTTACTAGATCAATTAATCTGTTTTAAAAGGTTCATTTCAGCTTTTGTGATAATCATAGTAACATCAACCTACTTTCTGTCTCAGGTAAAATTCCTTGCATTATTATGGTAAATAGAATTAAGAATTTGGTTGATGAACAGTGGGGGATAGAAATCAGAAGTGGTAAAGAAATACAGATAAAATATTTTCACTTAAATTGGAAAGAAGCTTCATAATGCTCAATACTTGCAAGTCAGGAGTAGTGAATAGTATAGATCAATTATATTTTCACTTATCAGATTAAGCACCTAACAGATTCTTAAGAAATGCTTAAAGTTTCAGAAATCTATGATTAGTAGCTTCCTAATTCAAAAAAGCTTTGGACTTTGTTGATCAGCAATAATCTGAGGTTGATCAGGAGATCATATGGCATACCTGATAAGTCAGTTAGCATAATGATGGCTCCCTATAATAAAACTCAGTCATATGGTAAGGCTTACAGCAATTATGAGAAGATGAAATTAAAACTCTATTTTAAAAGATGATGTTTATTTAGGCAGCTTGTTATTAGGCAATTTATGCCATATGGTCTGAGTGCTTTCGTGCAGCTCTAATGTAGCTACACATCTTAGGCAATTGAACACATCTAATATTTTGGTGATTCTATACTAACAACAAAAATTTGGGATCTATTATTACACATCACAGCATATGCATATAACTATTTTGAGTCTGGATCTTAAAGCTTTTTCTTCTTCAAAATGTGTAACAAATGGAGTCGAATGTTTCTTTTGTATTGTCCAGATATTTAATTTCACCTTGGACCACTGAGTGTAGGAGTAAGGCTAGGGGATCAGTGTGTCCATCTCGTGGCCATACATTGGCTGCGGCTGCCGCTCGTTGTTATTGAGTCAGCAGTCATGCTGCTCTTACCTCCTTCAGGCATCTGTTTCTTGTTAACTATGGTTTCCACATGGTTTTCCATGCTTTATTTCATAAAATAAAAAGTTCTTGAGTTCTTTGGATCTTCCTTAGTTGGCCACAAAAATACACGTAGTCCTTATAAGAGAGTTCACTAATTCCACTATTGTTTTGATTTGTGGCAACAAGTAGAGTTACATAAGAGCATTACAACAAGTCACAGCAACCATGTGGCAACCATAGTGAACAAGAAACAGATGCCCAAAGGAGGTGACAGCAGTGTGACCACCAACTCAACAACAATGAGCAGCAGCCAATGTATGGCTGCATGATGGACATGCTAATCCCCAGCCTTACCTCTACACTCAGTGGTACCAAGGTGAATTTAAATATCTGGACAATATCAAAAGAAACATTCGACTCCATTTGTTATGCATATTGAAGAGGAAAAAGCTTTAAAATCCAGACTCAAAATAGTTATATGCATATGCTGTGATGCATAATAATAGATCCTAAATTTATTGCTGTTAGCATAGAATCACCAAAATATTAGCTAACGTATTTAATTGCCTAAGCTAGGTTTCTGAAGAAGTGTAGCTACATTAGAACTGCACTAATAATGAACTGCCTGAATAAACATCATCATTTAAAATAGAGATTTAGTTTCATCTTCTTACATAATCAGTGAAGAGAAAAAAATTCATTTTTATAGATTATAGCAATTGGTTTAGCATTACTATGAGAGTTTGGTAAGGTGCATTTTTGTCTCTTTTTTTTCCTTTTAGTTTGGTTATTATTTATGCAGAATTCATTGCAAGATGAAAATTCTAGCCTTAAATAATCTAGAGATGTGATATTTTCTGATTTGATTATGTTAATGATTTGGCCCTTTTGTAAAATGATATTAATGAAACAAACTATTTCATTATAGCTGTTGCTGAGACTGGTAATAGAATAGGTTTGGTGATACACAGAGAAAAAACTAAGTGATGGATATTGTTCAGGCAGATGTTGCTTCAGTTGCTTTGAATGGTTGCACCCTTGAGCAAATGTCTGTTTAATTATCTTGGGAGTTGCAGATATTGGTGATGTGCATCATGAAATTAACAGAAGAACAAGGGTTACTTGGGACTTCTAAGATTCTATGCAGATTGTGTAAAAAAGAGGCATATATGCCTGAATGAGGCCTGAAGATCTAAATTAGGCTGTATAATACTTTGGTCCTTTCTAAAGTTTGTTATGGTAGTGAAACTTGAACCTTATACACATGATAACAGGAAACTTGATGCCTTTGATTCTAGATGTTTATACAACATCTTGGGCTTTAAGTTTGACCTTATAAGGCTTATGGTGATGTTAGGTGGAGTCAGCAAACCCTTTTCACTAGTGTATTGTGTACAGAGAGACTACATTAATTTGACTATGTTGCTTGTATGCATGATTACAGATTAGTGAATAGGGTTATTCTGCTAATTAGGAGTGATTAATTAGGGTGTGACTAAAAGTCTCAGAAAAGGGGGAAACCTCATGTCTCAGGACAGACATGCTTAGAGGATTAAATTACATAGTCTGGCTGGACCACTGTAGCCCATGGCTGCTTGAGGACTCCTTATGGGAAGATGGGCAGGTAGGCAGACAGCTGGTAGATAGGGATTTACAGGTACAAACTTGAAATCTGAATGCAACAGGGGTGACATAGGGGAAATCAATGGATGAAAACTAAGATCAAACAGGTGATTTTAGAAAATTACAGAGGGGCTGAATCTGTTAAAAAGAAAACAATCTCTCAACATTAGATGAAGTGGTGGCACCCTTGTGATAATTGGCAATTTCTATATTAACATGGATTATTGGAAAACGAGTGGCCATTATCTGCTAGATTGTATTATGTTGCAGGAAAATGATGGGTCAGAAGTTAGTTATTTAAAGATAAAATACTTAAGTACATTAATTGATCAAACCAAGTGATATGCATTTTTCCTTCCTGTCAATGAATACAATTCAGCTTGAATTGGAGATGACACTACAGGTAGCAAGCTGATAAACAGAAAATGTTCAAAAATTCAAAAAGTAAAAACTTTACAAAAAGAAATGGGTTACATATAATAAAATTTACAGGGAGTATAAGTTTTGATATACTGGCTTTAATTATAGTAGTATCAGTTAACCATGTGACAACAGAAAAAGTTTCAGCTCTAACCATGAAAAAAGGAAGAGAAGAAGAGTCCAGCTGTTCATTATTTGTTTTTGTATAAGAGAGGAGAGGGAAATTGATTAAAACAATGGCTAAATAATATATTGATAACCCATATTGTATGCACATTCTTCTCTGATCCAGTTCTCTAATCCATGAATATCAGTTTCACTGATTCAATAATTAGTCTTGCAACATAAATAGGTTGTACATTGCTAAGATATGATTATTTTTCAGTACTGACTTAGCATCAAACTAAAGTTTCAACTCTATTTATACAGTAAAAAAAACTTACCAGTCTCAGAGTCAATGGTGTAATTTAGTTTTTCCCATGGATCATATGATGGAGCAGCTTTATCTTCATATTCTGTTAAATTCTTAAAGCCTTCCTCTAGATCAAGTTCTTGCAACTAGGTAAAATAAAAAAAAAATGATTTTTTTTTACCAAATTTGTGTAATGGAAAAAAAAAATAATAAATTGGATTAGATAGACACAAAAATGGGAAAGAAAATACTGAACTAGTTTACTTGAACAAAGAGATAATTATAATACAAAGAGATATTAAGCTAATTCGCTATTTCAGCACTTATTTTGAACAAGAGATTGCAAAAAAAAAAAGACACAGGATGTTTTAAAGATTTTGGCTATCTGTGAATCATATGAAATGAGCCACCTCACCAGAATACTTTCGTTTACTGTATAGTATTTTACATCTCATGTGCTGGACCATATTAACTTGCATTAAGTAATTGAAGTCAGTGTTATTCATTTGGTCTGTGGCATTATTTTCATTTAATTTCATTGACACCTATTTGAGCTATTTGGAAACATCAGTATCATTCACCTGCAAGGAAGGCTATTTCATACAACACTCATCTCTGGAAAATGTCCCTTAACCTTCAGATGTACACCCTGAGTCTCTTAGACTCAACACTAAAAAAAATTTGCGATAGATCTAAAATTTACAAAATCACAATGATTCACTCCTAGGCATTAACCTATTGGAGTCACATTAACATTATTCTAGGAAAGTTACTTTATCTAGTTCACACAGATCTGCAGAGGGTCTCTTAGAGCCAAAGTGAACTCAGTCCATTTAAAATTTTAAAGCCCTCTAATAATGATGCTGATATTGACTAATATATGCAATTAATTTATATAAGTATAATATCAAAAGTTAATTATTATAACAATTAAAAATAATATACTGTTTAGAATTTTTTATATATTTTGTTTAGTGAATGCTTTTTTTGCCTTAATATCTGAAAATTCATTAATAATTTGTGAAAATGTTGTGATCCACATATCTGGAAGCCCACTACCAAATTTTCCAGCTGGCCTATCATCTTGTAGGACTTGAATCTACAAATTTTAAAGCTATTCACAACTATCTTAAGTTTACATAATCTGTACTGGATTCTCTTGGAAACATAACTTACTTGATCACTACTTTAAATACTTTAGCTCTCTGTGAAGGAGGGACAGATTTAAAGTGATAAGAAACACAAATGAGAGTAATTCTTTTACCAGTTGTTAGGTAATAGGTGTTATTTTCAGTAGCAGTATTACATAATTTCAGTTTGTTTTGCTGTAACATCAAAATCTTTTGCCAGCATCAAATTAAACTGTGGAAATTGAAAAAAGAACACCCAGAAGGAATTCCTTTAGGAACATCATATTATAATATGTTAATAGTTAAGGTCAGCAGAAATCACGATTCAAGATTGGAAGTCATTGGGTGAAATAACGATATCACTGAGGACGACAACATGCAAATGTATGCACCACATATTTAAGGATAGGGCATGAAGAAAGAAGTTGTTTGTCTTGTGTCATGTTCAGTGCTCTTTGAAGAAGCTACCATGTCTGGATGATGCAGGCACGCAACATTTGTTCAGTTAGCGGAGTTTGAAGTCATATAGTGGGTTTTTGGGAAGCAGGTTGGTCTTTTTGTCAAATTGCACACCATGTTAGACGAGAGGTATCGACAGTGGTACGATGGTCAGAAGAGCACACACTCACAGACATGGCTCCGGACAACACAGAGTTACGGATGCATGAGAGGATGGGCATATTAGGACGGCAGCGGAGGCAGAGTGGACAGCTACAGCATCACAAATTCAATCCTCTGTTGCACCAAGGGTGTCTACAAGAATGATACAATCGTCTTTTGGAAGCAGGACTATGGGCACACATGCCACTGGCATAGTAACCACTGTCACCTTGTCACTGTCGAGCACGTTTGCAGTGGTGTCAAGAACGTGTTCATTGGAGGGAAAATGGCAGTCTGTGGTCTTCAGTGATGAAAGCCGATTCTGCTTAGGAGCTTCTGATGGTCATTTACATGTACAAAGCCGACAAGGTGAGCGGATTCTTCCATCGTGCATCTGCCAGTGACACACAAGGCCGATGTTGGGCATCATGGTGTGGGGAGCGATTTAGCTGTCACTCTCGTATGTGTCTGGTGTTTGTACAGGGTATACTGAACAGCAATATGTACATCAGCAACATTGTACAGCCGGTCATCCTGCCATATTTGAGTGTAATCTCAAATGCGATATTCCAACAGGATAATACCTGCCCACATTCCACATGGGCAACTCAACATGCTCTTCAGGCAGTGCACTAAATCCCTTGGCCAGCACGCTCTCCAGACTTGTCTCCAATTGAGCATGTCTGGGACTGAATCGGACAAAGACTCTTCTGTGGACCGTAGGAGGCAAAGACCATTGTTGAATTAAGCATCCAAATTGAAAGTGCATGGAATGGTATTCCACAGCGTGATATCCAGCATTTGAACAACCGATTGCATGCCAGATTGGAAGCTTGTATTGCTGCTCGAAGAGGTTCAACACCTTATTAAAATGTGCCTTCTGTAAAATTTAATACTCATTAAAAGGTAAAATAAACATTGAATCACTTCACATGTGTGATCACTGTCCTTTCTCAACAAGTTGATTCTATTAAATAAATCTCATAGATTACACTTCAATTGTTAATGGTGTTCTTTTTTCAATTTCTGCCAATGTATGTCAAAATATGTGATTTAGAGTTACCATGCAAATACTTTTTCATTTTTAAGTGAATATGCATATTTAATAATGTATTTTTAAACATACACAAAATAATATCTCTCTATATATAAACCTAAATACAATTACTTCATTTCCATTATTATTTTTTTTTAAATAGGCATCTACAACACAAATTCTGAAAATTCAGAAATGCAGCATATCAAGGCATTTAACATCTGGGAGTTAATTTTGGAAATCGTATAAAGTATATATGGGAACACTTTCCCAAGAGGGTGGCCCATGGGCATAGGGACCACCAAGAAACAATATATATTCAGATGAAATATGAAAAATGATATTTGAAGCCAAAAACTACCAAAAGTATTGCTATTATTGATAAAATCATCTCATCATTTTTAAGTAGCTGAATATTATGAAAATGGCAGGGAATGGTATGTGACATCCAATACCTAAAGTTTTGAAACATATTTGTGTAGTAGTAGCATTTGTACCCCCTCCCCTAACACAAAGTAGTTGCATTGCTCTGATCCTCCAAAACAAAATCCTGGGTGTGTCACTAATTATGGTGTTCATAGAATCCAGATGCATATCATGAAAAATGATATGTGCCCAAAATTACATTTTCAATATTTAGAAATTAACCAAATTTTAATAACAAATATCATCATCATCCTCGAGCAGCTATGGGCTATGGAGGTCTAAACAGATTAACCAATTTATTTAATTCTCCAAACACATCTCTCCTGAGCTACATCTGCTGCATCTCACCACTGTACACAAATTCTAACAATTCTAACTGTTTGGCATTGTCAGCCACTGCATCTTAGGTATTCCCCTCTTTCTGAGGCCTCTAGGCACACTGTTCATAACACTATTTGCTAATCTATACTTATGCATACAGGGAACATGGCCAAACCAATGGAGTCTCTCTCTGCACAATATGCTGCTCAGAGGAGGTTGCCGAATCCTTTGCCTAACCTCATCATTACTTACAAAGTTAAACCACCTAATGCCCAAGATACTGTGTAAGCATCAAGTTTCCTGTTATCTTGTTTACAAAGCATCCAAGTTTCACTACCATAATAATAATAATAAAATAAATACCCCCTCAAGCAGCTGCTTGCCACAGAGGTCTGACAGGAGCCTGTCAGTTTATATGCCAAAGTAGGAGGTCTGTGAGGATGGCAGGACCTCAGCACTACCATAACTAACCCTAAAAAGAACCAAACTACTATACAGTCTAATTTTAGTCTTTAGGTGTATACGCCTATTTCACCACACTATCCCAGCATTATTCCCTATTCGTTTTTTAATCTCATGCCACACATCCCCAGTATCTGTGACATAGCTCGAAAGATAATTAAACTCAGACACCTGCTCAAGAGTGCAACCATTCAGATCAATTGAACCACAACCTGCCTGATCAATTTTCATCACTTTAGTTTCCTCTCTGATTACAGCCAAACCTACTCTACTACTAGCCTCATCAGCAGCTCAAATGAAAGAATTCATCTCATCAACATTAATTTGCCAAAAGGGCTAAATCATCAGCATAATCTAAATCAGAAATTTTCAGATCTCTAGACCATTTAAGGCCAAAACTTTTCCTTGCAGTGAATTTTGCACAACAAAATCAAAAACCAAACAAAAGAGAAAAGGAGACAAAATGTATGTATCCTTGTTGAACACCAGAAGCAATGCTAAACCAATTGCTACAAGCCTTACCAACTCTCACACACGACTCAGTGTTTTATAAAGAACTTTAATTATGTTAACTAACTTGTCTGGTATGCCATATGATCTCATGATCAACCACAAATTATGATGATCAACAGAGTCAAAAGCCTTTTTGAAATCTATTAACCAAAGGTTTCTGAAACTCTAAATATTTTTCAAGAATCTGCCAGAGTGAAAAAATCTAATCTACACATCTCTATAACTTCTGAATCTACCCTGCTCATCACACAACTGTCAATCAGATTCTTAATTCTATTAAAGACAATCATGCAAAGAACTTTACTTGGAACAGAAAGTAGGCTATCACCTTTTTTAAAAATAGAGATGATGATAATATTAGCTCTGGTAAAATCCTTAGGAGCAATGCCTGTATCATAAAGGATATTCAAAATTTCAGTCAGCCATGTGGTTGAACTGGAGAGATAATGGTTAGTGGGATGTTAAAGAATTTATTAAGAAAGTTGGCCAACAATATCAAACAACCCCCTAATCATAGGCATGGGGAAAAGACCCATTCCCCCCACTATTAAAGGCTGAAGCATCTATACTGGGAGACTTCCTCCAGTGTAGGCTTGATGATGCTTGTAGATGCAATAGTTCAGATACCACAATGGCCTCAGATCAGGATTATCCACCAGCTGATAAAACATATCTTGTGAATCTATTTACTTGGGGCTGTCATAAAGCAATTAAAACCGAAAATTATGTGAGTATTAAATGCAAATTTACATAGGTCACAATTCGAAAAGCTAAGTTTTCTTATTATAGATATAATTAACTTTTAATATCTCATATAAGTTTTATTACACCCATTGGCTTTCTATAACTAATTTCTGACTGCCTACTTCAGTTTGAAGAAAACATTCTAATTATAATTTACCTTAGATTCATTTGAAAAGTCAGCTTCTTTAAGCTTCTCCACACTGTGATTTTCACGAGAGTCGAAAGCATCTCGAGATACACCAAGGTCAATATCTTGTTTCCATAAGATCTCAATAAGATCCATGTCCTGAAAAACATTTTTTAAATATTAAAATCAAAAGTAATTTTAATAGTTATTTATTAATTTGAAATCTTTGTTTTGCATTAAATATAAGCTGATGAAATAATATGAATATAAAAACTGATACCAATCAATTGCTTGAAGAAAGCAAAACATATGTAAATCTTAAAGTCATAACAATGGAACTGCTATATGAAATACATTTATTAATCCAGTGGTGACCAATAACGAGTCTAGATTGTGACCGCTTATAAGTCAAAACATCTCTGAACTAACTATATGCTTCATATTATTATTATTCAACAGTTTTGAATTAGCACCAAGCACAGGATATTATCCCATGCATTACCAAGTACATTGGTTGAATTTAAAGTGGATTTTATGTCTGATAATATATAATCCTAGAGTAGAATTAGAGCATTTAAATCATATCTCAATGGTGTAACTATGAGAAAGTATAAATTTCATATTATTATTTATTTTATATTATATAATATAAAAATACTGTTATTAAAATAAAATAGATTTTGAGAAAAGGGACTGCTAGGAATTAAACTAAAACCTTCTGAACACATACCCAGTATCTTATCATTTAAATTACTAATTCTGTCAGTAGTATTGGCAGAAAAATTTAAAGGGAAGTTAAGGAGAGGCAAAATTCTTATTTTATGTTATGGATTTACAAGAGTAAATGCAGTATTAAAGTATTTTAAATATATTCTCAGTTTCATTTCTTTTAATGAATAATTAATCTTACAATATATGCCTTGTTTATTTTCACTGGTTTTTTTTCCATTTCATAGAGTTTTAAAAATACTAAAAGACTGTACTAGCATTTTTTAAGATGGATGAAAAAACAAATGGTTAGCAACCCTGCCCCCTCTTGATGCATTACATAATTTATGAATAAGATGTTTTGACAAATCAAAAGCAGTAAGGAAAAAAGTAAAAAAAACATTAAAAGGAGCGAGTTTTAAATTTACTATTATTACCAAAACTGTTTTTGAAATCACTGAACATTAAAAAAAATATTGATTCTTTTGAAAGAACTTCACATATTTGGAAATTTATTTATTCAGGAGACTGATAAAAATGGTGTTTATCCCTAGATGTAAAATTAACCACCACAAAAGTTAAATTTTTTAACGAATTAAAAAAAAATTACCATGTTGTTTTTATTCCACTTTTTCAAGGCACATGTTGGAAGATAGTTTTTTTTTCAAATTTGAATATTTTAATTTTTGTTTTTAGTAACAATTTCTCTGGAGATTTTGTTAATAAAAATACCTATTTTACTTCTGCTTCAGCATTTTCATTTTAAACTTTGTTATTTGGGTTGGTTGCAGATATAATGTGGAACAGCTTTATGCAAATCCCCCCCCTCCAATTTTGAGGGGAAAGAAATGAGGGGCATCATGGGCATTGGCAGGAGAGATTAAATTAAAAAAAATCAAGTTATGAGAAATATTAGGTGTACAAAAAAACTAATGTCTATTCCTTAATGAAATGTAATCTTGATTTTTTTCTTTTCACACTTTCTGTTGTTTTTGGAAGAACGTCATTAATTTTTATTTATTAACACGAAAAAGCATTTTTTACATTATTTTCAATAACAAGTTGTTTTTTTGGCAGCGAAATGTGAATGCTAAGAAGTTTGTGTTGACAACAATGATTTTCACTCTTACTCCCTGTGTGTAAAACGCAATTTATTTTATGAAACAATTGTTTGTTTTTAGAGATAAAATTAAAATTCTTTTTGGATTGGATGTGTATTGATAAACTGTTATGATTCTTACTTTTCGAATCTCCCAAAAGTTTTAACTGTACTCTCTGAAGATGGAAAAATTTTAATTTAAAAAATAATATAAAAAATTTAAATAATAATAAATAAAATTAAATTTAAATAAATTGAATTAAATAAATAAAATTTAAATAATAATTAAAAAAATTTTAAAATAAAAATTTTTCTCAACAATGATTTTCACTCTCCCTGTGGGTAAAACGCAATTTTTTATTTTATGAAACAATTGTTTGTTTTTAGAGATAAAATTAAAATTCTTTTTGGATTGGATGTGTATTGATAAACTGTTATGATTCATACTTTACGAATCTCCTAAAAGTTTTAACTGTACTCTCTGAAGATGGAAAATTTTTAATTTAAAAAATAATATAAAAAATTTAAACAATAATAAATAAAATTAAATTCAAATAAATAAATTTAATTAAATAAATAAAATTTAAATAATACTTAAAAAATTTTAAAATAAAAATTTTTCTCAACAATGATTTTTACTCTTACTCCCTGTGGGTAAAACGCAATTTTTTATTTTATGAAACAATTGTTTGTTTTTAGAGATAAAATTAAAATTCTTTTTGGATTGGATGTGTATTGATAAACTGTTATGATTCTTACTTTTCGAATCTCCCAAAAGTTTTAACTGTACTCTCTGAAGATGGAAAAATTTTAATTTAAAAAATAATATAAAAAATTTAAATAATAATAAATAAAATTAAATTTAAATAAATTTAATTAAATAAATAAAATTTAAATAATACTTAAAAAATTTTAAAATAAAAATTTTTCTTAACAATGATTTTTACTCTTACTCCCTGTGGGTAAAACGCAATTTTTTATTTTATGAAACAATTGTTTGTTTTTAGAGATAAAATTAAAATTCTTTTTGGATTGGATGTGTATTGATAAACTGTTATGATTCTTACTTTTCGAATCTCCCAAAAGTTTTAACTGTACTCTCTGAAGATGGAAAAATTTTAATTTAAAAAATAATATAAAAAATTTAAATAATAATAAATAAAATTAAATTTAAATAAATTTAATTAAATAAATAAAATTTAAATAATACTTAAAAAATTTTAAAATAAAAATTTTTCTCAACAATGATTTTTACTCTTACTCCCTGTGGGTAAAACGCAATTTTTTATTTTATGAAACAATTGTTTGTTTTTAGAGATAAAATTAAAATTCTTTTTGGATTGGATGTGTATTGATAAACTGTTATGATTCATACTTTTCGAATCTCCCAAAATTTTAACTACTCTCTGAAGATGGAAAATTTTTAAATTTTTAACCAATATTGCAAATGATCTATTTGGGCTGAAATCTGATATTTTAGTGGTGGAGTGTAATAATCAGGGGATTTACATTAGCAACAACAATTTGTCCCCTTCACCCTGTTAAAACAAAAACTTGCGTTTTCCCACCCTAGGGGGTGGGGAGGCAAATACACAACCAAGTGGAAAAAGTGTAAGGGTAGAGATCTTTTAAAAATTTCTTGAAAAAATGCATGAAATATAAATAAGTTTAATAATTTTTTCCTTCCATTTCCTTTACTAGCATTCTGAATGGGGGGCACTCCCCCCACCACAATCACTACCTAGATCTAGCCCTGACGAAGTAATATTGCAAATGATGCATTTATGCTAGTTCTGATGGTAGAATGTATTGATCAAGAACGGATACCCACAGGTAACTTAATAACAGAAGTATAATTTATATTCATATGCTTTAATTAAATTTCTATTGTTAAAATTCAACTGGTTGCTCTTTATTTTTAAATGGTGCCTAATTTTAAAATTTTCAATATTTGAATATTGTAATAAGAAATAAATTATTTTATATAGTGACTGATTTGCCACTCAACAGTAGTGGATGAGAAAAAGTGTTTCTTTTCAAGGGATAAATGAGAAATTCTTTTTGTGTTGTATAGGATTAATAATATATTACTATTTATATTTTCCAATCACCAATAGTATGAATTACCGCTGTTAAGGGTGCAAAATTCGGAAAAGGAAATACCTAATTTTCTTTGAAAACGGTCATCCCATATTCGCCAGAGGCGATATATTAGTCAGTTTTAGTTGGTGACTTCCTTCTTCTCGGATGTTATTCTTGCAGTTGCCATTTTGTTTTTAGGTATCCTTAATTGCATTACGGTACGATATTTGCAACTGCACTCATTAATCAACGGCTCGTACTACTAAATACTTCTATATCGAAATATTGGATCCCCCCCCCCTCTAGAAAAATTTCTGAAGACGCCCATAGGGGACATGACTTTTGATAACTTATGGAACATTACATGTCAAAAGCTTTCACTTCATATATAGGGTTGTGTTTTTTAAAGGAACATGTTCTCTTTTTTGGCTCGAATCTTTTGTTCTTTTTTTGCATCTAAATGTCCTTTTTTTTTCAAACAAAAATATTTATGAAATATGACGTGTGGTGACTCAATCGACATGCTGGCAACCCAACAACAACGCAGAGGAATGACAAAACCGCAGGACAAAAGACAGCCAGACTTCACAAGTAACTTCACAACAGATCAAATATTAAAAGGTATATAATTTATCTTATTTATTTCAACCCTTCCAATTAAGATCATCGTATCTGTTGTTATTAATATGTGAATTATAATTAACATAAAACAAAGCCTTCTTCTTTCTTTACTTCTGTAACGTTCAAAGTCACCTGGATGCAGCTTTCCTTCCTTCCAAAGGGCCTTGGTCCCCGGGAGAGGGCATTAAATATTTCAACAATGACTAGCGCGAGCAGATATTCTGTGCAGGATGCTCTAGTAATATTGTAATGACTTTTTGTATTCACGTTCTCTGAAAATTTTATGTTTGCCCTCTTTTTTTAAAAGAAATTTTTGGAAAAAGTTCACTTTTGATATTTTCAACTTCTGGCAACCCTATTCATATGAACATAGTCGATCTATATGATTGACTATGTTCTATTTTCTTTCTGCTTTTGGAAGAAACCGAAAGAGGGTGCATAATTTAATGTAACCAATGAATATTTCCCACATAGCAAATTTTCATTAGCATTCTTTATGCTCGCCTCTCGTGTTCCAGTGATATAGTGGAACACCCGTTTACACATCCTCCGATTCCCCCCAGGGGCGTATCATGATCAGCTTGGGCCATGGTGCAAGGTTTCTTTATGGGGCCCTCCAGAGTCACTTTTTGAAAGTTAATTAGAAAAACGTGCATTGGCTATTTAATCCTTGCTACATTTTTAAAGATTCTTATTTAAATCTGTAACGTATGTAATATATGTAACGTATGTTCACGTGGTAACATTTATATCCCTATATTGCGTGAAAAATTTACTATCATTTCCACTTTTATTTCAGAAAAAAAAAACATTGCTTTGCTTATACATTTTCGTATCGCTGAAGTTTTCCAATTATCACGTTTTTGTTTATTCTTTAATGTTATTTCAGTACAGTTTCAAAATTATTTCCTCTTATTCCAGTATAGCAACTGGGCGATTTTCCAAGAATTTAGTCTATTTAGCCTAATTATTTCTTGAATTCACCCTTTTTAACCATTAATAACATATATCTATGTAAAAAATGTATTAACTCCCGTACTTAAATAAGTATTATTATAATTTGGTACTCCCAAAGATATATATCGGTAATACACAGAATAATATTCTAGGTACATAATAAAAATTAAATTTTTTGGGCAATGCTTACTAACTTATTAAACAAAGATTAGCGTGAATGAACATCTGCTAGATTCCTGATAAGATATATTCCAGAGCATTATGCGCAATTCAGAATAGTATATTCATGAACAAATATACCATTTACAGCACATAATGGATGTCAGCAATCGCATTCAAGCTTTCAAAAAGGCACTCTTGAATTCCATGATAGCTCTGAAGAAGCAAATACTAATCACCTCCTATCCAAAGCAATTTTCTACACTTATAAATATCTGGTCGTCACATTAGTTACTATCCATATGCAATTGCACAGAATCGCTATATTACAGCTTCCTAGTGTTCTATAGAGGCAACATGCAGAATTTTTTAGAGAAAACTTTCGGAAAATTAACATAAATATTCACAAATTAAAAATAATTTTAATGAAACAAATTTTAATTTTATTATTTCAGCCTAGATTCTGGCTTTCCTTATTTTTATTTCGGAAAATGTTTTGTCAGTCTTCTTAATATTTAATTTGCGTACTCGTTCATTTTCTATAAATAAAACAAGATAACATTTCTTCTGTCATTTTACTTCTAAGATATTTTTTTTCATCAATTTTTAAGTTTTAAAATGAGCGTTCCGACGTTACTACATTACCGGTAGCGTTAAAAAGGACAATGAAGTAGTATATATATCTGGAATGCTGAAATAAGAGAGTAGTTTTGAATAATCAATAAATTAGCTACTTTCCTTATAGTAGAAATGTCTGCTGTTTCCTGTTTCAAGCTAGTCCTTTTTGATAGAAGCTGAGCACCAAATAAAGATGTTAAGTCGGATTTATATTCCCTGTTGGGAAGCTCTGCAGCCTCGTTTACTCCCCCATCAGTTACTGATTATAAATTTTTGGATGCTGGGTGACGAAAGTGTCAACGATCTCATTTATACTCTTAAAACACGGTTTTAGTACCATAAATGGCTCTGTCGAAAGTAACGTTGAACATCGCAATTTTGAAGCCATTTTTTTACCTTAAGCTTCTGGTATTCACATAGCTCAACATCCATACGTTTGATTTTGTGCACACGAGAAGTCTGGAATCTTAATTCTGGCACCACGTTAATGCCATCTTTTTTTATTAAAATTATTCCTCGATTCCTACAAGCTTTCTAATGTAGTGTGCAGCAATTGGAAGGATTTTGAAAGTTGATTACAAAAATTTAGAGACAGAAAATATCGATTGCAAAATATTTTATAGTATTTCTAAGAGAAAACTGTAAGAAAATATCTGTTTATATCTTTTTCTGAAATCCTATTTTCGGGACAGCATCTGCACAGCTTAATCGATCGTTGCTCTTGCACAGCGGAAACGTAAAATTACTCCTTTTCCTTTTGAGAATGTTTCCTCTGCTTTGAAAACTGGCATGTAAAAATATATTTTTTAATATATGAACTATAAATTAAAAAAAAAGGTAAACTTTCTTGATTTTATTTTTTGGGACCCCTTGAGTCAGGACCCTGGTACAGCTGCACCGCCTGCACCAATGGATCAGAATCCTCTGCCCCCACCATCACCATCTTTTATACGATGTAAGAATGATGATAAACTTTTAACAGCCTGTCAGAGTCACATGCTTTCATTTGGTTACATAACTCGTTACGATCAGCTGGGCGAGGGTGGCTCAGTCGGTAGCGAGCCAGGCTCGTAATCTGTAGTTCCCAGGTTCGAGTCCCAGCTGGGTCAGCGTTGAGATTTATCTCCGCAAAATTCCCCGCCCTGCCCACAGTCAGTAGGGAACACCGATGGGCTTGGAAAGGCAGCCGTCCGTCGGATGGGACGTTAAGCCGTGGCCCCGTGTGTGGGAGAGCCATACCCTGTGCACGTTAAAGAACACGCTGAATGGCCTTGACGGGAGGCTACCATCTGTCTCCCAACAGCTTTTCCAGTGGGTACCCTCCCCCAACTTTCTCTGAGCCATCGGGGTCCATGTGACCTGGCCATTTAGCCCATGGTGTGCAAAAAAGTGCCGCTCAGAGGTAAAACAACCCAACGATCAGCTACAAAATTGAGAAGATATGGTGGAACAACTGATAAATCCATAAACCAACCAACAAAAAAAAAACAACTGAAAAGCAACAGGAACAAAAAATGCTTTCATTTAACCTTTCAAGCCTCGCGAGACTATATTTCTCAACTAGATCATAAAATCAGACTTGAAAGGATTATATCAGTAGTTTTCATTTCAAAAATTATCTTAAATTTCTAAATGATCACGTGATAACATTTATATCCCTATATTGCGTGAAAAATTTACTATCATTTCCACTTTTATTTCAGAAAAAAACGTTGCTTTGCTTATATATTTTCGTATCGCTGAAGTTTTCAATTATCACACTTTTGTTTATTCTTTAATGTTATTTCAGTACAGTTTCAAAATTATTTCCCCTTATTCCAGTATAGCAAAGATGAAAGGAAAAAAAAACACTCACACGAGATCGCTATCATTAGGATTTTTATTTGCAGCACTGTCTGCTCGTTGCCCTTTCGGTATCATAACAAGTCCACACGTGTTCCACAGCGATGAGATGAGTGTAGTGAGTAGCCTTTGATATAACAGCGCACTACAGAGCAATAAAAAACGAACAACCCAAGAGCGTCCGGGGATATTTTAATCAAAAGGCATGGGAAATGCAAAATTTATAAAGCAATTATATATGTATTTGAATGGGAAATGCAAAATATAAAAACAATATGTACTATTCGAGTCCTGAAAAATCCTCTCAGACCTTCTGTGGCTTATAAACTGACAGACTCCTGGCAGACCTCTGTGGCAAGCAGCTGCTTGAGTGGATATTTATTTTTATTATTTAGTATTCGAAATCCGTTTAGAAGCTTGTCATTTGATCTCTGTGGTGCTAAGAGCGTCGTTTTGCTCCTGGAAACGAAAATGCTGAAATCCTTAGGAAGCAAAAACCACTGGCTGTTAGAAAAAACAAAACAAAAAAAACTTGCAAGTATCTTGCATGGGGCCATGGCCCTCTCTTTATGACTGCCACTGCATGGCGCCTCTGTGGCGCAGGGTATTGCGTTGGTTCGAAGTGACACTGCAACTGCCGGGATCAGGTTTCGAGTCCCGAGATAGCATGGTTGTCTCCATCCTAGTTCTGTAAATGATAGCTAGATAGTAACTGTAAGGAGAGCTATGAACCAATCCCATGTGATGATGCATGGAACTGGTTAGGCTTAGCAATAATGTCCGAACCCGCTTTCTCTTGGTGCAGGCCGTTAGTACTTTTCAAAAGAGATACTCTCTTGCGGAAGGGAACGGTAGGGGAGGGCTGCCAGATCAGTGTGGCCTATTGATCTGGACATCTATGGCTACAGCTATTTTTTTTCCTACCCTGCGGAGGAGTGGTCAACGACACAGGGTCCTGGGCGCTGACCATATATACTATTCTGAACAGAATTATGGCTCTGAGCTTGATTGGGAATCCTAAATTTGTTGCACTGGTGGACTTCTGTGGAGGGATAATCTTTCGCTGTGTTTTCTGTTGTTTATGGGCCGACAGCCCCAAGTGAATAGATTCACAGGATATGTTTTACCAGCTGGTGGATTATCCTGAGCAGAGGTCATTGCAGGCACCTGAACTCTTTGCTTCTATTGGCATCGTCAAATTCTACATTGGAGGAAGTCTTCTAGTGTAGATGGCTTCAGCCTTTAGTAGTGGGGGAATGGGTCTTTGCCCCATGCCTGCGATTAGGGGGACTGTTTGATATTGTCGGCACTCCCTCTCTTAATAAGTATTGTTCCTTTAAACATCCCACTAACCATTTTCTCTCCATAGGTAGTTGGAATGCGAGGACTCTGCACATAGCTTTTTCTCTTGATGTCCTCACACAAGAATTCCGCCGTCATAACCTTGATATTCTCGGCTTGCAAGAGACCAGATGGACAGATAAAGGCCAGATTCTTAAAAATAATCTTAAATTTCTCTTTTCAGGGAGGGAAGAAATAAACATCACCAAGGCGTGAGTCTGCTTATCAGCAGACACGCTAGTGATGCTCGTCTAGGATATGAGTGCATTAATGAAAGGTTTCTTACAGCAAAATTTCAGACAAGCGTTAAAGACTTGAATGTTATCTGCTGTTATGCCCCCACTGAGGATGCCAATGGGGATGAGAAGGATAGGTTTTACGGACAACTTCAGGATATTTTGAGATCTGTCAAGGAGATATTACCCTTGTTCTAGGAACAAAGTCAAAGTTGGTACTGACTCTGAACATTAGGGAGGGGTGATAGGCCCTTTTGGTATTGGTAGCTGCAATGGCAATGGGCAACGTCTCCTACAGGTAAGTAAACTTAATGGTTTGAGAATAACCAACACTTATTACAAACACCGCGACATACATAAGTACACATGGGTTTCAACAGATCGGCTGCATAAGAATATGATTAATTATATATTAATTAACAACAAATGGACTAGTTCTGTTAGAAATATTAGGTCATACATGGCAGCTGAAATTTGATCTGACCATTACCTTCTTAAAAATGTCTTGCAACTTAAACTTAAAAAGTGTTGTGCTAAGGTTAAAAAATTTACCTTTAATTCTGCAGCTCTGAAAGACCTAGTTATAGCTAAAGCTTACCATGATAGGTTACTTAGTCATTATGACAGTCATGGTTTAGTTACTATTGAAGTTGAGGAAGAATGGGATCATTTCAAACAGGCTTTTATGGACACTAACAGTCCTCTTTTAGGAAAAAAGGAGCAGAGGAGACAGAATTATCTGAGTGATAAGGCACTTGAGCTTATTTCAGAAAGAACTGCAGGAATGCCCTTAATCAATACCCTACTAGTCCTAATGGAAAGCACTACAGAGAACTTAATAAACATGTAAAGGATCAGTTAGCTGCTGATAAGAATCTTTGGCTGACAAAGCCGAGGAAGCAGTTAGATAGCACAACAGCAGAGAGCTGTATCAGATAGTTAATGTTTTGTGTGGTAGAAAACGGACAGGTATACAGGGATTGAAGGATAAACAAGGTAAGGTTATAGAAGGTGAGGATTCTGTCATGGCTAGGTGGGCTGAGCATTTCAGTGATACTCTAAACAATGTGGTTAGTTCTATTCCCATTGTTTGCAATGATGATAGATGCATTGGTGGCTTTATTGTTGGCCCCTATAACATAATCTGAAGTTATTTTGGCTATTTCTAAACTTAAACTACACAAATCCCCAGGGGTAGGTGAAATTACTACTGAAATGCTTAGAGCTGGGAATGTTTCGGTTACCTCATGGATTACTGAAATTTTGAATATCTTTTATGATAAAGGCATGGTTACTAAGGATTTTAGAGAGCTATTATTATCCCTATTTTTAATAAAGGTGATCTTAGTTCTTGTGATAACTATAGGGGCATCAGCCTACTTTCTGTTCCAGGTAAAGTTATTCGCATGATTGCGCTTAATAGAATTATGAATCTGGTAGACGGGTAATTGCGCGATGAACTATGTGGATTCAGAAGTGGTAGGGGATGTGCAGATCAGATATTTTCACTCATGCAGATTCTTGGGAAATGTTTAGTTTCAGAAACTTTGGTTACTAGCTTTGTTGATTTCAAAAGGACTTTTGACTCTGTTGATTGCCATAATTTGTAGTTGATTGTGAGATCGTATGTCATACCAGAGAAGTTAGTTAACATAAATATAGCTCTTTATAATAACACTAGCCGTCCCATGGCCGAGTGGTTAGCACGCTTGGCTACTGATCTAAGGGACCTGGGTTCGAGCCCCGGGTAAGGCATGGATGTATGTGTCGTTTTTCTGCTGAGATCCTGTCATCCTCTCAGATATTTTACTTTGGCATATAAACTGACAGGCTCCTGTCAGACCTCTGTGGCAAGCAGCTGCTTGAGGGGACATTTATTTTTATTTTTTTTATAATAACACTGAGTGCTGTGTGAGAGTTCGCAAGGCTTGTAGCAATTGGTTTAGCATTACTTCTTGTATTCGACAAGAGTGCATTTTGTCACATTTTCTCTTTAGTTTGGTTATTGATTAGGTTATGCGAAATTCACTGCAAGGGAAAGATTTTGGCCTTAAATGGTCTGGAGAGGATAAACAAAGTTATAGAAGGTGAGGATTCTGTCCTGGCTAGGTGGGCTGAGCATTTCACTGATGGTATTCAGGTCAAATAAGGGAAAATAAGACGAAAGAAGTTGGGATAATAAAATAAAATTATCCCAACCTTTTTTGACTTATTACAAATGATGATGATCTCCATCCTATACGTTGCAAATCAAAAGCCCAACTCATCGATCGGTTGCAGAGTGAACCCTCATAGGTAGTTTTTACTGTTGAAAATTTCCTGCCAATTTTCCGTTTCTTCGTATAAGAGCATTTATTTTTCGTGAACATGATTTACAATTTATTGAACATTTTATAACTGTAGTATCGTCGCCAACAGGGCCATGAAAAGTATCTGGGGGCAAGCTCCATTTGGGGCTCTCGTTCACCGGCACAAAACTGTAATTAGGTATAACACATTTTAATTTCCCACATTTTCCTTTTTTAAACATTAAGTTTAGAGTACATCTTTCATGACTTTGAAATTCCTATTTAATGTTTGTTTTAGCTTTAACATTTCTTTTTGCTCATAATTTTTCTTAACAAACCGTTTTTTGTTTGCATGTATTTATACTACCAATTATTAGCGCATTAAAGGTCGAATGACTACAGAGCTTTAAAATGAGGAAAAATATATGTCACTGCACAAATAACGATGAACATTCAATGCAGATCTTTGCAATTTACTGCCTCATTTTAGTAGTCAACGTTCGCTTTTGAAGAAATCCATCAATAGCTACCAAATTGTAGGGGACATCCATGAGCTTCGAAAGACCGCTGTCCATTAGATGAGACGTTAAGCTGTGGCCCCGTGTGCGGGACAGCCATACTCTGTGCACGTTAAAGAACACGATGGATGACCTTGATGGAAGGCTACCATCTGTCTCCCATCTTAACAGCTGTCCAGTGGATCCCCTCCCCCCAACCTTCTCCGAGGCCTCGGAGTCCTCGTGACCAGGCCATTTAGTCCATTGTGTGCAAAAACGTGCCGTTTAGAGGTCAAACAGCCCACCTCGCGGACAGGTACCGGTCTACAGTGAGTTGTGAGGAAAGAAATATGCTTTCAGAAGAATAATATTGATATCCCATAGTTTTTTTTCTTTGCTTCTTTTATCTTAGCTGAATGTAATTTTTAATATTTTGAATAAAAAATATAACTTTTCAATTCCAATTGTCTCTGCCACAATGGAAAAAAATTTCCGGTCTACCACATCAGACAGTTTGAGAAGTACTGATCTCATGTCATACATAATTACAATACATAAATTGTATACGTATATAAAATCCACTGATTTTTTTATAAAGAATAACTTTTACTGCAATATTTCGAATCTTACTTTTCTATAAAAGGTGGTCACATCACGTCTTACTTGGTTTGTAACAATACATCGTCTGATCTTACTCATGTGGCATTAGTCGAGGTTTACTTAATACTTACTGATTTGGGTTCAGTTGTTTTATTTCTGAGTTGCATTTACACACTTCGGAACTATTATTTACATCTGTTCGGATATATATGTAAAGTTTCCCCTTAAGGTCATACAGCACATTCTTTAACGTCTATACGAGGTTCTCTAGACTAGGGGGTTTTCAACGTGGGATACGCGGTAAAAATTTTGGGGGTACGCCGTGAGAGCTCAAAAGTCGCTAGATATAGTAACAAAGTAAAAATAAAACTACAGTTATAGTATAACAGTGGTTATCTATCTATACAAGGGGTAAGCCAGTTACATACACATTTCCAGGGAGTGCGTGAAGCATAAAAGGTTGAGAACCACTGCTCTAGACTAGGGGTTCTCAACGTGGGGTACGCGGTAAAATTTTTTGGGGTAGGCCATGAGGGCTCAAAAGTCGCTAGATATATGTTTTATACTCAGTCGTATCAGAATAATATGACCACCTACCATACATATACTATGGTAGGTGGTCATATTATTCTGATACGACTGTGTATATATTTTTTATTCCCATTGTTATAACTATAGTTTTAACTATCTATACAAGGGCCAGTTACATACACATTTCCAGGGGGTAAGTGAAGCATAAAAGGTTGATAACCACTGCTCTAGACGAATCGCAGTGCCATTCTATCCAATCGATGGTTGCTTTTCCAAGCCCATTGAGTTTACTAATTAACAAACTCTGTTGGAGTTAATGATTGTATCGAATATGGGATAATCAATAAATTACGTAACTCCTTCAGGGGTGATTAATGAATCCATTAGGATGCGTTACATGGGGGAAAGGTTTGCAATTGGTGTTACTTAACGCTAAAAAGTTATACTTATTTCAGCGATTGGGTCATTTTTCCTCCCGTTTTCCGATAACAAAAATTAACTTTTTTACAGTAACACTCACTTGCACTGTTGATTCCTGCATAAAAAATGAAGATCCATACACAAAAAAGTGTTACGTAGTAGGAAGAGGGATCCATCCAGCCGTTAAGCGAGTTTACCTATGGGAGAGGGGTGGGGATGTCCGTCGGTAACGCGCTGGGCTCATAATCTGCAGTTCCCAGGTTCTAGTCCCGCCTGGTCAGCATTGAGATTTATATTCGCAAAACTCCCCGTATATATTCGCAAAACCTCCTCTTGCTCAGTAGGGGACATTGATGGGCTTAGAAAGGCCGCCGTCCGTCGGATGGAACGTTAAGTATGACCCCGTGTGCGGGAGAGCCATACCTGTGCACGTTAGAGGCGGCTACCATCTGTCTCCCAATAGCTGTCCAGTGGGTCCCCTTCCACAACCTTTTCTGAGCCTTCGGAATCCTTGTGACCTGGCTAATTAGCACATTGTGTGCAGAAAAGTGCCGCTCAAAGGTAAAACTACCCTATCCTACGGGAGAAAAAAATAAATACCCACTCAAGCGGTTGTTTGCCGCAGAGGCTGTCAGTTTATACGCCATAGTAGAAGGCCTGTTTGGAAGGCGGGACCTCGCAAAAAAAAAAACAGCACAAACATCCATGCCTTACCGGAGCTCGAATCCATGTCCCTTTGATTAGTAGCCAAGCTAACTACTCGACCACGGTGCGGCTACCTAAGGAAGAGAGGGATTGAAATTCTGCTAAATCAGCAATACATAATTTATGGACGATACTTACGTGCTTGAAAGTGAAAAGCTACTTTACTATGGGCAATATTTCGAAAAGACCTATATATTATTGGTCGTAATTGCAAGACCTACTTTTCACCCTTGCAAAATTCCACGAAAATTCTAAGAAATGTTCGGCATTTTCGAGATAGTATCTTCTACAGTTTTACCTAACTGATGCTGAATATAGCTAGTCTCTTTGAACTGGGGCAAATACACATTAAACGAAATCTGAGATCACAGTGACTCATAAAAGAAATATTTAAGTGCATGATAAAAACTATTTGAAAGCTGTTGCTTAAAAAAACTTCTAAGTAATTCCGAAAGATCCTGTTTAAAGTTCCGGTAGCGGAAAAAAAGCTGAGACAGTAGAGAGGCAAGGAAACTTTTCCTGTTAGAGAAAGAAGGCTGACGAGTTTTGAGGCTACTCTTCGGCAAGGTCAACCTGACTTATACGTAATCTACGGTACAACAGTTTTAAAAAGCCCCTTTTACCACCCATACGTCTTACTCCACTAAAACGACTGCAATTGGTTCCCGGATTATCAAGTTGTTCGGTGGCTCGTGATTACTTTCTTGCTCATATAATGTTACTTCTAGATATTCGTGCGAATTCAGATTCGTATCTGACTGCAATTTAAATACTATCAGCAGTGGCGTAGCCAAGAATTTTGGTAGAAGGGAAGAGAATGAAGAAATCTGTTAATATTTTTGCTAATGAAAAATTGATGAGCTAATGATTTCTTAAAAATAATATTTCTTCAAGGTATGGGGCAGGGGTTGGTTGAACAGGTAAAGCACAAAGCTCGTAATTTGCAGTTGCCAGGTTCGAATCCCAATATCACCGATAACCCCAATCCCCCATCTAACCTGCCCTCTATGAGAAAGAGGACATTGAGGGGTTTCGGAAGATCGCCGTTCATTGGTTGATAGTTAAGCCGTGTCTCCGTATGCAGGAGAGCCATACCCTATGCACGTTAAACATGCTGGATGGCCTTGACAGGTGGCTTCAGTCTCCTAACAACTGTCCAATCCTTCTGCGACCTTCTCTGAGCTTTGACCTGATCATTTAGCCCACTGTGTGCAAGACAGTGTCACAAAGAGGAAAACACATACTGATACACCTGAATATTTTAGAACTTCAGAGCAGAAGAGTCCTACTAGTTATACGAACTTAGGATTTCAACTACTGCCATAAGATCAACATGCCTTTAAAAAACAGCTTATTCTACTACTTTTGATAGATTAACCATAAGCAGTGACGTACCCAAAAGAAGCTATACAACTCCCTCCCCCTTGAGAGCTTGAATAATGCATACATCCTAAAATTCGAAGACTCAAGAACGTCAATCTTCTGCTTATGTTGTTTCCCATAATGGAAGTTTCTGGGTACGCCACTCACCATAAGGGTCCCGAACCTTTGTAGATGAAGAGTTGCTAGTAATCGCACAAGATTTAAAAGCAATAATATAATTAAATTCAGTTTTATACTAATAGTAATTTAAAAAGAAATGAAGTTAAATCCTAATGACGGTTCTCTCTAATGGCAGAGTCGTGTGTGAGTGTTAGTAAAGTCTACAGTAATAAGTTTAGGACTGCAACTACAGTTATAAAGGCTGGAATTTATCAACTCCCTAATTTCATTGTAACTACAATTATAAAGACGAACATCTCTCTAGTTTCGTGATCGATTACATAATGAAAGCTTTGCACTGGGACCTTATATAATTCGAGAATCTGAAAAAATCTCTGACAGGCTATGCTGATATGATCCTCTTGACAAATAACGTTCGCCATGTGAGCTGTATCATCAGAGTTATTAATGAGGATGCCAATATGTAAGTGATCCGTAGGTGAATCCTTTAATTCATGGACTGCCGCGCTCAACAATTAGCAGCTTTTCGTACGACTTAATACCTGATATGTGGCAACACAGCGATTCTTCAAGGACAAGGAGCAGTGTCTGCAAGTTGAAACCAATGGTTGAAACAAGTTGTGAAACGATCTCAAGTATCAGCAGAACAGTACTCAGTCGTATCTGTTGTTTTCTCGCCTTGGACAGGTGTACGTTTTTGTGTGTTTTTTGCAGGCTATAGCTGATCTGGAAACTGAGCAGCGGTATGTGATACGTTACTGCGTTCCGTGAGACTTAGTGATGCGCAGACAGTCGCAGAAATGACTCAAGTGTATGGAGAACAGTGCTTGAAACAAAGCGCGATTTTCAAATGGCACAAATGCTTTACAGACCCGCGAGATTCCGTGGAGGAGCTTCCAGTTCCGTTCTACGTATATTTGAGTCATTTTAAGACTATCTGTGCACCACTTAAGCCTCGCCAAGTACAGTAACGTATCACATAACGCTGCTCAGTTTCCAGATCAGCCATAGCCTGCAAAAAAAATCACGCACAAGAAAACGAACACCTTTCCAAAGCAGAAAACGACAGACTGATTGAGTACTGTTCTGCTGTTACTTGAGACCGTCGCAACATGCTTCAACTTGTGCACATTGCTGCATGCTCTTGAAAAGTTGCTGTATTGTCACATATCACGTATTACGTATTAACTCGCACGAAAAGCTGCTAATTATTCGCGATGGCAGTCCACGAATTAAATGATCCACTTTTGTATATAGAAAATTAAAATAACGAAAAACTGGTCATGTGGGTTGTGTTCATTTTTTGAGTAGTTGTGCTCTTTAGGATATTTTCCCGGTAATGGGAGTTATGTAACAGATATTTGCAATGTACGATATGAGAAAAATGAGAACAGGTATTATTGTTAGAAAAATTAAATACAAAATACACAAAGACTAATTTTAGGCTATGGCATGGATGTGTGTGTTGTTTTTTCTGCTGAGGTCCTGCCATCCTCTTGGGGCGGGGGTGGCTCAGTCGGTAGCGCGTCAGGCTCGTAATCTGTAGTTCCCAGGTTCGAGTCCCAGCTGCGTCAGCGTTGAGATTTATCTCCGCAAAATTCCCCGCCCTGCCCACAGTCAGTAGGGAACACCGATGGGCTTGGAAAGGCCGCCATTCGTCGGATGGGACGTTAAGCCGTGGCCCCGTGTGCGGGAGAGCCATACCCTGTGCACGTTAAAGAACACGCTGGATGGTCTTGACGGGAGGCTACCATCTGTCTCCCAACAGCTGTTCCAGTGAGTCCCCTCCCCCAACCTTCTCTGAGCCTTCGGGGTCCATGTGACCTGGCCATTTAGCACATGGTGTGCAAAAAAGTGCCGTTCAGAGGTAAAACAACCCAACCTGCCATCCTCTCAGACCTACTATGGCATATAAACTGGCAAGCTCCTGTCAGACCTCTGTGGCAAGCAGCTGCTTGAGGGGGTATTTATTTTTTTTCATTTATAATAGTCTAAAAAAAGAAGTGACAAATCGCTCCCCAAGGACCTTTGCCCGCCCTGTCGTTGACTGCCAAGTGCAGTCGAAACCGCTAGGCATATACCCTCTTGCACGAAGCACTTTGTTGTGTTCAACTTGCTAGCCCTTTCGCCTAACCGATTCAAGTAGATCCAGCTTAGTAGAACCGAAAAGGCAACAAAACTAATCGATATTCTTGGAGCATGATGAAGAAATAAGACTCACAAGTAGCTGCTGAAACAAATTAAAGATTTTCGTTAAGACCATCTAACGGTAAATTGGACGTCTACTTAATTAACGAATCCATTATAAAAAAAAAATCCAGGTATAAAATTAAATTCATGGCCATCTTATAAGTTTTTCTATATAGCAATACAATTGAACATCTAGATTTTTAGAATGCACAGTATAGGAATCTTCTAATACACATTTCATGGGCAATGACAAACGGATTATGGCCTTTACAAACTAAACTCCTCAATGTTTCCTTTCGAAGAGAGTATGGTATGTAAAAACTGATCAAATTTCAATGACAGTCAAGCTCCGAGTAGTTTTAGTCGAAATTACAAACAATTATCGTATCGGCTTATGACATTTCAGAAGTAAAAAAGGAGAGAAAAAGGCTTTGCACAGCCTCTTTCTCTTAATGGGTTGTGTTGTTTTACCTCTGAGCGGCACTTTTTTGCACACAATGGGCTAAATGGCCAGGTCACATGGACCCCGAAGGCTCAGAGAAGGTTGGGGGAGGGGACCCACTGGAACAGCTGTTGGGAGACAGATGGTAGCCTCCCGTCAAGGCCATCCAGCGTGTTCTTTAACGTGCACAGGGTATGGCTCTCCCACACACGGGGCCACGGCTTAACGTCCCATCCGACGGACGGCGGCCTTTCCAAGCCCATCGGTGTCCCCTACTGACCGTGGGCAGGGCGGGGAATTTTGCGGAGATAAATCTCAACGCTGACCCAGCTGGGGCTCGAACCTGGGAACTACAGACTACGAGCCTGGCGCGCTACCAACTGAGCCACCCCCGCCCCTTCTCTTAATGGAAAGCATGGTGTTCGATTTCAGTTTCAAACTTTTAAGCACAATGTTACCACATAGTCGGGCTATAAGATTCCTTTCGCGATATATGTACAATACTAGACAGAAAATTCGACGCCACATACACAGGTCCTCCTTGATGGTCATGATGCAATATAAGATATTATGCCTGAAATAATAAAGAAAAACTGGGATTTTTCTCCAGGCGAAATAGCGCTGAAATGTTGGGTTGCTTTACCTCTGAATGGCGCTCTTTTTGCGCACAATTGTTTAAAATGGCCATGTCATAAAACCCCAAGAGCTCAAAAATGGTTGGGGAAGGGGATCCACTAGACAGCTGTTAGGATACATATGGAAGCCTCTTGTGTTTTTAACGTGCACAGGATATGGCTCTCTTGCACTCGAAAAACGGCTTAATGGAAACAGCGCTGAAGTCATTGCATGAAGATATTTTAAAACTACATTCCTTAACCGAACTTCTCAATATTTTAAACTGCCCTTTGGTGAAATAAAAACATAGAATTAAAATTAGAATAAAACATGCTTTACAAACACTAAAATAGAATTCGTAAGGACCAAAAATAGGGATAAAATTAAAGCAATTATTTGGTTGTTAAACAAATGTATAAAATAAGGATTAAGATTCCAATCATCAAAATTTTCATAAAAATCAATGTAAAAAGTTTAATAAAAATTCAGAAGCTACATACAATAGCCTATGTTCAAAAAGTACCAAGTGTGTGAAGTATTTTTTCCTATATACTTCCTTTAAGAGTGAAATCTACGTAGGTTATAAATGACAACTAAATGCATTACTAACTCTACTTCCTGTATAGTGTACTACTGATGAATGTTCCGAGATATTTACGTCATTTTGCTAAAATTGTGTCTTCCCCGTAACTTCAAAAGAGTGTATGATGAACAGGATGAGAAGTTGCATCACACTTATTTCGCTTTTTCGTAATGTTAAACAATAATCGAACACGCACATTTCCATCATTAAGTAGGAATTCTCAAATGTAAAACTATGAATTCCCGAGAATTTAATTAAAAAATTACCTTTCAAGCAGCTGCTTGTCACAAAGGTATTATAGGAGCTTGCCAGAGAGCACACAATAAGGATCTGTGGAGAATGTGAGACCTCAGCAGAAAGACAGCACAAGAACCATCCATGCTTTATCCGGGCTCAAACCCGGGTCCCTTTGATCGTAGCCATGCACGCTAAACAATCGGCCACCGCATCAGAAAGAGAATTAGAAGTTTATCTTCAAGCAGCCACTTTCCACGAAGTATTTGTCAAAGAGAATATTTCACAATCAAAAATATTCCTACATTGTCTTGGCCACAGAATTCAATCATTTTGAATCCTATAGAAACAGACTACTGAAATGGCAATGGTGGGCAGTGAAAGAAATTTTTTAATCTGCAGAAAAGTGTGAAAAACAAAAAAACAAACGTCTTTATTTTCACAAAAGAAATATTAAAACTAATAAGAGGGAAAATATAAAACATAACATGTACTGTAAGTGCATGGGGCCAGCGGAATTTTTTTTGGGGGGAAAAAAACGCGTGTAAGTAGGGACCAGCTTTACCTTGATACAAGTTAAATCGACGCGAAACGTACTGATAATACTTCTCGTCGATAATTCATTCACAGCTTTCCACCACTCGTCATATTATTCATATTATTATATCATATTTAAATCTAAATTATCTAATATCTATCTAATTATTATTATATCATATTTAAATCCCGCCAAATGTATACCGAAGAGCCAAAACATTATGACCACCTGCCCAATATGATGTCGGTCCTTCACTTGCCGCCAAAACAACTCTTATCCGGAGAGGCATAAACGCTACAAGATTTCTAAAGGTGTCCATGCGTACCAATACGTGGATCTGCTGGTACCAATACGTTACCAGCAGATCCTTTAACTCTTGTAAGTTACGTGAGTGAGCCACCGCTGATCGGATATGATGTTCCAACAGAAACCACAGATGCTTGATTGGATTGATGTCTGGGAAATTTGGAGGCCAGGGCAATACCTGGAAGTCTTCCTCATATTCCGTGAACCATTATCGAACAATCCGGGCAGTGTGGCATGGCGCATTATCCTGGTGAAAGAAGGCACTACTAAAGAGGAATTCTGTTGCCATGAAAGGATGTACCTGGTCTGCAATGATGTTTAGGTAGGTGGTAGACGTCATAGTTTCCTGCACATGAATGACTGGACCCAGGGTTTCCCAGAAGAACATTGTCCAAAGCATTACACTTCCTCCAAAGGCTTGTTTTCGTCCCACGGTGCATCCTGGTGCCAACATTTCCCGAGATAAACAATGCACACATACCCGGCCGCCAGCATATGATGCAACAGGAAACGAGATTCATCTGACAAGACAACCTTCTTCCAATCATTCAAGGTCCAGTTTTAATGCTCACGTGCCCATTGTAGGTGCTTTCGACAGTGAGCTAAGGTTAGCATGGGCATTCAGAGCAGCCTGCAGCTACGTAGCCCCATTTTCAGCAGGGTGCGATGTACTGTGTGTGTGTGTGACACATTACTCCTGTCATCAGCATTCAAATTATGGGCGAGTTGCATCACAGTATCCCTTCTGTTGGCTCATACCATACAGGATAGCCTTTGCTCACCTCTAACATTGATGAGTCATGGTCAGCCCACGCCTTGCCAGCTATTGGTGGTTTTTCCTTCCTTGGACCACTTTTTGAAGGTACTAACCATGGCTGACCGTGAGCACCCCACAAGCCTTGCTATCTAAGAAATGCTCTGACACAGTCATCTGGTCATTACAATTTGGCCTTTGTCAAACTTACTTAGGTCCATTGCCTTTCCCATCTGAAGAACAAGAATAACACTGATTAGCAGAGCTCAATATTATGTGTTATTTATACCGTTTCGTGATCTAGACACCACCATCGTTTACCTGCAGTTGCTTCGATTTGCATAAAGATGTGCTGGTAATAATGTTTTGGTTCTTTAGTGTATGTCCATTGATAACTTCATTCACAACTTTCCACACATACTACTCCATTCGCCACGTAGGTAACGGCAGCGCCCCCAAAATTTTCGGACGCTTTTCGAGAGATCTCTCCTGACCCACGACAGCTAGGAACCCGATCTGTTATCCCAAGAGGGTTAGAACTAACTGGAACTACCCTACTAAATTTGGGACCGATTGCTCCAATAGCCGAGGAACCACAGGGAAACTGCCAATTTCTGCCACCGATTACGTCAGATGTGTCCGCCCGTCCGAAATTACACCTATTATATGATTACTAAAATAATACCGAAGTATAAAAGTATTAAAAAATACCCTCAAGCAACTGCTTGCCATAGGGGCCTGACAAGAGCCTTTCAGTTTATACGCCAAAGTAAGTCTATGAGGATGGCGAGGCTTCAGTAGAAAAACAACCATGCCTTACCCAGGGCTCGAATCCAGATCCCTTATATGAGTAATCAAGCACGTTAACCACTTGGCCACGGAACGGAAAATAATCTAATGAAATATGACGTTTAGAATGAAAATTCAAATAATAATAACCATAAATATGCCGTATAAATAAATACCCCCTCAAGCAACTGCTTGCCACAGAGGTTTGACATGAGCCTGTCAGTTTATACACCATAATAGTCTGTGAGAATGGCAGGATCTCAACAGAAAAACAACACAAGCATCCATGCCTTGCCCGGAGCTCGAACCCAGGCCCCTTTGATCAGTAGCCAAGTGTGCTGACCACTCGGCTATGCATAATTTTTACTTATAAACTGTAGGCAGGAGCAAATGCCTCTTTTTGACCCTTACTGCAGGAACCCATTTTATAAACGGCCTGCAGTAATGCAAATTTCTATGATTCAACTGAAACAGAACACAGTTACATTTATAAATATAACTGTGTTGCTTTTCCCCTATAATCCACACAAACATTAAAAAAAATCAATTTAAAAATCAGATCAACTAGCGAATTTAATTAAGTAAGCGTGCTATACAAAATCTCAAAAAAAAAATCTAAATTCCCCAAAAATTTCATAAAAAATAAATTACTTTTCAAGCAGCTACTTACCATGGGGATCTAATTCAAGTCTTGCTATTTTTTTGTAGGGCACAAGGGTTTTCTACTAAATACTATTCATTTTTATAATTTAGAATAAATCACTTTGTATCAGAAATATTCTTTCGTTGCTAACAATTATAATAGATATTTAGCTACATAAAATTCTGTAGTTAACGAAATTCAATTGCATGAACATTTTCTACGATGTAAACCAATGTATTCCTAAAAAAAAAGGTATGAAATGTTGACAGCAACTTGAAATATTTTAACAGTTTAAATGCAAAAGGTAAAAATATGTGTTAAATAAGTTACTATCACTGAGAAGTAAATAACTGTTCTTACACTTTTTAAGACTTGCAAAACAAAATATGGCAAATATTTCCTTTTAAATTAAAATTAAGGAGTTCAGCAAAAAATTTTTGCTGTCAAATCCGTTGTCATATATATAGACGATTTCGAGAGATTGATTGACTAAATGACAGGGGATCATGCTAATTCTAACTATGATGTAGAAGTGATAGAGCTCTGAAAATGTATACTTAATGGTAATCTGGGTAGTTGATCTCGGGAAAAATCTGAAATTTGACCTCCGAGGAGGTGTTCTATAAGGTCAAAAGAGAGGTCAAACTTTGATTTACGAGCACTAAAAACGTGAAAATTGGTATCTTGGGGATGTTTCGAGTTGTAAATCTCGGAAATATTACGAAATTTCAGATCCGGAGGGTCCTTTGAGGTCAAATTTAGATCTACCAGTGCCAGAGAGATAAAAATTGGTGCTTGGGGTCGTTTCTGAAAATTTGAATCTGATGTGTCAGTCGAGGTCAAAGATCAAATTTTAATATACCAGTTCTAGAGAGTTAAAAATTGGTTCATACAGGTATTTTGGATCCCATATCTCAGAAATGTTAAGAAATTCGAGATCGGTGTCGCGTTTAAGGTCAGATTGGGGTCGGAGCACAGTTTAGAAATCAACAGGCGACGATTGATTTCTAGTAAATATATATATGTATGAAAGCACAATTATTCTTAATTAGCGTAAGTAATATTCCGTAACGTAAGCATCACCAGGATCATCTATAATAGAATAGAAATAAAGTCATTAATGTCATGTCATAGACAATAACAAACAAAAATATCGAAGAAAAATCATTGGAAATACCATCACCAGAGAGGTTTTTGCCAAGTTGTGGATCCAACGTAATCTGAGCTCCGTATATTTGGCAAGATAAAGCGGAAACAAAAAAATTAAATATTCTATTTTATCGTAAACCTGACTAAATCATCTTATAAAGTAAGGCGAACACCCTCCTCACACATTTTAATGAAAGTTGGCCGAGTGGTTAGCGCGCTTGGCTACTGACATCCATCCGGGTACGGCATGGATGTTTGTGTTTTCTTCCTGCTGAGGTCCCGCCGTCCTCACAGACCTTCTATTGTGGCATATTAAACTAACAGGCTCCTGTTAAAACCTCTGTGGCAAGCAGCTGCTTGAGGGGATTGTTTTTTAAATTAATTAAAATGATGTCAGTAACCATAAAAACCAGACAATGCATTTCAGTCACTACAAAAAGTGTTAGCAATTGTGGAGGTTGGATAACGATAGAGATATTGGAGTGAGCAGAGAATTCATTTCGCAACTCAAAATTTAAAACGTCCAAACATCACCCACCTTCTTCTAGCAACAAGCTAAAATGCTTATATCCTTCGTGGAGTGATGCTATGCATTCAAATTTATATAGATATTTAGCTACATAAGTACATACCAGTGTGTTTTCTTCAATATTCCTATTTGATGTTAAACGTGATTTTGCTTCGATCCTACTATAGTTTCAAAAAGTTTATGAATGAAAATATTCTTCCAGTTAATATCAGTAAACTGATGATGATAAAACAGTTAAATAAGAAATTATTTTCAAAGAATATAATTGCCTGATAGTTATAAATTTTGAAAATTTTCAAAAATTTTCCATTGCCAATTGGAGGGAAAACCATACATAAAGAACTTAAAACATCTAAAACGCAAAATTCCAGTTTTAAAAAACGAAATGAAATTAAAAAAAAATGTTTTCATGGCATCCAACTATAACAATACAGCAATTTAGCAAAAATCACAGCATGGATATATCTAGGGAAGTGGGAGGAGCGCAAGGCGCCATGCACCTCTCCCTCCAGATGCTAGTAAAGGTAATAAGAGGCAAAAAATTATTAACCTTATTTAAATTTAATGCATTTTTCAAGAAAATTTTTAAAGATCTGTAAAACGACGGGGAAAATATTATACTGCATTGTAAAGCTAGTCCCCCCCCCCCCCCCACTTTTTACATTTTTCCGCCTCGATTGTGTTTCTTGTCCCCCTTCTTTTTTCCCTTCGATTTTTTCTAGATACAGCCTAAATCATAGCAGCCAATCCACCAAATGAAGTTTTAAAATTATGGAGTCAGTCGAGTTTTATTTCGCAAAATTTAGCTACAAATTCAACTATTATCTTTTGTACTTTACGCCTAACTGCACTTCATAGTAAACTGATAAGGCAAATTAGGTAAAGACTGTTTTGATTTCTTTCCGTTTTTATTTTTTACTGGCACAATACGTTTAAAATAAACCATGCTTAGGATTACTATTTACTATTACATATTAATTCGAAAATTTCGCTTTTCACGCCAACTAAGGGGCATTTAACAAAAAAAAGTAGGTAAAAATAGTTTAATTTGGCAATTTCGATAAAGGGAAAAAATGCAACAGTTGATTGCATGCAATGGAACTGTTCGCATCAATGTATGGTAACACAATTGGCTGTATCACAAATATTTTACGGAAAAAAAGGCAATTAAATGCGATAGTAAACAGCAAACCTGACTGTTTATTTAAATAAAGGCTCGAATTCTAATTACATTCGATAAAAATACGCCACCGGTCTAAATATTATCGAATAAAACAGAAAAAAAAATTCTCCAGTTTCACATTAGATTTTCGACTTATCGCTATTTTTCTCAGAGGTTTTTGCAAGTTTCTCCTCCCTCATTGTTTATGGTCTAATATACTAATAAGTTCCTGTCGTACTTCTCTGATATATAGCTGCCCGAATAATTTTTTTTGCTATTATGGACAGAATGCTCTAGTGTTTCTCCAATCTTTTAAACTGATCTTCATGTATTTCCTCTACAATTGAACTTTTAAAATGTAATCCTAACATTATAACAAATGCTTGCATAGGGTCCAAAACATACATAAGCTTAGGTCCAAAAATACAAAACATATATAAGCACAGGATACAAAACATACATATTCTACAATTCCATCACACATTCTTTGCAAGATGTAGCATATAACATATACATATTTATTAAAAAGAGTTCAAACATAAAAATTTATATTTCAGTAAAAAGCCAAATTTAAAAATTTTTTAAAAATGTATTCAAGAATGCCAATAGTGAAAGTTTTTGAGAACTAGATCAAACTTTTTTTTTTATAAAATTCTCCTTCGATTTGCTACTGTGTTATAATACTAAACAAGCACTGTTTATGATAACAATTTTTCCCCAAAACTGATTAAAAACATAATATATACACAATAATCATTGAATTATGACCATCCCACTCCATATTATGTCAATGGGAGGCTAACTTCGAAATTCTGCAACTTTTAAAATAAGCATTTTATAAGAAAATGTGATAGAGGTAAATTAAAGATATGAATCAATACTATCAAAATATCGATTTTTCAAGAATATTCCTTCAGTATTTAAAGAGTTCTAGAAGTCTCAACATTTAAAAACAGCAGTGCTAGACAAAAGAATTTACCTCTGAAGTTAACTGAAATTAAAATAAGTACAGTCGCTCAAAAAAATATCCGAACACTATAGTTGATTACAGAATTCAGAAAAAATATCTGGCAACGAAGTACTTAAAACGTCAACGAATATTTCGTGTCACGTGATACGAAGGTTGCCAGATCACTGATTTCTAAAAAAAATCGTTGCCAGATATTTTTTCTGAATTCTGTAATCAACTATAGTGTTCGGATATTTTTTTGAGAGACTGTATTATTTCAAACTACTTCATAAATAACTATATATTTTTAAAGAGTGTGTAAATAAATCTTCAACATTCGTTTAATTTTTAAATAAATTTCTTAGAACACAATAAAAAAATACCCCCTCAAGCAGCTGCTTGCCACAAAGACAATGCTGCTCTTAAATATTTAAATCTCCATACCTGTTTAAATACTGAAAGAATATTTTGAACGGAGATTTGATCCTTAAATTATCACCAGCCACATTTTCTCATAAAAACGCTTATTTTAGAAGTTATATACCTTCGAAATTAACTTTCTTTGAAATAACATGCGATGAGACTGAGTAATAAATGTATATAGTTTTTACCAGTTTGTGCAAATATTCTTTTAGATTCAGCATAATTCGGGGAAAATTCTTAGAATGTTCAGCATTCTAGCCTTTATAACACTATCAATAATGAAAAAAATAAAGTTTGTTTCTACTATTTTTCACCAATGATTCTGTTGCAGAACTTTTTCGAAAGTTATTGATGTTCAAATCTGAGTTATGATTTCTTTCTAGTCTAAATCAAAAACATATATAGACCAACATTTCTGAATTTTTTGCTAATGACAGCAAAAAGTTTCCAACAAAATCTTGCGACTGCTTCTTGAACACTGATATTTCCAGTTTAACGAATCACTAGTTACTAAAAAATCTCGAATACCATTTTTTTAAAATCTAATACCATTCTTTGTCTTTTGTAATCAGTATAATTTGTTCCTTACAATCGCTGACAAAACTGGATAGATGGACGAATACTATCCATTTGTCCACTCGTTTTCTATGATAGCAACTTAAATATGCATCGAATACTCGCCCCCCCCCCTCAATCATTATTAATTCACAATTAACAAGTGGGCTTTTTTTTTTGTTTCTAAAATATTGTTCCATGTCGGTGTAGAATTTTGTTTAAACACCTTTCATAGTTCTTATTTTCTCTACTTTTTTCCTCTTATTATTGATTTGCTTAAATGCTCCAAAATCCCCTTGTAGAAATTATACACTTTTTTAAAAGATAGTGTCAAAATACACGTATTGTTGCAAACCCTGATACACCTCAACAATTATTAAACGAGTGTTTAAAAAAAGCCGGTAGTCGTAACATCAACTTCAAATAAAAAAAAAACAGCATCCAATTTACGTTTTATTAATTTCTACATCTGATTACTTAATGACATCACAGTCTTTTAGTTTTTTTGAATCAAATAAGTGTATCTCACCCTTAGGGACTTCGGAAATTCGATTTAATAAAAGTAATGAAATGGCCAAGTTGCATAACACAGAATAAATCTATGCCCTTCAACATGCTTTTCCCCAAATACTCACAAGGCAACGCTTTCTTACATGCATGCAACACTCTGATAATAGATAACTTATCACGATTGCAACATTGCACATACTTCGAGGTTGCAAACACTCCTGCTCTTCACCTGTCGGGCAACCTGTGATACAAACTAATGAAATACATAAATCATTACCTCAATACACTCACGTACATTGTTGATCACCATGTCTCCCTTTTAGTATAAACTTCGGACTTGACTAACTGTTAACTTCAAACGGGTAGGAAAAGAGCCAATTCGTGATGCAATTCACTACTACGTAATTTACACGTCAAACTGACATCATCTTCCACTGACTCAAAGAATAAAGCAAGTAAATATTGTATAGCAATTAATGAATTCCTACTGATGGTATAAATCTATGAAACGCGAGGTAGAGAACTCTCTGTTAACATGAGCTGATTTTATAAGTAGAGTACGCAAAAAGACCAGATAAGAAATCTGTTTTTTACATCTTATCATTATAACCAAATAAGGCACAAGTGGAAAGATAAATTTAACTCGCACCGTGAGATGGCGCCACGTGCCGAGAAGCGATAAGGAAACAGAATATTGAATGAAGCAATGTGTTCTTTCCTTCTACTAACTTTGGCTGTAACCGAATATAATTGGTTTCAATTTCCAAGTACAATAATTATTAAATGCAATCGATTTCGTTATCAATAATAGTACTTTTCAGCTCGTTATGAAGAAAATTAGTTATTTTTTTCACTTTTTTGTCTATATGTAGACATTCGACTTTTGTTTAAAAATCCTTTTTGGGTTGGTTAGGTACTAATAATATAGCACGTTCATCTGCCGTAACAATATTACGATTCGCAATTTCTCAATCATCCAATAGTTTGGCTTTCTACCATTAATGAACCCTAAATTTAGAAGATCGAAAAGTTTTAAATGAATAGTATCGTAAATATGGGGAGATGGGAATAGGGCAACTGTAGAATAGTAATGTATTATTAGTACTGAACCAAACAAAAATTTTTTTTACCAAACAAAAATTTTTTTTTACTAAAGAAGTTAAATTATCTACAGCAAACAACAATGTGAAAACAATAGCTATTTTTGAAACGAATTTATACTATAAATTTCAGTTTTTTGTGGTAGAGTGTGGCAGTCAAGAGGTTTAGCCCCCTTACCACTTGTACTTGTAAAAGGGTAACTTGCCCCCTTACCCCAGAAAAGTGGGAAATCTATTTTTTTCTTATAATTGTTTTTTTTTTATTGAATAAATAGTAATAAAGCATTACTATTCGCCGAATCTTCCATTAGGTTGAATTTTCACCGTTGGAAGTTACTACAGCTGAAAAACGAGCATTCCATATTCACCAAAGGTGGTTGGGTTGTTTTACCTCTGAGCGGTAATTTTTTGCCCACCATGGGCTAAATGGCCAGATCACAAGAACCCCGAAGGCTCAGAGAAGGTTGGGAGACAGATAGTAGCCACACGTCAAGGCCATCCAGCGTGTTCTTTAACGTGCACAGGGTATGGCTCTCCTGAACACGGGGCCACGGCTTAACGTCCCATCCGACGGCCCTTACTAAGCCCGTCGGTGTCCTCTACTGACTTTGGGCAGGGCGGGGAATTTTGAGGAGATAAATCTCGACGCTGACCCAGCTGGGGCTCGAACCTGGCAACTACAGCTTACGAGCCTGGCGCGCTACTGACTGAGCCCCCCTCCCCGCAAAGGTGGTTGGACTTTCTAATGTAGGTTTCAATGGTGAAATAAGCAACGAAAAGAGAAAAAATCCCAATTCATCCATATAATTGGAAGAAAAAATTTAAAAATCTAAAAGTAGAAATTTTTGCAAACATTTAACCATTTGCTTATTTGGGATGTTTAATTTCTGCGATCTTTATGACAATGAAGAGAATTAATAACCAAAGAGCATTGTAGAATTAAAGGCAAACTTCAGTATTTAAGTGCAGAAAGAATATAATTTTAAAAACATCGGAAAAACGTTCATTTCTTACATCAAACAGCAAGAAATTAAGAACCAAGAAAACAAAAACTGCTCAAGAGCTTTTTTAACTCCAAGAACTTATATTAAACTAGAATGTCGAGTAGAATGTTTTCTCCATAGGATACAGCTACAATTCCATGGTATAAAGCAAACCACTACACCCTGACATGCAAATTTCTAAATGAATAGATCCTTTACAAGTCGATTTTATTTTTTGGAAAAACCAAGTGTCTTGAAAAACTTAGTGTCTGTAGAAGGAAGGAAGACAAAGTGAAAACAATAATAACTCGTTTTCAAATAACGAACTATGTTTAACAAGATGCCACTTTTTCTAGTATACTAATCTCTTTTTATTAAATGTAAAATTCATACATTTTTAAACTTTTGCGAGAAGAAAATACGTTAAAATACAGTGGGTCAAAATGACTTCCTCATGGCAAAATAAACAGAGAGTTTGCTTCACTGCATTGAAGGGTTAACATTCATTGCAGAAAAATTTGCGGTTTCTTTCTGGAAATAGTATAATTGAGATATAATGCTAGCTACACATATTTCCGTCGAAAACAATGGGGAATATGCAGAAAAGAAAAATCACGTCAAAATACTAACTACCTTTATTATACAGGGTGATTCAGAATTCATCATCAATATTTAGTGGGGAGGAAGGGAATAAGAAAAGAAAGAGATTTCACATAGGAAAGTATGGGGGCAGACGAACGCATGGTGGTGTAGAGGGCGCTGTGTGTACACACCTCTCATACAGAAGCACAGCTGTTTGACGCGTGCAGTCAGTTGTCATTCGACAAGGATCGATTTCTTTGTATGGGGTGCTATGAAAAACATGGTGTACGAGACCCCTGTTGATAGTGCTATGGATCTTGTAGCACGCATATCAGTTGCTGCCTCAAACATCCGGGAAATGCCAGGCATCTTCCACAGGGTCCGGCTGTCCATGCAACGCCGTTGTGAGTCATGCATTCTAGCACATGGTCGGCAGTTCGAGCACCTCTTGTAAGTCTGTACAACCAATGCAAAGAAATGTTACATGTAAGATAATAAATGTTTTTTCCTTACCACTTCCTTCTTATGTGTTCTTTCCATCATTGAACTGGGGTCATTTTGCCGTACTACATGGCATATGCGCCCATGCTTTCCTATGTGAAATCTCTTTCGTTTCTTATTACCTACCTCCCCACCAAATATTGATGATGAATTCTGAATCACCCTGTATAACTGTTTTCTAAGTACTTCGTAAAAGCTTATTTGGATCTCCCGTACTTTTTGTCACATTTAGCGAAAATTTCCTCGTAGAAATTTTCTTTTACGAAACCCCATGTTTAATGCAATTTGCACGGAAACTGGAAAGTGTGCTGTGATTGTAAAATACTAGAACACTGCACAAAACTATATTTTAGATCTCGACTATTTCCTATAGGTAAATGATGATTCAACCATGTGTCCTTGCAAACCTCTACATCCACAAATATTCTGCAATAACGACTACAGGTTTCACGAAGAATTTCTTATCTTCAATTTTAAATTAGCCCTTCTCTCTTATGCTTCCACTCCTTCAGTTGTTTACTATGCCAACTGTTGGGACTTCGCCAGAGTTAGGCGACCGCTTCACTTTGTTGATCCTCTAATCTGATAACAGTAGCAACCACTCGGGCCAATGCACAATAAATTATGCTGTATGAAAGATTATCTTTTTCTATGGCTGAAATATTGCGAAATCTGGATTGTCTAAGATTTATGAATTATGATGCTTGCCAGTTGTGATTGTTCGCTGCTCGAAATCAGACATACGATATAAAACTCGATTTTAAATTGCACATAAGTGTGCTCCTGAAAATAACCCCCTTTTTTTGATTCGATAGAACGATGACACTTTGAAATCTAAACTTTTATTACTCTATTTCCAGTAGAAATGTTAATTTTTTTTGCTTCCTTGGAAATGTCTGAAATTAACTTTTATTTTACAGAAAATGGTAATACTATATGGTAATTTGAGAATTTCATCCAGAGGAAACAAAACTGCTTTACAATGATATTTTAGGTTTCTTTTTCAAAGTTTGAATATGCTTCTTTTTTTATAAATTGTATAAAATACTCCTTTGTTTATGCTATACTAATCAAAGATGTATGTCTGAATTTGGTAACTAAAAGACTAATATTGGCTCCGCAGTCTTTCAGGATAAATTTCTGGGTTGGACTGTTTTATCTCTGAGCGGCACTTTTTTCACATAATGGGCTAAATGGCCAAGTCATAAGGGCACCGAAGGCTCAGATAAGGTTGGGGAAAGACAGTTTCATCTACAGGTCTGCTCCAAATTACATATCACGTAAGTGATGTCAGTACCATGGGCTTCCGCTTTTCGGCTGCAGACAATCAATTGCTATAGTAGCATATGTATGGAAATAATGCGGCTGTTTGTGTATGTGGCATTTTGCTAATACATTATTACTGAAAAGCATTGATTGTGTTTCAAACATTTTGTTAAATAATTATAGCAAAGTGAGGAATGAAAAAAAACTATAAAAGAAAGTTATCAGTGTTTACAAATAAAATGACAAAATCTTAGATTATCTTTTAAACATTGAAAGTATTTTATTTACTTATGCCCAACAGTGTCAGCATCATAGATGTTACAATATTTGTTTTTTCCTCTTCGCTTGCAGGTATGTGTAAGCAAAATATATTCAGATTTCATTTCAAAAGAAATATTTTTGTGATGATAGATGTAATGTCTATTAATGTTGAATGGGTAATTCAAATTACTTTTGTAGAATCTCATACATGATTACAATATTTTTTTATTCTGTTCATTTGCTTAGTTGTGTGAGGTAAATATCTTTCAGCAGTCATTTTTAAGCAAATATTAATGTCTTTGTCGATCTGTGAATGTGTCTCTCCTGAAGTGTCTACTGAGTCAGCAATTGAAAACAATATTTTTTATTGTGTTTATTTGCAATTAAATAATGGTCTGATGTATCATGTCTTGAAAGAGTAGTTCAAAATATTGTTTAAAAGAAACTCGTGGCTTATTAGAATATTTTGTCCTGTTTATTTGCTGAGATGTTTAAGCAAATAATAATCAAGGATTTCTTTTTATTCAAACATTTATTATTTAGTTCTCCTATTAGTGCGAAATTATTGTTTAAAAGTAATTCATAATTCTTTTTTTTAAAGTGCAAGATGTTTAAAAAACATTAATCCTATAAAAAATAAATAAATACCCCCTCAAGCAGCTGCTTGCCACAGAGGTCTGACAGGAGCCTGTCAGTTTATATGCCAAAGTAGAAGGTCTGTGAGGATGGCAGGACCTCAGCAGAAAAACAACACGCACATCCATGCCTTACCTGGGGCTCGAACCCAGGTCCCGTAGATCAGTAGCCAAGTGTGCTAAACCACTCGACATACGAGACGTAGAGGAGATGTTATGTAATATTTGTGTCATTTCTGTTGTATTTGCAATTTTGTATCATAAACCTTCGTTTTTATATAATCAGGTAGAAATATTTTGTATTTTCATTGAGAGATGTAAAATTGCATTGCAAAAGTTTTATTATCCAACTGATTTTGAATAAAATTATTGAAATATAATCTACATTCATACTTTAATTCTACAACTATCAGTAGTAAAAAACTTTAAAATATTATTTATTAAATAAAAGTAACTGAAATAAATATACGTTTAATTCCACAACTATCAGCAGCATAACTTTAAAATTTGATTTGGCAAAATTTCATTGAAAAAAAAAGCTTATTTATTTTAATTCATGAGGTGTCAATTGTAAGCATTTTCGAACGATATTTGCGAAAATGTATCGAATATAAAGGAAAACAGTGATATTTCCTAGAGCATACTTCAATGCTCTTTGGGGAACGTAAGCCCACGCCATTGACGTCTCGATTCGTTGGAGCAGGCCCGTTCCTTCACGACGGCCCCGGTTGGGGGAGGGGACCCACAGCAACAGCTGTTGGGAGACAAATGGTAGCCTCCCGTCAAGGCCACCCAGAGTGTTCTTTAACGTGCACAGGGTATGGCTCTACCGCACTGGGCTTAATGTCCCATCCGACGGACGGCGGCCTTTCCAAGCCCATTGATATCCCCTGACCGTGGGCAGGGTGGGGATTTTTGCGGAGATAAATCTGGGAACTTATTTCTTGGGGATTATCAGTCTGGTGAAGAGAGGTAAACGTCGAACGGAAATGGTAAAGCCATTAATGAAAAGTTGAGGACTCTCCCCCCCCCCCTGCCCCCGGGTAGACAGAGCATTGAAATCACTGCAGTGACTTACCTATTATGAATGAATGCGTCTGAGGCAGGTCAGCATGTCCGCCTGCCCAGCGTACCTGCCTCAGACGGATATCAACCGATTATTGGCACCAAGGTTCAAATTAACCAATTCCGGGGAGAGCAGCGAAAACCCGATACAGACTGTCCGTGATCTGTAGCAGATTTGTGTGATGTATCTACGATTTTTTCCTAATGTTAGGTTCTTTTAGCAGATAGTGTTACCTTCGGAATCCTGGTGTGTAAGGTACGACGAGTATATTTTAAATATCATCATCCAGTTGCAGCAATTCGTCTCCAGTGATGATTTCTGGAGACCTACACATGCAAGAAATATGTGAACTTGGCGTTTCCCGAATCATTGAATGAATCGATTGAATATGTCATCAAAATATCATCGAATCCGAGTTTTGTGTAGGACACACTAATATTCGCTTTCTAAATAGTTAGAATTAATATATATTTTCAATACGAGTTTATACAAATATTTTACAAATACGAGTTTTATTCAAATATTTGAATTAAAACTCGTATTTGTAAATATTTGAAAAATTGTTAGAATGCGTTTTAGAGCTATATATATTTTTTATCTGCATTTAATTCAAATTACTTCTCATTACTGTAATTGTATTATTAGCATTATGCTGAATGCGATCTGTTTGTTATAGAACAAGCCCGTCCAACTAAAACTTAGCGAAGAGCCACTAAGAAAAAAAAAACTATATTCTTAATAGTCACAGGAAAAATTATCCATTTAAAAACAAACATTTCTAATGTCTAACGAATTGGGGGGGGGGGTCTATATTTTTTAAGGAATCAAGAAAATATACTGATAAAAAAATATACAGTTCTATTGAGTACTATGAATTGGGAAAACCATTTACCTAAATTATTTCACCTGATAATGTTTGGTCAAAAAAATTGAATATGCCATATTATGTGTTTTACGAGCCCGTGGCCGAGTGGTTAGCGCGCTTGGCTACTGATCTACGGAAACTGGGTTCGAGCCCCGGGTAAGGCATGGCTGTTTGTGTCGTTTTTCTGCTGAGGTCCTGCCATCCTCTCAGACCTTCTACTCTGGCATATAAACTGACAGGCTCCTGTCAGACCTCTGTGGCAAGCAGCTGCTTGAGGGGGTATTTATTTTTTATTTTTACGAGCCACAAGTTATTTTGCAATGACGTGCCTGTTTAGAGATAATATATATATAATAAATTCATAACAGAAGTAGCTTTATGAAGTATATTTTGTTTACATTCCCTCTTTTTCACCTTTATGAGAAAATTCCTTATCATTCACAATTTATGGAAAAAATATTTCTATTATAATTACATAAAATATCTAACATTCAATATGAAGGTGCAAATACAGGGACATTATGGGGGAAAAAACATTTCAAAGTTCCATATTTTATTAAATAATTAAGTAAGAAAGGAATTGTATGTGCAAAATATCAAGAAACTCACAAAGTTTTGTTTTGTATTCAGCAAACTTCAATGTCAACGCCACAGATGGCATGATATTCAACTACCGTCCATATTCGGCTCAGGATGTGTGGTGAACACTTGCAACAGCTGCAGTTATTCTTTTAAATGTTGTAAATTGCAATTTTTCCCCGGAAAAAACCGTTTTCAATGTATCCCAAATAAAGAAGTCCAGAGGTGTCAAATAGGGACCTCTCATGTGTCAAAAGTTCGACCCATCTCTAGCAACCTAGAGATTCGGAAATTTAGCATTTAAAACATTACACCAAATCCCCGAAAATTGCATTCTTAAAATATTCATTTACGGTGAAATCGTATTCGTTGTACTCGAAATTCACGAAAGAAATAATATAAATAAGAGGCGATGGATTCCAGAATCCTAGTCTGATAATTTCTAATTTTATTCCTTTACGTAACTCATTTTTATCTTAAAGAAACAAAGATAAAATTAGGAAAAAATTGCTAAACTCAGTTTCATTTTGTCTGGTACGTACAGATGATTGTCGAGTAATGAAGACTGAAATTAAGAAATCGATTGTGTAAAAATTATTGTTCGAGCAATGAAGACTATTAGTTATATGTTACAAGAGTTTCTATTCTATACTGAGATGCAGTTTATTAGATACACCACTCCTCGTCACATAAATGGTCCAGTGCAACAGTAATACGTCATATGGCAGCAGTGTGCTGTATAAATCAGGCAGACCAGCTCTTCGATATCAGTTACACTTGGATTGAGCGTCAGAATGGGCAAAACGACCTGATTGACTTTGAACAAGACATGATAGTTGGTGCTAGGCGGGCCGCTTCTAGTATCTTCCAAATGACCGTTCTCCTGGGCTTTTCACGCACAACTATTTCAAGGGTTTACAGAGAATGGTGCAAAAACCACCAGTGACGGCGATCCTGTGGACGAAAACAGCTTGTGGATCAGAGGTGTCAAAGAAGACTGATGAGAATCGTGCAAGAGAACAGATGGGTCACACAGACAGACAAATCGCAGCAGAAATAAACATTGGTGTGCAGAAGTTCATCTCCGAACACACCACGCATTGGACCTTGTTGCGAATGGGCTACAACTGCTGACCATGTCGAGTGCCGATGCTGTCAGCGAAGAACACGAAAGTGCGTCTCCAGTATGTGCAGGAGCATCAGCACTGGATTGTTGAGGACTGAAAAAGGTAGCCTGGTCGGACGAATCAAGATTCCTTTTACATCAAATTGATGGATCAGAATTTGAAGCCAGCAACATGAGGTCGTGGAGTCATCTTGTCTGCTGTCAACAGTACACAATCGGCCCTCTGATACCCAATGAAGGGCATCTGAACCCCATAGCGTATTTGAATGTTGTTGATAGAGTTCATTCCTTCATGGCTACGATTTATCCTCACTCAGATGGACACATTCAGCATGGTAATGCACCTGCTCATAAGGCATGAATCGTCACCGAATGGTTCCAGGAACATGCAGAGTTCGTAACAGCAAGACTATGCCACAATCCAAATTGCAACTGCGCGACACATTCATTTCCGTATGATACAATATTCCTGCACAACGCATCCAGCATCTTGTAAGTTCCATACCCCCAAAGAATTCGGGCTATTCTGAAGGGCATAGGAGGCGCTACACGCTACTAGGTAAGTGTACCTAATAAACAGGCACTCAGGGTATATGTAACAAGTTAAAATCTTTAGCCAATCAGGGTGAATTTGTATATGCGTACATTGTCATCGGTCAGCGATAATTAAAACGGTTTTTATTATTTACAAAAAGTTCACGTTCATAAAAAAGTTATAGTTCAGAAAAATTAAAAAATAGTTAATAAAAAAATTATAAAATCAAGTTCATAAAAAACTGAAATTAGCTGTATAAACACCCTAATTTGTATAGGAAAATGTGAAAAATTGCTTTGTAAGAGATGAAATTATGAACTAGGAAAGCATCGAAGGGTTTTGGGTAATATGAAACTTTATTTGTTATATACGAAAATATTAACGGTCGTAAAATGGAGAAATCGTGTTAAATCAAATAACCAGCCTATTACAAAAATATTGTCAAACTGAAATCTTATTAATAAAATTCGTTAGTCGGGGAGTGGGTGTATATGCGATACTAATTTCACGCCCTGGTAACAAGTACTCCAATTTCTTGACATTTTAGATACACAATTACTTCTATTACTTTATTATTTACTAAAATATAACACTTTCAATTGTGTTCGATGGTTAGTGCACTTGACTACTGATCAAAGGGACCTTGGTTCGAGCTCCCGGGTAAGGAATGGATATTTGTCTTATCTGCTGAGGTCCAGCCATCCACAGATATTCTATTATTGCATATAAACTGACAGGCTCCTGTTAGACTCCTGTGGCAAGAAGTTGCTTGAGGGGATATTAATTTTTTTTTTGGATATTCGTTATGACTATATATATATGCAACTACTGGGTTATTTCCCTATAAATAGGCTTGCCATACGTCCGGGATTGGCCCGGATTTCAATAGTTGTCCGAGATTTTGTTCAGGGCTTTAAAATGTCCTGTATTTCAAATTTTTTTCACTCAAGTATATACCAACATATTTGTTTAGGTTGATCGATTCTTTGAACGTGTTGTAGTTGAGTAACAACACAGTACTCGCGCTGGCCGCAGGCGCAAGTGTTGCGCAATAAGCTTTGTTTTAGTTTGTTATTACACCGATAGATAATAAACAGGTTACTGGATAAACAGTTATATCCAGTAACCCATAAAATTTAATCTAAATAACCAAAAAAATTTAAAACTAAGTTAAACCCTAAAATGAGTAGTAAAAGAAAGTGTAAGTTTACTGACAAACTTAGAGAAGAGTACAAATATTTAAAAAGCAAAATGACAACGAAATTCGTGTTCGTTGTACTATTTGTAACGGTGTTTTTACGGCGGAATACAAAGAACAGGGCGATGTCGAAGATCATATTCGCAGTGACAAGCACAAATGGGCGGTAAACAACTCTCAATCTTCCAGTATTACTTCTTATTTTAAGTCGCGTGATCTAAATCACCCCGAGTTATTATGCGCCGCTAAGGAAGCAACTTTTGCCAATCATTGAGCGGTACATGAATTTGGCTTAAGAGGTTTTCCTCTGGAAAGACCACGAACGAAACCATCGTGACAAATATATTACAGTATATTTTTAATTAAGTTTTAACAGACCTGCAGAAAGTAAATTTCTTTACGATCAGTATCGACGCTTCCAATAGAAAAGTAAAATTAGTCCTGTTTATTGTCAGGTATTTGTCGTTGGAATCTGGGATTCAGGTCAAGTTACTAAAATTTGAAGAAATGCCTGGGGAAGACTTCCGATATACTCATTAATTATATAATAAAAACTGCCAGAAAACATAAAGAAAATTATTTGCTCTGTGCAAAACAGTAATATGGTGGTGTGAAATGGGAGAAAATGCCTTACACAGAAAATTAGAATGCAAATTGGGACGTCCTATTTTAGGAGTTGGTTTGCAGCTCACATTATTAATAACTCTAAACAAACAGCTACAGATAAACTTCCTATTGATATTTGAAGTGATAGTTGTGAAACTGTATAAATATTTCTATATATATACAGTAAGAAATACTAAATCAAAATCCTTTTGTGAAGATGCAGAGGTAGAATATAAAAAATGTCGCAGTGCTACATGGATTTTAAGTATGCTACCTGCAACTCAGAAAGTTCTTGACATATATGATACACTGAAATTATTTTTTATGAACGAATGAAATTGTCCAACAATTCTAAAATCATTTTTTGAAAATTTGGAGAACGAAGTATATTTACTATTTCTACATGGAACTCTACCACTTTTTCATAACCTATAAACTCTTTAAAATAAAATATCACTGCAATAGAAGCTGCTACAAAATATTAGAACCCAATAATTAAACTTACAGAAAGAAGGGTTTCAAAATTTATGCCATTTCCTGATAAATAACTATTGTTAAAAATTAAAAACGAAATTTCTGAAGGCGAACTATAACACACTTTGACGAATTCTACGAGTATAAAAGGAGTATAGCATATTCAGAATTATAGTAATCGAACTTCGAAAATTTTAAAATATTTTCTTGGAAAAATCCTAAATCTAAATCGGAGTGGGGTGATATCGAAAACGGTGCTGAATACTTTAATTCTGTAATGGACAACCACCACAAACATTTTTTAACACTGACGAATTGTTTAATGAACTATCATTAATAAATCAAATTTATACGAAGAAAAATTTAATGATTCAAGTTTAACTCAGAAATGGATGCGCATACTTGAAATAGCTAAGAAAACTAACATTTGTATTGATAACATTTTTAAGCTTGTTTTCCTGGTACCTCAGCACCCGTAGAGTTTTCTTAACGATGGGTAATATTTGGTCAGCTAAACGTGAGTGCCTGCAAGATTCGGTTGTAAACAACTTGCTTAATATAAAAGTTAATACAGCTTTCACCAGCTGGACTCAATTTTATGATCAAATTAGAAAAGAGACCAACTGAAGAAAGCATTGTATTCAGAGAAATACCAATGTATGATAAATCAAACGAGAGAAAAAAGAAACAGCTGACTGGGTCAGTCACTTGCAATGACTCCCCAAAACCTGGCACAGTCATGGGTAAAAGATTTCATTATTTAAAGTTGTTTTTTAAATGTTATTTCTACTTGAATTAAATACCTGAGTAAATACTGTATTGTCTTTTACATCTCTTGATTGGCCTTGTATATAACTGAAAAAAGGGTGGGACGCTTGGCACCCCCCCCCCCCCCCCTGCCAAGCGTCTGAATTAGGTCCAGAGAATTATGGCAATCCAAATCAATATCTTTTTTGTTTTACTAATCTTATACATCTGCAGGTCCTTATGTGTATTTTTCTTAACCATGTAAAAATATTGACTTTGACTTGTTTTTTGCAGTTCTTGAGTGAAATTGTAGATTTAAAAAAAAAATACAGAAAATATTACATTTTGTAAATTGCTTAAATCTGTTCTCCCTATTATAACAATTTTTTTTTGTTGTAGGTAATGCTCATGCACTAAATTTATCCCCGTCTGTTAGAAAACTTAGAAGTGATCGAGTGAGGGTGTGTGTTTGTGGAGGGGGGGATCATTCTTAGATTTGGCCGGGCCCAAAAAATTCTTAATCGGGCCCTGAAGGTAACTGTCGTTACCCGTGTTTCTGTGCCCCCTCCCCCCCCCCCCCCTAGAATCCACTGGGCCAGAAACAAGAAATATTAGCATGGCCCTTTGAACTAGAAATCTCATGGAGAAGGTAAGTTAATTTCTTTTTTCTTGTTCCAAAGTTTTTCCTTTTGTATATTTTCCTCCAGACTCTTCCAAATTTTGCCCACCAATTTTTACTTTTTGCTGTAGTGCGGTCCCGGATCCATCATGTCTCACTGATCCAGGGATTCTTTCTAGCAACTCGTCCATAATATCCACTATTTCGTAGTGTTCGACGAACTGCTTCAACGCTTAAATTCTTTCCAGAAGATGATTTAACTTTAGAACATATTTCCTTTGCTGGTTCAGCAAGATTTGCTTTGGCACATCTAACAAACGTTTTCTTCACGATGATTTAGAATTTTTGGTCTTCCAGTTCGGTGTCTGTTCATTAAGTCTCCTTGCTGGTATCTTTTTAATACGCTTTGCATTGTTGAGCGTGGAATTCCAGTCACTTTAGAAATCTCTCTTTAAAACAAATTCTTTTCTCCAAGTTGATAATCACTTCTCTTTCATCTAAACTAAGCTCTCGCGTTTTCGCCATTCTAAAATTCGAGGTAATGTTCTATAATCTAGCCTTGGGGTTCCTTTAAATACTAAATGTTTCGTGTGTAAACATCACATGACTTCTTGCGTATTGGCATTAGCACGTGATTACTACGTAAATCCAGAATTTTGCATACTGTATTACACAGTGGCCGAATACTTTTATGTAGCTAGTTTAGTGCTTTATGCTTTTTAAAGTAATTATGTTCTAGTATTTTGTGTTTATTTTTCATTTTCGTATATGAGAGCACAAACATAAAATGTCATATAATTATTTTTTGGTTTTCACTACATTTAGTATTTTTACGTACACAAAAATTATGAAACGCAAGGTGGCCGAATACTTTGTGACCCACTGTATGCTTGAAGAATCCACTTCTCAACAAGCCATATCAGTCATGTGAAGATTATCACGAGATAAATACTGAAGGCTTCATTTCGATTGTCACAACCTTATTCGCCACGTGTCTCAAACAACTGATTACAATACAGAGAAAACATGTTGCCTGTTAGTGGATACCCATCCATTATGAAGTATGCATGTGAATGAAAATAATCCAAGAACCCTTGTGTAAATTTCGCTGTTACTTCAATGCAATTTTAATTATTTTACGATAGATTCTTTAATAGTGGTAGTATAATTTTTAGACGTTAACCTTTAAGAGGCAGAGATCAACATTTTAAAGAAAATTTTGCTAAAAATGATTTAACTTCTTTTCTTTAGTCAGTAACGCAGAAACTGATATTGTCAAGAATGAGATGCAAATTACAGTAAAAACAATTTGCGCATACGCACTAGTGAAAACTTTCAGCCTCGTGCGTGCATGATGGCAAGTTGGACATACCAGAAAATTTCAGAATACTTATACGATGAGTTGTGCGCATATGAAAATTTTATTTACAGCCTTTTGAATCTTATCCACCTCTTCAATCTAGAATTTACTGCTTACTAACTGTAAAAGAAATTAGATTTTGCTACCAAATTTTTTCTGTATTATGTTATTAACCACGCTTTGCTAAGGAATGTCTATCTGCTACTAGAATTCGACAAAGGTGAAATTTATTACCTTTTATCTTTGGTTATTTTGTTATGCGGAAATCACTTAAAGGCGATAATTTTGGCCTTAACTGATCTAGATATTTGATCCTTTTGGCAAATGATGTTAATGAGATGAACTTATGTTGCCAACTTTACTTTTTTCAAGCTAGATCTAGCTCTTTTTAGACTTGTCTAGCTTGGAATATTTACAATTTGCGTATTGCTTGAAATTTATCGTTTTATCGAAAAACTAGCTTTTTCCGCTTTATTTTTGCGTCTTTTTTTTAATTTTATAATTAAAATTTTGCTTAAATTTTTAAGTTCATTCCAACAACTACTATTCAGCCTGTGTCTTATACATGCAGCATTTGATTCTGATGAAATACTGCCTCCGATCCCATCTACAGGCTGTTGCATAGGATTGGTATCACGAATTACTTATGCTTACCAGAGAAGCACGGACTAGACTCCACTAGTACCTCAGACACTTTCTCTAAACTTCTAAACCCCAGTAGAGATCTAAATGAATTCCTCGTCATCCCTGAAGATACTGACATTGATGATCCAGCCAGTTATATTTTTAAATTTATATGGCTGTATTTAAAGAAGTTTTACCTTCTGAGAAAATAAAATCCTCATTGCATCCTTCAATGATTTAAAATAAATAAAATAAATACTTCCTCAAGCAGCTGCTTGCCATGTCGATCTGATACGAGCCTGTCAGTTTAATATGCAAAAGTAGAACTGTGAGGAGGCGAGCTCCTGCTGTAGGAAATGGATAGTCATGAGCGGTGTGTAGGTGATCAGCAAGTACGTCAACATTGTCATATTCAATAGGTCTCAATAGGTACAAGGGGCCCCAAGGTGGCCCACATAAACACACCCTAGAAAATTATACCATGTCAACTGGTGTAACACTGACTTAACCGTTGAGGTCGATGGTCTCGTGTGGTCTATACCAAACAACCTCTCATCTGCATATTGTAGTTGGAATCTCGATTTGTCAGACCAAACTACCCATTTCCAGTATTCCAAAATCGATTGGAGATGCTCCTTAACCCACTGCAGCCTCATATTCTGGTGACATGCTGCTAAACAAGGTACTTGATGTGGGCATTAGCTACCATAGCCCCAGTCATAACATATGTTGAATAGCATTCGAAAAAATCTTCATGGCTGTCCCATCATTGAATGCAAACGTTATCTATATTGTGTCCCTCCGTTCCGATACAGGAGAGGCAGTGCTCACCTCAAACATCAACAGCCGGGTTATGGCCACATTTTCCCCCCAGAGGCTTTTTGGGTTGTTTTACCTCTGAGCGGCACTTTTTTGCATACCATGGGCTAAATGGCCAAGTCACATGGACCCTGAAGGCTCAGAGAAGGTTTGGGGAGGGGACCCACTGGAACAGCTGTTGAGAGAGAGATGGTAGCCTCCCGTCAAGGCCATTTAGCGTGTTCTTTAACGTGCACAGGGTATGGCTCTCCCGCACACGGGGCCATGGCTTAATGTCCCATGTGACAGTCAGCGGCCTTTCCAAGTCCATCAGTGTCCCCTACTGACCGTGGGAAGAGAATTTTGCAGAGATAAATCGCAACACTGACCCAGCTGGGACTCGAACCTGGGAACTACAGATTACGAGCCTGGTGCGCTACCGAGCCCCTACCCCCAGAGGCTGTAGCTTTGATGTAGTCCTGATACTGTACTGCATTGTCATCCGCTCCCATGTTGCCATTTCCACATGCGACAGGCAATGGTAATCCAGACCTTCTGCAGTTGCAGATAAGGACACCCCATCTACCTCACACCAACTACCTGCCCATGATCGACTCAATATCAGGTCGCCGTGTTACCCATCATAACAGTCGCAAGTATGCTATACAACAGCCTGCAAGGGGTTTAGACTGGCCGCATTATTGTGACAGAGTAGGGTGTGGATGGGTGAGATGTATTAGGAATAAACAAAGTTATTAAAAACATTCATATAAAACATAATTGTATAAATTTAAAAATTTAATGAAAATCCAACATTTGAATCTTAAAATCCTTATTGAGTTAGAAATAATATGTGCCTCTTTTGTTTCCTCTTCTTTCTCAAGTGAGCATGTTAATAGCTATATTGTCTCAAGCCACATAGTATTCAGTTTCTTTTGGAGCTGTTTCACATGAAGAAATAACAGGATACAAAGCAGACCATGGAGAATTTTATTTGTTAAATTCTCTAAACTTTTATTTTTTGCTTCATGAAACTCCTCCAAGAATCAATCAATCTGCAGTAGTGCTTCCTTTACACTGCCAAACGGTTGTTTGGCTCGTATTGACTGTTTTACATTGAGTTGGTGGAATGTGTAACCATCCCAAGCGTAAAATATTGGGAAAACCAATGTTTTATTATATACATATTTGATGTTGTTTGTGGATGCTCTTATTCCTACGGTGAAATTTGTTCACATAAATGAAAAATTGCATTACGTTGTGTGTCTTAATATAAAAAGGGTCAAATATGGACAGTTATTTTTTTTTGTAGATTACACCTAGAAAGGTCTCAAATATATTCCTGACAAATTTTTAGATGGGTCTAATGTCATTTTTTGTAGGTCACAAAATACTAGTTTTTGGAAAAATTTCGTTAATAGGATCACACTAACACGATACATAAGTTAATCTAATAATTTCAATATAATAAAAATAGCATGAACATCTGTTTTAATTTATATTTATCTCTTCCAATTTAATTCCAATCCTAATGTGCATTTTAGAAACAGTGTGAAACAATTTTTGCTCTGTACATCAAAGAAAATAGTTTTAAAAAAAGTTGCTATTTTTGCTTAATTTCATTACACTAACGTACAAGAAAAACAAAAAAATTTTGAAACATGAAATTCTTCTTAAAGTAGTCCACTTATATGCCTTTTTACCTATAGACTGTAATTATATGTAAAAAAGAATTGAATTTTGATCACCTTTTTCACATTTTGGGCCACTATGGGATGGCGACAACGATAACCTTGAGAGACAGTCTCTTAAGCTCTTGATTGATCAAAATCCAATTTCCACCAATTGTCTTGGTGGAATTAGCATAACATCACTGATGAACACTAGCATAGTAGTTGGAAGAGATATTTTATTTTTGTCGTCAAAGTTTAGAGTCCTGAATAAAATTCTTTTAACTCTATATTTTTACTTTAAAAATCATATTTGTTTTAGAAATTGGTGACTCTCTTTTATCATTTCTAAGTTTGATGTATTGCATAAAACAATTAGTTTTGTGGAAACAAAATCATATAGTGGCATTCTACTAAGGATAGCCTACTGGCATGAAATTACACTGATCAATGACATCCACATTACTTCTTTCTTTTTATTTCTTTTAAAACAGTTTAATCTCTTAAGAAATTAAGCATTGTTTACCAGATATCATTGCAAAAAAATATGTTCCTTTTAGAAATGTTTTAGTCTTTTTAGCTTGTACCATATGTGCATTTCAAATTGACAAAATGAATACTTCAGTATCTGCACTTATCTAGCTGACCATGAATGTCCCTACTACACAGACATAAAAAGCATTTGGGGAATGCATTTTGCTGTAGTGGTATGGAAAAGTAATTTTGGGTCTTTTAGACTACATGCACCCACTGACTCATTTTACACCATATCTTAACTTTAAATTAAAAACATAAGCTATGTAATTTTTTGCAGATAAACATTCAAAGTATGGTTTGATGAAAAAAGAAAATCTATAGGTTTTCTGTATGTTGATAATTTTAACTTCCTCTTAAAATACATATTTAGAAAAAATATAATTTGGAAATCTCTCTGTTGCACTATCAAACAATTAGAAAAAATGGAATAAAATCGTGCCTAGTGTGGGTAGCAATTGTACAACAATGATGACCCTCTACCAGCACGATTTTTTCAAAAAGTAAATATATTTGTCTTATTATCAGAATATTTAACTAAATGAATACCAGTATGATGTAATTAATAAATTGCAAAATCAGCTCTTTCACAAAATCATTCAAAAATAGCCTTTCAACTTTCTTATGCAGAAAATCCAATTATTCACATTAACTTGCAGGAGCTTAGTGATACAATTACCACTACACAATGTGGCCCAAATATAAGGTAGCACCGCATTCTGGCAGGTAGAACATATCAATTTAACTTCTGTTCAGACTTACCTTAAAGATAACTGGATGGCACTTCATTTTGCCATCTGGTGAAGCAAGTTGTGCAGTTTTATTATAGTTTTTAATCCGGTGCATTTCTTAGATAGAGTTGATCAAGTAGTTGAAAATGTCATTAGGGTTAATCTAACATGATGCTATGCATCTAAAAGAAGAGGTATACATTCACCCATTAGTATTGTGGTTCTTAATATGCATTAAAAGGTTCAACAGCAGGTAATGTGAACTTTATACTTTTGTGATTTGAATCAACTACAAATATTAGGTGTCCAAATCAGTTCTTGCAGTTTTGATGTAGTATATTGTATTGCTTACAACTTTTAAACAAAAAAGTTTATGTAAAAATGTAACCATTATCACAATCTATACTTTCTCCCAACAAGAAATAAGTTTGTAAATACTATCACTGTATAATTCATTGTTTTTAGGGTGAAGGAAAAAAAAACAATCTAACCCTGTTTTTATCTCCTCTTGGTTTTTGAATTGTCTATTGCACATATGATTATCTAATGACAAAAAGAGGTGATAGTCTGATGGGGAAAGATCTGGAGAATACAGTAGGTGATACAAAGTTTCCCATCCTTGGAAGTGTACTGACTTCGAAACTCAATACACTTTCCTTTCCCTCACAAATGCAACTATATTGTTTCAGCACTCACATTAAGTGTTTATGAAAGCCTTTCAAATGTCTGGCTAATGTCTGATTCGATTTTATTATATATTTTGCAAAATTTGTATAAGAACTTCAGTCATGTGGAAACCACACGAACTTATACCTAAGTATGTGTTTAGTCATCAGTACAACACATGTAAATACACTATCATTTCTGATACTACTGAATATACACTAACCGTTTCTTGCAACTGCTTTTTATCATTCTTTCCAACAGTTTTGTGATGCTTCAAATAAATAGGACTTGACTTGTACTGAGCAATAATTTACCATCCTCTACTGTCACAGAGTATATGTGTCATTTATCACCTTCACAACTGGTGCCTTACTGTATTTTTCATGATATTTAAAAGATGTTATTTTAATAATGTTTTCAGAGATTAAATTTTCATTTAAATTTGCATCAACCATCAAAACTGTAAGTCAACATCATCTATGAGACTACAACTGTGATTATAACTTACATCAACACTATTCTACATATGTTCCAGCATCACTGGTGTACATGGGGGGGGGGGGGGGGTACACGGGGTCCCAAAAATAATGCAGAGTCAAATTCGTGTTCTTCTCTTTTACAAGTTTAAACTGGGGCACAATGCTGCGGAGATAACTCACAACATCAATGCAACATTTGGGGAAGGCACAGCTAGTGAACAGATAACATGTCATTGATTTGAAAAATTTCAAATGGGCAACATCAGCCTTCAAAATAAGCCATGTGGTCAACAAGAAGAATGATCACTGAAGGCTTTATTGAATCCGACATATGTCAAACTGTATGAGACAACATAGACAAATTAAGCGTGCATTATTCAACAGTTTTCTGGCACCTGGAAGCCATTGGGAAACTGAAGAAATTTGATAAATGTGTTCTGCATGATTTAATGGACATTTATAAGGCACCATCGACTTGAAGTGTGCACTTCCCTTGTCACACGAAAAAGATCCGTTTTTGCACAAAGTTGTAATGTGTGATGAAAAATGGATCCTATACGACAATCGATGTTCTGCTCAATGGCTGGATGCGACAGAATACCCAAACACACGCCCAAGTCTAATCTTCACCCAAAGTATGTTATGGTGACCATTTGGTGGTCTGTAGAGTGTTATCTATCCATTATTCATTCCTAAAACCAGGTGAAACAATAAATGCAGAGAAATATTGTGCAGAACTTCAAAAAATGGATGAGAAATTATGCATGAAGCAGCCTGCCTTGGTCAACAGACATGGAGTCCTACTACTCCATGATAACATTTGATCTCACACCTCACAAATAACTGTCCAGAAACTCCATCAGTTACAGTACGAGACTCTTGCTCATCCAGCTTATTCAACACACCTATCACCAATTGACTACTACTTCTTCAAGCATCTTGACCACTTCTTAGTGGGAAAACATTCAACAATGAGACAGCAGTTCAGAACATCTTCGGAAAATTCATCGCTTCCAGGAACCGATTTTTTTTTTACCAATGGCATAAATGCATTTGTTTTGTGGTGGCAGAAGTGTTTTTAATCTGTTGGTGTGTATTTTGATCAAGTACAGTTATTTTTAACAAAGTTATAGCAATATGTCACATGACTGCAGTGTGTGGTATATATCAAGCAGACCAGTTCTTTGAGCATGTTAAGAGTTGGATTGAGAATGGGCAAAACGAGTGATCTGAGTGGCTTTTAATATAGCATGATAGTTCATGCTAAGTGTGCTAGTTCTAGCATCTCCCAAACAGCCATCCTTCTAGGCTTTTCACATACAACCATTTCAACATCTCAAGGGTTTACTAAGAATGGTGCAAAGAGCAAAAAACTATCAGTGATCAGAGATACTGTGGACATAAAACAGGTTGTGGATCAGATGGCCCAAGGAGATGGGAGAATCATGCAAGCGAACAAACAGACCACAATCCGGCAAATCACAGCAGAATTAAACATTGGTGTGCAAAAGGTCATCTCCAAATGCACCATGTATCAGATCTCATCAGGAATTGAATACAACAGATGCTGACCATGTCGAGTGCTAAGGTTATCAAAGAAGAACACAAAATTACATCTCCAGTTGGTGCAGGAGCATTGACAATGGACTGTCAAAGACTGGGAAAAGGTAGCCTAGTCGAAAAATCAAGGTTCCTTTTGCATCATGCTGATTGATTTGAGTTGTTTTACTTCTGAGCAGCATGTCTCTGGAAAAAAGGCTGATGGGGGGGGGGGAGGCAGTGGCTGATAAGTAGTAGCAAGCAAACATTATAACCTTCACATTCTACCATCAAATGTCAAATTTCTATCATAAACACATCGCGCAAAATATTTGAAAAAAAAAAAGTTTGCAATTTTAAGCTTTTTCCACCTTTAGAGGGTGCAATTTAAACATTTAAGCGATTCCAAAAGTGTGAATTGTAATATTTCATCAATACCTATCTAATCCAAAAGTGATTTTTAATTTAGCTGTAATGACAAAAGATTTGAATTAACAGATGGGCTGACAGACAAAAGACAGACATTAGCTCATTCCTTTTGAAAAAAAAAAGGAAAATAAAAATTTAACCTGTTTTGTTTCTCAGCTTCAACACCATTTTATAACTATATGTAAAGAATGGCAAATATATTATTTCTATACACATAAAAAAAAATTACCTGTGTCAAGTGGCAAACATTTTAAACAGTGTATTTCATAGAAATTTTTTCTTTTGTATATGCACTAAGTTTGTTCTTTCAACAAAGGAAGAAACTATGAAAATGCTTTCAATATGTTCATTTCTTGCTTTTGACTTGGAAGCTTACTGCATTGCTATGAAGTGGGTTCATCATCATCCTCAATCAGCCATGGGCTACGGAGGTCCAACCAGACCATGCAATTTAGTTCTCCAAGCAAGTCTGTCCTGAGCTACATCTACTGCATCTATCTACTGCACACCAATTCTAATAAGGTCCTGTTTGACATTGTCTGACCACCGCATCCTAGGTCTCCTCCTCTTTCTGAGGCCTTTAGGCACACTGTTCATAACCCTATTCACCAATCTATAATTATTCATACGCCTCCTCACTGCGTTTGCGGACGCAGTGACATATTCTATGACGAATATTGGTGGGTTCGGTGTGTATTACCATCCCCTCAAGTTTGGGCCATGAATTCAGGGACACGCTGTATATGTTATCTTTAGTATATTTTTATCTTCATTCCAGTTACTGAAATTTTCAGGGGGGAGCATGGTCCTGTTGATCCCACCCCTAATAGAAAATATATATTATAGATATTTTGCAATAATGTTTTTAAAACAATACTAGATTACGTAGGAAAAACATAACGTTGCATTATTTTGTGAATATAATATTTGAAAGAATAAAAAAAACTATTCCTTATTGAAACAATATTTTCAAGAAGTGAACATTCAGAGTAAGTTTTTTACATTTTAATTATTATATTAAATATATCTTGCTCTTACTTAATTTGAGATTAATTTACTTCTAAGCAGTAATTCTTTTCTTTTTTTTCAAGTTAACCAATTATGTAAAATTTCCTTATTTTTAAATTTTACAATATTTTTCCTTATTTATATTGGTAGCTGGAACTTTCATAAGGATGAAAGGTGTGCTATAACTACATCACCTTCAATTAAACATTAATCTTATCATCTATTGTGTTAAAACTTTTTCCAACCTTTGCCCTAGCTCCTCTGGGAGTCCCAATAAAGTAGTGTAGTAACCATTCCTAGTCGAAAATTCTTCCCTTACTATATCCGGTCCTTAACATGATAGATGTGTTCTTCAAATAACTTGTGTAATCTGTTATTCAGACACAAATTGATCTTGAGAAATAACATAAATGGGGGAATGCATTCCAGAATCCTAACTGGATTACCATATTTTTAATTTTCTTCCTACATTATGACTATTTCTATTAATGCTTTGTTTTTTGTTTATTTACATATATTTCATATGTGTAACTCTTTTTTACACAACAAAAGAAACAATGATAACACGATAGAGAAAATAGTTAAATGCAATTTTACTGTAATATGTAGCATGCATAGATCAAGCCTGGGAAAATCGTCAATTGCAATTCACTGGTGGATTGCAAAGCAATTTTGGATGGATCACCAGTGCTTAAAAGAATAATATATATTTTCTTGTAAAAAAGATAATTAATTTTTTTTGTACAATTATACTATCTATTTCGAAAATCTATTAGTATTGTTATTATGGTTTCTTACAACTATTATGTGATATTTTGTGCAGTATGATAATATTTTAATAATTACATGCAATAATGTATATATTTATCTCCTATACAACTCAAAAAATTAAATATGTGATGATCTGGAAAAATTGGATACGAAAGTAACACTTAAGCATGAGTGACCTTGTTAAAATCTGAAATCATTTGCAACAATTGGAAAAAGTTGCCTCTCCTGAAGTATAGATGGCACAAGGTCCACCACATCTCAGTGAAAGATTTATAGGTCTTATCCTGGAAGATTATTAATGTCTGATGTGTGGGTTAATGGTAGAGTGCTCTGGCATGTATCTAGAGTTGCGGGTTCAATTCTCGCTGCATCAGCAAAAATTTTTTTCAGATGAATAATTGTTTAAGTCTGCCCAGGCCAGGTATAGATGACTGTTGAGTAATGAAGGTTGAAAATGAGAAACTGATTGTTTTAAAAATTATTGTTGAGCAATGAAGATGACTAACTATACACTTACAAGCCTTTCTTACTCTGCATGGAACAAGTTTAACTTTTTTAACCAATTGGTAAATCTGCAAATATATACATTGCCATTAACACTGTAACAATTAAAATGTTACATGCTATAGCTGTTTAAATGTACCAATTTGTATAAACAAATGTGAGAAATCTTTTTGGAAATGCTGAAATTCTGAACACAATCATAGGTAATAATGCGAGAAATTACAAAAAGTTTTCTTAATGGTAAATACTACAAATAAATGATCGTAGAAAAACACTGAAGAAATTATGTCCAATCAAAATGCCACTATCAATGTTAGTCAAAAACTAGTCCTACTTTAAAGTCTTGTTACTAGAATACGTGTTAGTAGGGAATTGGATGTATATGTAATTCTTCATTAAGCCTTGTATTGCTGATAACAATTCATTTATTACAAGTCAGAAAATATTTTAATATATTTTATATATCTTTTATTCTATTTTTTTAAATCACTCTGCTTATCTTGAACATTATATTCAATTCCTAACACAATTCCAGTTTAACATGGTTTTTAAAATAGGGATGGTTTTGACTAACATGACTGGTCATTCAATTTAATATGATTTCTCCACTACTTTTCTACAATCGTTTATTTATTGCATTCACCATATAAGATACCTTGGATGCTTTCTTTGTCTCACCTGTATGACCCATCCTTGTTTATAATTTCAACACTTCCAAAAATATTTCTCACATTTGCTTATACAAATTAGTGTTTTTAAAAAGTTATAACATTATATACAGGGTGATTCAAAACTCTTGGGCCAAATTTTAAGGGGTGATAGAACACACCTAAACAAGCACTTTTCGTCATACAATGCATGGTCGGAACTCAAGCAGTAAAGTGCTAGGGTTACAGTTACTGTGTGAGGAAAAGAAACACAAGAATGACAGAAGAGATTTGAAACAATTGCAGAAATTACAGAACAGAAAGTACAGAATTTTATTGAACAAATTACAAAAAGAGTGACCGCCAACATTAAATGCAGGCTTCACACCTTCGACGTAGTGATCGGTGTACATGGGCAAAAACACCAGGCATTTCTCGTACAGCAGCAGCAGCAATAGAAATCCTGGCAACAAGGTCCTCATTGGAATCGATGGGGCTATTGTAGATGCATGTTCGCCTTCTCCTGATTCGTGAAACAATCCATCCATTCTGCAATCCACGGTAGAAATGACGACAAGTGCGAAAACCAGCACTTATAAGTGTTCACTTATAATGCTGAGATGCTCATAATGCACATACGATGCATGGTCGGAACTCAAGCGGTGAAGCGTCCTCTACCGCTTCACTGCTCGAGTTCCGACCATGCATTGCATGCTGAAAAGTGCTTGTTTAGGTGTGTTCTATCACCCCTTAAAGTTTGGCCCAAGAGTTTTGAATCACCCTGTATATTTGTAAACAATAAAGAATATTTTAATTGTTGCTGGTCAATGAAAATGTACACATATATAAATTCAGTGTAAAGTAGAAATGCTTGTAAATATAGTAATCTAGTATAGTATTAGTAATCTTCACTATTAGACAATTTTTACAACAATAAATTTTTCATTTTCAAACTTCAATACTTGACAGTCATCTATATATTAGATGTATTAAAATACAATTGCATTTGGCTTTTTTCATTTCTACCCTTATCATTCTTTTCTGTAAAAACCAGTTACATGAATGAAAGATACATAAACAAAAAACACAATCCATTATCAAAAGTATATTCATAATAAAGGAATAAAATTAAAAACATGTCCATCAAGGATTCTGGGAGTATTCCCCAGTATTTATATTATTTCTTATGAAAAATTCATGTCTGATTAACATTTCACTTTACATGCAAAGATGGAATTCTGACTGAAAAGGTGTCAGTTGCACACCACATGTATAGTAAGTGACATTAGGTCACATAGTCAGAGTTGGAGCTCAGTTGAACAGTTTTAGATGCTGAGATATTTTCGTAAAAGAAAGTTTATTTTGATGAGTCTAGATTTTTGAAATAAACTTTTATTTGTTTTATGAAATAGTTTTGACTTTCTTATTTTTTTTCTCTTGAGCACAGTTTAATTTTTTTCCGACTAGAATTAACTTTAATGATTGACAGTCTTTCATTTAAGTTCTTTTCTGAAACATATCACTAATCATAGTAAGAGAAGAACCCTCATTTAACTTTATTGGCAAGATTAATTGCCTGGTGTCCAATCAGCTATCCGGTATTTAACATACATTTTGGAGCATTGCAGAGCCAAGAAACAAAAGTTTCTTCAAAGCATTTTATGGTTTTCCTCACTGCTGATGCTGTGATCATTCTGCACGAGGGATATATTACTTTTGCAGCTTAACTTGTGGCCATTAAATTACAACCATGCTCAGCATGCAAATACCTTTCGAAAATATCGCCATAATGCACTTCATCAGTGACACCTCCCTAGCAGCTGCAGTTTTGGACTTTACATATTTTCTTTTGCTTTTACATAAACAGCAGAGCAGGGAGCATTGCAGCTCAATTCCTCATTTGCATAAAGCATATTGACTTTACTATTTTGCACATCAACCATTGGATTTTTTTAATTCTACATACATATTAACATACGTTGGGGCTCCAAATTTCCCTTATTTTGGAAATGTGTTCAGACTTTTGAAACCATACTGTATAACATTTTAGCTATTCATTAAATAAGAAAATGAAAAAAATTGAAAACTGCATAAATAACTGTTGCATTTTAGTATTAATGCATGTTTCCTCCAAAGCCACTCACCTCCCCCAGCAAATGTAACAAAATCAGTAATTCCCTCTTTTGTCCCTCTTCAGATATTATGCAATTTATGGATGATCCCATATAAAAAGAGAAAGCATTAATTATATAACTAAGCGTTATGTTTAAATCGAAGCATTTTACAATCCTTTATATGTAGAAATTTTTATAAATATTACATCTATCTAAATTGAAGAAGATAAAGCAAAGAAATACCTCAGGACTTAACTCCACGCTTGATGAGTTCAGCAAATTTTCATTTTGATCTGATGCTATATTTGCCTGATCTTCTGATTGAGTATTTTGCCTATGTTCATTAGTTCCTTGAGTTTGATCCCTTGAATCATGTCCATTGCCAGTGCTGACTCCACTTGGACTTTCTGCTGTTGCAGTTTGCTGAACACTTTGTGGCCCATCTGAGCTTGCCAAATAGGCTATCACATCATTTCTAATATTACTGGACCAACTAAAAGTGCCTAGATAGTTTAGTTCATCAATTATTACTGATAATTCATCACCAATTAAAGAGTTTATGCTTTTTGGGTAGTTATAGAAGCTTGTTCGCAAATGTGTACTGTGAAAGTTTGCCTGTGTGTAGGCTGAGCTTGTTCCAAGATAAATTTCTCTTACATACAAATCATTGTTCCACCTATTATTTGAGTAAATTTCAGGACTTAGTCGTAAAAGTATCACAACTAATGCTAGTTGCAGCATATCAGTACTAATTATTTTCTTGCAGCGCATCATTTTGAGTTTTTAAGAAGAAAAGTGATTTACAATGTAGACTGTTTTATCACAGCAGTTTGAAATAACTGACGCCCCTATTAGCTAAGAATATGAAGCTGATGACTAGTGCTGCACAACTGTTTTCTAAATGCTTTCAAGCCACAAAGAATGCAGTTAGCCATCAGCCTGATAATTCTTTAATCAAAAATTATCATCTTCTACTAATTTTATTGGAGATAGGAATCTACACTTCATATTCTTAAAACATTCCCAGCACAAAATTGATGAGCTGCACTTTATTCAAATGAACTGGCTGAAGGCTGAAGCCATCTTGCTTTAAAATTCTGGATAAGCATCTGAATAAAATAAAAATAATATGATGTGATAATTATTTAAATACAACTTAAATAGCAAAATGATTTTTACATCAAAACTATATAAGAAAATAGGTATTATACATATATATATTTACTGTATGATAGATTGAGTTTTCATGCTTCTTTCCCCTTGATATAAAAAGGTGAATCAGTAAGTTAAAAATGAACACAGCTGTCAAAATAGCACTGGCACTTCTATGTAGTGTATGTCAAATACAAAATAAGTAGGACACTCCTATGTAGAGTACTTGACATAGAAAAATGCAGATAGATACTACATTTTTCTATGTCAAATACTTTACATACAAGTTCTGGCACTTCTATGTAGTGTATTCTGATAGCTGTTTTATACTAGGTGGGAGTCCCTACTAGAATATTTCACATCACAGAGCAATGTTGGTATTTAAAGTTCATTCAAAGGAGAGATGGCTATTCAAATACCACAGGAATGAATGGAAAATGAACGATGTGCTTATTTACAAAAACTGGGGTCAATCTAGAAGAATGCTACGGTCAATGGCTACAATCAGTATAACAGTCTATGCGAACATTGCAAAGCTTAGGCTACATTATCATAATGAAGGCATCTGTCTGTTCAAATCATTGATTCTACTTATGCCACAACATTACTGGTTGTAATCAAAGTTTGGCATCAAAGACTGAATTTTCTGCACTGAATTTGAATAGCTATGTACACAAAATACTTATTACTGTACAGAGTAATATTTCTTTGTGAATGTTGTTGGGAGTATTGCATTTAGTGCAAAAAGAAAATTAGCAAAGGCACATTGTTCATCATGCTTACAATCCTGCATTACCCAGATAACCATCTCTCCAGATAAATGACCTTTGATTGTCAATCCATCTATGTAGTGTAAAACTTGATAGTTACTGCTCCCAGTGCTAAAATTTGACATTGTTACATAGTGTATTTTGGCAGCTGTGTGCATTTGCAACTTACTGACTTGCCTACTGATATTATAAGCAGGTCTTAAGGCTGTGTACATATTGTCTACCTTCAAGTGAAAGTTGTGTCCTTGAAAAAAAAAAGGTTACCATATTTAGTACTCAATCATGGCAACTTTAACTGCATTGGATTGCACATTTGTTAACTGGTTTACATGCTGCTACAGCAGGGTATGGAAATTGAATAATCGTTTGCTTCAGTAGTTTATAACACAATATCCACTTATTTTGATGTAATGTGCGCAGGTTGTTACTAAATCTAATACTTTCCATACCATATTGCTTTCATAATTACCCAAGATGTTTACATTTAGTGACTGCAACAATTAAAGATGCAGTGCTATTTGTAGTTTCACTCTGGCCAGACATCCAATATATCATGATTTAAGTAGTGCATCTATGTTAAATAAGCAGCAGGTATGAACAGGCCACGCATTGGCAATGCTGATTATCTATGGTCTTAGACATACACATCACTATGCGTCACCCCCCCCCCCTCCATGGCATATTAGGTAAGTTGCCTAGGGTATTATTATTATTAACAGTATTCTAGAGTTAAGTTTTATTTATTCAAATGAAACAAGATTCCTCCTTTTTCAACTTTTACAAGAATAAAAAAAAATACTTCCAAGGATCTGTGGTTCAAGAGCAGTTAAATGCACTTAAAAAGTGTAATGTGAAATGGATAATGAACTTTTAATGGATATGGATTGTAATAATGTAATTTGTTTGTTCACAGAGCAAAAAAAAATGATGTAGAAAAATATTTAAAAAAAAAAAACACTGATTTAAATGGATTACTATGTACTGAATTAAAACTTTAAATATAACATTTTTAACGATACACACTATCTGCACTGTTAATAATTACATCAATTAAACCATCTTACTATCCCATTTTCCACAGGCTTCATACTTAGATAAAGATATTTCATATTCCAAACATTTTATTACCTGCTGCTGGTACATACTTTTCTTCATGCAGTCCTGTGAAGATGATAATTTCATGAATAACAACAAATAGTTTTTTCGTACATTTCTAGGCACATACTGGAATGTAAACCATTTCCATGTGCTAAACACAAAGAACTGGCAAGCTAGAGTGCCTAATATCCAAACCCACCTCTAAAGATGAAGACTGTACCTTTCCAGATTATTCTTTGCTCTGAAAGGGGTTGCAATATTAGTTTCATCTACTGATCTGATCTACTATGACTGCATCTACCTTTCCTTTGCTTGGGAGTAGTTAGGATTTTAGTGCTGCCCATTAACCCATTAAAAATATTTATTGCCTTTGATTATGGTTAACAACTTTGGATTGTTTTACCTTTTAGTAACACTTTTCTGCACGCAATGGGCTACATATCCAGGTTCTAAGAACCCTAAGAGCTCAGAGAAGACTGAGGAAGGGGATTCAATGTACAGCTATTAGAAAAGAAGATAGAAATCTTCTATCAAGGTCATTCAACATCCTTTCACTACCAATTTAAAATACTGGATGGGACATTATGTCCCAGTGGTAATGGAAGTATTAACTTGCACAGGGTTTGCCTCTCCTATACACAAAGCCATGGATTAATACTGATCCAGTGGATGGCAGGTTTTCCAATTTTAACAGTATCTACTTTTTCACTGAGGACAGAATGAGAGTTAGTAGAGAAAATTCTCATCACAAGTACAGTTGGGATTCAAATCAGAGAACAACAGATTATGAAATGAGCCTGGCAACATGCTACCAACTGAGCCCCCCCCCCCCACCACCACCACCACCATCACCACACACACACACCCAACCTACCAGATTCTGGACTTATAGCAATGATGGGTCTATGCTGAAGGATAAACTATAACTTTCTAAAATCATTCCCACCCAAATGGACACAGAGATTACTTCATATTAGATGTTCCTGATCATGGGATCTGAATTATAGATGAATATGGGCTCGGCTTTCTCATTGGGCTTTGGCTTAGCCATTAATTTAAATTTCTAATTTTCTTGTAATCGTCAAAAAAAAAAAAGGAAAAATAAAAAAATTGTTTCAATTATAATTTAAACTTTTTAATCAGGCTATGGTAAATGAAAATAAATACTATTCAGTATTTGATATTATTCACATATTCTAATTCTTCAATTAATGTGTCCTTCACCATTCATAATTGTATTTGCTAATTTATAGTTATGCATACAGAAAACATGGCAAAACAAATGAGTTCTCTCCATACACAAGGTGCTGCTTAATGATGGTTGATAATACCTTCAGCTAATATCATTATTTACCTACTCAAACCACCTTTAGTCCTAGAAATTGCTTAACCTCTAAAGCATGAGGCTTCTCACAATAGATGCAATTTGGTCAAGAAAATTTTTAACTTTTTTCAGCAGAAACAAATTGAACTTTAGATTTTTATGCTCCAATAACTAATTGATATACAGATAGTGGACAAAAAAATTGAAACATTACCATGTTAACCCAATGGAGAGTCAAATTCGAAGATCAGTAATTTCTACAGTAAACTTTTTATAGAACTAGGTAAATTTAATTCAAATCTATCTAAATCTCAATTTCAAACAATATTTGTTGTATAGAATATTTGTTGAGTATTTAAAGAGTTATGGAAGCCCAAATACTTAACAGCAGAAAAGTCAGGCCTAAGAAACATTTAAAACTGACAATTATTGAAAGAACTATTTGCACAAAATTCTAAAACATACACTTATTTTATTATATGATTTCAAATAATACTTTTTTTTGTTTTATTTCACTTCTGAGGTGAATTCTTATGACTGATATCTTTGTTATTCAATATTTCAACTTCTATAACTCTTTAAGTGCTGAACAGATATTGTTCAAAATCAAAATTTAGACATTTAATTGACATCTTATATTATTCTTCAGTCATATGCTTCCAAAACAATTTATTAACCAGTTAAGGAGCTTTGAATTTGATTCCCCATTGACATAAGATGAGGATTTTTTTGTTCATTTTACTGTGTATATATATATCATGCTGTATGCCATGTGAAAGAGCATTTCATTCTAAATAGTAAAAACAACAAACACTTAAATTAAAATGAAGTCTACATAAGCTTTAACTAAGCTGAAATATAATTTTAAAAAATGCCTTCTTTGGACATTTTAAGGGAATTTATAATCAAAGGCATCAAGTTTCCTGCTGTCTTGCTTACAAAGGGAACAAGTTTCATCACCATAGTAAACTTTAGAAAGGACTACACATTCTACAGCCTAATTTTAGCATTCAGATGTATAGGCTTATTTTTCCCCAATCTCCAAGCAGTAATGCTTATTCTCCTGTTTATCTCATGTCACATATTACCAGTATTTTGTGGCACACTAATGCTCTTTTTCTGCATTTTACAGTACTGTAGGTAATTTCGGAGTATTTAATTGCGCAGAATTCATACTTAATTTCACTACCAATATCTCCATAAAAAATATCATTTACATACTGCCTACATAATAAAAATAAGTTTAAAAAAATTTCTTATTGTGCCAGTGAAAAGCCAATTTGATGCTCTTCAAACTCTCTGAAACAAGCTTTTCATGGGAAAAGTGATCTAAAATAAATTAAACATTTTAATAAAATCTAAATCTCAATTTCCAACAATATTCACAAGTTATAGAATTAATTCTAGAAGTTACATAATTTAAAAATATTAATAGCAATGCCAGTCATAAGATTTTATCTCAGAAATTAATAAAAAATATTACATCATTTAATAATATTATTTTAGAAGTAAGTGAAATAATTCTTTTAATATTTGTCAATACTGCAGCAGGTTTTAAACATGCTTGTTGCTTATAACTATGCCAGATTCCATAACTCTTTATATACTGATTATTTTTAAAATTCAGAATTTTGATAGACAAGGTAAATCTTTAATTTATCAATATCACATTTTTCCATAAAAGCTTATTTTAAAAGTTATGAAGCATTGAATTTGGGTTGCTTAGCATGAAAATTCTGTAATATTTGTCTAGCAGTGTGGTATTTGAAAGCATTCCCAATTTAAGCAAGTTTTATTAGTTTGCAAAGGCTATAAACTAAGTTGTCTATGATAATGTGCAAGTTATATTATTAATGGGTTTTGATCACAGCTATTTGGTTAATTGTTTAAATGGGCTATAATATATAATAAACAGCTGACAGTGGTTGTCAACTATTGATCTAATGACTGCATGCTGACATTAAAGCATGCATGTCATGACATACTAGTATCTGACATTAAATATATCCCCACTATTTCCAGATCCCTACAATAACTTTTATAAGAGCAACTTTGGCAATAATTATAATAATTAGAAGAGTCATACCTAGCTAATTTCACATCCAGGGCAAGTACAGCTATTGTTAACACACACAGCGTAAGAAAGTTATTTTGTACCCTACTGAAAAGTCAATATTTGCATACAGTAATAAAAACTGACTGCATAAAAATTGTCATTGTCTGCACCCAAGATAGATATCCCATTTGCCCTTGCATTGAGATGGTCCTTAAAATTAGTACACATTATTAAAGCAAGATTAATCATGAAGTTCAGCCAGCCCCACACTGAAACTACATTTGCTAATGCCTGTATTTGGATTTCAGTACACACATCTTGAAAACTTGTAGCATTATAACTGTGCATCAAAGTAACAGTCAAACAATCTTTGCCATGTCAATGTTATCAGAGAAAGATACTTTATTCTTAACTAAGCTGAAAACAATAAATCTTGCCATACATGTGAAACAAAACTCTATACAGACTACTTCTGCAAAGAATGTGTAACATATGCTAGATACCATATATATTGCCCTTCTTTGCTGTGTAGGAATGTAATGTATTGAAGCCAGCTGGAATAGTTTTCCTTAAGTGTCTTTGCATCCTAAATGAAAGCATTTAGCTAATGTGATCTTGGGTGACCAGACTTAAATATTATAGAGACTTTACACTTTTAACACTAAAAAAAAAATCATTATAAGTTTGATTTGCTTAAAATTTAATGGCACATATACAATTGTGAATCACAAGAAATAAATAAATCACAATAAACTGGATAAATTTAATAATGGCAACTATTGTTCTGATACATTCCAGGAGTTCCACTTCATCATCCATTGCTGAGGGAAAAGCAAAATAAAGAAAATTCAACCAAGCACTTGTCATGGAAGTTCAGTTAGCTGAGTTTTACGGAGTAAGGGCAACTAAGATCATGCTATACCAAACAAGACATGGAAGTTCGACAAGACAATGTAAATCACCATAAAATGAGGGGATGTGGAATTGCAGAAAAAAAATCTATATTTTATTTATAATTTGACTCAGATCCTATTGAATATATTATCAAATTTTCCCATTTATTATTCAAAACATGCCATTGTGGTAGAATGTTTAGCTTGCTAAGCATCAATGACAGCCATCCTGAAGAATTAAAAGCACATATATGTTTGTCTAGACACTGGCATCACAAATATTTTTCAGACAATATCAAGAATGTACCATAAGAATCAACTATTCAGAAATCAAGTTTGCCACCTTCAAGTGATGGCATAAAATATTTTACTATAGTTATAAATTCTGCTTCTACTAATGATCATGCAAAAACTGCCCATTAAAACTTATTTTATGCATGAACTTTTTAACTGAACATCTAAGAACTGTGTGAATAGTATGTATTCTGAAATATATCCTATATGACACAAAATCACACTTTAAAGCAATGTGAAATTGGCAAAGAAGTCTAGAAAAGATGATATAAGTTATTAATTTGGATATACTCTCTAATTTGTAAGTTAGCAAACATACACTGAAGAGCCAAAACATTATGACCAGCACGTCTTTATGCAAATCGAAGCAACTGCAGGTAAACGACAGTGGTGTCAAGATCATGAAACAGTATAAATAACACATAATACTGAGCTCTGTTGATCAGTGTTATTCTTGTTCTTCAGATGGGAAAGGCAGCGGATTCAAATGAGTTTGACAAAGGCCAAATTGCAGTGGCCAGATGACTGGGTCAGAGCATTTCTGAGATGGCAAGGCTTGTGGGGGTGCTCATAGTCAGCCATGGTCAGTATCTTCAAAAAATGGTCCAAGAAGGGGAAAAAACACGAACTGCCGACAAGGTGTGGGGTAACCATAGCTCATTGATGCTAGAGGTGAGCAAAGGCTATCCTGTATGGTACAAGCCAACAGAAGGGATATTGTGGCGCAACTCGCCCGTAATTTGAATGCTGGTAATGGGAGTAATGTGTCACAACACACAGTACATCGAACCCTACTGAAAATGGGGTTGTGTAGCTGCAGGCCACTCCAAGTGCATGCTAACCTTGGTTCACCATTGAAAGTGCCTACAATGGGCATGTGAGCATCAAACTGGACCATGAATGATTGGAAGAAAGTCGTCTGATCCAATGTATCTCCTTTCCTGTTGCACCATGTGGATGGCCAGGTACGTGTGTATCATTTACCTGAGGAAGTTTTCGCACCAGGATGCACCATAGGACTAAAACAAACCGGTGGAGGAAGTGTGATGCTTTGGGCAATGTTGTGCTGGGAAACTCTAGGTCCACTCATTTATGTGCAGGAAACTATGACGTCTACCATCTACCTAAACATCATTGCAGACCAGGTACATCCTTTCATGGCAACGGTATTCCCCTCTAGTAGTACCTTCTTTCAGCAGGATAATGCACCATGCCACACTGCCTGGATTGTTTGAGAATGGTTCGCAGAACACGAAGATTTCCAGGTATCGCCCTGACCTTCAAATTTCCCAGACATCAATTCAATCGAGCATTTGTGGTTTGTGTTGGAACAGCATATCCAATCTGTGGTAGCTCAACCATGTAAATTACAAGAGTTACAGGATCTGCTGGTAACATGTTGGTACCAGATACCACAAGACACCTTTAGAAATCTTGTAGTGTTCATGTCGCTGGGTAAGAGCTGTTTTGGTGGCACGTGGAGGACCAACATCATATTAGGCAAGTGGTCATAATGTTTTGGCTCTTTGGTGTATGGCACAATGTAGAAAATGCTGACGAGTAAAGATTACAACTTAATTTTTCTGCAGTTTATTAGATAAAGCTCTCACTGATACTTGTTGCAACTATTTCCACATAGATGGGGCAATTTTGCTACCTGTGTTCACTGATTCCGACTGTCACTGTTAAAGAAACATGATCGATACTTCACTAACCCCTTCTGTTTATGTTCTCTTAGAACTTTAATGTTACAAAATATTTCAATGTAATAATCAATTTTTTTCAATAACAGTTCATCAAATAAAACACAACTATAGCACCATGAAATCATTAAATTTTTATTTTAAAAGCATTATTTTGTAACACTGAATTCTTGGACATCCAACTGCATGGAACTTATTATTACAAAAGAATTATTTCCCAAAATCTGCATTCATGTAGGTATAATGTATGTATTCATTATACCACTTAAATAAACAGAATATATATGTGTGTGTTCTAAACAGTGGTTTAAAACAAGTTAAACAATGATGCATTAAAACATTACGAAGGAAAAAGAACTTTAAAAAATTTAGCTCCCATCATTAAAAGTGTTAACATTAACTATCAAAATATTGCTAAAATGTCTATGACAATATAAGTTTCTACACATAATCCTGCTAGAAACAGACAGTTAAATGAGTTATTTGGCACAAGCAATACACACTAAGTGCATAGCTTTTACATCTTTTAGTGATAAGAAATGGCTATTGATTTTAACATTTTGCCTCATCAATACTTTATATTGAATCACAACTATCAATTATTTCACATAATTTATACTACACAATTTCTTTTTAGTGATTATACAAAAAATATTGTTTTTATTCTCCTTTTCTAAACAATAAACATTTTACATTCTCATAATTCATATAATATGTTCAAATAGTTACTTTTTATACAGTTTTCATTTTTGGGGAAACACTAGTTTGAACAGGGTAAGATACAAACCCATAACATTCTGACTGGGAAGTCATGTTCAGATTCCACAAGTCTCAAGAGCATTCTACATGAACTCTGATTTACACCAAATGAAATTAAGTTAAACCATTTGCATGCTAATCATGAGAATTGCTGTGCATTTACAAGTCCAAACAGTTAGATGGTGAATGTAAATTCTTACAAATTTAATCCCACAAAAAGAGGAGACAAATTTGTACAAATTGAGATCTTTTCATAACCATTGTAGCTAAATGTTTTTGTTGTAAAGCAGAACCAAAATTAGACCACTTAAATTATGCGATGGGTTAAGCTGCATATAAATTTAAAAATTAATCATTGCAACTAGCAAAAGTCATTCAGGAATGTGATAGCTCAAAATCATCAAGTGTGATATCCTTCCCAAAACTATCTTAACACTGCAAAGGTACTCTCTGATGGATATACATTTATTACAGAATTTTAAAATTCATTTTTCCTGTTGTGTTCAAACTTTAAAAGGTAATTACTAAAGGTATAAAAAAGTGTTTTGTATCTAAGTCAAAAACTAGTTTTTCACTCAAAACTTGGACATTTAAATAAATACCCCCTCAAGCAGCTGCTTGCCAGAGGTCTGACAGGAGCCTGTCAGTTTATATGCCATAGAAGGTCTGTGAGGATGGATGGCAGGACCTCAGCAGAAAAACACACACATCCATGCTTTACCCAGGGCTAAAAAAAACCTGTGGTTAAAATTTTGTCTAGACATTATAGATCCTCAAATGCAAACAACTAGTAAAACTTAGGACTACTGATCAATAGATGCTGTAATCAATAAATTTAAAGTATGTCAAAAATATTCTTTCCTCATTAATAAGTAATAAGGAATCATGCATCAAAAAATTAAGTTATTGAAACAACTCTAGATAAAAGGGATACAAATCCATGATCTCTTAAACATGTCACATGCTCTGACTACTGAGTCCTGGCTGTCAATATTTCCACTAACAAGGGCTATGTATGGATTTCATCACATTTTAGACATAAAGGAAACTGATTACACTGATTATGATGACTACTTCTCTGTCTTTCAATTTTTCTTCAAAAAGATAAAAGATTTAATATTAGGAAATAAATTTAATTCCTTATATAAAAAAAGGTTCCAGTGGCTGAGTATTTAGTGTGCTTGACTACTGATCATAGAAACCCAGGTTCGATACCTGGAAAATGCATTGATGTTTTCTTTCTGCTGAGGTCTTGTCTTCCTAATAGATCTTCTTTATGTTATATTATATTGATAAACTCCTGTTAGTCCTTTGTGGGAAGCAATGGTAGTCATAAGGAGGGTGCCAAGGGACCATAGCCCCCTACATGTGTCATCTACTTGATCAAAAATATATCAGTTCACAATTGTTATAAATGTTTTAGGAAAATCTTTGCACTTTTAATTAACCTTTTTGAACATTTGTAAAATATAAGTTATAAAATAAAGTGTTTACCAGCAATGTGCTTTGTTTCATATTATTAGTTTAGAATTCTAATTTCTTTAAATCAGGATCTAAATTACAATAATCATGTGCATAATTTTGTTTAATTTGCTTTGGGTTCTTTTACCTTTGAGCAGTACCTTTAACATATAATGGGCTAAATAGGCCACAGAGGTTTAGAGTTGGATTGGGGAAAGGAATCCACTGAACAACTGTGAGGAGACAGATTGAAGTCTCTCATCAATGTTATCCAGTGTATTCAACAGGCACAGAGTATGGTTCTTATGCATGTACAGACCTAGTTTAACATTTCCAATCACAACAGCAGCCTTTCCAAGCCCACTCAGTTACCCTTTCTCACCAACAGGGTTGGGTTGGGTTGTTTTACCTCTGAGCGGCACTTTTTTGCACACCATGGGCTAAATGGCCAGGTCACATGGACCCCGAAGGCTCAGAGAAGGTTGGGGGAGGGGACCCACTGGAACAGCTGTTGGGAGACAGATGGTAGCCTCCCGTCAAGGCCATCCAGCGTGTTCTTTAACGTCTCACCAACAGGCCTACCTGGTTTAATATATATATTATGGTATATATATATATATGGTATATATAGTGGTACTATATAGTGGTTAGCATACCCGACTACTATTTCAATGGGCATGTCCTTATGTAAGTGTTTTTATGTTGTATTCCTTATCTAAGTGTTTGTATTGTGTATGAGAAACCAACACAAGCCAAAAAGCTTACAGTTATCTCTGTCCTTATTTATTTAAGTTCCTTGCAGGCACAGTAGGGACTCTAATATGATTGATTTGTGTAGAAAGTCGAAAGCTTCTAATAAATTTTAACTTTAAATAGAATAGTTTTAAGAAATTCAGTAGCATATCTTGCTTAACAAAATTTTAAAAATGAAGTATGCATTCTTTTTAAAAGTTCCTCAGTATAGAAGTAATTGGAACAGATGTAGAAAATATGCAAAAAAATGCTGAAATTCATAAATTTTTCAAATATTCAAAATTTTCTATAGGCTGACGGTTCCAGATCATATGGAAATACATTGAATATTAGTATCTCATGAGAATATTAGCAATCACTTTCAGATATCTTTAAGCAACCAAAATACAAACTTAATCAGGACACTTAATTGGGACACACAAGAATTTTCAATACCAATTTATATCTATGTTATTGTCTAAAAAAAATGTCTTTTATACTAAACATTTTTTTTTTGTTTCTGTGGTAGATGAGAAGATCAAACTTGGTGCGCAGATGTAGATTTGGATTATAAATTCATTAAATACAAATTTTAAAAATGTAATATGGTTTTGAAAAAAAAAATTAAAAAACTGAAAATTTTAAAATGTGAACCTGAAATATATTAAAATATAAAATCAATTCTCTTGATCACTATCTCGGTAACTTAGCCCTTTTCGTTTCAGATGTTTCTATATTCCAATTATTTATGACTAAATTCTTTATTATCAACATATAAATATACAATAGCATTTATTTCGTCAACAAAGAATACGACTTCATTAAAATGAACTAAATTCAAACTTGGGTATGTGCAATTTTTTTTACTCATTAAATTCAAAGGAGCATCTTTTTTCTTGCCCAGGGTGCCAAAAGAGCTACTAGTTTTTTGCTTATTTGGACTACACTAGCCCATTAAGCACTTCCTTAATTATTATAGAATAACTGATAAAAAATAAAGCATAATTTACAGTTTTCAAGTTATACAAACTGAAGCCAGAACGTTTAATAACCTGTCCCAGTTTTTTCCGATCGTATTGCTAAATGTGTTGCCTCTAAATACTGTGCTTTTTCGCTTGCTCATCTGTAAAAAAGGATATGAACTTTTATCAATAGCAGCATTATAGCTGTAAGTAGCAGCACAATGCTAGTTGGAGTTACAAAGTTGTGCTTGAGTGGATGCAGCGCATGTCGGTAGTCTCTCTGTGTGTCTCTCCTCTAGTGTGCATGCACAAGAGCATCAATGTGGTCCCCTGAAGTGCATCATTAACCATAACATTAGTAAAATCCCTTTTTTTTTTACTCGTTATCAAAGAAATAACCATACCCCAAATTTTGTGTTTCTATAGAGCATAATATACAACATACGTCAGTTTCATTTTTTTATATTTGGTGCTACATCACTTTTTTTTTCACATTTTAAAATTTTCAGTTTTTTTTCATTTTTTTTTTCAAAATCATATTACATTTTTTTAAATTTGATGTTTTTAATGAATTTATAATCCAAATCTACATCTATACACCTAGTTTGGTCTTCTCATCTACCATAGAAGCAAAGAAATAAAAGAAAAACGTTTAGTCACAATCGCAATTTGTATATTTTCCCCTTCGGTTAAACAATTATAACTCCCTACAAAAATTTTTTTGACTCAAAATATTTCGGGCAATTAGACATCTTATGTGTACTAACATTTATGCCAAAGATCATTGCAATCTGTGATGAGTGGTGAACGTTTTTCAAAATTTGGTTGATTTGACATGGAATGACCCAATAAGGAAAATTGAAAACTTGTTTTCAAATAGCCTTAGTAAAGGTTATCGTTTCAAAATTATATATTTATATAATACAGACAGTCACCATTTGAAAATAATCTGATTGGCCAATGTTTCCATGGTTAAATGTTTAAAATGAGCTAAACCTAAAATTTACTTACTGTTTAAATTTTCATTTCACAAAATTAAATTCAAACACAAAATTTAAAAAAACACTCGGATGTATAAAAATACTTTGTTTTTTAACACAATTAATCATTTTTACTTGTTAATGAACTTGCTAGAACAAAATATTTTTAATTTGCAAAATTTTAACTGTTTTCTAGCTTATATATGCTTAAAACAAACTAAACCTAAATTTAACAACCATCATTTAAATTATAATTTCTTAATATGGAGATGAAACACAAATTTCAAAGAAATCATTTCAGCTGTATAAAAATATCTCTAATAAGGGCATGAAAGCAATTTCATATTTGTACTGGATGATCTTTTTTAGACTGCTTTTCATTATTTTATTTCACCAGCTAGAAAACCATCCTGACTACAGTGCCTTTAGACTCGATGAATCTATTCTGTTAGACCAATGATCTCAACTATTTTGACCCATACACTTGTGAGAGTTTTAAACTCCTGTTCTAGCAGAGTTTTAAACTCTTGTTCTAGCACACAGTGTAAAAAAAGTTATATAAGTTTCACATTTACAGTGCTGGCAAATTCCTCCCCCCAATCAACATAAAAAATAAAATAAAATGTGAAACAGTTCAGCATACTCACAGAAATAGTAGGACATAGGAGTCTACAGCATGCCTAACCCTGCTAGTTAGTTCTGGGAACAGGTCCCCATACAGCTACTCACTTGTTTCAAATAGCTAAAAGTGGATTTGTACAGGAATTTGTGCTTACTGGGATTTGAACAACTTCTAGAATAATGACAGTTTAACACTTATGATTTAAAAAAAGACAACAGACTTTCTTGAAGAACTACTTTCAGAGAATAAAAAAAATTTAACTCTTTATTTAAAAAAAAAAAGCTAGATTACCCCTCACAAGCCGCTGCTTACTACAGAAGTATGACAGGAGCCTGTTAGTATAATACACCAAAAAAAAAAGATCTGTGAAGATAAGATCTCAGTAGAACGCCCCCATCTCATCCAGGAGCTGAACCTGGTTCCCTTCATAGCCAAGAATGCTAACCACTCCAATGAAAATGTATAAAAGCCTATTACAAACAAATGATACTTTGAAAGCAAAATCCTAAAGCATTAAATCACATTCTTCTTACGAAAGAATAACAGAATGCAATTCCAAATTGTTCCATCACAAATTTATCACAATGCATGCCTTGCTCTGCTATCACACATAAGACCATAATTAAAATAATCAAACTATGTTTCTAGAAGTGCGAGTAAGAAAATTTTAATGATGGGCAATATCCAGATCACATTTGATAGGTGCCTATAAGGAATAGGATGTATGTGTTGTTTTTCTGCTGAGGTCCTGCCATCCTCTCAGACCTTCTACTTATGGCATATAAACTGGCAGGCTCCTGTCAGACCTCTGTGGCAAGCAGCTAATTGAGAGGGTATTTATTATTTTATTTACTATTTATATGGGAACTCCTCAGTACTGAGCCCCTGGGCATCCCCTTAATCCACCACTGGCTGAATCTGTAAGAACTGGTGAGTAAGATAGTGCATTTCTCAATCCTTGTTCTTGAAATTGTTTTATTAAATTATACTGCCATAAGGAGTATTTCTATTTTTTACTTCGGTATATTAAACATTTTCTGTAAAATCTAGACAAAACTTCAGTTCATCTCTAAATAAAAATAAACATTAAATCCAAATTTTTCCTAATATATAAATCACTCTTTCATAACACGCTTATTTCAAATATTTTTGGAATGCCATTGTATACCTCAAAGTGTAAAGTAGTAATTTCAAATATCTGCTGTTTAAAACTTTATCCAAGATTAAAACATGGTAATATTGTCACCAGTTAAATAAATATACCAACTATTCAATAGTATAAAACATTTCTCTTTCACAAGACTAACATATCTTCTGAAAAATCACTCACCACACAGCTTATTAACTGAAGGAACAATAGTAAATGAAACTCGCCAGCTCAAAGCTTTTCTCCAACAATCAAAACTGTTTAGGTGTATATATAAACCTGAAGTGCAACAGAAGAGTAAAATAATTGTTTCTTAAAATCAAAGCTGCAAAATTATGTGATAAAATTAATAAATCTTAAAGCACACTCTATTTAGTGAAGAAAAGTATCAATTTCTGCATCTAAAAAGTATAACTTTATGATTCTCAGAAACTGACAAAAAATATAGCACTAATCACAACAACTCTAAATATACAAAGGAAATACACAAAAAGTTTGAATAATTATATGCAATTGTACCCAATGAGCAAACTTCAAAAAATCCTTTCTTGATAGTTAGCAGATATTTAAATCAGTTGTAAATCTAACCACATTTCTTTCAATGAAATGATTCTAATATCTGTAAAACTATCAAGAAAAGTACTTTTAAAGGTAACTCATTGGGGAGAGTTGGATATAATTTTGAACCTTTATTTAGTTCCTTTGAATCACTAACTACAGTTTTATAATGTGGCGGAAAAAATTATATTTTGTCAATGATTTTTTTTTGCACTGTGGTTCCCATATGTCAACGAAATCTTTTCCACAAAATATTTATTGTTACTATTAGAAGTATCAATATATTTTTATATAAATCAACCAAAAATTTGAGGTTCAAATACTATAGCATAGAAATTTTGAACATGAGTAGATACTAGAAGTACAGAAGATAACATTTGTTCCTGCTAAAACTTCCTATAAGACAGATGCTACATGATTGATTCTTAGACTATTAATGCAACAATGACATACTTAAGAGTAATTCTATAATTTGGCAATCAGATTTCAGTCTAGAAGACATGATGTGATATATATATAATAACAAATGCAACTTCTTATATAAATATTGACAAAATCGTCAATGGAAGAGTAAAATGTTTTTGAAAATGTTCAAGTTTATTAATCATTGTGGAACTTCAACTTTACAAAGAAAACCTACAGACAGTGCCAAACTACTCCTTGGTTTACAGAAAACTGTACAAGTGATGGTGTCTTCATAAAAGAGCTTTCAGAAAAAAAACTTGATATTCAAAAAATCTTTTGGGTATTTGTGTTCTTTATTTTTATAAAAAAGGAAATATGTGTTACACATATATTTTTCTATAAGGCCCAAGAAATTCAAACTCATTATGTAATTGCAGGTACTACTGAAATAAATGATTTCATATCAAAGACAGTGGCAGGATACCTAAAATATTTAAAGTCAAGACTACACAAAGAGCGAAAAAAACATCAAGATTGTAATATAATCGTGATGCAGAATTTTTTTTCAATGCACAATGTACATTTCATGTCAATGTGATTAAACTGTTTAAACAATAAAATACACCAAGCATATAGTCTAAAACTTGCATTTGTACAACAGAGTTGCTTAGTTGAAACAAGTACAAAACAGTGAGAAGGGGTTTTAATTTCGGACAATTGTGCTCAAAATTCTGGGAACCATATTAAAATAATTATTATTTTTTGAATTCTAATCTGTTCATGGTTTCCCCAGAAACTGCAAAAGTAATGTAAAACTCTCAAGAATAGAGAAATGTTGCTTCCTGTCAATACTAAAGAAATTTCTAAAACTTTTATGGCCTTCACCTAATCACTTATATGACATATTTTCAAATTACAATTTTTGTGGCACAGTACTTTGTATGCTAGTTTATAAAGCATATATATGATTTTTTTTTTGTACAAAATACTTTAAAATTTCCAGTATGCTTATTTTGCCACAGTTCCATGTCATAAAAACATGAAGTTCAATTAGCACAAAAACTTATACATTGAAAAATATCGTACATTAGCTTCTTCAAATGTTAAAATTCAACTATTAATAATTTACAACAATAGCTAATTAACTTGAAACGTTTATTGTACCAATCTTAAATAGGAATAACAGTGTTGGTATTAAAGGTTGAATTTTCATAGCTAGTTTTTGCCTTTCCTACTTAATTCTTTATTACATACTTTTAAAATACATATTATATACTATTAGATATCTCTGAATCTGGGACCTTAGATCGAGCCTTAATGACAATATGCTGGTTTCCAAAATTAAGGGATGAACTACTCCAGAACTTCATGGAGAGAAACAGCAATGGTGGTGACAGTGTGATGATGATTCTGGTGGTAAATTCTAGTTGAATTCTGGTAAATGGCCGATTTAAAAGCGCTGAAGCAAAGGTCATTGATGATCCAAAGGTAATAAAATAATCGAGTAAACAATACAAAATTCAGTCAAAAGATGAAACAATGTTGTGAGGCTTACTACTGACATGAAAAACAAAGAGTAATATCAACAGAAAAATGTAACTAAGGAGTCTATAAATCTGTAATGAAGAGCAAATGCAGTATTACATGAAAGGGAGCATGGATAAGGGATACAATTGATATACCAGCAAAAAATTGATTGGTTTACAGAGATTGAAGAGCAGTTGACACCTCAAGATCAAATAAATTCAGATGAGAATAGATGGATAAATGTCAAACTAACATAGGCCACAGGTCAGGGACAGATCCAGTACTTTGTAAGCTCAACACACTTATTTCATAGGACATTTGGCAGATGAATTTTTATGGGTATATCAATTTTGATGGATAGATAGGTGATCAAAATTAACTCGAATAATTTTTCTCATATAACGAAATGATATGTAATGGGCCTTAACAGCAGATTTGATCATTATTTATTCAAGAAGAGATCTTTGCTACTGATTTCATCAAAGGAAGAAAACATGGTAAATTTTTTTTTTCACAGATTCTAGTCACAGTGCCTACTGGATAATAAGGTCCTGCCACAGACTAGAACAGTGTATTGTTTTTGTGCAAGCGTATCCTCAAGTCACATATACATTAAATCTTCCAGTGATGATCATCACACTAATTGGATTGACAAAACATATCTATAGTGTCACAAGAGAATCAGAATTTTTGTGACTGCTAAACTGAAATTTTTAAGACAAGGGACCCCAGTAAGCCAGATGATCAATGGTCTGTCTCTCACTCATCATATGTCATAGACAAAAATATTATAACATGGTGTTGAACATCACCTGGACTTAGGCTAACTGAAGTGACATTCTCTTCACCAACAAGTCCAGGTTTTGCTTATAAAATAGTTACAAAAAAGATTGATTTGGAGGAAAGCTGACACTCACTATCACTCCAGAACTTCATGGAGAAAAAAGTCATGGTGGTGGCAGTATGATAATAGTATGAGCATGAATTCAGTTATGTAACTTTAGCGATTTGAAAGTGCTGCAGCAAAGACCATTGATTGTCCATTGGCATAAAAACAAGACATTGGAGCCATGGGTTAGGGTATGTCCATGTGCAATTGGTAATACATTATCCCTATGGATAACACCAGTCCTCAGAGAGCTCCACTCATCAGTCAATATTTAGAAACATTAGAATATGGATTGGCCAATGCATCTCCCAATCTAAATTCCACATAGATGAATGATGAATGGGATGCTCCAGCCAGTTGTTCTTAACCTTTTATAAGGCATGAATCACTTTCTGCAATTGCAAAGCCACTTGTCAAAATATCATGTGTATCTTTAGGTAGATATTTCATCCCCTTCCACAAAACATATTAGGGTTGAGTTGTTTTACCTTTGAGCGGCACTTTTTTGCACACAATTGACTAAATGGCCAGGTCACAAAGGCTCAGAGAAGGTTGAGGGGACCCACTGGACAGTTGTTGGGACACATGGTAGTCTCCCATCAAGGCCATTCAGTGTGCTCTTTAACATCCAGAGTATGGCTCTCCTACACACGGGACCATGGCTTAATGTCTCATCTGATGGATAGCGACCTTTTCAAGGTCATCGGTGTCCCCTACTGATATAAGGCAGGTGCAGGGAGTTTTGTGGAGATAAATCTCAATGCTGGCCCAGCTAGGACTCAAACCTGAGAACTGCAATTTGCTACCGACTGAGCCACCCCCCCCCCCCCCACCCCCCACCCCCCCACCCCCAACCCCACACACCTATACACCAGCAAACACATTAGGGACTTAAAAATGATTTGGCAGACCTAAACTTCAGAAAATTTTGGTAACAACTGTTTTAAGACTAAAATTATAAGTGTAAAACCACTTATACAATTTATGTATGAATAACTAAGCATCATATTAGCCATCTATGCAATATCACTTTTGGATCCTTACAGCTATAGTTTTCTGATAAGAACTGTGTTATTGTGAATCTTTGTATGCTCATCATTTATACCTTCAAGAAATTATTTTCTGAAATAGTGCTTATTGCATATTTGAATTATTTGCCTTTTGTTTTCTCCCCATGTCCTTTAACTTTGAAAACCAATATAGATGTATTATCAAAACAGATTCCACATTTATAAATTGCACATAAAAAATACATCACCATATGTTAATTGTTCAATTCTTGAACTTCAAGTTAATTTCTTAAATAGTGAAAGCTATGCTATTTTTAAACATAAATTTTTAAAAATTAAAAGAGCTGGACAACAGTGAGTGCTTTATCATCTTTATGCATCACAGATAAAACAACTTGAACATTTACAAGGCATATCAGAGGGCAAATATGCTTGCTTTCTAAATCTATGAGCTACATCAAATGGATACCTATATACTAAGATAATTATTACTTCATTTTTATCAATAGTTATTTTAGCCATTTTCTTTTAAAATTAGGGAATATTAGATGATTTGAGCATGCTATATAATTTCACATTTCAAAACAATTAATGATTAAAAATGACTAGTCAATTAGCACTGTGTGAAAATTGTATTTATAGAGCACCAATGATGTGACTGAAACTTTTAACATACACAGTATGATTTTGAAAGTACCAGAAGTATAAAAGTTAGATTATATATGCACAATATGAAAAAAATGCATAAATTCATTACAATAAAAATTCAATGGCACATTTTCTGGGTTCTTTTTTTTTTGGTATCACAAATTTTCTTTCTAATTTCCATCAAAAGATATTTTTATAGCATTATACTTTCTTCTATATAACTATCTTATCACTCTTTACATATTAGTTTATCAATTTTCAAATAGTGGGATATAACCATTGTTGGTTAATTGAAGACTCATCACAAACATCTACAGTAAGTCCTTTAGTTGTATAATAGTGACTATCTAAACATAGATTTTGAGAAACATGTTTGATCATGCGATTATTTTTTATTCTTAGCCATTTTTGATCAGTAATTGATCTGCAAGTTTTCAAAACAACCACAGCTCCTGCCTCATGGGCTGAAAGAGATAGACAGTGATCTTCATGACGAATCTGACTGTCTTTAGTGAAAGACCAATCCTGATTGCCACCTGCACCATGACAAGTATATAAGCCTACACTATCATCAGTAGTATGGCCAAGAGTATCAACACATAGCAGTCCTTGTCGAATAGGACCACGTGGAGAGCTCTTTTGATTGGGAACCTTCAGTTCAGGATATACATTTTCAAGAAACCATTTAAAGGGCTTACAATTCAGTTTCTGCCTCAGCAACAAGCGTTCTTGAATACTACCTATAGGTACATTTTTTGCCACTGGTACTGAATTAAAATAGTATTTCTTATAATCATCCATCCATACTTCAGCTGCACGTTTAGTGTTACGAGCAAAAACATTACCACTTCCTCCAGGAAAAGTATAAGGGTGTTGTTTCCTAAATACATGACCAACTCTGCTACAGGGAATTATTTCCAAACTTCCACCACACTGCCATACACGAAATGATATTTCCAGATTTTCTCCTCCCCACACATCCATCATTAAATCATACCTTCCAAGTTTCTCAAAATATGCTTTCTGAATAAGAAACAATCCACCAGCAATCATAGGAGTTTTTATAGCAGAAGTTGGATCAGATGCCCTCTGATGTCTTTCTTGCAAAGAAAGAAATTCCCATTTAAACACTAAATTCCAGTCAAAACCACCTCTCAGATCAGCTGATGCTCCAAAATATCTGAAGTCATCCATATTAATAACATCAATAACAGGGCACACTACTCTTGTTGAATCTTCTACAACTCTTTCAAGTAAAGGTTCTAGCCAATTGACATTACACTCACAATGGCTATCTAAGAAAGTAAGAATTTCAGCACTTGCTTCATCAGCACCTTTGACACGAGATCTGACAAGGCCTTGCCTTTTGTTGTTACGAAGCACTCTGACTTTCTGAATTTTGGACAGTTCTTCACCATCTGAAGGATCATCACTAAAGTCATCAACCAAAATTATTTCCTTTATTAAATGATCAGGACTTCTATTTAAAACACTTACTACAGTCCTTAATAATGTTGATCTTGCTTCATTATGAAATGTTATTATAACACTAGTTGCTGGAAGGTTGTTTTTATATGATTTGGAGGTACATTTGGCATGCCTTGTATCAGGAATATCTCTGTTGCTGGGAATTTTGTCACTAGCTTGTTGATTGAATTTATTGCGTGAATATGGATCAGCTCCAGGTTGAAGTTTTGTTTTACTTATGTATTTTGCTTCATCAAAATATCTCCATCCTATCTGAAATTTAGTAGGGTTTAATTCTTCTTTTAACTTTTCCTCAAAGTGTTCTTCTGCTGACATTTTTAATCTTAGAGCTTTATTTTCCTCTTTATGTCTGTTGTTTTTGAAAAGGTAGAAACTAAATGTTCCAACACACAAAATCAAAATGACAAGATACCTCACTCGGCGACGTGTTGTCACAGTCATTTTGCAAGGGCCAACTCCTAAGGTGGGGGAAAAAAGTCCTTCGCATTCAGTGGATTTTTCTGCAAACTTCCAACACCAGGTCTGGATACTTGAATTTGAACTATGAAAATAGAGTACCCAAGTTCTGCAGTAAGTGCCTCCAGTGATAACAAAGCCAGTTTATCAAGAAATATTTTAAAAATTTGAAATAAACAATGCATCTGAAAGTTTATTATACACTAAAAACAAATTATGCCTATAATTACAGTAATAGAATTTATAATAAGGGCTGCAGCGGGGCAGTTAATCTTGAGCCCTGCTACACTATTTGAAAATATACCAAATACACAAATATTTCCCTTCAACATTATGTGAGGGAGCCATTATCTTTGCAAGACTTGGGGACAGTTTGCCTTTCCCCATGCCTAACAGTGGCCCTGCTCATAACTTCTGCTTAAAAAATTAAAAATTGCTACAAAATAAAACGGATATTCATACACATTTACATTATTAAAATATAATATTGTACAGTATAGAAAAACATATTTACAAATCTTTAACTTCTTTATATTTTCAAACATACATAACATCTCTTAAAATTAAATTCATTTAAATTTTTCAAATATGAATGAGTATGTACTAAAACTCATTTCAAGCAATGAATTTTAGCATATGTTCATTGAATGAATGTGTACTAAATAAATAAAAAACAAGAAGTGATTTCTAAATATCCTTATGTGGATCATAGCAAATAGTGTATTTAAAATAAAATTTTACACACAAAACTATGCATACTATTAGTGATTTAATTCAAAAACAATTATCTTGGAACACCTTTTACTCTCTATTAAATGCTGCTAATGACATCTACAATTATTCATCAATGAATAGATCACTAAAATAAGCTTTACATGCTTACATTTGAAATTTTAATTAATTACACTGAGATCTAAAACAAAATTCCACTTCTATATATAAAAAAAAATTTAAGATGTGTGATATTGCACAAGATGGAAAATACAGTTACACCACCATATATCATCTTTAAAATGCTAACTTTTACCAGAATAGAGTACCAATTTGGCATATATTGTTTAACTTATACAGTGAACATATTTTTGGCTGAATAATAACAAAAGTTTCCAACATCTGCTCCTTCAAGCACTAATATAGTACATAACTCATTTTAAAAGCAATGCATAATGTAGCAACACTCTGGTATTGATAACACAATCACCACAGTCGTTGCAGCTGTTATAGACAGGAATTGCAGAAAAGTGAAGGTGATGTATTTTTCTTTATAGCATATCACATTTCAAGACTGAACTGAAATCTCAGTCATCAGTGAAAAAGAAACCTTCTCAATGTGTGGTAATGTCCTGTAATGGAGAATGAGCACCCACATTGCAAGGCTGTCAGATCAGTTGCTGTGCATTTTTTTGACACAACTTTCGAGGAAAATCATGGTAATATTGTGCTGTGACAGTACTACCAGTAGGCATTCTATCTCTCATGATGACACAGCATAATCGTATGTAAAGATCATTTTTTCACTTTTGATATTCCCCATTGCCATTTATTGGGTCTGGGGGAGGAAGCACTTCTCAACTACTGGACTGAGATTTCAGCTCAGTTTCAAAATTCCTAATCCAAGTTTCATCAATAGTGACAAATTCGATGCAGAATATCCTCCCCTTCAGTAAAAATCCTACCAGGGTAAAGTTTCAATCTTAATGTACAACAGCTGATCTTCACATGTAACAGTACCTGAAACCTCTGCAAGTGCCATTTTCAGCGACAGCTGTTCCAAAATGCAATATAAAAAAAAATACCCCCTCAAGCAGCTGCTTGCCACAGAGGTCTGACAGGAGCCTGTCAGTTTATATGCCACAGTAGGAGATCTGAGAGGATGGCAGGACCTCAGCAGAAAAATGACACACACATCCATAGCCTAAATCCGGATTACGATGCAAAACACATCACCTTCACAGGTCTCCATTTCCTATCTACAGCTGCTGCAACAACTGTGGTAATTGCATCATCCATAAAGTAGAGTGTTGCCACATTGTGCATTACTTTTCAAATAACCTATGTAATTAGTAAGACTTTTTTTCTACATTCAAAATGAGCTAAATGATTTTTAATATGTTTTCCTTGATTGATTTCCTTGTTTTTACTTGATTAGTTGGTTATTTGGAGTTTAATGGCAGAAGGGCAACTAAGGCCATGCTGCATAAAACAAGATATTCAGTAAAAGAATAAAGAGAAAAAGTCATGCACACCCATCTGTGCTTGATTATTAAATATCGTATATTCTTTGTCTATTGTAATCCAACACAGAACTAAATTTTACTGTTAGCTGAAGAAAAAAAAAACTGCTATTATGCCTGATCATGCAATCCCTTAATCCTTTAGTCTAATCCAAGAAATCTAACTCATTTTTGAATGAAAACATTGAGATAACATTTCTGAAAGCAAAGGAACATTAAGAATACTAAATTTATATATGTGGAATAGGTTAAAATACCATGCTATTAAAGGCAATTTTACATTAAAAAGCCAATCTTCAATGGTAATAATTTCTAAAGGCTAATATATATGATCATAACATTGAAGATTCTTGATACCATCTTTTAGTCCTAGACAAGTTCCAACTAAAAGAATTAATATAGAACAATTTTTTCATTACTATATGATTTCATTGATTCTAGGTCAACAACTATTACATCAACCCCAATACATAAAAGATTTTAATTTAATATTGTGAAAAACATTGATAATCAGGTATATGAACTAATGCATAGCTTTTTAGGTATCTTACCTTATAAAAAATACCTCTCAAGCAGCCACTTGCCACAAAGATCTGATAGGAGCCCATCAGTATAATACTTTATAAAGCCAAATTTTTATCTCTCAAAAGCATTATTTGCATTTCAATAACATTTTTGAGTTTCTTATATGCTACAAAAATAGACTGAATGATCTTATAATGTGTTTTGAAATAGGATTTATTAGAGTTATAATTTTCATATTTTTGAAATAAAAAATAATATACACATTAAGAACATCTGTGTACTTGCCAGAATCAACTTGTAAGAATCACGTACACATGCTACATTATTTACAAGGCTTAGATAGAAGTTCATGTCAGAAGATACGGTGAATGTGCAGACAATACTATATTTTAACAATTACATGTGCAAACAAGTATTGTAAAATAATACATATATATTGCACATTCCTTGGCACTACACCATTAGAAATTATTAAAATTATTTGGTCATTTTTTAAAATAAAATTATGTCACATTTTTACTTTATGCTTGTTAATACCTATATATATATATCAAAACTAAAAAAAAGTATTTTTCACATCAGGAAAGTGTAGGGTTACAAGTGTTTTGATGTCTCTAACCTCAGGTTCAGTTAGGAATTATGTGTAACTTTCAGTTTACAATTTTGTTGTTATATGTATAAACAAAGGAAAATTGATGTTTTTGTTATAATAATATATAAATAAGGAATGATAATGCACTGCAATTATTTTAACAGAAATATGGTCTTATTTGCTGCATATTCAAGTCAAGCAAATCATGGATCTGGCAACCCTAGAAAAGTGTTACATAACAAAAATCCAATTTTACATAAATCCATCCAATGAATAATATATTTTAAAAAAAATTACCTGATTTCTGCAAATTTGAATTGAAATAAAAATAAAATCTGAAAAAAGTAATACCCTACACAAAGACATGCATATCTATGACACAGGTTGCCATCCTTCAAATTGCAGATAGTTATTAATATTTTTCAGCATTGAGAACACTCAGTTTACAGCAGTTTGTATTTACTCTTAAAAAGAAATGGAAGAAAAGCTTCCAAATTCAATTGACACAATGGAGATATATGAGACTTTACTTTCAAGAAACTGGAGTTCATGATAATTGAATTTAAAAACAGTATTGAGCTGTTATTTCAAAATGTTTATCCATTTGTGTAACATTATACACAATCAAGAACATTTATTACCCACTTCATCTGAAGCTAACTAGTTAAAGCCAAAGGTCCAAACAATATAAAAACAAAGATAAAAACCTAAGCATTCAAATATTTCCTGTTGTCAACATAATTCTCAATAGCAACAAACACTATTTGATAAGTTGGAGAACACATCTCAAAGTCATCTATGCACCATTTTCAGAATATTCTTTTAGATAACATCTGAAAGGTTTTTATTATTACTATGAGAAATTATTTTACTGCCCTTGATGTGAAAAAAAATATACACTATTCAAATAATCAACAGTGATAATGCAATATCCAGTCTACTCATGAAAGTTAATGAAAATTAGCAAATAGTAAACAATGGCAGATTGCTTATGAGAACTCTGTATTAAGAACAACTTCATTTCTGCAGTTATTTTTTGAATAGGCACATTAAGAAGATAACAAGTATCACAGGTATATTTAATTAGCCCATACCTTTGTCTAGTGGTTAGCACACCTGATACAAACCAATAGGCATGTCCTTGTCTATGTATTTGTATACTGTATGAGAAGCTAAGACAAGCCCAATAGTTTCTAGGTTATCTCAATCCTTTGTGTCTTCCCTTTAAAAAAAAAATTGGTAGAGAGTTTTGTCAGGTTCAGCAAAGCAAGATTTCAATTATCTTCTTTCAGGTATATTTAATCATATCTCAATAATTTAATTTCACGATAGTGCTGTGACATAAATCTTTGATCATAAAGATTTAATTTAGTCTTTGATTGTAAAGATTTAATTTAGAGTTAGTATGTATACTATAAGGTAATTTTATGGTATAAGGGTGTTTTTTAAGTAAGCCCTAATAAGGTCAATGGTTACTGTAAAGCACTCCTCCAGGCTTGAAAAGTAGTTAACAGTAAAGGTTTTTTCAACTGTATCACAGCACTTTTGTGAAATTAAATTATCATACAAATAGCTGTGTTTTGAAATTATTTAACTTAATCATAGCTCTCTAGATATTTTTCTGCATTCCATTTAACATAAATATTCTTTTAGCAAAAAGCTAAAACTTCGAATTAAATTTTATAAGAAGAAACTGGAATTATCCCTACCAGTTTCATTCCTAATGATTTGCCTACTTTTGTTCAAATTCTTACTCAGAAAGCCAGGTGCTGTGAAGTGCTAGGAACTAATGTTTTGTATCATCATCTCAAAGTCTTCACTGATTTATACTGTAGGGTAATGTCAGCTGCATTCATCCAGTAGTGAATACTACGAACACTTTTGTGAGATGTGGAAAAAGATTGCTGCACATGCAGTACTTTTTGTTTTGAAACCTACAATTTGTAAGCAATGAGAGAGATGAAAACAAGGCTTTGCAACAAGGTTAAACTCCTTCATTGAGGTATAAAAATAATAGTTGTGAAGCACTTTTTTCCCCTGCACAACAGGCCAAATATTACGTAATAAGCTAAAAGAATACCAAAATTAGACGGTTGGGTTGTTTTACACCTGATTGGCATTTTTTTTCCACAATGGGCTAAATGGACAGGTCATAAGGGCTCAAAGAAGCTTTGGGGAAGGGGACCCACTACACAGCTGTTAGGAGACAATAGTAGCCTCCCGTCAAGGTCATCTGGCATGCTCTTTCAACAGCACAGGGTATGGCACTCCTGTACACGAGGAATGGTTTTTATGTCCTATCCAACGGAATGGTTTTTTCAAATTCAGCAGTGTCCCTTTTCTGACAGAGGGCAGGGTAGGTGATTTAGCAGAGATAAATCTCAATGCTGGCACAGGTTCAACTCAAACCTGGGAACTACAGGATATAAGCCTAGCACACTACCAGCTGAGCTACTCCAGTACCCAAGGTAAGTAAGTCTTGCAGGCTAGTACAAACAAATTGTAGTATTATTGGTTTTACAGTTAAACTTAATATTCTTGATGTGCAAATCCATCCTTTTGCACTATACAAAAACAGAATATAAACCTGTTTGCAAAATTTTTGCTTTTAGCCAGAAGACAAAAGTGAATCAAACCACAAATAATTTCAATTAAAGTAACCCATAGGACCTACTAAGTGTTACATACCACCTACTGTCAGCAGTTGGTATGCACATTTTTATATTCTATTCTCAACAATCAGTGAATATCTATGACACTTTGCTACTACAGTGCTCCACACTGAGAATTTCTAGTCTTGTGTGCCCCTATTACAGATCCCCTCATTACTAAACATACACCAGAGGATCCCATTCTTACTTAACCATGGAACACTTTTCACTTGGAATACAGTGACAGAATGCTGACCACTAAAAATTATTTTATATTGGCAAATTGCCACATGAAATTATCAAAATTTTTATTTAACTATTTAAGGAATTAATTTTTTTCGTGGAATACCATTTAATCTCTCGAAACCCAGTGTTCAGCAAAACAGTTTGGGAAACACTGGTATACACCCATTACTGAATCATTGCTACAGGGGTAAATGGTAAAAAAACTTATAAGATTATGCAAGATATAGATTAATCCTAACCTATATTTTTACAGAATCATTATATTTGTATCCTTCAGAATACAAATATAATGCTTTTATAGTACCAACCTTTTATTAAAGTTGGACTAAGAATATTGATAATTTTGGGTTTTTTAACAGAATAAGTTTTGAAAAGAAAAGTAAAGGACACAAATTTCTTAACAAACTAGATAATTTTACAGCCTGCAATTTTACCCTGAGAAGGCTGTTTAGGAGTTCACAGATGCCATTCTAGTAATATAGACAATTAATGTCTCTCAGAAAAGATGTAAGAGAGCAATGGAGAGCTGGTTAACCATATTGTGTTAACAATTTGTTTTCTAAAATTATTTTCATTTTTGTAGTTCAGCATTTCTACTTTTTACAAAGAATGTCGTCTGTCATCCAAACTAGATATAATGTGGTAGTTCAATATCTGAAGAGGATTGGGTTGTTTTACCTCTGAGCAGCACTTTTGTTCACACAATGGGCTACATGGCCACATCACAAGGGCCCCAAAGATCAGAGTTGGGTAGAGGAAGGGAAACCATTGGACAGCCATTGGGAGGCATATGGAAGCCTCATGTCAAAGCCATCCAACATGTTCTTTAATGTGCACAGAATATGGCTCTCCTGTAACTGGAGCCATGGGTTAACTTCCCATCTAATGGACAGCAGCCTTTCCAAACCCATCAGTGTCCCCTTTCTCACTGAGAGCAGAATGGGAGTTAACATAGAAAATTTCTCATTGCAGGCAGAGTTGGGATCTGAAGAGGGCAAAAAATGTTGAATTATCAAGATTACAAAAGCAAGACAGTAATTAGAAATGAAGTACATAAGTACACATTGTGTGTTTACTAACTAGATAAAAAAAATTAGGTAATTGTTATGACAGTCGAAAGCCAAATTTTATGCATCATAAATTCTATATGCTTTTTATAGAGAAATATTATTGAAGAAAAACTTAAGACCTCAATCAAATCTATCATAATCTTAATTTTAAAGAATATACATTCAGTATTTAAGAGATACGGTAGTATGAATATTTAACAATAGCAATGTCACTAGTAATAATTAACATCAGAATTCAAATTTAAATAATAAGCATTCTTCCAAACCATTATAAGTGTATTTTAGATATCTGTGTAAATTATTCTTTCAAAACTTATCATTTTATATGGATTTCTTAGGACTATTGTTGCAGTTGTTAAATATTCCAGCATCAATCAACTATTTAAATATTACTTTTGTAATCCAAAATTTAGACAGATTTGATGTACACCTCAAATTTACCTTTGGAAAGATTTTTCCATAAAAAGTTCAATTTTAGAAGTTACAAAGCACTGACTTTGGGCTTTCCACTGACATAACATGGAACTTACCCTAATTTTTTGTCTAGACCATTTATTTAAGTACACCACAAAAGGCTTCAATTCAAGTAATATAAATCAAAATTGACTTTCTTTTTTGCATTTAAATATATATATAAATTAAATTTGGATTTTTGAATTAAAAATAATAGTTTGCACTTATCAATAAGTGTCAATATTGAAAAAAAAAAGAAAAAAAAATATGTACTGTAAGGATCTTATATGTTCAGCAAAATACTACAGAAACTTTCCTGCACTTTACATAGCTATGTTAGTAATTTAGAAATTAAAAGAATTTAATAAAATTTATTTCACCACTTAAAAGATTTGAAGCACATCAGTATCATTTTGCAGTTTAAGTACAATTAAACTGAAATAATTGCACAATACAGGTAAGCTAATAAACCATACCAATAAGATGATGCCTAAAGTTTTCAGGTCTGAGGTAAAGATGGTAAATCCACACTGACTGAAGGTTTTGTTGTGCTTTATTTGTCTACTGTGTTTTTGTTATGCAATAAACTAATTTCTAATATTATAATCAAGGGCTGACATTTAACTATGAAGCATAGAGAGTGATCAATGGTAGACATACTCTCCAACAAGCAATGCAAGTGCTACTGAGCTGTTGATTCTTGGTAGTAGGTAATAAAGGCCTTTCAGAAGTGCAAACTACAATGAAGAGGAGTCCACAAATTGTCTTCAACTAAGAATAAAACTTTACAATAAAAGAGCTTACTTGATGAACCAGCAATAGTGCCAATGGAAGACATGTAGTATGACACACTCACAGTTACCGTTTCTTTTAATTGCAAAGTTTCATTCGTAAGATTAATATGATTTACCTACTTTTCTTCATGTCTGTCTTGCTTTGTACTTCTGAAATATGATGTCCTTTATTGCCCACTGCCAAGATCCAACACCTCAGCAGCAACTACAGTGTTCGTTTGTTATGCAAGACTTAGTAGATATTGTGCCTGTTATTTACCATCCTATACTTATGCTTCAATGCAGCTTTACTACTTTACTTCAGTTAGATATCAAACCTTGGTTATAATATGCCAGAGCTTGTTCATCCCCAATGTTACAGCGCTGAAGGATGTTAATCAGTTTGAACTTACCATCTATAACAGGGATGGGCAAGTTTTTCGATAAGAAGAGCCACATAAAACATTTTTCATACATTTTTGAATGTTCAAAAACCACAGGAAATATTATTTTAAAATTGTATTTATAAATAATAAAAGATACAACTATATAGTAGTCCTACTCACCAAAACAGAATATGTTTAATCTCTGCTCATTGAAGATTTTGATTGAGTCTTCATTTTTGCAGTTAATAGTTTAAAATCTGGCTGGTAGGATGTCAAAGCTGTTCTAAGAAGCTCAGTGAAGTGGCTGTTAGTGAGGATAGCATGATGTTTTGACCTCAAATTTTATTACAGAGAAGAGAGCTTCTCTGTAAATCACTGCAGTAAGTTGTCCCAAAAACAGAGAGAAGTCGGAAGCTAGTTAGTTTTCTGAAGATTGGGATACTTTGCTTCTGGAATTTGTTTCCAAAAGTCAATTAGCGATGAGCTCTTATGAACTACCTTCAAACCCACATCTTTCTGCAGCTCAATAAGCTCTGTTTCTATTGAAGTAACATTCAAGGCAAAAGGGCAACAACAGGACATCCATCGTTGATGACATCAATCAAAAAAGGATTCACAAGAATTCAAAGCATGGCTTTAGCTTTTTTAGTTTCTAAACCTGTTCTCAAACTCATTATAAACTGTTTCTAAGTTTTCTTCGTATTGTTTCAATTTACTGTCTTTAATTTCAACATCAGGAAAAGTGGTTATTCTTAATTTAGGGTTGGGAAAGTGGTCAAATTTCTTTTTTGCCAGATCTCTTTGAAAAAGCTTAATTCTATTTTGAAAACTGAAAACTGATTGGGCAAGTTCTGTAATAACTTTGTTCCTTCCTTGAAGTGCCAGATTTAATTATTGGAGGTGTTGAATTACATCTGTGAAGAACATCAGATCCTGTACCCATTTGAGTTCTTCTAGTTGTGGGTAGTTCTTTTTCTTTTCTTTCATGATAGCAATGATTGGTTCCAAAAGAGCAACAAACTTATTCAGAAGATTGGTAGTTGATAGCCATCTTACAATACAGTAGAATGAAACATTACTTGGCTTTTCTTCAAGCTCCAGCTGCTCAATAAAATTTCTAATTTCACAGTGTGTTTTTGCACTTGTCGAATGAAATTCACAATTTCTAATATTGTTGAACTTAAAGTGTTTGCTTACTAAATGCTCAAGGTGGATGATACAATGAATAAAGAGACATTCAGAATAGTTGTGTCAATTGCCCAACTAGGCCAATATTTTGACCTACCATAGGTGGTGCTCCATCTATTGCAATGCTAATGAGTTTATGCAGTGGTAGTTGAGCATTTAATAAAGCTTTGTTAAGTGCATTTTTTGTAACAGTACCTTTTGTGGTTTCCTTTAAGCTTATCAGGTCTACGAATTCTTCTTTTACATTACATCGTTTGTAACATAGCGAACAAATATAGCTAGCTGAGGGATATTCTGAATGTCTGTAGATTCATCCAATGCTAAGCTGAAAGCAACACAGCTTTTCAGATCACTCTGCAGTAAACATACGATTTTAGAACTAATTTCAGAAATAAGTCTTTCAATAGGTGTGACGGGAGATAGGAATTTGTTTTATTGCCTGTTTAAGTTTTGAGTTCTCTGGAGCAAGAATTGCAATCACATCACTAATATTCTTTTTTTACAAATTCTTCATAACTGTAAGATAGTTTACTTCAAGCAATATTCCAAGCTATAACAAAACTAGCTTCAGTAGCCAAATCACTTTGCTTACAGAGGGAAAAAAGGCTAGTTTGTTGAGTGACTAAATTAGATTTCAATAATTTTATCTTATTTTTTCACAGTTCTGATTCAGAAGGAAATTGAGATGCAAATTTTTTGTGGTTAGATTCATGGTGACACTTTAAATTACTGGCTTTAAAGTGGACTATAAGATAGATAAGGCACAAAGCCTTTTCACCCTTAACAGTAAAAACAAAATCATCCTCCCATTGTTGGTTAAACACTATTTTCTTGTTCATATTTCCATTTTATACTCTTCTGTTGCTCAGTCATTTTAAACAAGGGTTTTATAACTTTAACTAAAAACAATCTTAAGTAATTATTAATCACAAAAGTACTTATCTACACTTCACTGCACTAGTTATGTTCCGCTACCGCCACAAGCATGCAACTTGTGTGTACTGCATGAAAAGTGATGATGCAGAGTCCAGTTGCATCATCCGTACTTGTTTAAAACAAGGTTTGGTTAAGTTTTTGTTTCCTTCATAATCTATGGCGGTTCAATGGTATACTTCCGAATTTTATACCTCTCGGGTCTATGTGAAGCCTACTATTTCCTCTCCCAGGTCTCAAAGGGTTAATATAAAATTTAAGGAAAATTGGCAATGAAACCCAATATTGTCTCAGGAGCCACACAGAGTAGCTTCAGGAGGCACAGTTTGCCCACCTTTGATCTATAACTTTACCTATCTCAGGCCTTCAAAAACTTGGGGCATCATCTTATTGGTATGTTATATTAACCATCTTTAGTATGCAATTATTTGAAATTATTATTTTACTTGCAATAATGACACATGTATTTTAACCTTTTAAGAAGTGAGCATTTATTAAATTATTTTGTCTATAACATTGTGGTTTTAACATGAAGCAGAAATTAGTTTTATCTTGTTAAAAATATAAACCTTAATATGTGGCAGATTTTGTTCTTATTCTTGAACAAAAGTTTCTCCATAAATCAGAAAATTAGTTACAACATTTTCGTAAGACAAGAGATAGGAACATCTATGCCGCACCAAACTGCTTAATTCAATTTTTAATTTTCTGTTTTCTTATTTTCAGCACTCATCTTGCTGGAAGTAAAATATAATGCACAGAAACAAAGAATTGTAGCAGTACTAGTTCATTTAGATCAAAAATAAAACCTAGTTCATGCTTTAAGCAAGTGTAAATATCCTTTGAATATTGCATCCTTTTGATAGACAGTCATGCACTTTCAACATCACAAATGTTACTCTATATAAACCTCGAAGAGATACTCTATATAAACCTCGAATTTTTTTGGTTTGATGTTTCAAGAAGTTGATAAACAAGAGAAGTAAGTTCTATGTTGAAAACTAGAAGTATTTCTCTATGTTGTTTTAACAGAAGGTTTGTTTTCAGAATTTAAAGTTACTGAAAATTCACTTGTACTATTTGAAGTATGATTCTGGACAAAATCATCTACCTTATATTCCATTATTATTAATTCTAATCTCGTATCTGAACTCTTATTCTACTGGAAGTTTTTTATGCACTAGATTTAAAGAAACCAAAAAAATAGATTTGAGAGATACAATTTTTAAAAATAAACTAAGACAACTCAGTCAGCAATCTATTCCTGATAACAAACAGCAGTACAGATGTTAATTAAAAAGGAATGAAAGTTGATCTATGCTAGTTTGATAATAAAGAAGATAATGAATAAAAATATGCAAGACACCATTAGAGAACAATACCACAGGCAAGTCTTTTGCATATGAAAGAAACTTTGAAACTTAATAAGACAACAGAGAGTCTGATGGACCATTTCCATGATATTAAAAAAAAACTGTTAGTAAAGCTGGTAGTTAAGTTATTGAGAAAATGGTTGGCTGATACTGAATATTATTTGAAATATATTTTGAAATCTGAGAACTCTAAAAAATGCTCTTGAAAAAAATATTGTTATCTTTATAGTTATAGGGCTATCAGACTATCATCTTAAGATGAACTATTTATGTAAGGGTCAACGGAAGTAAGCTTTTGATTGTAAACAAGTTCATAACTTAGATGGTGCATTTTGCAGGAAAGAAAAAACAAACTGGTCTGAACCAGGGGGGAGGGGTCACATGCATGCAAGACTATTTTATTCTTCAAACAACATCCTATCCTGAACAACAAATGCCACATTCAACCATAGGACAATTCTAATATGGTTAATATAGTCTGCCCAACTTATTCTCAGTTGGCCTTCATTTAAGGAACTATTACTGTATACATTAGATAATTTAGTTAAAACATTCATATTTAAATGTCCTACAAGATTTAATTCATCTTTCATTGAAAGCTTAAAAATCCCTTTATAAAGACACACCATTAGAATTTTGGCAGCTTTTAAAATCTTTATGTCATGGCTGTAGGAGTCTTTACTGCATATAGAATATGGCACTATTGATACTAGAATAAGAGCCCCTTTTTCTGTCACTTAACTGGGTGAATTTCCTATAAATTTAAATAAGTAATTTTTTAAAAAAATATGGATTTCCTAAAAGAATTTGAACAAAAGGAATTATTTGTCTTGATGTTTATGAATATTTTAAGTCAAAACAGAAAGGTTCAACCATTTTTAAAATAGCCTCTACTGAAGGAAGTGCCATGTTTGTTGTTCCAACAAAATAACTTTTTTTTACAATAAGACTGTAGACAATTATCATTATAAGCTTACAACATGCTTTGAGTTGAAAAAATGGGCTTAGTAAAAGCTTGCATGATCAGCTGTTAGTTGTTATACCTCTAAGCAGCAGTGCACAATTGGCTTAAAGTGGCAAGTCACTAGAACCCCAAGGGCTCAGAGGAGGTTGAGGAAAAGAATTTACTGAATAGCTGTTAGGAGATGGAAGACTCTAATCAAGGCTACCTGTTCTTTAAATGTGCGTAAGGTATGTCTCACCTGATATGGGACCACAACTTAACTCTGATGGTTGGCAACCTTTCCAAACCCAATGATGTCTCCCTTCTCAATTAGAGCAGAATGGTGTTAACAGAGAAAATTCCAAACAGAGGTCCAGTTGACACTTGTAATCTGTTGTTTACAGGTTCAAGCTTGGTGCATTCCCAACTGAGCCCACCTCAGCTGTTATCAGACCCAAATCTAGAAAAAAAAATAAGGTTTGGGAGAGCAAAAAACTAGATCTAGCCAAGGAGGAGGCAAAAGACTAGATTTCCATTACAGTATAAAATTTCCCCCTCCATTTTAGAGGTCTTTAAACAATTTATTGAAAAATGCTTGAAATATATGTTTAATACTTTTTTGCATCACTTATTACCTTTACTAGCATTCTCAAAGAGGAGTTAGTGATATGGTAGTTTAACAAAGGTTCCCAAATATATCTTATATGACAATGGTAGAGGTGAGTTAGGAGAGGTTTAACAGCGGACTCTGATAGATGGCAGCCTTTCCATGCCCAGTTATGTCCCCTTTCTCACCAAGGGCAGAATGGGGTTATAGGTTGGATTGTTTTACCTCTGAACAGCACTTTTTTTGCACCAATGAGCTAAATGGCCAGGTCATAAAGACCCCAGGGGCTCAGAGAAGGTTGGGGGAGGAGAACCACTGGAGAGCTATTGGGAGACAGATGGTAGCCTCCTGTCAAGGCCATTCAGCATGTTCTTTAACATGCACAGGGTATGACTCACCAACACAAAAGGCCCCAGCTTAACATCCCAACAGCTTTTCCAAACCCATTGGTGTATATACATGAGAAACATATCTAAATTAGCAGTGGTAATATTCAGATTAAAGAACATAACCACTGTATACAAATAAGAAGACAGAAATTTAGTGGCAGATCCAGAGAAGGGCTGATCATTCCTCAAAGAAAATGCTGAAAACAATTATAATTAAATATCGAAGGACATATTCAGGGCCATAAAAATCAACACTATTTTTGTCATAAATAGTATATTTTTGCGTCTTATACTTTTTTTGCTCAATAATAAAATTGTAGAAATATCTCCCCTTGGATACACCTTTGATAATAAATGTTGTTTTATATATACCCAATTCGGAATCCATTTGTTCCATTCTTGTTAATAATCAGCTCAGAGTTTAAACTTTGCAACTTAAATCTTTCTATTATATGGTAAGATGACATTTAGAATAAAAATACATTGTCCAAAATACAGGAATTCTAAACAACAAAATATCGTGAGATGCGAATTTTTCTTCAGTTAGTATACATGTATATTACGGGTGAAACAAAAAAGTAAAATCATTGCAAATATCAAATCAAACTGCGACTTACGTGGTACCAACACATTTGAAAAAAACACTTGAAATAGTAATCACCATCTGTTTGTTTTTTCTTCGAAATCTCGCAAATATATATAAACAATTTTGAAACCGGCATCACACACTAACAACATTCATCACTATATACGCATGCGTATAAGATACTTAAACACATTATACTGAAAGAAATGTCATCCGAAAGTTAAAATTTCGCCGGTATTATTGGTATCAGCAGCCGTTCACACCACGCTATCTTGTCACAACAACACAACGCAACTGACTGCTGGTGAGGCGTGAGTCAGCGAGTTTGGAACTACGCATGCTCTCTACTTTTTACGTAACGTCCGTTACACCGAGGCAAACCATGCGACACGCAGCGAGTTAGAGCAACTTCTGATGCAGAAATATCTTGCCATTGACCTCAGATCTCAAGGTCGCCAGAGCTGGCAATCATTGTTCCGTGGCTTCTTTCAAAAGTAGTGGTAAGAACAGAGCTGCCTTTTAAAGACTAATTTCGAAGAAACTAGTCTTAATCGGAAGTTTAAAACGATGCAGTGCATTCCAATACAACTGGTATCAAATGCTTCAATTTCCATCAGTTGTGTTTCATTATCCAACGTTCCTAGGAGATATGGTGTGGTTTTACAGAGCACAATGCAGCTCAATAGCGCAAAGTCCTTCCAGATTAACAAAAAATATTTATGAAATTTACTGAACATTCAAGTCTTGTATTATCCAAATTCTGAACGATTAACTGCTTATTCTTTAAACATTTCCCTGTGATGATACACAGAATAGGCCAGGTATAGTACTAACATCAGAACTCATCTTCTCGTGGTATAGGCGTTAATATCATTCAGAGAATATTCTCTTCACTGAAGGGGAAAGGGGGACTGCGTCAAATCAGTTTGGCTACTGATTAGAGCTTTCATAGCGACTATTTTTTTCACTCCTGCTGAGAAATGGGCAATTTTACTCAGTCTCGATGCTGACCGTCTATAAGCCAACTAGATCAGGTGTCGGTAACCGGCAGTTCTGAGCGTTCTAAAACAAGGATCTTGACGCTTTTTGGTTCAACATTGAACTGTGAAAATTTTTTTCTTAATGATTTTCATTAAAAATTAACACCAGAGTATGTTGGCGATACACGATAATTTGAAAGCACTGATACAATTCAATGCTCTATAAACACTCCAAAATTGAATAAGTTGGTTCAAAAGACTCAAACTTAAGTCATAATGGTGAATAGCAGATCTTTTAATAATTCTTTTCAATAGTTTATTTTATACACTTGAATGCAAAAAAAAAAATTGTTAATGTAACAAATCCATCCTTGTTAGGGCTCTTGACCCACTAAAGGTTCCCGAACCCTGAACTAGACTACTTGCTATGATTTCGATTTGGGATCCTAGACTGGTAGGCCTGTGTTTGTAGGAAAATCTACTGTCCTGTATTTTGTTTGCTAGCCTCAGTTAAATAGAAACACGATACTTTACTGAGAGAGGTAGAGCCTAGTAGGGCCAAACACATCGCTGCATTGGCTATATTTTTACATATACAGTACATTCACCCAGCGGCCACTTTATTTGGTACAGTTCCATGTTATGTCAACAGTAACTCAGATACACAACTCAGTAACTTCTTAAGTAAACGTTATATGAAAAAATATGATTGAAGATAATTTAAAGATCTCAATCAAATCTATTTCAATCTCATTTCCAACAACATGCGTTCAGTATTTAAAGAATTATGGAAATTGTAATATTTAGCATGTTAGCTTTTTCTGCAAAAAATCATTTCATATAGGATGAAAATTAACACAATTATTACACGAATTACTACAAATACTCTTACACGTGTTAGTAAAGTTTAGTATAACGGTTATTGTTTTCGTTTTAATTTGTTTTATTAACTTTTCAGAACAACTATTTTAACTGGCACTGTTAAATATTTCAATTAGCTTTCTAACAATCAAGTGCCCACTGAGTGTATATACTACAGAGTTAATATTTCATTAATGCCTATCCAAACCGAGAAAGAATTTTTCATTTTCTTTAAAAACAACAACAAAAAAAAATTTGAATGTCTGCTAACCGTGTCCAATGGTTTTTCTTACCAAGCTATGAGGTTTTGTTGTTCTTGTGATCTGACTATAGGTTCATTGTGTGGAAATAAAAAATGCAGCTGGGTTAAACAACTAAAATACACTTTTTTCTGATGAATTTCCTACTTCAAATATTCAGATTGGTCAATCTGGCGCTGGATGCATTTGATTGTCTGGCGCTGGATGATTTTATTGTTTTCGTGACGTGTTACGTGAATGCGAGTCATTTCGGGACGTGGTTGTGCGTTACCCCGAATAACAAAAAATGCCATCGTGAGTGAAAAATGTTCTAAATCAGGTTATCAACTTTCTAAGATAAGTTTTTTTTAGCGAGAACATAAAAAAAAATCATTGGCATTCAAATGTAGACATTAAGATAAAGACATAAATTTCGTTACGTATTGAAAATGTTTTACTGATTTCAAATGATGAAAGTATACTTAATCCTAATTGTACAGAGACATGAAAAAAGGACTACTTGAGTTTCAAAGGTTTCGAAAATTGCGATGCACGATACGGAGAGAGTCAAATTTTTAACCTGTGATCGCGAGGGGAAAAATCACTCATATGGCCATTCAGATAGTCGAAATAAAATTCAAACGATCAAGGTTCTGCCAGAACGATAAGTGAAACTATAAATGTTCAACCAAAAGAGTCGAAATATTCGGGAAAAAAATTCTGGATAGAATTCCAATTTTATTCTGTAAACAAAAAAAAATGTTAAGCTGATGCAACAAGTGTATATTAAGAAACCCTCCCATTATTTCACTTTTTTTTTTATCTGGCGGCATCTTTTAATTCAACATAGTTGTGTTCATTATATTTTTATCCAAAGTAGAAAAAACGCATTCAAATATCTTGAATTATTTCTGCCGAATACTTTTCTCCCCCTCGATAGGGAACCATCTTGTCGGGGTGAGAGGGCTTGAGGGCCTTAATGAAGTTGAAGGCTATGCTGACTGGAGCTGCTCCAGTCGGACAGGCCAAGATGGAAGGGCCGGACTAAGAGTTCCACCGTCACAGGAGCCGATGCAACTTGGATCTTTATATCCTTGTTTGTGGCGATTCGGGACTTTGATTAAACTCCAGGTTTTGCAGCCGGTTATGCTGTGGGTTAAGCTTTACTTCTATAGTACTGTTCACCCTAGATTGTCGTGGGCTGCTTTACCTATATGGTACTGTATGTCCCCGACCATTTGATAATAGTAATCAACATGACATTATCCCAATACTGGTAGTGCTTTAGGCGGAACTAGTGGGTCTTGTCATTAAATATATTTACCTGCCGAATACTTGCACTTTTGTCAAAAAAATTAAAAACGTTCAGTGTCCTTAAATGGGATTAAAACTGAATAACTAAAACATTTATTTTTACAAAAATGTAAACTTACACCAACACCTTACAGTTTTGCTTCACGAAATGTGAACAGTAGCAGTGACATCATTGACCACTTACAGAAAATGCGAGTATATAGGTGGGACTAAAAATATTCAGGTTATTAAGATTGACTCCACCTCAAAGAACACAGAGCTAAACCTTTCTTTTTTCTCTAAACTCAATAGAAAATAACATCCTAATAATAACAATATCCATTCAGTTCTACAATATCCCGTGTTCCGCAAATTACTGAACTTAGAATTAATCAATCAATTATGGTCACATGACTGATGAGTCTATTTGACCTTGCGCATTACGAGAGAACAGGTTTTTCAGCCCCAATAAGCTGGCAATACGAGTATACTTTTCCTTGTGCCTTGAGCGTATGCTTGAGATAAATTAGCAGAAATCTCAATCCGAAAAACAATTTCTAGATTTCCTTAAACACAATGTACGGGTTTCATAGGTAACATCAAAGTGTTTGTATATTTCACATCATGGGTGGATTACTTTATGTGGGGAATTTTCGATGAAGAGATTTCGGGAAATCACCCCATCGAAAACAAATCGGAAGAAAAAATTTCCCATTGGAAATTCGTTTAGCCGGTGTCCCGCCGGTTGAACGAATAATTTAGGCCAGTGAGTTTAAATCATTTTTATTTGACTATCACTCTCACAGAAGGAAATATTCTGCATACCATCAAGCATCATCATCTATCACTAGTCACTACTATTGCCAATATTATTTATTTATTAAGAGACGAAGTTGATTCAATCATAGTGCATCAGGCTCGAAATCTGATATTTCCGAATCGAGTCTCCACCTCTACTCTGAGTTGAGATTTTCTCCGCTCATACTCACTTATATATATATATTAATATATATTTATACTCCTTGATGAGAAAGGGAATACCGAATAGTTTGGAAGGCAATCATCGGTCAGGTCCGACAGTAAATGTGCGTACATGTGCAGGAAAGTCATACTCTGTGCATACAAAAGGACACGCTGGATGACCCTCATACGCGTCTTCATAGGTCTAATAGTTGTCCAGTGGATTCAATTTCAAGCGAGCTGTGAACCTTTCGGATTTTTGTGACATGGCCATTGTGTGCAAAAAAAAAAGTCCGGTCAGTAGTCAAAAAACCAGCTTGGTTATTACTAATTTTTAAATTGAACATGTCCATGGCACATACTGAATAATGCAAATTAATGACTCAAGTCATTGAGCTGGTCAGAATACTTTCTAAGTATCATTATTATGATATTAAAAAAAATACTATTACATGGCAGGACTACAAACAGTTGAAGGTACACTACTGCTTTATGGGCGTCGGCCGGGGAGGACAAGTAGGACACTTGACATCGTCCCTTTGGATATGTAACGATCCTGAAGCTTCAAATCATTAATCTAGGTACAATTAGGATGTTTGCTCCCCCCCCCCCTCCCACATCCTTCAGGTCGGGATTCTAAGTCGGTAGCGCGTCAGGTTCATAATTTGATGTTCCCAGGCTCGAGTTTCAATTGTGCCTGCGTTGAGAATTTATTGTGCTAGCCCCCGGTTCCATCCTCGGTGAGAAAGGAGAAATAGTTGGAACTGAAAGGCCGCGTTCGTCGAATGGGAAAACCAAGCTGTGCTCCCGTGTACAGAGGAGCCATACCTGTTCTCGCTAAGGAATAAGATATATGGCTTTGATAGGTACTTTTCTAATAATTTTCCAAAACTTCTCTGAGCACCTTGTGTGTAAAAAGTACTCGCGTCCCATAACATCCGTAATAATTTCTGTAAACGCCCAGGCACTGTTCAAAATAATATATATAACCCTAACAAAATATTTGAGAATTTCCATGTTATGTCAATGGGAATCTAACTTCGAAGCTCTATAACTTCTAAAATACGAATTTAATGAAAAAATGTGACTGAAATTTACTTAAATCTCGATATTTTTCAAGAATATTCATTCAGTATTTAAAGAATTATGGGTGCTCGAATATTTCATAACAATACTGTGTCATAAGAATTTACCTCTGAAATTAATTAACATTTAATACGTATTGTTTCAAAAAATTTAATAAAATATACATTTTAGAAGTTTGCGTTATGACTGATTCAGTATTAGACAATGAATGATATATATAAAAAGATAATTTATTGTAAAATATTCCAGCGTTCATAACTCTTTAAACAATGAACGAATATTATTAAAAATCCAGATTTAAACACATTTGACTATGATCTTTAATTTATCTTTAGTCACATTTTTCCATTAGCATATTTTAGAAGTTATAGAGCTTCAAAATTAGATTCCCATTGATATAACATGGAAATTCTCTTAGTATTTTGGTACGGTAGTGTATATGTAGTACCGACTCAGATTCTATAAAATTCTGGAATTCATTAAACTATATATAATAATAGTTATTCTATGAGTAGTTATTTTCTCGTCTTTAATGTTGGTCAAAGTGGCGTTAAAAATTATTAAAAATAGCTGAGATATAAAAGAGGAAGATGACTGAATTTTCAAATTATCCGTTGGATCAGGTTGTAAAAAAATACGAACACTGGGTGAAATGTAGAACACAGAAATGAGATATCATGCCTAGGCAAGGCTAGCAGAATTGTGCTGGGCAATTAGGGGGGGGACGGGCTGAAACATTATTATTTAATTATCATTAAAATATTGAAAAGTTTTCAAATACCTCCTTCCTCCAACTATCAGAATTTCTGGCTAGCCCTGGTTTGCCACTTGCCACATTAATCATTTATATATATTTTTGTATATATACATATATCTACACTATACTTATTTATATGCAAGAGTAAAGCGTATACGCAGAGGGCATTAACATCATGGAAAAGTGTTATTACTATTTAGGAAGGTAGGGGAGGAGAAACCATAGCTTTATCGTAATATAAACAATGACAATATCGATTTTTGGCAGGGGATGGAAAAAGTTCATCTCAGAGAGATTCTGATAGCGGATCTCATTATTACATTATTAAATTATCTACTCTTGTATTTTTAGCTTGAATTTTTTTATTTGGAGACGTACAAATCTTTAATTGCTGAATCTAACATATTTTACATGTTACAGGTTATTTCAGATATCCGATTTTCTTATCATCAAAATGACACCCATTTCTACTGATATTTTGTTTTAAATCATTGTCAAAGCAGGGACCCTTACCACGCGAGCCCTAAGAGACCACCGCGGATACCGGGTCTCTTAGGTCTGTGCCGAATCGGCAAAGGGTCTAGGTAGGAAAAGTCGTGATCTTTTGCCTAGGGCCAAGGTCTTCATTAACTAAAATATTAAAATGGGCGTAAGTATAGAAATGATAATATTTTTGTTCGTTTTTTTCCGTCTCATATCTACCAATTAAGATAAACTATAAGTATGCTAATGAAATTAACGAATCAAAGGGCTCTCTTTCATTCGTTACATGTGTACATTTTTGCTACGCTTGTATGCCGACTTTCATGATCTACATTCAATAGAACACTTGCATTGAGAACTCGTTCAACCTAGAGTAACCTATTGCTAGTTAGCAAACTACACCATCACATATTCTAGAATTCCGTAGTTACACAGCTGCGGCGACCCGAACGTCATATATCATATGTTCCTTGAAATGACACAGGTGTAACTATATACATCATGTACATGAACATTGAATACATATTATATATGTATTCAATGTTCATGAACATGAGCTTAAGACTGGGTGATAAATATCGCACTATTTATCGAACGAAGAATATCATTTCATCTACAAATATCATCGAGATCTATCAAAGATCTGACATTTTGGTTCACAATATTTTATAATAAATTCCAAAATGTATATTTTACATTTTTCAAGCTTCTATTTTGAGCAATTCAAAGTTTTTACTGAAAAATGCTGCTGGATAATTTGATGGGGAAAACAAACTTCTAAATATATACAATGTGAAACACCAGCTCAAACGCAATAATTCATTTCAGACCCAACAGGTCCGTCAAAATTTGCCCGTTTTCACTATTTACAGTCATATTTGGTGGCGTAGCAAAGTAAATGGGAGAATTTGGGAAGTTTAAACTCCTTGGGAAAATTCAATTCTTTAAAAAACATTACTTCAACAAATTACATTATTAAAATATTAAAAAGTTTTCAAATACCTCCTTCCTCCAACTATCAGAATTTCTGGCTAGCCTGGTTTGCCACTTTAATCATTTATTAGCGCAAACAAAATACTATTTGATCATATGAAGGCAAAAACCTAACCTAATATTCTTAAAATTAGAAGAACATGCATCGCCTCGGGAGAATGTAAGAATCTCGTTTTTAAACAGAATCAAGTTTTTCATTTACCGACTTCGCAGTCTTTAAAAATTTAAATTCGTACTACTGGATGATGGGGGTATACAACTAGTAATATTTAATTAGTACTTATACAACATAAAAAGTATTTCTTTTTTTATATGTAAAATGAAAAAGTTGCATTTCTCGAGTCCCTTTCCTCAGGGAGCAGACTGAAAAAGACTGTAAAATACCTTTTGACACCCTACCACTGAAAATTTCAAACTTCCACCATACACAGATCACTTGCAATATTCGTTACAAGTTTCGCATTTTCCATATTTAATGCTCTCCAACATTATAAATTAAAACTACCTAAGGATTTGAAAAATGTGAATCGTAATATTTTATTAGTACCTATCTAGCCGTCCCGTGGCCTAGTGGTTAGCGTGCTCGGCTAATGATCTAAGGGACCTAGGCTCAAGCCCCGGGTAAGGCATGGATTATGTGTCGTTTTTCTGCTGAGGTCCCACCATCCTCTCAGACTCTGTGGCAAGCAGCTGCTTGAGGGGGTATTTATTTTATTCATTTATATTAACTTAAAAAGAATTTTCCTATTATCTCTTAAAACAAAATAGTTGCATTTTCCAACCCACCTAGAAGGCAAGAGCGAAATTTATTGTTGACAATGCAACAAACATCGTGATCTTCAAATTACACCAGTGAAATTATCAAAACTTCATCTTCCTATCCATCTTCATTTTCAAAAGCTCGACCTATTAATTTCATTGTGATTGTTTCCAACTAATTTGTTCACATTTTAATATTAACAGACAATGTAAAAGTAACAATTTTTCCCTTCAGCTCATGCTTAAGGGAAAAAAGACGTCGATCTAATTTATATTTTGTGGTCCTGTTTTTGCCATGTTCCGGGAACTGTGCATTTGCTAGCTAAATTAATAAACTTCACTATTTTATATTGTAGAATTTTACGCACTAGAATCTTTCCCAAACAATATTTAAACGGGCGTTTCAAGCAACTCCATTAGAATCATGCCAGAAGCCCTAAAGTGGAAAGTCAGTTTAAACAAAGTGGTAAAAGAAAAGCTTTCATTTTAATGGATATCTGGTCTTTCTTTCCATTTATACATTAATACTTTCATTACAGATGTTAATCACTATGCTCAAGAGTTAACTATACATGTACGAGCAAACAAGAAAAAATCTGCATTACTTGTCTGAAACTTAAAAGTATTTACAGTAGAGTTTAAACGTGATTTACCAGCTACACAATAAAATTAACACGCTTACTGATGAGTAAGTGGTGACAGTCATTAGATATTTTTCAAGCTAGAGAAAATTTTTGATAAAGCAGTACCTGAAAAATTCTTTAAACGATTTGTTAATCCGATTTATATATTGAAATACGATGCATTAATGAAAGAATGCTTCTATCGAAAATACTAATGTACCACTTAAATTTCTTTACTTTTGCTTTTACGCATAACATTGTTTTCTAAAGCACAAGGCTTTTTATTGCTCTTCTAAATTTTGTGACTTTAAAAGGATCCAAGCAAAAAGGCATCCACAAACCTGAGTTTTCTTCAGCTTTTATCGTCAAACGTAATCGAAGCATGTCTATAAGATATGCTCTGTAGTATAGATGATTCTGTGATAAATCTCCCAACCAAATTCCAAAGGTCTACAAATCCGGCAAAACGTTAAGTGCCGATGAAATTCCTTTCTTTCACAGTTTATAATTATTTTTTGTCTCGTTACATTAAACAATTGTAACTTCACAAGGGCAAAGATTAAGATGAGAGACCGGATAATGCATAAATCATATTACTATAAACGATCATAATTAACTAATTGTTGATAAAAAAATCCATTATCATCATTCAGAATTTGAACCTGCCCCAAAATAATCAGTTTGCAACCAGATAACATAGTATTTGCCCTCAGAGTTGAGATATACTTCAATGTCTTTCACTTCTATGATTAGTTATCTAAGAAGCTAGCATTCGTATTTCTACATAGGAGCTGTACTTCGGTTATATAAGAGCAGGTTCGGATCTATGGGGGAGGGTGGCAAGACAGCCGGAAAGCAGTTACGGTATAAAATTTCCAGTTCCGTTTCAGTGGTTTTTAAAAAAAGTTCTTAAAAAATGTGCGTAATATAAATAAGTTACTAGCATTCTCAAGAGGTGTGGGGGGGGGGGGGAGAGAGAGAGTCATGGCCCTTTTCCCTAAATCTGGCCCTGATGGGAATCATAAAAATTTTGCAAAACAGTAAACAAACGAAAAGAAATCAATTTCATTCTACTGCTTTCAAATTAAATAAAACAAATAACTCCTCAAGCAGCTGTTTGCCACAGAGGTCTGACAGGAGCGTGTCAGTTCCTAGGCCACAGTAGATCTGTAAGGATGGCAGGATCTCAGCAGAAAAACAATACACACATCCATGCCTTACCCGGAGCTCGAACCCAGGTCCCTTAGATTAGCGTGCTAACCACTCGGCCACGGGAAGATACTGAGTTAATTAATACGTGCGCCACTTTCTACGTGGTTTATTCAAAATGTAATTCGAGAAAATAAGTTTTATACATTTCACTATAATTAAAACATTGCAAAATCTGTTATTTAGGAGATACGGAAAACAAACATGCAACGATGCCAATTTGTCCTAAGCGACTGGCACTGTTTCGGTCCTACGAAAGTTTCGAAATGCTTCTTGAAAGTAAACGAGGATCACCAAAACAAAGACGTAACCCTCCTTGACCTACAATGTCTTCACAGCTTAGAGTAATTTACCCGGTCTTATTTTTAGTCCACACGCACTCGTCAGTTGAAGGCAGAATGTCAACTCCTGATCAACGGTGATAACTTTTGAAAATGCTTAGGACAGGGGTAGCAGTTTTAGCAAATCGTACGATTCAATCTCTCTCCTTGATAAAATTCAAGGTTATATATTTCCAGTTAGGACACTGTACGGATCAACAGAACACTTCGTTTAAAGAACTAAAATTCTCTGAGAAAATTGTTTTCGACGTGTTGGTGTTTCTTATGTTGACAAAACTCCACTAATGATCTCACAGGAGAACTATATATTTTTCGTACTACTATTTTGTGTAGAGAATGTAATGATGTGCTAAGTAAATGCAATTTCATAAATGTTTGTTGATAACTTTATACTGCAAGGTTCTAAAAAAATTTAAGCTCAGGAAGCACCAGCTGACTGGACTGATACGGAAAGCTTCTCCAGTATATAATTTTCCCCTCCGTTTCGGCGGTCTTTTAAAAACTTTAAATTTTTGCATGTATGTTTACTATTTTTTCCGTTTATCAGTATTCTCAATGGCACAAGGGGGGTATGACCCCCTTGACTTTACTCCAGATCTGACCTCATTACCCTCAGCGGCTGCTTGACACACAAGTCTGACAGAAGCCTATAGGTATAAAATAGGTCTGTGGGGATGGCAAAACTTCAGCAGAAACTCAAAACACAAAAAATGACCATGCCTTTTCCAGGGCTCAAACCCAGGTTCCTTTGATCCGCAGCAAAACACGCTAACCACGTGGTTACTTTTAAAAAAAAAGTCGAACCTTATATTAAATTAAAAATTGAAGTTTCGTTGAGTATTTAAAAACTATACTTTGATATGACTATAACCTTTTAATTATGAATATTGTTAGATATGGAACTAAAGTTTTGCATTTTTTTTTTGTTTTGGAGAATAATTTTATTAAGAATATTATTATAAGTTATAAAATACATCTTTTCTATAACAATGTTATTCAATTATTTTTTCAAGCGGATTCAAGCATTCTTTTATTTTTTTGAATTTCCAATTTTCTAAGGGGCCAATGATGAAGACAGGTAACACGTGGTTAGAGAATAGAAAGAAATCCAATTATATTTAAATAGATGTTTCGCATTTCTGCTTTGTCCTTGGTGAAAAAATAAAATGTTCTCAACGTCGTGATTTTAATTTTGCCTCCAAAAAGTTATAATTTTAAAACATGCTTTTGGGTTGGGTTGGGTTGTTTTACCTCTGAGCGGCACTTTTTTGCACACCATGGGCTAAATGGCCAGGTCACATGGACCCCGAAGGCTCAGAGAAGGTTGGGGGAGGGGACCCACTGGAACAGCTGTTGGGAGACAGATGGTAGCCTCCCGTCAAGGCCATGCAGCGTGTTCTTTAACGTGCACAGGGTATGGCTGTCCCACACACGGGGCCACGGCTTAACGTCCCATCCGACGGACGGTGGCCTTTCCAAGCCCATCGGTGTCCCCTACTGACCATGGGCAGGGTGGGGAAATTTTGCGGAGATAAATCTCAACGCTGACCCAGCTGGGACTCGAACCTGGGAACTACAGATTACGAGCCTGGCGCGCTACCGACTGAGCCACCCCCGCCCCAACATGCTTTTGAAAGAACATTACAATTGAAGGGAGAAATACTGCAACGGGGTACCACTCCAATCCAATAATTGGACCTTATTCCCCTAATTTTTTTTTCCAGACCCTTGCTGGACAAGGGTCTGGAAGTAGGCCCTTGGCTTCTTCTAACGGATGATGATGCATGGCATCATAAAATTCATTCAGCAGAACTGCTTCAGAGTAAGGATATTATCTGAATGGACAGCCACCAAGATCTCCAAATCTGAATCCCACTGAACATGTATATGATACTCTAAAAATGAAAGGTGCATAGCCGATTTAGAATATCCTATCCTTCTTAGAATATTACAAGACACACATGTATGACCCTGTTTTTTCATATGGTACTTTTGCATCAAATTTTAATGTAGGGTTTTCAAACTGAAACCCAGAGCAGTATGTTGAACATGTATAGGATGCTCTAAAAGTTGCAAGGTGCACAGACTATTTACAATATCTTATCCTTCTTAGTATATTTCAAGACAGATATGCATAACCATATTTTCTCACATGGTACTTTTGCATCAAATTTTAATGTAGGTGTTTTTAAACTGTGTTCTGCAAAAGCTTCCTATGGTTCCATGAGAGACTGAGTCAACACTTGTGCAAATTGCATAATTAGGGAAATTTCCTGCATCCAAAAGAAACAAATTAGTTTCACAATGCTTTTATTGCATCTGAAAATCTCAATTACAAAGGAAAGAAAATGGGCAACTATACTGCTCACAAAAATTAGGGGATATTTCATCACTTCATATTCATTTTGAAATATCCCCTAATTTTTGTGAGCAGTATGTTTGACAATTTTGAAAACTTCTTCAAATCCTTTGAGATTAACATGCATGTATAAAATTTGTTTCTTAACATTTCATATACACCACCTCTTAATTAAGGTTTTAAGTATTTAAATAAAAAGTTTTGGTGGGAAAAAAAATTACCGTGTACCAATCCCCTGTAATGATGCACAGAAACAGTCAGACCTAGCACCTAAAGTCTTGTGGTGCAGATTGTTAGGACCATTCAAAAGAGATATTCTCTTGTGAAAGGGAATGAAAGAGCTGCCAGATCAGTGTGGCCTATAGATCTGGACTTCTATGGCTACTTTTTTTCTACCCTTAGTGAATAAATGCAATTAGGTGGTTTGATATTGCCCACACTTCCTCTCTCAAACATAGTTTCTTTAAAGATCCCATTAACCATTTTCTCTCCCAGGTACTTGGAATGTAAGGACTTTGCACACAGATTATTCTCTTGATGTCCTCATAATAGAATTCCAGCATTACAACCTAGATATCATGTGCTTGAAAGAGACCAGATGGTCAAGTAAAGGTCAGATAATTAAAAATAATCATAAATTTCTCTTTTCAGGGAGGGAGAATGAAAAGCAACTACAAGGTCTAAGTTTTCTTCTCAACATATTCCAGTGATGCTCTTCTAGGCTATGACTACATTAATGAAAGGTTCCTTACAGTTAACAGCTATATTTTAAACTTGAATTACAAGACTTCATACTTTCTTACTGAATTATTTATATAATATTGTGAGTGTGAGTGACAAATATTACTTCCATCATAGGTGGCAGTTTGGCTGCCTGATTCCCAATACAGAGGGCACTAGTGGCAAATCAACAAAAAATATGCGGAAATGCTTGTCACATTGATGAAAATGGTCAGCATCTGATGCTATAGTGGTTATCACATCTGGCACATTTCTGGAAGGCATGGGTTCGATTCTTACTCAGGGTAACTAGATGTTTTTCAGTTAATTATTTCAAGTGTTTCTTGACTACAGGATATTTTCCTGTGATAGTTTCTTACTGAATTATTCATACAATGCTGTGAGCATGAGTGACAAATAATACTTCCATCATAGGTGGCAGCTTGGCTGCTAGGTCATTCCATGTCAAATCAACCAAAATTTTGGAAAAAGTTCACCACCCATCACAGGTTTCAATTATTTTTGGCATAAATGTTAGTAACATAAGATGTCTAAATTGCCCAAAATATTTTGAGCCAAAAAATGTTTTGTAAGGAGTTATTAATCATTTAGCCTAAGGGGAAAATAAATTGTGATTGTTACTAAAGGTTTTTCTTTTTTTTCTTTGCTTCTATGGTAGATGAGAAGACCAAACTTGGTGTACTGATGTAGATTTTACTTATTAATTCAATAAAAAAATCGAATTTGAAAAATTTAATACTGTTTCAAAAAAAAATAAAAAAAAAATAAAAATTTTAAAATGCAAGAAAAAGTGATATGGCCCTAGAGATAAAAAAATTCAAAACTGACATATGTTGTACATTACACTCCATAGACAAATTTGGAGAATGGTCATTTCTTTGATAACAAGAAAAAAATATTGAATTTATACCAATGTTATTGCTAAAGATGAACTTCAGGGGACTGCACTGATGCTCTTGAGCATGCATACTAGAGGAGACACAGGAAGAGCCTACCTACCTGTTTGCTGCTTTCACTCAAGCACGACTTTGTAACTCCAACCACTCCAACTAGTATTCAGCTGCTACTTACAGCTATAATGCTGTTATTGATAAAAGTTTATATCTTTTATACAGATGAAGTAATAGAATGGCAGCTCAAGTAAAAGAAATATTAGTTCAGAATATAAAACACAGCAGTTTTTTTGCAATTCTGATAGATCAAAGGTAACGATTTAGCAAATTTTGCGCAGTTGATGATTTACATACGATTTGAAAGAGAACAAGTCATAGATGAAGAATTTTTATTCTGCAAACTGCTTCCAATAATACCACTGCAGATGAAATTTTTAAGAAAATCAATGAATTTTTCACTGTTCATGATATCAATTGGAAAAACTGCATAGGCGTATGTTCCAATGGTGCACATGCAATGACAGGCAGTCATGATGGTGTTCATGCTAAAATTAAAGAAGTTGCTCCAGTTTACACATTGCAGCATACATCGTAAGCATTAGCCACAAAATCAATGCCATCAGAACTAAAGACTGTGTTAGACCAATCAGTAAAGATAGTAAACTTTATTAAATCCAGAGCTTGTATTCACGATTATTTACAATTTTGTATAATGAAATGGGTAGTGACCACAATAAGCTTCTTCTGAATACAGAAGTTAGATGGTTATCAAGAAGAAAGGTTTTAACTCGACTCCTTGAGCTACATTCAGAGGTACAGATCTTCCTAACACAATACAAATTTGAACTCTCTCATTGTTTTACTAATGAACTCTGGTTAGGACAATTAGCATATTTGGCTAATATTTTTGGACACCTGAACAAACTGAATTCCAGCTTATAAGGTTCAAATATAACAGCTTTTACTATAACAGAGAAAATAAAGGCAGCTGTCACTAAACGCAAAAACATAATCAAGGATATAAGAAAGAACAAGATTGCTGCATTGCCCACATTAGAAGAGTTGAACTAATGATGAATGAAACACTCATTGAAGAATATAGAAAAACACTGCATGGGTCTTGTTAAGAATTTTCTTTCATACTTTCCTGAAAATTTAGAAAATGAAAGTTGGATAAGAAAACCCTTTTCATCCATTTTGGAAGCTGTGTTGGATAATTTTTCAATTCAAGAGAGAGAACAGTTAATAGAAATTCCATGTGATGGAAATCTAATATATGAGTTTAAAAAAAGACAGCTTGTGTAATTTTTGATTAAGATAACAGCTGAATATGAAGTTATTTCAGACAAAGCATTAAAATTTTTAATGCCCTTCAACACATCATATTTGTGTGAAATTGGTTTTCTGCAATGTTGGGCATTAAAAATAAATATAGGACATGATTGCAACTTGAGACTGACTTACATTTGAAGTTAATGAAAATAAAGCCCAATTTATCGAAGAAAGTTTCAATGAAATAAGCCTTACCACTAATGTGATGGGTGGGCTGTTTGACAAGCCCACCCATCACATTAGTATTGAATAAAAGTAAATAATAGTTTATGTGTAATAATGGACGCAATGAGGCCCTGGAAGGTGCCAGAGGCACACGTGCCCATTTGGACTCCAGCAGAGCACAGAGGTTCCAGAGATGATGTGGATGTGGGTCTGCACACTGAACCTGTCGATTCAAATGGTCTCACAAGTGCTCTATGGGATTGAGGTTGGGATTGAGATTAGGTGATTTCGCCGGCCAAGGGAGAACAGAGACATCGCTGTCGTGCTCCTCGAACCAGTCATGCACCACCTTAGCGACATGGCAGGGAGCATCGTCCTGTTGGTAGACATCATCACCACCATGGTAACTTGCAACATGAAGGGATGCTTGTGGTCAGCGAGGATGGACAGGTTGCCATTGGTGTTCAGGGACCCATCCAGTGGTACCAGAAGTCCCAGGTCATACCAGAAAAACATCCCCAAGACATGCACACTGCCACCGCTGGCCTGTACTTGACCGACAAGCATGTCTGGGTGTTGGTTCTCGTGTGTCTGACACTGTATCTGCCACTGCCCAACACTTCTGTGGAGTAGAAACCTCAATTTGTCAGAGAAGGCAACCCTTTTACACTCTTCCACTGTCCAATGACAGTAGTCCAATGAGAACTGCAGACATCATTGCCGATGGCCCTTGGTTAACATGGGGGCCTTTACACAGTGTCGACTCTGGAGACCCATGCGTAACAGGGTTCATTTTACTGTTATCAGGGACATCTACTGGGTACCCCAGTGTTCATTTGAGTGGTCAATTGCTGCACTTTTGTGTGTCGATTGCCCTTTATGTTTCGTTAGTCGACGAACGTGACGTTCTCCTCTGAGGTCGATTGCCTTTGGGGCTCCACAGTTATGACGTCTGGAGGTTCTCAGTGTGCAAGGGGTCCATTCTTGGTACACACTTACTATAGCACCTCGCGAACAGCACACAAAGTCTGCTGTTTCTGAGATGTTCCACCCTTGGCATGGCAGCTGATAATCATTTCTTTTTTAATGTCCATCAAATCAATACCTCTGCCCATTGTGCTCATGTTATGCACTATGGCTCATCTGTCCTGGCCGGCCGCTTATATCTCCGTGTGGTCAACCTTGTCATGTGCACTCTGTGACATGCCTGGGCGAGTACTGTGATTCCATGGGTGGTCATATTATTCTGATATGACTGTGTATATACATACATATATACATATAAAATCCTCATGCAGCCATGGACTACTGAGGTCAACCAGAATGTGCAATTTTCCTCTCCAGACGTGTCTGTTCTGAGCTACTGCTGCTGCATTTGGCCACTCTAAGCCAATTCTAGCAAGGTCCTGTTTGACATTGTCTGCTCATCGCATCCTAGGTCTCCCCCTTTTTCTGAAACACTTAGGGACATTGTTCATAATCATGTTTGCTAATCTACTGCTATGCATACAGGCAACATGGTCAAACCAACTTAGTCTCTCTCTGCACAATATGCTGCTTAAAGGAGGTTGCAAACTCCTTTGCCTAACCTCATCATTAGTTACAAAGTTGAACCACCTAATGCCCAAGATGCTGCGTAAGCATCTAGAATCAAAAGCATCAAGTTTCGTGTTATCTTGTTTACAAAGCGTCCAAGTTTCACTACCATCACTAACCCTAGAAAGAACCAAACTATTATACAGTCTAATTTTAGTCTTAAGGTGTATACACGCCTATTTCTCCACACTCTCCATAGATTCTTACAAGTCCCGGCAGCAATACCTATTCATCTGTTAATCTCATGCCGCACATCACCAGTATCTGTTACATAGCTCCCAAGGTAATTAAACTGGGACACCTGCTCAAGACAGTAACCATTCAGATTAAATGAATCACAGCCTGCCTGACCAATTTTCATCACTTTAGTTTTTTCTCTGTTTATCACCAAATCTACTCTATTACCATTCTCATGAATAGCCCTAATGAAAGATTTCATCTCATCAACATCATTAGCCAACAGTGTCAAATCATCTGCATCATCTAAATCATAAAGTTTGAAATTTCTAGACCATTTAAGGCCAAAATCTTTCCCTTGCAAAGATATTTGCATAACATAATTAATCTGTATCTTTAATATATCTGGATCTTTCAGGCATTCAGTATTATAGCTATTTTTTTTAACCTTAGTTGGGTTGTTTTACCTCTGAGCGGCACTTTTTTGCACATCATGAGCTAAAAGGCCAGGTCACAAGGACCCCAAAGGCTCAGAGAAGGTTGGGGAAGGGGACCCACTGGAACAACTGTTGGGAGACAGATGGTACCCTCCCGTCAAGGCCATCCAGTGTGTTCTTTAATGTGCACAGGGTATGGCTCTCCTGTACACGGGACCACAGCTTAACGTCCCATCCGATGGATGGCGGCCTTTCCAGGCTCATCGGTCTCCCCTACTGACGATGGGCAGGGTGGGGAATTTTGCAGAGATAAGTCTCAACGCTGACCCAGCTGGGACTCGAACCTAGGAACTGCAGATTACGAGCCTGCACGCTACCAAGCCACCCCCGCCCCATTTTTTAACCTTAGCACATTTCTTAAGCTTCAGCTGCAAAACACTTTTGACCAGGTAATGGTCAGACCCAATTTCAGCTACCCTGTATGATCTGGTATTCCTAACTGGACTAGCTCATTTGCTGTTAATTAAAATATAATCTATCATATTCCTGTGCAACCAATCAGGTGAAACCCATGTATATTTATAAATGTTCCGGTGTTTTTAGTATGTGTCAGTTATTTGCAAACCATTAAGTTTACTTACCTGTAGGAGATGTTCCCCACTGCCATTGGAACAACCAAAGGACCTAAAACATCTGCCCAAAGATTAGACTCAGTACCAACTTTAGCATTGAAATCACCTAGCATAGGAGAAATATCTCCTTTCTTCACAAAATTCAAACTATTCTGAAGCTGGCTGTAAAACTTATCCTTCTCTTTCTCATCAGAGTCCTCTGCAGGGGCATAACAACAGATAAAATTCGTCTTTAATTTTTGTTTTAAATTTTGCTGTAAGAAATCTTTTATTAATGCAGTCATATCCTAGAAGAGCATCACTGGCGTGTCTGCTGAGAAGCAATCCTACACCTTGGAGATGCTTTCCATCTTCCCTGCCTGAAAAGAGAAATTTAAAGTTATTTAAAAGTACCTCACCTTTACCTGTCCATCTGGTCTCTTGCAAGCCTAAAATATCTATGTTATAATGCTGGAATTCCTGCGTGAGGACATCAAGAGAATAATCTCTATATAAAGTCCTCACATTCCACGTACCTGCAGAGAAAATGATTAGTAGGATTTTCAAAGAAACTAGGTTTATTGGGAGAGGTCATTATCATCATCAAGCAGTCAAGGGCTACGGAGGTCCAACCAGACCGTGCAATATAGTTCTCCAAGCAAGTCTGTCCTGAGCTACATCTACTGCATCTCACCACTACACACCAATTCTAATAAGGTCCTGTTTGACATTGTCTGCCCACCGCATCCTAGGTCTCCCCCTCTTTCTGAGGCCTTTAGGCACAATGTTCATAACCCTATTCACCAATCTATAATTATTCATACAGGCAACATGGCCAAACCAACGGAGTCTCTCTCTGCACAATATGCTGCTTAAAGGAGGTTGTAAAGTCCTTTGCCTAACCTCATCATTAGTTATAAAGTTGAACCACCTAATGCCCAAGATGCTGCGTAAGCATCTAGAATCAAAAGCATCAAGTTTCCTGTTATCTTGTTTACAAAGTGTCCAAGTTTCACTACCATAACTAACCCTAGAAAGAACCAAACTATTATACAGTCTAATTTTAGTCTTTAGGTGTATATGCCTATTTCTCTACACTCTGTGATACCCCCTCGTTCACTTTTACTTTACCTTAACCAGTTTTGCTTAATTTACGTTATATTTATAATTTTGGGGATTTTTATTTCCTTTTTGGCATCACAACGCTCGTTTCCAAGAGTTAGGAGTTGCACATGAACAACTCTGAACTTTCGACTGTCACCCGCTAAAGCCGTTGCACAAGGACACGCCCCCTCTTGCGTCATAGCTTGCGTCGCTCGTCAATTTATGCAAATGTCTTTCCTGGCGTGCAACATGACACAATGCCGGCTTTGTACCTCTTGTTATAACCTGGTGACATGTTGTCACACAGCAGCACAGAGAGAAGCACAGAGTAGTGAGTAGCACAGTGTGTATAGTCAGAGTTGAGAAATGATGTATCTTCTTCATTGAAGTTTTGGTGAGTGATTTTTGGAAATAAATTTGATTGTTATTTAAACCTTTTGAATCTTTACTAATTTTTTTCTCTTGAGCAACGTTAATTGTTTTGGATTAGAAATTACCTTTACATTTTGACAATCATTTAATATTTTTTGAATTCTTACTCATCAACGCTCGCTGGTATTTTGAACCCTAATTTAACTTTATTTTTTTGGCAATTTGTTAATTATTGCCTGGCACCCGACTCAACCGGAGCATAAAAATAATTGGATCAGACAAAGGGTCCAAACTTTGAAAGAAATTCACTTCTTTGGAGCGTTACAGGGGCAAAAATAAGACGTGGCACAACGAACAGTGACGTGTCAGTAGTAAAAGATAGTGGTCCAAGAATAGGGACTGTATATTTGTGTATAAATTTTGTATGTTTTTAACGTGATTGTCAAAGATAGTAATTTTTGAGCTCATTAGTTGTATGTACTACTTATAGATTTAATGGCAGCTTAAGCCGAAAATTTTTGTTGAGCAAGAAGCTTAACTTTTTTGTGTATTAGTCAAAGGTACTGAAGTTTCAGTGCAGTTATTGCTGATAGTTAAGATATTTATTGTATTGTTACGACAGAAGGAATCTGGCAACCGAAAGCAAAAAGTTTCAGCCAACGAATAAGAACTTTGGGAGAATTTGGAGAAGAAGAGTGGAGCGTTAACGGTCGAAGAGTTCGAAAATGGCCGGTGGGCTGTTCTGAGACAGTGCGCGTTAAGTATCAAGAAGTAACTTGATGTGTTGTGTATACGCGGAAGGATAAAAGTGGGATCTTTTATCGTTAAGTATCAAGAAGTAACTTGATGTGTTGTGTATACGCGGAAGGATAAAAGTGGGATCTTTTATTGTTAAGTATCAAGAAGTAACTTGATGTGTTGTGTATACGCGGAAGTATAAAAGTGGGAACTTTTATGGCTAACTTCGAATGTCTACACGGACTGTCTTTTTGTTCGGCTAGTGTGTGAAAAGTTATTAGCACAGGACGAGAATTGGTTTACGAGTGAAGATCTTCGGGTGACCTGGTAAATCAAGTAAAAGGTAGTATTTAGTAAAATACACAGAGCTGATGTTGTGTGCTCTACGTGAAGATTGATGACTTGTGCATGTTAATAGTTGATTTGTTAATAAGATACTTCATCCATATTTCCTTTGTAACAATTTACCTTGTATTGAATTTGGTTTTGAAATATAGCTTTTAATACTCACGCTCAGTGGCTATCCATTTTTTTGAAATCCGCAACATTTGGTGTCAGAAGTGGGATAATTTATTGAATGCCGTTAACTAGAAGTATGGATGAATTAGTAAAGTTGATAAATAGCTTCAAAGCCGATATGGCTAACAAAATAGGTGACCTGGCCGCACAAAATACTGAGATTAAAGGTGATATAGCTGCCCAAAGCGATAAAATAGATGATTTGAAAGCCGAAATGGCCGCACAAAATACTGAGATGAGAGCTGAAGTGGCTTCTCAAGTTGGTAAGTTTATTGATCACTTCAAGGATCATAAAACCGAACTCAATAGACAATGCAATAGTTTAAATGTTGAATTTGTCAGTGAAAAAGATGATCTTGATAGTGTTAAGTTAGATTGTAAACATGGAAAAGAAAAAGAGAAAGGCAACGCATATAAAAATGTGGATCTGCTACTGAAAATCAAGAATCGTAGAGATAGCGCAGATAATGCCTTTGACCACGCAACTACTGGTGATGCATGGCAGAGTGTCTATGTCGCTGGTGACATGTCTAGGAACTGTGAAGAACAATCACACAGATCAGAGAGCTGTGAGACTATACAGTACGCTTTGCACTTCAAAATACCTAGGTATACAAGTCTGGCACGATCTGAAGAGAAATCCACACGAAAGGTATTCTATTCCTCGCTCTCAGCAAAATGCGTCATGGACAATTATCGCAAAGGCAGAGTAACGAGTGGTAATGAAGGGGAACGAAACAGAGTTTACGTTTCGCAGAGTGGTCCGAGTAAAGAAGAGGCGTCCATTCATCATAGATACAAAGTGCCATTCGACTTTACCGCGGAAGTCGGAGAGATTTTTCCGAAGCATATAGCCACACTCGAATCGTTTATAGAAAGTGGGGATTTAAGGAAGAGGAATTCCGAAGGATGGCTTAGAAGCATAACAGGTGATGCTAGTAAAAGAGCTTCAGGCAGAGACAGTACTTCAAAGACTAACTTTCTGGATGAAACTAAGCCTCAGAGTTACGATCAGAGAGAAGTAAAGCCCTCAGACAATCTCAACGAAACCATGCTGAATTTCTTTTCTGAACAGTCAATGCGCAGATTTGGACATTATAACCATTTAGATTATAAGGATATAGAAAAGTTTTATCACGATTACAAGAGCTCTAAAGTGGACAATATCATGTTACAGAACTCGTCGCTGATCTCCAGAATGAACAATTTGGCAATCATGACTGATATTTCCCTGGCTAATTACAATGAGAGCTCCAAGAAAGTGAATTCGGAAGAAACAGCAAATATGACCTCCTCGGGTCATGTGTTTTGCTGGAGACCCGAGTGGCGCCATCGGATGGTAGATAAAAACAGCACAGGAGGTGTCGGCAACAAAGTGAGTCTTGTCTTGGCTCCTGCACTTGCTGCTTTAGGTCTCAAGGTCCCTATGATCTCCGGTCGTGCTCTCCAATTGACGGGAGATACTCTGGACAAATTGGAATCCATCCCTGGCTTCACAGTCAACTGCACTAAAGATAAAATCGAGCAGATGATGGAAGACGTCGGATGCTGCATTGTAGGACAGACAGAGGAGCTGGTGCCAACAGATAAGGAGATTTACCGCTGCAAGGATCTGACGGCTACCGTAGATAGCGTTCCTCTAAGGAGATGCTCAATTGTGTCCAAAAAGCTGGCTGAAGGAGTGTGCGCTTTGGTTTATGATGTTGAATTCGGAAAAGGAACTATTGATCTCATCAGTACAGAAGATGTTGCTGTTGATTTAGTTAAGAAAATGGTTGCAGCATCACAAGCTCGTGGAATGAAGAGTTTGTGTTGTTCAGCTGTTATCAGCAACATGGATTCACCTCTTGAAAACTCTGTTGACAACTCTCTGGAAGTGATGGAAGCTGTTCAGTGTTTCCTTGGTGACGGATCCTTGGAACTGCAAGAGCTCGTCGAAGAGTTAGGAGAACTTCTGCGTTTGGTGAACATTGTGGATAATAGGGTAGATGAAGCATCACGTGTCCGCAAGGTTCTGCATAACGGCAATGCTTTGAACAAGTTTCGTAACATGTTAATAGAACAAGGAGTATCTGAAGATGTTGCAAGCTAGCTATGTGAAGATAAAACAGAAAAAATATTGCTAGCAGCCCGACACATCACTGATTTCACTTATACAGGAGAAACAGGTAAGGTTGTCGGATTAGAAGCTGCAGTCCTAGCAAGAGTATGGAAGGAGGAGATGGACCGAAGCGCTAAAAAGAATTATGGAGCTGATATAATTGTGAAGCACCTTGGGGATCAAATTGAATCAGGTGAAATATGGCTGAAGGTTCATCACGACAGTTCTGAATTAAGTGAAAGTCAACTGACAAAAGGGTCAGACTGGAGGATGAAACTCCTCCCTAGATTTTATGTCACTAATGACTTTCATTCCTTGTTACTGTTGATAGAAGTAAAAATCCAAAGAAGAAAACTTTCGACAAAGAAGAAAACTTTTTACAGGTTTTGCACGAAAACTCTTAGTCGATTCTTCTCCCTGCGGAGACATAAACGTGTTCACAAGGGCTATAGGCCTTACACGTATTATATTTGTGGACGAGGCTTCAGTCAGAAAAGAAATCTAAGTCATAATGAGATTCGCTTTCATTTTGACACAGACGTGGAATATCGCATTCGTCGACGTCCAGCTACAAAGAGCAAGGTGGTTCACATGGATCGTTTGACCCCGTTTCATCGAAGAACTGAAGAAACTTTGGAATCCAGAATTGTTCGGGACGAACAAGACCTAGGAAGGGGGCAGTGTTACGACAGAAGGAATCTGGCAACCGAAAGCAAAAAGTTTCAGCCAACGAATAAGAACTTTGGGAGAATTTGGAGAAGAAGAGTGGAGCGTTAACGGTCGTTGTGTTGTAACGGTCGAAGAGTTCGAAAATGGCCGGTGGGCTGTTCTGAGACAGTGCGCGTTAAGTATCAAGAAATAACTTGATGTGTTGTGTATACGCGGAAGGATAAAAGTGGGATCTTTTATCGTTAAGTATCAAGAAGTAACTTGATGTGTTGTGTATACGCGGAAGGATAAAAGTGGGATCTTTTATCGTTAAGTATCAAGAAGTAACTTGATGTGTTGTGTATACGCGGAAGTATAAAAGTGGGAACTTTTATGGCTAACTTCGAATGTCTACACGGACTGTCTTTTTGTTCGGCTAGTGTGTGAAAAGTTATTAGCACAGGACGAGAATTGGTTTACGAGTGAAGATCTTCGGGTGACCTGGTAAATCAAGTAAAAGGTAGTATTTAGTAAAATACACAGAGCTGATGTTGTGTGCTCTACGTGAAGATTGATGACTTGTGCATGTTAATAGTTGATTTGTTAATAAGATACTTCATCCATATTTCCTTTGTAACAATTTACCTCGTATTGAATTTGGTTTTGAAATATAGCTTTTAATACTCACGCTCAGTGGCTATCCATTTTTTTGAAATCCGCAACAGTATGTAAAAATTAGAAGTGTCCGGACACACACGTACATAGGCACGATAGAAAAACTTTTTTGATAAGCAAATTTATATTTTTGCAAGCTTAGTTGTAGCTTTAGTATTGTTGTATAGCAGTACCTTTGAGCGCTGCTCAAGATTAAAAAAAGGCTTCAAAATTTCCAAAATTCAAAATTTTGGCAGACTGCTAAACATGTCTGCTAGCAATATGCCCGATTCTGCCATAATGACTCCCGACTTAGAAAGAGTAAAGGGTAAGTTGCAGGATGTAATGAAGGAAGCAGAAGTGCTAATGAATCTGCTTGATGATCCTCGGGAGAAAAGGGGAATGACAACAACCCCTAAAATTACTGACAATGCTATGTCAGTTCACCAACGTAGAAACTTTGAACGTAAGGTTCCATTTTCTGTTCTGTCAGAAGCAAGTGATAAAACAGAGTATTATCAACCGCCACAACGACGATTTGCCAATCCATCTATTAACTATAATCCTTATGTTAATTGGCCTTTACCTGAGATAAGGTTCAACAGTTCGAAACGTCTGTCATCGTGGACATTTGTCATGTCCATGGAGGAGCACTTCCGTTTACATGAAGTGCCCAGCAACAAAAAGATGGTCTTAGCAGTATCTTGTCTAATTGGATGTGCTAAGCAATGGTGGAATAATGTAGGATGTCGTCATGGAATTGAATATTGGGAAGAATTTAAACATGAAATCATGGACATATATCCGGCTTATAATGATTTCACTGAACTAGCTACAGAGTTGTGTTCACGAAGACAGAGGGAAACATAGAAAAATTTATCTGGGTTACAGTAAAGTTATACCAGCTGTATGATGCTGATGCCGCTGAAATTGATATTGTAAATTGCATATTGTCTCAATTGCTTTCACCCATTAGAGAATTTCTAGAAGTGCGAAACATGAACTCAATTTCAGATTTAGTCAAATTGGCTCGGCAATATACTGCAAGAAGAGAATCTGCAGCAACTACATTTAACCAACAATGGATGCAATCCCCGCCAAAGCAGCGCTATCAGGTTGAGTCTCGTAGAATGACTCCCGCAAGACCGGAAGTTACACAGTCCCGACAATTTGCGCCGAACACGCCTAGAATGATGCAGAATAAATGAAGTAGAGATTTTGTGCCACGTCAAGCTTCGAACAATGACACTAGACCTAAAACTTTTTTTAAGAACAATAGAGAAACTTTAAAATGTGATTTTTGTGGCCGACTAGGACACACGGAACAATATTGTTGTCAAAGGAATGAAAATTCAGGAAACTTGAATTAGGATCTTTGAAACGAGAGGCCAAAGTTCCTCATGAAAAGCTCTCTCATGAGTTATGTCTTGCCACTATGTCTTTACCTTTTGTTAAGGTTTGTCACGAAGAAACTAAACTAATAGATCGTAATGATACAGAAGCCGATCTTCCGTTTTCAAAAGAACAAGTTTTAGATGATAATTATGACAATTGTCAATTGACAGTGCAGCCGCGGTCCCGTGGACTTTTTGAATTACCTTTAGTCCAAATCATTCAAGAAGCACCTACAAAATGTCCCATTAGTGAAATTTTAGATAACAAAGTCTGTGAAGTAGAAGTCTTATGAGAAAGCCGGTTTAGTTGATGAAAAGGTTTCTGAAGTAGAAGTTTTAACAGAAATTAATAATGATGAAAATATTTTTGAATCTGATTTAAGGAAAACTAATTTTAATGAAGAAAAAAGCAACCAAGAAATTGTGCCAACCACAAGTATTCCTGATGAGTCTGGCAAGTTTGGAAGTCCTCAACTGTTGAAGCGTCATTTTGAGGCGGACACCATAAACCTATAAAGTACAAGACCAGGTTCTTCAAAAATCCACACATAGTGACGAGATACCGACACAACAACCAGATCCTGCAGAGCGACAACTGGCAGCGAAGCAGTCAATATAGCAAAGATGATGTCACGAGCGAGATCTTCAGCAATGACTTCACTTGAAGCAAGCCAACGAAGAAGGAAGGATGTCATCGGAACCCAACTGGATGATTTATCGCAACGGAGTGCCAACAATGAAAATTTAAGTATATTATTATTCTTCCACTTGGCACTTAATGATTTATAAATGTTCTCTTTTCTCTGGAATAGATGAAGACGAAGAAGAAGCTTTATTGTGATTTATATAGTTAGCAATGTTTAAATTCTTGTTGAAACTTTGGAGTTTCGATATTTATTTTCGGAAAGTGAATTTACTGTAGGTCAAGTTTATATTGTGTGAATAGAATTTTTTTTGTATTCTTGTTCATCGAAGTACTAGTTATTATATTGTATTAATGTGATTTAAAGGGTATTTTTGTAGTTTTTTTGTTTCAGCTGACTGATAGCTAAACATTTGTAAGTCGATATTGGGAAGTTTAGAAATTGTAAAATGTTCATGGATATGAATGAGGAGTGTGAAAGAGAATTAGTGATTTAATATTTTTTCATTTTTAAGAAGAATTTTGTATTGTAAAATAACGTGCATTCCCAAGTGAATTTATGGAAGAAAAAAAAATGAGATTCATGTAAAAAGTGATTGGCTGAAATGCTATCGTCATATATTATAAGTTATTTACACATTTTTTTTTCTTTATTCTTAGATACGATGTTATGTATATGTGTTTAAATCTGTTCAGTGTCATCAGCGATATTTATGTGTCAATGATGCGTAATTTTAGGGAAGACATTGGCAGCATTTATTTGTATATATATGAGCTGATCATGATGATGACTGCAGAATTTTTTTTTTGTGTACCTTTTTGGAGCTGTCCCCAAATGGCCAAGTCTGGTGACCGAGTTGTTACCAGCATAACTCCTTTGGGAGGGGGACGTTAGCTCTGAAAGGGGAGGTAGCTAATCATTGTTTTATTTCAGCTAGCTCATGATTGCTGTGTATAGGTGAAGAATTAGCGGATGATTACAATCCCGCTTGTTTGTAAAATTTGAATTTTCTTAGCTTCGCGTGTTTGATGTAATTAGGAGGAGATAAAGGTGTTCGAATACCCGTTTTTTTATGTGATTTAGGAGAATTTAGCTTTCACATATTTTTTGATTGTGGTTAGGGGATAAGCGTACCCCGCTAGCAATGTATGTAATAATTTTTTTTTTCTTTTCATGTCTTTAACCTTTCTAGAAGTTAAGAAAGCTAGGAGTGTATTAACCCGTTTTTATTGTGAAGTTCAAGTTTTGCCAATTTCGAGTTTGTATTAGAATGTGATACTAGGTAGGTCGATAATGCTAGTATACAGTTAACTGTCACAGCCACTGGTATATAATTACACTAGGATAGTTGCAACACACTTTTGTTAGGAGAATTGGGAGGAGGTACCTTTCGTTGTGCTGGAAAATTGTCTCAAAGTGAGAATAGATAGTCTTAACAAAATTTGCGTAAGCATACTTTTACTTATTTATGTTCAGCCATGTGAAAATGACATGAGATGTGTCCTTTATTCAGAGTTGTTGTTGTTTTACCTCTGAGCGGCACTTTTTTGCACACCATGGGCTAAATGACCAGGTCACATGGACCCCGAAGGCTCAGAGAAGGTTGGGGGAGGGGACCCACTGGAACAGCTGTTGGGAGACAGATGGTAGCCTCCCGTCAAGGCCATCCAGTGTGTTCTTTAATGTGCACAGGGTATGGCTCTCCTGCACACGGGGCCACGGCTTAACGTCCCATCCGACGGACTGCGGCCTTTCCAAGCCCATCGGTGTCCTCTACTGACCGTGGGCAGGGCGGGGAATTTTGCGGAGATAAATCTCAACGCTGACCCAGCTGGGACTCGAACCTGGGAACTACAGATTACGAGCCTGGCGCGCTACCGACTGAGCCACCCCTGCCCCCCTTTATTCAGAATTTGCTCGCCAAAATCTGTTAGGTAAAAACTTTTGACTCCCTTTGGAAGGGGGAGTTGTGATGCCCCCTCGTTCACTTTTACTTTATCTTAACCAGTTTTTCTTAATTTACATTATATTTATCATTTTGGGGATTTTTATTTCCTTTTTGGCATCACAGCACTCGTTTCCAAGAGTTAGGAGTTGTACATGCGCAACTCCGAACTTTCGACTGTCACCCGCTAAAGTGCGTGAACAAGGACACGCCCTCTCTTGCGTCATAGCTTGCATCGCTCATCAATTTATGCAAATGTCTTTCCCGGCGTGCAACATGACACGTGCAGGCATTGTACCTCTTGTTATAACCTGGTGACATGTTGTCACAGGAGCACAGAAGCACAAGAGCACAGCAGCACAGAGAGAAGCACAGAGTAGTGAGTAGCACAGTTAGTGCAGTGTGTATAGTCACAGTTGAGAAATGATGTATCTTCTTCATTGAAGTTTTGGTGAGTGATTTTTGGAAATAAATTTGTTTGTTATTTAAACCTTTTGAATCTTTACTAATTTTTTCTCTTGAGCAACGTTAATTGTTTTGGATTAGAAATTACCTTTACATTTTGACAATCATTTAATATTTTTTGAATTCTTACTCATTAACACTCGCTGGTATTTTGAAACCTAATTTAACTCTTTTTTTTGGCAATTTGTTAATTATTGCCTGGCGCCTGACTCAATTATCCGGAGCATAAAAATAATTCATCAGACAAAGGGTCCAAACTTTAAAAGTAATTCACTTCTTTGGAGCATTACAACTCTCCATAGATTTTTAAAAGTACTGGCAGCAATCCCTATTTGTCTGTTAATCTCATGCCGCACATCACCAGTATCTGTTACATAGCTCCCAAAGTAATTAATCTGTGACACATGCTCAAGACTGCAACCATTCAGATTAACTGAATCACTGCCTGCCTGACCAATTTTCATCACTTTAGTTTTCTCTCTGTTTATAACCAAACCTACTCTACTACCAGTTTCATCAACAGCTCGAATGAAAGAGTTCATCTCATCAACATCATTTGCCAAAAGAGCTAAATCATCAGCATAATCTAAATCAGAAATTTATCGCATCTCCATTCCATTTAAGGCCAAAATCTTTCCCTCGAAGTGAATTTCGCATAACATATTCAACAACCAAGCTAAAGAGAAAAGGAGATGAAATGCACCCTTGTTGAACACCAGAAGTAATGCTAAATCAATTGCTACAAGCCTTACCAACTCTCACACACGACACAGTGTTATTATAGAGAGCTTTCATTATGTTAACTAACTTGTCTGGTATACCATATGATCTCACAATCAACCACAAATTACGACGATCAACAGAGTCGAAAGCCTTTTTGAAATCAACAAAGCTAGCAACCAAAGGTTTCTGAAACTCTAAACATTTCTCAAGAATCTGCCTAAGTGAAAATATCTGATCCACACATCCCCTACCACTTCTGAATCCACATTGTTCATCACGCAATTGACTGTCAACCAGATTCTTAATTCTATTAAGCACAATCATGGAAAGAACTTTCCCTGGAACAGAGAGTAGGCTGATACCCCTATAGTTATCACAAGAACTGCGATCACGTTTTTGGAAAATAGGGATAACAATAGCTCTGGTAAAATCCTTAGGAACCATGCCTTTATCATAAAAGATATTCAAAATTTCAGCATCCAAGTGGAAACCGAAACATTCCCAGCTCTAAGCATTTCAGTAGTAATTTCATCTACCCTTGGGAATTTATGAAGTTTAAGTTTAGAAATAGCCAAAATAACTTCAGACTGTGTTATAGGGCCAACATTAAAGCCACCAATGTATCCAGCATCATTACAAACAATGGGAGTAGAACTACATTGTTTAGAACATCACTGAAATGCTCAGCATACCTAACCACGACAGAATCCTCACCTTCTACAACCTTAACTTGTTTATCCTTCAATCCCTGTACACCTGTTCGTTTTCTACCACATAAAACATTAACTATCTGATACAGCTCTCTGCTGTTGTGCTGTCTAACTGCTTCCTCGGCTTTGTCAGTCAAGACATCAAGCCAAAGATTCTTATCAGCAGCTAACTGATCCTTTTTAACATGTTTATTAAGTTCTCTGTAGTGCTTTCTATTAGGACTAGTAGGGTATTGATTAAGGGCATTCCTGCAGTTCTTTATTTTTGAAATAAGCTCAAGTGCCTTATCACTCAGATAATTCTGCCTCCTCTGCTCCTTTTTTCCTAAAAGAGTACTGTTAGTGTCGAAAAAAAGCCTGTTTAAAATGATCCCATTCTTCCTCAACTTCAGTAGTAAGCATACCATGACTGTCATAATGACTAAGTAACCTATCATGGTAAGCTTTGGCTATAACTAGGTCTTTCAGAGTGTCAGTACTAAAAGTAAATTTTTTAACCCTAGCACAACACTTTTTAAGTTTAAGTTGCAAGACACTTTTAACAAGGTAATGGTCAGATCCAATTTCAGCTCCCCTATATGACCTGGTATTCCTAACAGAACTAGCCCATTTGCTGTAAATTAATATATAATCAATCATATTCTTATGCAGCCCATCAAGTGAAACCCACATGTACTTATGTATGTCGCGGTGTTTGTAATAAGTGTTAGTTATTCTGAAACCATTGAGTTTACTTACCTGTAGGAGACATTGCCATTGCAGCTAACAATACCAAAAGGACCTATCACCCCTCCCCAAATGTCAGAGTCAATACCAACTTTGGCATTGAAGTCACCTAGAACAAAGGTAATATCTCCTTTCTTGACAGAATCCAAAATATCCTGAAGTTGTCCGTAAAACCTATCCTTCTCATCTTCATCGACATCCTCAGTGGGGGCATAACAGCAGATAACATTCAAATCTTTAATGCTTGTCTGAAATTTTGCTGTAAGAAATCTTTCATTAATGCACTCATATCCTAGAAGAGCATCACTAGCATGTCTGCTAAGAAGCAGACCCACGCCTTGGTGATGCTTATTATCTTCCCTCCCTGAAAAAGAGAAATTTAAGATTATTTTTAAGAATCTGACCTTTATCTGTCCATCTGGTCTCTTGCAAGCCGAGAATATCTAATTATAACGGGGAATTCTTGTGTGAGATCATCAAGAGAATAAGTTCTGTGCAGAGTCCTCACATTCCAACCACCTATGGAGAGAAAATGGTTAGTGGGATGTTTAAAGAAACTATGTGTATTGAGAGAGGGAATGCTGAAAATATCAAACAGCCCCCTAATCGCAGACATGGGGCAAAGACCCATTCCCCCACCACTAAAGGCTGAAGCCATCTACACTGGAAGACTTCCTCCAATGTAGAATTTGACGATGCCAATAGAAGCAAAGAGTTCAGGTGCCTGCGATTCTTATCAGGATTATCCACCAGCTGATAAACATATCCTGTGAATCTATTCACTTGGTGCTGTCAACCCACAAACAAACAGAAAACACAGCAGAAGATTTTCCCTCCACAGAAGCCCACCAGTGCAGCAAAATCAGGATCCATAATCAAGCTCAGAGCCATAATTCCATTCAGGTTGGTATATATGGTCAGCACCAGGACCCTGTGTGGTTGACCACTCCTCAGCAGGGTAGAAAAAAAAAGAAAAGTAGCCACAGATGTCCAGATCAGTAGGCCACACTAATCTGGCAGCCCTCCCCTTCTGTTCACTTCCGCAAGAGAGTATCTCTTTTGAAAGGTACTAACATTCTGCACCACGAGAAGGCGGGTGGAACATTTGATGCTAGGCCTGGCCGGTTCTATGCATCATCACAGGAGATTGATGCATAGCTCTCCTTCCAGTGACTACCTAGCTACCATAGGGTCAACAATATCAAACAACCCTTTGATTGCAGGCATGGGGCAAAGACCTGTCCCTCCTTCACTAAAGGCTGAAGTCATCAATGCTGGTATGAACTTCAAGCACCACCTTTTCAAGGTTGGGTTGTTTTACCTCTGAGTGGCACTTTTTCGCACACCATAGGCTAAATGGCCAGGTCACATGAACCCCGAAAGCTCAGAGAAGGTTGGGTAAGGGGACCCACTGGAATAGCTGGTAGCCTCCCATCAAGGCCATCCAGCGTGTTCTTTAACATGCACAGGCTATGGCTCTCCAGCACACGGGGCCACGGCTTAATGTCCCATCCGACGGACGGAGGCCTTTCTAAGCCATCAGTGTCCCCTACTGACCGTGGGCAGGGCGGGAAATTTTACAGAGAAAAATCTCAAAGCTGACCCAACCTTTCCAAGAGCCATTACGGCCTGTCTGAGACACATTACTCCAGTTTAGGATTGACGATGACCAACTAGCTAAGAGATGGTTCAGGTACCTGCGATGGCCTCTGATTAGGATTATCCACCAGCTGATATAAGGTATCCCATGCCTCTGTTCACTTAGGGCTGGCAACCCACAAGCAAACAGAAAACACAGCAGCAGATTCTCCCTCAACAGAGGCCCACCAGTGTAGCAAGTCCAGGATCCATAATCAAGCTCAAATCCATAAACCAGTCTAGGGGTATAAATGGTCAACACCAGGACCCTGTGAAGTTGACCACTTCTCAGCAGGGTTGAAAAAAAGAAAAAGTGACCATAGATGACCAGATCAGTAGGCCACACTGAGCTGGCAGCCCTCCCCTTCACTTCCAAAAGAGAATATTTCTTTCGAAAGGTATTAAACAGCCTGCACCACAAGAAGGCGGGTCAGACATTAGGTGCTAGACCTGCCCAGTTCTTGCATCATCACTGGGGATTGGTACACAGCTCTCCTTCCAGTTTATGCCTAGCTACTATTTACAGAGCAGCTAACAGTTCATTTAAAAGAAATATACAATTGCTTTGCTACACATTTTTAAAACATGAGATGTACATATCAGTCACTTAATAAATTTTTTAGCATTTGTTTTTAACAGGATGTATATAATTACTCATAGTTTTCAGAGGAAAAATTGTCTTGAGCCAGGCGAGATACAAACCCATGACCTCTTGATAACATCAATGTGAAACTAAGAGTGATTTGCATACATTTTGGAGATGTACAGAATTTTACAATTATCTTTCAGTTCAGATCTGTTAAATCAGATTGTAAAAATCACATAAAGATGTGACTGTGTCTGATTCACATTAAATTGGTCATACAGTTTTAAACTGGGATGCATTTTTCACCCTTTTCAATATAACAATTCTAAATGATGAGTTATACATTATTAAGACAGTTTTTTCAGGGGCAATAGAATTTCATTTCAGATAATTTCTTAAGCAAAAAGTCCAACTGTATTTTGCCAGTTCCCTATGTTGCAACATTATTTTTTCAACCTTAGTGTTATTAAAGGTTCTAAGAACTAAGAGACTTTCAAACCATTAAATAATACAGAAAAAAAAAATTAAACACAGATATGGTGTTTAGCATTTTTTTCCTGGTCTACAATTAATCAAAAAGCACAAATAAAAGTCACTAAGCAAATTTGCCAAACATTTTCATTTTAAAAATTTCCCTTCTGCTTTTCTAAATAAAAATTACCACCACAGTGGATGCTAAGGGCCTACAAGTCAGCAGTAGTGAGTTATAATAAGTATTACTACTAATTCTTCCTTAAAAGTGGATTCTATCACTTTTTCTTAGAGTTATTTACTCCAGCTAGAACCAAACAAAAAACTTCATATCCAGTCTTAAGGTAGAGAAAAAACTGTCTTGAACCAGATGGAATTTGATTCCATGATCTCCTGACAACATCAATGTCAAATGTGTTTACTTCCCATCAAATACACCGACTAATCACACAATATAAGATCCTTAATTCTTAACCCTCTAGAAGTGATGTGGAATGATAAAAATAAAGAAGTGGCGCTAACCTCCCTGACTGATTATGGAAAACATGCAAAAGTTACACACAAGAAATGCACAAAAGTTTCGAAAATGAAACTTTTGTGATGTAAAATTATTAGAAAATATATTCTTAATTGGTCTGACAAGACTGTATGCCACTTCTGGAGGGTTAAAAGGGGAAATCTTGAATTCTGGTCGGAAGCTTAGCAGTAGAGCAGTTCACAAGTCATCATGAGGTCATAGATTCATATCCACCACCATTTTCAAGATAATTTTTACTCTACGTTTAGGACTGTTCTTTCCAAAAATGTGGAAAACCTGTAATTTTGAAGTTTAAAGCTTCTTACACCAAATTTGTCAAAGGAGTGAAATATGCTTTAGTTTGTGGCCCTACATTTGCCATACTATTTTAGCAGGAGAATTCAACTTTAACATTTTAGGATATAATAATCCTAGTATTACAATACTTTCTGTAATTTAAAATAATGGATACTTATATCTAATTACATCTTTTAGCCGTCCCATGGCCAAGTGGTTAGCACGCTTGGCTACTGATCTAAGGGACCTGGGTTTGAGCCCCGGATTAGGCATGGATGAGTGTGTCTTTCTGCTGAGGTCCTGCCATCCTCTCAGATCTCCTACTATGGCATATAAACTGACAGGCTCCTGTCAGACCTCTGTGGCAAGCAGCTGCTTGAGGGGGTATTTATTTATTTATTTATTTATGCACTTAAGATTGAATCTTTAGTTGTTTTAGTACCATTTAATGCAGAACTGAGCAACCAAAATTCAGTGAAGAGCCATTGGAAAAAAGCATATTATTAGTCACAGGAAAAAATTCTATTTCAAATGAAAACAGATTTCTAATAAATAATGAATTGACAAAAAAAAATTATATTTTTAAAGAATCAAGAAAATATCTTTATTAAAAAAAATATACATTTTAATGCGTAATATGAATTGACAAAAACATAAATTTTTAAAGGATCACAATGAAAAACAAAAGCATACTAATGAATTAGTTTTTCCATATTACAATTCAGATAATTTTTTAATAAGTTTGCATCAGTTTTGGATCTCACAATTCTTAATTGGCTTTCCAAACTTTTATCAAAAGAGATACAAAAAATTACGAAAAGAGACAGGTTGCCCAGCCCTGTTTTAATGCTAGAACAATCTACATACAATAATGAAAATTGTAAAATACCCACAAACATTTTATAAGAGAATATTAAGAATTGCTATTTTGACAATATACTTACATAAGTGACACTTCTCTAAAATGTTTTGGACTTTTTGCTTTTGATTACATCAATACCAGCAAATTGAATGAACTTTTTTATATTTTAACCTAAAAATAAAACATAAATAAAACATAAAATTCATAATTTTTTGCAAAAATGCAAAAGCAGTAAAAAATTAAAACAGCAACTTAAAGTAAAATGAACATACATCATCTCTGTCATATAATTAAAATAAAAAAAAGTGTCCCTGCAAATCTTAAGCATTAAAATAAAAAATAGTGTCACTGCAAATCTTAAGCAGAAGCATGTATTACCAAAATATAGGATTCTATGGGTAATGTCCTGAATAGACAACTATAAATACTGCATTTTTTAACTTTAATGCTTGCAAAAAAAAATCTGTCACTGCAATTTCAACCACTGTACAATAATTTCAATGAAGATCTTACAAAATAAGTATGAATACACAGGTTTGAAAAACTCTGCCAGTTACATTAATATAACCCTTTTGTATTTTATGCATCTTTAATTATAAATCAGTGTAATGATACACAGAGGCATATTTACCCATCAGCCAGCCCTGAGAACTTGAATCTAAGTGTGCAAAAAATACCCCACACATTTTAAATTTGTGTAAAATTCTGAAAAAAGTTAATTTAAATGTTCTTTTTGTTTCACATTATAAAGGGTCCATCCACATGCTCTATCTTACCTCAAGTTTTATATGCATGGTCTTACTGTGTGGTACATGTCAAGGGAACATCTTAATTTTTTAGATTGTGTTTTTTGTATGACTTGATTTATTAGTTTAGTTTGCGAAAATATATTCATAGTGTGTTTTAACTATTGGGAAAAGAGGGGGGGGGATTGTAGGAATTTATACCATGTGGGAAGGCAAGTGTTGTGTTGTCTTGGTGTTTCTATGTTTATGGTTTTTTTTTTTTTTTTTTTATAATTTTTATTTTTTTAGCAATTTGCAATTGTGAGGGATGTTTTTTAGGAGGGGATGGCATTTTTTATGTTTGTTTACAATGGAACTGTTACCATGGTAATGAAAAAAGCTATCTTTTTTTCTAAAAATCCCTGTTTGGGTTAGGGTCTGGGAGTTGTGGGAATATCGAAGCATTTTGTTACTTTAGGTAAAAAATGGTGGCCGAGGAAAATGAAGTGCACTGTTGCTGCAATAACCAATAAATTGAGATGCCAATAACCTTTAACAAATAATCATAAAATTTTGATACATAATTGTTAATGTAAAAATTGACCATTAAAGTTGGGTACTGATAATTTTTTATATATGCAATAATTAATCACTTGTAATCATCTGTCCTTTGGGATTTGATTACTGAAAAAACTCAATGTTGGCATGTGCTGTTGCAACAAAAAAATTGTTAACTATTAGCAATGAAATGTTTTTGATCTATGCACAGACACAATCCTGAAAAGAAATTCATATGCAAGTGTGGTATTGCATAATGTTGCCAGCCTCCAAAGAGGAAACATTTTGGAACAATAATTAAAATTTAATGTATAAGAGCATTAAATTTTAAGAGCAGGGCTGGTGGCATTAGCGGCATAGCTATGGGGGGATGAAGGGGAGGCTCCCCCCAAAGTAACTCAGAGTTGGCAAAATTCAAAGCGACTTCGTAAAATCTAGGTGAGTTGTGAAAATTTGTAATCTTTTTTTTTTGTAAAATTAAGGGGAATTGTCAAAATTGAGGCAACTTGGCAAATTTAGGGCAGTTTGGAAAATGGAGAGATGGCAAAACGTAGAGCAGTTGGCAAAATTCAAAGCCACTTAGTAAAATACAGGTGAGTTGACAAAATTCGGAGTGACTTGGCAAAATCTTGGGGAGTTTGCAAAATTCAGGTGAAATGTAAAAATTGGGAATTTTTTTCTGCAAAATTATGGCGAGTTGGCAAAATTCGGAGTGATTTGGGCAAAAATCATGGAGAGTTGGCAAAATTCGGAGTGACTTGGGAAAATTGTGGGGAGTTGGCAAAATTCAGGTGAGATGTAAAAATTGCAATCTTTTATCTGCAAAATTATGGCGTGTTGGGCAAAATCGAGACATCTTCGCAATATCTAGACTTGTCAAATCTTGGGGGAGTTGATTAAATTCAGGGTGACTTTGCAAAAATCAGGTGAGATGTAAAAATTGGGATTTTTTTTCTGTAAAATTGTGGCGAGTTGACAAAATTGAGCAAACTTGGCAAAATCTAGGGCAGTTGGCAAAATTTGAATCTACTTGGTAAAATACAGGTGAGTTGTGAAAATTAGGATTGTTTTTGTGAAATTAGAGAAAGTTGAGAAAACTTGGCAAAATTTTGAGGAGTTTGGAAATTTTGAAGTGACTTAGCAAATTCAGGAGAGAGATAAAAATTGGGATTGTTTTTGCAAAATTCTGGAGAGGTGGTAAAATTGAGTCAACTTGGAAAAATCCATTGTGCATTTCATTGAAATTTACAATCTGGCAAAACTGGAAACCACTTGGTAAAGTACAGGTGAGTTTAAAAATTGGGATTGGTTTTGTGAAATTAAGGAGAGTTGGACAAATCGAGGAAACTTATCAAAATCTAGGGCAGTTGACAAAATTCGAATCCACTTGGAAAATGTGGGCAAGTTGTGATAATTGGGATTGGATTTGTGAAATCAAAAAAAGTTGACAAAATCTTGGGGAGTATGAAAAATTTGAAGTGACTTGGCAAATTTAGGAGAGATGTAAAGATTGGAATTGGTTTTGTGAAAATAAGGAGAGTTGGCCAAATTCATACTGACTTGCTACAATTCAAGCGAGATGTATATATTGGGATTATTTCTGTGAAATTATGGCTAGTTGGCAAAATTGGAAGTCAAATGGCAAAATGCAGGAGTTGTAACCCCCTCTGCCCCAAAGAGCAAAAATCTAGGTACGAATTTGATAGACATTATTTTCTCAGTTGGCAAAATTTGATTTTCAGGTTGAAATTTTTTCGATATCTCTCCCCCAACCACAATCCTTTGCTACATCCCTGGATGGCACTAGCTATTTTACAGCTTGGAGGGAACTTGGGCTCTGCCAATACCACATGGAGCCACTTTGGAATATGTCACAACAATGGCTGTCCTAGTAGGCAGCATCACAAAGCAAGCACTAGGTGAACATGTCACAGATACCTATTCTTTGTTAGTGTAGATCAAGGTCGAGTGTGTACCAGAACCGTCTGTTATTATTACTAGGATACACTCTATATAAAAGGTAAGATGAATTATTAAGTAATTTCACACTGAGTTTTCATATGATTTGTAGAAATAAAAGTATGTATAACCCCATGGCCGAGTGGTTAGCGCACTTGGCTACTGATCTAAGGGACCTGGGTTCGAGCCCCAGGTAAGGCATGGATGTATGTATCGTTTTTCTGCTGAGGTCCTGCCATCCTCTCAGACCTTCTACTGTGGCATATAAACTGACAGACTCCTCTCAGACCTCTGTGGCAAGCAGCTGCTTGAGGGGGTATTTATTTATTTATTTTTATAATTTGTCTTACAAAGTTTTTAAACTATAAAGTATCCTTGGATCATGAAACAAAAGAACTTAAATAGCTAAATGCTATTAAGATAAATCAGTGTCCATTAGGTGTATTTCTAATGTAAACTATGAATAATACATGCAGATATAAGAATTATGTAAATAGGTTTCTGAAGATAAGTTCCTAAGAAATTAATTTTATAAAAAATTTTGCTCCATATAGTTTGGATCAAACAATGTAATGCAGAGTTTTAACTACTTACATTTTTTGACGATATTAACATGTAACTATTTTTATACTGCAAACAATAACAAAATAATTATTCCGCATTAATTTCACAGGAAGGTAATATCTAAAATATAGAGAAATTAGGTGAAATGGTAAAAGGTTTCTCTGGAAAGTGGCTGAATATTTTTTTACACTGATTGCGAATCTGAAATTATTTTTTCATTCCATCTTTGATAGGAAAATTAGGCAAAAATTATTCGGCTCTTACACTATTTTTTTTCAGAGTAAGTTGTTATACGATTTTTCTCTGTTATCACTTACTCTATGCGATTTATCTGACTCACTGTACTAAATTCTTTGCTTATTCAGTACCTAGAGATTGGGCATGTATGTCATTACTTGATTTAGTGTTTACGATATATCTCAACTACTGTCCAACATTTATTTTCTGCATGGTATGCAATGGCAATGGGCAACGTCTCCTACAGGTAAGTAAACTCAATGGATTCAGAATAACTAACACATTTTACAAACACCGCGACATACATAAGTACACATGGGTTTCACCTGATGGGCTGCATAAGAATATGATTGATTACATATTAACAGCAAATGGGCTAGTTCTGCTAGGAATACCAGGGAATAAAGGGGAGCTGAAATTGGATCTGACCATTACCTTGTTAAAAGTGTGTTGCAACTTAAACTTAAAAAGTGTTGTGCTAGGGTTAAAAAATTTACTTTTAATACTGAAGCTCTGAAAGATCCAGTTATAGCCAAAGCTTACCATGATAGGGTACTTAGTCATTATGACAGTCATGGTTTGCTTACTACTGAAGTTGAGGAAGAATGGGATCATTTTAAACAGGCTTTTTTGGACACTAACAGTACTCTTTTAGGAAAAAAGGAGCAAAAGAAGCAAAATTATCTGAGTGATAAGGCACTTGAGCTTATTTCGGAAAGAAAGAACTGCAGGAATGCCCTTAATCAATACCCTACTAGTCCTAATAGAAAGCATTACAGAGACCTTAATAAACTTGTAAAGGATCAGTTAGCTGCTGATAAGAATCTTTGGCTTGATCGTTTGGCTGACAAAGCCGAGGAAGCAGTTAGACAGCACAACAGCAGAGAGCTGTACCAGATAGTTAATGTTTTGTGTGGTAGAAAACAGACAGGCATACAAGGATTGAAGGATAAACAAGGTAAGGTTATAGAAGGGGAGGATTCTGTCATGGCTAGGTGGGCTGAGCATTTCAGTGATGTTCTAAACAATGTAGTTCGTTCTACTCCCATTGTTTGCAATGATGATAGATGCATTGGTGGCTTTAATGTTGGCCCTATAACACAATCTGAAGTTATTTTGGCTGTTTCTAAACTTAAACTTCATAAATCCCCAGGGGTAGATGAAATTACTACGGAAATGTTTAGAGCTGGGAATGTTTCGGGTACCACTTGGATGACTGAAATTCTGAATATCTTTTATGATAAAGGCATGGTTCCTAAGGATTTTACCAGAGCTATTGTTATCCCTATTTTCAAAAAAGGTGATCGCAGTTCTTGTGATAACTATAGGGGTATCAGCCTACTCTCTGTTCCAGGGAAAGTTCTTTCCACGATTGTGCTTAACAGAATTAAGAATCTGGTTGACAGGCAATTGCGTGATGAGCAATGTGGATTCAGAAGTAGTAGGGGATGTGTGGATCAGATATTTTCACTTAGGCAGATTCTTGAGAAATGTTTAGTTTCAGAAACCTTTGGTTGCTAGCTTTGTTGATTTCAAAAAGGCTTTCGACTCTGTTGATCGTCATAATTTGTGGTTGATTGTGAGATCATATGGTATACCAGACAAGTTAGTTAACATTATGAAAGCTCTCTATAATAACACTGAGTCGTGTGTGAGAGTTGGTAAGGCTTGTAACAATTGGTTTAGCATTACTTCTGGTGTTCGACAAGGGTGCATTTTGTCTCCTTTTCTCTTCAGCTTGGTTATTGATTATGTTATGCGAAATTCACTTCAAGGGAAAGATTTTGGCCTTAAATGGGCTGGAGATACGAAAATTTCTGATTTAGATTATGCTGATGATTTAGCCCTTTTGGCAAATGATGTTGATGAGATGAACTCTTTCATTCGAACTGTTGATGAGACTGGTAGTAGAGTAGGTTTGGTTATAAACAGAGAGAAAACTAAAGTGATGAAAATTGGTCAGGCAGGCTGTGATTCAGTTAATCTGAATGGTTGCAGTCTTGAGCAGGTGTCACAGTTTAATTATCTTGGGAGCTATGTAGCAGATAATGGTGATGTGCGGCATGAGATTAACATACGAATAGGGATTGCTGCCGGGACTCTTAAGAATCTATGGAGAGTGTGGAGAAATAGGCGTATGCACCTAAAGACTAAAATTAGACTGTATAACAGTTTGGTTCTTTCTAGGGTTAGTATAGTAGTGAAACTTGGATGCTTTGTAAACATGATAACAGGAAACTAGATGCTTTTGATTCCAGATGCTTACGCAGTATCTTGGGCATTAGGTGGTTCAACTTTGTAACTAATGATGAGATTAGGCAAAGGAGTTTGCAACCTCCTTTAAGCAGCATATTGTGCAGAGAGAGACTCCATTGGTTTGTCCATGTTGCCCGTATGAATAATTATAGATTGGAGAATAGGGTTATGAACAGTGTGCCTAAAGGCCTCAGAAAGAAGGGGAGACCTAGGATGCGGTGGGCAGACAATGTCAAACAGGACCTTGTTAGAATTGGTGTGCAGTGGCCAGATGCAGTAGATGTAGCTCATCAAATAAATACCCCCTCAAGCAGCTGCTTGCCACAGAGATCTAACCGGAGCCTGTCAGTTTATATGCCATAGTAGGTCTGAGAGGATGGCAGGGCCTAAGCAGAAAAATGACACATACATCCATGCCTTATACGAGGCTTGAACCCAGGTCCCTTAGATCAGTAGCCAAGCATGCTAACCACTCAGCCATAGGACCGCATTATCTTATATATAATGAACCATTTCTGATTTCTAGGAAAGCACATATATTTCTTCATCTAGTTCAAAGTACACTGCTGACCATTAAAAGTGCAACACCAGGAAAGACAAGAGATATCAAAGCCATATTTAATGAATATATAGCTTATGTTACAAGGATCAAATGAATACAAATACAACTCGGTTAGACTTTTGGAACATGGTGGCTATCCAGGAATTGTTGGACGATGCATGCCACATGTGGTCAGGCATTGTCCTGTTGGTAAATGGCACCAGAGAGCTCCTGAGGTATGACCACAGGCTCGAACACCTCAGTGATGTATGCTGGCTTTTAAAGTACCAGTAATGTGTACGAGGCACATGCATGAGTGGAGTCCAATGGCACCCAGTACCATAACACCAAAGGCCGGACATGAATGGCACTGCATCATGCATGTCTCACTGAGCCTATCGCAGCGGTACTGCCAGATACGGATTTGTCCATCACTGTGCTGCATACTGAAGTGGGATATGTCTGAAAAGACAATGCAATTCCATTCGCACATCCATGCGTGACGTTCTTGGCACCATTGCAGTCGCATACACCTGTGTTGTAGAGTCAATGGTAGCCAAAGCAATGGCCACCTAGCAAAGATGCCCCATGCTGCAGACGATGTTGAACCGTACATGCAGACACTGGTTGATGTGCAACACACCCTACCGGTTGAGCTAAGATGTTTGATGTGGCTGTACGATCATTCAAAGCCAAGCACAAGGGATGTCTGTCCTCTTGTTCGTTTGTGTGACAGGGCCATTGATAACCCTCATGTCGATGAGTTCGTTCCTCTTCTACCCACTGACACATATTCTCATCACTGTGGCAGCATTCCGTCCAACACAAGCACCGATGTCTCAGTACAATAATCCACTTTCCTGTAATCCCACAATTCTCCCTCGATCAAAGTCGGAAACCTGGTCATATGGATGCTGTGTTCTTCGATGGGGCATACTTGATCCTTTAGTGCACAAGAACTGCGAGCAAACACAATTCCAGTGCTTTACACCAGCTCTTTGTAATCTCCTCTTATACCACTTCCAGGGGGCGTTACTGTCACACGTGTGTATGTGATGCACTTTGAATCATTTACATGTTCTCCCATGGGCTATCCATCTTGCATATTTCGAGACAATCTGATCAGTTCTTCCTGGTGTTGCACTTTTAATGGCCAGCAGTGTATATGATAAAAATGTATCACTGAATTTGCTCATTTTGTGTTCTATTCACTAACTTTTATTTCCATCACTCATAGAAAAGTTAATGTGTATTTTAAAGTTATTTGAATATACACCCAATTCTGTTTTTAAACGGATTTTTTTTACATGATTTTGATTTATATGAAACATGGTTTAGAAAAAAATTCCAATTCTCTTTCTACATGATTTATTTTGATCTAACACGGTTCAAACGGTGCCTTTTTTATTATTAGTTATTCTCACATCATTACTTACCTTGTAGATGTTTCCTATTGCCACTGCAACTACCAATACCAAAAGAACTTATCCCTCCTACACAAAGATGGCTCAGTTGGTAGTGCACCAAGACTCACAATTTACATTTTCCAGGTTCAAATCCCAACTGTCAGAATGTTGAGATTTATCTCTAACTGTCACCCCACTTTAGTAAGAAAGGGAACACCAATGGGCTTGAAAAAGCTGCCATTCATCATATGGGATGTTAAGCCCTGTGTGTAGGAGAGTCATACCCTATACTTGTTAAGGAACATGCTATTTTATTATAGAAAACCTTGCTATTATAGATAAAGCAGACAACTGTCTCCTAATAACTGTTCAAAGTTTCTTCTACCTTCCCGTCTTTTCTTAGCCATTGAGCCCATTGTCTTAAAAAAAGTGCTGCTCAGGGGTAAACTAACCCATTCTACCCTGTAGAAAGGTCAATCAGCATTAATTTAGACTTGAAGTCACCTAGCATAAGGGAACAAAAGAACTGTAGTTTGAATCATTGCAAACTTTTGATAATACAATTTAAACCTCATGATAGTCACTTTAAAATTCAATGTCTATATACATAATATTTGCTTTCTTGATAGAATTAAAAATTTCCTAAATTCAAAATACCTGTAAAGTCTTTTTTTCTTATTCTCCTCAGGATGATGGATAAAAACAGAAAACAACCAGGTCTTTATATCTAGTTTTAAATTTTGCTGCAAGAAAGCTTTCAGTAATGCAATCATATTAGGATGACCAGATTTAAGGGAAAAGATCTGAGGACATTTGAAAATTCAATTTGAAGGATTGACTGGACATCCCCATTTTCTGGGGAAGTCTTGTCACTCTAACAGCTTGCAATTGATGACTTTTATTTTAAAATTCTAGCCATAATTTTTCAGTCAACTGCATTAATGACCAAAAATTTTTATATCACTATTATTATTAAAAGATCTGCTTGAGCTGTGCAGTTAATTTAATATATCTAAAAACAAATTCTGAGGATATTCATTTGCCAGGGACCTTTTCATCCAGAGACTGTCCCCAGAAAACAGGGGTATCTGGGAACCCTAATCATATCCTAGAAGAGCATCAGTCACCTATCTGCTGAGAAACAGATCCACCTTGTGGATGCTTTCAACCCTTCCTTCCTTTAAAAAAGATATTCAAGATTATTTTTTAGTATCTGACCTTTACATCCATCTCTTCCAAGCATCAAGAGAATAATCTGTAAAGTCTCACATGCCATATACCTGAGGGAAGAAACTATTAGTGGTATTTTTAAAGAAATTTTGTTTATTGAGAGAGGTAGTATTGGCAAGATCAAATAGCTCCCTAACTACAGGCATGGGGCAAAGACTTGTTACCCCGACAACTAGTCTTAAGCCAGCCATGCTGGTAAGAACTTCCCCTATTGTAGTTCGAATCATTGCAAAGTTTTCGAAAATGCAATTTAAATACTCACGATCAGGTAACTTTCAATTCCAAAATTCAAAACCCAATCGAAATGTTACTACTTATTCTAGCACTGGCTTCGCACTATTCTAACAAAGCTTTTTTTCCATACTATCATATAGATTCAAACCATTTACATAGGAGAAAGCGCATATCTATGTTACTTAATGCTCCAAACGAAATTACCACACCTACCTTTTATTTACTATTAATAGATCGTTATAATTTTAATAAAAAATTATCATTTCACAATACATTACAATATACTAAACACTGATTCACATCTGTAGCTGTAAATAAGATGTTGCCAATATTTCTTTGTAAAAATCAACCGGTGGACAAATGGCATTTTTGCGCAATAGTGAGCGCAAAGAATAAAACAAAGCCATGAGACAAACCGTATGGACAAATCCATGAACAAACCACGTTGTCTGCGTAGTTTGATTTTTTATGCTCTCCGTGTTCGAATATTAAATTAATAAGCTATTTTTGTACTTGAAGCCTTTATGGAAAAATTCGTCTAATTTCATCTATCTTTTTGTATTTATGGCCGAGTGGTTAGCGCGCTTGGCTACTGATCTACGGGACCTGACTTCGACACCCGGATAAGGCATGGATGTATGTGTCGTTTTTCTGCTGCGGTTCTGCCATCCTCTCAGACCTTCTACTATGGCATATAAACTGACAGGCTCCTATCAGACTTCTGTGGCAAGCAGCTGCTTGAGGGGGTATTTATTTATTTATTTTATGTCAGATATATCAGTAAGCTACATCATCATCATCATCCTCAAGCAGCCATCGGCTATGGAGGTCCAACCAGACCGCGCAGTTTAATTCTCCAAGCAAGTCTGTCCTGAGCTACATCTGCTGCATCCGGCCACTGTACACCAATTCTAACAAGGTCCTGTTTGACATTGTCTGCCCACCGCATCCTAGGTCTCCCCCTCCTTCTGAGGCCTTTAGGCACACTGTTCATAACCCTATTCGCCAATCTATAATTATCCATATGGGCAACATGGCCAAACCAGCGGAGTCTCTCTCTGCACAATATGCTGTTTAAAAGAGGTTGCAGACTCCTTTGCCTAACCTCATCATTAGTTACAAAGTTAAACTACCTAATACCCAAGATACTACGTAAGCATCTAGAACCAAATGCATCTAGTTTCTTGTTATCTTGTTTACACAGCGTCCAAGTTTCACTACCATAACTAACCCTAGAAAGAACCAAACTATTATACAGTCTAATTTTAGTCTTTAGGTGTATACGCCTATTTCTCCACAATCTCCATAGATTCTTAAAAGTCCCGGCAGCAATACCTATTCGTCTGTTAATCTAATGCCGCACATCACCAGTATCAGTTACATTGCTCCCAAGGTAATAAACTGTGACACCTGCTCAAGACTACAACCATTCAGATTAACTGAATCACAACCTGCCTGACCAATTTTCATCACTTTAGTTTTCTCTCTGTTTATAACCAAACCTACTCTACTACCAGTCTCATCAACAGCTCGAATGAAAAAGTTCATCTCATCAACATCATTTGCCCAAAGGGCTAAATCATCAGCATAACCTAAATTAGAAATTTTCGTATCTCAAGCCCATTTAAGGCCAAAATCTTTCCCTTGAAGTGAATTTCGCATAACATAATCAATAACCAAGCTAAAGAGAAAAGGAGACAAAATGCACCCTTGTCGAACACCAGAAGTAATGCTAAACCAATTGTTACAAGACTTACCAACTCTCACACATGACTCAGTGTTATTATAGAGAGCTTTCATTATGTTAACTAACTTGTCTGGTATACCATATGATCTCACAATCAACCACAAATTATGACGATCAACAGAGTCGAAAGCCTTTTTGAAATCAACAAAGCTAGCAACCAAAGGTTTCTGAAACTCTAAACATTTCTCAAGAATCTGCCTAAGTGAAAATATCTGATCCACACATCCCCTACCACTTCTGAATCCACATTGCTCATCACGCAATTGCCTGTCAACCAGATTCTTAATTCTATTAAGCACAATCATGGAAAGAACTTTAACTGGAACAGAGAGTAGGCTGATACCCCTATAGTTATCACAAGAACTGCGATCACCGTTTTTGAAAATAGGGATAATAATAGCTCTGGTAAAATCGTTAGGAACCATGCCTTTATCATAAAAGTTATTCAAAATTTCAGTCATCCAAGTGGTAACCGAAACATTCCCAGCTCTAAGCATTTCTGTAGTAATTTCATCTACCCCTGGGGATTTATGAAGTTTAAGTTTAGAAATAGCCAAAATAACTTCATATTGTGTTATAGGGCAAACATTAAAGCTGCCAATGCATCTATCATCAATACAAACAATGGAAGTAGAACTAACCACATTGTTTAGAACATCAGTGAAATGCTCAGCCCACCTAGCCATGACAGAATCCTCACCTTCTATAACCTTACCATGTTTATCCTGCAATCCTTGAATGCCTGTCCGTTTTCTACCACATAGAACATTAACTATCTGGTACAGCTCTCTGCTGTTGTGCTGCCTAACTGCTTCCTCAGCTTTGTCAGCCAAACCATCAAGCCAAAGATTCTTATCAGTAGCTAACTGATCTTTTACACGTTTATTACGTTCTCTGTAATGCTTTCTATTAGGACTAGTCGGGTATTGATTAAGGGCATTCCTGCAGTTCTTTCTTTCCGAAATAAGCTCAAGTGCCTTATCACTCAGATAATTTTGCCTCTTCTGCTCCTTTTTTCCTAAAAGAGTACTGTTAGTTTCGAAAAAAGCCTGTTTAAAATAGCCCCATTCTTCCTCAACTACAGTATTAAGCAAACCAAGACTGGCATAATGACTTAGTAACCTATCATGGTAAGCTTTAGCTATAACTTGGTCTTTCAGAGCTTCAGTATTAAAGGTAAATGTTTTAACCCTAGCACAACACTTTTTAAGTTTAAGTTGTAAGACACTTTTAACAAGGTAATGGTCAGATCCAATTTCAGCTCCCCTATATGCCCTGTTATTTCTATCAGAACTAGCCCATTTGCTGTTAATTAATATATAATCAATCATATTCGTAGGCAGCCCATAAGGTGGAACCCATGTGTATTTATGTATGTCGCAGTGTTTGTAATATGTATTAGTTATTCTGACACCATTGAGTTTACTTACCTGCAGGAGACGTTGCCCATTGCCATTGCAGCTACCAATACCAAAAGGGCCTATCACCCCTCCCCAAAGATCAGAGTCAGTACCAACTTTGGCATTGAAGTCACCTAGAACAAGGGTAATATCTCCTTTCTTGATGGAATTCAAAATATCCTGAAGTTGTCCATAAAACCTATCCTTCTCATCCTCATCAGAATCCTCAGTGGGGACATAACTGCAGATAACATTCAAGTCTTTAATGCTTGTCTGAAATTTTGTTGTAAGAAACCTTTCATTAATGCACTCATATCCTAGAAGAGCATCATTAGCATGTCTGCTGAGCAGCAGACTCACGCCTTGGTGATGCTTTCTGTCCTCCCTCCCTGTAAAGAGAAAAGTTTTTTTTAAGTGTCTCACCTTTACCTGTCCATCTGGTCTCTTGCAAGCCTAGAATATCTAGGTTATAGCGCTGGAATTCCTGCATGAGGACATCAAGAGAATAATCTCTATGTAATGTCCTCACGTTCCACGTTCCTGCAGAGAGAAAATGATTAGTAGGATTTTTAAAGAAATTAGGTTTATTGAGATTGGTAGGGCCAACACTATCAAACAGCCCCCTGATCGCAGGCATGGGGCAAAGACCTGTTCCTCCTCTGCTAAAGGCTGAAGTCAACGATGCTGGTAAGAACTTCAGGCACCACCTTTTCAAGTGGACTTTTTCAAGAGCCACATGGCCTGCCTGAGACACATTACTCCAGTTTAGGCTTGACGATGCCCAACTAGCAAAGTAAGGTTCAGGTACCTGCGATGGCCTCTGATTAGGATTATCCACCAGCTGATATAAGGTATCCCATGCCTCTGTTCACTTAAAGCTGGCAACCCAGAAGCAAACAGAAAACAAAGCGGCAGACTCTCCCTCAACAGAGACCCACCAGTGCAGCAAGTCCAGGATCAATAATCAAGCTCAAATCGAAAAACAATTCCAGTCTAGTAGGTATAAATGGTCAGCACCAGGACCCTGTGAAGTTGACCACTCCTCAGCAGGGTTGAAAAAAAAAGAAAAAAGTGGCCATAGATGACCAGATCAGTAGGCCATACTGAACTGGCAGCCCTCCCCTTCCGTTCCCTTCCAAAAGAGAATATCTCTTTTGAAAGGTACTAACGGCCTGCACCACGAGAAGGCGGGGTCGGACATTAGGTGCTAGACCTGGCCGGTTCTGTGCATCATCACTAGGGATTGGTGCACAGCTCTCCTTCCAGTTTACGCCTAGCTACCATATACAGGATGTAGAAAAAGCACAGAATTTATCTGATTGCAAAACAACTTCTTCCAGTCAGGATAGATAACATAACGAATAAAAGGAGGGCTGCAAAGAAGAAAGCCTTTTCAATTTTGGTATTGCGAAAAGAAGCAGTAGCATTTTAACGTTTAACTTAAAAGCAGTGGCATTTCATGTTGTTTACGTTACACGTTTGATATTTCTATTACTGTAGCTATAATGCGGATAAAGATTTTGATAGCAGCAATGAAAAAAAGATATCGAATTTAGAGCATTTAAATTTATATAAAATTTTCACAGTGGAAATCTTTTATATAAAAAATAAAAATAAATAAATACCCCCTCAAGCAGCTGCTTGCCACAGAGGTCTGACAGGAGCCTGTCAGTTTATATGCCACAGTAGGAGATCTGAGAGGAAACTGCTCATTATCATTCAGATACCCTAGCTGGAATTTATGTTAAATATAGGAGTTTCCGTAGTGATTTTGAAGCCGGGCGAAAATAGCAGGGACTATTAAATTGGAGCTAAAACACTTAACAAAGAGTGAAAGTCAAAACCAGCGTTTCCTTTTAAACTAATTACAGTGAGACCTGAAAAATTTATAATATCCCCTCAAGCAGCTGCTTGCCACAGAGGTCTGACAAGAGCTTGTCAGCTTATACGCCATAGCAGAAGGTCTGTGAGAATGACGAGACCTCAACAAAAACACAACAAACATCCATGCCTTACCCGGGATCGAACCCAGGTCTCTTTGATAGCTAGCCAAGCAGGCTAAACACTCGGCCATGGGACGGCTTAACAACAAAAATAGGATATGTGAGCAGAAAAAGATATCAAAGACTGGATTTTGAAGCTAAAAATATATTACCAAACTGTGTTAACTTGTTCATAAAAATCGCCACTTACATCATACTACGAAGCAATAATCAGTGTAGTGGCATGTCGGATCCACCCACAAAATCCTGTAAAATAGTAGAGGGGACTGGAGAGGACATACGGTATTTTCTGTCCACAGAGTTCTACAAATAGTAGAGACCATTGGCACCGAGTAGGGGAGGGCTAGAAGCTCAGGCCCCTCTGAAAAAATTCTATCATATATCTAACAGACAAAATAAATATGTCTGGTATCCTGTTATTGTATGTGAGCTGAGAATTTAAAAACACGACACCAGTGGTAGAGACCTTTCTACCAACAGTACTGGGGGTGGAGGTGGCACAGTCACTAGAACTAGAAGATTGTAATCTTTAGTTGCTAGGTTCGAACCTCACCTGGGCCAGAGTTGAGATTTATCTCCTCTAAACTCCAACCTTGCCCTAGATGAGAAAGGGGACACCACTGGGCTTCAAAAAGCTGCTGTCCATTGCGTAAGACATAAACATTTAGTGTGTGTAAAAGAATCATACTTTGTACATGTTAAAGAATATGCTGGATTACTGAGTTCTATATTACTAGAATTAGATCTGGCCACCATTCACAACGAAGCAGAACCAACGATCTAGAGGAATGCATAGACCATATGGTGGAAGCCAAAGGAAACAAATTTGATCCCGGAGTTTCAGTGATGGCTTGCCTTCCATCAACGAATATAATTTATAATGTAGGATATATTAAAATTATTACGAACTTTATTTGATTTTTATAAAGCAACAGCACTATATGCATTTTGCAGATAAATTTCGGTACATTTCTTGTAGAAATACTTTTCTAAATTTTTACTTTTATTAAAAAATTTTACCCCGATTACTATTATTGAAATAATATTCATATCCTGCAGATGTCAATGTCATGCAGTGCTTTTAAACCTTTGTCTATCACGCTCTGTTCTGTAACATGAATGGGTTTGACTTCGGTTTTGCATTCACTTTTGTTTTTAAACACAGTTATTTAACCCCACTTAAGATTAGTCAACAAATTACATATCAAATGAAAGCTACGCAGTTTTTTTCCCCCATAAAATAGGGATTGATTGTAGAATTATATCTAGTGCAGTAGGTAAGGATAATAAGGACAAAAAAAAATTTTAACTGACAACTTGGTATGACAGACCCATGATATATTTCTTAATTTTAAACACCTGTATATTGTTTTTAATGAGGCTTTTTACTAATTTTAAACATACTCTTATCTATTTTTAAGATCTATTTTAAGCTATAAATAGCAGTCTTTTTTTTTTTCCTTTCAATAGCCAATATTTCACAGTTTTATATTTGTGAACAGGTCCTGATCTGGAAAAAAATGGAAAGAGACTGGATTTTCAATGCAGTTTAACATTTCACCCTCCGTTTAACTGTTCTTTAAACATTTCTTGAAAACTGCGTTGAATTTAAGTAAGTTTCATAATTTTTTGGTTCTATTACCCTTAATAGCATTCTAAAGGGGGGAGACTAGATCCAGCCTTGCTTGTGTATGACATTAAGCCATATTTAAATACCAGACAAGAAAGAAATCTACTATATATCTAAATATCTGAGAGGGTCTGCATGTCTTTTTTCTTGATCTTTTTTTCTGTTTCTGTGTTTTCGGAATTGACAAAATTTCTCACCCTCCCAAAAATTCTAACCCTCCAAAATTTCTCACCCTCCCTTAAAAAGTGATAGGAACTGTTTCTAAAGGGTAATAAGAGTTAGAACAGCCAAATTTAGTATGTAGCTTCCTTTAAGGGTAGCTTAGAAAATATAAGTGTTAGGAGAATTCATTCCTCCCCCCCCCCCCCGAAAAAAAATCCCAAGTGAAAAGAAAATTCATTCCCAAAAAAATGCTCACATCTAAAAACGAATGGTAGGAACTGCTTCTAAAAGATAAGAGTTTGAACCACCAAATTTAGTATACAACTTCCTGAAACCGCAAATTAAAGTACTGAAAAAATTTGGCCCTCAAATAATAAATCCCCGGAAGTTCTTTTTTTTTTCTTCTTTAGAAAAAACGGGAATGATTTCTCTTAAATATTTTAAACTTAATTAAACCTAAGAGATATGGCAAAAAAAAAAAAGAAGTAAGAGCTATGATAATCGAGTTTGGTATATAACTTCCAGTCCTAGCAGGTTAAAAAAACAAGTATTAAATCCCCCCATCTTTCTCACCTTTCCCCAAAAACGTCCCCTCCCTATTCACCCAGGTAAACAGGGGCATAGCGAAGGACTATGGTTGTGGAGGGAGAGATATCAAAAATTTTTCAACTCGAAAAAACTCTGTCTGGTTGGTACCTAGATTTTCGCTCCGTGGTGGTGGGGCAATTTTCACAACTCTCCTGCATTTTGACATTTGACTTCCAATTTTGCCAACTAGCCATAATTTCGCAGAAATAATCCCAATATTTACATCTCGCCTGAATTGTAGCAAATCAGTGTGAATTTTCCCAACTCCCCTAGATTTGGCCAACTCTCTTTAATTTCACAAACTCAATCGCAATTATCACAATTCGCCTGTATTTTCCAAGTGATTCGAATTTTGCCAACTGCCCTACATTTTGTTAAGTTTCCTCAATTTTCCAACCCTCCTTAATTTCAATTTTTTTTATCACAAATCAAATCCCAATTTTCACAACTTGCCTATATTTTACCAAGTGTATTCGAATTTTACCAACTCTCCTAGATTTTGCCAACCCACTCTAATTTTACAGAAAAAAATCCCAATTTTTACATCTCACCTGAATTTTGCCAAGTCACTCCGAATTAAACTCTCCAAGATTTTGCCAAGTTGTCCCGATTTTGCGAACTCACCTGTATTTAACTAAGTGGCTTCGAATTTTGTCAACTGCTCTAGATTTTACCTTCTCTCCATTTTTCCAAACTGCCCTAAATTTTCCAACTTGCCTCGATTTTGACAATTCCCCTTAATTTTACATAAAAAAGATTATAAATTTTCACAACTCACCTAGATTTTACGTTGTTGCTTCGAATTTTGCCAACTCCGAGTTACTTTGGGGAGAGCCTCCCCCGAATCCCCTATAGCTACGTCCCTGCACGTAAATATAATGAATTTCTCCTAAACATTAAAAGGTCATCAAATTTAATATAGAGCTTCCTCTTATCCTTATTGTAAGCAATAAGGATTCCACCCCCCAACCTTTCATCAACTTCCCAGGGTACAAAAAAAAAAGGCCTTCTACCTAAAAGAATTTTTCCTAAACGGTAAGAGTCACCGAATTTGATACATACAGCTTTCTCTCATCATGGCTCTAATACAGTGTCTCGCAAACTTCTTTACTCTGCGGCACACTGAATCTAATTTTTTTTCCACGGCACACTGAATCTAATTTTTTTTTCCGCGGCACACCTAAAAAAGAATAAATGCAAACTCTATATAATCGTCATTATATTTGCGCTTTTTGTTGAAGTCATCAGCCTGGTTTTACTTGAAGATTTGCTCTCGTTCTTTGTGTTTGTTTTAAATATAATGTCCGGTGTTTGTTTTAAATAACTCGGTGTTTGTTTTAAATATTTGTCCATTCTATGGCTTGAAAGAATCAAAAATTAATACCAAAATTTGGAAAAAGCTTGATAAATACTTACAAGATCCCAGTTGATAAAATCTGAAAGATTTTTATTAAAGCACGTCGATAACACAAGTCAAGTCAAAATGAAATCTTTGGAATATCTAGTGTCAATTTGAAAATCTCTCGCGGCACACAGTTTGCGAGACACTGGTCTAATACATGATCTGGGGAAACCTTTCAGAATGCTAAGAATGTTAACAGGGGGAAAAAAATGTAAACTTATCTATATTTTATGCATTTTTTAAGAATTTTTTTAAAACCCTGTAAAATGGAAGGGAAACAGTTATAATTCATTGGAAATCTAGTTTCTTGCCTTTTTTTACATTTTTCCTACTTGATTGAGATTTTTGAGGTCCTCCTCGTTTGTTTTCTAGATCCGGGTCTACCACAAAAATTTCAAAATTCTGGCACAAACAGATCATTTGAAATATTTGTTGAAATGTTTGCCATATCCACCGTTAGGGTGTATTAAACTTTTGAGATATTTTATAAATGTAATATTTCACCAATACTTATCCAACACGCTAAAATAAATTTTATTTATTACTAAAAACAAAAGAGTTGACCTAAGTGCCGGTTAAACGAGTGTCGAAAAAATGAGGTGATATCCATATTTTTCACCTTTTTTTTGCTTAAAAAAAATCAGTTATTTTTGTAATAATAAACAAAAATGGGAGATATTAAAACATATCAGATATCTCTAAACATACCCATGATTTAGTTTCGGTAGGTGGGAAGGATCCCAGAATTATTATTGCTATTATTATTATGTTTTTGGGGGGTGGGAGTGGGGAGGGGTTCAGTTTGGGGGATTCGGGGTGACTCCGAGAATTTATAATTTATTTTCGGGAGGAAGGGGGTTGAGAACAAGACTGAGGAAGGGTTTCCCAAATGCTAAAATATTCCACCGAACAGGGAAGGTTAAATAATATTCTATACGGAATAAAATTTTATAGTTTTTTTTTAATCTATTTTTAGTGTCAGATATAAAATAGATCATAAAGCAAAATTATACAAATACAACTGTTTTGGATTTTAAAATAGAAAAGTTTTGAGATTTCGTATAAGATGACAGGATATTTTTTTTTGGGGGGAGGGGGTGTAAGAACCGAGATAACGTCCCTGTGCCCAAATAGTTACACTGATGACAAACTGGGTCTGTGACATCTATTCATTACAATTATGTGTTGTGTTAAGTAACTAATAGGCGAATCTGAGCGAAATTCTATTAAGTTATATTTTTGAGGTTATCTAATAGCGCTCTGCAAAATAAAAAGAATGAATAAACATAATAATTTTTTTATTAGTATATTAAGCCGTCCCGTGGTCGAGTGGTTAGCATGCTTGGCTACTGATCTGTGGGACCTGGGTTCGAGCCCTGTGTAAGGCATGGATGTATGTGCAGTTTTACTGCTGAGGTCCTGCCATCCTCTCAGACCTTCTACTATGGCATATAAACTGGCATGCTCCTGTCAGACCTCTATGGCAAGCAGCTGCTTGAGGGGGTATTTATTTATTTTTTTTATTTATTACATATAGTGACAGATTAAGAAAATTAGTTACCAAACGTGTGCTAGAAAACCTAAAGCAGTTTCATCAATTAAAATTGTCTAAAAATTTTTATTCAAAATAAAAGTGATTAAACACTTTTATTTCTATATCTAGAACGATTGGATAGTGTGAAAAACGGCTTAAAAAGTAGTTAAATGTTTAGGGGAAAAAAAAGATTCCTGATACAAAGTAAAATAAAATTTCGTTTTCTTTCGTAAATAAGATTTAATTTCGAAATTGAACTGTCAGATATTGAATATTACATGAAAATATCTCTATGACATATTGAACTGATAGGCATGTGTCTGACTTCTGGCAAGCTGCTGCTTCAGGTTTCTTTTAAAATTTTTTTTAAGAATAAAAATAAGAAAAAACTTGTATTAAATATTTTTGAAAGGCATCTTTACTTCTAGATAATTCTGAGAATAATTATTTAGTTGAGTGTTTATTTTTGGTGAAAATTAAATTACCAACGCGTGTAAAGCCAATGCTAGGCAATAGCGGCTGCTTGCGTTACTCCCTACCCTTTACATGACCGCTGGTCGTTCAAGTTGCCTCAACTTTCCAAACCGATCGCGCACATGGAGGTAGGAAGAGGAGCAGGAGCAATATGGCGACGCTCGGTTACAGTTTTCAAGCGATAGGGCGCCTCCCCCTCTTCCTACCTCCATTTGCGCAACCGGTTTGAATAGTTGAGGCAACTTGAACGACCAGCAGTCATGTAAAGGGTAGGCAGTACCATAGTGATGAGTTTGTTTGTACAGTCGTTACTTGCATCACACAGTATAAACGTGTTCTGCCAAGATAGAACTCTTAATTTTTTCAGTTAAATTTATTTAATATACCTTTTTTAAGCAAAATTAACTGCAATTCATGATTAAGATATTCTATTCACTCCTGCCATTCAAAGCATCAGCCACACACTCAACAGTTAACACCCCTCTAGTTAAAGTAGCCCTCAGATCTTTTTAATTGGTTCAAGTTGATGGCTGGTGCCCCGTCCCTTGCTATGGTTCTGTAGCTTCGACTGGCTTGATGTGCGAGAATACAAGCATTTTCTTTTTAAAAAAAAAAACTTCGGCAATACATAGAAAATTGTCGAAATAATCACAGAGTTATACACAGGAAGCACAAATGGTTACAATAAATATAAATCTTAATTTCTTCAAATAAGTAAGTTGAATCTCCTGTATTAATCCCGTAATTAACTTTGTAGTTCAAGATTAGGAATAGTTTTAGTCTTCCTGCCAGTTGAAGCAATCGTGGACTATATCTTTACCAAACTTTTGGTTTCCTATATATTACGTTTAAAACATTACATAAAATTTGTTTTTACATTTTATGTAAAAACGTTACATAAAACAAAATTCCATGAAATATAGACGATTTATTTGTTATCTCAATAAGTTTTTCAGTGGCTTTTACTTATACTATATGTATTATTTTCCTTTGCTGATAACCCTCTAGTAGTCTAAATCTGCATCAATATTTTTAGAGAGGTAAACTCTTTTATTCTACTCCCAGGTTAAAAAAATTCGGTTGTTCCTTAGAATGAGTCATAGTTATATATATCATTTCGGGAAAAAAATGTTTAGATTTCAATATACTGGACGTTAAGTTTAAATGCACCTCCCACTTTTATATCTTTAGTAGTTGGTAACTCTAATACTTATACAATGGAGTGCAGTATTAATCACAAATAAAATTGATTTTTATGCAGGATTATATTCCTTACGAATGAAGTTTAGCTGATATCTAAGTGGTTTTCTCTATAAAACTGATTGCAACAATATTACTATGTATTTGAAAAAAGATATTTACGAGGGAGAAAAAAAATTTTGAAACAATTAGTTTGTTTAAAGAAATTACTAACAAAGTATTCAGAAAAATTAACTTTAATGAAAGATCCGTTTGCACCATATATGCTAATTTATTATCTTGGCGCTTTAAAACTACAAGTTTAAGAAAAAGTAAAACCAAAACCATTTTATTACACTACGTTACCGACTGCACCAAAAAAGTTCTATGGAAGTTAACAAGTAACTAACGACAGGTTAGATAGCTTTAGGTATGAATTTATAATGTTTTAAAACATTTTTAAATATTATCCAAATTTTCATGAAACCTGAAAGCAATGAAGTTAATAGTGAGAATTTATTAAATTAAGACTGCAGTGTCTAAAAACATGATTAACAATGTAATTAACGACAAATTTTACCTACTTTTCGTTATATCGTCTCACTGCCAAACTATTAACCATTTATAACACGCATGCGCACATTAATTTCTGATTGAAATGTTTTTTTTTTTTTCAAGATTTCTATTCCATGGCTAATGTAATGGAAGTTTTTACCTTATTTATACCTTAATACATATACAGGGTGTCTCAAAAATATAGGTACACACTTTTAGGAGAGGTACATAACATCTAAAGGAATGAGAATTGCATAGGAACCCATAACCAGAAACGTCATGGGAAAGTGGTAGCAGAGGTACAAGATCTGAAAAGACACAAGACGGTGATTAATGGGAAAACATTTATTGGACATAATTATTACAAATGGCGTACTAGATGATACATTTCATAACGTTACAGCAGACGCTCGAAGTTTCCACCATGAGATGTGATGCATGCATGACACCGACGGAGCATTGATTGTCGGACATGGACGAACACACCTGGAGTTTCTTTGATAGTAGCAGCAGCGCAGACGAGCCTTGCCTCGAGATCCATGTCAGACTCCACAGGCCATTCATACACGGTAGCTTTGAGGGCCCCCCACAGAAAGAAATCAACGCTCATTAAATCAGGTGAGCGCGAGGGCCAGGCAACTGGTCCAGCACGCCCAATCCATCGATGCCCAAAAGACATGTTCAAATGTGCATGAACACATCTTCCATAATGGGGAGGTGCCCCATCATGTTGAAACCATATGCTGCCTCACATTTGCTGGAACATGGGCAAGTAAGCCTGGTAGAACCTGTTCCAGAAAGATCAGATACTTCGCGGAGGTCATGCGGATGGTAAAAGGTATGGCCCAACTAAGCAGTCGCCGAACAAACCTGCCCACACATTTACTGTGAAACGATGTTGTGCCGCATGGGTGTGCACACCGTGGGAGTTCTCATGAGCCCACAAATGCGCATTGTGCTGATTGAATACGCCATCCCAAATGAAACTGGCTTCATCAGTAAACAAAACATAAGCTGGGAAATTCACATCTTGGGCATTTTCTTGGAGATACCACTGCGAAAAACGCACACATGCAGGAAATCTGCGAGGAGAAGTAACTGAACCCTTTGGAGATGAAAGGGGTGTAAGGACTCGCCGTGCAAAACACTCTGTACACTGCAACGAGACACTCCAAAGGAGAGGCAACGGCATGTGTGCTGGTACTAGGATTAGTCTTCATGGCATCCAACACACTTTCTTCTATGGCGGGAGTAAGCGTCGATTGTGGCCTGCCCTCACTTCTGCTACCTCTTAATGACCCATAATCGCACAAATTTTGATGCGCACGCGCAAACAAACGGTGGCCCGGTACTTGTCTGTGTGTGAAGCGTTCTTGATACATTCGTTGAGCGGCTCGTCCATTGCCCTCAGCTATTCCATACACTAAGTGCATGTCTGCCAGCTCCCTGTTCGAATACCTTTGCATGCTCTTCATAAGCCGACTACCGCTCGAATGAGGAAATCCGAAATTTCCCCCCTAGCGCATTGATGAACAGCGCCGCCTATTGACTTACGGTGACGTTTCCGGTTATGGGTTCCTATGCAATTCTCATTCCTTTTGATGTTATCTACCTCCCCTAAAAGTTTGTACCTATATTTTTGAGACACCCTGTATATTTTATACATGCATAAAAATAATTATATGAGATTTTTATGGAACTATATTTCTAGTAGAATTGTTGGATTGTTTTACTCTGAGGTGCACTTTTTTTTTAACTCAATGAGCTAAATGGCGTGGTCACAAGGACCCTGAGGATTCAGAGAAGGTTGGGGGGAGGGAAAGAAAATAAATTGATTATGTACATCAATCCTAAGGGTTAACATCACTGGCTGTCACCTGGAAAACTGCTCACAGCAGCCCACCTTTAATCAGAAGAAAATTATGGTATGTGTGCTTACAATAATTTATGGCATGCAGAGGGAATCGTACGCTACCCACACTCAACCATAATGTACAAAATATATTATTTTTCCATATTTGTCGTCTTAGACATCTTATGGATATCTTATGGATATTGTGGTTGCCTGTATGAACTCTTACTTTCTAACCAAAGCACCATAGGAAATGGGCACTCGGAAAAACTGCAATGGGTGCACGATGCATTACTGAAAAAGAAGTCCATCAGGGGCGGTTTGTCCATTAGATTACAAAGGGCACTGCCATACCAGAAATAATCACAAGTAGTAATAAACGAATTCCAAATTTAGTATTCATAATTTGTAATCTCTAAATCAATATAATGTCATCTTTATACTCATTTTCTAATCATTATTTGTCGTGTGATGTAAACAATTGCAGGATTCACTTTGTGAATCAGTCTTCTGCTTCAGTTAAAAAAAAATAACTACCCTCTCAAGCAGCTGCTTGCTACAGAGGTCTGACAGGAGCCTATCATTTTAATATGCCATAGTAGAAGGTCTGTGAGGATGGCGGAACCTCAAGAGAAAGACAAAACAAACATCCATGCCTTATCTGGGGCTCGAACCCAGGTCACTTTGATCAGCAGCCAAGTACATAGAATATGAATTTTTCCATTATGATCAGTGCGGTAATCTCAGTGAAATACTAATAATATATTTTAACATGACACTTCTTTAGCAATGCTTAACTCAGTGTACTGCTCTTTTTTTTTTAATTGTAATCCGAGGTCTCCGGTTCAATACAAGCAGCTTTCAAAATAGTCCTTTTTTCATTTTTTGTTTTATTACCATATCATTTGTTTACAAGGCATTGTGAAATAAATTAATATATGTAATAAAATACCTGTTTAACAAATTAACGTTGCAAATTAAATATAACCAAAAAAGACAACTGTAAAATAAAATATGCAATTTATAATAGAAATGAAGTTAAAAAAATAATACACCTGTATATTAGACATATTTTTAAGTTCAAGTTTGTTATCATTAGAAATTCTACTTAAATTTTATCATCATATAAACAACCCAAAAGCAAAAGCTTGACTAGGTTGTTGTATTTACATTTGAGGGTACAATAAGCAAATTTAAAATCAGTATTAATAATGAAAAAAAATTACAATTAAAAGATAATAATTAATTAATAGAGCAATTAATTAGGTACCGACAACAACGCTCACTGTAATACAAAAAGTTTTTTGAAATACCACTAGAGCGAAGAGGAAAAATACATATACACTGAGATGCCAGTTTATTAGGTACACCAATCCAGTAGCGTGTTGCCCTTCCTTTGTCCTTCAGAACACTCCGAACTTGTCGGGGCATGGAGTTTACAAGATGCTGTATGCATTTTGCAGGAATGTTATACCATTCAGAAATGATTGTATCACACAGTCACTGCAAAATTGGAGGTGGCACAGAATCACTGCAAACAGTCTTTACAACCTCATCTCTAAGATGTTCGATACGTATTAGATCTGGAGACTCTGCATGCCAATAAAGCAAGGAAAACTCGTCGGCATGTTCTTGGAACCATTCGGTGTCGATACGTGCTTTGCGAGCAGGTGCATTATCATGCTGAGTGTGCCCATCTGAATGAGGATAAGTTGTAGACTCGAAGGGATGAACTTGGTAGCAACGATGTTCAAATACACTTCGATGGGTATCAGAGGATCTAATATGTGCCAGGAAAACATTCTCCACATCATCACACCGCCACCACTGGCCAGCGCTTTTGAACCAGACAAGATGGCTCTGTGGCCTCGTGTTGCTTGCGCCAAATTCTGATCCTTTCATCAGCATGATGCAAAAGGAATCTAGATTCGTCCGACCAGGTAACTTTTTTCCAGTGCTCAACAGTTCAGTGTCGTTGCTCCTGTGACCACTGGAGACGTACTTTCATGCTCTTCACTGAGGACATCAGCATTCGACATGGTCGGCAACTATTCTAGCCTATTTGTGATGAGGTCTGATACATGGTGCATTTGAAGATGATCTTCTGTACACCAATATTTAATTCTACTGATTTGCCTGGTTGTGACCCATCTATTAGCTTGTACAATTTTCGCCATTCTTCTTTAATCCAAAAGCTGTTTTCGTTCACAGTATCGATGATCACTGATAGTTCTTTGCTTTTCACATCATTCTTAGTAAACCCTTGAAACAGTTGTGTGTGAAATGCCCAGGATGACGGCCGTTTGGGAAGATGCTAGAACTGTCATGCATTGCACCAACTATCAGGCCACATTCAAAGTCGCTCAGCTTGCTCCTTTTGCCCATTCTGACGCTCAATCCAAATCTAACTGATGCTCGAAGAGCTGGTCTGCCTGATTTATACCGCCCACCGTGGTCACATAACATATTACGTGTTGGAATGAATCATTTATGTGTCAAGGAATATTGTACCTAATAAACTGGTATATCAGTGTATATAAGTAATTACTGTATTACAGGGAAAGACTAAAATAACGTATTGAAGAAGAAATGACAAGAACGCCTTTCCGAGGTTGTTTTTTCGAAATTAATTGTTAAACAATGCGTTTCGAGATAGCCGAAAGGAAAAAGAATATTTGCATTATGGAACATCTTTTCAGTCCGATTCGGTTCAGTTCAATACTCTGAATCTCTCCAAACATTTTTCCTATATCCGGGCCCTGCCTGTGCTAGGCAAAGTGCCCCGCCAAAATATTGTAGTCACGAGCGGCCACTAAACACTCGTGAATAAGACAGTTGTTGCTTTTCTGCATGATCACGTGAAACGGCGAAAGTGATCCAGTAAAAAATTACTGACTTTGAATGGGAAACTTTATATTGCCCACTTTATTCTCCAAATCTTTTCCCATCAGATGATCACCTGTTTTTGTCACTAAATAACCATTTCACAATAGATGAAACCAATAATCAGAAACCAAGAGGTGACAAGAAAAAAACGGAGTTAATTTTTTTTTTTTATTATTTTAAAATAAACACCATGAATATTACAGGAGCGGGATCTATAAGCTCATTTCTCGTTGGAAGAAAGTCGCAGAATCTGATGGCGGTTACATTATTGCATAAACATTTTATAACAGTCATAAGCGTTTTAATTTACTCTGCCAAACCGAAAGAACGTTTTGAACATCTAATATTTTTAAATTCGAAAATATGTGAATGCGATAAAGATACCACTAGATGGCAGCACAAGTTAAGGGTGCATTGGTTTAAGAGAAGTTAATGTTTGGTCCAACATTTATACAGCTTTTGATCAAATTTCGAAGTTCCCATTAGAGTGGGGTGGAGTTGGCTCAGTAGTAGTAATCCGCAGTTCCCAGGTTCGAGTTCCGCCTTTTCCAGCATTGATATTTATCAAGATGGGCTTGGAAAGGCCGCCATCTGCCAGATGAGAAAATACGCTGTAACCCCATATGCGGGAGAGCCATATCCTTTGCACGTTAAAGAACGCGCTGGATAGCCTTGAAGGGAGGCTATCATCTGTTTCCTGACAGCTATCCATAGAGTCCACTTCATCCAAACTTGAGGTTCTTGTGACCTGGCCAATTAGCCCATTGTATACAAAAAAAGTGCTCCTCAGAGGTAAAACAACCCAAATCCCAGTACAGTGTGAGTTCGGTCTTAGTGGTAATGTAACAGTAGCTCCTTTAGATGTAATTTTCATCTATTCAATATTTGGTGTTTATCCTAACCCTGAAGGTTTTTCTGAAGTATACGTAACTAATGCATAAACATAAGTCACGTCACATGCATGTTTCTTTCGCAGGCTATACATAGAGCAGAACAATAAGTTACTTGTAGTTTCTTCCAATTTCTTATAAAGGATATGAGCTACGTATTCGTACTTAGATTCTCTGACTATTTAGAGTTAATACAAAGCATACAAATATATATCTTCTGGAGCAATGGTTATACAACACTACTTTCTAACCTGAGGGTTAGAGACTCTTATTCACTATTCTCTAACCTGAGGTTGAACCCAAGTTCAGCCGGTAGCACACCAGGCTCGTAATCTGCAGTTCCCAGGTTCTAGTCCCAACTGTGACTGCATTGAAATTTCTCTTCACTAACTGCCATTCTTCCCCCAGTGAAACATGGGACTCGCTGGATTTGGAAAAGCCCCGTCCATCGAATGGGATAATAAGTGGTAACCCGTGTGAATGGGGGCTGCTGGATGATCTTTACTGGCTGAAACATGCTGGATGATCTTTACTGGCTGAAACATGCTGGATGATCTTTACTGGCTGAAACATGCTGGATGATCTTTACTGGGGCCTTCCCTAACAGCTGTTTAGTGCATCTCCATCCCCAACTTTCTCTAAAAAAGGGGTCATTATGACCTGCGCATTCTGCTCCAAAAAGTATCGCTCAGAGGTAAACAACCAAACTTTTTAACCCCTATTCTAATTAAGAATGAATATTTAAATCACAATAAGAGAATACTGGCAGTTAGTTGGGTTGGGTTGTTTTACCTCTGAGCGGCACTTTTTTGCACACCATGGGCTAAATGGCCAGGTCACATAAACCCCGAAGGCTCAAAGAAGGTTGGGGGAGGGGACCCACTGGAACAGCTGTTGGGAGACAGATGGTAGCCTCCCGTCAAGGCCATCCAGCGTGTTCTTTAACGTGCACAGGGTATGGCTCTCCCGCACACGGGGCCACGGCTTAGCGTCCCATCCGACGGACGGCGGCCTTTCCAAGCCCATCGGTGTCCCCTACTGACCGTGGAACTTTAAACCATTGATTTGCCTTGCTGAAATATTTTGATACGCTCTTGCTACACAAGTAAGTAGAGCGATGTTTCCCAATCTTGAAATTTATATTATCTAGAAAACGGACAAAATTAAAGATTCAATGGAAGATATTTCATTTAGTTCTATTTGATACAAGGTAAACCATTTTAAACAAGTCATTGTTCAAAACAAAAGCATTGTTCTAGATCACGTGATACATAAGAGGCAGACTCATTTGAGTGATAGGGAAATGTAGCTTTATTTGTGAAAGAAAAGTATGATTTACCTCTGAGCAGCACTTTTTTTTTAAACACACAACGAACCCCGAGTGCTCAGAGACTGTTGGAGGAAGGGGACGCAATGGACAGCTGTTGAGAAACTGGTGAAAATCTCCCGTCAAGGCCATCCAGCGTGTTCTTTAACATGCACAGGGTTGGGTTGTTTTACCTCTGAGCGGCACTTTTTTGCACACCATGGGCTAAATGGCCAGGTCACATGGACCTCGAAGCCTCAGAGAAGGTTGGGGGAGGGGACCCACTGGAACAGCTGCTGGAAGACAGATGGTAGCCTCCCGTCAAGGCCATCCAGCGTGTTCTTTAACGTGCACATGGTATGACTCTACCACACACGGGGCCACGGACTTAACGTCCCATCCGATGGACGGCGGCCTTTCCAAGCCCATCGGTGTCCCCTACTGACCGTGGGCAGGGCGGAGAATATTGCGGAGATAAATCTCAACAATGACCCCGCTGCGACTCGAACCTGGGAACTGCAGATTACGACTCTGGCGCACTACCGACTGAGTCAATGAGGTGATAAGAGCTGCATCGACAATATTATTTCCTTAACGCAAATTCTTGAGAAATGTTCAATATGGATCTCCCTCATATGGGGCCACGGCTTTACTTCCCATCCAACGGATGACGGCTTTCCCAAGCCCATCGGTGTATCCTACTGCCAAGCCCATCGGTGTATCCTACTGCCAAGCCCATCGGTGTATCCTACTGGCCGAAGACATGGAGTTTTGCGGAGAAAAATCTCAACACTGATACAGTGGGACTCGAACCTAGGGACTGTAGATTACCAGCCTGGTGAGTAGCAATCACCCGCGTTCCGGCTATTTGATACAAGAGTAACTATTTTAAACAGACCATTCTTAAAATTAAAAGTACCCGTTCTGGATAAAATGAAGCGTAGGAGGCAGGCTATTTTGAGTATAGAGATATACAGCTTTATTTCTGAAAGAATGGAGTGGAGAGATAATCTGAATCATCACCTTAATAGTCGTAACAAGCAGCCTTACATAGAGCAGGGGTTCTCAAAGTCGGGTACGCGTACCCCTTTGGGGGTACACGGTAAAATGGGTACGCTGTGAGACCCATTTTGGAAATGGACCATCGGACGGGACATTAAGCCGTGGCCCGTATGAGATAGAGCCATACTCTGTGCATGTTAAAGAACACACTGGATGGCCTTGATGGGAGGCTACGTGACACGAAGGTTGCCAGATCACTAATTTCTAAAAAAAAAAACGTTGACAGATATTTTTTCTGAATTCTGTAATCAACCATAGTGTTCGGATACTGTTTTGAGTGACTGTACTGTCATGGTGGTGAAACGTTTCCTGAAAAGTACTATTTTGTCAAATAGCTGTTCTGGATCTAAAAAACAATCTTTTTTTTTTTTTGGGGGGGGGGAAGAAACACAATCGAGCCTGAAAAAATGCATGAGTAAGTAAAAGTATTTATTCATCATCATCGTCATCGCCACATCACAAAACACATATATACAGACACTGGATTTCCAATGCAGTATAACATGTTCCCTCATAATGCTAGTAACATTGCCCTTACTAACATTATGAAAGGGGTGAGGCATGGCACCACCCCCTACCTAGATTCGACCCTGGTTAATACAATGTTTCTCAACCCGTGGTATAAATGGGTAATAATCTTCGGGTTGTTATTTGTGGTCATACACTGCTAAATCGTCTGTATATACCCTGTCCTTGTTGGAATCTCTGCCAAACTGTATACACCTGAGCAACTCATATTAAGCCATCTAGTTGACTTTGGCCTGCCACTAGCCGACCTATGACTCTCCACTACATTTCTTTCAAAAAATGATGCCTGGAATGAACCCAACACCGTTGTTAAACCGTGTCCCTGTATGCAGGATGGTTTTTTTTTTTTTCGCTTACCCCTGAGTGTCACTTTTCTTGCACACAATGGCTGAATTGCCAGGTCACAAGACGGAAGGAGATTTACTGGACAGCTGTTGGGGGACAAATGGTAGCCTCCCATCAAGGCCATCCAGTGTGTTCTTTAACGTGCACAGAGAGAAAATAGGAAGCTCTACCTTCCTATTTTCCTATTTTCAAGAATGTGTTTTTAACATTCTTGAAAAATAATTTCACGATTTCACTCAAGAATTACAAAAAAAAAAGTCAATATTTTTACATGGTTAAAAAAAAATTCATTTAAGTGGAAGGAGTTGTATATGTTTTGAAGTTAATTGTTATCTACAACAGCACGAGTACGACAGTAACAGTTGGCGTCTTAAAGAAATAAGAGAGAGAGGAGGCGAAGCTTTCATTAACTTCAAAATTGTCGTTCTTTCTCTTTCTTTCTCTCTTTTATTGGAATCTTTCTAAAAAAGTTGTAACATTTCTTTCCTTAAAAATGAGGCTCCCCTTGAGAGTGGTAATCAGGGCCGTCTTAATTCGTAGGCATACTGGGCAGTTGCCCAGGGGCCCCACGATTCTAAATATCGAAAAAGTTTGTGTTGATTAATCCTCGCTTTACAGTATTTTTTTATTTGTTAAAAGTACCAATAAATCTATAAGCTTAATTTTATTGACCGTTTACATTTTTATTCCCATGGGTGTGTAGCAACGCAAGCAGTGCATTGCTTTGCCCAGGGGCCTACAATACTGTTAAGACGGCACTGGTGGTAATCCAGTCTCGAATATGAAATAAAAAAAATCCTTATCTTCAAACTTTATATAATAATGAAGCGTTAGAATTTTATAACACAAAAATCGCTTTTAACTAAACATGTTACTCCCTTTTATTTACATATCATTGCTTAATATACACATATTGTTTCGTGAGAACAGCACTGCAAATGAAATTGTAATGCGAAAACCTGCCAATAGATGGCAGCACTAACAAAGCCAAACACTTAACAGTGAAGGTCAAACTGCTTGCTGTCCTTCATTTCTAGCACAACGTTATTACATTGTGCTTGATGACAAGTAGGCCAGGTTTAGATCAAACCAAATGTGTCGTGTGGTGCGTTTTTCTCAACAAGCAGTTGGTGACGACCTCTAAAGAGGCGACAGAGTTCGATAGATTCCCAAAAGGTCAAGCAAGAAATAAGAATGTTAGCTGTTCCTGGTGAATGAGTCAGTCAATGTAGCGGAGTGAGGTAACAGACGACTATGACCAACCTTGACTGCTTGGCCTTGTTCTGATTGTGTTACTTATATACGTATACATGTAGCTGATGAGATAACAGAGAACGGTCTCAAATGAAATTAAAAGATACTTAAGCTGTACTCTGCGATACTTATTTTTTTCGTTTAAAGTATAAAAGATAGGTTTAGAAAGGAATGAAATATTGTACTTTGATTTACCTGTTCGGAAACGACCACGAAACAGTCACCTTGACCATTCGGTTAAGAGGTCAAGCACGCCGGAACTTGCGATCAACGAACTGTTTGCCTTCACCTACAAAGCAACAAAAAGCGAGTTTTAACACAACTCAGTGTTGGGTGCATTGGCCCAGATGTGGCCTCAATCTTCTATCTAACTTCTTAACCTAAATGGAGCTTTTACAAAGACCTTAAAAAAATGAGGTTGGCGTTTCCAAATGTATTGTAGAAAAAAACAAAATGACATCTATCGATGTGCGAATTATTTACTAATTTTACTTTATGAGAATCAAGCAAGGATTTTACAGGGAGCAGGAACATAATTTCCTCTTATTCTCTATTAGCGGTTGGGTTGTTTTACCTCTGAGCGTCACTTTTTTGCACATCATGGGCTAAATGACTAGGTCACAAGGACCTCGAAGGCTCAGAGGAGGTTGGGGGAGGGGACCCACTGGAACAGCTGTTGGGAGACAGATGGTAGCCTCCCGTCAAGGCCATCCAGCGTGTTCTTTAACGTTGGGTTGTTTTACCTCTGAGCAGCACTTTTTTGCACACCATGGGCTAAATGACTAGGTCACAAGGACCTCGAAGGCTCAGAGGAGATTGGGGGAGGGGACCCACTGGAACAGCTGTAGAGATACAGATGGTAGCCTCCCGTCAAGGCCATCCAGCGTGTTCTTTAACGTTAGGTTGTTTTACCTCTGAGCGGCACTTTTTTGCACACCATGGGCTAAATGACTAGGTCACAAGGACCTCGAAGGCTCAGAGGAGGTTGGGGGAGGGGACCCACTGGAACAGCTGTTGGGAGAGAGATGATAACCTCCCATCAAGGCCATCCAGAGTGTTCTTTAACGTGCACAGGGTAGGCTCTCCGCACACGGGGACACGGCTTAACGTACCATCCGACGGACGGCGACCTTTTCCAAACCCATCGGTGTCCCCTACTGACCGTGGGCAGGGCGGGGGACGTTTAAGAGCATTTCAGCAGTTGGACCATAATTATGTTAATACCGAATAACTCTTTAAATACCGAATGGATATTGTTAAAAAACAATATTTAAATCGATCCAAATGAGATATTTAAATTATCATGTGTGACATTTTTTCTTAAAAAGTTGATTTAAGAAGTTACCGAGTTCTGTATCTAAGTTATCATTGACGTAACATTGGAATGTAATACAGTGACGCTGTGGATGTTTATATTTCACACAGCTTTGTTCTTTAAAATAAGTTTTTTTTATCTAAACATACAAAGTTTACGAGAGAGATTTTTTTTTGAATCAGAACTTTGAATTTGATCAAATAATTTAACCATCTAAATCAGTGCTGTCCAACTTCTCTAAGACTTTTTTCTTTCGCCAATATTTCGCGGGACAAAAAAAAAGAATAGGACAGGATAGGTAATTAAAAAGTCAGTTTATATCACCTCAAAAAATTATTTTATTTATACGAAAAATAATAAGTAATAATAAACCAATATAAAGTTTCTAAACCTTATCAAATATTTAATAAATTTAATGGGGGCATTGTGACCGTCGTTGTTGGGCAATAAGAATAGAATGAGTAAGTTGAAATAATTCAATAATAATTGCAAATAGAATGAGTAAGTTGAAATAATTCAATAATAATTGCAAATGGAATGAGTAAGTTGAAATAATTCAATAATAATTGCAAATAGAATGAGTAAGTTGAAGATTGCGTATCAAGTAAAGTAATATAAGTTGAAAAAAATTATAAGGTGGATTAGAGATATTTATTTAAAATTTCAAGTGAAAACTTGATTTTGTTCGCGGGCCACAAAAATCCTTGTGCAGGTCGCTAGTTGGACAGTGCTGATCTTAATGATACTTGCCTTCAGGTCTGAAAGTATCCCTGAATCCAGAGAGATTAGCGAAAAGGAATGCAACTGCTGTTTCTATACCTTGTCTAATTTGCCTTCAAATGGGAGGATCATGCTGGCTGCTCCATAGTAGATCATGTAACGGATTTGTAACGTCCATAGTAGATCATGTAGCGGATTTGTAAACGGATTTGCAACGTCTATAGTAGATCATGCGGGGCCGCCGACAGGGGGGGGGGGCAAGGGGGAATAGTGCATAGGGGCCCGTCAGCAATAAGGGCCCGTCAGATTAAGTGACTCTTTACTTTTTCTTACAAAAATTATTCTTAGTTAAGCTATATATCGATCCTATAAAATTCCATAAGAACATTATTTGTTATAATATGCTTTTTAAAAGAAACACTAGTTGGATTATGACATATTATCTCATTAATAGTAGTTGAACGAACCATTTCTTAACATCTTCTTTTGTCCGCGTTAACTTACAGCATTTGCTTGTATTTTCCCTGTTAACCACCCCACCCCTGCAGGCAACAGCTGGACTCTCCCAAACCCAACCCGTGCGATCAGGTATATTACATTGTTCATGTTTCGAGTTCCAGTAACATCGTCTGTGGTCTGTGTGTCAGTGTTACAAATTATAACAGTTTAAAAGTCTCTTGCCGGCACATTTGTTTCACCATTTCCTTGTCATTTGTTTAGTAAAATGACATATTCATTGGTGCTATAGTCTAACTGAACAATGGACAAGTATAAGCATAAGTCAGGAGCTGAGAAGCGAAAGGAGAGAAATAAAAAATTGGAAGTTATTAAGAAAGGGAGTAAAACTTTGTTTGAAGTCGGTGTAAAAGTGAATGTGGACAGTGAAGGTGCAAAAAATGCATGCCTGACTGCGCAACAGGCTTTTTTTCCTCTGAATGTCATCATTGTGTCCAGAATAATTGCTATTAATGATTTGTAAAGATAAAAAGTTTTCAAGGGGGGGGGGGGGGGGGGGGGGGGGGGGGGGGGGGGGGGCCGAGCATAATATTACATAGGGGCCCATAAATTCTCTCGGCGGCCCTGAGATCATGTAACGGATTTGTAACGTCCATAGTAGATCATGTAACGGATTTGATCATGTAACGGATCATGTAATGGATTTGATCATGTAACGGATCATGTAACGGATTTGATCATGTAACGGATCATGTAACCGTTTGATGTCATTCACATCAACAGCCTCATACTGTAAGTTGATGATGTGTAGGTTCCTCGGATTTTTCATGCCATGATCTGACACCACGACAACGTTCACCTGTAGAGAAAGAATCATAGCAATGAACACACCACGGATTGAAATGCACTTTACTTCTATTTGAACGTTGCTAAACAGATTTAATAATAACTTCAGTTTAATAAATTTGGTTTGGGTTATTAGATGCAATGCATAATCAGAAATGGCATGGATGTTTTTTCTTTCTTTGTTGTCCTTCTGTCGAAATCTTGCCTTCCTCACAGATCTTATCTATGACGTATTTATACTGTCAGGTTCCTCTTAGAAGTTTGTTGACAAGCTGCTGCTTGAGAGATGGTTTACTTCTTTTATTAGAAAAGAAAATGCACTACATGAGAGAATAAATTTATTTATAGTAAAATAGGACTCATACTCTTTGAGAATACCGAAAACCGGGACGGAGGCGAAAAAATATTAAACATCTTATTTTTTTCGCGTTATAATGGGCGTGATTCTTAACGGGCCGACACATGTTTCTTTTACGTCAGCGGTGTGACGTCAACAATGGTGGAAATTTTCGCTTCCCCGTGGTTCCGCGGGTAGTTTAGCGATCGGTCCCAAAATCTGGTGTGATGATTTTACTTTGGTCTAGCTGAGTGAAGTGATCGGGTATCTCTGCTCTGTGAATATCTCTGCAAGTGTCCGAAATTTATGTGGGAGCTGCCATCGCCTACTCTATGAATGGAGTAGGGTTGGGTCTTTTACATCTGAGCGGCACATTTTTGCAAACAATGGGCTAAATGGCCAGGCCATAAGGACTCCGAAGGCTCAGAGAAGGTTGGTGAAGGGGACCCACTGCACAGCTGTTAGGAGACATGGTAGTCTCTTGTCAGGCCATCCAGCGTGTTCTTCGACGTGCACAGTGCTGAGTCAGAGCTCCGACGGCTGATATCCTTTGCAAGCCCATCGGTGTCCCCTACTGACAAAGACAGGGTGAGGCCAATTTTGTGTAGATAAATTATTGATAGAGCGTTGTGAATGGAGTAATACGTTGTCGATGAGAAAAGTTATGAACCGATGTTTCGCGCTAAATTGTTGGCGCGATTTAACAAGTATACATATATTATTCATCTTTTTCAAGAAAATTCCTCGAACTAAAACGGAAGGAATTACTGTATATATTAGGACGACGTTCCGGGTTCATCTCGACTCGAAGAACGAATTAGACAATTTGTTGGATTCATTACAGAAGGAAATTGTTACAAGGCAATTAGACGATCCTGGCCGGAATACATATACTTTCGAAACATGCTTATCATTTTATGTTATCCAGAAAATTACCTCTGTGGTTGAATAAACTTCGAAAAAGTTGCTACATTTTTGTGAATAGAGATCGGGGTGAATTCAGTGTTTGTATTAACTATTTCGCGGATTACAACACATCCAATAAGAGGATTTGGGTTAGGTTGTTTTACCTCTGAGCGGCACTTTTTTGCACACCATGGGCTAAATGGCCAGGTCACAAGGACCCCTAAGACTCAGAGAAGGTTGGTGGAGGGGATCCACTAGAACAGCTGTTAGGAGACAGATGGTAGCCTCCCGTCAAGTCTATCCGGTGTGTTCTTTAACGTACACGTGGTATGGCTCTCCCGCATACGGAGCAAGGCTTAACGTCCCATCCGACGGGCGGCGGCCTTTCCAAGTCCATCGTTGTCCCCTACTGACGGTGGCAGGGCGGGGAATTTTGCAGAGATAAATCTCAACGCTGACCCAGCTGGGACTCGAACCTGGGGACTACAGATTACGAGCCTGGCACGTTACCGACTGACCCACCCCCGCCCCCAGTTCATGGAGTGTTTGCTGTGTGCTAGCGAGGGTGGCTCAGTCGGTAGCGGGCCAGGCTCTTAATCTTCGCTTCCCAGGTTCGAGCTTCGCATGTGCCAACATTGAGACTTGTTTCCGTTAAACCTCCCTCCTCAAGCAGAAAAGGGACATCCGATGGGCTTGTAAAGGTTATCGGAAGTGACGCACAGACGTGGTCCCGTGTGCAAGAGAGCCATACCATGTGCACATTAAAGAACACGCTGGACATCCTTAACGGGAGGCTACCATCTGTCTCATAAAAGCTGTTCATTGGGTCACCTTCTGTGAGCACTTGAGGGTCCTTGTGACCTGGCCATTTAGCCAGTGTGCAAAAAAAAAACGTCATTCAGAGGTAACCCATAAGAAACTAAAATGCGATATAAAAAATATATACTAATGAAAAAACCCTCCTATAGGAAGTGCTAACACGTAGCGACTGAGTTTAAACAGATTTTGAGTGAGGTCCTTTTCATATTATAATTTCTAAAAGAAAAAAGCTTCTTTAATAGATTTACTCCCCGTTTTCTTTGAAATACATAGCAAAAAAAAAATCAACCGAGACGTAACTATAACTTTGGTAAGCTATCTTGAGATGACGCCAAAGTACGAACGTGTCCAAGAACTCACTGCAGTGGCTCACTAACAAGAATGTGATGGAGAATGGAGTTTCTATGGTAACCACACCGCAGCGTCTGACGTCCGAGTGCGGGCGAAACCAGAGAGCCGCATGACCTTGATGCTCTGTCGAAAGAAAAAGGCTGTGCAGGGAAGTGCTTTTGACAATGGCGCGATTCTTGATCATATTTATTGTCCTATTTGCAGACCAAGTTACAAGGCGAAAACAACTGGGACTTCAGAATGGGAGGGAAACCGCAGTCCCTGAAGAAGAAATAAGGATTGAGGAGGAGATGCGATGGAATATTAGGACGAAATGGGAATTTAGAAATGAAAATTGATTCTAAAATTCGTCTTCATTCAACGATAAAAGGTATTCTTAACGTCAAAATAGGAATCCAAAATAGAATAACGTCAAAATTGATTTCGCAGTTCTCGAAGAAGAGGAACTGGGAGTGGCTCAGTCTGTAGCGCAGCAGGCTCATAATCTGCAATTCCCAGGTTCGAGTCCCAACTGGGCAAGATTTAAGATTTATCTCCGCTAACTCCCTACCCTGCCCTCGGTCACAAAGGGAACACCGATGGGCATTGGTGTTCCCTTTGTGACCGAGGATGGGAAGTCAACCTTGGTTCCGTGTTCATCGTCCGTCGGATGGGAAGTTAAACCTAGGTTCCGTTGTTGTTTGAGTTGGGTTGTTTTACCTCTGAGCGGCACTTTTTTGCACACCATGGGCTAAATGGCCAGGTTACATGGACCCCGAAGGCTCAGAGAAGGTTGGGGGAGGGGACCCACAGGAACAGCTGTTGGGAGACAGATGGTAGCCTCCCGTCAAGGCCATCCAGCGTGTTCTTTAACGTGCACAGGGTATGGCTCTTCCACACACGGGGCCACGGCTTAACGTTCCATCCGACGGACAGCGGCCTTTCCAAACCCATCGGTGTCCCCTACTGACCGTAGGCAGGGCGGGGAATTTTGCGGAGATAAATCTCAACGCTGACCCAGCTGGGACTCGAACCTGGGAACTACAGATTACGAGCCTGGCGCGCTACCGACTGAGCCACCCCCACCTTGGTTCCGTGTTCATGAGAGCCATACCACCTGACACTCACTGGGTGCTAACACACTGGATGGCCTTGAAAGAAGTTTACCATCTGTCTCCTAGTGGCTCTCCAATGGGTCCCCTTCCCCCAAACCTTCTCTGACCCCTTGGTCTCCTTGTGGCCTGGACATTCAGCCCATTTGTACAAAAAAGTGCAGCTCAGAGATAAAATCAACCCAAATCCCGAAGAAGATTGTATTACGGGCAGTGAGGGGGGGGGGGGGATGGCTCAGTCGGTAGCGCGCTTGGATCGAAACCCGACAATCCCAGATTCGAGTCTCCACTATGCCTGCTTTGAGATTTTCTTCTTTAACCCACTATCTGTCCTCGGTGAGAAAGGAGGCGATGATCATCCGGGAAAAAAGGTGCCGGCCATCGTATGGTGTCGTTAAGCAGCATTTCTCTTCTCAGGAGAACGATGTCCTGTTTCAAATGAATGAATCACGCTGGAAGTCTCGACTCTTCTACCTATCCTAGCAGCTGCGCAGTGGAGGATCGCAGACAGAAATCTGAGCCAATGGCCTAACAAGAAGAAGAGTGGTTTATCGGGTTATGACCTCCCCTCGTAACCTTGAATGCTTTAATATAATATTTTTCAATCCCCGAAAATCAAACACTAAAGCCTGTCAACCTCATCCCACTTTTATTAGACGAAAAAAACGTGCCAAACCTGTCCTCCCATTGAACACTTTCTGAGTACGTCACTGCTCTGAGCCTATGGAGCCTTGTGACCTATCACAGGTCAGGCCCAAAATATTTCGCCTCCTCAAGGAAATTTACTTTTTTGTCGTTCTCGGGTAAATTTATTTTTTGCTGCTCTCAAGTGAATTTATTTCTTGGCGCCCGATAAAAAAACTTATTTTGCCACGTCGAGTGAAAATTTTTTTTGCCGTTACAACCGATAATTTTTTTCCCTTCTTTAAACGATCGTTCCATTTTTGTCATCTCAAACGATTGGGTTGTTTTACCTCTGAGCGGCACTTTTTTGCACACCATGGGCTAAATGGCCAGGTCACATTGACCCCGAAGGCTCAGAGAAGGTTGGGGGAGGGGACCCACTGGAACAGCTGTTGGGAGACAGATGGTAGCCTCCCGTCAAGGCCATCCAGCGTGTTCTTTAACGTGCACAGGGTATGGCTCTCCCGCACACGGGGCCACGGCTTAACGTCCCATCCGACGGACGGCGGCCTTTCCAAGGCCCTCGGTGTCCCCTACTGACCGTGGGCAGGGCGGGGAGTTTCGCGGAGATAAATCTCAACGCTGACCCAGCTGGGACTCGAACCTGGGAACTACAGATTACGAGCCTGGCGCACTACCGACTGAGCCACCCCCGCCCCATCTCAAATGATCTTACTCGTTTTGTGGCTCTGGCCTCCACATTTGATGAACTCAAATGCAGCTAAATCATTAGTGACAGGATTTCAAAATTACTACTATGCACACAGTTACCTAATGATTTAGCATTTACTATTATCTAAAAAATTTAGCATTTACTATTATTTAATTATTTAGCATTTATTTTTAAGGTAATCAGGACCGGTTCTGGGGGAGGGAATAAGGGTATCAATTTCTCCCCCCCCCCATTTCAGAATGCTAGTAAGGGTAAAAAAACTTGTTAAAATTATGTATATTTCCTTCATTTTCTAACCAAGATTCACCAAGATAATGAACTCCCTGGAACAGTTTACACTTTGTCGGTCCCAATTTTAGCTTGACTGCCTTAAGTTTTTCAAACACTTGACGAAGATTTCTCAAATGTTTTTTAAAAGTCTTTCCAAGGACGTTGATGTCGTCCAAAGTAAACCAGGCAGACCTCCCAAGACAAACCTTTGAGCACTGTCTCCATTAATCGTTCAAACGTTGCAGGTGCGTTGCAAAGTCCAAATAGCAACACTTTAAACTGCCGAAGTCCATTTCCTGTAATGAAAGCTGTTTTCTCACGGTCTTCAGGATGTATACCAACTTGACAATAGCCGCTCTTCAAGTCCATTCTGACCCAGATAGAGTGTCCAGTGTATCATCTATCCTGAGTAAAAGAAAGCAGTCTTTCTTTGTTACATCATTCAATCTGCGGTAATCCACACAAAATCGGGTAGATCCATCCTTTTTCTTGACAAGAACCACTGGTGATGTCCATGGACTCGATGATGGTTCTATAATGTCCTGAGCTTCCATGTCCCTTATGAGTAGTTCTGTCTCCTACCGTTTTGCTAATGGAAGCCTTCTTGCTGGTAGATGGATTGGAGGAGAATCACCAGTGTTGATCTTATGATCTGTCAGGTTAGTACGGCCATAATCATTTGATATAACAGAAAATATGTCAGAAAACTCTTAAAATAAGTTCCCGGCCTTAGCAGCTTGGTCTTAGGTAATATCTTTCTTGTTTCTCTCCACAAGTTAGCAAGATGAGAGAGGATATCTGTTTGGTGTTGGTTTGAGTCAGTAACTTCTATTGTGTTTACACTTGTTATCCATGTAACAGGTTCACACATTGCTAATTCTTCACCTTTTTTTTTACAGTTCATCACTCTGAAAGGAATCTGTTCTATATCTGCTTTGACTAAAGTCCTTGGAATCAGGATATCACGAGCCAAAGCTCCTTTACTAGGGGCATCAGTGACCGCCAATTGTAAGACCCCAGAAGTCTCCGCCCGATGTCCACGGACTATAACTTCACTTTGCGTTGGGATTTCTGTGTCTTCCGTCACTAATATTATGGTCACACTTGATAAAGAATCAGATGTTCGGGTCACTAGGTCTAATACTGAATACATGTTTCTTTAGGAAATCAGGGCCTAATATGCATTCATCATAGATGTCAACGATGTAAACAGGATGGCCTTGTGACCTGGCCATTTAGCCCACTGTGTGAAAAAAAGTTCCGCTCAGAGGTAAAGCAACACAAAACCTTTAACTCGATCTGTTCCGAATTTAAGGTCTTTATGACTGGGGATAGATGATTACAAATGCAAGAAAAATAGTAAGTTTAAAAAATTTTTGCATTTTTGAGTTGAAATTGAAACAACCCCATCCAAAGAAATGAAAATTTTTAAGGGTTATATTATGATTGTTTTTATCTCTAAACAGAATTTTTTTTAGTGTGTGTTGGATCTTACCATTTTGGTGACTCTGAGTATATTTTTCTGCTTCCACATTTCAACTAAATCTCTCAATCACGAAACTCGACCCTTGCACCTCTTTTGTCTGTCTATACGCTGCAAACGTGCTCGGTTGTTTGTTTCGTACCATTTAGACAGAGGAAAGAAATTTCAAAGTTGTGGGGAAAGGAAATTTTGTATTGAAGGTTATGTTGGATTCGAAGACAACTTCCGTAGGGAGGTTTCTCGTGCGTGGTCCTGCAGTGAAACTCGTCAGCTGTTAAAGGCAGACCCAGTTGGCAAAGCAGATTCAAATGAGAATAAAAACATGCAACTATGCATTTTAAGGATTTTTCACTTGAATTTAGTTAAGGAGGTATATATCTTGAGCTTAGAATAAAGATGAGGAGTTTACCTCATCTTTATTCTAAGTTCAATATATATACACCTCCTTAATCTGGCTCAGTGGTAGCGCGCCAAGCTCGTAATCTGTAGTTCCCAGGTTCGAGTCCCAGCTGGGTCAGCGTTGAGATTTATCTCCGCAAAAATTCCCCGCCCTGCCCACGGTCAGTAGGGGACACCGATGGGCTTGGAAAGGCCGCCGCCCGTCGGATGGGACGTTAAGCCATGGCCCCGTGTGTGGGAGAGCCATACCCTGTGCAGGTTAAAGAACACACTGGATGGCCTTGACGGGAGGCTACCATCTGTCTCCCAACAGCTGTTCCTGTGGGTCCCCTCCCTCCAGCCTTCTCTGAGCCTTCGGGGTCCATGCGACCTGGCCATTTAGCCCATGGTGTGCAAAAAAGTGCCGCTCAGAGGTAAAACAACAACAACAACAACTTTTTAAATAATGAACCAAAGGGTGAAGGAATTAACTCTACCAACCATTCATTGTCCAAAACTTCCTACTTTAAAGCATACATGGCAACAAAATAACGATCACGGAATGTACAGGCGCTCAAAAATATATCCGAACATTATAGTTGATTACAGAATTCAGAAAAAAATATCTGGCAACGATTTTTTTAGAAATTAGTGATCTGGTAACCTTCGTGTCACGTGACACGAAGGATACTTTTTTGTTCGGATACTTTTTTGAGCGACTGTAGGTGGTCATATTATTTTGATACTAGATCGTGTGGGCTCACTCACGGAAATATTGAGCGTGTGCAGTTACCGTTCACAGCAAACTGGAGCGTGTGCAGTAACTGCAGACGCTCCAATTTGCTGTGAACGGTAACTGGAGCGTATACAGTTGCTGTACACGCTCCAGATATTTTTCCTGAATTCTGTAATCACGTGACACGACGGTTGCCAGATCACTAATTTCTAAAAAAAATCGCTGCCAGATATTTTTTCTGAATTCTGTAATCAACCATAGTGTTCGGATACTTTTTTGAGCGACCGTACAACCTCCCAAGATGGCCGTTATCTGGGTTTATTGGCTCGACGAACCACGTGATCGCTTTGTAGACAGACAGCTACGATCTGACCTCATAGCAGTAACAGGAAGGAATTTGCCTCTGCCTACGGTGCCCAGAAAACTCATGAGAGCTGACTTTAAGCAAGCAAACATCTGATTTGTGTACTTCGCATTCTTAAGGACAGATAGGACAAGTTCAATTGAATTAGTTTCGATAGCATATCGCGTTGAGTGGGACGCATTTCCTGTTGGAAGTGAATTCCACGCAAGTCTTTGTACAGTCGCTCAAAAAAGTATCCGAACACGTGACACGAAGGTTGCCAGATCACTAATTTCTAAAAAAAATCGTTTCCAGATATTTTTTCTGACTTCTGATATTTTTCCAGATATTTTTTCTGACTTGTAATCAACCATAGTGTTCGGATATTTTTTATATATATAATGCGTATGAATATATAATGCAATGAATATGGAGCGTGTGCAGTTACCGTTCACAGCAAACTGGCAGTAACTGCAGACGCTCCAGTTTACTGTGAGCGGTAACTGGAGCGTGTACAGTTGATGTACACGCTCCAGATATTTTTCCTGAATTCTGTAATCACGTGACACGAAGGTTGCCAGATCACTAATTTCTAAAAAAATAGTTGCCAGATATTTTTTCTGACTTCTGTAATCAACCATAGGGTTCGGATACTTTTTTGAGCGACTGTACGTTTTTCTTTTACCTACTTCCTCAAGTTTTCTTTCGCGCAGTTTTTAATACCGATTTTCTTATGATTTTTACACAATGTTTTTTAATGCCGGTATACATAGATTCGCTTACGCACTTTTCTTCTTGGGATGATTTCTTTAAAATTTGCTCTTACCCAGACTTTTTTTTTTAAATACAATTTTCTTAAGTTTAAAGTGATGCATTATTTCTACCAATATCCGATCATGCCATGATAATAACAATAATTTATTTTTCCACATAATTGAATACACAGAAGAGTCAGATGTGCGTAACACTCTTGCTCCTCCCCAGGGGGCGGGGGTTGCTCAGTCGGTAGCGCGTCAGGCTCGTAATCTGTAGTTCCCAGGTTCGAATCCCAGCTGGGTCAGCGTTGAGATTTATCTCCGCAAAATTCCCTGCCCTGCCCACGGTCAGTAGGGGACACCGATGGGCTTGGAAAGGTCGCCGTCCGTCGGATGGGGCGTTAAGCCGTGAAGCCGTGTGAGGGAGAGCCATACCCTGTGCTCGTTAAAGAACACGCTGGATGGCCTTGACGGGAGGCTACCATCTGTCTCCCAACAGCTGTTCCAGTGGGTGCGCTCCCCCAACCTTTTCTGAGCCTTCGGGGTCCATGTGACCTGACCATTTAGCCCATGGTGTGAAAAAAAGTGCCGCTCAGAGGAAAACAACCCAACCTTGCTCCTCCTCAGTTGACTTAACAGGAAATGCAAAGTAAAAGACGAACATTTCTAGAATTATTATAGTTCACTATGATGTTTAGAGGGAGCGGGGGTGGCTCAGTCGGTAGCGCGCCAGGCTCGTAATCTGCAATTCCCGGGTTCGAGTCCCGACTGGAAGGCGGGGATGCTCAGTCGGTAGCGCGCCAGGCTCGTAATCTGTAGTTCCCAGGTTCGAGTCCCAGCTGGGTCAGCGTTGAGATTTATCTCCGCAAAGTTCCCCGCCTTGCCCACGGTCAGTAGGGGACACCGATGGGCTTGGAAAGGCCGCCGTCCGTCGGATGGGACGTTAAGCCGTGGCCCCGTGTGCGGGAGAGCCATAACCTGTGCACATTAAGGGAACACACCGTCTGGCCTTGACGGGAGGCTACCATCTGTCTCCCAACAGCTGTTCCAGTGGGTCCCCTTCCCCAACCTTCTCTGAGCCTTCGGGGTCCATGTGACCTGGCCATTTAGCCCATTGTGTGCAAAAAAGTGCCGCTCAGAGGTAAAACAACCCAACCCTATCTGGGCTATGGAAAGATCTAGAAAGAGAAGCAACAATAGCTTCTGAAACCTTGGTAGGATCCAACAAGTTGAAAAATTCGTCATCAGATGTTTCTTGTACAGTCGCTCAAAAAAGTATCCGAACACTATGGTTGATTACAGAATTCAGAAAAAATATCTGGCAACGATTTTTTTTAGAAGTTAGTGATCTGGCAACCTTCGTGTCACGTGACACGAAGGTTGCCAGATCACTAACTTCTAAAAAAAATCGTTGCCAGATATTTTTTCTGAATTCTGTAATCAACCATAGTGTTCGGATACTTTTTTGAGCGACTGTAGGTGGTCATATTATTTTGATACTAGATCGTGTGGGCTCACTCACGGAAATATTGAGCGTGTGCAGTTACCGTTCACAGCAAACTGGAGCGTGTGCAGTAACTGCAGACGCTCCAGTTTGCTGTGAACGGTAACTGGAGCGTGTACAGTTGCTGTACACGCTCCAGATATTTTTCCTGAATTCTGTAATCACGTGTCACGAAGGTTGCCAGATCACTATTTTCTAAAAAAATCGTTGTCAGATATTTTTTCTGAATTCTGTAATCAACCATAGTGTTCGGATACTTTTTTGAGCGACTGTAGGTGGTCATATTATTTTGATACTAGATCGTGTGGGCTCACTCACGGAAATATTGAGCGTGTGCAGTTACCGTTCACAGCAAACTGGAGCGTGTGCAGTAACTGCACACGCTCCAGTTTGCTGTGAACGGTAACTGGAGCGTATACAGTTGCTGTACACGTTCCAGATATTTTTCCTGAATTCTGTAATCACGTGACACGAAGGTTGCCAGATCACTATTTTCTAAAATAATCGTTGCCAGATATTATTTCTGAATTCTGTAACAATCATAGTGTTCGTATACTTTTTTGAGCGACTGTACAATTAATTGGTTGAAAGTGTCAGCAGGAAGCTTGCTTTCTCAAATTCCTGTGGTCGCGACAGAGCCATTTTGTCTTTTCGAACTTCGGATATTACGACAGCCATTTAGTTCTTGCCTGGCGTTCATAAAAAATTCATTGAGATTTTTGGAATCACATAGATTACGTAGAATCGAAAATTCACGATGATACACCACCTCAACGTAATTTTTTTAGGCAATTTTTAGGAGTTTTTTTTTTAGTTTTCGTGTGAACTCGATGAGACTTATAATTCACCCCCTTTGATTTTCATGAAACTATGTTTTAGAGATGAAGACTTATGTACACTGCCTGGCAAAATTATTATGAACACCGCATCGTATGCAAAGTACCACGAAACATGCCAATGCATGCAAAATTCCCTACTGATGTTCGTGTTCTACGTCATTATGAGGTGGAGTTTGGCTCAGCCGCTAGTGCGCCAGGCTCGTAAACTGTAACTCCCAGATTCGAGTCCTACGTGTGCTAACATTGAGAATTACCTCCGCCAAACCCTCACCCTGCACTCAGAGAGAAAGAGAACACTGAAGGTCTTAGAAAAAACACCATCCGACAGATGGGATGTAAAGCCGTGGTCCCGTGTGCAGCCAGGCTGTAATCTGTAGTTCCCAGGTTCGAGTCCCAGCTGGGTCAGCGTTGAGAGTTTTCTCTTCAAAATTCCCCGCCCTGTCCATAATCAGTAGGGGACACCGATGGGCTTGGAAAGGCCGCCGTCCGTCGGATAGGACTTTAAGCCATGTCTCCGTGTGCGGGAGAGCCATACTCTGTGCACGCTAATGAACACGTTGAATGGCCTTGATGGGAGCCTACCATCTGTCTTCCAACAGCTGTTCCAGTGGGTCCCCTCCCCCAACCTTCTCTGAGCCTTCAGGGTCCATGTGACCTGACCATTTAGCCCATGGTGTGCAAAAAAGTGCTGCTCAGAATTAAAACAACCCAACCCTGTGTGCAGGAGAGCCATACCCTATGTACGATAAAGAAACGCTGGATGACCTTGATGGGAGGCTACCATTTGCCTCCCACTGTGCAGTGAATCCCCTTCTACCAAACTTCTCTGAGCTCTTGGGGTTCTTGTAACCTAGACATTTAGCCCATTGTGTGCTCATAGGTAAGGCAATCCAACCCTAATTCCTGCTAACAATATTAAGTCTTCCTTCTTACCTCCGTATGAGAGATCAAATCTCCGAATTCATAAGATCAGAAACGGATTTAGAGAGGATGGGATGAGGAGCAATAGGGCCATGCTCTCTTTCACTTTGATAATGCTAATAACTGGAAATGAGGCAAAAAAATATTCTTCTCTCTTGTGACTGAAATTTCTCCTTCTCATTTTGGTAAATTTTATTAAGTCGCCTCTTTCTTCTCCTGCAAAACGTTTTCTGGCCTAGGCTTTCCTTCTTCTCCCTTTTCAAATTCATGATAAATGCTAATCCAATATTAAAGATTTCTTTCTTGTGTGCTTTTCTACTATTCCACATGTCCACCTTTTTAAATACATAATTGGGCGCCTTGTGACAGGGACTTCCACCATTTTCACTGACGGATCATATATGTTTTAGTGGAAGCCACAGGTGCGCTATTTTTTTTTAGTAAAAACGAGAGGAATTCTATTTTTCCTTATCGGAAGTAACAGGCTGGTCATTTTTTTCCTTAGCGGAAGCGACACGCGGCCATTTTTCTTTAGGGAAAGCAACATGCAAGCCGTTTCTCTTTAACAGAAGCAAAAGGTGGCCATTTTTCTTCAGCAGAAGCACTCCTAAAGCGATACTGCTTTATTGTTTACTAGTTAAACTGCATCCGGCGCTACCTGATTTTCACTTTTAAACTGAATAGTTTGATTTCCACTGCATTATAGGTACGTTTTTAAGTACCCCCTCCCCTTTTTGAAATTTCCGCTTAAAATTCGGTACTGCAACTCGGATGACAACCAGAAACACTGTGAGATATTGAACCATCTACCATGCTTTGAGATATTGAAGCATCTACCATGTTTTGATATATTGAAGTATCTATCATGTTTTGAGATATTGAAGCATCAACCATGCTTTGAGATATTGAAGCATCAACCATGCTTTGAGATATTGAAGCATCTACCGTGCTTTGAGATATTGAAGCATCTACCACGCTTTGAGATATTGAAGCATCTACCATGCTTTGAGATATTGAAGCATCAACCATGTTTTGAGATATTGAAGCATCAACCATGCTTTGAGATATTGAAGCATCTACCATGCTTTGAGATATTGAAGCATCTACCATGCTTTGAGATATTGAAGCATCTACCATGCTTTGAGATATTGAAGTATCAACCATGCTTTGAGATATTGAAGCATCTACCATGCTTTGAGATATTGAAGCATCAACCATGCTTTCAGATATTGAAGCATCTATCATGCTTTGAGATATTGAACCATCAACCATGCTTTCAGATATTGAAGCATCAACCATGCTTTGAGATATTGAAGCATCTACCATGCTTTGAGATATTGAAGCATCAAACATGCTTTGAGATATTGAACCATCTACCATGCTTTGAGATATTGAAGCATCAACCATGCTTTGAGATATTGAAGCATCAACCATGCTTTGAGATATTGAAGCATCAAACATGCTTTGAGATATTGAAGCATCAACCATGCTTTGAGATATTGAACCATCTACCATGCTTTGAGATATTGAAGCATCAACCATGCTTTGAGATATTGAAGCATCAACCATGCTTTGAGATATTGAAGCATCAAGCATGCTTTGAGATATTGAAGCATCAAGCATGCTTTGAGATATTGAAGCATCAACCATGCTTTGAGATATTGAACCATCTACCATGCTTTGAGATATTGAAGCATCAAACATGCTTTGAGATATTGAAGCATCAACCATGCTTTGAGATATTGAAGCATCAACCAGGCTTTGAGATATTGAAGCATCAACCATGCTTTGAGGTATTGAAGCATCAACCATGCTTTGAGATATTGAAGCATCAACCATGCTTTGAGATATTGAAGCATCAACCATGCTTTGAGATATTGAAGCATCAACCATGCTTTGAGATATTGAAGCATCTACCATGCTTTGAGATATTGAAGCATCAACCATGCTTTGAGATATTGAAGCATCTACCATGCTTTGAGATATTGAAGCATCAACCATGCTTTGAGATATTGAAGCATCTACCATGCTTTGAGATATAGAAGCATCTACCATGCTTTGAGATATTGAAGCATCTACCATGCTTTGAGATATTGAAGCATCTACCATGCTTTGAGATATTGAAGCATCAACCATGCTTTGAGATATTGAACCATCTACCATGCTTTGAGATATTGAAGCATCAAACATGCTTTGAGATATTGAAGCATCAACCATGCTTTGAGATATTGAAGCATCAACCATGCTTTGAGATATTGAAGCATCAACCATGCTTTGAGGTATTGAAGCATCAACCATGCTTTGAGATATTGAAGCATCAACCATGCTTTGAGATATTGAAGCATCAACCATGCTTTGAGATATTGAAGCATCAACCATGCTTTGAGATATTGAAGCATCTACCATGCTTTGAGATATTGAAGCATCAAACATGCTTTGAGATATTGAAGCATCTACCATGCTTTGAGATATTGAAGCATCAACCATGCTTTGAGATATTGAAGCATCTACCATGCTTTGAGATATAGAAGCATCTACCATGCTTTGAGATATTGAAGCATCTACCATGCTTTGAGATATTGAAGCATCAACCATGCTTTGAGATATTGAAACATCAACCATGCTTTGAGATATTGAAGCATCTACCATGCTTTGAGATATTGAACCATCTACCATGCTTTGAGATATTGAAGCATCAACCATGCTTTGAGGTATTGAAGCATCAAACATGCTTTGAGATATTGAAGCATCAAACATGCTTTGAGATATTGAAGCATCAAACATGCTTTGAGATATTGAAGCATCAACCATGCTTTGAGATATTGAACCATCTACCATGCTTTGAGATATTGAAGCATCAACCATGCTTTGAGATATTGAAGCATCTACCATGCTTTGAGATATTGAAGCATCAAACATGCTTTGAGATATTAAAGCATCAACCATGCTTTGAGATATTGAACCATCTACCATGCTTTGAGATATTGAAGCATCAACCATGCTTTGAGATATTGAAGCATCTACCATGCTTTGAGATATTGAAGCATCAACCATGCTTTGAGATATTGAAGCATCAACCATGCTTTGAGATATTGAACCATCTACCATGCTTTGAGATATTGAAGCATCTACCATGCTTTGAGATATTGAAGCATCTACCATGCTTTGAGATATTGAAGCATCAACCATGCTTTGAGATATTGAAGCATCAACCATGCTTTGAGGTATTGAAGCATCAACCATGCTTTGAGATATTGAAGCATCAACCATGCTTTGAGATATTGAAGCATCAACCATGCTTTGAGATATTGAAGCATCAACCATGCTTTGAGGTATTGAAGCATCAACCATGCTTTGAGATATTGAACCATCTACCATGTTTTGAGATATTGAAGCATCTACCATGTTTTGAGATATTGAAGCATCTACCATGCTTTGAGATATTGAAGCATCTACCATGTTTTGAGATATTGAAGCATCAACCATGCTTTGAGATATTGAAGCATCTACCATGTTTTGAGATAATGAAGCATCTACCATGCTTTGAGATATTGAAGCATCAACCATGCTTTGAGATATTGAAGCATCAATCATGCTTTGAGATATTGAAGCATCTACCATGCTTTGAGATATTGAAGCATCAACCATGCTTTGAGATATTGAAGCATCAACCATGCTTTGAGATATTGAATCATCAACCATGCTTTGAGATATTGAAGCATCAACCATGCTTTGAGATATTGAAACATCAAGCATGCTTTGAGATATTGAAGCATCAACCATGCTTTGAGATATTGAACCATCTACCATGCTTTGAGATATTGAAGCATCAACCATGCTTTGAGATATTGAAGCATCAACCATGCTTTGAGATATTGAAGCATCAACCATGCTTTGAGATATTGAAGCATCAACCATGCTTTGAGATATTGAAGCATCTACCATGCTTTGAGATATTGAAGCATCAACCATGCTCTGAGATATTGAAGCATCAACCATGCTTTCAGATATTGAACCATCTACCATGCTTTGAGATATTGAAGCATCTACATTGCTTTTAGATATTGAAGCATCAACCATGCTTTGAGATATTGAAGCATCAACCATGCTTTGAGATATTGCAGCATCAACCATGCTTTGAGATATTGAAACATCAACCATGTTTTGAGATATTGAAGCATCTACCATGTTTTGAGATATTGAAGCATCTACCATGTTTTGAGATATTGAAGCATGAACCATGCTTTGAGATATTGAAGCATCAACCATGCTTTGAGATATTGAAGCATCAACCGTGCTTTGAGATATTGAAGTATCTACCATGCTTTGAGATATTGAAGCATCTACCATGCTTTGAGATATTGAAGCATCTACCATGTTTTGAGATATTGAAGCATCAACCATGCTTTGAGATATTGAAGCATCAACCATGCTTTGAGATATTGAGGCATCAACCATGCTTTGAGATATTGAAGCATCAACCATGCTTTGAGATATTGAAGCATCTACCATGCTTTGAGATACTGAAGCATCCTAATGCTTTCCCAACGAGTTGTAGATGCCACAGAGAGACAGACACACAGACATCTTCTTTTATTATTATATATGACATAAAAGGGTAATTTTTTTAACATTAGACAATTGAAAATAATTCGTTCTCTTTTTAGGTCCTCTGCGTTCTCACGTGTCTTTTTTTCTCTCTTGTACCCGTCTGCGTCCTCCTTTTTTTTAAATGGAATGCAACCTTGTCCTTTACCCAGCATATCGACTTACCACGTACTTAAGCAATTGCGACCAGCAGGACTCACAGGAAAACTACCCACTGGGAAAACTACGTATCTTTCAGTCGCTTCTCAATTCTCAGAGAACCTCGAAACTTTCCGAAGGACATGCTGACCTTCGGATTGTTCTCGATTTTTCGAGATCTTTTCATTAAACCAATTCTTCTCTAGTAACATTTGTAATCTTCGAAATAGAATGTCTTTTCAGTAATGAATACTACCGGTAATCAGGCGCTGAAAGCACATTATCATAAATTACGAATTGAAAACGATAGAATTTCAAAGGCCATTTATTCTAATGAGTGCTTGCGCATTGTTATATCCTCTACTTAAAGGAAATAGGAAAAGAAATAATTACATGTGCATAGCGAAATCTGTTAAGTGTGCTAACAGCTTTGTTTAGCGCCGTGAAAAGAAGACGAGTGACGCCAGCAGAGAAAGAGCAAGAGTTGTTACAAGGACATCCAAGTAAGAGTCCACGACCATGACGTCGGTGGTAGAAAGATATATGGGTAAACGTTGGGCTTGTGAAGGACTTGGATGGAGACCTTCACAGATAATCTTTGTGTCCACATGTAATGGGCAACCTTTCTCTCCTCCATATAATCGGATGTTAGGCTCTGTTGGCCATATGCCAGTCTTCTTCGATTCAGAAAAGAAACCGAAGGCCAGGAGAAATTGAAATGTTTAAAAAAACTGCCTTTTGTGAGAAAGTATATTTTCCAGTTTTTCATAAATATGTCTGGAGGACGGAAGAAGCTCAGTTGGCAGCGTGCTAGGCTCATAATCTTCACTTCACAGGTTAGTTGGGTTGTTTTACCTCTGAGCGGCACTTTTTTGCACACCATGGGCTAAATGGCCAGGTCACCATGGGCTAAATGGACCCCGAAGGCTCAGAGAAGGTTGGGGGAGGGGACCCACTGGAACAGCTGTTGCGAGACAGATGGTAGCCTCCCGTCAAGGCCATTCAGCGTGTTCTTTAACGTGCACAGGGTATGGCTCTCCCGCACACGGAGCCACGGCTTAACGGACGGCGACCTTTGCCAAGCCCATCGGTGTCCCCTACTGACCGTGGGCAGGGCGGGGAGTTTTGCGGAGAAAAATCTCAACGCTGACCCAGCTGGGACTCGAACCTGGGAACTACAGATTACGAGCCTGGCGCGCTACCGACTGAGCCACCACCGCCCCCTTTTTTCACAGGTTAGAGTCCCACCTGGGCCAGCGATGAGATTTATCTCCGCAAAACCCCACCCTGCCCTCGTTGCGAAAGTGGAGACTAATAGGCTTGGAAAGACCGCCGTCCGTCAGATGCGACATTAAGTCATGTCTCCGTGTGCAGGAAAGTTATAGGTTGAGCACGTAAATAACACGCTGGATGACCTTTACAGGAGGCTACCATCTGTCTCCTAGCAGCTGTTCAGTGAATCCCCTTCCCCCAAATTCTCTGAGTCCTCGGGGTCCTTGTGACCTGGCCATTTAGACAATTATGTGCAAAAAAAAAGTGTCGCTCAGAGGTAAAAGAACTCAACGAACGAAATTTACCGATTTAGTCTACATGGAACTAAATCGAAGTGAAAGGACAGTGCGGTTTTTCTAGACTTAAAAAAAGCCTTTGATACTTTGAATCATGACATTCTTTTACAAATATTAAAATATTATAAAATTAAAGAAATTGCATTACACTGGTTTCAAAGTTACTTATGAAATAGATTTACAGTAACTAAAATTAACAACACTTACAGTGGAAAGTGCCATTAAATATGGAGTTTTACTTTTGATTTACTTTTGATTTTTTTGTTAGTAATTACTTTTGATTTACTTACTAACGACTTAACAAAATTAAAATTAAATAGTACCATGTTTTTATATGCTGATGACATAATTTTAACTAATATCAATAAATCGGAAGAAGATTTGGTAAAACACACAAAAAGACTATAGTATCATTAAATATTAGTTAAACTATAATAAACTTTAATAAACTTTATTTAAATAGCAATGAAACTAAATAGATGACTTTTTATTCATCTAGTTCCAAATTTAGCTATAACTTAATAAAAAAAACACACAAAGTGCACAAAAAGGGAAAACATTTCTGAGCTAGAAAACTTCAGTTGCATCAAGATTGATAGAGGACACACAATAAAATATATGGGATTACATCTCGACAGTACAGTCGCTCAAAAAAATATTCGAACACTAAAGTTGATTACAGAATTCAGGAAAAAAATCTGGCAACGATTTGTTTAGAAATTAGTGATCTGGCAACCTTCGTTTCACGTGATTACAGAATTCAGGAAAAATATCTGGAGCGTGTACAGCAACTGTACACGCTCCAGTTACTGTTCACAGCAAACTGGAGCGTGTGCAGTAACTGCACACGCTCCAGTTTGCCGTGAACGGTAACTGCACACGCTCAATATTTTCCGTGAGTGAGCCCACACGATCTAGTATCAAAATAATATGACCACCTACAGTCGCTCAAAAAAGTATCCGAACACCATGGTTGATTACAGAATTCAGGAAAAAAAATCTGGCAACAATTTTTTTTAGAAATTATTGATCTGGCAACCTTCGTGTCACGTGACACAAAGTGTACAGTACCTTAGTGTTCGGATTTTTTTTGAGCGACTGTACCCTCCGATAGAATACTCATACTGAGAATATCTGCGGCGCATTAAGACTTTGAGCTTTGAAATGAAATAAACTACAATATGTTAAGGATGCCAACACATGTATTATGTTTTACAAAGCAATCTGTGAGTCCATCTTAAATTAGGGGGCGGGGGTGGCTCAGTCGGTAGCGCGCCAGGCTCGTAATCTGTAGTTCCCAGGTTCGAGTCCCAGCTGGGTCAGCGTTGAGATTTATCTCCGCAAAATTCCCCGCCCTGCCCACGGTCAGTAGGGGACACCGATGGGCTTGGAAAGGCCGCCGTCCGTCGGATGGGACGTTAAGCCGTGGCCCCGTGTGCGGGAGAGCCATATCCTGTGCACGTTAAAGAACACACTGGATGGCCTTGACGGGAGGCTACCATCTGTCTCCCAACAGCTGTTCCAGTGGGTGCCCTCCCCCAACCTTCTTCTCTGAGCCTTCGGGGTCCATGTGACCTGGCCATTTAGCCCCATGGTGTGCAAAAAAGTGCCGCTCAGAGGTAAAACAACCCAACCCAACCCATCTTCAATTATGCCATTTGATACATGGTACAGCCAACGTAACAGATATTAGAAAAATAGAACGCATTTAATCCTCAATAGCTTAAAATATTATAGCAATTAAAAAACCGCATCTGACTACAGTCCAAGATAGATTTACTTACTTGGATATTTTACCTTACCAGAACCTATATAAATATAACATAGTTAAACGTACTTTTTTTTGACAACACACATAAAAATAAAATCCAACGTAAATTTCTAAATATGAATTAAAAAATTAAAGTTAACACATACTAACAAATTATGTCGTGCTGTTGGTGAATATAAAAATCACAATGGGATTAAGAAATATTCGAAATGCAATAAAAAAAGGTAAAATTTTAGTAAAGAGGACAAATTATTCAATGTTGAAGTTTTCAGCCGAAGTAATAAAACAGTATAATAAATGCAACAAGATGTACAGTCACTCAAAAAAAAATATCCGAACACTATGGTTGATTTCAAAATTCAGAAAAAATATCAGGCAACGAATTTTTTTTTAGAAATTAGTGATCTGGCAACCTTCGTGTCACGTGACACGAAGGTTGCCAGATCACTAATTTCTAAAAAACTCGTTGCCAGATTTTTTTCCTGAATTCTGTAATCAACCTTAGTGTTCGGATATTTTTTTTTGAGTGACTGTAACAGTATTAAGATTAGCGGATGAAGACATAAAAATAGTGTTGTGTATTATGTTAAGGTGCTTATTCTCTCCTGCAGATAAGCTGTTAACTTTAAGGGACATCTGTAAATAGAAGGGATTTTTTTTTTCAATTATTTAATTAAATTAATAGTTTTAAAGAAAAGAATGTATTCATACTTTCCCGCGTTATAACCAATGACAAACTGGGGCATGCATCGTAACAATCTCCACTATGGGCGGAAGTTGTTTCAGTCGATAGCGGATTGGATTTTTTTACCTCTGAGGCGCACTTTTTTGCACACCATGGGCTAAATGGCCAGGTCACATGAACCCCGAAGGCTCAGAGAAGTTTGGGGGAGGGGACCCACTGGAACAGCTGTTGGGAGACAGATGGTAGCCTCCCGTCAAGGCCATCCAGCGTGTTCTTTAACGTGCACAGGGTATGGCTCTCCCGCATAAGGGGCCACGGCTTAACGTCCCATCCGACGGACGGCGGCCTTTCCAAGCCCATCGGTGTCCCCTACTGACCGTGGGCAGGGCGGGGAATTTTGCGGAGATAAATCTCAACGCTGACCCAGCTGGGACTCGAACCTGGGAACTACAGATTATGAGCCTGGCGCATTTATGAGCTACCGACTGAGCCACCCCCGCCCCTAGAGTAGATAGCGAGCCAGGCTCGTAATCTGCAGTTCCCAGGTTCGAACTCTGACTGTTGCAGTGTTGAGAGCAGGGCCGCCGACAGGAGGGGGGGCAAGGGGGGAATAGTGCATAGGGGCCCGTCAGCAATAAGGGCCAGTCAGATTAAGTGACTCTTTACTTTTTCTTACAAAAATTATTCTTAGTTAAGCTATATATCGATCCTATAAAATTCCATAAGAACATTATTTGTTATAATATGCTTTTAAAAAGAAACACTAGTTGGATTATGACATTATCTCATTAATAGTAGTTGAACGAACCATTTCTTAACATCTTCTTTTGTCCGCGTTAACTTACAGCATTTGCTTGTATTTTCCCCGTTAACCACCCCACCCCTGCAGCAGTAGCAACAGTTCGACTCTCCCAAACCCAACCCGTGCGATCAGGTATATTACATTGTTCATGTTTCGAGTTCCAGTAACATCGTCTGTGGTCTGTGTGTCAGTGTTACAAATTATAACAGTTTAAAAGTCTCTTGTCGGCACATTTGTTTCACCATTTCGTTGTCATTTGTTTAGTAAAATGACATATTCATTGGTGCTATAGTCTAACTGAACAATGGACAAGTATAAGCATAAGTCAGGAGCTGAGAAGCGAAAGGAGAGAAATAAAAAATTGGAAGTTATTAAGAAAGGGGGTAAAACTTTGTTTGAAGTCGGTGTAAAAGTGAATGTGGACAGTGAAGGTGCAAAAAATGCATGCCTGACTGCGCAACAGGCTTTTTTTCCTCTGAATGTCATCATTGTGTCCAGAATAATTGCTATTAATGATTTGTAAAGATAAAAAGTATTCAAGGGGGGGGGGGGGGGCCCTAGCATAATATTACATAGGGGCCCATAAATTCTCTCGGCGGCCCTGGTTGAGAGTTATCTTCGGTGAACCCCCCCCCCCCCCCACTGTCCTCAGTGGGAAGAGAGATACTGATGAGTTTGGAAAAGCCATTGTCTGTGGGATGGGACTTTAACCCGTGATTCCGCGTGCAAGAGAGCTAATCCCTGTGAATGTTGACCATCCAGAAGTGGCGTGGAATGATCCATGTGTTTTTATATCTATATCGGAAGTTTTATATATCTTCATAGAAATAAAGAGATGGCGTCAGTCTCACAGACCGATTATGCAAAAATGTTCTCCAAAAGTTTATAATAAATAAATAATAAATAAATTTGAAATAAACTTTCCAATGATCTCTGAGTTCTTGGGGGTCCTTGAGTCTTGGGGGTCTTGTGTGACCTGAATATTTAATCCATTTTGTGGTGTCGGTGTGACAGATCGAGTTGGCATGTACTTAACCCGGAGTAATCGTATACACCTAAACATTGCACCGCTAGGTTCAGTATATGGTATTAGGAAGGTATTATAGCGCGCCTGCGCCTAAACTTTTGTGTTGCAAAATTATTAGAAAATATATTCTCAATCGATCTGATAACTTCTGGGGGGTTAAAGAACAGGTTTGGTGTTTAACTTCTGAGCGGCTTTTTCTTTTTGCACCCAATGGATTAAATTATCAGGTTATAAGGACCCCAAAGTCTCAGAGACGGTTGGAGAAGGGTGCCCACTGGACAGATGAAAGCATTTCATCAAGGCCATACACCATGTTCTTTAACTTGTAGAGAATATGGTCCTCCAGCCCACTGAACAAACAACTTAATGTCTCATGAGACGGACGGCTGCCTTTTCAAGCCCATCGATGCACCCTTTCTCACCAAGGCTCAATGTCAATATAGGCACAATTGGGTCTCGAACCTGGGAATACAGTTTAAGAGTCTGGTGCGGTACTGACTGAGTCAACCCAAACGGAATGGAAGTTTCCCATCTGTCACCTAATAACTGTCCATTGGGCCCGTCTCTGAGCTCTTGGGGTCCCTGTGACCTGAATATTTAATCCATTTTGTGCTCAAAAGTGCCGCTCAAATGTGAACCAACTCCAAAATGTTGAGAAACGCTTCTAACGCTAGTTTAGAACTGTTTCCTATGTGGCCGTTTTTCTATAAAACCGTTTTCAGTATGGCAGTGCCCTATCAGCTGTTAGTTAAATGAGTCTTTGAGATCATCACTTGTTTTCAGTTTTTAACCTTTAACCAGACTTTACTCCTGACCTTTCTCCCTCCTTTTACTCATCTTCTTATGTCTTTATGCAGCGGAATAAGTATATTCTGAATGCTACAACCAAAGCATAATAATAGCACTTTTTCTTCCATAATTGCAGTGTAGTGGAGGTGTTTTGATTTCTTCCATCTCTTTGGCCTTCGCAAGTTGCATTTGATGTAACTTGTTTTGTAATTCCCCATGGACTTTGCTGACTCATGCAAGAGGTGATGTAGTAATCATCGAGCGTTGGAGGAAATTTGACATGAAAGATATTCACAAACGCCTACAATGAGGGAAACTCCCATTAATTAGAAAATTAGAAACTATGATTATCGTGTTTCCATGACGTACTGCTGGACTGGGTCTTGTGCCTAGTTTAAAGGTAGATATATTGTGGAGTTTGGTGGAATAATTTTGACGTTATGAAGATAGATCATCAGAGGCAAACTGTTGTTGATGCTTTTAATTAAATTTTCTTTAGTATGTTCAAGATCGGGAGAGAATTTCGGGCCAGGAGACTTAGGCGACGGTTCAGGGACTCAAGCTTACATATTAGGGATTTGCATATTTATATTTTTTTGTGTCGTTTTTCTGCTGAGGTCCTGCTATCCTCACAGACCTTCTACTATGGCATATAAACTGACAGGTTCCTGTCAGACTTCTGTGACAAACAGTTGCTTGAGGAGGTATTTATTTGTTTTTTTAAATAAAGAATAAATGCCATGCTAATTGTTTTGTTAGCATTAACGAATTCAACAATTTCTTAAAACAATAACAGCTTTGAGTCAGTTTTTATTCTGAACTTCTTTACGATTTTATCCCCTCCACCTAAGTTAGAAAGAAAAGGAAAAAGTTAAAGGACAACTTTGTCTTTGTGGTACACTTCAGGTAGCTGATCAGTTGCCTCAGTTGCCTCAGTTTTCGCAAAGTGTGAACCTCATAAAGACTATCGCCTAGGTTTCTCAAGAAAACACAATTGCCCAGGAACCTCGCAAACTCATCGCCAAGGTTTCTAAAGAAAGCACAATTACACAGGAACCTCGCAAACTCATCGCCTAGGTTTCTAAACACAATTATCCAGGAACCTCACATACTCATCGCCTAGGTTTCTAAAGAAAACACAATTATCCAGGAACCTGGCAAACTCATCGCCTAGGTTTCTAAACACAATTACCAGGAACCTCGCAAACTCATCGCCTAGGTTTCTAAACACAATTACCAGGAACCTCGCAAACTCATCGCCTAGGTTTCTAAACACAATTACCAGGAACCTCGCAAACTCATCGCCTAGGTTTCTAAACACAATTACCAGGAACCTCACAAACTCATCGCCTAGGTTTCTAAACACAATTACCAGGAACATCGCAAACTCATCGCCTAGGTTTCTAAACACAATTACCAGGAACCTCGCAAACTCATCGCCTAGGTTTCTAAACACAATTACCAGGAACCTCGCAAACTCATCGCCTAGGTTTCTAAACACAATTACCAGGAACCTCGCAAACTCATCGCCTAGGTTTCTAAACACAATTATCCAGGAACCTCACATACTCATCGCCTAGGTTTCTAAAGAAAACACAATTATCCAGGAACCTGGCAAACTCATCGCCTAGGTTTCTAAACACAATTACCAGGAACCTCGCAAACTCATCGCCTAGGTTTCTAAACACAATTATCCAGGAACCTCACATACTCATCGCCTAGGTTTCTAAAGAAAACACAATTATCCAGGAACCTGGCAAACTCATCGCCTAGGTTTCTAAACACAATTACCAGGAACCTCGCAAACTCATCGCCTAGGTTTCTAAACACAATTACCAGGAACCTCGCAAACTCATCGCCTAGGTTTCTAAACACAATTACCAGGAACCTCGCAAACTCATCGCCTAGGTTTCTAAACACAATTACCAGGAACCTCGCAAACTCATCGCCTAGGTTTCTAAACACAATTACCAGGAACCTCACAAACTCATCGCCTAGGTTTCTAAACACAATTACCAGGAACATCGCAAACTCATCGCCTAGGTTTCTAAACACAATTACCAGGAACCTCGCAAACTCATCGCCTAGGTTTCTAAACACAATTACCAGGAACCTCGCAAACTCATCGCCTAGGTTTCTAAACACAATTACCAGGAACCTCGCAAACTCATCGCCTAGGTTTCTAAATACAATTACCAAGAACCTCGCAAACTCATCGCCAAGGTTTCTAAAGAAAGCACAATTACACAGGAACCTCGCAAACTCATCGCCTAGGTTTCTAAACACAATTATCCAGGAACCTCACATACTCATCGCCTAGGTTTCTAAAGAAAACACAATTATCCAGGAACCTGGCAAACTCATCGCCTAGGTTTCTAAACACAATTACCAGGAACCTCGCAAACTCATCGCCTAGGTTTCTAAACACAATTATCCAGGAACCTCACATACTCATCGCCTAGGTTTCTAAAGAAAACACAATTATCCAGGAACCTGGCAAACTCATCGCCTAGGTTTCTAAACACAATTACCAGGAACCTCGCAAACTCATCGCCTAGGTTTCTAAACACAATTACCAGGAACCTCGCAAACTCATCGCCTAGGTTTCTAAACACAATTACCAGGAACCTCGCAAACTCATCGCCTAGGTTTCTAAACACAATTACCAGGAACCTCGCAAACTCATCGCCTAGGTTTCTAAACACAATTACCAGGAACCTCACAAACTCATCGCCTAGGTTTCTAAACACAATTACCAGGAACATCGCAAACTCATCGCCTAGGTTTCTAAACACAATTACCAGGAACCTCGCAAACTCATCGCCTAGGTTTCTAAACACAATTACCAGGAACCTCGCAAACTCATCGCCTAGGTTTCTAAACACAATTACCAGGAACCTCGCAAACTCATCGCCTAGGTTTCTAAATACAATTACCAAGAACCTCGCAAACTCATCGCCTAGGTTTCTAAACACAATTACCAGGAACCTCGCAAACTCATCGCCTAGGTTTCTAAACACAATTACCAGGAACCTCGCAAACTCATCGCCTAGGTTTCTAAACACAATTACCAGGAACCTCGCAAACTCATCGCCTAGGTTTCTAAACACAATTACCAGGAACCTCGCAAACTCATCGCCTAGGTTTCTAAACACAATTACCAGGAACCTCGCAAACTCATCGCCTAGGTTTCTAAACACAATTACCAGGAACCTCGCAAACTCATCGCCTAGGTTTCTAAACACAATTACCAGGAACCTCGCAAACTCATCGCCTAGGTTTCTAAACACAATTACCAGGAACCTCGCAAACTCATCGCCTAGGTTTCTAAACACAATTACCAGGAACCTCGCAAACTCATCGCCTAGGTTTCTAAACACAATTACCAGGAACCTCGCAAACTCATCGCCTAGGTTTCTAAACACAATTACCAGGAACCTCACAAACTCATCGCCTAGGTTTCTAAACACAATTACCAGGAACCTCGCAAACTCATCGCCTAGGTTTCTAAAGACAATTACCAAGAACCTCGCAAACTCATCGCCTAGGTTTCTAAACACAATTACCAGGAACCTAGCAAACTCATCGCCTAGGTTTCTAAACACAATTACCAGGAACCTCGCAAACTCATCGCCTAGGTTTCTAAACACAATTACCAGGAACCTCGCAAACTCATCGCCTAGGTTTCTAAACACAATTACCAGGAACCTCGCAAACTCATCGCCTAGGTTTCTAAACACAATTACCAGGAACCTCGCAAACTCATCGCCTAGGTTTCTAAACACAATTACCAGGAACCTCGCAAACTCATCGCCTAGGTTTCTAAACACAATTACCAGGAACCTCGCAAACTCATCGCCTAGGTTTCTAAACACAATTACCAGGAACCTCGCAAACTCATCGCCTAGGTTTCTAAACACAATTACCAGGAACATCGCAAACTCATCGCCTAGGTTTCTAAATACAATTACCAAGAACCTCGCAAACTCATCGCCTAGGTTTCTAAACACAATTACCAGGAACCTCGCAAACTCATCGCCTAGGTTTCTAAACACAATTACCAGGAACCTCGCAAACTCATCGCCTAGGTTTCTAAACACAATTACCAGGAACCTCGCAAACTCATCGCCTAGGTTTCTAAACACAATTACCAGGAACCTCACAAACTCATCGCCTAGGTTTCTAAACACAATTACCAGGAACCTCGCAAACTCATCGCCTAGGTTTCTAAACACAATTACCAGGAACCTCGCAAACTCATCGCCTAGGTTTCTAAACACAATTACCAGGAACATCGCAAACTCATCGCCTAGGTTTCTAAATACAATTACCAAGAACCTCGCAAACTCATCGCCTAGGTTTCTAAACACAATTACCAGGAACCTCGCAAACTCATCGCCTAGGTTTCTAAACACAATTACCAGGAACCTCGCAAACTCATCGCCTAGGTTTCTAAACACAATTACCAGGAACCTCGCAAACTCATCGCCTAGGTTTCTAAACACAATTACCAGGAACCTCACAAACTCATCGCCTAGGTTTCTAAACACAATTACCAGGAACCTCGCAAACTCATCGCCTAGGTTTCTAAACACAATTACCAGGAACCTCGCAAACTCATCGCCTAGGTTTCTAAACACAATTACCAGGAACCTCGCAAACTCATCGCCTAGGTTTCTAAACACAATTACCAGGAACCTCGCAAACTCATCGCCTAGGTTTCTAAATACAATTACCAGGAACCTCGCAAACTCATCGCCTAGGTTTCTAAACACAATTACCAGGAACCTCGCAAACTCATCGCCTAGGTTTCTAAATACAATTACCAGGAACCTCGCAAACTGGGGCTGGGTGTAGGAAGGAGGAAAGGGCCGAAGCCCTCGGTTATCAGAATCTTCATAAAATAGATGAAAAAAGTTGTAAAAAAAATTGCATCTCCCATATTTTTCAAGTATTCGTTTAAAAGTCCATTTAAATGTTGAGAGACATATAATATACTAGACGGCGTTCTGCTCCGTTCCGATTGAATCCAATCACTTAACCCCCCCCCCCCCAAGAAAAGAATATTTTTCTATATTCGAGCCTGTGTGCTACTTATTACATTTAAATTATTTAAATTCCTGAAAATTATGAAAAATTATATGATTATCTACATACAAATTATATTTTCCCCTATGTTCTGCCCAGAGCCGAATGTAGAGAGGAGGAGGAGCAATTCTCCCCTCTCAGAATGCTAGTAACGGTTTTAGAATCAAAAAATTATTAAACTTATTTATATTTCATGCGGTCTGTAAATATTAGCCAGGTAGTCACTGAAAGGAGAGCTATGCACCAATCCCCATGGTGCATAGAACCGGCCAGGACCTATCACATATCCAGATGATGCATAGAACCGGCCAGGCCTATCACCTAATGTCCGACCCCACCTTCTCGTGGTGCCGACCGTTAGTACCTTTCAAAAGAGGTACTCTCTTGTGGAAGTGAACGGAAGGGAAGGGCTGCCAGATTAGTGTGGCCTACTGATCTGGACAACTATGGCTACTTTTCTTTTTTTTTTCTACCCTGCTGAGGAATGGTCAACCACACAGGGTCCTGGTGCTGACCATATAAACCCACTGGAATGGACTGATATATGGCTCTGAGCTTGTTTATGGATCCTGAATTTGCTGCACTGGTGGGCTTCTGTGGAGGGAAAATCTTCCGCTGTGTTTTCTGTTTGTTTGTGGATTGACAGCCCCAAGTGAATAGATTCACAGGATATGTTTATCAGCTGGTGGATAATCCTGAGCAGAAGTCATCGCAGGCACCTGAACTCTTTGCTTCTATTGGCATCGCCAAATTCGACATTGGAGGAAGTCTTCCAGTGTAGATGGCTTCAGCCTTTAGTAGTGGGGCGAATGGATCTTTGCCCTATGCCTGCGATTAGGGGGCTGTTTGATATTGTCGGCATTCCCTCTCTCAATAAACATAGTTTCTTTAAACATCCTACTAACCATTTTCTCTCCATAGGTAGTTGGAATGTGAGGACTCTGCACAGAGCTTTTTCTATTGATGTCCTCACACAAGAATTCCACCATTATAATTTAGATATTCTCGGCTTGCAAGAGACCAGATGGACAGATAAAGGTCAGATTCTTAAAAATAATCTTAAATTTCTCTTTTCAGGGAGGGAAGATAATAAGCATCAACAAGGCGTGGGTCTCCTTCTCAGCAGACATGCTAGTGATGCTCTTCTAGGATATGAGTGCATTAATGAAAGGTTTCTTACAGCAAAATTTCAGACAAGCATTAAAGACTTGAATGTTATCTGCTGTTATGCCCCCACTGAGGATCCGATGAGGATAGGGAAAGATTTTAAGGACAACTTCAGGATATTTTGAGATCTTTCGAGGAGATATTACCCTTGTTCTAGGTGACGTCAATATCAAAGTTGGTACTGACTCTGAACATTAGGGATGGGTTATAGGCCCTTTTGGTATTCGTAGCTGCAATGGGCAACGCTCCTACAGGTAAATAAACTCAATGGTTTGAGAATAACTAACACTTATTACAAACACCGCGCCATACATAAGTACACATGGGTTTCACCCAATTGACTGCATAAGAATATGATAGATTATATATTAATTAACAACAAATAGGCTACTTCTGTTAGGAATACATAATAATAACATAGGAGAGCTGAAATTGGATCTGACCATTACTTAGTTAAAAGTGTCTTGCAACTTAAACTTAAAAAGTGTTGTGCTAGGGTTAAAAAATTTACCTTTAATACTGAAGCTGTTATAGCTAAAGACCAGTTATAGCTAAAGCTTACCATGATAGGTTACTTAGTCATTATGACAGTCATGGTATGCTTACTACTGAAGTTGAGGAAGAATGGGATAATTTTAAACAGGCTATTTTGGAAACTAACAGTACTCTTTTAGGAAAAAAGGAGCAGAGAAGGCAGAATTATTTGAGTGATAAGACACTTGAGCATATTTAAGAAAGAAAGAACTGCAGGAATGTCCTTAATCAGTACCCTACTAGTCCTAATAGAAAGCATTACAGAGAGCTTAATAAACGTGCAAAGGATCAGTTAGCTGCTGATAAGAATCTTTGGCTTGATGGCTTGGCTGACAAAGCTGAGGAAGCAGTTAGACAGCACAACAGCAGAGAGCTGTACCAGATAGTTAATGTTTTGTGTGGTAGGAAACGGACAAGTATACAGGGATTGAAGGATAAACAAGGCAAGGTTATAGAAGGTGATGATTCTGTCATGGCTAGGTGGGCTGAGCATTTCAGTGATACTCTAAACAATATGGTTAGTTCTATTCCCATTGTTTGCAATGATGATAGATACATTACTGGCTTTAATGTTGGCCCTATAACACAATCTGAAGTTATTTTGGCTATTTCTAAACTTAAACTTCATAAATCCCCAGGGGTAGATGAAATTACTATAGAAATGCTTAGAGCTGGGAATGTTTCGGTTACCACTTGGATGACTGAAATTTTGAATATCTTTTATGATAAAGGCATGGTTCCTAAGGATTTTACCAGAGCTGTTGTTATTCCTGATTTCAAAAAAGGTGATCGCAGTTCTTGTGATAACTATAGGGTTATCAGCCTACTCTCTATTTCAGGTAAAGTTCTTTCCATGATTGTGCTTAAGAGAATTAAGAATCTGGTTGACAGTCAATTGCGTGATGAGCAATGTGGATTCAGAAGTGGTAGGGGATGTGTGGATCAGATATTTTCACTTAGGTACATTCTTGAGAAATGTTTAGAGTTTCAGAAACCTTTGGTTGCTAGCGTTGTTGATTTCAAAAAGGCTTTCGACTCTGTTGATCATCATAATTTGTGGTTGATTGTGAAATCATATGGTATACCAGACAAGTTAGTTAACATTATGAAAGCTCTCTATAATAACACTGAGTCGTGTGTGAGAGTTGGTAAGGCTTGTAGCAATTGGTTTAGCATTACTTCTGGTGTTCGACAAGGGTGCATTTTGTCCCCTTTTCTCTTTAGTTTGGTTATTGATTATGTTATGCGAAATTCACTTCAAGGGAAAGGTTTTGGCCTTAAATGGTCTGGAGATACGAAAATTTCTGATTTAGATTTTGCTGATGGTTTGGCCTTGCTGACTATAGATGATATCTAGCTGACCATAGATGATGACTATAGATTGATGATGATAGATGCTGACTATAGATTGCTGACTAAAGGTGATATCAGATGATTTGGCCTTGCTGACTGTCGATGACTATAGATCTGATCAATATAGGCCGCAAGACCTATGTTGATCAGATGAATGCTTTAATTACGGCTGTTGATGAGCTGGCAATAGAGTTGGTCTGGTGATAAACAGAGATAAAACTAAAGAAAGGAAAATTAGTCAGGCAGTTGGTGCTTCAGTCGCTCTGAATGGTTGCACCCTTGAGCAAGTGTCTCAGTTTAATTATCTTGGGAGGTATGTTAACAGATACTGGTGATGTTCGCATGAGATTAACAGGCGAATAGGGATTGCATCTGGGACTTTTAGGAATCTATGAAGAGTGTGGAGAAATAGGCGTATACACCTAAAAACTAAAATTAGACTATATAATAATTTGGTTCTTTCTAGGGTTAGTTATGGTAGTGAAACTTGGACGCATTGTAACAAGAAACTTAATGCTTTTGATTCTAGATGCTTACGCAGTATCTTGGGCATTAGGTGGTTCAACTTTGCAAATAATGAAGATGTTAGGCAAAGGAGTCGGCAACCTCCTCTGAGCAGTATATTGTAGAGAGAGATTCCGTTGGTTTGGACATGTTGCCCGTATGAATGATTATAGATTAATGAATAGGGTTATGAACAGTGTGCCTAAAGGCCTCAGAAAGAGGGGGAAACGTAGGATGCGGTGGGCAGACAATGTCAAACAGGACCTTGTTAGAATTGGTGTGCAGTGGCCAGATGCAGCAGATGTAGCTCAGGACAGACTTGCTTGGAGAATTAAACTGCGCGGTCTGGTTGGACCTCCGTAACCCATGGCTGCTTGAGGATGATGATGATGATATTTCATGCATTTCTCAAGAAACTTTTTGAAGATTTATAAAACAGAGGAAGAAATGTTATACTCCATTGGAAATCCAATCTCTTGCCCCTTTTTACATTTTTCCCTTGATTGTGCTTCATAACCCCCCACCGCACTTCCCCTAGTTTTTTTATAGATCTGGTTCTGACTACACTGGATCATGCCCCATTCCCCTCCCATTAAAACTCTACGTGTGAATTGGTGCTTTATTTTATACAATGATTCCCAACTTCTTTTTTCTTTGCAAAATTTTTTTGGAAAGGGAATAATTTCAAATTTCAAAAATGTTAAGCATTAGTTAATTTATTCGTTATTTGTTCCAGATTATCTTTTCAGATAAATGGTAAGGAAAAAGGTGTCATGTTTCCCTTTTCAGAAAATTAAATGGCAGGGCACAAAGAGATTTCTGCGTGTGCCTAGGGGCTCTTCAAATGTGAATCCGTCCCGGCCTCTCCAGATAACAAACTCCATTTTACAATATCATCCCATTACCCAATATCAAGCTCTATTTTTAGCCTCGTTCCATTACCCAATACCAAGTTCCATTTTTCAATCTCATCCCATTACCCAATATCAAGCTCTATTTTTAGCCTCGTTCCATTACCCAATATCAAGTTCCATTTTTCAATCTCATTCCATTACCCAATATCAAGCTCTATTTTTAGCCTCATTCCATTACCCAATACCAAGTTCCATTTTTCAATCTCATCCCATTACCCAATATCAAGCTCTATTTTTAGCCTCGTTCCATTACCCAATACCAAGTTCCATTTTTCAATCTCATCCCATTACCCAATATCAAGCTCTATTTTTAGCCTCATTCCATTACCCAATACCAAGTTCCATTTTTCAATCTCATCCCATTACCCAATATCAAGCTCTATTTTTAGCCTCGTTCCATTACCCAATATCAAGTTCCATTTTTCAATCTCATCCCATTACCCAATATCAAGCTCTATTTTTAGCCTCATTCCATTACCCAATATCAAGCTCCATTTTTCAATCTCATCCCATTACCCAATATCAAGCTCTATTTTTAGCCTCGTTCAATTACCCAATATCAAGTTCCATTTTTCAATCTCATCCCATTACCCAATATCAAGCTCCATTTTTCAATCTCATCCCATTACCCAATACCAAGTTCCATTTTTCAATCTCATCCCATTACCCAATATCAAGCTCTATTTTTAGTCTCATTCCATTACCCAATACCAAGTTCCATTTTTCAATCTCATCCCATTACCCAATATCAATTGTTACACCACGTAAGGTACTTATCCCGAAGGAAGTAATGAACAGAAATGTCATGTTACATACTAAGAACCCTAAATTCTGAAAAAAAAAACGTCAGAAAAAAAAAGGCTGTAAACCAGAGGTTCACAAACTTTGCGGCAGCACCCCACCCTTTTTTTGATTTTTGGGAAACCCTCAAGCCTCCTCACCTCTCATTTATCGTCAGCCAACTCCCCTGTTAACAACAATTTCAATTCATAATTAAAAATAAACACGAAAAAAAAACGACATTCTTGCACCCCTCCCTCCCTTTTATACCTACTGTCTTCCCACATCCCAGTTTGGGAACTCCTGTTGGAAACAGATATATCCATGGTGGCATTCAACGTTCTTATTATCAGACAAGAAAAGAAAGAACCTCTTCGAGTCATGAATGCTATTTCTGAGCTCCATAGCAATTCGTTTCTTTTGGTGACACAACTTAAGAACAATCTGTGTCACAACCCTTTGGCAACAGTCATTTCCCTCAACTCTCGCCCTATTAATCCTTCTTTCTACGCAAAAATTAACCGTTTCTTTCTGGTTCGCTGCTATTTTCTGATCAAGCTTGCACAAACTAGGTGTGGCAGACGAAAAAACTGAAAACGATCATTTTTTTCTTTCCATTTAATCGTCAAAAGAAACAAATGCATTTCTTGTGCCTCATGTACGCAACGGTCGCTTTACTCAATCTTCATCCTAAATAGACTTTATTTATTCCAGCACTTAGAGGTTAACAATACTAAAAAGGGTCGCTCTGTATGTAGAGCATACCATAGCGACTAATCAGCGAGTGGATCTAATTCATTTGTCACTTACACGCAAGAGAACAGAGTGCCAAAAAGCAAGCAGCATAAGTAAGTTCTTTGCAAGACTTCATACACTGCAACAAAAGCAAAGGAGGCGATCGGTGTTTTTTTTTTTCTGCTGCGGCCAACCAAGTAAGACGTGCGAATGGACGGCGAGGTGAAAGATCTGGGCTATGAATGAATGCCAAGCTTGAGCTAGCTTCCTAGGAGAGGTGCTTTGACATCGTCGGTGTGTGCGTTTTTGTGTATGAATGCGCCTTCTGCTGTTTTGGCTGGGTTGTTGGCCTCCTCTCACGAAGTCAGTGGATTGGCTTCTTCTTCAGAGGTAAATGTACTGATGATCGTCACCCTGCAAGATTCCACAGGTAGACCGGCAGACCTTGGTTTGTGGTATCTTGACAGGTTACTGGAGTTTATTTACTGTAGGTGGGAGAACACTGAAAGTATTTCTCTTGTTTTTTTACTCTCTGATTTTTTGTTTCGCAGCATAAAAAGGATTGTTTTGGGATTTGTTACTTGTCAACGTACATAAATATATGGCAATAAATATTCAATCGAATTTAAAATTCAGCTGTTGTGTTTTGGTTAAAGACACACAAAAAGTTATTTGAGCGGTTTAGCGCTATGATCATTTACAAGCTTTTTGGCGTCTTAAAACAAAACCTTTAGTAACAACGGAGGTGGCCTCACAATTGTAGCACGGGCATAACCTTCTTGGGCCTTAAAACAAAATTTTGACAGAAATTAAAGGAAAGCTATAAAGGGAACAATATTATCATAACTCAATAGTTGGGTCGTTTTACCTCTGAGCGGCACTTTTTTGCACACCATGGGCTAAATGGCCAGGTTACGAGGACCCCGAAGGCTGGAACAGCTGTTGGGAGACAGATGGTAGCCTCCCGTCAAGGCCATCCAGTGTGTTCTTTAACGTGCACAGGGGATGGCTCTCTCACGCATGGACCACGGTTTAACGTCCCATCCGACGGACGGCGGCCTGTCCAAGCCCATCGGTGTCCCCTACTGACCGTGGGCAGGGCGGGGAAATTTTGCGGAGATAAATCTCAACGCTGACCCAGCTGGGACTCGAACCTGGCGCGCTACCGACTGAGCCACCCCCGCCCATAACTCAACAGTACTAGAAAAGTTACATGCTGAGATTATATGAGATCCGCTGAACCTTATACATAAGAATCAAAAGGAATAATGTGACATATAACCTATGAGTTATGTACAGATTCCCTAGTGTAGATGTAAAAATTTTTAACAAATTTACGAAAATGGTTAGAATCTACCTCTAACACAAAAAATCAACTACAAATTGGATATTTTATTACTGATACAATGAATAATGAAAACAAGGCGTGGAAAGGTATTTAAACTTACTAGCAGACACAGGTTTCGGTCAACTCATTACTGGCTTCACCAGGGAAGAAATAGTTTTAGACCACTTAACACTAACATGCGTTGACCGCAAACGCTAATTTCGAAAAGAAAATTGCAGCAAAATCAGTGATGCTGAGAAGCAGAATCACGGATCGTCATATCATTGCATCGACACTGGGACAAAATAAAAACAAATCAACACTTGGGCAATCAGAACCAGAAAGGCAATAAGAAACATCGTTCACATATGATCACAAAAAAAGAGATACAGATATTAAGTCAGCTAACTGGAATTTTCCGCAAATAATTCCGAAAATAATATTGCAGCTTTTATAAAAAATAAATATAATGATATTGTAAATAAAAACAAAATTAATGGGGTAAAAGATATAAAAAAATTCGCAAAAAGCGTAAATTTAATAAAGAATGAATCACATCAGAAATATTTACACTAATAGCTAAACTACAAAAACAATACGGGGCGGGGGTGGCTTAGTCGGTAGCGCGCCAGGCTCGTAATCTGCAGTTCCCAGGTTCGAGTCCCAGTTGGGTCAGCGTTGAGATTTATCTCCGCAAAAATTCCCCGCCCTGCCCACGGTCAGTAGGGGACACCGATGGGCTTGAAAAGGCCGCCGTCCGTCGGATGGGACGTTAAGCCGTGGCCCCGTGTGTGGGAGAGCCATACCCTGTGCACGTTAAAGAACACGCTGGATGGCCTTGACGGGAGGCTACCATCTGTCTCCCAACAGCTGTTCCAGTGGGTCCCCTCCCCCAACCTTCTCTGAGCCTTTGGGGTCCATGTGACCTGGCCATTTAGCCCATGGTGTGCAAAAAAAGTGCCGCTCAGAGGTAAAACAATACAGAAAAAAAATGAATCTTACAGAAAACATTACCAGGAACTTCGTAATTTTGTAGTATCTGAAATAAGAAATCAAAACAGCTACTGGCGAAGAAAACTGATATGCGACAAACCTGGGATTTGTTTCATCAGATATTGGAAGACATAGAAACTACTTCCATTGACGAACCTATTGCTAAAAATGTGCCGGAAAAAATGTCCATTTTGCAAATTGCAAATGCATTTCTTGATGGATATAACAAAATGATTTCAGAAATAATCACAGAGAACCAGGTGAAAGACGAAAATTATGAAATAAGTTATAACTGAACAAATATCTCTTCTACATTCATATCTCTTGAGGATAAAACCGGCATAATGAACATAATCAAATCATTAAATGAGAAAAAATCGCCTGGCTTTGACAATATTGCGATTGATAAAAACATATAAAACAACATTACAGTAGTAACTGATGCAATTACTAACAAAATGAATCAAAGTACATCAACTTGAAATATTACTAGAGAATTAAAGGCGTCCATACTTCGACCAGTGGCGTCCCGTGGCCGAGTGTTTAGCGAGCTTGGCTACTGATCTAATGGACCTGGGTTCGAGCCCCGGATAAGGCATGGATGTTTGTGTTGTTTTTCTGCTGAGGTCCTGCCATCCTCTCAGACCTTCTACTGTGGCATATAAATTGACAGGCTCCTGTCAGACCTCTGTGGCAAGCAGCTGCTTGAGGAGGCATTTATTATTTGCCGTCCCGTGGCCGAGTGGTTAGCACGCTTGTCTACTGATCTAAGGGACCTGGGTTCGAGTCCCGGATTAGGCATGGATGTGTGTGTCGTTTTTCTGCTGAGGTCCTGCCATCCTCTCAGATCTCCTACTGTGGCATATAAACTGACAGGCTCCTGTCAGACCTCTGTGGCAAGAAGCTGCTTGAGGGGGTATTTATTTATTATTTATACTTCGACCAATCTATAAAGAAGGTGAAAAATCGAATATTACCAACTATCGATCAATCACAATTCTGTCAGTTATACTCAAAATACTGGAAATATATATATAATGGCATGTACAAGCTTTTAAAAAAAAACACGATATAATTAATGATATACAATACGATTTCAAAAGGGAAAAAGCACAACTGTACTGCTAACAATTTTTACAGACAATGTTTACAGTACTTTAAACCAGGGAGAAAAATCTGTTGTAATATTTTTCGATTTACAGAGGGTTTTTGACACACTTGACCATGACATTCTACTAGACAAAATGGATAAATATGGAATCAAAGAGAACAATACATTGCTATGATCTAGAAGCTATTTAGAAAACAGACTCATAATTACAAAAATTGGTAAAAATTACAGCTCCAAATGCCCTAGGAGTTATGATGAGTAAAAGGATCAATTCTAAGAACTCTGCTCTTTTTTTTCCATCATACATCAATGACATTGCAAACTTAAATTGAAAAATAAAATTTAGCTATATGCCGACGATATTGTTTTGACTTAGTCCAATCAAAACCAAGAAGTCGAAAAGCAAATAATACAGGAAGACTCAAATATTGTTACATGTTGACTCAACCATAATAAAATCTATTTAAACAGAAAAAAAAAACGAAATCGATGCCTTTCCACTCACCAGGGCATAAAAATCAATACAAATTTGCATATAAAAACACATGAATTGAAATGTATTAGAAAAGAAAACATCTATAATGAAAAGCATTGCAATTGTAAGAAGAATTGATTGAGTAGACAACTTAAAATATATTTGCGAATTTAAATGGATGAGCACTGAACCTGAGTTCAAGTAAATATGTCAATGATAATTACAAAACAATGCAATTTATTACAAAAGCATCGATGAAATTATTTATACAAACTAAGTCAACCGGCACGAAAATCTATATCAGTAAAAAGATCAACTTTCAGAAGAATTCATGATCTTATTTCTCTTCACACCCAAATCACAAAGCAAGGCTAATATCATTCGATAAACAGTAAATTCATGTTTGTAAACAAATATGCAATCTATCGAGATTAGCCTTACCAATTCTTATAAACAAATTAAATACTATCGTATGTCAAGTAATAATCTCTTCCTACAGAAAGGTTAAGACTAGCTCTGTCTATTCGACTAACGTTTACCTCTTCATTTTTTATCAAGTAATAATCTCTTCCTGCAGAAAGGTTAAGACTAGCTCTGTCTATTCGACTAACGTTTACCTCTTCATTTTTTATCAAGTAATAATCTCTTCCTGCAGAAAGGTTAAGACTAGCTCTGTCTATTCGACTAACGTTTACCTCTTCATTTTTTATCAAGTAATAATCTCTTCCTACAGAAAGGTTAAGACTAGCTCTGTCTATTCGACTAACGTTTACCTCTTCATTTTTTATCAAGTAATAATCTCTTCCTACAGAAAGGTTAAGACTAGCTCTGTCTATTCGACTAACGTTTACCTCTTCATTTTTTATCAAGTAATAATCTCTTCCTACAGAAAGGTTAAAAATAGCTCTGTCTATTCGACTAATGTTTACCTCTTCATTTTTTATCAAGTAATAATCTCTTCCTACAGAAAGGTAAGACTAGCTCTGTCTATTCGACTAACGTTTACCTCTTCATTTTTTATCAAGTAATAATCTCTTCCTATAGAAAGGTTAAGACTAGCTCTGTCTATTCGACTAACGTTTACCTCTTCATTTTTTATCAAGTAATAATCTCTTCCTATAGAAAGGTTAAGACTAGCTCTGTCTATTCGACTAACGTTTACCTCTTCATTTTTTATCAAGTAATAATCTCTTCCTATAGAAAGGTTAAGACTAGCTCTGTCTATTCGACTAACGTTTACCTCTTCATTTTTTATCAAGTAATAATCTCTTCCTATAGAAAGGTTAAGACTAGCTCTGTCTATTCGACTAACGTTTACCTCTTCATTTTTTATCAAGTAATAATCTCTTCCTATAGAAAGGTTAAGACTAGCTCTGTCTATTCGACTAACGTTTACCTCTTCATTTTTTATCAAGTAATAATCTCTTCCTATAGAAAGGTTAAGACTAGCTCTGTCTATTCGACTAACGTTTACCTCTTCATTTTTTATCAAGTAATAATCTCTTCCTATAGAAAGGTTAAGACTAGCTCTGTCTATTCGACTAACGTTTACCTCTTCATTTTTTATCAAGTAATAATCTCTTCCTACAGAAAGGTTAAGACTAGCTCTGTCTATTCGACTAACGTTTACCTCTTATTTTTTATCAAGTAATAATCTCTTCCTACAGAAAGGTTAAGACTAGCTCTGTCTATTCGACTAACGTTTACCTCTTCATTTTTTTTCAAGTAATAATCTCTTCCTACAGAAAGGTTAAGACTAGCTCTGTCTATTCGACTAACGTTTACCTCTTCATTTTTTATCAACTAATAATCTCTTCCTACAGAAAGGTTAAGACTAGCTCTGTCTATTCGACTAACGTTTACCTCTACATTTTTTATCAAGTAATAATCTCTTCCTACAGAAAGGTTAAGACTAGCTCTGTCTATTCGACTAACGTTTACCTCTTCATTTTTTATCAAGTAATAATCTCTTCCTACAGAAAGGTTAAGACTAGCTCTGTCTATTCGACTAACGTTTACCTCTTCATTTTTTATCAAGTAATAATCTCTTCCTGCAGAAAGGTTAAGACTAGCTCTGTCTATTCGACTAACGTTTACCTCTTCATTTTTTTTCAAGTAATAATCTCTTCCTACAGAAAGGTTAAGACTAGCTCTGTCTATTCGACTAACGTTTACCTCTTCATTTTTTATCAAGTAATAATCTCTTCCTACAGAAAGGTTAAGACTAGCTCTGTCTATTCGACTAACGTTTACCTCTTCATTTTTTATCAAGTAATAATCTCTTCCTACAGAAAGGTTAAAAATAGCTCTGTCTATTCGACTAATGTTTACCTCTTCATTTTTTATCAAGTAATAATCTCTTCCTACAGAAAGGTAAGACTAGCTCTGTCTATTCGACTAACGTTTACCTCTTCATTTTTTATCAAGTAATAATCTCTTCCTATAGAAAGGTTAAGACTAGCTCTGTCTATTCGACTAACGTTTACCTCTTCATTTTTTATCAAGTAATAATCTCTTCCTACAGAAAGGTTAAGACTAACTCTGTCTATTCGACTAACGTTTACCTCTTCATTTTTTTTCAAGTAATAATCTCTTCCTACAGAAAGGTTAAGACTAGCTCTGTCTATTTGACTAACGTTTACCTCTTCATTTTTTATCAAGTAACAATCTCTTCCTACAGAAAGGTTAAGACTAGCTCTGTCTATTCGACTAACGTTTACCTTTTCATTTTTTAATGTCAATGTCCCTTGTATAACTTTCACTTCAGGCGTTAACCGTTCTTATTTCTCTTGTTAACTCACTAGTAGGATTTACACTCAGGGGGGTAGCGAAAGACTATGGTTGGGGGGGAGAGAAATCGAAAATTTTCCGACTCGGATATTAAATTTTTTTGCCAACTGAGCAAATAAGTCTAGATTTTCGCTCCATCTTGTCTGAATTGTAGCAAGTCTATGTTAATTTTCCCTTTCATTTGGCCAACTCTCCTTAATTTCACAAAACCAATCGCAATCTTTACATCTCTCCTAAATTTGACAACTCACTTAAAGATTATCGAACTCCGCAATATTTTTCCCAGGTTTCCTCGATTTCGTCAACTCTCCTTAATTTCAGAAACCCAATCCCAATTATCACACCTCGCCTATATTTCACCAAATGGATTATTTTCACCAATATTCACCCAGTGGATTCGAATTTTGCCAACTCGCCATAATTTTACTGAAAATATCGCAATTTTTTCATCATCCCTGAGTTTGCCAAGTCACTTCGAATTTTATCAACTCTCCTTAATTGCACAAGAAAGGCACAATTTTCACAACTCCCCTGTATTTTACCAAGTGGCTTCCAATTTTGCCAACTGCCCTACATTTTGTTAAGTTTCCTCGATTTGTCCAACTCTCCTTAATTTCACAAAAACAATCCCAATTTTCACCACGCGCCCGTATTTTACCAAGTGGATTCAAATTTTGTCAACTGCCCTAGATTTTGCCACGTTTCCTCGATTTTTCCATTTCGCCACAATTTTACAAAAAAAAAATCCAAATTTTATTCTTCCAAATTCCAAATTTTATTCTCAATTAAAATCCTGAATTTTTTCAACTCCCCACGATTTTGCCAAGTCACTCCGAATTTTTTCAACTTCCCCTAGATTTAGCCAACACCTTAAGTTTTGCCAACTCGCCATAATTTTACAGAAAAAAATCCCAATTTTTACATCTCATCTGAATTTTGCCAACTCCCCACGATTTCCCCAAGTCACTCCGAATTTTGCCAACTGGCCCTAGATTTTGCCAACTCCCTAAGTTTTGCCAACTTGACATAATTTTACAGAAAAAAAATCCAAATTTTTGCATCTCACCTGAATTTTGCCAACTCCCCACGATTTTGCTAAGTCACCCCGAATTTTGCCAATTTGACATAATTTTACAGAAAAAAAATCCAAATTTTTACATCTCACCTGAATTTTGCCAACTCCCCACGATTTTGCCAAGTCACTCCGAATTTTGCCAACTCCCCAAGATTTTGCCAAGTTGTCCCAATTTTGCCAACTCACCAGTTTTTTACTACGTGGCTTCGAAGTTTGCCAACTGCTCTAAATTTTGTCGTCTCTCCATTTTCCAAACTGCCCTAGATTTGCCAAGTTGCCTCGATTTTGACAATTCCCCTTAATTTTGCAAAAAAAAGATTAAAAATTTTCACAACTCATCTAGATTTTACGAAGTCGCTTCGAATTTTGCCAACTCCGAGTTACTTTGGGGGCAGCCTCCCCCATCCCCCCATGGCTACGCCCCTGTTTACACTAATAAACTAATTAAACTCCCAAACACTAACCACATAAAATACTTCTTTTTAACCACTTTATCGTGTACAGACAGAGACTAACTATGTCTCCTTTCACATATCAACAACTCCAACATAACAATTCTATTTTTCAGTTAGGTTCTTCGTTCCAATTAGTTGGTTGCGTAATTCTCACGCAGAAGCATACGCGAGCATTCGTGACACGTTTATATGACACGTTCATCATGTTAATTTTGCTTTTTTTTTGCATCAAAATGGCGGTTGTTCAACGTTATTCATGACACGTTCATCTGTCGTAACAATATTTATGTTTATACTTCGATAATACATTTCGTTGGAATACACTTACACAAATGGCAAATGAAAAATTAAGATACTGCGCACAAAATTATACAAATTAGGATACATAGTAGATAAAATGATAAAATATACAACCCTCAAGCAACTGCTTTTCACAGAGGTCTGGCTGGAGATTGTCAGTTTATATGGCATAGTAAAAGGTCTGAGAGGAGGGCGGTACCTCAGCAGAAAAATTGCATACATACATACATCCATGAACAAAGATTGAAACAAAAAAATTACTCTCAATTACCATGTTTCATTAACAATTCCGGAAAAATGCGTTAGTATTTACAAAATTCTGCGTGTATTAATCTCTTGCAAGAAATACTATATCCCTAAAAAAAGTAACTCTCTTTTGAAATCGGAACTTTTTGAATATTTCAAATTAGATGCTGCATAAAAACATCGAAATTATTTTTTAAAAATACTAACAACACTTATATCATGCTAACGTAGCTGCTAGCAGTCAAATAGAGTAAATGTTTATAAATATATGAAAATATGTGTATTGAAAAGTATGTACAAAGAGCAGAAAAAAAAATATGTAACTGAAATTAATCTATGCCCTTCAGATAAGCTTTAAGCTTTGGGGGTCGTCAGCAACAATTTAACGATTGTTTATAAGATATATACAGAAAGAATAATAAAAACAAAGGAGGTTGTTTTACCTCTGAGCGGCACTTTTTTGCACACCATGGACTAAATGGCCAGGTCACATGGACCCCGAATGCTCAGAGAAGGTTGGGGGAGGGGACCCACTGGAACAGCTGTTGGGAGACAGATGGTAGCCTCCCGTCAAGGCCATCCATCCGTCGGGCCACGGCTTAACGTCCCATCCGACGGACGGCGGCCTTTCTAAGGCCATCGGTGTACCCTACTGACCGTGGGCAGGGCGGGGAATTTTACGGAGATAAGTCTCAACACTGACGCAGCTGGGACTCGAACCTGGGAACTACAGATTACGAGCCTGGCGCGCTACCGACTGAGCCACCCCCGCCGCAATAAAGGAGGTAATCTCACAGCTAAATATTGCGTGTGCTCAACTTTCTTGTTCCTTAAAATTAACTCCCTCGAGCAGCTGCTTGCCACATAGGTCTGAGACGACCAGTTTAATACACCAGAGTAAAAGATCTGCGGGACCACAGCAGAAAGGCAACACAAACATGCATGTTTTACCTCGAACCTAGGTTCCTTTGATCAGTAACCAAGCGCGCTAACCACTCGGCCACCGGGAGTAACTGCACAGTGTTGCACAGAGTTTGTAGAGTAACTGTACAGAATTTGTGTAGTAACTGCAAGAGCTCGAATTCGTTGTAAGGATACCTCCGTTGTTGGCAAAGATTTTATTTTCAGACGCTAGAAAATTTGCGAACGTTCGTGATGCTAAAACGCTTTCTGTGTGACCGAACCCGTAGGATATGGTTCTAATGTCGTTTAAAAGGATTTACTGAAATGAGGTGGAATGAATAGCTTTTTGCGGATAAACTCCGGCAGGAAGTGATTCTATTCGCTGGTTGACTCGTTAGGGAAGAATCTGAATGGCGAATCGTTATTTTTCCTGCCACGACCAATTGAAGAGGTAAAGAAATCTCCAAGTTTTAGGCGTTGCGTAGTTCTGGGTTCCATGTCCCAAAATAAATAAAAATGCTCTAAACCAGTGACTCTCAATCTTTTATGCTTCACGTACCCCCTGGAAATGTAACTGGCGTACTCCTTGTCATCATCATCATCATCCTCAAGCAGCCATGGGCTACGGAGGTCCAACCAGACCGTGAAATTTAGTTCTCCAAGCAAGTCTATCCTGAGCTACATGTACTGCACTCCTTGTATAGATAGATAAAATTATAGTTATAATATAACAATGGGAATAAAATAAAACATATATATATATAACATATATCTAGCGACTTTTGAGCTATCATAGCATAACCCAAAAAATTTTACCGCGTGCCCCACGTTGAGAACCCTTACTCTAAACAATGCCAGGAAAGGACTCCCTTACCCATATAGAGTGACACTTTCGAAATTCATTTTCGCAGAGGGGGGGGGGGGGATGTTATATTGCAGTAGAAGTTTTTTTTTCTAGGATCCGGGCCTGATTTCGCTTAATAAAGAGCTTATAACTTCACTTATTTTTGTCAAAATGTTTCTAAAAAGTTAATTTCCTATGTCAATTTCAGGATAATATGAATGACAAAAAAAAAGCAAAAAAAAATAGGCTACTCAAACACTACTACTCCTTTCGAAAGTTAAGAAATTCAAAATGGCGGTTGATTACGTTCTGCTTCATTCAAAATTACACCTTTCTGCAAACTACAAATGTTGCCATCAAATGATTAGAAATGTAAAATCGTCTTTTAAAGCATAAAATATCAGCCATGGTACAAACTATAGGGCAAAACCAAAAAATAATTAGAAGAATAACATATCACCTTTTTAGAATACTTGGATGTAATCCTCTTGTCATCTCTACCACTAAAATTTTACATTTCTAACATGAATAATTCTTTTTTTTTTAATATTCATCTAAAGTTTTGCCTTTACCCACTACTAGAGGGCATCAGGGTAGATATAGGATGTAGGGGTGGGAAGAAGGGGACATGCTGCCGCCCCCCTTTGAGAATATTGGTAAGGCTAATGAAAGTCAAATAATTGTTAAATTTCAGCATATTTCGCTTATTTTTCAAGAAATTGCTTAACCCTTTCAGGACCATAAGGTTTCTAAGAGTAAATATTAGTATGTAACTGTTTATTTTAGTTTGTTTAGACGTAAAATAAATAAAAATCATAAGAAAAATACATAACAATGTGTAGTTTTTTTGGAATTTTATGGGAAATATTTTTCCCAACGGGCTATAAAAAAAAATACCCCCTCAAGCAGCTGCTTGCCACAGAGGTCTGACAGGAGCCTGTCAGTTTATATGCCACAGTAGGAGATCTGAGAGGATGGCAGGACCTCAGCAGAAAAACGACACACACATCCAAGCCTAAATCCGGGGCTCGAACCCAGGTCCCTTAGATCAGTAGCCAAGCGTGCTAACCAATCGGTCACGGGACGGCTACGGGCTATAAAGGTAACACAAATTATAGTTAGGCTTATTATGCAATGTCTTTTATTTATTGGTTTATTAGAACAAAATGTTAACTAAAATAATACAAAATTATGAAATAAAATTACTATACAAAATGATGTGCTAATTATGATATTCTGCGAAGCAATTTCTTTTCGTAGTGAGGCAAAGATGGACATTGCACATAGTACATATATTATGCGTCCTGACAGTTCTGTTTTTGTTTTCTAAACGTTCCCGTTTACCTAATTGCGTTCGGCATACGTTCTATTTTGACGTTCTGTATAAAAAATGCAGATAAGGTTATAATTAAATACGACAATCACCAATTTTAAAATGGGAAAAATGTTTCCCTTAGTCGTGAAAGGGTTAAAAACCTTTAAAACGAAGAGGAAAATGTTGTTTCCAAGAGTGGAAATCCAGTCTTTTTTCCTCCCACACCTCCCTTTTATAATATTTTTCGGCTCGATTGCGTCGCTTGCCCCTCTCCCCTCTTATTATTCTCCAGATCCAGGCCTTCTGGACGATACTATCAAAGCAACTGGAAGATTCGGAAAGTGCAAATCCTAATATTTCATCAATACCTATCCAACACGAAAAGAATTTTTAATTTATCTCTATATATTAAAAAGTTGAATATCTGCAGACGGATAGATAAAGTGAAAACATTAGCTAGTTTCTTTTTAAAAAGAGATAAAAATGGGTGAAAGAGTAGTTTTAAAATCAAAATATGCATATCACACTTTATATGTGCTCAATCATTTATATAATATAAAATTTCATACAATAAATATTAGGTTTCGATCATTATATTTCTAATGTTAGAAAAAATTTTTTAAAAAACAAGACGAAAGGTTTTATGTAAAGAAAAAATGAATATGTATTATATATAATGGACATGTAGTGTAAACATACAGTATATTTATATAATAAAATAACTAAAAATAATTAAATGATAAGAAAAAGCAGTGGGAGGGGATGTTAAAAAATATTAATAAATCAGAGTAATTTTTTCCTTTGTGAGTGTTTTTTTTGGGGAATTTTTTGTTGTTTTATTAATCTTTACAGATCATGTTTTCACATAAAAATGCAATATAAATGAATGAATTGTTGTAGAACAGAAAGAAAATGATGTCTCACTGTACAGTCGCTCAAAAAAGTATCCGAACACTATGTTTGATTACAGAATTCAGAAAAAATATCTGGCAACTTTTTTTTTTAGAAATTAGTGATCTGGCAACCTTCGTGTCACGTGACAGGTTGCCAGATATTTTTTCTCAATTCTGTAATCAACCATTATTGTTCGGATATATAGTATCCGAACATTTCTGTTCGGATACTTTTGTGAGCGACTGTACCTCCCAAAATGAATATAACACAATGTGTACGTATTGTATTTGTGTGGTTGTATTACTGTTGTTAAAGTTTTTGCATGTTTTTGTACGTTCAAATGAAAAGGAACATAAGAAAGCTATTTTTTCTGAATAACATGATCAACGAAATTTTAAAATCCTTCATACTTTCCATGTACGTTTTATTCATAACAAGAATATTTTTGGAATCTATCCCCCTTTTTTCCATAAATTGCTAGTTTCGATTTACACAGCAATTTTGTCGGAACCTATCTCCCTCGTAAATCGAGGGATGGGTGTGATTAAGCAAGCGTGAAAAGTCCACTCGTTCGCCTCCCTGACTTGGGATTCCGTGGTTACGCGCCAGTTGCTCCAGCATTTGAGCTAAGGCGGGGGCAATTCACACTTGCTTAAAAAAAGGTTGCGAATGTTGTGCTATGAAGCTTTGCCATGTGATTCCAAGTGTCGGGGCTCTCATGTGCTATTTATACCGACGAGAACCAAGTTTTTTATAACCACATTTCAAGTTATATACTGTGGGATAGTCAGATGCATAGCACCGAAGCTCTGGACGGAAATAACCTCTCCGCCTTAGGCCGACAATCAGTTTCATAGGAAAGAAGGAATCTCAACTACAGCGATAATAATTTGAAATAATTAGGCAAGTGTGAAAAAAAAGTATCACAACAATGTTAATTTAAATTTAAGGACTTCTGTGGCACGAAAAGGAAAATTGTGACTTCATCCATAAGATGCAGTACTTCTTATATAGTTGAGAATTGGGTCCAATTTTGAATTGAAAATTAAAAAAAGGAGGCGGGGTGGCTCAGTTTGGTAGCGCGCCAGGCTCGTAATCTGCAATTCCCAGGTTCGAGTCCCAGCTGAGTCAGCGTTGAGATTTATCTCCGCAAAACTCCCCGCCCTGCCCATGGTCAGTAGGGGACACCGATGGGCTTGGAAAGACCGCCGTCTGTCGGATGGGACGCTAAGCCGTGCAACCGTGTGCGGAAGACCCTGTGCACGTTAAAGAACACGTTGGATGGCCTTGACGGGAGGCTACCATCTGTCTCCCAACAGCTGTTCCAGTGGGTCCCCTCCCCAACCTTCTCTGAGTCTTCGGGGTCCATGTGACTTGGCCATTTAGCCCATGGTGTGCAAAAAAGTGCCGCTCAGAAGTAAAACAACTCAACCCAAAGAACATTGGTGTTACCATTAAATTTCTTCTGTTTAGATTGCAATAAAATAAACAGTATAGTCGTTTGAAATGAAAAATACTTGATTCTATATAATCCGCAAAGGAATAAATTGAATCATCCAGAGCGAAGTCATCGTTCTTGATTTCACTGAAGTTCAAGTTTAATCTTAATCTTTCGAAGAAAGTTATATCGTTACAGTTGAAGAAAATTAAACATAACCTGATGATGTATCCGTAACTGTTACTTTGATTGTTTTAATCATATCATCGGATGTGTAACTTGTTAGGACTGCTGGTAAAGACGAGGCTAGGATTGGAGATTGCTGTCTTCGTTATTGAAGAGGCTGGCAATTATTTACGAGTGTACAAACCGGTAACAGTCGTGATCCCGTTCAGGTCGGTTGAATTTCCTTCTTTCGATACAGTTCCTTGAGTAACCTTTACTACATCAATAAATAATTTGTTTCTCACGATTCTTGTGCACATTCAATCACTTTCCGCTTTTACCATGTCTTAGAAATGACAATAATTTCTGAATTCTTTCGAATGGTCTCGATTATGTTGTCAACCATCCTTCTTTGGGGATGATGGTCCTCCATTTGAGCACATTGTCATTCTATGAAATGAAATGACCTCTTTTTTCCAGAGATAGAACAGAAAATTTTCTAAATGGTCGAATAGTATACTGGGTTACAATTTGCAATTTCTTGCTTTGTGCTGCCTCAATATGAACCCAGGTTACTATTAAAGCCTAGGATACAAATTGAATTAAATTAGCTGACACCGCACAATTAGTAGGCGGAGTATTTTCAATTAATTTATTAACAACATGGGATTGCATAAAAATGTACACAAAACTATTCCAGTTTTTTTTTTTTTCATATAAAATTTTTTCGAATCGTCCAAAGTCAGATTAGTAATTCTGAACAACTTTTAGTACAGTCGCTCAAAAAAGTATCCGAACACTATGGTTGATTACAAAATTCAGGAAAAATATCTGGAGCGTGTACAGCAACTGTACACGCTCCAGTTACCGTTCACAGCAAACTGGAGCGTGTGCAGTTACTGCACACGCTCCAGTTTGCTGTGAACGGTAACTGCACACGCTCAATATTTCCGTGAGTGAGCCCACACGATAATGACTTCGTGTCACGTGACACGAAGGTTGCCAGATCACTAATTTCTAAAAAAACGTTGCCAGATATTTTTTCTGAATTCTGTAATCAACCATAGTGTTCGTATACTTTTTTGAGCGATTGTACTTCAGAAAAGATATATTTGCCTCCTAACGAAAGGTTCAAGTCTTGTGACACCGAAACTTGAACCTTTCGTTAGGAGGCAAATAAACTCTTGTGACACCGAAAAATGCAGTTTTACATGTAAAATTAATGTGAAAGACAAACTACTACTACATTACAATTCCGTGTTCACGAAAAGGGAATCCGTACATCCAAACAAACGCCTGGCATCCCTGTCTGAGACCCGGCTACTGTTTATAAATTCTGCATTATTACCCAGTTACAATTCAAGCACAGGTTACTATTTTCTCCCTGATGTTTAAGGTATCATATATGATAACATAATATATGTATATATTATGTGTGGGAAAAGGTATCATAAATATCTTTTCATATTTTCAACTGAAATAGTTAAATTTCATGGCGAGTTCTAGATTTTTGCAGAACATTCAGGTCAGAGCTAATATTAGTCGAAACATTTTGGTGCTGGAAGAGAATTAATTTGCTTTTTTTTTTACCAAATAGCACGTTTACTTCTTTGCAATACTAAGCGAAGTTATTCTCTTGCCTACTAGCTTATGATGCTGGGTATTTATAAGCAATTAATAGGATCCAAAAATGCATAGAAAATTTCCTCTCTTATTCAGCAGCGTGCCCAAACAGGATGAGGGGGATTATAATGACCTTTTGAGTGCTTGAATATCACGTATTCTCTAATGAAGTCCTTGAAAATCGGAGATTCAAATATCCATATAGAATTTGAATCAACTGTCAAAATGGCAGAAACAGATTTTTATAACTTTAAATTTTATTAGTCGAAAGCCTTTTTAAACCTATAATAATAAAAGTTGTCTGTCTGTGTGTTTGGGGAAACAAAACCAATATAAAAACAACGAAGAGATTTATGTACATTTAACTCATTGGAAAATCGTGGTAGACGCTTCAAATTTTGACAGAGGATTTCTGGTTGATGTCAAGTTGCAGTGGTCAATTTTAAGCCGAATTTCCAAAGGGGGGAGGGGGGGCTCGCTAGAAGCAAAAACATTTCCCACGCTATTACTAAGGGTAATCGCTGCCAAATCTATTGTTGCCATTTCCTGAAGTTTATATGCAATTTCATCTTTCGGAGTTTGCTAAACTACATTTAATCGTTTCTTCTTACTAAAATATAATATATATACGAGGGACGTTCAAATATAAATGAGAATTGGTGTCCCATTAATTCATCGCAACATCAGTTTATCGAAGCATCAATTCATCGCAGTGATAGAGATAGCGTTTCATTGATATTCTACATCTGTGCTCAGTCCTATCTCTATCCTATCACTGCGATCAACTGATGCTTCGATAAACTGACGCCGCGATGAATTGACGCTACGATGAATTGACGCTGAGATGAATTGACGTTGCAATGAATGACGCTGAGATGAATTGACGTTGCAATGAATTGACGCTGAGATGAACTGACGTTGCAATGAATTGACGCTGCGATGAATTGACGCTAAGATGAATGACGCTGAGATGAATTGACGCTGAGATGAACTGACGTTGCAATGAACTGACGCTGCGATGAATTGATGTTGAAATGAATTGACGCTGCGATGAATTGAAAGCGATTAATTGACATAGAATTCAATAATTTGATTCTAAAAATTTATTCATAACAAAATAGAAAAAAATCATACGTACTACTTTTCAACGTAGTTCTCATTAACTGCAATTCACTTGTTCCAACGATCTGGAAGCTTCTTAATTCCATTTTCAAAGAAGGTTTTTGGTTGCTTGTCGATACCACTTTGCACAGCTGCAATGACCTCATCATTGTCTCGGAAACTCTTGTCCCCCAAAAACTCCTTCAGCGGTCCAAATAAATAGAAATTGGATGGAGTCAAGTCAGGACTTTACGATGGATGAGGCAGTACATCCCAATTCAGTTTCCGTAGAGTCTCCAGCGTTAAAGCTGTTGTGTAAGGACGAAAGTTGTCCTCGTGCTTAGGTGACAGAAATCGTGGGACCAACTTCCGCTCACTTTACTGAATTTCAGTTGGTTGTGCACAATTTCTTCGACACCCTCTAAATTCCATCTCCTGTGAGATTCACGCACCGTTATCCGACGACTGTCTAGGATAAGTTCCTCAATTTTTACAACATTGTCGGGAAGGATAGAAGGTCCCGACAGTGAGGTTCATTTTCGACGCGGTCTCGTCCTTCTCTAAATGATTTGTTAAAAAACTCCCTTTATTCCAGTCTCCTGTGAGATTCACGCACCGTTATCCGACGACTGTCTAGGATAAGTTCCTCAATTTTTACAACATTGTCAGAAAGGACAGAAGGTCTCGACAGTGAGGTTCATTTTCGACGCGGTCTCGTCCTTCTCTAAATGATTTGTTAAAAAAACTCCCTTAATTCCAGTCTCGTGTGAGATTCACGCACCATTATCTGACGAATGTCTAGGATAAGTTCCCTAATTTTTACAACATTGTCGGAAAGGATAGAAGGTCCCGAGAGTGAGGATCATTTCCGACGCGGTCTCGTCCTTCTCTAAATGATTTGTTAAAAAAACTCCCTTTATTCCGGTCTCCTGTGAGATTCACGCACCGTTATCCGACGACTGTCTAGGATAAGTTCCTCAATTTTTACAACATTGTTGGGAAGGATAGAAGGTCCCGACAGTGAGGTTCATTTTCGACGCGGTCTCGTCCTTCTCTAAATGATTTGTTAAAAAACTCCCTTTATTCCAGTCTCCTGTGAGATTCACGCACCGTTATCCAACGACTATCTAGGATAAGTTCCTCAATTTTTACAACATTGTCAGAAAGGACAGAAGGTCTCGACAGTGAGGTTCATTTTCGACGCGGTCTCGTCCTTCTCTAAATGATTTGTTAAAAAACTCCCTTAATTCCAGTCTCGTGTGAGATTCACGCACCATTATCTGACGAATGTCTAGGATAAGTTCCTCAATTTTTACAACATTGTCGGAAAGGATAGAAGGTCCCGAGAGTGAGGATCATTTTCGACGCGGTCTCGTCCTTCTCTAAATGATTTGTTAAAAAACTCCCTTAATACCAGTCTCCTGTGAGATTCACGCACCGTTATCCGACGACTGTCTAGGATAATTCCTCAATTTTCACAACATTGTCGGGAAGGATAGAAGGTAGCACGCCAGGATAATAATCTGCAGTTCCCAGGTTCGAGTCCCAGCTGGGGTCAGCGTTGAGAGTTATCTCCGCATAACTCTCCGCCCTGCCCACGGTCAGTAGGGAACACTGATGGGCTTGGAAAGACCGCCGTTAGTCGGATATGACGTTAAGACGTGCCCCGTGTGCGGGAGAGCCATACCCTATGCATGTTAAAGAACACGCTGGATGGCCTTGACGGGAAGCTACCATCTGTCTCCCAACAGCAGTTCCAGTGGGTCCCCTCCCCCAACCTTCTCTGAACCTTCGGGGTCCATATGACCTCGCCATTTAGCCCATGGTGTGCAAAAAAGTGCTGCTCGGGTATAAAACAACCCAACCCGTTGTTGAATATTTGTACCGAATTGTAAATTTACCTTCGCATTATTCAATTCATTATCATTTACTTTAGCAATAAATTCCATTTTCCTGTCTTCAGAATTATTGCAGCAAGTGTTAATAACCGTGAAACATTTGCTATGCAAATTGCAAACGCTAATCAAAACTTCAGATACGTCCCTTATTATTATCTGCATTCTACTATGGGAATTAATTAAAAGGTTTACTTGATCAATCCGCGGCAATGCGAAGAAGGAATACATTATGGAAGGGAAATATATCATAACGAGGAATTATTGATTATTTCTTTCATTTCGTTGTACATACCTTTTATTAAAGATTTGTCACTGATACAAAACAATTTCAGTTAAACCAATTACATTATTTTTTTAGAAGATAACTGCAATGGCCTAACAGTCAGCGAGTGGCGTTTTGAGGCTATGCAGAGGGTAAAAACCCCATAAAATGCAATGCGCATTATTCGATCCAGTAATTAAAGAATGCAGAAAGTCAACGAGAAGAATTAGTACAGGGTTGCGTCCTATTTTAAATGGCCGCTGCCCATTTCTTTACAATTTGCGGCCATGAAGTCATCCCTACGAGTTTCACAGCCTCCGGGTTTCAAAATAACCCGCCACAAAGTGTAATTAAGATGAGAATTTAAAAATTATGTTCGTGCAATGAGTCGTCCTATATTTACACACGAAATGCTGCTTTAAATAAACAAACATTGCATGGATCATAGTCGATTCATCTTGCCATTTGACTGTACACTATCTTCACGCGCAGTTCCTGAGTGTTAGTGATCAATACTCTGCGTCCTCACCTCCCCCTCCCACCAGAGATTGTGACGGAGAGCACATGCAAGTTGACGAAGAGAAGCACAGTCACGCATGCGCAGAAACTTCACCACGAGCTGCTCTTGCTCATGAGGCCCGCGAAATGTAGTCGCAATGTGTGCCGAATGAGTAGTCATCATGTGGCGCACAACCTCAAATAATGGGTGCTTTATGTGACCCACAACCTTAAGTAGGCCTTCAAACGACCCACAATATTAAAAATTGGAACCTCGTGCAACCACAACTTTAAAGGTAGGCAGTTTTGCGTCCCACAACCTAAAAATAGGTGCCTCATGCGGCCTACGACCTTAAAGTAGGTGCCTCATGCAACCCTTAAGTAGACATCTCGCTACCTTAAAACAGGCACGTCATGTGGCTTAACTTTAAAATAGGCGCCTCATGTGATCAGAAACCTTAAAATAGGCGCCTCATGTGGTCAGCAACCTTAAAATAGGCGCCTCATGAAGCCACGAGCCTAAAGGTAGGCTGTTAGTACAACCTTAAAGTAGGCGCCTCATGAAGCCACGAGCTTAAAGGTAGGCAGTTAGTACAACCTTAAAGTAGGCGCCTCATGCAGCCCACGACTTAAGGTAGGGTACATCATGCAACTCACGACCTTAAAGTAGACATCTCATACGACCCATAACCTTAAAGTAGACATCTCATACGGCTCGCGATCTTAAAGTAAACGCCTTATGCGGCACACAACCTTAAAACAGGCAACTCATGCAGCTTATGACCTTAAAATGGTCAACTCATTTATTCTACGACCTTAAAATAAGCACTTGATGTGGCCCACAATTTAAAGTAGCCGCTTCGTGCGACCCGCGGCCAAAAAAAGGTTGGACGCCCTGAATTAGTAAATGCGTATAAATATGGGTGATTTTTCTGTTGGTTGTAATTGTTAGTAAAGTGTACTTTGAAACAAAAAACAAGATAGTTTCGCTCCCTTAGTGGTCAAACTTTCGATTTATTTCTTCTACTAACTGTCATGGTGAAAAAAATTATCCATATTCGATTAGGTAATAGAGCACTTACGGAGTTTATATGCCATAGTAGAAGGTCTGAGAGGATGGCGGGACCTCAGCAGAAAGACAACATGGGCATCCATGGCTTACCGGGTGCTCGAAATCCAGGTCCTTTACATCAATAGTCAAGCGTGCTAACCACTCGGCCACCGGACGGCTACTTAGGAATTAGTTAACGAATTAGATTTTTTTTTTTTCTAGTCGTTGTACTAAATATATTTAGATATTGCAGTATAAGTATACAAACTAGACTAGGAGGTTCTCAACGTACGTGGGAAACGCGGTAAAATTTTTTGGGGTACGCCGTGAGAGCTCAAAAGTCGCTAGATCTAGTAACAGTAAAAACAACCATTGTTATACTATAATTATACAGTTTTATCTATCTATACCAGGGTACGCCAGTTATACACATTTCTAGGGGGTACGTGAAGCACAAAAGGTTGAGAACCACTGAACTAGACGGATAACATAAAGCCTCTGGATAATATGAGATACTCCGTTTTTAAAGAAAGAAGTTCATTTTCCGCCTTTAGCACCCTCTATCAGTACAAATTCAAACTAATGGATGATTAAAAAAATGTTAATAATTTATTAGCATCACTTTCAAGAAATTTTCATTTATCTTTTAAAGCAAAAGGTTTCAATCCCCCTCGCCCTCTCTACCAAAGGATAAGGGGTCAAATTCTTGATGCCGATGTAAACCGCTTGACAATCACCCTCTACCACCCAAATTTCTACCATAAATATCGAATATATATATGTATAAGTATACCATATATATGTTACCGCTAAAGTGCAGAAATCAGTTATTCTACAGATTATCTAGGTATTGTGCAGATTAACTAGGGTGATCCGTTAACGTGCGGAAAATTGTTTAATTTCTCAAATTACCTAGGTAATCTGCAAATTACCTGGATAATCTGCACATTACCTACTAGGCACTCGTTAAAGTGAAAATAAGATCTTTGCTGGAACAACAGGAACGTTTCTTTACGCTTAAATTAACATAATGTTATTTATCTAGTGTCCGAGAGTAGAGTTAAAACCAGGGTCATCCCTCTATCAACATGAATCAGTCGTCCGAACTATAAAAAAACTCCCCCAAAATGAGCAGGCCAAGTGAGAACGAATCATTTTAGTGATTCGTTATCAAGAATGAATCACTTTACCGATTCGTTCTCACTTGGCCTCCGCTCATCCGGGGCGTTTTTTATAATGCGGACGAGTGAATCACGTGACACGAAGATTCATATTCAAGAGATTCACCACTATGAGAGAAACAAACTTTTGAACTTTAACGATACGGAAGCCGTTAATGTGCACATTACCTAAGTAAAATGCGGAAAACTCTTGATTCCGCACGTTAACGGAGCAAATCAGTTAATCTGCAGATTAGCTAGGTAATGTGCACATTAACGGCTTTCGAGCTTTAGCGCTTTTGAGCTTTCGAGCTTTTGTAATGTTCGTTTAGAAATTTTGCTATTTTTTAACTTTTTTTCGCCATTAGAGGGCGCTGAGTAGCCATTGTGAAATTTTCAAAATGCGAATCGTAATATTTCATCAATACCTATTCGACCCAAAGAAAATTTTTATTTTTAATTCCAAGGGACGTTATCGAAATTCCTCAGAAAACTGAGATCTCCACCAGGGACTAAAAACGAAAAATATTTCGTTTGTTTTTAATTTCAACCAGAACGAAATATTTTGTTTTAGTTCTTTACGCTCCAAAATAAATATATTTCGTTTTCGTTTCTGTGAACCAAAATGGAACACCGGTTAAAACTGATTATCTAATAAACCTGTTTTAAAAGAAATAGCTAAATAATGGTTAAAATCGATAGCTGAAATTGTTTACATTATGTTCAATCTTCAACGAAAAAAATAATAATAATTTCGTTTCTGCATGCTATCCCGTGGCCGAGTGGTTAGTGTACTGGGTTGCTAATCAAAGGAACCTGCATTCGATCCCCTCCTAAGGCATGTGTGTTTGTGCTACAAGGTTCCATAGTGGCTTTCAATGTAGTATTCCCCGAAGTTTTTGATTAGTGCACTGATTTAAACATTCATTAAGTGTGAAAATATGTATAAAAACAATTGTATTTTATATGTATTTACATTTGCATAAAGGGCAATATACTTCATTTTTATTAGGGCGGTGGTGGCTCAGTCGGTAGCGCGCCAGGCTCGTAATCTGTAGTTCCCAGGTTCGAGTCCCAGCTGGGTCAGCGTTGAGATTTATCTCCGCAAAACTCCACGCCCTGCCCACGGTCAGTAGGGGACACCGATGGGCTTGGCAAAGGTCGCCGTCAGTTAAGCCGTGGCTCCGTGTGCGGGAGAGCCATACCCTGTGCACGTTAAAGAATACGCTGGATGGCCTTGACGGGAGGCTACCATCTGTCTCCTAACAGCTGTTCCAGTGGGTCCCCTCCCCCAACCTTCTCTGAGCCTTTGGGGTCCTTGTGACCTGGTCATTTAGCCCATGGTGTGCAAAAAAGTGCCGCTCAGAGGTAAAACAACCCAAACAACTTCATTTTTACTTCAATTAAGGTTTGAATAGAAGATTAAACCTACTATATTTGGTTTATATAAAAATATTTCTCACTCAACCTGCAACTCTCATTCTCCATAAGTGCCAGATAACAGGAGTGTACTGTATCTCTAAAAACAAGAACGTTGAATGTGTATAGACAGATAAACAAAAAGGGAAAACATTATCTCGTTTTTCCTAAAACTAAAAACGAGCTGAAAGAAAAACAGTAAAAAATGTTTTTTCGCCCAATTATTTACCACCCTCCGTCTAAGTTCGTACATGAATAATAACATTCGTATCTGAATAAAAGGATTAAGAATTTATTATTTTGTAACATTTTTATTACCTTATGCCACCTGCTGTACGTACAAAGTGTGGGTGTTGGGTTGTTTTATATCTGAGCGGCACCTTTTTTGCACATAATGGGCTAAATGGCCAGGTCACATGGATCCTGAAGGCTCAGAGAAGGTTGGGGGGAGGGGACCCACTGGAACTGCTGTTGGGAGACAGATGGTAGCCTCCCGTCAAGGCCATCCAGCGTGTTCTTTAACGTGCACATGGTATGACTCTCCCGCACACGGGGCCACGGCTTAATGTCCCATCCGACGGACAGCGGTCTTCACCAAGACCATTGGTGTTCCCAACTGACCGTGGGCAGGGCGAGGAATTTTGCGGAGATAAATCTCAGAGAAGGTTGGTGGAGGTGACCAACTGGAACTGCTGTTGAGAGACAGATCATAGCCTCCGGTCAAGGCCATCCAGCGTGTTCTTTAACGTGCACAGGGTATAGGTCTCCAGCACACGGAGCCACGGCTTAACGTCCCATCCGACGGACAGCGGCCTTTCCAAGCCCATTGGTGTTCCCAACTGAACGTGGGCAGGGCGAGGAATTTTGCGGAGAGAAATCTCAACGCTGACCCAGCTGGGACTCGAACCTGGGAACTACAGATTACGAGCCTGGCACGCTACCGACTGAGCCACCCCCGCCCTAAAAAGAAAGTGTAAAGTGGTATGGAAGCCAAAAATGAATATCAACAATTTCCTCCTTTCCTGTGTATTTGTTTCTCTATGATGCTATGCAAATTTACCTACCAAAATATTGTCGAATTTCCATGTGATGTCAATGAGAATCTAACTTTGAAGCTCTGTAACTTCTATATATATAAATATGTATTCAATGGAAAAATTGTGACTTAAGGTTAATTCAAGATCGTAATTAAATCACGATTTTCAACATTATTCGTTCGGTATGTAAAGAGTTATGGAAGTTGGAATATTTCGAAACAATAATGCATCATTAGAATTTGCCTCAGAAGTGAATTTAAACTTAATAAGTATTGCTTCATACCATTTAATAAGATAAATTTCGAATTTCTTTAGAAGTTTGTTTAAAGATTATTTCAATATTAGACAATTTTGAATGGTTTTATAAACAAGATAATTTATTGTTAAATATTCCAGCTTCCATAACTCTTTAAATACTGAACGAATATTGTTGAAACTCGAGATTTAAATAGACTTGATTATGATATTTACTTGAGCCATATCATCAATCAGTTATACTTTATTCTTTTAAAATCATATTGCGTAACAGTTAGACATGGCATTTTGCGAAAGATATATATAGTTGTAAAGAACAAAAAAAATAATAATAACACCAATCACCAATAAACAAAGCAAAATAATAGAGGTGAAAAAAAGGCATAGAAGGCGAACAAAATTGACCTAGCAATGTCGAGATCAGGGGCATCCTATGCCCGTTCAGGTTTGACCAATTTTATAATATATGGCAACTCATACATTGATCTATTTCTATAATAAACAATGTTTCAAATTTTACAAATTATATGCCGTTAAATATATAATTCAAAATCATAACTTGAAGTCTGATAACCATTTTAAAGCGACACCAAACAAACACAAGAGCAACAAAAGGAACTAAATATTCAAATTTTCAAAAAATGTTCCAAATTATCAATATCAATATTTTTTGGTTATTTTTGAAACGAGCTAAACTATTTTCATTTCTGGCCGAGTGGTTAGCACGCTTGGCTACTGATCTAAGGGACCTGGGTTCGAGTCCAGGTAAGGCATGGTTGTGTGTGTTGTTTTTCTGCTGAGGTCCTGCCATCCTCTCAGACCTTCTACTATGGCATATAAACTGATAGGCTCCTGTCAGACCTCTGTGGCAAGCAGCTGCTTGAGGGGGTATTTTTATTTAATATTTAAATCTAAATTATTGTAAATTTTAGGAGCTAGAAAAACAAAATGTCTTTTTGCTACATTTTTATGTGGAAATGGAACCCTGTATGACAAGCCAACTCGTCTAAAATTATATGGGACCATGAGGGATAGGAACCAATATTTGTTTAAATATACAAAAAACAGAATTTTGGATATATGTATAAATATTTTTCTAATGCTATAAAAATATATAGCGTTTAAGGTATGAATATTAGAGTTGGAAGAAATATTAAAGACTGGTTTCTATATTTTTTATGAATTAAAACCAAATTATGAAGATTATTTTCATATTCTCCTCTTCAGCTGCATATTCCATACTGAATAGCAGAGTAAAACCCAGGCAGAGTAGAGACCAATTAAAATTTTTTCGGGTACAATATGTGCAATAACATAACACGGAAATTCTCTAATATTTTGATAGGGCAGTGTTTATATGATTCTATAAGTTACAAAAACTTGCAGAAAGCTCTCAGATATTTTCGTTTATCTGCATCACTTTACATTAGAGAAAACTTTGGGCCCTGACAAGGTTTGAAGAACTTGTGTTCCATCGTAATTTTAATTACTAATTTTGCTTCTACTTCTAAAAAGTAAACATTTTTTTTCTCTGTTGTAATTTCAGCTATTTAATCAGCGTTTTACAATTAAAATTAATAAGCTCTATTCAACTATGAATTATTTTTTCTTACAATCTCTCTCTGTCCCGTTAATGAACACACTTAGTGCTTAGAACGATTTCACTCAAAAATTTTCAGTTACTACGAATTATTTCAAATATTTTTAGCTCTAAATAACAAAGAGGATTTATTTCGTTTTCAAATGTTTATAATTATTTTAAAGTTCATAAATAATAGTTTCAGTTAGATACAACATTAAATTATTAATTGACACATTTCTAAGCGTGTGTTTTTATGTCGGATTTTCATTTTCCTATAAACCTGGCTTGGGCACAGTAATTATAAAAATGGTTCAGGCCCGAGTTTGTCCCTAAAGACTAAGCCAATAAAATTTTTTTTTTTCCTTTTAATGAAAATTAATAAAGGCCTAGAAAAACAGAAACATATTGCTCAATTATTTTTATAATAAACGAAGAACATTTTTTACAAATAACTCGTTATTAACTTTCACAAATTCACAATAGGTTTCCTATGGTCTTGTTTATCTCTACTAATGATGCGGGCTTTTTTTTTTCTCTTTCATTTTTCGTAAAAAATAATTAATTTCGTAACAGGTTAACTCGTTAAATGAATTAATGACCAGTGGGCCACTTAATTCACTTCATTTTGCTCTGGGATCCGAGAATCCCTGATGTACTGGTAGTGGTGCTACTTTTTTCTTTTTTTTTAGGGGGGGGGGGACCAGATGATGGAGTAACAAATAAAATTGATTATTTTGGAATATTAAAAATATCCAGTTAATTTATGATGGAATTTTTTTTACCTCTAAACATCACACTAAAATCTAATCATCTCTTTATAAGGGGAGGGGGTCGGCTTTGTAGGGAGCATTCCAGACTCTTAATCTGCAGTTCCCAGGTTCGGGACACGATGGGTTTGGAAAGGCAGCCGTTCGTCAGATGGGAAGTTAAGCCGTGACCCCGTGTACAGGAGAGCCATACCCTGTGCACGTTAAAGAACACTCTAGATGGCCTTGATGGGAGGCTACCATCTGTCTCCCAACAACTGTTCAGTTGGTCTCCTCCCCAAACCTTCTTTGAACCCTCGGGGTTCTTGTCACCTATCCATTTAACCCACTGTGTGCAAAACATTGCAGTTTAGAGGTAAAACAACCCAACATACATATTTATAATAGACTCTAGTATTAATTAAAAGTTTTGTCATCTGCCAACATCAACGCCGTCTGACAGTGGATATTCAAACTAATGGAGTAAATGGGAAATGAAAATCGTGATAACTTATTAGTATGCACTAGATATTAGTTGAGGTTTGGGTTTGAAAAAGCACAGGTGACTTCAGGCTCGGCTCAATTGTCAATATTTTATTTTGTAATTATGAAAAAAACAAAGACTTATTTTCATTACAATTTCAAACTTTTGATCAGTCTTTAGTAATGAAAGTTAGTACAGTCGCTCAAAAAATATCCGAACGCTATGGTTGATTACAGAATTTAGAAAAAATATCAGAATCTGAAAAAAATGTCTGGCAACGTTTTTTTTAGAAATCAGTGATCTGGCAACCTTAGTATCACGTGATACGAAGGTTGCCAGATCACTAATTTCTAAAAAAATCGTTGCCACACATTTTTTCTGAATTCTGTAATCAACCACAGTGTTCGGATATTTTTTGAGCGACTGTACTGTTCAACCTTTGATATTTTTTTGCAAGTATTCTCTTCCATTAATGAATTACTCTTAACGTTTATAATGATGCTGCTCGAGAATTTTCAGTTTCTACGAATTATTCTGCTATCTTTCTTTCCAAATAACATTAAGATTTTAGTTTTGACAGCAAATAGTTATAATTATTGTAAAGGTTTTCAAAATCATTCATACCAAAAATTTAAAAAAAGGTTTAGTGGAATGTATTTCTGTATGCATATATTTTTACGATGTGTCAAATAAATTTTTGCTATCTTAGCTCAGTGTGACACACCACTGCCGGAGTCTTGGTTCGAATCCCGGGGCAGCATCGTCTTTTGTTCTATCGTGTGTGTTGCGATTGCCCCTCACTATACACTTGATGAGCTGCAGCGTCTGATTTTTTGGGGCTGCCTTATATAAAATATGATATTGAAGTCCCCAAAGGGAAATAACAATACCCTATTCCCTCCCTTGGGGGGGATTTTTCCCCCTTTGGGCACCACGCTGTGGGTGTGGTCCCATTTTACGAGTATAACAATCGACTTTACTCTTAATTTTAACGCGATGACATGTTTTCTATCAAGTTTCTAAAAGTGAGTAAAAGAAGGAGACACCACAGAAGTTTTCTCTCTATTTCCGTATATTTGTTTCTTTATTTTTAATTGTTGTTTATAGTGTTAATTCTTTTTGTTTGTTTTCTTTCTCGTTTTTCCATAACCGGTTCGGTCAAACCAGAGTGGCGCCACTGCAACGCGCTCCAGTTTAATATTAGTCTACTTCCGTTGTTGGTAATATTTCGGCTTCAAGACGCCGGAAAATTTGGAAGCGCTCTTAAGGGCTAAGTCGCTGAAATCGCATTCTGTGTGGCTGCACTTTATGACTGCACTTTAAATCTTCATCTTCCTGGCTTCCTCCTGACCAAAGCTTGGACTAGCCCTTCCTCCCTCTCTGACGATGTGCTCCTAATGCAACGAGATCCAAGCTGGTCAGATAACCTCGTTTACTCCACTACGAACCCATTTGTGCATTACCATGACCAGGTCGCGTCAGGTCAAGAGGACACAACGGAGCTCTGTGTTCCGCACCTCGGCGAGACTGCGACTAACGTGCTTTTGTGTTGCCGTGTTGCCAACCCGCCTTTCGTCGAGTTGCTAAGTATAATAAGAATTGATGTCGATCGACACCGTTTCTACCCAAATTTGTTCTCACGCTTTAGTTGATCAGAGAAAATTGCTATTGGTTCTTAACAGGGAGAGCAATTGTTTTCATTCATCTGTTGTTCTCCCTGGAATTATAGAGATTAGTTTAGAAATGATTTAAGAGGTGCGTGATGTTTTGATTATGTTTTGTATTAATCTTAAGGGTTTGTAAGTCTTGTTTCGAACTAGAAAAAAAAAGGGGAAGGCTTTTTTTTTTTCCTCCAGCGATGCTGTAAGAAATATGCGCTTTTTGCAATGGATTCGTTGCAAAATCACGAGGAAATTCAAATTTATCATAACATAGAGAAATACACGAGGACAATAAACACACAATGCACAACACTTTGTCAAATACATTATCAATACAACACTTTACAAAGAACAGACAAACAATAAAAGCATAAAACTAAGTAAGACAATCAATAAGTATGTGTGACCAACCAAGGAGCTTTCGAGCTCTTCCAGGTTATAAAAAAAATTAATTAATTTTTTGTTGAAGAAAATAAAGTAAATAAAAAAATAAAAAATATAAAAAAATATTAACTATCAAAAAAAAACTTTTTTTTTTCAGAAAAGCTGACTTATGCACATTCAAATACACGCACATAAAAAAGTAGAGCATTGTATGTTACTTGAATCAGTGGCGAATTAATATATCTGAAGGCATTAGGCACAAAAAGATTCGTGAACCCCTCCTAAACTGTCCATGTGTATGTGTGTAAGGGGAGGGAGGGTTACTGAGTCTACAAAAAGTTTTGCAACTTGCGAATGGAAAAAAATGCATGCAGTAGGTTAAACAAATTAAATTTACAAAAAGGCAGAAATGGAAATTTTAATATGTATTATATAAACTTGTACTCACTGCAAAACAAACAAAAACTGAATTATAAACCAAAATAAATATCTCTTCATTTCAGTGCATTTTACAAAAAAAAAGTCATATTTGGTGTTAACCTAAGTCAAAACACGAGATATATATATATACCTAAATAATAAATTGCACTGATTGTGAAATATTTTACTCGATAAAATGTTGGAAAAAATATCGAGTATTGACTGTGTTGAAGCCTCCCAAAAGAGTGTCGAAGTCCCAGGTGAGCATCTGTGTAGCAGTCGCCATTGGCGTGAATGGAAAACATCATTTGAAATTCTAATTGGAAAACAAGCTTCTTTTATACGAAAATGTCGCCGAACATTTCCAGAACTAAACTCTCCCACCCTTCAAAAAAAAAAAAGAAAACTGGCTTTGCAGAATTTTAATAACTGGAACGAAGGTGAAGAGAATGGAAAAGTTTCTCAACAGATCACCTATGTGGCATAATATGCTCACAGGATCCTATCAGATATCTGTTGCAAGCGGCTGCTTGAAATGCAATTTAATTTCAATAAAAATACTCTGGGCTACACAGTTAAAGTTTCAAAAGGAGCACATATTTTCATATTTTCAAAAGGAGCACATATTTTCATATTTTCAAAAGGAGCACATATTTTCATATTTTCAAAAGGAGCACATATTTTCATATTTTCGATTATCTTGTCTTTTCGAGCACATTAGGGAAACACCAAAAATTTTCATCGACAAGACCGGTTTTTTTTTTTGAAGGAGCTAGAAAGACACATCGTCTCTGAATGCTCGTTTTCCCAATAGAATGAAGTTTTCATATTCTGACTTTGCCCTTTTCAAAAAAAAAAAACTGGATGATTTGAAAAAGAAAATAGTAATATTATATTAGCTATCCAAACAACAACAACAAAAAAAAAAATTTTAAATTATCTCTTGAAACAAAAAAATTTGCGTCACCTCCATCCCCAGGGGTGTGGTAAGGTAAACTCGCAAGAAAAAACACTAATTGCAAAACAATACATTCATTTTTACGTAAGACAAACTCCGTCCTTCCCCTTCCCATGTAACCAGGTGCAACAAAATCACTAACCCCCCCACCCTCCCTCGAGATGATACGCAATTCATCGACCAACCCTAAGTGTCAACAATGTTTTTACAACTCGTTAAAAAAGAATTTCATTCGAATGTTATAAAACAGTTTTTTAAAATTCATTTAAATAAATAATGTTAAAAAAAACTCTTTCTGCAAAAAAACATAAAATTTTTTTTTCATTAAACAAAAAAAAGGGACATAACCATTTTAATTGTTTTTCGGCCGCATCTTTTACATTTCAAGACGAAACCGAAGGAGGGGTGGGAGGTGGGGGTTGAAGAGGTTCTCCTTCTTACCGGATAAGGTTCACTAGAATATAGGAGGGAGGGGAAACAAGCATATATTATTTTATTTAAAGATATATATATAAATAATATATAAATAAATATCGGCCATATATAAAGAAATTTAACTGACTTTTTTTTTAACATATTGCATTATCTGTTAAAAATATAAAATGATATCGCCCTCAACCTGAGATGCAATTTCTAGTTTCGGCATACCTCTTCGCCCACGCCAATGCTTATGATTCTGTCTTCTTCAAATACATCGAATTAACGTGTCGTTCATCGTCGTTTCTTGTTGTTTTTGGTCGCTAAGAGAACTGATTATTTTGCGTTACCAAAACAAGTGGACATCTATAGCAGAATGGCATGAATACGGATAAATATTGTTTTCTATTTTGGCATTATAACTAGATTTTAGTGCGAAACTTTACCTTATATATTTCAATATAGCGATTTTAATAGATTGTTGAGTAACTACTTTCCTGCTATTTTTCATTCCACCTATATTATATTTGTTTATTGCACTATTCTTCCGATACTACAGAAAAGCCTTAGATAGATAATTAGTTGCTAGATAGAAAGCAATCACAGTCACGGTTACTCTTTGTGCTGGCGTGTACTGTTTACTTTAATAAATTCACAAACAGATCCTTTACGATGAACGTGTTTCCGTTGCCATACCCAATTGAAACAAAACCAAGCGTGCTTGTAATTTTCCTAATTGAACAACTGAGAACTAGTGATGGTTAGATAGAGGACGTCGGCCGTTGCTACCGGTCGAACTTAAAACCTGTTCAAATTAGGCCTGGTATCAGTGGGGTGGTCTCAAGTAGGGGAGAGATCGGGCACAGTTGGCTGTTGATGCGTGGGTATTTGTCATTGGCAGGCGTTGACCTAGTTCCCCTCTCCCTCATCATGGGGAGTTGTAGTGTTGCTGATCTCAATCTGACCTGTGCCTGTAAGGTGGGGGGAGGAGGTGTTCTGGCTGACCTCTTCTCGTGACCTGGCTAAGGCGCCGTCCCTGCCCGTCTCCTTCCGCTTACCCTAAAGTCCACCTGCCCTTTGCTTCACTGATCTCCAAGCACTCGTGTTCTGTGCATGTGGAAAAGTTTTACGAAATGCAGCTGTTGTGTACATGTCGGCTTAACATTACTCACTTCCACCTTTTCTGTTTGTCCAAACTAGTATGAAGCGTTTTTTTTTTCTAGGCCGACCGAATGGCCCACTCCATTTCGGCCGCGTCGTTTACATAACGTCTATTGTTGTTTGGTGTCGAGGAGAGAGCAATTGGTGCGCGGTAATTGGAAGCGGAAAATTCAAGTGGCTGGCGTTCAGACCGATTTTTTGTCGATTGAGACGTTTTTATATCTTTTTATTGCTTTGTAATTGCAGAAAATAGCAATATACTCTCTTTTTAGGTATAAAACGAATGTAAACCTGTTTTCATTGTGCGAAATGTATTAAACGTCAGAGTAAGAAAAGTTATTGAAACGATGAAATTCTTCTGGTTCAAAAAGTGGTTTTTCATTGTATCCAGGAGACAGGAATAAATTTATTTCTGTAAGACAATCATATAAACATCATCCTCAAGCACCTTGGACTACGGAGTTCCAACAGACTGCAATTTAGTCCACCAAGCAATGAGCGTAACGAGATTTTTAAGGACTTTAGAGAAGGGCCCGGATTTTTTAAGGACATAGAGAAGGGCCCGGATGCAGGTTAGTAAAAGAACCCCCTTCCCCTACGCATAGGCAAATCATCAACTCTATTGGATACGAAACAATATATATAAATATATCGTCAAACATGTAAATGTAATCGTGAAATTATAGATATAGATAACTATGTTACATTTAACCCTTAAGGCTCATGGAATTCAACGAATGGAACAAAATGTTCTATGGTAGTTACGGCCCTGGTTTAAGGTACATAATTAAAAATTATAGGATATTGGGTGGGATTATGATCGAAACACGTCATTTAAATTACTATCTTCTGAGGAACGAAAGAAGATACCGTCTTTAACGATAGTTTTATGGTGGTTTTGATTGAAATCAATTTACAGAAACTCTTAATTACATATTTAAGATAAGCAGATACGGAATTCAGGAGACTTAACATTAGTAAAAATCTACAACTGCTGTAACGTTAATAAAATTTAACGACAGAATTATGAGGTAGTCATACAAAAAATTTCCTAAGTCATGAAGTAGCCGTAAATGGCGAGGAGACTGACAAAAGAAGAAAAAGACGTTGGTCATGCATGGTCCAAGGTGCTGTCACACCCTCTGCACCATTATAGTTGCGCTCCTGCTCCAAACACATCTACTAAAAGCCAATTTTAACAAGGTCTCAGTTGGTATTTTTCACCTACTTATTCCTAGGTCTGCCTCTTTCCTTAGGGATTTAAACCTACTTTCATAATTATTTACTAATCTATGATTCTGCATGCGAACAACGTGTCCAAACCAACACACTGTCTTCCTATATAAGATGCTACTTAATATATACCCTATATAAGATGTTTTCTTAAAGTGACGGAAGACATTATATAGTTCCGAAAGAACCTTGCTACAACTTTTTATATTTTCACTAAAAGAAATTTCCCTCTTTAGGGTTCTTTTAAATTAAACATGAAAATTAACAAATTACATTTTGTACAATAATATGATCAAGTTTTGTCAATTCCTTACTTCAGAATAAAATTCTACAGCTCTTAATATTTTCATATTTATCTACAGATACTGTATGATATATAATCCCGCGCTTTAAGTGTTAAAAATGACCAATGACTTCGTCTAACTCAGTGGTTCCCAGACCCCTAGGGGTTTGAGAGCTATTTTTAATATCTGAAAAAACTTAACGGAAATAGTACAATTACCTCGATTACATCATACGTCGCCAAGTTTTATTGCTTTTGGCTAGTTATGTCAATTGAGTATGGCAACACTGGCTGTCTAATGCTGGCCGCAATCTGAGATTGGTTATTGAAGATATACGAATTCCTAGTGGATCGAATTTCTCCAATCAAATATTTAGTTTCAAATCACATAGCTAACAAATGAACAGCAGATAAAGAGCTAAAACCATTCTTGGAACTTTTATGTAGTCCTCGTTCAGATGACTTATATTTAGTAAGAAAATATATCAGGTAATGATTGGGCGAATGTCTGCATGAAAGTTAGGCTTCACAGGGGGTCCGTGGCGCAGAAAAAATTGGGATCCACTGGTCTAACCTTGTTATTCACTTAATCAGAGTAATTCATGGCATAACTAGACTAACCGTACCTTCACTACTTTTGTAACTGATATAGGAATCTGAGACCCATTTTATCTAAATCACAATTTTTTCGTTAAAAAGGAAAATGAGCTTATAGATTAAGTATGGTAATTTATTAAATGTACATACAAAATAGTATTACTAAATAATCATGTTAATTTCTGTCGTTTTGATTTTGGTACGGTATGAGTTTAATTTTAAGAGTTCACCCAAAAATCTTCGCCTATGGAATTTTGCCATATACGTACAGTCACTCAAAAAAATATCCGAACATTGTGGTTGATTACAGAATTAAAAAAAAAACGTACACGAAGTTTGCCAGATCACTAATTTCTAAAAAAAAACGTTGCCGGATATTTTTTCTGAATTCTGTAATCAGCCACAGTGTTCAGATATTTTTTTGAGCGACTGTACGTATGTCACCCTGTTGCTATGCTGCTAGAATTAATACCCAATATGCTATGTGAGCATCTGGAATAAATAGTTTCGTCCTATCTTGCTTACAATGTTTCATTACTATATCGAATTTTAGAGAGGACAAAAGACAATGCAAGAAATCATCAGGTAATTGGCCTTTATTATAAACATCCTAAGGAAGAGTTGGGTTGGGTTGTTTTACCTCTGAGCGGCACTTTTTTGCACACCATGGGCTAAATGGCCAGGTCACATGGACCCCGAAGGCTCAGAGAAGGTTGGGGGAGGGGACCCACTGGAGCAGCTGTTGGGAGACAGATGGTAGCCTTCCGTCAAGGCCATCCAGCGTGTTCTTTAACATGCACACAAGGTATGTCCAAGGGACCACGGCTTAACCTCCCATCCGACGGACGACGACCTTTCCAAGCCCTTCGGTGTCCTCTAATGACCGTGGGCAGGGCGGGGAATTTTGCGGAGATAAATCTCAACGCTGACCCAGCTGGGACTCGAACCTGAGAACTACAGATTACGAGCCTGGCGCGCTACCGACTGAGCCACCCCCGCCCCTCCTACAGGAAGAAAATAATTTACACAGTGATATGTGGAACAATTTCCAGAACAGCAGTCCTTGCTACTTCGTCACTTGGGACAATCGAACTCTTTATTTCATGATTGCAACACAATATGAATAACTTTAAATAAAAAATATATATTTATAGTTATTTTTCTTAACGTGAATAATAACGACCTGAAGTGAGCTCATACGAAAAAACAATCTTTGTGATTAGGAGAAATTCTTTCTTCGATAGTGATCGTAAAAGCCATTGCCATTTCCAGGATTTAGAATAGGGGAAGATTGGCGTGGACTTTTAAGGGGCGCTAGTCGCTATAGCTCTCAAAGCCCCCCATGTACTCAGGAAAAATTGCTTTTTTTGTATAATAAAATTTGCTATTTTACACAAATTTTAGGGAATTGGGGTGGAAAAAAAGCATTAAGTAGGAATTGCCAACACTAACCCCCTGCATGGAATAAATTATTATTATTATTAATAAGATTTTGAAATCTTTCAAAAAATTGAAATTGAGTTTTTTTATTGCAGCCAATCCCTTCTGCTACAGCTGTATCCCTGAAAAAATCGGCTAGTTGGTCCCTGGGGGAAATGGTGTTTTTTTTTTATCCCATTGCAGTGACGTAACTACGTCGCCTAAAGGCCTAAAGCTCAAGAAGTGAGCGATCGTGTGAAGTTGAAAAGAGGATGGGAGTGCTTTAAGTGTATGAGCAAAAAATATATAGCAGTATTTTACAATAAACAAGTTTTTAATCATTACTGTAATTTTAATGATTCCATTTATCTACTCTTATGATTTTAATCATTCTTATATAACCTTCAACTTATTCTAATTTAGTACACTTGGAGCCAATCAGTAACGAAAAACAATTCGAAGCTGTGCAATGAAACTAAACAACAAATTTTCAGAACATGCAATGAAAAGGTTTCGATTGATCAATAAAAAGCAGTGGCGGTCTCAAGAGGGGCAGGACGGTCGCCCCCCCCCCCCCCTAGAAAAATAGGCTAAGAGAAGGAGTCAGAGAGAACCATTGCGCAGTTCCAATGAGTTTCATTTTTGAGAGTTGTTCATTGCTCCCCGTCTCCCCACAAATGTGGTTCCTGGGTCCGCTATTGCTGAAGAGGAGGTACAAAAGTACTCACGCATCCCTCCTTGGATACGCCGTCAGTAAAGGTTATTGGATTGCGTTCAGTAAACAAAAATTAATATTCTATATTTCAAAAATAAAAATCTGATAAATTAATATTTTTACAATAGGAAAAGAAAAATTAGTAGTAGTATACCGCATTAGCCGTCCCGTGGCCGAGTGGTTAGCACGCTTGGCTACTGATCTAAGGGACCTGGGTTCGAGCCCCGGATTAGGCATGGATGTGTGTGTCGTTTTTCTGCTGAGGTCCTGCCATCCTCTCAGATCTCCTACTATGTCATCATCATCATCATCATCCTCAAGCAGCCATGGGCTACGGAGGTCCAACCAGACTGCGCAGTTTAATTCTCCAAGCATATCTGTCCTGAGCTACATCTGCTGCATCCGGCCACTGTACACCAATTCTAACAAGGTCCTGTTTGACATTGTCTGCCCACCGCATCTTAGGTCTCCCCCTCCTTCTGAGGCCTCCAGGCACACTGTTCATAACCCTATTCGCCAATCTATAATTATCCATACGAGCAACATGGCCAAACCAGCGGAGTCTCTCTCTGCACAATATGCTGCTTAAAGGAGGTTGCAGACTCCTTTGCCTAACCTCATCATTAGTTACAAAGTTAAACCACCTAATACCCAAGATACTGCGTAAGCATCTAGAATCAAAAGCATCTAGTTTCCTGTTATCTTGCTTACACAGCGTCCAAGTTTCACTACCATAACTAACCCTAGAAAGAACCAAACTATTATACAGTCTAATTTTAGTGTTTAGGTGTATACGCCTATTTCTCCACAATCTCCATAGATTCTTAAAAGTCCCGGCAGCAATACCTATTCGTCTGTTAATCTCATGCCGCACATCACCAGTATCAGTTACGCAGCTCCCAAGGTAATTAAACTGTGACACCTGCTCAAGACTGCAACCATTCAGATTAACTGAATCACAACCTGCCTGACCAATTTTCATCACTTTAGTTCTCTCTCTGTTTATAACCAAACCTACTGTACTACCAGTCTCATCAACAGTTCGAATGAAAGAGTTCATCTCATCAACATCATTTGCCAAAAGGGCTAAATCATCAGCATAATCTAAATCAGAGATTTTCGTATCTCCAGCCCATTTAAGGCCAAAAGCTTTCCCTTGAAGTGAATTTCGCATAACATAATCAACAACCAAACTAAAGAGAAAAGGAGACAAAATGTACCCTTGTCGAACACCAGAAGTAATGCTAAACCAATTGCTACAAGCCTTACCAACTCTCACACATGACTCAGTGTTATTATAGAGAGCTTTCATTATGTTAACTAACTTGTCTGGTATACCATATGATCTCACAATCAACCACAAATTATGACGATCAACAGAGTCGAAAGCCTTTTTGAAATCAACAAAGCTAGCAACCAAAGGTTTCTGAAACTCTAAACATTTCTCAAGAATCTGCCTAAGTGAAAATATCTGATCTACACTTCCCCTACCATTTCTGAATCCACATTGCTCATCACGCAATTGCCTGTCAACCAGATTCTTAATTCTATTAAGCACAATGGCATATAAACTGACAGGCTCCTATCAGACCTCTGTGGCAAACAGCTGCTTGAGGGGGTATTTATTTTATTTTATTTATACCGCATTGTTTCAGCTTCAGTTTCTAATTTTGATTTTCCCTCCACACACAGAGAGAGAGAGACTCTTCTGCCTACATTTAGTGGATCTATAAATAGGTGATGCAATTTCAATGGCGGGTAATACATTTACAGATTATATAACTCCTCAAAACTTTCAATATATTGTTAGGCACTAGCTTGCTTATTTTAAACAAAGGAGAAATAGCACAGTATCATGCATTAAAAACGTTTCATAAGTTTCATACATAACTTAGTCAGTTAAACGATTTTAGTGAGCTAAATCGCTTGGTGCATGGGCGGGGGTGACTCAGTCGGTAGCGCGCCAGGCTCGTAATCTGTAGTTCCCAGGTTCGAGCCCCAGCTGGGTCAGCGTTGAGATTTATCTCCGCAAAATTCCCCGCCCTGCCCACGGTCAGTAGGGGACACCGATGGGCTTGGAAAGGCCGCCGTCCGTCTGATGGGACGTTAAGCCGTGGCCCCGTGTGTGGGAGAAACATACCCTGTGCACGTTAAAGAACACGCTGAATGGCCTTGACGGGAGGCTACCATCTATCTCCCAACAGCTGTTCCAGTGGATCCCCTCCCCCAACTTTCTCTGAGCCTTCGGGGTCCATGTGACCTGGCCATTTAGCCCATGGTGTGCAAAAAAGTACCGCTCAGAGGTAAAACAACCCAACTTAAACAATGGAGAAATAGCACAGTATCATGTATTAAAAACGTCTCATAAGTTTCATACATAACTTAGTCAGTTAAACAATTTTAGTGAGCTAAATCGCTTGGTCCATGACAGAGCAGTGGAGACCATGATGAACAAAACTGTCACTATTCATCAGTAGGAAAAGCTGTCGCAGTGTCTTAAACATGGACAGAATAAAGAATGAATATGCGAAGCAGCTCTGATGGGAATAGATCTTTCCAACACACTCAAAATGAGATCGCTTCTCCTGAAGAGAGTAAAGTGTCAGGAGGAGCTGATGGGTAAAGTGATTTTCGTTGATGGAGCGATATTAAAAAAGTAAATGAAAAATAGCGCTCACGAAAATGAAAGCGAAGCAAATATCTCTGAGCTCCTTTATCGATTTAGGTTCGAAGAATTGCTAGAGGGAGAAATCTTTCAATTTGGCACATCTGAGCGTAACATCCGTGAGTAATATAATTTCAAAACTACTTAATAGTGCAATTTTTGCTTTTGATAAAGGACCTATGAAATGCAACCAACAAGTTATATAAGAGATAAATTGATTGTCACATCATTTTTGTCGTAAGGTAGCTATTGTCATGAATCGTGGATTTCTGGATCAGTGTCTTTGTTGGGAATAAAATCTAGTTAGAATTGCGGAAAGGTCGAAATAATGAAGAAGTGTGATATTTATGTATCAGTACCCCAATATAAGGGGAGGGATGAAGAAGGTAATATTTCCCTACCCTCTGGAGAATTTCAATAATCAGAACAGGGGAAAAAAGGGGTAAACGCATAATTGCATGTATTTTATATTTCTTAAAGTGAAAAACAGTTATTGAACTATGCCTAAAAAGAGTGTAGAGTTACACCAGTTTATGGTGTGACCTTACACTAGGGAATGATATAATATCAGGACTTTCATATTTACTATACCGCCTTCATATTTAACACCATATAACGGGAATGGCGAAATGATAAGAATGTCGGTTTCTGATTCATTTGGAGTGAGGATGGCTTAGTCGGTAGCGCACCAGGCTCGTAATTTGCAGTTCCCAGGTTCAAGTCCTAGCCGGACCAGCATTGAGATTTATCTCTGCAAACCTCTCGCCCTGCCCTCGGTCAGTAGGAGACACCGATGGACTCCGAAAGGCAGCTGTCTGTCAGATGAGACATAAAGCCGTAGCCCATGTACAGGAGGGCCATACCCTGTGCACATTAAAGAGCACACTGGATGGCCTTGATGGGAGGTTCCATCTGTCTCCCAACTGTTCAGTCGGTCCCCTCCTCCCAACCTTCTCTGAGTCTTCCTAACCATTTAGCCCATGGTGTGCAAAAAACGTGTCGCTCAGAGGTGACCATAATATGGTGAAACACCATATTATGGTGAAAGGTAACAGCAAAATCACGTCACATAAAAGTTATTTGCCTGTATAAGTGTGTTCCGTGTAATGCATTGGAGCAATCAGCTAAAGCGTACGCAGTGTTCTTTGTTGGAGTTATAATTGCAAGTGGTGTTTAGAATTCAGACAGCTCCACGTTTAAGCAGTTATGTGCAGGTTATTCATAGCATATTTTTTACTGTTACCTTTCAGCCAGAGTAATCATTTTGATATTTTTTTTTTAACCTGTGGCTTTGCCTTCTCTTAGTAACACTTTTTATTTTTCCTATGTCACATCCTATTTGCAATTCATCATCATCATCATCCTCAAGCAGCCATGGGCTACGGAGGTCCAACCAGACCATTCAATTTAGTTCTCCAAGCAAGTCTGTCCTGAGCTACATCTGCTGCATCTGGCCACTGCACACCAATTCTAACAAGGTCCTGTTTGACATTGTCTGCCCACCGCATCCTAGGTCTCCCCTTCTTTCTGAGTCCTTTAGGCACACTGTTCATAACCCTATTCGCCAATCTGTAATTATTCATACGGGCAACATGGCCAAACCAACGGAGTCTCTCTCTGCACAATATGCTGCTTAAAGGAGGTTGCCGACTCCTTTGCCTAACCTCATCATTAGTTACAAAATTGAACCACCTAATGCCCAAGATGCTGTGTAAGCATCTAGAATCAAAAGCATCTAGTTTCCTGTTATCTTGTTTACAAAGTGTCCAAGTTTCACTACCATAACTAACCCTAGAAAGAACCAAACTATTATACAGTCTAATTTTAGTCTTTAGGTGTATACGCCTATTTCTCCACACTCTCTATAGATTCTTAAAAGTCCCGGCAGCAATCCCTATTCGTCTGTTAATCTCATACCACACTAGTATCTATTACATAGCTCCCAAGATAATTAAACTGTGACACCTGCTCAAGACTTTGCAATTATAATCATTTTATAAAACCTTGAAGGAAAATCTTCTGTTCAGTTCGACACTTAATTTATAAGATTATTACACCACTACACTGTAATATTTTGAAAGAAACTGAAAGTAGAAATAATCGAATTCTTTCCATTTTCTTAATACATCAAATAATTTTGTCTTTATTTATTCATGGTAAAACCTATCAGAATAAATATTAGAAAATTTCTCATAAATTTTATAACTTTTTTAAATACGGTAAAACGATAGCAATGTAAATGTTATTTATTTTACACATTATGATTAGATTTCGCTTTCCAGGTGAAAACGTTCGCCTGAATAAGGCATTATTTTACATCATTATTTGATGTTAGAATATAGTGTTATTTTAGTCCCCTTTTTCATAGTGTTATTTTAGTCCCCTTTTTCATAGTGTTATTTTTGTCCCCATTCTTCATGTCTATCCTAAAAAATATTTGATTCCCAATTGGCGTCAATCTGCAATTCATAGCATAAAAGGGGCGGGGGTGGCTCAGTCGGTAGCGCGCCAGGCTCGTAATCTGTAGTTCCCAGGTTCGAGTCCCAGCTGCGTCAGCGTTGAGATTTATCTCCGCAAAATTCCCCGCCCTGCCCACGGTCAGTAGGGGACACCGATGGGCTTGGACAGGCCGCCGTCCGTCGGATGGGACGTTAAGCCGTGGCCCCGTGTGCGGGAGAACCATACCCTGTGCACGTTAAAGAACACGCTGGATGGCCTTGACGGGAGGCTACCATCTGTCTCCCAACAGCTGTTCCAGTGGGTCCCATCCCGCAACCTTCTCTGAGCCTTCGGGGTCCATGTAACCTGGCCATTTAGCCCATTGTGTGTAAAAAAGTGCCGCTCAGAGGTAAAACAAACCAACCCATAGCATGAAGATGAGCATGCAGTCTGCTACTTCAGAGTAACTGCTGATCGTCACTGCACATTCCGTACGTGTTGTATGAGCAGTGCCATGGACTCATCTGATCGCTGGGATGCTCCACTGTCCTTAGAGCTCTATCTTCTGGTCCTGCTACGATTAAGAGAATAAAACTTAATAAAATGCAAAATTGTTTACTTCATTCGTCTCCTTGTCAAAATGGCCACCTTCTTGTAGATAACGAAGCACTTCGGAGGAATTGGACTTCTTATCCTCTATGCGTTCTTTTTAACTTTTACAAATTTAATTTATTTGTCATCAGTAGCTCGTGGGCGCACAAAAAGAGGTGGAGGGCCGCAAGCAGCTCGCAGGCCGTAGTTTGTCCAGGCCTGGAGTAGGACAAAGAGAATCCTTCAACTTACTCCTAGGTTTTACGTGTCTTTTTATAATATTCAAAGACATGCCCTACTAAGACCGCCTACTAAACATTACCTCAGATCTGACACAGCACACAAAGTTTGCCTGTTGGAACAGTAGCTAGTTCCCTAACCTATTACTTCTTATTTAAATTTTTTGACAGTTAGGACCATTACTTCTTTAATTTAGTAAAAAAAATTTTTAATGTGCATTCGTTTTCTCTCTTCCGTCAGATTCTTACACGTATATGTTAAGAATGTGTTTAAAAATTAAATCTGTATGTACACGATAATAGATATTAGTCTGAAATAGAAGAGTGGCATCGTCAATTGAACAGAAAAAAAAGAAAGCATTCAAAATCAGCTCTCGCAATTTTATTCTCAAACACAAGTGAACTGTTTGTTCACAAATTTCTGCATAAAGTTTCAAAACATTTGCATAGGTTAATTTCCATAAACACGTTACGTGAGAATCAAGCATTGCCAAAAGCGATGTTGTGTAACCTCCAAAATATCATTTTAGAGTGACACCTCATTAAATAGTGGAAACAAAAGTTTTAAACCAGAAACGAACAAGACGATTTTTCTTTGCATAAAATAATGAATACCCCATCAAGCAGCTGCTTGCCACAAGAGGTCTGACAGGAACCTGTCAGTTTATATGCCACAGTAGATGGTCTGTGAGGATGGTAGGACCTCAGCAGAAACACGACACACACAACCATGCCTTACCCGGGGCTCGAACCCAGGTCCCTCAGATCAGTAGCCAAGCGTGCTAACCACTCGGCCACGGGACGTATTACCTAAAAATAGTGTGAAATTTCAACAAAGCTTTACATAAATCAATTTAGTCAGTCAACTGTGTGCGGAGTACTCATAGACTATAAAAAAAAAGATCAGTAAAGTTATCGGACAGTAGCCAGATAGTGGAAGACTATGAAAAACATCAGCAAGAGATGACAGGATGAAATAAATTGTTTAAGCCAATCGTTTCACGTCAATAAACGATTTCAAGGCAGTGTGGTAGACAAGTGGGACACGTGCATGTTAAACAACTTTGTACAACAGTGTTAAAGTGATGGAATTCCTGTCAAGAGTTACAAAGAATAAGAGTCGGAAACAGAGAGCTGTTAAAGCGTGATGGACAAGGAAACATGGAAAATGGAATAGTAAATAAGATAAAATAGTTTTCAACAATGAAAGTAAGTTCTTCATCCCATTTAGAGAATTGTTTTTTATTTCTGTTTGGAAGATAGGTCAAGAATGTAAGCCAAGTTACTCTGTACAACATCTTGATGATGTCAGGGCCATATAATCCAAGGGCACAGTAGATATATACATATAATCCAATAGGCACAGTAGGCTCTTCGCCTAGGAAAGGCCTAGGCATATTATTTAGCTGAAGGGCCACATAGAAAACTGAAATGTAAAGGAATGAATGGAACTGAATGGAAGGGAAAGAAAGAAATAATCGATAACGTATATATAACCAGCCGTCCCGTGGCCGAGTGGTTAGCACGCTTGGCTTGTGATCTACGGGACCTGGGTTCGAGCCCCGGGTAAGGCATGGATGTGTGTGTGGTTTTTCTGCTGAGGTCCTGCCATCCTCTCAGACCTTCTACTATAAACTGACAAGCTCCTGTCAGACCTCTGTGGCAAGCAGCTGCTTGAGGGGGTATTTATTTATTTATATATAACCAAAGCAAAAAAATCGAAAGTGGAACATAAATAATATAATTTTATTAAAATTAACCATTTTAATGGTTCAAATGTCCTTTATACATTGTTTTCTTGTTTATAAGTTTATTTGTCATCAGCATCTCTGAGCCGCACAAAAATAGGTTTCTGGCAGAAGTTACCTAGGCTATGAAAAATATTTTGACCATAATTTTTTTCCTTTGTATGGTGAAAACTGTAACAAAAATTTCTTCTTGAATAAATACTGATTTAATCAGCTATTAAGGACTGTTACATAGCGCTTTGCCACGAAAAATTATTCAAGAGAATTTTGAATACCCGTCTATCCATCTGAAACATAGCACATAAAAAGGCATCCGTCATAAGGCCTACGAAACAAAAGTGTCTAAGACCTATGAGGACGTTAATCCAACCCTGTCAGAACACCAGAATCGTAGTTCAATTATTTGCATCTATTTAGAAGTCGCAGAAAACTCATTCTCGTAATCGGTTCTTATTTATTGAACTAAAAAAAATAAAAAATAAATATCCCCCTCAAGCAACTGCTTTGCCACAGAGATCTGATAGGAGCCTGTCAGTTTATATGCCGTACTAAAAGGTCCGTAAGGGTGGCGGGACCTCAGCAGAAAAACAACACGAACATTCATGTCTTACCCGTGGCTCGAAACCAGGTCCCTTTGATCAGAAGCCAAGCGTGCTAACCATTCGGCCACTTCTAAATAGTTTTTATATTAGAGTTTAAATATTATCAAATCGGTATTAAAATGGACTATATCTGTACACGTTACGAAGGCATGATGCAGATAAGGCGGGGGCAGTTGGTAGCGCTCCAGGCCTGTAATCTGTAGTTCCCAGATTCGAGTCCTTCCTGGGTCAGGGTTAGGATTTATCTCCGCAAAACTCCCTGTCCTTAGTCAGTAGGGTATACTGATGGGATTGGAAATGCTGCTATCCGTCGGATGGGACATTAAGCCATGGTCTAGAGTGTGGGAGAATCATACCCTGTGCATGTTAAAGAACATGCTGGATGGCCTTGAAGGTTACCATCTCTCTCCTAACAGCTATCCAGTGGATTCCCTCTCCTCAACCTTCTCTGAGCCCTATGGTCTTTGTAACCTGGCCATTTAGCCCATTGTGTATAAAAAAAAGTGCCGCTCAGAGATAAAACAACCCAACTCAAGATGCAGATATATTTTTCGATGAGAAAACCCCAAAGTTATCAAGTAATTCCTATGTAGATGTTTCATTTTGCAGAAATATCTTTAAACAGTAAAAAACCTTTTTTTACAGTCATGTTCCTAGTGCTTACGCATGCCATTTATCATCGAATTTGTTAAAGCAGCTGTTTCTATCAGCTCCCAACACAATATTAGTAGGGGCCACTAATATTTTTTGTCTTTTGTTTGATGTCTTTACATTGTTTCAGCAATTTTTTACGTATTTTTTTTAAGCTTTGTTTTGAAGTATTTGCTCTCCTGCAAGCGAACCTGCTTCTATTCTCACAAATCAAGCGACTCAACAGTGCAGAAGCCATCGTTTGAACCAACGAGCTTCCAGTGCCTGCTGTGAGCAACAGCAGTGTAAGCCATTCAGTATGCGGCTGAAGATTTGAGTGCCATTGAACGAATAGAATTATCTTAATTCTGAACTACAAAGTTCATTTTGTTTAAAAACGGAGATTAAATAAAATTATTTGAAAAAATTAAGAGATTTACCTTTGTTATAACGATATCTGCATATTACGGCTGAGCCTGATTGAACTAGGTTTTATAATTACAAAAAAGGGATGTCACTACGATAAAAAATTTACTACCATTTCTGTTTGTCCATCTAGCTCAGATCTTCTGTGGTACTGTTGCTAAAACGGTCTCTATTATATATACAGGGTGATTCAAAACTTATCGTTCAAATTTCGTGGGGAGGTAGGGAATACGTCAGGAAACCGATTTCACATAGGAAAGTATGTCCGCAAATGTACGCATGCGTATGTAGAGGGCGCTGTGTGTACCCAACCAGTGTACAGCTCGCCCGACCACTCCCGCTGTCATCAGTGTACGAGCTGACTTACTAGTGATAAGATGAATCGTTTTACGCATCAAGAGCTAGCGGATATGCATCTCGCATATGGGGCAGCTGGCGAAAGCGGCCGCCGAGCTAGGCAAGTTTACGAAGACCGATACCCCAACAGAAGAATACCGCAGCATCAAATGTTTGATGATATGCCAGGCGTTTTTGAAAATGTTCCGCGGTCAATGCAACGGCACTGTGAATCCTGTGTCCGTGTAAATGGTCGCAATTTTGAGCACCTACTGTGAACCTGTACTTTACCTTGTTAGAATAAAAGTCACATTCGTTACCACTTAACTGTACTGTTTCCTTGTGTTCACTTTACTTGTCCATTTTGTTCATGTAGATGACGTTTGCGGACATACTTTCCTATGTGAAATCGGTTTCCTGACGTATTCCCTACCTCCCCACGAAATTTGAACGATAAGTTTTGAATCACCCTGTATATATACCGATCAGCCAAAATATTAAAACCATCTACCTAATATGACGTAGCTCCTGCTCTCGCCGTCAAAAGAGCTCTCACCCGATGAGAGTTCTTCCGCAGTTCCCGTAAATTACGTGGTTGGGGTGATGCTGCTCGTACCCGTTTCTCCAACTCAAACCACAAATGCTCGATAGGATTCATGTCCAGCACATTTGGGGGTCATGGCATTAAATGGAATTCCTCATCGTGTTCTAGGAACCATTCCTGAACCTTCACAGTGTGACATGAGGCATTGTCTTGTTGAAAGCTGCCATCTCCGCCAGGGAATACAGTCGCTATAAAGGTGTGTACTTGATCAGCCACGATGTTCAGGTAGCTGACAGCTGTCAGAGTTTGCTCTACAGGGATAATTGGTCTAAGTGTTCCCCAAGAAAACACTGCCCAGACCATCACATTCCCTCCAGCCGCCTGGATCTGTCCCACAGTGCATCCAGGTGAGAAGGCTTCCGTGAGTAAACGTCGCACACGAGCTCGTTCGTCCACATGGTGTAACAGAAAACAGGATTCGTCTGACCATGCGACCCTCTTCCAGTCTTCTATGGTCCAATGTCAATGATTACATGCCCACTGCAAGCACTGACGATGGTGAACAGCTGTGAGTATAAGTACACGAATGGGTCTGCGGCTGTGGAGACCCATATCCAAGAGCTTACGATGAACTGTGTGTTCAGACACATTGGGCTCTTTAACACAATTGAAATTATGGGTAATGTCAGCCACAGTAGCCCTCCTGTTGCTGCGGACAAGACGAGATAGCCTGTGCTGACCTCTGGCATCAGTGAGACGTGGCCGTCCCACGCCTCGTCGACGACTCGAAGTGTCACCTGTTTCGGACCATCTTTGATAGGTACTAACTACTGCATAGCGTGAGCAACCTACCAGCGTCGCTGTTTCGGAGATGCTCTTACCAAGGTGTCTTACCATAACATTCTGGCCTTTGTCGAAATCAGAAATTCTTTGCTTTTCCCATGTTGAGACGAAACGAAATACGGCCTGCGAGAGCTCCGACCCAGGTATTATATATATCTGGGTTGTTGGGTTGTTTTACCTCTGAGCGGCACTTTTTTGCACACCATGGGCTAAATGGCCGGGTCACATGGACCCCGAAGGCTCAGAGAAGGTTGGGGGAGGGGACCCACGTGCCAAAGTCGCGAATGGTATTATATATACCATTCGCGACTTTGGCACGTGACAGTGATTGGCTGCACGTGCACTTCTTTGCACAACGAAGAGGTGGTTTTAATGTATTAGCTGATCGGTGTATACTGTTGAACTGGGTGATTATAACCTTAAAACTCCCCCATCTCTTGGGTACTCCACTGGGTGGGAATTGAATTTAAAATTTGGATTTAATCGAAAGTTGTCTTACATTTTGAAAATAAAAGTTTATATTTCAATTTCGATTAGATCCCAGAGTAGTATTAATTTATTTTAAAAGAACCTAAAAACAGGCATTCTGTTGAGTTGGGTTGTATTACCTCTGAGCGGCACTTTTTTGCACACCATGGGCTAAATGGCCAGGTCACATGGACCCCGAAGGCTCAGAGAAGGTTGGGGGAGGGGACCCACTGGAACAGCTGTTGGGAGACAGATGGTAGCCTCCCGTCAAGACCATCCAGCGTGTTCTTTAACGTGCACAGCTCTCCCGCACACGGGGCCACGGCTTAACGTCCCATCCGACGGACGGCGGCCTTTCCAAGGCCATCGGTGTCCCCTACTGACCGTGGGCAGGGCGGGGGAATTTTGCGGAGATAAATCTCAACGCTGACCCAGCTGGGACTCGAACCTGGGAACTACAGATTACGAGCCTGGCGCGCTACCGACTGAGCCACCCCCGCCCCAGGTATTCTGTTATTAAGAATAAATTATATTAGTCCTATTAAAAGAGAATTGACAAAAGACCATTAACGTAATGTGGTATAAAAGCATAAGCATTTTACGTTTTCTTAGCGAAAAACATGACATTTTTATGGATAAAATGCAACATTTTTCAAAATCTTTTTAACGGAAACAAGATTATTTCTTTTCCTATTTTTAATGAGATAATGTTTGTAAGTTATATAATTTTTTCTTATTTTCATGAATGACTATCTTCTATCATTTTGTACTTTCAATCTATCCAAAAAAAATAGATACCAGATTTAGATCCTAGATATATAATTTCGAGAATGGGGGTCTTAAAATTTTATCAAGTGGAATATTTCTTTTAAATTACTCATTATTATGGTTTTCGGAAGTTAATTTTAGAAAATTTCTCAACAATAAAATTGTTGAAAATTTCTCTCCTAAAATTTATTTCTAACCCGATGTTTTGAGAAGCCCAAAAATACGGGGCCCGTGTGATCGCACACACTGTTCCTGTTCGAAAATCCACCTCACCATATCTGATTATGAGAAAAAAAAGAATTTATTTTCACCTTTTACCACACTAGGATTTAACATTACTGAAATTAAATATTTTCATGATCCACAGCGTTTCTTCGAGGCTGTTTTGGGACTTCAAACCTCCCACGTCAAGATTTGACAACTAATATCTTAGAAAGAATTCCCTTGTACAATAAAGAATGCAATGATCTCACTGACAAAGTTTTTACATCACCTGTTATCAGGGAAGTACCCAGAGAGTGAGGGTGGGGGGACGAAATCCTGTCTTATTATTATATTATACTAAATCTCAAACTTGTGTACCTGCTTTGAAATCCAAAACAGTTGTCTTTATATAATTTTATTTTGCCCCATATTTTAGGTCCGAAACTAAAAATACAGTCGTTCAAAAAAGTACGTGTACGTACACGAAAGTTACTAGATCACTAATTTCTAAAAAAATCATTGCCAGATATTTTTTCTGAATTCTTTAATCAACCGTAGCGCTTGGATACTTTTTTAAGCGACTGTACATTAAATAAAAGCAACTATTAAATCTCATTCCATATAGAATACTATTTTAACCTTTCCTGTTGGTCGGAATATTTCAGTAATTGGGAAACCTTGCTCAAGTCTTATTCATAGCCCCTCCTCCCCCTTCCCCTCCTCCCCACCGCCCTGCCGCAGCTCGGAGCCTCTCCGAAAATAGAACTCCCCATAAACAAAATTCTTGGACCCTCCAAAACAAAATTCTCGAGCCTCCCTCTCCCCGAAACCAAATCCTGGGTAGTGGCTCAAAAAAATATCCGAACACTATGGTTGATTACAGAATTCAGGAAAAATATCTGGCAACGATTTTTTTAGAAATTAGTGATCTGGCAACCTTCGTGTCACGTGACACGATTTTTTTTAGAAATTAGTGATCTGGCAACCTTCGTGTCACGACATCGAAGGTGAATAGAAGATATATATTTATATATCTTCTATTCACCTTCGTGTATATTTATATATCTTCTATTCACCTTCGTGTCACGTGACACGAAGGTTGCCAGATCACTAATTTCTAAAAAAATCGTTGCCAGATATTTTTCCTGAATTCTGTAATCAACCTTAGTGTTCGGATATTTTTTTTCAGTGACTGTACGTGCCTACCTGTTATGGCTGTTTTAAAAAAGCGTTCATTTAAATGAACTTATCGAAATATCATCAAAACTTTGATACATACACTTTATCACTTTATTATTATCTTTCCTCGAGATTTATTTTGGATTCAACGGTCATTGGTTTACTTTATTAACTGTGATGTTTCGTGTAAATTTATGTTAGATTTATCCTGCATTTTTACTTAATTCCTCCAAATATAATCAGCCTAAATTTATATATCTTCTATTTATTTCCATACTACTACTATACTAAGGCAATTGCTAGAGATTACGGTTGCAGGTTTATCGGATGCAAAAACGATCCAGAATTGTGCTTAATCGAAGCAAAAATTCATGGGTGGGGGACACAGTTCGAGAACTTTGTACAAGGAACAAAGTTCGTTGCACATTTCTAAGTATGTCTTTGATCTGACGGCAGCCAAGTGTCGCAGATGTCCTGAACTCTTGCTTGGAAATAAAAGCAATTCGAGTTCGAGCCGAACTTGAAACCAGATGATTTTTCTCACTATGTGGTATTCCGAGTTTCTTCGGGCTTTCTGTCTGCAGAGCTCCAGAAATAAACTATTTCCATTGTCGTAATAACTGCTTGCAGCCAACTCAGAGCAGGGCCATCTTAAGCCTTATCTGAGCCCCTAAGCAAAATAAAATATCGCATTCTACGCAGGAATTTTCTCTCTCGTCACGATATGTGGCAATGAAAATGGGCCCCAAAAGTCGTGGGTCCCCAGCATTTGCCTACTTTGCCTGTGCCGAAATATGACCCTGACTCAGAAGATAGCTCAAAACCACGAAGTCCAATTTTCTCTGGCCAATATGGAGTGTTCGTTTTCGCCCATCATTCCGGTAGCAAGGATTAGTAGCGGCTTTCCCTGGTATGTACGTAATTTATAATTCAGTGTAATAGCAATAAATGGAAGGTAAATGATATTTACGCTGATATATTTGGAGGAATTAAGTAAAATTACAAAAAAAAATCTAATTCCCTTTGATCATCATCATACTCTAGAACTTAAATGCCAAATTTGTAGTATAGACTGTTTACCGTATTAATTTAGACCAGATCTGAACAAAATTTCAGCTGAATGGCGGCATTAAAAACTGAAATGGAATGGCGGCCACCCAAAGATTTAGATAATCAATAACTTATTTGTAACGAAAGCAAAAAGAAATCTAAAATGGAGCATAAACCATATAAGTTAATTAAAAATCAGTTATTTTAATGAGAATTCGCTTCGCAGAAATTGAACTTCTTGTACTCTATACGTTCTTCTCGTTTACAAATTTAATTTATTTGTCATCAGTAGCTCGCGGGCCGCACAAAAAAGAGGTGGAGAGCTTCATGCTATGCTGACCGTAGTTTGTCCAAGCCTGATTTAGACTATGGAATTTTCCAACTTTAGCGCCCTTTAACGAGGAAAATTCAAACTAAAATAAGCTTTTACAAATGAGAATACTAATATTTCATTGCTATCTACCCTAAACTAAAAAATATCTTCTAAAACAAAGAATTTTAATTTCTCAGGGTTTTTATTTCTGCAATTGAATTAAATGATACTTAGTATATCAGAATGTAAATTATAGTGAATGAAAGATAAAAATTGCTTTCCCTAAATTTGATATTCCCATATAATGGCCAAGGCCCAGTGCGAAAGTAAATATGTATAAAAAAAAAAATAAATACCCCCTCAAGCAGCTGCTTGCCACAGAGGTCTGACAGGAGCCTGTCAGTTTATATGCCACAGTAGAAGATCTGAGATGATGGCAGGACCTCAGCAGAAAACAACACGAACATCCATGCCTTACCCGGGGCTCGAACCCAGGTCCCGTAGATCAGTAACCAAGCGCGCTAACCACTCGGCCACGGGACAGCTAAATATGTATAATAGTGGGCAAATCAAATTTTGCACTCCCCATCCCGAAACTCTTTATTTTTTAAATCATAAAGATATTTGATTGTCTATTATAATTATTCTCTATTATATTAAAGAGTTTTGCTTGTCTATTTTCAAAAAATATATATATACAGTATACGTTTTCAGTGCCGGGGGGATAAAAGAATATTTAATGTACCCCATGTTTCTCCTTTTAATAAGAAATTTCCTTGTTACGCTGTTTTTCTCTATTTTTGTATATTTTCTTCCTGTGTTTTCTATTTCTTGAAACTATTCCACGAAATTTTATTTTTCTTTGTAGCACGGGGCCCTCTATAAGGGCAGGGCAAGGGCCACTCTCGACTCTACCTAATGGCGGGCTCATGTATTTTTAATAGTAGAGAAAATCGCAGATAATGTTTCTGTCGACTGTTAGCTGAAAAATTAAGTTTCGACTCGAGTGGGATAAGAACTATGAACTCATAATAACATGCCAGGTGATCTACCGTTAACTATAGAGTGCTTGGCTATTTTTTTAACAAGTTGTGACTATAAGCTTTCCCTATGCAATCGCTTGTCTTATCCGGTTTCGCGTTCATGAGATATTTAGCTACTTTATATCCCAATCTATAGAGTCATTTCATAAAAAGTTAACAAAAATAGCAAAGGACATTGGACTATTGAAAATATCATAAGGTCAGATGATGAAAGGATTTCATGCTGCGATTAGCTCATTGGATTTTTAAACATGTATTATATATAACTGATAGACAGTTCCTATATATTAGGGCCCTAATATATAGCAAATGACTCAAAGTAGCATGCCCTCATGTTGACTTATTCCGAAAGGGTGCCCACACTTTTCTGTACATCCACCGTGACACTGGTGGCAGAAGTTTTCGTCTCCCTGTATTTCCACAGGTACTCCACCGATCAGTCCCAAATATTGGTATAGTAGTCCCAGTTGCATCTTTCTGCATACATATACAGACAGACAAACTTTCTAAAATATATAACAGTTAAACGGCATGGGAGCTCCCTATGCCGTGGCACCCTCGAGATCGCCCAATTCGCCTTGTTCTTGCGCTGATCTTTGTAACTGCCCTGTGTTGATCCTTGGGTTGGGTTTTGCCTCTGAGAGGCACTTTTTTTGCACACCATGGGCTATAATGGCCAAGTCACAAGGACCCCGAAGGCTCAGAGAAGGTTGGGAGAGGGGACTCACTGGAAGAGCTGTTATAAGACAGATGGTAGCCTCCCGTCAAGGCTATCCGGTGTGTTCTTTAATGTGCACAGGGTATGGCTCTCCCGCACATGGAGCCACGGCTTAACGTCCCATCCGACGGACGGCGGCCTTTCCAAGCCCATCTGCCCCTACTGACCGTGGGCAGGGCGAGGAATTTTGCGGAGATAAATCTCAACGCTGACCCAGCTAGGACTCGAATCTGGGAACCCCGCCTCAGTTGATTGAACCTGGGAACTACAGATTACGAGCCTGGCGCGCTACCGACTGAGCCACCCCCGCTCCTGTTGATCCTTGGGTATATAGTAGCATAATATATTACATATAATAATGTCGCATGCCCCCACACCCATTCGAAGAAAAAACTTAACACCTCCCAATATATTGGTTCTTAGGTATAAAAATACTGTAGTACGCTAAAATCTCAATAGCTACAGTTGCCAAATTATCTCTACAATTCCAAACGTGGGTGCCATAAAATTTTTAGTGTCTAGCGGTTAGAAGAAGATTTAAAATAAGCTTCTCTGTTAATGAAATCACTTAGTGTTACTCAATATTTCTACAAACTAACGATTTCAAATGATTGCAGCAGTTAATTGAATGTGACTACCAAATTGAAATTAAGTATTCGCGGAATCGACACTTTTGCGAAGAACAGAGTTTCATCTCTTGAGTCATTTCGTTAGAAAACGAATAAAGTAAAAAAGGTTGGCCTCTAGGATTCGGTGAGGTAATTGCCGGAGACAAGGTCGGTTTTCGAGGACAAAGCCTGGGTCTGGTTGGCGGTCACCTCTGAATGCCACCGAGATAGGGCAAGGGGACGAGCGCATCGTTGATCGTGGTCGTCTAATGTTTTGTAGCAACGCGGCTGTACTTGGTTGGCCTTGATTGGGTGACCGGACCGCGCATGACCAATAAGAGACAAGGTTACGCGCGAGCTGGAGGCTGGGCTGAACGCCGTAGCTGTAAGCACCAGCGCAAGGACACAGATGGATCCAGCCTTTGTGGGGAGCACTAGTGTAGGTACCATGAAGAACAAGTTATTGCTAGTCAACAGTTTTCGCCTGTGATAGTTTTATGTGTACATAGAAGCGCCATGTTACCTAGTAATTGGTGGTGACAGTCAGCCGACATCATCGGACTTTGTTCATCACAAGGAATTTAACTAGTCTTCTGCTGCCAGTTTTGTCTGGCTGTCAAGGACTGCTGCAACAAAATCATCTGCGTCTTGCCCATTACCGGGCCTTGTTATCTACCCATCCTTCCAAGGACAAGAAGGTAGGCGGTTTCTTTAAATATTGCTTATTCATTTAAACATTAAGTTTCGTTTTGTCATGAGATTTCCGCAAAGGTGTCTTTGCATTTCTAGCTTCATATAAATATTTCCGAAATTTTATTCTTTAAGAGCATCAAGTCTGCATAAACAAACTCTTTATACTCGAGCGTATTGGAGAAATCAGTGATTACAGAAGAGGTTCACCAGAGATATCCCTATACCAAGTGCTGAATAAAATGGTTTCTCAGGTCATAACCAGAGATAAACAACCCTCTTCAAGATTTTCAGAGGTTTAAACTAATGCATTTTTGTTAACACAGTCCTTTTTCACAATAAATTTCACCTCCTTGGAAAATAGAATTTCCCATCACACATTTTTCACCTGACCAACATTCTTCACTTATCTTAATAGTTCACCTAATTTTTGGACATTTTGATACAATCAGAACTGTTCCTACCAGTTAGAGGAGAGAAGAGGTGTAAATCCTCCCTGAATTTTCACAACTTCCCCAGCCCTGTTCATAATTAGTTAATATGGAAGCAGCATCCTTAACTGAAAGGAGCAGGTCAGTATAACATGTCTCAGATAAAATGTATGAGGAATGTGATACCTCAACAAAAACAGTGTGAAAAGAAACAGCCATGCCTTATCTGAGGTGTGGAATCGTGTCCCTTAACACTAGCTAAGAACACTAACCTCATGGCCACCGGGACGGCAAAATTAGAATAACGTTTTCAATTCTTGAATGGAACATTGTAATAATGTGATTAAAATTAATTTTTCACGTGAACATTTGAAAATCTAACACCATAGCCATATTAATAGTTCGAAATAAAGTTTACTGAAATTTAAGAGTTGGAGGGAGGTGATCTTTCCTATTGGTATATTTCTCCTCAGGGTAAAATTATGATGGGAATTAGTAGCAATATAATTAATATGTAAATTGTTATCAAAGTTGATGGAAGATTTTGAAACCTAACAAGCACTAACTTAACCGAGTAACTGTGTTTCAAGACTTCTTGGCAATAATCCTCTTTTTCATATGCCCTTGTGGCCAAAGATGTGAATGGAGATTTTTTTATATGAATTTCCACCAATGATGATGACCATTATAAGTTATGAATACTGGTTAATTTTTTTAAACAAAAAATACACCTGGGAAAATATATTAAGAAAATGGGTCAGAACCAAGCATTTAAACAGGCTATATTATAGTCAGAGGTAAACTGTTTACTATGTGAGGTGAAATTTGATATGGTTATAAATGCTTCAACAGTGCATATACTGAAATTGGATGTTGAAGACATTTCCACACTTCTTAATTTTTACAGGAGCTGAGTGTTTAACCCTTTAATGCCCATAATGGCCCAAAACTGCCAATATTTTGAAATGGACTTGTCCAAATAGTGCTATTCCTTTGCCTTTAATACCCTCTACCTTTTTCTGAAATTTCCTGGGCATTAAAGTGTTAAGATGCTTTGCTTGCAGAGTTGTTTGAATTCTGAATAAGGCAATTTGTTTTCTAATGAGATCTTTTCTTCATAATAGATATTCTGTGTGTGTTATATTAAAAGACTACTATCAGACTTGTGTGGCAAGTGTGCTGCCTGAGGAGTAAATTACAACACATGATTAATAATTACTTATTTGATCTAAAGTCAATAACAGTATGTCTCAAATTCAAAAGGTCAAAATATTGCAATTTCAAAAAATAATCCAAAAAAAAAGCAAAAACAAATTTGATTATTATACTCCCTACAATTTGTTTTCAAATTTAAATTTTGTTTCTCGTATTCTTTTTGATAGTAGACATTTGAATTTTAAACTTATGAAATTTTATTGAAAAAGGGTAAGGTATGGTCCTAAGATGGCATACCGATACCATTTAATAGTACAGAGACATTAAAGTCAACAGAGTAGTCCAGATGGGTCATTAACAACTTAACAAAAAAACAAAACAAAGTTTAATGCTAACATACAACACTTGTTAGTAAAATTTATATTTTAATGATAAAATATAGTCAGTCAGTTACTGTCCATGATTTCCAAGGAAGCTCTGAAGAAAATCTTGCTGTTGTCTGATAGCTGTAAGAGTATGTGTAAGGTGTGATTTAGGCTCTGCAGATACCAAGCTTAAAGGAGGGAGGCAAGGCTTGAAAAGAGTATGTCATTCAATTGAGTTTAAGCTGTCGGTTGCCACTTAGTATGGAGGCTGTCTTACTTTCCCTAATGTTTTCAGGAGGGGCTTCGAGCCCCAAGTAACATACACACTTGAAAACTGCAAAATTATAAGAAAAATTATCATCCAAACCTGTATTACCAAAATTAGGCAGTACTTTGCACCCTTTTTCTGTATTTTATTTGCTCTCCCTTACAAAGATCAGCCCAAATTCCAGTAATTCTCATGCAGGATTAGTTCATATTTTTAATATTGGTTTATCAATTCTAAACATTCTGCATAAAAGAGAGAAAGTGCATTGCATCCTTTTCCCTTATTCTATTTGCTCTATCAAATTTAATAGCATATACAAATTTGGGCAGTTAAATGTTTGAAAATTTAATAGTGTTTTAGCATATGTATTCATATTAGTGTACAGAATAAAATGTTTATTTATTCCGGAAAAATGAATAAACTGCTAACATCCATATATATTTTGGAAAATTGTTTACCTGTTTGCTGCACATTTGAAGTCCTTAACATATTAACCAAATTTTACATGATGGTTCCCAATATCAAGTAGAAAGGTTTTTCAATGGCTGTTTAAATGAAATTAAAGCCCTGCCTGGTCTATAGGTTAGCATACCTGGCTACTAAGACCAGCAGGCATGTTTTCTGTAAGTGTCTGTGTGTTGTGTGAGAAACCAGGACAAGCCTAACATAGGTTCTTGGTCTCCGTCCATTGTGTAGGGAAGTACCTTCTTCCTTTAACAAAAAAATAAATAAAAAAATGTTTTATATATATATTTCACAAAAAATTTCCCCACTCTGCACCTCCTCATAAAAACAAAATTAAAACACCACCTAAATAGCAGAACACTTAAATGGTAAGAGCTAGGACCACCCAGTTTGGTATACAGCTTCCTCGTGTCATAACTTAAAGCAGTATAAGTTTTTCTCCTTAACCTTCCCCAAGGCCCCTTCCTTCCCAACATAGGGGGCGGGGGTGGCTCAGTCGGTAGCACGCCAGGCTCGTAATCTGTAGTTCCCAGGATAGAGTCCCAGCTGGGTCAGCGTTGAGATTTATCTCCGCAAAATTCCCCGCCCAGCCCACGGTCAGTAGGGGACACCGATGGGCTTGAAAAGGTTGCCATTCATCGGATGGGACGTTAAGCCGTGGTCCCGTGTTCAGGAGAGCCATACCCTGTGCACGTTAAAGAACACGCTGGATGGCCTTGACGGGAGGCTACCATCTGTCTCCCAACAGCTGTTCCAGTGGGTCCCCTCCCCCAACCTTCTCCGAGCCTTCGGGGTCCATATGACCTGGCCATTTAGCCCATGGTGTGCAAAAAAGTGCCGCTCAAAGGTAAAACAACCCAACCCAAACCCTTCCCAACATAGGAGCCAACCACCAAATCTGGTTAGTTTCTTCTGATCGTAACTAAAAGCAACTTAAGGATTTCGTCTCCAACCTCCTCCAAAAAAGGGAGAAATGCGTAAATAATTGCTAAGCATGAATTATATCTCAAATGAAGGTTGTGACATGGGGGTTATCATGAGCTGCCTCAAATTATGTTAGTCCCACTCAAGAAAACAGGGGAGGGAAGTTTCAAAGGAGCTGATCTTATTGAGTTACCTAGCAAATGAAAACTTGCATCGTGAGAGTGTCATCTACTTATTTTAGAGAATTTAACTGAGTTGAGGACCAAGCAGTACTAGGTAAATTGTCTGGTAATTTCTAAGTTACAAGCTGCCTAAAATTCAATTTATCAGTTGCAGATTAAGTGACCTAACATAGTAACTCCGTTGTAATACAGTTGAACTATTAGAATTCTACAAGTTATTAAACATCTATTTAATATAGATATAATTTTTGACACTCTTGTGATTGGTGACATATATATATATACTTGTGATTTGTATCACCTAAGATTGAGTTAATGTGCATCAACTGTTGATCTGTTTAAGGCAAATGTCTTAATCCTTTCTCTACCAGCCAACCCAAAATGACCCTAACTGCAGATAGGAGGTAGTGAAGAGGAACAGCATTGATTGGACAAGTCTATTCAAAATTTCCACCATTTTGGGCTGGTATGGTACTGAAAGGGGTAAACAAATGATCTAATAAAACTTGATAGATGGACTTTGCATTATACTATAAATGGTTACACTACTGCAAGCCTGAAGCCACTAAAACTGCACTTCTAATCGCCAGTTCCTGGGTTTGTTATTAATTGTTTATGCAGCTCATCTGTAGTTTTGAATTTGGGTCAAAAAGTAAAAGGTTAAGTTAAATACCAGAGGATCATTGTCAGAGTTGGTCATTTACTACATCCAGGTGTATCTTAGGATAACAAAATATTGACAAACTGGTTATTAATAAAAAATTATTTAAACAGTATACAGCACACCCTGTATCACAACTATGCCACTTACTGGATCCTTTGTTTTAAGGCATTGTTGCTATGACAGGTCAACTGTTGATGTACATTTGCTCAATCTTGAGCAGAATTAGGTGATGCAAATTAGATGTACAAATATCTGTTCATAAAGAGGTTGAACATCATGATCAAAGTTAATGGAGAGGAGGAGGCTTACTACCACCACCTCCACAGCACAATATAAAGCTTACCAGTTCATTTCTTGAGGGGTGGGTGGGAATTGGCTCAATCAGTGATGCACCAGGCTCATGATCTACACTTCCCTGTTTTGAGTCATTTTCACTAAGATTCCACCCTGCTTTCCAACAGAAAGGGACAATGATGGACTGGAAAGGTTGCCATCTGTTGGATGCAATGTAAAGCCATGGCCCCATGTGCAGGAGAGAGCATACTCTGCATGTTAAAGAACATTGTAGGGTCTTGATAGGAGTCTTCCATCTGTCTACTAATAGCTGTCCAGGGGATCCCTCTCTCGCAACCTTTTCTGAGTCCCTGGGGTCCTTGTGACCTGGCCATTTAGCCCATTATGAACAAAAAAAGTGTCATTCAGAGGTAAAACAAACCAACTTTTCACAGGTCAACTGATGCACATTAGCTCAATCTTGGGGCGGGGGTGGCTCAGTCGGTAGCGCGCCAAGCTCGTAATCTGTAGTTCCCAGGTTCGAGTCCCAGCTGGGTCAGCGTTGAGATTTATCTCCGCAAAATTCCTCGCCCTGCCCATGGTCAGTAGGGGACACCGATGGACTTGGAAAGGCTGCCGTCCGTCGGATGGGACGTTAAGCCGTGGCCCCTTGTGTGGGAGAGCCATACCCTATGCACGTTAAAGAACACGCTGGATAGTCTTGACGGGAGGCTACCATCTGTCTCCCAACAGCCGTTCCAGTGGGTCCCCTATCCCCAACCTTCTCTGAGCCTTCGGGGTCCATGTGACCTGGCCATTTAGCCCATGGTGTGCAAAAAAAGTGCCGCTCAGAGGTAAAACAACCCAAATAGCTCAATCTTGAACAAAATTAGATGATTCACTTCATGTGTATAAATTCCACAATCTGATTACTGCATCATGATAATAGTCATTAAACAGGTGTAGGCCTACCTCCCCCCCCCCCCCAAGCAGTTTTAAAAGCAAAAAGTTCCCTCATTTCATCTTGAAGGCCATGTGATGGTTTGCATCCAATGACAGTCCTCGAGGCCATGATTCCATATATGTACTGGTCTAGTCTGTTGGCAGTAGCATTCCCAATGAGTAATGTTGACAGATTTACATTTTTATATTCCACTGCTTGGGAACACTTCCAAGAAGGTCGTTATTATCTTTTGAGAGAGTCTATAAGATGGCATGATCATTATGTTGATCCCACTAATGAATGAGGACTGTGATAGTATACTAGTTTTGAAAGGGAGATAATCCACTTAATTGACTGCATGGGCACCAGCATAAATTTTTTCCAGGGGGAGGGGGGGCAGAAAGGAGAAAATATTTTCAGTCTAGGGCAAAAATGTTTTCAAGGTAGTAATATTTATATCAAACTGTTTATTATTGAATGCAGTTACAAATAAGGATTCTTGCATTCATTATACCATAATAATAGATAAGGATGCCCGGAAACAAAATGAAAAATCAACTTCTTTTGGAAATGGATGTAAAAACTGTATTTGGTAGTTATGTCATCTTGTCAACCTTAGGGTGTATCTGCTAGAGCTATTGAGAAAAGTAAATTTTTTTAGCCGTATTGACCAGGATTATCATGAGTTATCAACATTGTACTCTATATTGTGAAGAAATTCTGATGGCACATATCTCGGGCAGTTTTTTTTTTTATAATAATAAATATACTTCCCAACTGAAGAAAATGTAAAAGAAAGCAAGATTTACATTTCTCAGCACCCATGTTTGTACCATTTTACAAAATTGTTTTTCTTGATACAATGAAATTAGAATAGAAAATGATATTTATTTTTTAATTAAAATGTAGTAAATGAAAAGCAACATATTATAGTATAAAATTCTGTCATGCTTATAAAATCACTACTTGTCCTTTTAAATGTGAAGGATATTTGCTTATAAGTTATCATTAGTAACCCATATGATGGGCACACTGAAGTTTTGTAATGTATGCATACAATATTACCAATCAAAAACTTTTAAATTTCAGATAAGGCTGTTGAGAATTTGAGAAGTTAGTTGATTCACAATTTATGTTACTGTAGAATTATAAAATAGAATGAAGTGATTATTACATGGAAGAATGTACACACAAATACAAAGAAAAAATCCTAACACTCATGAAGGATTAATGGTGTTACTTGTAGATAGTGCATGAGCTGGGGAGAGTGCCATCCAAATTCTTTTTAGAAATTCTAAAACCATCCTGCTTTAGGCGAAAAAGGTGGATGGGTTTAGCAACTCCGATGACATGCTAAAAACTATCCCACTACTGTTTTCCCCCATCTCATTGCTTCTTGAAAAACAAGAATTCAAATTCAAATTTATTTCAATAACTATTATCTGTAATTATTTTACATAAAAAATCCCCTTTCTTATTTGTAATATTTAACAGAACAATCGTAAATATAAGTGATAATTTTTTTTTAGTATTGATGATGCTTGATTTTTATCCTGAAGATTATTTTCAAAATACTTCAATCAATATTGGAAGATGTCAGGTTCAAGATATTCTAGGAACAAACCATAAAGAGAAGCACCAGAAATTGGTTTAAGTTCCGTAAAAAAGAAATTGCCTTCCAGTATTCAAAATAGAGACCAACAAATCCATTCGCTCTGTGGACTGATTGGAATTTGAGTTGAACTAGCTGCTTGAACAATTTATTTCAGTCCAGATATGATCGGTAATGAATCAATATGAGAACAGCAAACAATATAATGTAGTTGAGTGATTTCTGCTACTTTGTGTTGAATATAAATTGTCATATTGTTATGACATGGCCTTCGCAAAGTAAGGCCACCAATGATAGCAATCAAGAATTTTACTCAAGGTTACATAAGAGAGAAGAAAGCAAATAGAATAAAAGATGAATAGATATTAAATTAGGTACTACAAGTTTTGGACAGTTAAATGTTTTAAAATTGAACATTTCTTAAAAATTTTGTTACATAGATATATATATCCAGAAGCTATGGAGGTTAGTTTAAACTCATTTTGCAACAACATTTGCAGCATATAGGACAAAGAAGAATCCTAGAATCTATTCCTAGCTTTTACAGGCCTACTCACACAAGAACATGCCCTACTAAGACCGACGTCACTGCTGATCACTTCTTCAGTTAGAGCTAACACAACAAAATTCGCTTGCTGGAACAGTCACTAACTGCCTAATCCATGCCAGTGAAGGCTTAATGCAAGTAATTGCTAATCTGTTTATGAAGAAAATATTTAATTTTTGTACTACAATCAGTAGTGTCATTCAGCCAGTTCAGTTAAGAAATTAAAAAAAAAACATTAAAATATATAGATACAACAATTAATAATAGCCAATATTCGCATACTAACAGGTTTGCCCCGCAGTGGCTTTAACTCAGATTAAACCCTCAAAAATAAAAATGGTTTTGATTGGAAGCTTTCACTTCTGCTAACAGCTGTCTGTGGATCTTCTTCCATTACTCATTTCTGAGCCCTTGTGACTTCACTATTTAGCTCATTCTTTTCAAAATAATGCCACCCAGTGGTAATTGAACCCAGCCTTGCAGTTAAACCCTTCTAAGCAGTCCTCTTACCTATCTCAAGTTGCAATGGCTATTTTTCTATTCCACATTTCAATCATGTAATTGTGATTCAGTAATATGTAGACGATTTTACTATTTTAAGGAGGAACAGCATAGTATAGATTTTTGGTTTTAAGTAGAGTAAAAGTGAATCAACAGGCACATCAAAATAAAATACTGAATACCATATGATAGAGAAATTTCCAGTTTTGTTCATATACAATTTTCACAAAATTTAAATAAATTGAACCTTTCTTTTGTGCTTTAAGTCCTTTTGGTAATACCTTCCTTTGTTTCAATCAATGTATTTTCTCTGAAGTCACAGCAGAAAATTTAATTCTTAGGTACCTAATTAGACATGCAAAATATTTATTTGCAAGCCTTTGGACATCATACACAGGTTTTTACAGATTTTTTTAATGCTCTGGACAGGTTTTGCTAAGTAAAGCTCTCATCTTGGATGGATAGGTGTGGATTTTAACCTTTAGTGATAAGACTTTCTTTGCCATGCAAGCCTGTAGTGACCCAACTGTTTAGATGACTTTCACTAAGCTCAAGTAATTACAATCTCAGAGTATGTAAACAATTCATCCTAGATGTATCAACCTCAAGCGTATTCACTAAAATAGCTCTTGGCTATAATACAAGTGTTGAACCTAGATTCTAAAAATATAGTTTAGATTATTAACTTATTTTTGTACGAAATCGGGAGGAGAAGGTGCAAATGGCACTCCCCCTCTGCCATTGCCCATGCCAGGAATTAACGATGAACTTGACCTACAGTGTAGTAAATATAGGGTCCGCATAAAAAACATCTCATTGGTTTCTTTTATTATACTGTAAATAATAAATACCCCTCAAGCAGCTGCTTACCGCAGAGGTCTGATAGGAGTTTTGTCAGTTTATATGCCATCGATCTGTGAGAATGGGGAATAAATAAAATTTTCTATCTTTATATCGCTGTGGTATCAAAAACTGCGTAAATGAATTGTATGGTTGCTGTTTAACTTGATATCTCGTTTTCAATCAGAAGTGGGTTACGTCATTGCGTAGATTGAAATAATTTTAATCAATGACGTCACTGACGCAAAGTCGCGCATTGCCTATTTGTTTTATTTCTTAAAATGTAACAGATATCATATTAGGTACATCGTATAGGCAAGTGCTCATCGTAAATTCGTAACCAAAAAAAAGACAAGCTTCAAATAATAAAAAGGAACACTGAAAACAGAAAAAAAAATAATGAGTAGATTTAAATTATAATGTGAAGAAACTGAATTCTAGTGACGCCTAACAGAATTAAAACTCTCTTACCATAATAAACTTCAAAATTAAAAGCTCCATCTATTTTACCTTATTTATAAAATGAACAATTTGTTTTAAAATTATCCTACTAGTAATGCGGAAAAATATTTTTATTTCAGTAAGTATTTTCGAAAAATTCATTAGATATTTGGGGTGTAGTTCGAAAACTAAATTTCGTTCAATGTATAAAGGCGTGATCATATTTGATATAAGATACTAGATGCTTTTCCTTAGGTGTTTTCTTTTCAATGATAAAATTTCTTTTCGGTGGTAAAACAAATATGCTTCTTATCGTAACTGTCATTTTAAATAGGAAACAGGCTAATATGATTTCCATCTTACTAGGTTAAGCAAAGCTTATGCTCAGTAAACCAACCAATCAGTCTACTGTTGATATTAACGACTGTTTAGAAAAATCGGAAACAGTAGTACCGTGAATGCTATACTTAAAAAAAAAAAATGTTTTTTTACCCGGCTAAAATTTATAGGATATGCTCAATATCCAAACATAATAGTTTTGTAACTTTTTGTTAAATATCATTTAACAATTTTTTTCTACCAATTGCCCATTTAATGTCAAATTAATAAAATCTGTAATCAAGCTAGAGAAATAACATCAAATGTGGTTAATTATTGTGAGCAGGGCCGGACTTACGCATAAACTAAGCTACAGCTTAGGGCCGCACCATTATGAAGGTCTTCATAAAATTAAGTTTGAAATTTTTGAAGTTTGCCGTATTACGAATTTTTTTAATATTTAAATTGTGCAAACACTGTTCATCCCAGATGTCATTGTTTACCAATGCTTGTATAATGTTTACACCACATCTATTTCGTATTTTCTTTTTGCTGTTCCCTCCAATCAGAATAATAAACCTATATTTCGACCAGAATCTAGGAAAGAGTAAGGTTGGGGGGGGGGGAAGTGATGCAATTGAAACGGAAAAAAGTATAAAAAGAGACAGACTAAATTTCCTTTGTAATATAACATTTTCCCCTTAGTTTTAAAAACTTCAACAAATATTTTAAAGATAATGAAATGTGCACAAGCTTAATAATATTTTGTCTCCATTCCCCTTACTAGCATCTTCAAAGCGGTGGCTTTGGGGGGGGATGCTCCCCTCCCCTTCCTAGATTCCGGCCCTGATTTAGACAGTAGTTTTGAGGTCTCTTAAACTTTACCATAGCTTAGGGCCTCTTAAACTTGTCACATCTTTTAGGGCCTCAGAAGGTTAAAGTCGGGTCCTGATTGTGAGAGAAACGTACGAATTTCCCAATTTTAAAAAAAAAGTTATATGTATAGAGTGTAAACATTAACAGCAAAGTAAATATTGTAGCTTTTGCTAAAAGCGATCAGTGGCAGTTGTAATTTGTTCTCAGCTTTGTTTTTTCTCTACTTGACCTTTGCGCTTGTTTTACGTTTTGGTTAGCTTCCATGCCTTTTACTTTTCTCTTGTGTTTTTGGGCATTACACCCTTAGTTGCTCATGTGTCATAACACCACAAACAACCTTGCGTAACTATCATACTTGTATTTTCTCAAGACACATCAAATTGGTTTCAAGAATAATTGTAAGATTTTAATTTGCAATGAGAATACATCAGATTGATTAAAAAAATAAACGCACCATATGCAAAAGACTAATTTTTGAGCTATGCTCCTCTAAGCAGCATTTTGACTTTTTTCGCAGTGGACTAAATGGCAGGTTGCAAGGACTCCGGGTCTCAGAAGCAAGAAGGTAAAAGCATGAATTAAGGTTTTTATACGCTAAATAAGAATGTGCGTGATCCTGTTACTGTCATTTCATGTTGAAAGCTTTCATTATAATAAGTACCTAAAAGATCGAATTGAGCTTCTGAACAAGCACCGGATGTCGAATATTCATTCCCTCCCCGATATTTCTTAAAGCTTTTTCAAGGGCGCCCACCAACGGTCCGGTTATTTTCCGTGCGTGGGTATAACCGAAGCCTTGGTATAACCCGAGGCGCTGTTTTCAAGTATTCGACCCACACCTTCGTCGGTCACCCAACGAATGACCTTGACCCTAGCGCAGGTCGCGCCTCCAGACACAAAACTACAGTGGCGACGCTTCGCTCTTCTCTGACCCCAACACTTTTTCTTCTTGCTTTACTGTTCTTTGTAGACAAGAGTTTGGCTTGCTAGTGCTTTGTTTGCTTGAGACGTTTTAAGATCTCACAATGAAGAGAAAAAAAACGCGAAATCTCCGTGAAGCAGCTAAAGCAATGGTGAACAGCCAAGATTAAAAAGAATAGTCAAAGTAAATGAAAAGTGGTATGTAGCGTAAAAAAAAATCCGCTGGTGTGTTTTGAAACTCCAGTTTCTGCTTAGTTACAACTAGTTAATATTTTTTGTATTAGGGTACGTAATAAAGCTTCACTTTTCACGAAAACATTTTCAGGATACTTATTTGCCATTTTCACTTTGTATACGTTATAACTAATATTTCTTAATGGCTTAGTGTTTAAGTATTTATTTCGTCATCAGGAATAAAAATAATTACGTTGCAGAATTTAAATTGCACGTTAAAAATGTATGTATACCTAGTGATATCGAAAAGAATTAAACCTGGTTGATCGTGATAACAAAACTTATACATTGGTGGATAGCCAGTCTAGCATATAATGCAGCCGTCTAACCTTGCAGATTATTCTGTATCTCTTCTTGATACATCCATACCGCAGTTTCGGGTTGACTCGAAGCTTAATTGCTTGTTTCAGAAGTGTATGTACAGATGCCGATAAACTCTGGAAGGTGTGCTCAATCCGAATAGTATTAGGTTTGTTTAGACCTATAGAAAAATGCAAAACAGATGCCCATCACAAGTTAAAGTCATAAACCTGAGTTTCAACCGTTAACATTTCTTATGCTTCTATGGTATGTCCACTCTCGCCGGATAGTCCTACCAAGTACTTCTACATCGTTCTTATGATATCAGTTTCACCATTAAGCCTAAGGTTTAAGGTTTTTTACATTATTTTATTCGTTACAGTGTGTTGAACATACTTGTAGTGCTTATTTTTGTAATGAACACACATGTTCTTGTCATGCTTATTTTTGTGAGCCTAAGGGCATACTTTTTTTTTAGCAAATTCCACACTTTTCCACATGAATCACGAACCTTCTTTTTCTAGCTTTGTTATCTTTTTTCCAACCACCGACCGAACATATGAAAGCTGTCTTAAACATTTTTCAAAACATCATTCTTTATTATTTGTTTAGTTCTTGCTTATGATAAGCCAGATAAGATGGCTACCAAATTGAGATATTAAAAATTTCCTGAAGAGCAAAATTATCTATGAGAGTAAAATATAATCTATTATTCTTTTATATGGAATTATAAACTTTACAACCAGTAGAGAATGCAAAAATATTGAATTATTTACCTCTGTCATTTATTTAGCTGCACCATGGCCCCTTACAAAAATATTTTCTGGCTATGTGCCTGATAAACAGTGTTCATTATGATTTCGTAAAATCTCCGTGGTAATAGTTTCTTCTTTATAACATTTTAGAGCTTATTTTACTCTGAATTATAACTATTGAATTTAACTTCTTTAATTACTTTTCTTCCACAGTCGATAAAATGCCTTCATTCATACGTAATAAAGGTCAAATTGATCAGTTGTTAAAACTAATCTTAGTTTTATTGGCTCTAATGAAGGTATTTTTATGTTTCCCCATTCCCGAAATCTTATCATTTTTCTAAAATCATTAAGGATGAAACTAGGAAGGTAAGTGCGGAAAGACTAGCATTAAATGTCGTTTTCTGGTTGAAACTTTTTCGCCAAACACGGTCAAGTAAATTGGGATCGGCCTTGTTTTCTGAAATGTAGGATAAGGAAGGATCGTATTATTGGAGGTGATCCCCCAAGTTTGAAAGCAATCAGAATTTCAATTAAGAAAGATAAGCAATTCTTAATTGTATTTTAATGTAGGAATTGAACTTACGAAAAGAAAAAAGATGTTTACCAATAATTGCAGGTAAAAAAAAAATTTTTAGTTGCTAATACCTAATTTTGAAACCGAGATTAATGTTTAAAACATCAATAAGGTTTGATCGTACATTTTATGCGAGTCATTCGTTTTAATTTCGTACTTGTGAAGTAAATTACTTCTACCACAAAATTTATTATGTTTTTCTATCTCTGTGTGTAAGAGTTGGCTTTTATTTGGATCAAATGCAGAATAGGGTGTAACTTTCCTATTAACGTAGCGAATTGACTCGCACGTATTTGGCTTATTTCCTTGGCGGAAAAAAATATATATTTTCGCGCGCAGTATTGCTTGTGGATTTAGTGGGAATATTTATTCAGTTGGGTTGTTTTACCTCTGAGTGGCACTTTTTTTGCACACAATGGGCTAAATGGCAAGGCCATGCAACGTGTTTTTTAACATGAACAGGATATGGCTCTCCTGGACATGGTGCCACGGCTTAACGTCCCATCCGACCTGGTCTACCGACTGAGCCACCCCCGCCCCTTTTCAGTTGGGTTAGTGGGACTTATAACCAATGTTTGCTTCATATCCCAATTTGAGAGAATCAAGTTTTTGTCATGTCTGGAATCAGTTTTTCTACATTTCTAGAATTGAACAATGGTATAGTGAGGGACAATCATAACTAAACTAAAATAACAGAACAAACGACCATGCCGCCGCCAGGACTCGACCCATGCAGTTAGAATGTCACCGCGAAATAACGCGATACCATTGCACCAATGAGGATGCCGGGAATTTTACATGCTACTTATTTATCTGTTAAGCGGGAGGAGTGGCGCCTTGCAAATGAGATCGAGTTTTACGAACAATGATTTTTTTTTCTATTGGCTGAATTTGCCAACGAGAGAAGAACCTTAAATGAAATTGGATGCCTTTATAATAAGCTTTTACTTATCGGATAAGCTGAGAAACTCTAAACGAAAAATACCTTCCAGCATAGAAAAGTATTAGTACCTTTAGACAGTCCGAATATAGGGGGCGGGAGAAATATTGTAATCTGTAGCTCCGAAGTTCGAGTCCCAACTGTGCCAGTTTTGAGATTTATCTCCGCTAACCACCACCCTGCCCTCGGGATGGCCTTGACGAGAAGCTTTCATCTGTTTGCAAAGAGCTACCCTGTGGGTCTCTTTCCAAACCCAATTTTCTTAGTCCTTGTGACATTTTGGCCATTAGCCCATTGTGTGTAGAAAATTGCAGCTCAGAGGTAAAACAACCATGCCAATGCTAACTTTTGATAACATTGAGGTTATCCAGCGCAGAGTAATATATCTTTCCTAACAGAATTCAAGTTATCTTTCGAAGTTTTAATAACATTTTTAATTTTTGGAAAGTTAATTGGCATAGCGCATAACAATAAAAATGGGCTTTATTCCGAACACCAATATGAAACAATATTATGTTTACTAGTTATCAATTTAAAGCTGAAAGCAAAGTTGTAAGATAAACACAACACTGAAAGATGAAGATTCATATCCCATATTATTTGCCCAAATATGTAACTTCTTGGCATATTCAGAAAGTTATTTCGAGTGCTTTTTAATAAAGTTGGTTTTGTTAACTAGTTTTGTTAACTAGGTTGTAGCAAAGTTTTGACTTGGGCGAATGACAAGCAGTCACAAAATGATCATTTGTAGCCAAATATTTCGATGTTTTAATTCGAACTAATAGATTATTGGGAAGATGCCAGTAATAACATTTTATTAGTACTTTTACAACGCAAAACGTATTCGTCTTTTATTCCTTAAAATCAAATATTTTAAAGGGGACAGATTATTGCTGTGAGTAGAAATTTTCTTGATAATCTACCACCGAAATTTCTGCCATAAAAATTCTGCTGAGGTCCCGTCATCCTCTCAGACCTACTCTGACCTAAACTGGCAGGCTCCTGTCAGACCTCTGTGGCAAGCAGCTGCTTGAGGGGGTATTTATTTTATTTTTTTAAACATAACACTTGCAATATTCGTCAAAAGTTTCGCTTTTTTCATATGATCTCTAACGATGTAAATTAAAACTACTTACGGATTTGAAAAATGCAAATTATATTTCATTAGTACCAATCGAAATAAAAAAGAATTTTCCAATTATCTCTTAAAGCAAAAAAAAAATTTCCCACTCACCCTGAGGGTAAAGGTCCAACTTATAACTTATTGTCCAAATGTAAACCTAGCGACCAAAAAATTCCACCACTGAAATTTCTAGCATAAAACACATCGTTTGTAATATTCGTTTAAAATTATGCAATTTTCAACTTTTTCCATCGTTAGAGGGCGCAGTTATAACTTTTGGGAGATTCAGAAAGTTCAATCAAATCATAATATTTTATCAAATACTATCCAATTCAAAAATTTTTAATTTATCTCAGAAAAAAATTTGGATGTTTACTGACAGACAACAAAGTAAACACATTTTTATCGTTTTTTTTCTTTTTGAAAACGAGATAAAAATTAAATATTAATAAAATTTATTTCAACATAAAACCGAAGTTGGCTTGTCGAAGCAGTATGTGAAGAATGGAACTGGATCCCAGAAATGAGCTCCTAAACATTCGGCTTCAATTACGTTGTACGTAATTCTATGATATTACACAAATTTTGTGTTTCGTCTTATTAAAAATACCATTCACTAGAGCCAGATTAAATTTTTTTTAATTTTCACGCTAGCTGGATAAAATTGCTAAAAGGGCCGGAGTTTATGCACGCTTGATTTATATCAAATTCTTCCACTTAAATTTTGAATTTTTTTTGCTTAAATCAGGATTGATATTTTTTGCCCCAAAGCGACTAAGATTGGCATGTTTGATTTAATCACCAAAATTCGACAGTTTTTGACGAAAAATTGACAAGTTTTTGAACCTTTCCGATTCAGAGTGTCCGTTTGATTTCGTTTGACCTGTCGCAATGGCGTTTGCCAAGTTCGAGTTGGTTCCTGGTTCCCCGAATCCCTTGGATAAAACCCCAGTTAGTGCTGAATTCAGCGATTACCACAGCCATCGCCCCCATCACATTTACTATGTAATGTTTTCTTAGAAACGTATCCTTTGCAGGAAATGGTAGAGCCGCACCACCAGTAGGTGGAAGTGAAAGAACGATCAAGTTTATGCCAAAAGAGTGAGGATTGTTTTTCAGCTGATTGCTGCCGTATGCTGCTGGTGTAGTTCAGAGGAAGTAGTGATTGGCCCACTGCCAGCCCGATTCCGGATCGTTGCTTGCTCGCCTGTCTGCTGCCCTCCTGCCACAGCTGGGAATGTGTGTAGCGGATCTTACGGGTTCCGCGTTCCTGCAGGCGAAATATTACAGGTTGCTGCTGATGATTCCGGATGTAACTGCTGCTGCTCCACTTCATCCAGAGAACGTCAGAACCTTCTTAAATAAGATGACAGGCGGTGAACAAACCATTAACTGTCCAAGAGCACGAAATCCGTTGGAAAAAAAGTTTCATTTAATTGCTGATAAGCAAGTATTGTTGATGAACAAAATGTTTTATAGTTCGATGCCCCAATCAGAAAGGTTTTTTAGCATTTTATTCTTTATATTTATATGAATTTCTTTAAGTAACATTTAAAAAAAGTTCTGCTAGTTTTATTAAACTTTAATATCTGAAAAGAAAGCATACATTTAGACAAATTTTTTCTCGAAAGTTAAAGAATTATTTTTTTGCGTAATATTATAAACATGTAAGGTAAATTATTTAGGTTTCAAGTATAAGTTTAACCTTAATATAGTAGTGTTTAATTATTAAAACCTTTTCTCAAGTTTTGCAAGATGATAAAACAAAATACTCCCTCAAGCAGCTGCTTGCCGCAGAGGTCTGACAGGAGCTTGTCAATTAATACGTCATAGTAGGAGTTGTGTGAGGATGGCGGGACCTCAGCAGAAAAATAACACAAACATTCATGCCGTACCCAGGCTCGATCAGTAGCCTAGCGCCCTAGCCACTCGAGCACTACTTTAATCAAGTTTTACTTTACATATTCCAAAACAGTTAACAACTTAATGAGCCATGAGAGCATTCTATATATGAGGGAGGGAGGGGTTACCTTTACAGTTAAATACCAAATATGGGGGAAAAATTTGAAATATCGTATGTAATCTCTGAATAAGAATTCTCTAAAATGATTGAAATTATTCCACTGTTGAGCGATGTAAAAAAGCTGAATGCACTGAAATAAAGCAATAATATATTCATTGTTTAATTAAAGTGGGATTACTTATCTGCAGATCAAATTGAGTGCTTATTATATAGAAAAAAAAATTCTGCTTCCTTTAAACTACATAAAATTTATATGTAATATTTATGTGGAAAGCAAAACCGACATCCAAATTACTTGCCTCTCTTAATTAGTTTTTGGTGCACGTTGCTGCAAATCTTTGTCTTCTGCTAATTAAATTAAAATAACTAGCAATTGTAGTTAAGTTAAAAAAACTCATTCTGTAATTGAAACATATTGATGGTTAGAAACCATAATCTTGGAGGTTGGTTGGTTGGTTGTTTTACCTCTGAGCGGCACTTTTTTGCACACCATGGGCTAAATGGCCAGGTCACATGGACCCCGAAGGCTCAGAGAAGGTTGGGGGAGGGGACCCACTGGAACAGCTGTTGGGAGACAGGTGGTAGCCTCCCGTCTAGGCCATCCAGCGTGTTCTTTAACGTGCACAGCGTATGACTCTCCCATACACGGGGCCACGGCTTAACGTCCCATCCGACGGACGGCGGCCTTTCCAAGCCCATCGGTCTCCCCTACTGACCGTGGGCAGGGCGGGGAATTTTGCGGAGATAAATCTCAACGCTGACCCAGCTGGGACTCGAACCTGGGAACTACAGATTACGAGCCTGGCGCGCTACCGACTGAGCCACCCCGCCCCTAATCTTGGAGGTATACGGAAAAGTTTCGCAGGCTCCGCATTATTTGAATCTCCAGCCCTCCCCTTTTTTAGAAGGATACTGGACATACGATAAGCCTATTAAAGTCTTATGTATAGCATTAGAGAGTGTTTTTTTTACCCCTTAACGATAGTTTTCAAAAACATTGCTGTGAAATAATTTTTAATAGAGAAACCGGAAATTGCGAAGTTTAAAAATGATGGCCAATAAACGGTTTTCGCGCAAAACGATCAAAATGTCAATTTCGTAAATACCCAAAACAGCTGGAAATATCGGATTTTTTTACCTCCAACTACCTTCTTTCGGCTGTTTTTCGCCTTGCATTGGTTTCCGTCATTGAGCCATAAATTAGCCACCGAAGCTCTTTTTCTCTAACAACTGAAGCATTACGATGATCGAGCTATGTCCTAGTTTATCCCAAAATGGAGACTAATTTCTCTGAAACCGAGCGGTTTCTAGGAAGTGTTCATTTACTCTATTTACCATCATTGAATAGTCAGTAATTGAACTTAAGTTACCATAAGGAGACGTCCTTTTCATCTTTTTTATCCTCCCTTGCGAAATGTTGAAGTCGTGCCTTTATTCACTGCAGGCGCTTGCTGAAGCACATATCGATTTCCGAGGCATGCCGTTTAATTTGTAACATTAATTCCCGCTGCAGTCTCAAGCAGTCGCAGGTTTCCGTGTCACTCGCAGAAACAGCCCCGAGGCACGTCTCCGCTGCTATCGAAACAATCTGGGATGAAAACGGGAAGCCCCGATCCTCCGCTTCCCTCGGAGACTGTCACGTATCGTCGTACATCGCTGCCAGAGCCTCCATCTATGCATAAAAAACTTTGCATTCATAAAAGAAAAAGTGGAAATATTGCACATTGTTAAAGCCATTTGCCGCGAAATACTGAGAGATGCATGATGTCCTCGGGAGTGGGGGAAGAAAAAATTCTGTCCCTTCCTCTAGAATTTGAAAAATTTATATTAATCAGATATATAAATTGGGAACTTCAAATCGTGCATTGTCAAAAATTACAGGGGGCATGCCCCCCTCCCCTTCCCTCTTTGGCAAAAAATCGTTAAACCATGAATTTTTCATGCATTTTTCAAGAAATTTTTGAAAAATCTCTAAACCGGAAGGGGGAAATGCTGTATTGCAACGAAAATCGTTTCCTCCCACATTTTTTCCAGCTCGATTGTTTCCCCCCCTGGGGCCAAATTAACGCTAGTCTAAGTAGACTGCAGCTTTAGGGTGCCAACACTTTAGTTGCCAAAAACAACGAAAAATATTCGTAGAAATAAGAGATGTACACATTTTGATGAATTATATTTTTACCTGAACTATTGGCTTTACGTAGCTTATAGGAGGAGAGAGGTAAAATGTTTTTAGGCTAAGGTCCCAAGAACCTTTAATCCGGCATTGATTAGAGTAGGGGTTCTCAGGGTATGCCATGCGAGTTCAAAAGTCGATTACCCAGTAAAATGTTTATAATTTTATAAGATTAGTTAAATTGTCTTTTTTTTGTGTTTATCGTTATATGTAATTTATTATTTTATTCCCATTGTGTTATACTATAACTATAGTTTTATCTATCTATACAAAGGGGTAGCCGTCCCATGGCCGAGTGGTTAACGCGCTTGGCTACTGATCTAAGGGACCTGGGTTCGAGCCCCAGATAAGGCATGGACATTTGTGTTGTTTTTCTGCTGAGGTCCTGCCTGCCATCCTCACAGACCTTCTATTGTGGCATATAAACTGACAGGCTCCTGTCAGACCTCTGTGGCAAGCAGCTGCTTGAGGGGGTATTTATTTTTTATTTTTTTTACAAAGGGGTACGCCAGTTACGTACACATTTCCAGGGGGTACGTGAAGCATAAAAGGTTGAGAACCACTGAATTTAGACAATTGTGGATGCTCATTAAATAGCTAAGCTGCTTTCGGTATATAAATTGGGAACTGTACAGAAAGCATACGCCGAAACATTTCAAAGTGCTGCTGCCTGTGGTAATGCTTCTTACGTTTCTCCCAGCTTGTTTCATAGTTTATTTACGAGTGATAGTGAGCCTGTTCTGTCTCGGAAGAGTGGTCGCTCTCTACAGGTCATGCATGATGACGTGAACAATAACTAACAGACTAAAACAATCTGAATTGTTTACAAGAACTGTTGATGCTTGTAACTGATGATTATTCACACGTCTGGTACAATGTTTTCGCACTCTTCTCAGATGGATATATAGAAAGCGTGATATTCCGTTAATTGATCCGTTAATCGATAAGTTTCTATAGCAGAAAGGCTCATAATCCTTATGGTTGCTTAATCATAAAGTAGGTACCAATATCATTATTGGCGACAGAACATTGAACAGCAAAGATCTGGTCTTTAAAGCCAAATATAGGGGAGGGATCCTCATCCTGTTTAATAACCGAAATATGTAAAAGAAAAAGAATTGAGATAATATTGACAGAGTAAGCTTTAACTACTTAGGAGTGATTTTATTTCAATTTTAAAACGAAGTTATTCTGAGAAACTAAAAAGGTTTAGACATATTTTGCGCAAATTTTTTTACGTTAGAAAATTCCAAAGAAATATTTTTAATTGCATTGTATTATGCTTGGGTATTTTCAAATCTACGATATACAATTAACAGTTGAGGTGGAGATTATATTCATAATCTAAACAGTTTTTTTCAATCCATAGGAAAATTATTAGGCTAATATATTATATTATTTAAATATTATTTACCCTTTCATAATATTAAATCCTATATTTTAAAAAAATTATGTAAAGAACTATATCTCAGAAAATCAATGGAATACCAGACCAACTGGACTCTTACATAGTGTACTACTATAAAAAAAAAATCAAGATTATTTTGTTCCTTGCGTATAAATATTTAATTCATTTGATCCCCGTTGAGAGATAAAAAAAAATCCTAATGCCTCTAAAGGACTAACGACGTATATATGAGTATGTTCTTAATCTTACTTATTTTGAAACTGATTAGAACGCAAACATCCATGTTTTTAATGTAAGAGGATGTTCCTCTTATGTGTTTAGGGTTACTAAATATGCTTACTTTTTTTGATTATTGAAGCTAACTTGGGAATCTATACGGGTTTTTATATTCTTTTATTATATATGTTAGGCGATACTTTTTTATTTCGCTGTTTCGCTTTGTAATTTTAAATAAATATGATGACAGAAATGGATATAAGTGATAATTATTATTAGAATGTTAATAAAATCATAAGTTGGCTTCATTAGTTTTAATGCTTAGTCGTCCTGGTTCCCTAGTGGGTAGTGTGCTTTTAGTGGTTGTTAGCCTCCCTATAGCTTTGTATTATCTGAGGAGTTTATGGACCTGGGAGGAGGTGGGGGTTAATCAGTCGGTAGCTCGCTAGGCTCGTAATCTATAGTTTTCCGGTTCGGGCCCCACCTGTGGCAGCGTTGAGAATTATTTTCACTGGTGCCTGAGAAATATAGGAGACCTTAAAGAAATATTGAGTTGGTTCCTGCGTTCGGAAAGCATGGAGGCTCCATTAATCAATGTCCTATTAAGCTAGCTACCTATTGAAATCAAGCAGGAGAATATAATGGGAACTGTAAAGTTTTGTGTGCGATAATGGAAGATTTTAATGTCCTGATCAGTAAGGGAACACCGATAGGCTTGGAAAGGCCACCGCCCATCATATGGAACGTGAAGCCATGACCCTGTGCAGGAGAGCCATATAAAAAAAAAACCCCTCAAACAGCTGCTTGCCTAGAGGTCTGACAGGAGTCTGTTAGTTTATATGCCATAGGTCTGTGAGAATGGCAGGACCACAGCAGAAAAACAACACGAACATCCATGCCTTACCCAGGTCTCGAATCCAGGTCCCTTAGATCAGTAGCCAAGAGCGCTAACCACTTGGCCACAGGACGGCAAGTATGTAATGTGTACGTTAAAGAACACGCTTTATGGCCTTGACGGGAGGCATCCGTCTCCTGACAGCTGTTCATTGGATCTCTTTCCCAAACCTTCTCTGAGCCCTTGGGGTTCATGTGGAACTTAGCCCAAGTATGCAAAAAAAAGTGCCTCAGATAAAGCAACCCAACTGATGGACCTGGGTTTGAATATGGTATAAGTCATGGATATTTCTTGTGCTTTCTTTTTTTCCCTAAGATCTGGCCTTCTTCACAGATCTCTGTGGCTTATAGGACAGGAAGTTGTCAAACCTATGTGGGCAGGGCCAAATTTCCTATAAGGCACTTGGCTGGCCGAGTGATTAGCGCGCTTGGCTATTGATCTACGGGACCTGGGTTCGAGTTCCGGGTAAGGCATGGATGTTTGCGTTGTTTTTCTGCTAAGGTCTCGCCATCCTCACAGACCTTCTACTATGGCGTAAACTGACAGGCTCCTCTCAGACCTCTGTGGCAAGCAGCTGCTTGAGGGGGTATTTTTTTTATTTTAAGGGCGTCAGCGTAATAGTAGGATTAAAATGTTACATTTTTGTTTATTTAACAACGAAATATTGTCATTTTCAGTCTTTAGGAAGAAGAAATAAAACTAACTGTAAATGGTTGGAGTGATTCAAAGTCCTGTCAATCGAAAATAAACTTTTAAAAGAATATGGATCGTGAAGGATAAGCAGCATAGTATAAAACGTCTTTGGACACTTTCATGTTATGTAAATGAAAACGAAATGTAAGCTCCATAGTTTTAAAAATAAGCATTTGTAGAGTAAAAATGTTACAAGATATTAATTATTGATCTCAATCATATTTCAGCAAATCTCGATTTTTCAACAGCATTCGTTTAATATTTAAAGAGTTATTAAAGCTGAAATATTTTACATCAGACACAGTCCAAACACTATTCAAAATCTGTAGAAACTATTGCACAAATTTCTAAAATTGCTTCAGTAAACGTTTTATTACAATTTTTGATTGTTCATTTGTACGACTAGCAACACTACTGTTAAATGTTTGAGTTTCAGAACCCATTAAATATTATGCAAATATTGCCCAAAAACGAGATTTGGAAGCATATGATTTTTAATTTTGTTTCCTGCGACTTTTGCTACGGAAGGCTGATTTTGAAACTAGAGAGTTTTGAATATAGCTTTCCATTCACAGAACGTGGAAGTGTCTTGATACTTGGGGGCAGGGGTGGCTCCAGACTCGTAATCTGCAGTTCTCAGGTTCGAGCCCCAGCTGGATCAGCGTTGAGATTTATCTCCGCAAAACTCCCCGCCCTGCCTTAGGTCAGTAGGGGACACCGATGGGCATGGAAAGGCCGCCGTCCGTCGGATGGGACGTTAAGTCGTGACTCCGTGTGCGGGAGAGGCATACTTTGTGCACGTTAAAGAACACGCTGGATGGCATTGACGGGAGGCTACGATCTGTCTCCCAACAGCTGTTTCAGTGGGTCCCCCAACCTTCTCTGAGCCTTCGGGGTCCTTATGACCTGGCCATTTAGCCCATGGTGTGCAAAAAAGTGCCTCTCAGAGGTAAAACAATCCAAGTCTCAATACTTCAATAATTTAGAGTAATAAAATGTTTATATTTGAAAATGTATAATTTGACTTTAATATTCCGTATGCAATAACATCTAATAGATTATATGCTTTCAAATTGTAAGTTTATTATATTGACTTTTGAAGTATTCGGTAACAAAGCTGTATTACTTATGACTGAAACTCCCACATCCATTTCAATTACATTATTTCAATTCTTTAAGGTTGTGAAAGTATAACATTTTTTTTTTTATTGAAAATTAATTCGACCAAAGTGCGCACTACCTCTTCCTGTGCCTAGGGACAGGTGACGCGTGAGGTGTAAATCCGACTCTGCTTGAAAGTTAATTTTTTTTATGTTTCTACATAAATTCAATAATTATATGTATTTCTAACAGAAGGTGAGCTTTTTATCAATATTAATAAATTTCCCTGAATAGAGGCATACGTAAAATATTGCTTTCATTTTTTGTGTTTTAAAACTCTTATATTAAGTAGCACCTCTGTCTGGAGATTACTTATTTCCCTCTTTGACCCCAAGCTCTCTTGCAAAGTTGAACTTGAACTGCATGATCGTTTTCCCCCATCGTTTGCTTTTTCTCTTTTTGAGGCGTTTGCGAAACGTTATGATTACAGGAAATGCGAATGACGTAGACGAAAAGAAGTATAGCTCTGAGTTGAGGGAAGGAAAGGCTAAAGTGAACAGTGAAGCAAGCCGAAGTTTGGCAACACAGCAGCTATCAATCAGGAGTACTTCCAGTCTAAACCAATATAGCGATGCCCTTGGGCCGCCATGTCTGCTCGTGCTGTACCAGGAACGCTGACGTAACTCTCCAAGGTCAGGCACGCGGAGTTGCAAGGGCTCACGTGCTTTGCGTGTCACCCGGCTAGGGCCATCGCATCACAGTATCCTGCCGCGTGGCAGAGCTTGGTTCGAGGCAATTGTGTGACAAGAGGACTGAATTGACTTTCGTGTTAGCTCCAATAATATATGATGGTTAAAAGAGAAAAACTTGAAGTCAATTGTTACAAATGTAGTCATATTTAGTGATAATTTATAGTAGTTATGTAGAAATGTTATTGATAATTGTCAAGTTGATGAGGGAGATGTGTCGATTGATCTTTCACGACGCTAAATGAGAGAAAAAATATGAAATTTCAATAATAGTTTATTGCATCTTATTTACTGTTCGCTTTGCTTATCCACTTGATTCTTTTCGTCAAATTTTTGCGGCGATACACGATAGCTGAACAATAATAATTAAAAACAAAGACCTATTCTTAGGCAGTGATTTTTTTTTTAAATATAAGTCCAAGTAGACTGTTGTAATTTTACTGGTACTGGAACCCGTATCATCTGCATCATAATATGCCGAGAACAAGACTGCATAATTTGGTTGTACCTCAATTGTTAGTGATGTTAATGTTCTGCGTATCATTTTAGCCGACAGGGAAGTGTTAGTGCTGAATTTGTTCAAATATTCTGCTAGTACTGCCATCCTCTCGGACCTTCTACTGTGGCATATAAACTGACAGGCTCCTGTCAGACCTCTGTGGCAAGCAGCTGCTTGAGGGGGTATTTATTTTTTTTTATTATAGAGAATAAGTACCGTTCAAATTGGATTTGCGATGCCTTGCGTAATTTCTGTTAACGACTCGTTGCATTCTGGTGAAAAAACAAGTCTTCTCTAAACCCCGAAATTACAGCAGGTTAACTGTTTACAAATCTTAGCATGACCTGTAAATAAAACAAATGTATGAAATATTGCAGGTAATAATTTAATCCTTTTTTAACATTTGTTGGCCCTTGTAGCTATCGCATGGTTGTAAAACGACTAAATTATGTATACTGCAATTATAAAAATTAATAACGCATCACGAGTATGTAAGATGATTTTATTGACTAATTGGAAGTGATTGAGTCTGAGTCCGCCCGAAGTCCCGAAAAATATAGGGATCACCCTAATTGATACATTGTTAGTATATTTTATGGTTCTTAGGCATTCGTGTTTTTTTTTCACCCTAAAAGACTGACTGTAAATACACTGGTTTCCATAAATTAAGGAAAAATTGCGATAATTCGCCAAAAAATCTTGCGATCCTCACCGAACTTGTTCATGTAACCAGTAAAGTGGTGCCGAGTGAGCATATCGTATGCAAATTAATCTAGGTTGCGTAATCGCATAGCGGCATAAAAACGGGTGTTTTGGAGTGGATCGTTATTTTTGTTGTAAATGTGAGTAAAGAAATTCGAAATAGTCATTTCGTAGGAATTGACCTCGAGACATCATTTGCCAAAATTAACTGCGGTGGAGAGCTATTGGCCGGCTCGAAGGAGGCACGATGGCTGAATGAGTCTTTCTGTGGGTCAATAGACTGTGGAATCAATTTTTTAGCACGGATTCCGCGTCTCATGGGTTTAGCCGAGGAAGGGCTAGAGTTATGACCGCTGTACAAGACCGATATCTGCGATTAACGAAGGAGCCGGACCTCTACTCCCTCTTAGCTACGATCCTCTCTTGCAGCAGCCACTGGGAGAGTTGTATCAGCTTCTACTGTGCGTAGAAGGCTTCATGAGGGAGATTAGTACGTTAGAAGGCCAGTAATTTTTATACACTTCACAGGAGAGAGCGGCTGAATTAGGCACGCACTCATGTTAACTGGACAGAAAAGCAATGGAGTTCCGTACTCTTCACAGTGAGTCCAGATATTTGCTTGCAGAGTGATTCCGGACATTGATATGAAAAGAACGAGGTACCTGCTATCATCCCAGTAACATCCGTCAAAGAGACAGTTACGGCGTAGATAGTGTATATGTTTGGGGTAGCCTTTCCTTAGGTGGACGCACAGACCTGTGTGTACCTCAATGCTCAAAGGTATAGAGATGACATCCTGGACCCTTATGTACGTCCTTACGCCGGTGCAATAGGTGAAACATTCATCTTATAAGACGATAACGCTCGTCCACACAGCGCTCGAGTAGTGTCACAATACCTTCAAGAGGAGACCACTATGCGCATGGAGTGGCCAGCTCGATCTCCCGACCTAAATCCGATTGAGCATGTGTGGGATGCTCTAGGGAGACGTGTTGCTGCCCTCAACCACCACCTGAAACAAAGGGGGAGCTTATTACTGCTTTAAAGAAACAATGTTACTCCCTACTGAGCTGATTCACATCATAAACAGCATGAAGCATCGCTGTCGTACCTGCATTGCTGTAAAGGGTGACCACACTCCTTATTAAAGAACTTTGCCCATTGCATTCTGACACCTCATTTTTGGACAAGTTCCTATGTTACTTTTTGACGAAAAATGTTTCTAGTATAAAATATTTTATGCCATTCTGAAAGTAGCATTGCAATTCGTGTTTTCATCAAATTTCATTGAAATCATTCAGATAGTTTTTGTCATAATTTTTCTGATTTTCCTTAATTTATGGAAACCAGTGTACAGTAGTTCGGTATTGTGTGTTAATTACGACTGGCAGTTTTCGCAACTCGACTACTGGTTAATGAATAATCGATATGTTCATTATTAGCTAAAGAAATAACATCCTGTAACGTGTTGCAATTAACAGCTTCCATTTGGACCATTTTATCGATTCTAACCATATATGTGCCTCCCGCCAAGATAGCTGGTCCTAAAACAAACACCATAATGCAGTTATTCACAATTTGGCCTTTAATGCAGTGTGGGGGGAAAAACTCCACTATTAACTGGGGGAGGGAAATAAAGAGAAGGCAGAAACAATAGAAAAAGCTGATGCACAGTTAATTAGTTGTCCTCGTGGCGCAAAAAAGGATGTAAATGGCGTCCTTGTGAAAGCAAAATGCATAGGTGGAGGAAGGGTAGATATATCATGGCCTTAACTCGAAACAGTCGAATAGGCCTCTAAGAGTTTCGTCCTTGCTGTGTCTGGCATGTGTCCAGTCAGCTGACAAGGCAAAATTTTCATGCTTTTGAGGCGCCTTGCGGAGGTCGAATAAATTGTTGCATTTCTCCCGGTTTGTGTTATTAGTTGGCGTAGAGGATACGGTTGGTGCACAATGGCGCAGTAATGCATTATGTAACATCAGATATATATTCGATTAGTCTTCTATTTTCCAAAAAGCTTATCTGCTTAAAGGTTAACTTCGTTAACCATCACCAATCGGCAGCTTTACCCATTTTGTTTTAAGAAATTAAGATAGCTGATGACGTTGTTTACGAGTGAGAATAGATGATTGCATTAAGGACTGATAAATAACCGATGACGTTGTTTAAGAGTGAGAAATAGTTGATGGCGTTGTTAACGAATAGGGGAATTATTGATGATAGTATTTTCTTCGGAATTGAGTTATAGACTTCCGTTAACGCTTACCACAGATAGTAGTATGCAACAGTATCTTTTTCAAAGTTTCATAGCATTGATATTCATGTTTTATGTACAGGGTCTACAATGTTCTTTTTTGGGGAAGTGAGTTTTACTTTCCCACTTTTCGTGGCTTGTTGCATTTTAGTTTATTATTTATTACAAAGCTTTTCATCGCTAAAACTGTGTTTTAGAGATTTCAAATAAGATACGTGTTTTTTACGTAATCTCGTTTTTTCCTTAGATTGCAAGCTTATTTCGAAATTTATTTAAGTACTGGACGAATATTTCTTATAATATAGATTTAGATATCTTACTTTCAGGCACATTTTTCCACAAAACCGTATTTTAGAAGTTACGGAGCATCGAAGTTTGCTCTCGACATTCTTGACTAAAAATGTTTTTGAGATCTATTAATAGAAGGTTCCATAAAATACCATAAATATCTAGCTTTCTCATATCTGTCTTTCACCATCCCATCCTGAAACGTAACATGAAAGCTTTTGCGGCTAAAACCTTGGAATGCATTGTTCCTGCAAACTGAAAAACAGGATTTTGTTCTTTTCCCAGAAGCTTCTAGAATTTCATGCTCTTCAGCATAAATGTAACCGATATTGTCAGCGTGGTTCGAAGTTTCAGTCGCGTTCAGGTTTCATTGTCACCGTGGCAGGATGTTGAGGTAGGATAACATCTGGGATAGTTTACTGCATATTGATATCTGCAGGCAGTGCTGCTAATTTTGAGCGAAAGCAATTGCTATTATGTCTGTGAAACAAGTGTTTCTCTCTCCCCAAAAAATACATTAAAATTGATTTGACTTTTTCGTTCTTTTTGTGTATTGGCAAGTTATCTAGAAGTCGAGGGTTTAGCTCAGTCGGTAGAACATCAGGCTCGTAACCTCATGTTCTCAAGTTAGTGTTTCAATTTTGTCAGAGTTGAGATTTGCCTTCGATCCCCCCCCCCCCAATTATTTACCCCCCGAATTTATTTCACCATCTGTATGTTTTAGTTTAATTTTTTGCTTTTTTGAAAGATAAGACTTAAAAATTTAAATTTAAAAATATTCAATTTAAAACCTCACCACTAAAATAAAAAAAAGGGATGGAAATTTAGTAGGTGCGACGCAGTGAGAAAAAATTCCGTACATAACATGTCAACAGCTTGAACTACGATTGAGCAAACATCTGATTCACCGTGGCAACATCGGGCGAGATTTGCTGACTCTGATTTTTGCCAGTCGCACAAGCTACCAAGGTCAGGACGACCTTTTGTTAAGGATCGTAGTAACGTACAGTCATGTTTGCCATCGCATACTCAAAGTACGTGTAGAAGCGATAAGTGCCTATGTCAAAATATCTGGTCTTTCTAGAGCTGTGGCAGTTGACAAAACACGCTCTTGTACCAAAGTAGCCTTTTACTAATTCATGAAGTTCCAACTCTGCGGTGACACAGCAAATGGAGACTGAAAAAAACGCTAATGATAATGATGAAATGACTGCGACTGATGTTTGATATATTCATTAGGAGTTTTGAATCAGCAGAGGGCGTAAAAGATGTTTATGATTTTACTATTGAAGTAATTGTCTGATGGACTTAGAAAAATTATGTTAAAATTTGTCATTGCAAATTAGATCTTGCAGCTCATAAACATTTTTAGTGTAAAACTAATATTGCATTTCGTAGCGCTCAAAACTAGGAGTAAGGTAGGCAGAGTGGCTAGCGTTTACGGCTACTGATCAAAAGGACCTGGGTTCGAGCTCCGGATGAGGCGTAGATGTTTTTTTTCTGCTGAAGTCTCGCCCTCCTCACAGAACTTCTCTATGCTGTATTACATTAACAAGCTACTCTTACACTTCTGGGGCAAGCAGTTGTTTGTGAGGTGAAGAAAAAGGTAGGGCAGATCATTCGTTTTTAATTTCCGTTTCTTGTCGTTCGTAAATTTATGCACTAAAAATTTGTAACATATTCCCCAAGAAAATGTAAAATATGCAGTTAATATAAATATTATTAAATTCGGTTCCCACCTGCTTAACTTTCATCTGTAACGCCAAAAGAAGTTTCATTGTACTTTTCTAAATGTTTTATTTTCTGGTATGAAACATTTTAGATTGTTTCGAGGGATGAATTTATAGTTCGAAAAGAACTTAAGAGGAACTGAAGATACTGAATATCTTCTGACAAAGATCGACTTAATTCACTCTTGATAGATTGATAATTTTTCAGTCTTGGGTTCGACACTCTTTTCTTAACACTTTTTCGGTTGTCACCTGGAACATAAAATACGAACTAGAGGTAATTTTCTGAAATGTAGATTGGGGGGGGGGGGGGGGCACCGCGAATTTCAAGTTCTGTATGCTCTTCGAAATTGATAAGAAGTGTTCATGGATGAGTCACTCATGAAAAAACGCAAACTGGAATAAATGCCTCAAACTATTCTTTGGTTCTAAAGGTTAGATGAATGTCTCTGTTAGATCAGTGAGATTTGAAATCTAATTCCCTTGTCAGAGATTGCATACTGAAGGACGTTTTGGGTTGATGGCCAATAATATGCATTTGAAGGTAATGACCAAATTATGTAATTGTTTCCTTACGAATAGAATTAAAGAGCTTGGAAGTGGATAGTAATTTCTTGAAATTTGGTATCATTTACGCTTTGCCCTAAAACAGCTGTTCACAACTTGTGGTCCCCGGGAGTCCCTATGGGTTCGCGTAATGTCTTCATTAGTTTAGAAAGCTTTAACGGAAAGAGTACATAGTATCAATTTTCAATAATCTTCGATCAATATTTAAAGAGTCATTGAAGAGGGACCATTTAACAGCAGACGACACTTTCATCACATTGCCTCCAAATTGATGAAATTTTAAAAAATCATGCAAACTTCAGATATTTATGTTAGTGAACAAATTGTTACAAGAGTTGTTTTATCTATTGAAGTATTTTTTTCACAAGTGTCAAAAGTTGAAGATAAATGCTTCAACTTCCATTCATTCTTTAAATATTAAACGAATATTGCGCGAAATATATTTAGAGAGATTTGAGTGACATCTACAATTTACCGCCAATAACAGTTTTTGCGTAAAAGGTTATTTCCAACGTTAGGGAGCTTTGAAAGTGGCTTTCCATTCATATAACATGAAAGTGTCCGGACACTTTTTTCAACATAATGTATACGGATAATGATTGATTCTGGCAAAAACTACCATTATCTTTATGTTGACAGAATAATTCGCTGTCAGTGCAGACTTAATAACTTTGTTTAAAAGGAGTTTTGTAATGCATCTTCGGTTTTTGTCAGCTTTAAAAATAACCAGCGACATTGCTGTTAAATATTCCTGCTTTCATATTTCTGTAAATACCGAACAAAGTTTTTTTAAAATCTATATTTTAGATCTAATTTAAAGATCTTTACCCGGGAACAATTTCCTGTACCTTGTTTGGCGCTTTATAGTCTTACTTGCGGATGTGCCATGAAACTCCAAACAACCAATCAACCAATTTCCTATAAAAAGCAATTTTTAAGAGGTATGGGATTTTGAATTTGTCTTTCAGTTGATATATAGCAGTGTTCCAATACTTTTGGTAATAGATTGTACATTCCATAGTGTGACGTATTTTCTCGGCGGGTGTATATTGTTTCTAGTGCAACTAAAGCGTTGAGCGTGTAATTAGGTCAGCTTAATGGAGCATGGCTTTGTTTTTTGAAAAATGGAATTTTTAATGTAAGCTTGGGGTAAAACAATTTGTGCAGAGTGACTCAGGTTAAACTTTTTTATTTCTCGCACGTCTTTGTTAATGGCCAAATTGTTTTAGATTCGTGTTGAAGGCAGTTTACTTCGCAATATAAACAGAGCTGCAAAAAATATTGAAAAAATTTCGCGCAGAATAAAACGCACGCATGATTTTCTCTGCTGTTTTGAGAAGGAAGGTTTTGGAGCAAGAAACGTAAACTGGTTCAGAAATTACAATCTACACAGAAATGCAACCGCGAAATCATGTCAGCTGCTAAATAAGAAGAGTCATCATCGTTAATCCTTCTTTGCAAACCAGGAAGATCAGACTAAGAAGACCTGACTGAACTCTCGGACAACACTATTCAGTGTCCAAATCAGTAAAGGATACCAATAAGACCTACGGACAACTAAATATCACGTCAAAACCTCAATTTCCAATTCCCAACTTCAGTTTTCTCCGTGAGAATAACTGAATAGAAATCTGTAGAGCGATGTTTTCTCTACTTGTGATTCTCGACTTTCGCCTCTAATGCTTGAGGCAATATCAGAATGACCAGCGACGACTAACCTGAGTGAATGTGAAATGTGGATGGGAGGTTCTGAAAGGTGCACATATGAATTCGACTTAAATAGGCAAAAATTAATAAGTCGTGTTATACATGAGTGCCGAAAATTAAGAAATATTCAAATTTATTTAGGCCTAAATCTGTAGAAGTGTTTGAAAAAGATCTTTAGTAATATATACTTTATTCTTTTGTGAGCTTACGAAATTGGGACTTTTATCAAAGGCGCGGCAGATCAAAAATTTCCTTTTCCCACTAGATATGCATTTGGATATTCTTATGGTATTGTTCTGATTTATCCATCAGTGTTATTGATTGTTTAAGCAACAATATCATTCCAGGTACTCCAAAAGTAGAGTATTTTCATAAATTAATCGTTGCATGAGGCCTATTGATCAGCTACCACTAATGTAGGCAGATATTTATTAATCGCATATAGTTAGTTCTCGAATTCTGCTAGAACTTGGGTTGCCAACTAGTTAAAAATATGAAAGTATCACAGGCAAATATTACATAATTGTCTATACTAAAAAAAATTATTGTTCAAATGTAAGTTTTGTATTGTATTTTTTGTGAAATATCTAAGCCTAACTTCTAACTGTATCACTGCTAGTTTTTATTCCTCATTCAGACACGAACATGGTTGTTTCAGATTAGCTTTATGCTTATTGATATCTATTATAAATGTTATATTTCGATCCAGAACGCTTTTTCCTTCTGTGGTTATCATACTTCTCAATTAAAACAGAAAAGTGTAGTTTCATAGATTTACCTATAACACAAATTTTATATATTACCACTCTTTTAACGAACAAGTGTAAATTTAAGTTAAAATCAAGGTTTTATTCAGGGACTATTTTGTATAGTAATGGCTTGCTTGATCTGCGAATGATCGATTGCCCTTAAATAAGAAAACCGTGTCTTATAATTTTCCATCGAATCGGGGAACGGCAAAACCGCGATCAGCGAAGGCATACTGTAAAAACAATTTTCTAGCTGTTTCAGTTTCGTTCGTGGTAAAACAAAATTTTAGAATACCATTCTGCGTCAGTTCCATTATAAATTCAGTTCTGAGGATACGTCTCTGGTTACTATGTTTTCAAAAGTATTTCTCTCTAGTTCTGTATTATCTATTCAGTGTAATTGCATTGTGAAGACCATTTGTTAAACATGAGTAAAAAAATGATCCTTTATACTCGAAAATATTATGTGTTTTATATTAATTTCATCGGTCGATAAAAATTTAATAGAAGGAAGACAGTTTAGGAGAGCCCTAAGTTGGAACTGTTCAGCTTTATTAAAAAATTCAACCAATAACAGTGGTAAAATTGAGAGCTTTGGAAAATAATGATTAAAAACAAATGCACTTCTCATTCTCAACGAACAAGAATAAAGCTTTCGTTGGAAAGACAATGTTTCTATGCAAAACAACACAACGATGTAACTGACTTTATATGGAGTATGAACTGTATTTAGCATCTTCAGTTTTTCTTTTGTAATAAGGATCGAAATTATGTACGAAAATGTTTATCGAAAAACTCCAGATAGCACCAGAAAATAAACTTTTATAGTGCTATTGATTGTAAATTGCTAATGGAAGTCTGTTCAAAAATATGAACGTATTAATTCCTTCTTTTAATATTGATGAAAAAATAATGCTGCCCTCCCAAAAAAGGTAATGTTTTTATTTCGATTTTCCCCTTTCTATTGCAATTTGAACTCCCACCATATTTTTTTCAATCTTGAGCATCTGCCCGCGAAGGCTGCATGTCTGGAAATAGGCGTGACACAGTCACCTTGAACACAGCACCTGTGCAACAGGTGATACATCACATGCCTTCTTTCCCCCATGTGCCTGAAAATACCGCTGCAGTAATGTATCCGACACCCACACTTTGTAATTTGAAGAAATGTGCGTGTCGGTATTGCAAAATAAGTTTCTTATGAATCCTTCTCGCTACACACAGCATACATGAATAGATAGATACAAGCTATTTCTGTGAATTTTACGGCACGTCCTTATGCAAAGTGACGTTGGAGAGATGGGTATCCCTTACAACTCTTCCTCAAATATTCCTTACAATCTGGAAAAACCCGCGTCCTTGACACTCTGAAAATGATGGAGTTTTCATATGTTCAAATTATGCGTGTTTTATAGTCGAATTCAATTTATTTTTGTGAGTGATTGAATTTAAAAAAAGAAGCATTGATTTAATTTGCTAAGGATGATAATCCATTTGTTGTTTTGAGGATGTTTATATTTACTCTGGAGCTGATTGCAGTATAGTGAATTGTATTTATTAGTTTTTCCTTTACAATATTTTACGCAGTTTTAATTTTTCCATATAATTTTGTTACCTGGTAGCTTTTAAAGCATTAAATTGTATAAATTGCATCTCCCTGCTGATATAGTGGATAATATATATGTGACTGATAATTTCCGTGTGAGTGGATTTAATTCCCAAGTAAAGGTTAATGGATATAATGTTCTTGTGTAAGTGTATTTTTTATGAGAAATCCGAACAAGCTATAGTAGCCTTATAGGTTTCTTTCTCCACTTAAAATAATTTAGTTATGTAAAAGACTCAGATTATTCGATAATATAATTCACGGTGGTGATTCCTAACCTGTTTAGTTGAGGGTATTAGCAGTCTTTATGCGGTGTATGACTGAGCAAAGGCTAAAATGCATTAAAGTGCGTACGTGAAATATCTATTGTTGAAAACTCTGTAATGTACTCATTGTTAGGAGGGGGAACTGTAGACGATTAGTATACGCCTAAATCTTGCTTGTAAATCATTTCAATGGAAGTGGAGGTCCACAAGGTGTTGCATTTTCGCAATTAATACTAAGTGCTACAAGCCACCTAAGCTCGTCCTTAGAACAAATCTTCGTTCCTCGCGACCCTATTTAATGACATACATATTATGTATTGTATGTTTAAATTTAACGCGGCCGCGAAAGGTGATTTTCCTCAAGTCCGTTTACCCCCTCAGAATCGACCGTTCATGTTTGATGGATTCAAAGCACAACAAATATTGTGTAAAGCATTCTCTCCATGCAATTAGAAACTGTAGGCAGCAAAATCTCAGGCAGGCTTTTTTAAAATGCTAGATTTGATATTTTCTAAGAATACGGACAAACTGTTCTCTGAAAAAAAAATCAGCAGTAATAAAAGATATTTTAAAAAGCACTTTTTCCCAGAAACATTTAAACTTAATGTAAGAAATAGTTGCCCTTCTAGATTTGGAGAAAAAATTAATCGCATTGGAAAATACTGAGAAACGTTTGCATTTCGGATTATAAAGTTCAGGAATAAAGTGTGCTCAAGAATCTTGTTTTAGTAAAATACGTTTCCAGAGTCCAACTAACAAATACTGTTTTTTCTAATTTTGAACGTGAGTGCTCGACTTTGATGTTCGAATTCATTTTTAATTTTTAGCTTGTTTGCATGCAAATTTTATAAACTTTTTTGTTTGGGGGGGGGGAGAAAGGGGGCTGTTAGAATTTATTATGAAGGGATCTACAGTCTTCAAAATATCAAAAAACTGGAAATTATGGAAGATATGTCGTAAACTTGTCTACCTACAGAGATGAAGTGTATTGGGTTGGAACGATGAAGTGCTATTTGTAAACAATTTTGGGATTACCTTGTGCTTCTATCATTTCTGTTTTGATGTAAATGGAATATTTCATGCTGCGAATGGCACAATTTCGTCGGTCCTTGTTCGATTGGTTCAATGAGCAAATGACAGGTTTACAACACCTTCGCTGACTGTTGTAACCATCAGCTCTCAACCATTAAGCAACTAAATTTTGGAACACGCAGTTCAAGTACGTACAAATAACTGGAGCCTTGCTGAAAGAATTAACAGGAATTGCTGGACATGGGATTCAGCACTTGGTTGAATCCATGTTACAACTTGTTCTGTGTTCAGAGATTCTTGTTCGGTTGTTAACTCGGGATGGTTAAACTTTTTATTTTAGTTGCATTAGCCCATTGAGTGTATAATCGGTATGAATAGTCATGTAGCTTTGAGATAGGGTATGGAAATATTTGCGATTTGATCACGTTTTATAATATTCATGCAATTGTTCTTCCGTTTGCTTGAGTATTGTGCTAACCACAGATCTAGAGGGAGAAAAGGGGTGAATGATTGGATATAATTTTTTTTCATTCGTTACAGTGGTCGTTATTTCTTTTTTTCAGTAATTCTGGTTATTAATATTCTCAAATTGGGGAACATTACCCTATTGCCCACTCTTCTAGTTCCGCCTTGTATTATGCTGATACATTTAGGTATTACCTTTTTGAAAATATCAGTATTCGTGTGTTATTTATTTTTTTGTGAGGGAGGGGACCATCTCGTTGAGTTTTCGTATTTATAGCCCTGCGCGATAGCAAAAGTTCTATCCGCAAAACGTTATCAGCATCCCTCGTATATTGGCAAATTAATAACCATCGAGAGTACGTAAATGTTTGAGCTCCGATGTATGAATGCAAATAAGTCCTAAAGGGTTTTTAATGACTAATAATTAGCTGAAAAAATATACTCTGATAAAAAAAAAAAACCTTTATTTTACAAAATATGCCTTACTAAACAATAGCCAAAAATCTGACGGAATGTAATTTTGCTCTTTTAAATGTCTTAATCTACGATTATGGTAGGACACTCCTTTTTATTTCCCAGTACTTCTTCCCCCCCCCCCCCCCTCGATTTCACTCTGTAAACTTCGTGATCTCTACGACTAAAGTTTTCGCAGATTTAATTCCTGTTTTCTACGCAACACTCGAATAACTTTTTGAACTTATATTTGCTTTGTAAAAAAAAGATAGCTTCACATAATTTTTTTTTTTCAATTTGTAGCTTTATTACAATGCATTTTTTATTCTCAAATGGAGTATCATTAAATTTTCAAATTGTTGTTTTCGTTTATCTAAACTAGCTTTTTTTATACTCGCGTCAACCTCAATAATGCAGTAATGGCTGCCTATGTTCATCAGATTTCATCTATCTGCCTTAACATTAATCTTTTATCCACCGAGAACTTTTAAATGTGGATAGCCGTATCAGCACTCTGCTAACAGTATTTCACCATTCTAGAAAACACAAGCTCCAGTTACGTAGTACTAATTAAAAATGTAGCTAAAACCAGATATATATTACAAAAGCTCGTTTGAAATGGAAACAATCTGTGTCCATTGCGAAAAACACAGAACAAGTTGCCGTTAATTTTGCTGAATTTTTCTCTGGTTACTTCTAGGAAACACCTAAAACATTTTAGCAGCTTGCATAAAAATCCACCTAATGACAGGTTATCGTAGGACACTCCTTTTTATTTCCCAGTACTTCTTCCCCCCCCCCCCCCCGCGATTTTACCCTGTAAACTTCGTGATTTCTACGACTGAAATTTCTTTGTAGGGTGTACCTATCACTGGAAATGGTGCACAATAGACAGTAATTTGCCAGTTGAATTGTTACTGATAGATGGATAAAAGGGGTATTTTTTGTAAAAGTATATGAGAACTAGAAGATGTCGAGCAGCTTTAGTAATAACAATAAGATTAATTCTGTAATAATTCACGTTTCCTATTTTGGAAATGCAATAAGATTGAATTGTTGAAATTTTATTAAAAAAAAGTAAAAATTTATAATAATGTAAACTTTGTGTCTTAAAGGAAATCTATTCACGAGTACGAATGTTCAAAAATTTCACTAGTGAAAGGGTTGCCATATTTTTGATGTTCTGGTCGTGCTTATTAAAATCGCCAACTCACGCTTCGTTGACGAAGTTGTACAAGTGCTTCCTTCCTAGCACGCTCAGTGCTGCACTAAAGTAGGCTAACTAAATAGCCTTCTTAAGTAGGCTGTGCGACTTTCCGTGTTTGCTGCAAACTCCACTCTGCGTGTGGCTTTCTCGTACTGGTCGAAAGTGGGCAGGTCATCTTGAGGCCTCGCTGCGAAGGGAAAGTGAGGGAGTTACACAACTTGGCCGCCCCCTATCGACGTGTCAACGGGAACAGTGTAAGCAGGTCGAGAGAGTGAAAAGCCAGCAACTTTCCTTTGAATGTAACCTAGCCAGTCAGTGCCCCTGGCTCGAACAGACCTCAAAACCTGGGCCGATGTCGGAGATTCTTGAGAAACTCGGAAGCAACTGACAGTCTGCGACACAAGCAATGGCCCCGTTCTCTAGCGCCCTCTCACGGTTGATATGTACCTCTACTTTTAGCTTCCGGTCTGGCTTTGGCGCAGTTGGAAAGGTATTCCCCTGTAAATGCAATGAATTTGTAACAAGACTGCACTGAAGTTGGTATGCGAGCTGGCACAGGCCATTTCTCGCAACTGCCAGGCGTGTAAATCGACCTTCGTTTTGTTGTTGCACAAGCGTCAGAGTATGCAGAAAGTGAAAGGAGCATTATGGATGAATACATCATTTGTTTCGCTACTTGAAGAGCAGAAAGCTTGCGGCGGTAGCGAGCCCGGCAATGTCAAGGTAGGGGTTGCCCATAGATGTGGCGTGTGATATCTGTCGCCTGAAGCTTCATTGGCCTATTTATGTAACGCGAGCATAGAGATGTTGTTGGACTTATTCTAAACATTTTTCGGCGATGGAGTATGATCCGAAACCTAAGTGATTTCCCTCCCCGTTTCTAGGTCTGACGATAAAGTAACCAGACCGTTTCTCTAAGATACTTATTTCAACTTTAGTGGATTTGGTCATCTTCAAAGTCCAACGTCTCTGCTATACGTGAAAGCAATGCAGGAAATCCTTTCCCTTAAGCCCTTTCAAGTTAGGCTGTCATATGTTCTGATTGATTCAAAATGAAATCATTTAAAGGATTTTTTTAGTTTTGGAAACATGAAAAGTTGCATGGGACAAAATCGGGCAAGTACAGCGGATGTTCCAACCCCGGGGTTTGTGTTTTGATCAAAAACTGTCTTACCAAAAGTATCGTTTGGAAAAAAGATCGAGTCTTTCGCCAGACAAGTGAATTTGGCATCATGACAATGCACCTTCCATGTAACTCTTTTGGGTAAGGCAATATTTGAACAAAACACAAATCACAGTGTTGCAACATTCACCGTACTCGTCTGATTTTGTCTCGTGCGGGATTTTAATGTTCCAAACTAAAATACATCTTTGAATAATCTCTCCTTTTAAATCAATCGGAAATATTGAAAGCAATTTGACGATACTACTGAAAGGACTTCCGGAAAATGATTTCGGCATTTATTTCCAGGCATGGTAGAGACGTTGGGATGAGTGAATAAAATCAGAGGGCAGATGACTTTGAAGGTGACCACACGTACTAAAATTTTCATTTCAGAATCGGTCGGTTGCTTTATTGCCAGACCTCGTGCAAATATTATAGTAACAAAATCGAACTCTGTTATCAGAAAATGAAAAGGTTTAGAATTTGCGTATGAGAAATGGACGTTTATGTAGATATATCTTTGCCATTGTTTCGAAGTTACAGTATTAGAAAAACGTGCACAACCTAATATGTTTAACACACTTCTGCTTTTCCTTATATAAATTAGTATCATAGAAATGCATTAAGCCCTACAAAAAGTGGAAATCTTGACAGAGGAATCGATTCACCAAGAGGTTCGTCTATTCCTTGAATAATTAATTGAAAATAACGAACCATGCTAAGGGGAAAAATGTTATCTTTGCTGTCCTCTCTAATGTAAAGCCTCTGTACTATGAAAACGACATTAAAACGGAAGCCCTCTAAAAGGGGAATGTTTATATTTAATGAAATTTTATATTTTATGTAATTTCATTTATCGAATCATATGTCGGTTATAGTTCACATTTTGTGGCCATGTATGAACTGCTAGATAAATTCTTGAATCTGAAAATTGAAATTATGAACTGGCTTGGAAACAATGCCGAAAGGTACGCACCAGGATTTTGGAAGATTAGAAGAGGTTAAAATTCTGTAACTGAAATTGTTACAGCAGTTGTGAGGAAACAAATGCCGTTATCTTAGAATGACAAGCTGCTTAAAACCAGTTAATAGAAGTAAATTGAACATGACAGTGGCCCAGAAAATTCCATTTGAGGAGTTTGACATGTTTGAATCTAATAGGGCGGGTTGGGATGTGCTTCAGTCAGATCTTCGGGAACTTCCTTTGAAATATAAGATATTGAAGCCCTCGTGGCGAGAGGGCTTCCCCCCTTGGGTACGTCACTGGATTGAGCATGATGTTTTATAGCATTGAACTCGCATTGAAAGAGAAAGCATGATGCGAGAGCAAACGCTAAAGCATCAAAGCTGCTCCACTTTTACTGACCATATGAGCTTCACATCTTTGCACGACTTTCATATAGCGATGCTCGATCTACCGTAATTGCTGGTGTAAGTCAAAACCAACACGAAGAAGAAAAAAAGTAGACAAAACAAAATCTACTTCACATTAGAAACTCCACTCAATCAACTACATTGGTTTCCATAAATTAAGGAAAATCAGAAAAATTATGACAAAAACTATCTGAATGATTTCAATGAAATTTGATGAAAACATAAATTGCAATGCTACTTTCAGAATGGCATAAAATATTTTACACTAGAAACATTTTTCGTCAAAAAATAACATAGAAACTTATCCAAAAATGAGGTGTTACAATGCAATGGACAAAGTCCTTTAATAAGGATTGTGGTCATCCCTTACAGCAATGCAGGTACGACAGCGATGTTCCATGCTGTTTATGATATTGTGCAGCTCAGTAGGGAGTAACGACCATTGTTTCTTTAAAGCAGTAATTAGCTCCCCCTTTGTTTCAGGTGGTGGTTGAGGGCAGCAACACGTCTCCCTAGAGCATCCCACACATGCTCAATCGGATTTAGGTCGGGAGATCGAGCTGGCCACTCCATGCGCATAATGGTCTCCTCTTAAAGGTATTGTTCCACTACTCGAGCTCTGTGTGGACGATCGTTATCGTCTTATAAGATGAATGCTTCACCTATTGCACCAGCGTAAGGACGTACATAAGGGTCCAGAATGTCATCTCTATACCTTTGAGCATTGAGGTTCCCACTCGTCAACTCGTAGAGGTCTGTGCAGACCATTAGCCTACAATTTTAACAGTTCAGAACACTCGAATGCAGGTGACAGCCACCATTTATCGCTCTGCTAGATGTTAAACCAAGTGCAGAGAATGGTACATATTTTGATATGTGGGTGTCGCTTTACGGACTTAACATATGGAGAGCAGAGATGAAATTCGCAATTTTGAGACGAGTATGCTAGAAAAAAAAAAAAAAATTTAATACCAACGTGATAGTTAGGAAAGCAATACATCTAAGACTTAAAAAAGTAATGTTAGTTAACTTTTTGTATAATTAAACCATATATCGCGATTAGTATGATGGTTATATCGCATGGTTCTTTGCAGTGTTTTGCCTAAGTCCAGCCCAGCCTCCTTCATAAGGTACTAATTGTTTTTCAGACCTCTGACAAAAGGAAGAAGTGATTGCAGCGAGAGTTGACTCCATGGGTACTGCGCCAAGCTCGTAATCTGCAGTTCCTAGATTTGAGTCCTAACTCTTCCAGTGTTGAGATTTATCTCCGCTAATCTCCCCGCTGCCTTCTGTGAGAAAGAGGACAACGATGGACTTGGAAAGGCTGCTGTCCGTCGGATGGGACGTTAAGTCGTGGCCCCATGTGAAGAAGAGCCATACCCAATGCATGTTAATGAATACGCTTGGTGGCCTTAACGGGTGGCTACCATTTGTCTCCTAACAGCTGTTCAGTAGGTGCCTTTCCCCAACCTTCTCTGAGCCTTTGGGGTCCTCGTAACCTGGCCATTTAGTTCATTGTGGACAAAAAAGTTCTTCCCAGAGGTAAAACTCGTATGTTCGATAATGGAGACTTAAGCTTTCCATTTTACCGCAAACCTATGCGCTGTCCTCGGTGAAAGACACCAATGGGTTGCAAAGTCCGTAGAATGCTATGTGTGCTAGAAAGTCGTACCCTGTGCACGTTAAAGAATATTTTTCATGTCCTTGACGGAAGCTTCCATTTGTTTCCTTTCCCAACCCAGCTCTGAGTCTTTTGGGGTCCTTATGTCTTTACCATTTAACACATTGAGTGCAAAAAAAAGTGTCCTTAGAGGCAAAAACAGCTCTTGCTCTGTATCAATGCAAGGTTGTTGAGGATATATTTTATGTAAAAACTACTTATAATACCTATCGCCTCTGACGAACGAAGAGCACGTTTCATTGAGAATGTAATTTATTTTCCAACTTTTGCATTCTCTAACAGTGTAAATTCGAACTAATGGATGATTCGAAAATTCAAATAGTAATATATATAATTAGTATCTATCCAAATCAAAAAGAGTTTATCACCTGTGTTTTAAAAAAGTTGCATTTTACCACCAAGAGGATAACCCCGAAGATAAGGATTCAATTAAACACCTTGACCACCACTATCTGCTTAAAATTTGAGATTTCTAATAGGAATAGTTCATTTACAATATAATGGTGGAAATAAAACTATTGGGAGAGTCCTAAAATATGAATTATATTATTTCATTAGTATCTGTCCAACTGTAAAAAAAATTTATTTATATCTATAAACGAAATAAGTTGATGTCTACAGACGATAAAGTTAAAACTATATCGTGTTTTTGAAAATGAGCATAAAATTAAGTTTTGTATACCATCAATTTTGATGCAACTTCCCTCAACAGGCAGCTATATCAACATTTTGAAGGAGGCATCGTTTTTCACCCGCGAACGCGATAAGTAAAATTTAGTCATGTGATTTTAAAGTCGAGGTAACCAATGAAGTTAAACTTCTGCTACTCCATGTGAGTTCACATAAGAGAGGACGTGCTTTTTTTAATAGTCATGGGAGTTTTGAAGTCAACATCAGAAATGTTAAGAATGACCAACGTGGCCGATAGTGAGGCCGGCTTATAGGTGTTGTGTGGAAGCGGCCTTCGTTGACTGATGTCAGCAATGTATAGGTAGCTGCGTTACTAGGCGACGGAGGGGCGTACGTTGGGGAATCGGAGACCTCGGGCTTGTGCCAGTAATGCACTGGCCTAGTTTCTATGTGCTGCTGACCCAGTTTATTTGTGCATCGTGAATACGTCCGCCTGCCTCCGCCAAGCAGGAAAAAGCAGCCCGAGAAATCGGACATTATCCGTCCGACACTGATACCAGTGGAGGAGAGGCGAGAAGGTGGAGTCAGGTAAAGGCGGGGTGGAGCCTCTTCCCTATCCTCCCTGCTTTTATCAGTTGAGTTTTCCGGGTTCTTCCAGCTCTGTGACGTAGTCATGCTTTGTGACGAATAAGCTATTCTCTGTCTTTTCATTAAGGTTTTAGATATCAGCAACTTTTAAGACTACCAGTATTTTGCCTCGATATTTATTGTTATTATTGTCAGTGTGTTTGGAAGGCAACATGTGACCAAATTGGCGGTCGAGCCCATAAAACTCAAGTCCTTTATTCTAAACTCTCTCTCGTAAAGAGCAGGGATTTTGTTTAAAATAATATATAATAAGATGTAACCGGCATATCGCCTTTACTAGACGGTAAAAAAATTCTAGATAAAGATTTAAGAAACGAGTTTTTGAGTATTTGCTTATTTTGCGCTATATGGATTTTTTTTTTATTTTGGGTTCCTCCTAATCTTTAACTTTTGCGCCCTCCTTCCCGAAAAAAAATGTAAATATTTTCTGCTTTACGTGCATGCGATACAAGAACATTTTGAGATTATGTATAAATGACTTTTTTACAGACAATAATGATAATTCATTGCAGGATTTCTCATACCATGTAAATCCATGCACTGAAATAAATATTTCCACTAATGTCAACTTTGATTCGCTGGAGTTTTGTGTATTTATGACGATCTTCGATGAAAGAAATTCTGTTTGCCTGTATAGAATAAGTATTAAAAAATTAAATCTAAAGAATATTGTTTTGGCTAACCCCGTGCACGGATGATTTCAGACAAAATCATTATGTATTTAATCATATAAAATATTGTACACTTGACCTATAAAAAACGTTAATATTCAGCAAGAAAACGCAATCTTTTCTGGTCAATATTCGAAAAGAGTTTTTGTCTGCAGCAGAACACGTTAATCATTTATATACTTCGGCACATCAATCGAAAATTAACTTTGCGTTTAGACAGCATAAATGGTAGCACTCAGATGCCGAACTACGGCCTGAAGGATGTCTCAAAATTAGACTTTATACTTTACCTTTTTATACTTTCAATCTCTAAGTAGTGGCGAGAGGTTCATTACAATTTTTGCTTAGGGGGCAAAATTGTGATTTCTCCTCTGATAGTTCTGTGGGTTTCCAACTCTTCGAGCTCTTGGTTTATACAACCTTGAAGTGGCGCCATCCTTCTGATGGAACTTTAAGCAGTGATTTCATGTGCAGGATGGCGCTGACAACAAACCCATTGGCGCCTTTAACAGCCCCTCCTAATGATAAGCAGAATCTTGAGAGTTCTTGTACTTAACGAATTGGCTTATTCACCCGCTATTCAACTTTAAATGATAAAATTGAAGATATAGGAATTTATCGGGAATGTATTCCCATAGTCATAAGAATTAACATTTCTATACCGATAATAATAGCTACTATTATTATCGGAATTATAAAGATTTCATCACGAACAGTAGTCTCAAGTTCAGTAGCAATATTTAACGCTTCCCAGAAATCCAGCTGTAAAGACAACGATAAACTCAAATTGAGATTTCAAAAGAGAAAATCATGAGAATCAAATAAATTATTAAAGCTAGAAAGTGTAATCGCTTCTGGCAAATATGTGATGTTAGTTTAAAAAACCCCGAAAAGAGTTGGATTTTGCTTTCCTCCTCCAGGGAGAGGGGAAAAGACGTGGTGTTAACATGACAGACTCTTAATCTGATGCTTCCAGGTTCGAGTCCTAACTATGCCTGTGCTGAGTTTCCGTTCTGCCTTCGGTGATAACGGGGGGGGGGGGGGGCGATGGGCTCAGGAAGTCCGTCGTATGGGGCGTTAAGCCGTGACCCCCTGCGAAAAAGGGCCATACCCTGTATGTAAAAATACACATAGATGGAAGCCTCCAGTCAAGGCCATCCACAGTCTCTTGATATTGCTCAGTGGATCCCCTTCCCCTTTCCACTTAAGAGCCCTTGTGACTGGACATTTTAAGACCATTATTTGCAAAGGAAGTGTCGCGCAGAGGTAAAACAACCCAATATAATTTCCTTTATGTGTGATTAGAATACCAGGATTTTCTTAAAATCTAAAGAGCCGCGGGAGAAGAGAGACGAAAGTGAACCGTAGATTGAGTACAGTATTAGTCAGTTTCAGAACAAGAAAATGCCTTTTGCATAATGTTTCTTAGTCGTTTCTGATTATTGTTATTAGTCAAGCGCCTTGGTTGTTCCTGGTTGGAAGGAAACTCTTTTCACACGTTCTTTGACGTCATTGCTTTCCAACCTAATGCTTGACGTCAGTGCCGTAGGCGTCTACAAGCTGAAACTTTTGGTGACTAACCGAAAAAAATGTCTTCTGGTTTCTATCATTAGATATTTGCTAAGTAATTTGTTCGTTGAATATAAATTACTGGGTTTTTTCTTTGTTTCATCATCTGTTGTTGGCCTTAGGGTTTTAGTATATGTCTTTACAGCAGCTGGACTCATCCTGTTCTGTTGATGAGTGAAGACAACTACATCCGCACGGATTTTAGCCTGCAGACCTGGAGGCGGTTCCCACTACTGGAGATCTCTGAGCGCCGGAAATGGCCTGTCACAGAAGTGGTATTTTGTTATGTGACCTCTATGATTCGGTCTGGTAACTCTCGAACATCCGCAAAAGCACATTCATTATGCAGTAGGGCCAGTGAATTTGATATACTCAGTTTCAAGTTTTAGGAAATAAAATCGTTCCATTATCAGGGACTAACTTCGTTGAGTATTTTAGATTTTTTTTTATCTCTAAGGTTTTATATAATCGTTGATAGCATGCATCGACGAAAAAACCTGCTTCGACAATAGCAACACTTATGGGCTTAGAAATTAACCATAGTGACTGAAAGCTAACATTGAAAAGCACGCCAGGCTTGTAGCTTGTGGAGTTTTGGAAAGTTTCCCGTCGGATAGTATGCATAAGTGGACGAGTAGAAGAATTTGCAAAGAAATAACTCCTTAATGACGGGGGCGGCTCAGTAGGTAGCGCGCCAGGCTCGTAATCTGCAGTTCTTAGGTTCGAGTCCGAGCTGGGTCAGCGTTGAGATTTATCTCCGCAAAACTCCCCGCCCTGCTCACAGTCAGTAGGGGACACCGATGGGCTTGGAAAGACCGCCGTCCGTCGGATGGGGCCATAAGCCGTAGCCCCGTGTGTGGGAAAGCCATATCCTATGCACGTTAAAGAACAGGCTGGATGGCCTTGACGGGAGTCTACCATCTGTCTCCTAACAGCTGTTCTAGTAGGGTCCCCTCCTCCAACCTTCTCTGAGCCTTTTGGGTCCTGGTGACCTGGCCATTTAGCCCATGGTGTGCAAAAAAGTGCCGCTCAGAGGTAAAGCAACCCAACCTTAATGACGGGGAGAGTCCTATTTTGTATTAATTGTCATGAAAAGCTGATTCTGAAAACTACGGAACTCGAATTTAGCTCTCCCTTAACGCAAAAGTAAATTTTGTAGATTAGAGCAGAGGTAGCAAACCTTCTTCTGCAATATGTCATATATTTTGTTGGAAATGTGTCGCATCCTACCCGTGTCGGGTCCAGAGCCACCCAGCAATCGAATTTGGAAGAGCAAAGAATTCGGGAAGCGTGCCTCTGATAAAAGCTGCTCGTTCCATTAATTGGCTACCCCTGTGACGGAACATTGTTTATCAAATGTTTATGGATGGCGGAACACTAAACGCATTTTTTAAAGATAAAAACACTAGTACTATGCAAAAGCGAAACATCCTCCTTCATTTTAAAAATTTTAGCTTTCTGTGAATTATGATAAAACCAAGAAAAATATATCTAAATTGATCTTTAAATATAGATTTAAAGAAAAATAACAAGTAACTCAGAAAACACCGGTGTGAAAAACTTTAGGGTAATTTGTTAGAGATTCATTATCCAACAGCTGAGTACACAAGGGTGTAATGTATACAATTTTTGCGCGGGTATATGGTGCGCAAAAACCCAGATGAGATGATTTCATTCTTATGTGGCAAGTTAACGGTGTGGATGATGACTAAATGGGAACAGGATGTTTATCATTGCTATTGCAACTGGTTCAGAACTTGAGTTAGTAAGATAACGTTTTATCAGATGCAGTCAGGCTTTTGTAAAAGAATCACCTATCAGGAAAAAAAATACCTCCACTACCAGTTTTCTGGTATTTATGCCCTAAGATGATAAGTACACTTGCAAATGTTTTCCAACGTTTTTCGATTCGCAAGTTAGAGAGCATTGATATTTTCAGCGCTTTATTCTTCTCGGTGAGGTGTACGTCAACACAGAGTGTTCTGAAGTCCAAACGGGAACACTAATTGTCATCCATAAATACTCTTAACTACACCATTCGTAGTTGTCGTTAAATATCTTTCACGAATATTAGGAAACTTTGGTTTTAAATAAACCAACACTAACGGACATAACAAAAGTTTGAAACCAAAGTTTCCTAATATTCGTGAAAGATATTTAACAACTACGAAATGTCCGTTAGTGTTGGTTTATTTAAAATATTTTTTGATGAGTTATTAGTGATTTCATCCTCTGAGCTGCACATTTTGCATACAATGGGCTAAATGGCCAGGTCACAAGGACCCCGAGGTCTCGGAGAAGGTTGGGGGAGGAGACCCACTGAACAGCTGTTAGGAGGCAGATAGTAGCCCCCATCAAAGCCATCCAGCGTGTTCTTTAACGTGCACGAGGTATGACTCTCCCATACACGGGGCCACGGCTTTGACTCAGCCCACGGACGGCGACCTTCCAAGCCTATCGGTGTCTCCTACTGACGAGGTAGGGGTTTTGCAGTGATAAATATTAACGTTGGCCTAGGTGGGACTCGAACCTGGGAATTGCAGAATACTAGCCTGACGCGCTATTGACTGAACCACCACTGTAAGCTCAAAGCTTGTCACTCTCAAAGCTTATTTATATATAACAAATGTTTTTGGATTATGTTTAGTAGAAATCTTATCAATTTCTATCTTTGCTGTAGCACATTTGAATGCAAGTTTAATCCTGCATCAGTTTAAACACAGGTCAATCAGTATTTAAATTCAGTATCGTGATGATGATAAATATTAAATCACCTCAAAAGGATTTAGCTAGATCTCTAATACGGGTGGGTCACAAAGAATTAAAAAATTATGTAAACAGTTTCAACTGTAGATAATCTGAGATATTCGTCATCAAGGAAAAGAAGCTCGCTCATTACCCGGAGATACGAAGTCATACTTCTCAGCGAAACAGCAACGAATATTTCCTTAGGCTTTACTGGTTTGCCTGCAAAATGGTGTCATTGTAAAAACGTAAGAAAGACGTGAGAAACTAAACCACTTCACATTAGGGCTTTCTGCATGAGCATTTCTCACAGCTCTTACCTTAAGAAACATCAACAAACCTTGCTATTTGTATCCACATCTCTTCTGGGTTGGGTTGGGTTGTTTTACCTCTGAGCGGCACTTTTTTGCACACCATGGGCTAAATGGCCAGGTCACAAGGACCCCACAGGCTCAGAGAAGGTTGGGTGAGGGGACCCACTGGAACAGCTGTTGGGAGACAGATGGTAGCCTCCCGTCAAGGCCATCCAGCGTGTTCTTTAACATGCACAGGGTATGGCTCTCCCGCACACGGGGCCACGGCTTAACGTCCCATCCGACGGACGGCGGACATCTCTTCTGTACTTCAGCTAAAAGTCTAATCTATTAGCTGTTCAGGCAAGATAACAGTAGTTCAGTACGCTTTCGACATCATTTTCACCCATTTCACAGTTACGTATAACTTTCATAAAGCTTGTTTCATTGGGGGGGGGGGGGGGAAGGATAGTCACTGTTTATGCCAGTTTAACCAATTGTACAAAAATAAAGGAAAACTTGCAACTTTGCGATGTCTGCAGTAATATTTTCACTGTATTCTAAATGCACTCTGCCCTATAAGTGGAATGTACAATGTACTGAGATTAACGAAAACAGTTGGAGACCGATTTAAACGAATCTAGCAGTGTGCCCAGCTCCATCAGGAAAGAAAATATGCCCTATCTGCAGTTCAGTTGTTTGGTTGTCCGACAGCTATGTTTTTGGTGTTAACATACCTTATGTAGAGCAGTAACGAGTAGTGACACAGAAATTACGTTTGCTGACATATAGTAGTCGCTGCGTGGTTCGATGGGGAAAAGAACTTAAGAGGAATGGCGTGCTCTGTTTGCGAGTCTCTATCCCAGTGAATGGCATTGATGGAAAGCTGTTCACATAAAGCTGAGGTCAAAGGAACTGTAAAGTGTATTGTTTGGAGACGAAATGAGCCCAAACTAATAGCAGCGTAGGTTGCATTTTTTGCTTAGAATGTTTTTATATAGAACAGGGAGTTGTTCAACTTTGGTATAACAGATTAGCATTTTGTATTCATGAAACCCTGGTATGGATTGAGGAATCCATAAAGGAAGATTTGATTTACATTATTTAGCATTTTTTTTATCCCGTGGAATTATAATGTAAAGGGATTATTTCTCCAGCTTGATTTTGATTCGAAGTAAGGATTAGCACTTGGAAATTAAGTGTCAACATTATTAGAAACATGGTTGAAAAGTTTGGTAATTGAGCAATATTAAATGTTTTCCGCTATTTTGCAAGTATAGACTAATTTTCTATCTGTAGGTTTGTGTTTTTTTCGTCTTACATCTTGAGCATTTTTATTATTGTTCCTTTCGTAAATGTTGGGTGGATATTTCGTCGAAATAGAGTACATCGATTGTAACTTCAGTAGCTTGTAAGCCAAGGTTGCAGATTCGATTCGCCAGTTTGGGAGATTGATATTTTTAGCGTTTTATTCTTCTTGGTGAGAAGACGGTACTGATTACTTCTCAACGAAAAGTGTAGAAGAGGGAATCTTGTAGAAGTGTAGAAGAAGGCAATTTGTAGAAGAGGCAATCGTGTGTGTTAAAGAAAACGCAGGATGGTCTTGATTACAGCTTGCAATTTTATTTAGACCGCTATCTAGTGAATTTAATTTACATCATGTTCTGAGTCATTGGGGTCCTTGTAATATAGTAAGTGTGTGGAGCAAAACGGCCACTCACTGCTAACAACACACAATTAAAGGTGGAAGCGTAATTAATATAATTAAATAAGAGGAATGGTTGCCAGTTTAAGCAACGATCATCGGCTAAAAAAATGCCGTATTTTTGAACTCCATGCATAGAGAGTTGATCCTATTCGCATGTCACTGCGACATAAAATCCCAAACAACTAAATCCTGTCCGCAGTTTTGCATCATCTCTCTTTCACTACTTGGGAAATCGCATATCTCTTATTTTCATGGTCAACTTGTGTGAACGAACGTCTGTCGCCGAGAGATAAGCAATTGGGTTTTCCGCAGCAGGAAGTGAAAGGCTAGAAATCCCCAGTGGTTGGGGAACCTACGATCAATTTCCTAGAAGACCATGAAACATCTACTTAGAATGGCTTCCTTGCAATGTCGAGAGTGCAAAAAGGATACAGAAATTGATCATCAAACAAGAATTTATGTAAAAATGAGAAAACAAGTGCTATAAGCTCTTGCAAAATGTTTCTTAGAAATTTTCACATTATTTAGATGAAAAGCTAAATTAAATTTCCTTACTGGCTACCTGAAATTTTTAAAGTGGGAATATATATATATAACTTAAAAACTATTGTATAAATCTTTGTAATTTTAATTTAACAAATTTTTAAACTATGACTTTCCTGGTTTTCTGCTGTGTAAAGGGACCTGGGTCCAAGTCCTGGATAAGGCATGGGTATTTCTTTTCCAATGTCTTTGTCTTTCTACTGAAAGTTGCACCTTCCTCACAAGTTGTGTGTTAATGACACTGACGAATTTTGCCAGATTTAAGTGACAAATATTTGTTTGAGGAGAAATTAAAAAAGAAAGTCTTTGGGTAGTTGCTTTATTGGAGCAAATGATTATTAGTTATATTTAGCTGAAAAATTTAGTTTTGCTGTGATTGGGATTCGAACCTACGTTTCCCAGTTTAAATGTCAGGCTTGCACGCTCACATGCCAGTCGCCTGACGTGTGACTGGGAAGCATGGGTTCGAATCCCACTCATAGCGGAACAAAATTTTTCAACTATTTCACGAGTCCTCATGTCTACGGGACATCTGATATTTTACTACAGGGTGATCAGTTACTTTGTGAATAATTATAAGACAACCCCCTTGTCCTATATATATATATTAGGAATAAATTTGTAATATTTTTAACATATTACAAATATCGTTAATCTGGGGTTCAAATCGAAAAATTTTAATCGACATAGTAAGCAAATAAAGTTTTGGTAAAATACCGTGGCTCCTGCGCCTTTTTTTAGCTTTGTACCCTAAGTAGATCCCAAGGTCGCCTCACCCTTGTTATGAAGCTGATGGTATACATGAAATAGGTAAGGCAAATCATATCTTGATCAGATTTCTCACAAAAGAGTATACTCTCGAGGGAAAAATCTGTTCTGTCACTTATATTCTCACATTTCCATTCAATGGAAACAGATTCGCGAGACACAGTTCAACCACTCGAATTTTGAAAATTTGCGCAGACCTGAAATGGAATATCTAAATCTCATATTTTAACTGTAATATATACACTGGTGTCCGAAAGTTGAGCATAATATGCGAATTCTAGACGATCTCGATAAGCCAACAATGAAATACTATGCGATATGAATGATAATGCATTGATATTATACGATAAGCAGTAAAGCATAGAGCAAACCAATCGCATGATTTCCAGGGTTATGCAAATCAATTTGCATGGAAGCAGGGCCGAATCTAGTAAGGAAGGCGTGGATGATTCGGCCGTTCTTTCATTCAAAAAATTTTATTCGATATCTCTTTCACGACATGTACATAACATTGAATTGACTCATTATGCAATTTTTAGATTTGTGCTTTTCTTTAATTAGCGACTCGATTTAAATTTACAACTAAAAGAATACATATCGCCTGTGATGAATATGGAGATGCTCACTTTTAAAGAGAATTAACTTTATTTTCCAATTTTTGTACCCTTTAATAGTGAAAATTCGGACTAAGAGTGATTTAAGAAAATGCAAATAGTAATGCTTTTAGTAAATGCACAAATCAAAAATAATTATCCAGTTTGCTCTTAAAATGAAAATTGCGTTTCTTGCCCACCCCCGGGGGTTAAAGGGTAAATCATTGTTAACAGTGTAAAAACCCCTTGACCTCTACCACCCATGTTTCACATTTCTAGCACGAAAGATCGTTTTTTGAAAACGAACAAAAAATTTTATTGTTGCAGTTGCATGTTCACAAACGGACGGACGACAAAGAGAAAATAGTAGCTCGTTTTTTTTGAATCGTTATCTGATCGTTATCAGGTATCGTTACAGCCCCTAATTTAAAAATTAATAAAAATATAAATCTCTATGACCTTTTTTTTTTTGAAATACTAAAAAGAATTCTTATCTCGTTTTCAAAAAAAAAACGAGCTACTATTTTCTCTTTGTCGTCCGTCCGTTTGTGAACATGCAACTTTTTTTTGATTTTCGGGATAAATGAAAAATTCTTTTAGGGTTGGATAGGTACTAATGAAATATTAGATCAGCATTTTCCGAATCTTGAATTAGTTTTAATTTCTACCGTTAGAGGGTGTTAAAATTGGAAAATGACGAAATTTAAACGATTATTGTAAACGAATCTATTCATGCTGCAAATTTGGAACCTGGTCGTATATTATGCTGGTATTGCGGTTTGCATCGGCATCATTAATTTGTCTTTTACTACCAGGGGTAAGGTGAAAGAAAAAGGGGTGCGAAAACATAGCCTCTTTTTGGGATAAAGGTGAATTTATTTTTTGGTTTAAAGGTGCATGAAATTATTACTCTTGTTCATCCATTTGTTCGAATTTCCACCATTAGAAAGAAGATCAAATGTTTAAAAAAAAGATCAACTTTCTTTTTAAAACGAGAATTCCGTATTCACCAGACACCGTAGTGGCCAGTTCTTCTGGTTGTGTTTCAATTCTAGATTTTTACCTGTGGTATTTATTTAATATCTGTTATCGATTGATTGCTATAAAATGTGCGTGTAGATACTGAGTGGTCTTTCTAAAGAACTAAAAAAAAATTGTCTAACACGTCGGTATTAAATGTCGTTAAAGCGATCTTATTCAGCAATTATTCCCGCATAGATCAATGAGCTTTTTAAGTAAGGACAATGACTTCTCTTACAAGTACAAAATTCTCGTTGACTTTTTCTACGGTATAATTTTAAGTATGCTTTGTCAACTAGATCTTTCTAATCACACTTCTGCAGCCCATAAATATGCCGAAATTGTTTTACGCTTTCAAGATCTTCATTGGAAATACTTTTCAGTTTAACGATTACATGCGTTATCGGACGATCATCGACACGAAGGAGCCCGGCATAACGCGGAGAGCAGCGACTCATCCATGGTTGGCCAGCCATCACCTCTCTTTCTTCGAGCTGACGACAGGTCAAGACGCTGGGAGTCCGGTCGTTCTCTCGGTGCAGCGACCATCCTCTCCGGCTCCCTCACCTCACTCACATGCCTCCACAGCCACAGAGGCAGCAATCTCGTAGAGCTGCGGCAGGCCGGGTGCAATGACATGGAGATCGTTCAACCCTCCCTCTTGTGTCAGCGCCCTCTACTGGCCGTCGTGTGTGGAGAGCCGTGGTATGCCCGCCGTAGTGGCCAGTTTAGATGGTGAGGATCGTGGCGCGGAGGCTGGTGCTTGCGCTTGGTGCTCTCTGCAAACTAGCAGTCGGGATCATGTCGTGATGTGCAAGGGTAAGGGATATTTTATGGACAGCATCGCGACTCAGTGCGGTGTGTGAACGTGGGCGTTCTTATTGTGAAAAGAGTGATTTGATTAAAATATTTTATCGGTAAGTATTTTTTTTTGGTATTGAAATCTAGCTTGGTAGCAGTAGTTTAAGTATTGTTAGCTTAATTCCATATTTTTGTAGTGAGTTTTTTTAGTCATTTTTATTTTTTAATTTGTGATTTGTATATGCTACTCCGACTTTTCGTTAAATTAGCGATCTGAAGTTTAATATTGAGAAGGCCAAATATGCCTGTTCTTGATCTCTGTCAGCAGTAGTCAATAACAATCGATTGTTTACAGCGACTGAAATGATGTGATCTAAATTTATCTGCGAATCGTAGCTTTTAAAGGAATAACAAGATGTTTAAAGAAACGACAAGCATTTGTATGATGTGACTGAATTAAAATCCTTGTTTTATTCAGTCAGATATTTTTTGACTATATAAGATTTCATAGTACTCTGAAATTTTCAATGGGGAGTGTTTGTACAAAGAGGTTGACATGTTTTGAGTCTAATGGAGCGGGGGAGGGGACGTCTTGATCCTGTGATTTTTCATAGATTTAGAAAATATTTCGAATCTTCAAGGTGGTGGAGAGATTATAACCCCAAACTCTCCGTTGGTGTATACTACTGGTGCAGGGTAATTGCAGACGTCTCATGAAAATTCCAAAATCGGTAGACTTTCATAACAGATTAGAAGAAAATTTTGTAACTAATTTGTGGGGAGAGCTCACATTTCGAAACTATTTATAGAAGAAAATCGACAAGAGAGGGACTGAGAGCTACCGATCTAAATTATCTGCAAGACGTAAGTGTTGTAATGTCTTGAAAAAAAATTGAATGTTTTTTTTTGTAAAAATCGACAAATTTTATAATTTATATCACTAACAATATTCAGTTTGATTAGTAAATATCAGTTAATATCATTGCTCTGAGTGGAATTTAAGTTAATTGTTTTAGACGTTAATTATTTAAGTTAATTGTTTTAGAATTTTACCTTTTGCGGATTTATTTTTATTTAGTAACAATTGTAGAACTTTCAGTTGGTTTTCATTGACATGAAATGTTAGGTAGGTTAGGTTGTTTTACCTCTAAGCGACACTTTTTTTGCACACAATGGGCTAAATGAACAGGTCCCAAGGACTCCAAAGACATAGAAGGGGATCCGCAGAACAGCGATTAGGGGATATAAAAACTTCTCGTTAAGGCCATCCAGCGAGTTTAACTTCCACAAGATATGGCTCTCCTACACACTAGCCTTTCTAAGTCTATCGGTGTCCTCTTTCTGACTGAGGGAGGATGGGGATTTAGTGGAGATAAATCTCAGGATGGGGATTTAGTGGAGATAAATCTCAACGCTATCATAAGTGTAATTATCATAAGTATTAATGTATATTAACCACTGTTTACAGTAGAACTTTTCGCATCAATATTTCATTTTAAAAAAAGCTTAAATGAAAGAACTGCATAAAAAATATGATACTGAAGCAATAAATTGATAATTATCACCACTCTAAAATGCCATACCGAAAGCTTGTAAGAGACTACTCTGAAATTACGTTAAAAAGATGTACATTAAAAATTTTAACCATAGTCGGTCCGCATATAGTAGCATAGTCTCAGGTAAAGTTCTCCTGAGAATCGAAAATGTTCCCCAGGTGGGAAATATTTCTGAAGGCACCCTTGTGTTTGTAATTGGTTAGTTACTATTAATGTGTGTAGTTTCTTTTTCCTGTCATTCGCATAGTTTTATGTTTGCATAAATGAAGCCTGAATTTATATTCTTGTCATAGGTAAGAAGAATATTGTGTCAATTGGTAATTTCTTGGTTATCTTTCTGCTGAGGTCTCGCCTTCCTCACAGACCCTGAATGGTGTATTGTTCTGATAAACTTCTGTCGTAAATATAATACACCATTCAGGCTTCAGAGGCAGTTTTTTTTTTCAGAAAGTCATTAAATATTTGGATTGGCACACCCCATTAAAGTTATACTTGATCCTTTCTTTGGCTTTGTTAATTTCCAATTACCCTGTTAACTAGCAATTACTTTTCATATTATTAGTCTAGCGGCGTCCTGTAAAAATATCATGTAATCAGTAGTGTGCGGTTTTAAAAGCATACGAGAAAAGAATAATCCATCACGTTCTAAGTAAATTTATTATGATAAGATAAATGGACTCAAAAGTTATAGGAAGCTGATCATATTTGTTCAGTACTAAACAGTTAGAATGAAGACTTCTTAGTTGAAAATTTTTTTAAACGGGCGATTCTGATCACAGCCATACCTTATCGAAGATTTGAATCGGACCTCTTCCAAGCTATCTGTAAAAAAATTTTTTCGGGGGGTGGGGAATAAAAGAATTCGAAATGTTATTAGCTGTTAGCCGTCCCGTGGCCGAGTGGTTAGCACGCTTGGCTACTGATCTAAGGGACCTGGGTTCGAACCCCGGATTTAGGCATGGATGTATGTGTCGTTTTTCTGCTGAGGTTCTGCCATCCTCTCAGATCTCCTACTGTGGCATATAAATTGACAGGCTCCTGTCAGACCTCTGTGGCAAGCAGCTGCTTGAGGGGGTATTATTATTATTACTTACTATTGATAAAGTACATTGTCATGCAATGGATAACAAATGGGTTAGAAACGAATTAATATACACAAAAAAATTTGTTTCTTGAATCTTAATTTTCTAAATTTTTCAAATAAAAAATTACCCCTCAAGCAGCTGCTTGCAACAGAGTTGTCTGTGTGTCACACTTGTCAATATAATATGCCATGAAGATCCGTAAAGAAGTCCAGACTTCAGTAGAGAGGTAACACAAGAAAAAAAAGTATCCATTTATTATCTGGGGCTCGAACCCAGATCCTCATGCACCGTAGCTAACCACTGCTCTGGAATTGGGGGCGGGGAGAGATGAAGACCCGATTCTATGGGCTTCCCCTTGACTATGGATGAACGCCGTATTGAAGAAGTTTTTAAATCCATAGATATCTATGTAATCTCCGTTCACGAATAGCTGAATATATGTTTGTCAGAATTTATGTAGGTATATTTTCATGTATTTTTTTTGGTTCTATATTCATTAGCTCAATGCTGATTATTTTAAATTGATTAATAGCCGCTTTTAATGATCAGAGCTATCTGTTGAGTTGTTGACATGGATGGGGTCGACATTGTTTTGGCAGTTAAAAAAAGAAGTTACAAACAAGACTATACAGCAAGGCTTTGGTGATACTAACACCTGAATGATTCGTCACTCGAGCGTCAGATGGTATAACGTCAAGTAACGAATAATCTGGCTTCTCCTGCAGATTTGTTCATAGACCCTATCTGTAAAATGCATTTAAACAATTTGCACTTAAGGCAGTGAATGCGAAAGCATTGTCAAGGAGCGAGCAAAAACTCGTTCTCTATGCAATGCGAAGAGGCCAGTCCACCAAGCATCTGTGTGCAGGAGCAGGTAGCGTTGTATCGACTTGGAGGGGGAATGGCCCTGCCTGCCGCATCCATCGGACGTGCCCAGCCAGTCTGCCTGCCAGGAGGGGCAACAGCCGCGTTTATTGCTCCCATTCAGACGATGGCTGCTGCTGCAGCGTGCTCTTCCCGGAGGGCACACGCTGGCTAGAGATTGATTTTTTTTCTTCTGTTTGTTTTTCATGTTTAATATATCTGCTGTCTCAAGTGCTGGGCTTTTAGGTGCGAAGTTAGGCGGTAAATCTCTCTTGATGTCCTAGGGCCAGGTTTTTAAAAACCTGCTGCCGGTGTTAACCTTTCTTTATTCCATGGTAGCTCGTAATTGTAGAACTATAAAGCACTCGTGTTGCAAAAACTCGTAGCAGACTAAAGATGAGGTGATGCTGCAGGATTTTTTGAGATGCTGACATGTTTATATTAATATTTCCTTCTTCTCTTTACCTTATGAATTCTAATAATTGATTTGAAAGATTATGTGTTTTCCGGTTATCAGTTTTGATCGATTGCTTAAGCTGCAGCTTTGTAATTATCTTCAGTTTAGCGAGAGTTGCATACGTCTATCACTGGAGTTACACTATCAAAAATTGCAGCCAGTTTAGTTTTATACCGTTTGGGTTTTGATTTACACGGTATATACTGTTGAATTTTTTCTATCGTGTTATGAATTAGTCATAGTTTGGCAACATTAATTTAGCCTTAAGTTAGCATTTTTGCTCTGTTTGAATTATTATAATTTGGATTGATATTGATGCCTGTTTCATTGTATATAAATCAAATCTTTTTACTGCTTTTTAAAATATATTGTTTTTATAGATTTTATTAACCAATTTTCGTTTATTTTTGAAATTTTTAAGATTACTTTGGCTAGTTAAAAAATAAAAGTTTTTTTACCCCTTTATTTATAGACATACAACATTTTTTTTGTTTTAATAAATAAAAAATTCCCTTTGGATTGAATAGACACTGAAATATGTTAAGATTTTAATTTTGCGAATTTTTCAATGGTTTTAATTCCCACCATTAGGGGGCCCTAAAATTGGGAAATGCAAAACTTTAAACGAATATTCTAACTGTATTCATACGAGATTACAAATTTTGATGGTAAAATGGGATGGTCAAGAGATTACACTGACAGCCACAATTTGCCTCCTTAGTTTGAAGGGGCGAGATAAAGCAGTTTGGGATAATTTTTTTTGGTTTGAATAAGTACTAACGAAATATTACTTATTTGCATTAACTGAATTTTCACCAGTAGAGGAAGCTAAAATTGTAAAATGACTAGTTTTTTTTATATAGTCAAAAGTTTGCAGAGTCTATTATCGCCATGTTTGTGCTCACAGACTGTAATGGCAAGAGACATAGTTCAATTAAAATTTCTTAAAATATTTCTCCGAAAAAGTTACTAAGGCTACTTTTTTCCCATATGAGAATTAGAAACAAAATAACACTTCTAAACAAACGCATGCTATCAAAGGGCACAAATATGGCGCCTCTCGACTTTTTACCTTTTATTATGTAGGACCTCTAAAAATGCATTCACTTTGAAAATGAGCATTCCGTATTCGCCACTGACAGTATGTTGTTGTTCTAGTTTTAAATATTAATGTGTATTCCTAACGTTTACTGTTACTCTTAGATTCAGTTTTTTTTGATAGACTGTCACCAGACTAGTGACATTTGAGATTAGACTGCCTATTATAAGTTCTGCTGAAGAAGTGGCAAACATATCAAAGATTAACGTATTGTATCTTTTTTGAAATTTAATATATCAACATTTTAATCATAATGCCTGAAAAATAATAGTGGGGGTTCGAAACCAATATGTAGGCAAATAATTAGATATTGAAATCGTACCTCAAATCTGCACACAAATCCACGTCTGCAGTGTGTATGGCAAGCATATCTCTTGTTATATGTTCAGTTCCTTCTCTTATTCTGGCTTACAAATGATTCAGATCTGGAATTTTATCCATGTAAAGCATAATTTTTTACAAAACTCCCCATAAAAACAAGGATGTCATTTCAGAAATTGATGGGCATAGAATTGGACACCCCTGCCAATCCATCTATGGCAAGAAGTGGACATGAACATGTGTAAGGTCACGAATGGTACACATATGAAAATTCACTATGTTCCAAATTATTTGAGGTAGGCTTTCAATTAAAATATTACTTTCTTCAATGTATAGATTATTTTCCTACATATTGATTCTCGAATCCACCCCCCCTCCACACACACACACACACACCACCATCACTTTTCGGGCACCCTATATATTTATCTAAAATTATAAACTGCAAGAAATGAGACAGATAATTAGTTTTCAAGAAAGATAATAAAAATAGTCTAGAGGCTTTACTGTGCTCCTTCCAACAAGATAACGCAAAACCGCACTTCGGAACAAAGAAAAGCTTCTAGAACTGGCATTTGAACTTCCTTAACCAAACATATAGTCCGGACCCAGCTCCCTTCCCTCTACCACCTCTTTCACCCCATGGCTTATTTTCTTCGAGGTAGGCAGTTTCAAACCGTTCAGGAAGTCAAAGACGGATGTCGGGAGTTTTTCACCTCCAATGACCAAGCATAGTATCGAAGAGGAATCGAACAACTTTCCGGCAGATGGCAACTAACTATTGAAAATAATAATTTATATTTCGCTGAGTAAGATTTTTTATTTACATTGTATAATCATTTCGTAAGCAGACGCTAAAACGTACAGCCTTAAGAATCGCCCTAGTAGTAGTTTTATACACGATCAATTGTTTTACCGTGTTAGCAAACGTTAATTAACTGCTAGAGCTTCATTGTTTCTAATCGTGCTTTTTAACTCTGTTAAAGTGATAGCATGTTTCACTGCAATAGAGAGGGAGAATCTTATGTTTACCCATTTAGCGAATTTTTCCCCTAAGGGAATTTTAACTTCTGCTATCCTACAAACCTCCAGAATTTTGTATTATTTATTAGTTCCAGAATACATTCTTAAAAATTTATACCAAAAGTGTAAATTTCTAAAACTATTAACTTTGTTATATATTCGTTAACATTCAAGCTGGTTTTCCACTCGTCAATTTTCATCCTCACCAGCTAAGTAATACTTTCGAATCGAATAGTTTAAGTATGAACGATTGTATTCCAGCGTGAAAACTTCTGCATAATATTGCATGGATTGATTCAATCGATAGAACTTTTTTACTTGATTACATTCTCCTTCTTAATGGATTATTAAAAGTGTCAACTGTTAGTTGCTTGGGCTTTCGTGTTCTGTTGCGACCCAACTCACTAGTAGCATACAAAATCTTTTAAATATTAGACCGACAGTAGCGGGTCACATGTTCTGCTAAATGCGCATGTGCCGCTATGGTTCGGTACCCACTGCTAGTTCCAACCTCCATTCGTGAGATTGCGGATGTAGCTATCTTGTGTCAACTGACCCCTGCAACTAACTGGGTAGTATTGGACAGGAGTTTTTCAGTGTCATACTGGTTGTTCGCTGGCTCATAGTAGAACAATATTCAGTGAGCCTCGCACAGGAAACGAATAAGGGATGGTGTCCGGTTGAATTTGTCGGTATTTGGTCACGTTTCGCTGAACTTGCGACTATTACCTGTGCTCTACATTACCTAGGAGTCAGGTTGTGGCATTTTGCTGAATCCATTGTTCGGAAAATGTTTAAACTTCGCTGATCTTTAATTTTCCTCTTCTTTTTTTAGAGTAATATTAAATGTCTCTAGGGGAAACAGATATCGGACGAGCCGAATACTGTCGTTTGACACAATGATGATACGGAAATAGTTGAGAAGGATAGACAATTTTTCTTTGTTAATGACATATGGGATATCAAATTATGACCGCCCTCCTTTTGGAAGGCCTATAATAATAATGGGAAATTAAAATTGAGTATTGCCGAGATAAGGATTTGAGTGCTAATGATTTGTAGCTTTTTATTTTATTATTTCAGAAAAATGTATTTCGAAATGATGCTGTCTTTGATCGCGAAAATTGCACAAGATGTACATCATCATTATACGTTAAATGCAATATAATTATAGCAAAATAAACTGACAAGAGCTGACAAATGATCATCAATTATTGAATGCAATGTGAAATTTATCATTTGCAGTCTTTTTTGGATGCTGTTTTTGGAATGCATAAAAAATATTAGTAATGACGTAATTTTTGTTAGTATTAATGTTTTTTATTCAGTTGGTATTCGTATAGTTTGAATATTTGAAGTTGAAGTAAAGTCGATTGCTTTAGCCCAAGTTTATAAATATATCGTGGTCTTGATGGAAAATCTCATTGTCAGACTTTTTCTATCGAGGTTTTTTTATATTCATATGTGCGAAAGAATAGTTTATATTGTCAAATACTCGCCCAGTCTAGAAAAATTTAAATAGTTTTCTCATTATTTTAATATTTTTCATAACAGGAATAAGTCTGCAGGTGATTTAATGAGGTTTTGCTTTTTAACGAACATTCAAGCAAGCAGATATTTGAAATTATCAATTAGGAAGGAAATACGTACTAGGAAAAATTGTTATATTTTGAATTTTTAAGTGTTTATTAGTATCTGAATACTAATTGATTTTTTTAAATATATAACAAATATAGGCACAAAAAGATTACAAGCGAACTGATAAATTTTTGCATTGTTTATAATTGATCACAATTATCTATCGTCTGCACTATTCCGTTTGATATAATGATCAATTAGTGAATTTACAGAATATAATGAATACGTAGTAATATTTAGTCACAATTTGTTCGACTCCTGATTCTACCTGCTTTGAGATTTTCTCCGACAACCTCAGTCTGCCTTCAATGAGAAGAGGGGACACCGATAGACTTGCAAGGCCGATGTCCATCATATCAGAAGTTTAGCCGTGACCCTTGAGTAAGAGAACTAGAACCTGTACCACTCAAAGAACATTCTGGATGACCTTTACGGTAAACCATGTCTCCTAAAACCTATCCAGTGAGCCTTCTTTCCTTACCCATCTCTGAGCACTAGGGGTCTTTGTTATCTGGCCATTTAGTCCATTGTTTTGAAAAAAAAAAATGAAACAACCCAACTAGATCCGAATTTGTCAAATGTAAAAAACTGTCATCTGACCGATTCAAAGGAATGGATTCGTAGAAGGAACGCAAGTTTTTTTAAGGTTTTATGTTTTGAATAATATATATATAAAACTTTGAAAATTCCAGGGATGGAGTCGAAAACTTTTAGCAAAAATTCTTACCATCGTGGAGAGTACAGAGGAAAAACTTCTGGTAAAAACTTAAACAGTAGGCAATGTTATCTATAAACTATTTTATCTCCAAAGGACACTTAGTAATATTTTCTCTGTAAGGGTAATATGTTTCCATATCGATTAACATCTTTTCAGAAAACTCTTCAAAAATATTAAGTGTTCAACTTAATAAACATTCTGTAGTTATTACATTATACAGTCTTGAGTCCATAAAAGAAGCGTTGTAAACGACTTGAAAATTTTGTGCTCTGACATTTTTGCGAATATTCTTTAGGAGCCAAATTTATCCATTAATTCCACTGGGTGATTTTGTAGCATAAGCTTACTGCTTTTAATCACTTCGTTAAAACTTTGCCAATGGAAGAGCCATGCGCTTGATATTGCACCCGATTACTTTTTCTTTAAAAATTATCTTTTTAGATTATCTTAACCTTATTACTCCCATTTCATTAATATGTTTGGAGAGAGAATTGCTGATACAGTTTTATGTAAGCTATTAGGCTTCGGCATTCTCACGTGGATAATAAATACGAAGAACGAATATTTGCAGCATACTGCTATCGATTGAAAGAATTGAAGAATGTTGCTTTTTAAGACTTTAACATCGAGTTTATAAATATATCGATGTGATGTACAGTAAATATTGTTTAGTGTGCATGATATTTAAGTGCAATTATATTTTAACAACCATAAATGTAGTCAAATTCTATGTTTCATGGTGCTTTGGTGAGATTCTGATACATGATGTAGACTGAATATCATAGACCTACTGGTGGGGAGTTCATAGATCTTTACTGCATGATTCTGGAAGAAAATCGTAAATACAATCATAATTTAATATTAAATTACAGTTTTTCTGTAACATTCAGAATAAAAATATTCTTATATATACAGTATATGTAAGAAGGCAAGTGTGAAAAAAAATAAATACGCCTCTCGAACTCTGAATCTTCTAGTGATGCACCAGTTGCTCTTCCAACCAACATGCCTTCTTATCAATTATGGCTATAACTTGAGCGAGTTCTATTTCTTAACAGATTAGTGGTAACCAAAGTGATGAAAAGGTTATAACATCCTAAACTTCGTTGCTGGTGCGTCAGAATAACCTAAATTATATAATATTTCATACATGGTTATTTCAGCTTTAGTTCGCCTTCGATATAAATATCCCAACACTTAAACTACCTTCTCACCATCTTAACCTTACTTACGCAGATATGAATCGCCACCGCCTTAGTTCAACTATTAGAGCAACTGGCGCATAACCAGGAGGTCCCCGAGTTCGAGTACAGGAGGCGGGCCTTTTTATTAATTGTTAGATATATAATGACACATTTTTAAATATATTATTTTTAGATATATAATTATATATTATGCATATATATAAGGTCAGGATTCTTAAACTTAGTGTTCTCCTGCACAAGGAGCTACGACTGAGCCTCCCATCCGATGTACCGCTGTTCTTCTTAGCCCAAAGATGTCCCCATTTTCACCGAGGCACAGTTGGGACTCAAACCTATGGTGACTGTGCCAACGCTAATACAGTGGGCGTTTGTATCATATCTCTAAAAATTATGCAAAATTTATTATTTTTATTTTTCTTATTTAAATAAAAACTATTATAAATTAAAATAGGCAAAATCAATTTTCTGTTATTTTTAATAATTTTTATCGCTGTTCAAAAAAAAAAAAGACCATGAATTGTTTTCCCTTGGGCCTCGCAGTACACCTAGTCTGTTTAGTGTATATAACCTTTATTTATAGATAATCACAATTTTTATAATTAAATTTAACACTATTCCCCTGAGAAAATTTTCTAAAAATCCAATCCAACATTTTGTGAATAAAGAAAACTAATTTTCTCGGTTTCTAACAGCTAACGAGACTGTCATGCGCCATTCAACGCCGTTTTACGACAAAATTTCGCGAACTACCGTCGAAAGATATCTTCTAGAGTGGATGTCGCTTCACTGCATCATGCATGCCAAATGAGATAGGTTTTAAAAGGCAGTTCGTTTTACCTCGTGCTATCAAAGGGTTTAAAACGAATCATCAGAGTATACGGAAGTGCTGGCTTAATTCTGTACGGGAATGAGTGAATTTAGCACGCCGCGATAGGTTTTACGAGCTGCATCCGAGGCAAAAGCACACTTTTAATTAAAGACTGAGAACTGCTTTCTCTCTAGCAACTCTTCGAAATGAATTTTCGCCTTTCTCAGGAATGGTCTTTCTTGCATTTTGTTCTAAAGCTGCGTTAATAGGAACGGTTTGACGATGTGCTTTACTGCTGTGGTTTCTTAGCTTAAGATATTCACAATAGTTATTTTATATCGTCCGTGTACTTTTAGATCTGTGTCAGCATTCCAAGAGCATAATACGTTTTTAACAATTTCATTTTATTCACCTTTCCAAGCATGTGGCCAGAAAATATTTTCAAGGAATAAAATAACCCTCAAGCAGCTGCTTGCCACAGCGGTCTGACAGGAGTCTGTCAGTTTATATGCCATAGTAGGAGATCTGAGAGGATGGCAGGACCTCAGCAGAAAAACGACACACACATCCATGCCTTATCCGGGGCTCGAACCCAGTTCCCGTAGATCAGTAGCCAAGCACGCTAACCACTCGGCCAAGGAATGGTGTGCAGTTAAATTTAGGGAGAAACGCAAAATATGATGGTAAAAAAATTTAGGATAATTACACTTCTTTATTTACTGCAAGTGTATGGTCATGTAAAATCGATTAATAAAACGGGCTAAAAGCAAGTAAATATATACAAATTTCGTTTTTTAAAACTTAATCTAATTTTTTTACTTCGTTTTTATTACAGTGAGGCTGTGTCGTCCCTCCGACTACGAGACTACTGTCATGCCCAACTTCTACTGGAGTGTGGAGGGATTGGCTCAGTCGATAGCGCGCTAGGCTCGTAACAGATTTTCTCCGCTAACGCACAATCTGCCCTCGATGAGAAAGGAAACACCGATGGTCATGGAAATGCGCAATACTTCGGACTGGATCCGTATGCATACGAACCATACCTTGTGCACATTTAAAAACGATGAAACGTATACTATTCCCCTGCACACTAATAATAGATGGCCTTGATTAGTCATGTGTTTCCTCCTCCTTCCCCTAAATTCTAAGATAATAGAAACGTTTCGAAGATTAAGATTTATAGACGAACTTTTTCGTACTTATTTTTTTAAGTCATTATTTTATTATATGTAATTAAATACTTTAAATAAATAAATAAATAAAACAAATACCCCCTCAAGCAGCTGCTTGCCACAGAGGTCTGACAGGAGCCTGTCAGTTTATATGCCATAGTAGAAGGTCTGAGAGGATGGCAGGACCTCAGCAGAAAAACGGCGCACACATCCATGCCTTACCCGGGGCTCGAACCCAGGTCCCTTAGATCAGTAGCCAAGCGCGCTAACAAGCCGTAAATAAAAGATACAGCACCACTAACGTATTCTTTCAATGACTAGGCCTTGATGGAAAGCTTCTGAACAGTGGGTCTCGTTTTGCTCTCCTACCCAACTCTGAGCTCTTGGGGGGGGGGGGGGGGGTCCTTTGAGCTGACTGTTTAAACCATGTGTGCAAAACGTGCCGCTCAGGGGTAAAACATCCTAACCCTGACATGATCTGACATTAACTAATTACTACAATGATCGAACATGCTTTATTTTTGCCAAATAGATCCCGTACGTGCGTGTCATATTTCGAAGAAAGTTTCTCTGATAAATTATATAACACAATGATTCATATCGTTTCTTAGATCTGCTACGCATGTTGATTCAGTGCAAACGTATAAGTTGAGGCTTTTTTTTGTGGTTTATACGTAAGGAGTTCAAATGTCCCAAATCAGAATTAAGATATGGTGAGATACTTTAAAAATAATAACTTTATGCGTTTCGCTACTGATTTGTTGCGATCTGTTTATTTTACTCGGCTTCTTATCTTGAATTCTTTAAAATTATTGCCTTCAAATTTTGCAGTTTTAGAAGTTATTGCTAACATGCATTTTATGTCATGTTAAAGTTTTAATTATCTTTTTCTTTCTGAATTAGCAGTTTACTTTCTGCGGTAAACTTATTTTCTTACCTTTATCTCCAGTTTGTGAAAGCAAAATATCGTTTGGGTTTTAAGCCTCGCTTTTTTATTACAGTGGGATTTACAAGAATGGCATTTCAAGTTATAACTACGAGTATGACGTTTCCAGAACACCGGTACCTGCCACAGGCGAAAGAGAGGTTGTGTTGTGACTGATTAGGGTTGTGCTTAGCTGTTAGTGGAGCATGTGCAATGAATGATAGCTAACAGGCAGAGATGAAAATATCAACCACCTGCCGAACAGATAACGATTGTGTGTTTTCTGAAGCTTTCCAACAGACGTATATCATTCTTGAATGTTCCAACGTCTTTCTCTTCTATCTTTTGTGTACATAGTAACTTCCTAGTTCACCTATTGAACGGTAGTTGTAACAAGTATGCTGCTTGACACTCCTATGGTATCGGTTTTGTTAGAAGGTTAGTTTGAGGGTATAACACGACTTTCGAGTTCTCATTTCTAAACCAAGCAGCTTGATATTGATGTTATACTAGTTAAAGAATAGGGTATTTTTAAATCTTTGCTGAAAAATTATTTTGATTTCTTTCATAGCACTAGCAAAGTTCGTTTAAAGATAATTAATTTAATTCTCGAATATTAGCACTGAAGGAAAAATAACCTTTAATAGTTCACCAATCAGAATTCTGATTTTTAATAACTGTAGTAGTTACTCCTTGTTAACTGTAATAATTCGAATATCGATTGTATTTAATAAGTAAATAATCTACCATATGAATTATTTGCAAACTTTATTCAGGATCTTATTATTTTGCTTAAATTATCTGTATCCATTAGCATTATGAGAGAGAAGTACCAGCCAGAGGACTTTGAAAGAGAAGAGGACTCTTTTCATAATCATGGATGCAATTTTAGCGACAAGGCCTACCCCCAGATCCCTCCTTATTTTTCTGAAGTCATTGATTTACTATCAGAAAGCTATGGAATTAATACTAAGGAGGCTGCTATTTCTTGTAAGGAAAATTAGGCTTAAAATTATAATTATCAAAAATGCGCCCTCCGGGTTACGGAAATTATTAAACATGATCATAGAGTTCATGATATAGACAATAAATTCTACCTTCCGGAAATTTAGACTAAATATTTAATAAACTAAAAGCAAAACAGGAATTCAGCCAAATCTAACTTTTGTTAAGAAATTCAAATCTCATATACCTAGAACCGATGAAGATGCGGATTAATAGGATCAGGTTGATGTAGTACCAGTAAATTATGAACCTCTCACTGTAACATTTGGACACCATCTGTCACTCAAAATGTCTGGTGAATAAAGTTTAAATTACTCAAGTTTTTACTTTTATGTACGTATATTATTCCTTTTGTGTTTCAAAAAAGTGTTTTTATTTTAACTGTAGAACGATAAAATTCCCACTGGAACGCAGCTCCACATGTAACATGGGAGACGATGGAAAAATAGGTTCGCATTACGGAATTTCACGATACGGAAACATTTTCAAAAACAAATCTCTTCCTTGACCAGACAGCATTCTGTATAAAAAAGACCCCTTCAAGCAGCTGCTTACCGCAGAGGTCTGACAGGAGCCCATCAGTTTATATGCCATAGCAGAAGGGCTGTGAGGAAGGCGGGGCCTCGGAAGAAAAGCAATACAAACATCCATGCCATACTCGCGGCTCGAACCCAGGTCCTTTTGATCAGTAGCCAAGCACGCCAGCCACTCGGCCACGGGATAAATTTATTGACTTTGACGAAATCTGTGTAATATTTAGGCCTGTTTTATATCCCTTTAACAATCCGAAGGAGTATAAATTTAAGATCAGTCAGACCGTATTACAAATGGCATGTTTAGTAATATTGGTTATTGGCTCGCTTCACTCGCCAATGAAAATTCCCTTTTGATGCTCATTCGCAGTCTTTTGCTTAGTGAGGCCTAGAATAAGTTTTATCTCTAGGAAGATTATTTCAATTGAATTTATAAATTCATATTCAATTGGTTCAATACTCGTAGTATTCGAATACTATCTTAGATACTGATTTGATTGCTATGTAGTCAGTATCCAACATTATTTATATTCAATAAGTTATCAACATACCGGTATTCAGCTAGTTAACAATAGTGCTTATATTCAAGTAGTTGTGAACATTATTTGTATTCAAATTATTCGATTCTATTTGCATACTGAAATTGTCTGCAATGCAAAATATGACTTGAAATGATGTTAAATTATGAAGAGTCCTGCATTAATTTTATTCTGTGATGAACACTTAAATTTGCTAAGCCGTTCGGTGATTGTACAACATTCTTGGATGAAACTTCATTTTACAAGTTGTGGGTTACGGATCAAATGCAGTCTTTAAACGTATAAAACTGCTTTTAAAAACACCCTGGTGAATTCCCTTTTAACCCTTTTAAATTCTGCCCTTGGTGTCATTCTGTGAACATTATTCGAACAAATAAACTTCCCTATCGCCACTTATTTTTCTAAAATAAGTTTCTGAATTAAACGATATTAATACCCAAAATTGTGCACCAGTTTTTCCCCGAGCCATTCAGTTACTCACCCTTTGTGTCTCTTTACTGAATATAAACTACTGAATAACCCTATGCACTTCTCAATCCCAACGAACCCCAGGCCGAGACCAATCCGGCCACCCGTTGCGAGCGACAGCTGGGCTGTGGGGGAGGACTAACCGTCACCTGGGCCGGGGGCATCGACACGCACGCCACATAGCAACTGGGGCATGACACGTGACTCACTCCCCCACGTCGGTTCAGAGGCTGTGGCTTTCCTCTTTGCCTCCTCTGGGCGACCTGTCCTTTGGTAACGGTAGCGATGTTCTGCTACTGCCGACGTCGTCTGGATTAGAAAATTCTCTCAAGGATGGGAAAGTGCAGAAATTGTTTCATATCTACGATTTATCATCGTCTTTCTTACAGCAAAGTTTTCTTTTTTTTCTGAAATGGCAACTTCATTACTTACTGGAGTAAGCCTTAACTTTTTGTGTAGATTCCACAGGAGGCCATCAAAAGTGATGCCACAGGAATGTCAGGCAGCAGTTTCCCCTTTGACAATTTATACTGATAGATTCGAGGCAAATAACTTCCTGGGGAAAACTCCTTTGTTCTGATTTTTCCTCTTGAATTTCACACTAAAAAACAAACAACCGAGAAGTGAATTTTTTTATTACAGCTATATTAAAATACAGCACTTTCGGCATTATGCTAGATGTGGCCTTTACAGCTAGGACCGATTTGAGGTGTTACATAAAGGCAGATGCCTGGCTAGGAAAGCAGAATCGTGGATAAATGCGACGTTTTGGGTTAGATCAGCAGAATTCAACAAAGGACAATATAAAGAACCACGCTTTAATCGAAATACCGTATTTTTATTTTACCTTTAGAAATATTTACTGTTACATTTATATGGAAATTGCCTGCATAAATGAAATATTAAAATATTCCTAGTTTTATTAATTTGTTTTAACCTCCTCAGGGTGAATATATATATATGACCGATATTATACACGTCATGAAAAAACAGCTTAAAGTAATTCTTCATTGAATATGCTGACAGGAAACTGCCAGTTTAAAACAGTGAAGAGGTTAAATTATTATATTATAAATAGCATAATTTTAAACTTCGTCTTAGAAATTTTTAAACATGAACTTAACTGCGTTACCGACCTTTTTCGTGATTGATACTGTCAAATATGTATTAATTTTCTCGAGTAAAATAATTTTTACTCTTGAAAATGTCTATTTCTCCCACTAAATCAAATCTCTTTTTTTCTCATCTTCCCCACCACTTTTCAAGGGGGCGGGGATGGCTCAGTCGGTAGCGCCATGCTAGTAATCTGCAGTTCTCAGGCTCGAGTCTCAGCTGGGTCAACGTTGAGATTTCTCTCTTCAAAACTCCCCACACTGCCCATGGTCAGTAGGGGATATCAATGAGCTTGAAAAGGCCTCCGTCTGTCAGATGTGATGTTAAGCCATGCCCCTCGTGTGCGGGAGAGCCATACCCTATGCACGTTAAAGAACACACTAGATGGCCTTGACGGTAGGCTACCACCTGTCTCCTAACAGCTGTTCAAGTGGGTTCCCTCCCCCCTTCTCTGAGCCTTCAGGGTCCTTGTGACCTGACCATTTAGCCCATTGTTGTTCAAAAAAAAAAGTGCCGCTCAGAAGTAACCCAACAAACGACTTCTCGTAGCAGTACTTTTGCTACTTAATACTGCTTTTCGTTATTGTTCGCGTAATTAACTTTTATATTTCACCAGTAATGCTTTTCTTTTTTTTTCATATATGTTTGAAACTAAGCAGCTTTTCAATTACGTAGAATTAAAGAAATACTTAATAGCTTCTAGAAATGCGAATTAATATGTTTTGGAGTTAATTCATATAGCTTTGTCCTAAATAGCAATACAACAGAAATAATTCTTAATCTTCCATAATCATTTTAAGATCTTCTTTGGTGAAATATTACTATAAACAGATGAAAATCTACTTTAAAAGCAAGTGAAAATTTTATTTTGTGGTTTCCTGCGAAATAATTAATTTTTAAATTGTTTTTCAGAAGTCTGTCAGATATTTTTTTCATTTCATGGAATTCATACGGTAAAATAAAAGAACTCTCTGTTTAATCTGGTACAAATTAGATAGGCGTGAAAAAAGTTTTAGAAAACGTGAGTGAGATTTCAAATTTCTGATCTCATCAAAACTGGTAAATTCAAACAAACGTGAAATGAATGGCAATAGATTTCTTTTTAATATTAATCGTAAAAAAAATTCGTTGACATTTTTGAAACTTTCAATGATTCAGAAGATGTTAGGTCACCATAAGAGAGACAAAAAGAGTTGGTTTCCCCCTTGTCAGCTGTTAATGCTATTACATGTTTTTTAGCCTATTTAGATAACCTCTAAGAAGAGGCTGAAGAGCTGGGACTATTTTTATTTTCATGCAGTACCCTAAAATCGTAGGACCTACTTTAAGTGGCTGCTGACATCTTTTGTTGTCATGTTGTGCGTCGTGCAGCAAAATAAAACAACCTAGTATGTCGTTTAGTGCAGACGACATGACGTTTGAGGACGTGGCTGCTGCCGAGAGGGCTTTGACCTTTATCTCGTGTTCGTTGACCCGCCTCAAAGGATGTGAACTATTAGATCACGACTGGCGGCCGGTCGGTGGATCGGGTGAGTCGAGAGCAGTCAAAAGAAATTGTTGGCGAGTATGGATGGAACCAATGGGTTTAGAGCTGTCGAAGCACGCGACGAGCGACCACCAGAGATGCTGTCACAGCGTCGTTTTATAAACTCCCTCCCCCCTTGCCCCCCTTTTCCCATTCCAGAAAGGTGACTGTCCCCGATCTGTTTACGCAAGACGATGTAAATAGCTACTAATGTTGTTTTCCGGCAAGTCAATGGCTGATGGAATAATGATGCCAAAAAATATTAAATGTTGAGTGTTTCACAACATTGAATTAATCGTTTCTAAAACTGCTTTTGCATGCAGAAAAGGTCAATGAGCCGTGAGTCTTAAATGGACTTGCGTTTTTGTATATTATATATTATAATACACAAATATATATATATTGTTAAATTTCGGTTTACAAATTCTTTCAAGATTGTTGAATATTCAAGACGTTGTATAAAACTAAGACGTGAGAGTATGTTTAATACAAAAGTTAAATATTTTTGATATACAAATACATAATTGTTGTTTTTACATTGAAATCTCTTTACCATTTAGGGGTGTTTCTGCCATTATTCTTTCTTGGGATCTTTAATTCCAAGCTCGCAATTTTGCAGATCACAAGGTTCAATCCCAGCGTTAAGATTTTCACCTCTTGCTTGTACTTATATTTATCACAAGGAATTATTTTCCTTGCTTCATTTTCTATGATAGTTACTTTAATTATTATTTTTTCTGACCTTGGTATTACTTGCCAGAGAACTATCTTACTTATCTTTTGGATCAGTGCCTCCTGTATACAAGGATATCTATTTTAAGATATTGATATTTTTTTTAAATAATAATCGGTGACTAGATGTAGTCCTAAAGATATTTAAATATATTGAGGAATCCATTTACCACTACTTGAAAACCTAAATTGTTGGAGAGTGTTGAGACTTCCTGTTATCTTTCGACATAACTTTAATAATTCGTGTCGAATTTTGAAATATGTTATGAAGATTATCTGTTTATATAGCCATATAAAGAGCTATATTTCTTTCTATCTATTTCAGGGGTAGGATTTCGTAACAACATATAACTAGCCAGTATTACGCAGTCTGTGATTAAGGCCAGGTATCATGGCGGTATCTCGTGTGCCGTCACCACCCCCACCGACAGAAGTCACTATGCCAGTGGCTGAAAGCTGGTGTTATACCCAAGTAAGTTTTGTTTATGTTTTTAAATTTCTTAGTGATTATGTTTAAATACTTATTTGTTCATCAGAATATATGAGTAATTTATAAGAGTGTATTTTAACGAGCTCTGTGCTGGATCTAGCGGAGAGGTGGTGTCATCCACTCTCACAGCGGGGGGGAAAAAGCATTTATATTATACAGTTCGGAAAAATATTTAAAAAAGAATTAAGTTTAATTTTGTCATTAATTTCGCTTAATTAAATTAATATGGCCGAGTGGTTAGCGCGCTTGGCTACTGATCTACGGGACCTGGGTTCGAGCCCCGGGTAAGGTATGGCTGTTTGTGTCGTTTTTCTGCTGAGGTCCTGCCATCCTCTCAGACCTTCTACTGTGGCATATAAACTGACAGGCTCCTGTCAGACCTCTGTGGCAAGCAGCTGCTTGAGGGGGTATTTATTATTTTTATTTAAACCTAATACTAGATTAAACGGGAATGGAGAGAGAAAGTTATTGCACTATTTGGCCAGAATGTCTGAAAAATAAAATAATTCTGAAGTTGTTGACTATCTAGTTCTTTGCAGTTCAATGCAGTCACTTCTCCCCCCCCCCCTTTTTTTTTTTGCCTTTAAATACGAGCCTGAATGCCCTTGATGTTTGCAAATTGCTTTTAATAATCTGATATGCACCCTTCAACTATTTCTGATGTCTTAATATCTATAAATACTGTAGATATATAAACATATTAGGCTCACCTTAAAATATTTAAGTCGTCACTCTTTAAGGTATAAGGGCAGTGGCTTTCCATAAATGCTGCTGATATTCAGTTTCAAACTTTTTCTTATTTTGCTGACAAGTTGTTCTTTATTTTTCCTTTTTTAAAACAACGAAGAAACAATACTACTTCATGTCAGAGACTGAAAATTCAACAGCAGACTGTGGTATGTGTTTTAACGCAACACATCAATGTAATCTGACATCTACCTTCCGATGATGTGCCATGTTCCCAACAAAATCTTAATTTTTCTCTCGGCATCACAGTGAAAAAAAGGTTTTGTTGAATTTGAACCTTTAACAACATGAGCAATTTATTTCAGTATCATCTAAATGTTTTTGTTGCGAAAAAAAAGTTGCAAATAGTTTGTATTACTCATCTCGGATATGCACCAAATCACAAATATTTTCATTGAACGTATTTTTCTGTTAGATGTAGATTGCTAAAATATTGTTTCTTAAAGTAAAACGTTTTATTAACAACTTTGCAGAATGTCTTATTTTTTTTAATTCATAGTTGAATCATAAGAATGTTAAAAAGCTCCGAAAAAATAATTAAATTCATTTGGAAAAGTAAAAGAGTTGCTTTAACACACTGTAATTAGGAGAAAAACATTACATATATAATAATTATCCCGAATGAAAATACGTAACTAAAAATTGCCGTTTACCTCGATGATCAGTTGATGCATCAATGTTACAAATATTTGAAAAATTGAAATATTCAAAATGAATATTCGTTATAATGTATAACTGTTCTCAGCACCTAAAATGTGCCCATGGAGTATATAAAAATCAATTCCCAACATCTGTTTAAATAGGTACTAGTCTTAGGATATTGATACGAATTCAAACAGATGAAAACTTAGCGTGAGTTCAAAAATAAAAATGTAACAATAAATCTAAAATAATGTAATTTAATACAAAAGTATGGATAAAAACATGTACATAAACTAACGATGCCAATGTTTATCTTATGTGTTAACAATTTTTATCTAGCAAGAATCATATATGTGAATACTTGCAATATCTTGTGAATAACGGTACAATTCCTAAATAACTAAATAACTATACACAAAATGACTTCCTTCTTAGGATTTAGCCCTCAAGCGCTCCAAAATTGCGGCTCAGTGTACTGGTTTCCCAAAACCAATTCTTTTCGGACATTGATCACCACGCACAAGACGACGAATGCTTCGTTTCCTTTACCAGCTTACCAACACGATCCACACCAATAAACTAAATTAGCTTCCGCGCACTCACCATATAAAATGCTTCTTCACTTTTTACACCCATCACGTACGTACTGAAACTAATTACATACACGTACGTACTCCAACATTACAATTCTATCTTTTCTATTTTTCAGATCGGTTCTGTATTCCAATTCGTTGCTTAAAATAATTCTCACGCAGAAGCATACACGAGCGTTCATGTCACGTTTATCATAAATTCACTGTAGCACGTTCATCTGTCGTAACAATATCATAAGATAGTTAATTATTATGAAAGATTACAATTAGGCATATTTCGTATATTGTATTAGCTTGCAGGCACTTTGAAACACAAGAAGATAGTTCATCTGGAGAACCACACTTTTATGGCAAAATCCCAGACAAAACGAACGAAACAAATTAAAGCATAGAAATTTTTTGGGAAAAAAATTATCAAAAATATTGTTTTTAATAAGTTCAGAAATGTTTTTCGCAGGTAGCGTTTTCACTGTGTTTCAAAAAGGTAAATTTGATTAAGCCATAAATTACTGAAGCTATGTGAAATGCTGTGTCAATTAATTCTGAACAATGCTTCCACCAGTGATGGTGATTGACAAAGTTCCTGCATATACACGAGAATAACTTTCAATTGCTTGAAATCTTCACCGAAATACTAGGCTGCGACAGCAAATACTTTCTGCATGCTGATGTTCTCTTGGTTATCAGTTCTAGAGACTCAGCTGTAAACCTGTGCAAACATTGGTCAGCAATGATAATCATGTTTACCGAGTTGATCTAAAGCAAGACACGTAGTAGAAATATCAGTTGGACCTTTAATTTCTATTTGTATAATTAGAGGTTTCGGATATTGTACTGGCTTCTTCAGCATTGATGTGGCCTTTTTACAGCCATATTTCAACTATGATATAAGGCTGTAATAAGAATATTATATTTTAATGCGAATAATAAGTTTTTATATAGGGGTATATATATATTGAGGCTTAATATAACTGGATCGAAATTTCGTTTCTATTGCGTGCAAAACAATTTAGTTGCCTATGCCAAAAATTAACTTTTCTGTCGCCGCTTTAGGTTAGTAATGTTTGCTTGCAATAATAAAAGCTTTTATTTTGCTGCGGATTCATGCAAAAAATTTTCATTTCTTAATGTAATCTGTGATATTTGTTACGATTAAGAAAGTAAATTTCTCTTTACACTCCACTTGATGCAGAGATTTGAATTTGCCATAATTGAATAGACCTGTGAAGAAGGCGACAGAACTTCCTTTATTCGAACCTGGGTTTCATCAGTAGTGAAAAACACATCGCGCAAACACTGACTTCCAATAATTATCTTGTAATAATCACTAATCAGTATAAATGATTGCATGTTCATATTTTTAGGCCTAATTCATTGAACTACTTTAGTACGTCCCAATGTGGTGAAAAGAAGTAAACTTTATACGATAAAGTTTGAAAAGAAAAGTAACTTGTACTTGCACTTTGAACTTAGTAGGAAAAAAAAAATGTTTCCATATAGAAATAAATTAAATATTCTAGTCACAACTAGGGAAGCTGGTTGAATATTTTTGTTTGCGCAATTTAAAAACACATTGTTTGCTTTGCCAAAATATTTAGGAAAATCCTGGAAATATTAGACTTTGGGTTGTTTTACCTCTGAACGACACTTTTTTGCACACCATGGACTAAATGGCCAGGTCACAAGGACCCCGAAGGTTCAGAGAAGGATAGGCGAGTGGACCTCCTGGAACAGCTGTTGGAAGACAGATGGTAGCCTCCCGTCAAGGACATTCAGCGTGTTCTTTAATGTGCACAGGGTATGGCTCTCCCGCACACAGGGTCACGGCTTAACGTCTCATCCGACGGACGGCGGTCTTTCCAAGCCCATCGGTATCCCTTACTAACCGTTGGCAGAGCGGGGAGTTTTGCTGAGATAAGTCTCAATGCTGACCCAGCTGGGACTCGAACATGGGAACTGCAGATTACGAGCCTGGCACGCAACCGACTGAGCCACCCCCGCCCCTAAAATATTAGACAAAAAACATTCCGTGCATGACAAAGCGAATTACTTGCAAATATAGAGACGTGAAAAATGTTATTAGATAACATAAGACTCAAGGAAAGTAAATATTAAATCGTAAAACTTTGAAATATAGTGTTCGGATTTCTGAACATTACTTCACATATTTTTTTTATAGCAGAGGCTTCCTACGGTTAAAGTTCGCCGCAATTACTACTTCCTTATGAACTGGTTTTGAAGGAGGAGGTGAAAAGTAGGAAACATTTTTTTCGATGAATTGCCTCATTCCCGGAAGAAGCTTAAAAAATACAGGATGTGGGGCGGGTGTCAGATCTGGAATCGAAAATGGTAACACTTAACGCCGAGGCAGGTGGACAGGAGCCCCACGTTATCTTTAGCTGTTGGGGTCCTAATTGTTGTTCCGAATTTCTCTGCAACAGCGGTTGCTGACCTCTTCTTACCTGCTGATTTTATTTACCGTATGGTTGCAGACGAAGACACCGTGTCCGTTTCCTTCTTCGTTGTTTTACCGAAAAGTGTGTCAGAGGCCCCTATTGTAATAAAACTCTATTGTCGTTTATAAATAGACATAATGCTTCCCAACGTGCTATACATTTTTTGCACAATATTTTTTGCCTGTCCAATGACAAGCTGACTTTCGCATTTAGATCAGTGAAGAACACGCTCCCAAGCAGACCATTGCGCATTAAGGTTTAATCGTAATGCAATTGGAGCTAACTGCAACTACTTCTGATAATCGCCCTATTTATAATCCTACGAAACAAAATTGTACAGAATTCGAGACTGAAAAAAAAAGAGTCAAATGAAGAAAGTATGTTTTTTGTGTGATTTTAACCACCATCAGTGCTGTGCTTTGTGACTTCGTTCCATTATACAAAAGACATTTTCTGCCCATTAAAAACAATAGATTATTTTCAGTTTTTTTTAATACTCTGCATAGGACAGAGAAACAAAAAAAGCTACTCTTAAGACTACCTACGTTACAAGGACACACCTGCTGAATAAAACAGTGTTTAAGAATGCTTCAATACAGGGGCGTAACACCATGGTTTTCAGTGGTTCAGCTAAACCAGAGCTCCAAATTTTTTTTCTTAGAAACGTGTTATTAAGCTTCAGTAGTTGTAAGAAATGTTGCGGAAAGTAAAGCTCGAAAAATCTTTATCAAATGGCATGAGCATATTTATAACTGTGTAACGTAATAGATGATACAGATGTGGTACCCAGTGATTTTTATGTTTACACTCTACAGTTAAATTAATGAAACGATAAAAAAAGGGTATTTCATTAAAAAGAAAAACTCAAGTTTTTTCTAAAATATAATTTTAAGGGGGAGGGGCGGTATTCTCGCACCAGGGCAACCAGCGTCACCTTGCTACGCCACTGCTCTAATAGCTATTAAACTGCTAATTAAAGAAAAAGTTAACAGTAGGTTTTACAGCCTTTTATATTTATATATATATATACTAATTTTGGACTACTACTTTGCTTTTCAAACAGCGGTATATAGGGTTTAACAGACCTAAACTTTCCCTAATAAACTCGGATTTAACTAACTAGCAAAGTACTGAGGGTGTTTATGCCAACACGGCAATTTGAATTCATTTAACTTCCGATTAGAAATTCCATTTGTTAACCACAAGTCCTACCCAAAAACACTACAGTGCGTATACTGCCGAGTCTTCGATCAACTGCTGTTATAAACATCGTTATTTATTGATAATTGACATGAATAGGTGTTTTTATCGTAGAATTGCAAAAGCTGAAAATTCTCCGAATAAATCGCAGAGGTGGGGAAATTCCGAAAAGTCTTTTCGTCCAGCAGTTTTTATCACAAGCCAAGGGCATATACGAACAATGGAAGAAGAGCAAAATAATTTTCCTGCTTTTTATGTGCATTGAAAAGAGCACGCAGCGAAATTAATGATATTTCATCCAATGGGGAAAGTTTATGATCTTTTCCCTGGAAATATTTTGCGGTTGTAAATTTTCCTAGCTAAGAAATTAAAAATCCATTTGCCATTGACGAGTGAACAGTTAACCGAAAATATATTGATGCTAGCAGAACAGTTACAGAAATTCATACAAAAGTTATCTCCAGAAATTGTCATACTGTGGATGAAGAATTTTTCCACATTGAATTCATCGCTTTTGCTGAGGCTCAAGAAGGTAAATCAGATATTTAAAAGTTGCCTTAAATTACTTTTAGACGATAGAGTACTGAAAGTAATTCGATTATGCACATGTTTTCCACGTGATCGAGAGGCGAGGATGACGCAGTCGGTAGCGCGCCAGACTCGTAATCTGCAGTTTCAAGCCCCCCCCCCCCCCCTTCCCCGGACAGCGTTGAGATTTATCTCCGCAAAATTCTCCGCCCTGCCCTCGGTCAGTAGGGAACACCGATGGGCTTGGAAAGTCCGTCGGAGGGGAGAAATTGTGCCGTGTGCGGGAGAGCCATACCTTTTGCACGTTAAAAGAACACACTGGATGACCTTGACGGGAGGCTAACATCTCCCAACAGCTGTCCAGTGGGTCCCCTCCCCCAACCTCCTCTGAGCCCTCGTCGTCCTTGTGATCTGTCCATTTAGCCCATTGTGTGCAAAAACGTGCCGCTCAGAAGTAAAACAACCCATCCACGTGATCGATTGCCTATGATGTTTGACTGCAACACAGAGATGCCGAGTATTGTGATAATTGATTGTATCGTATCTCTGCTGAGTTTGCCTTTTCTTTGTATGTGTTTGGTGATTTATATTGATACGACCCTTTCGCATTATGACAAGGTGTGATCTGAGAACAGATTTTAATTTTCCATCATAATGTTTTTGAAGGATATGTTTATGAATCGTCGTCGTAATGTTTACGAAGACATTAGTTTGCAAAATCCACTTCGTATTGTTACAGAATGCAATGAAGCATATGTTTAACTCAGGTTACAAGTGAAATCGTCGCAAAGCATTGTAAAAAAAGATACCTGTAAAGAATATGACCTACCGTCGTCTTATTTTTCTGTAGGATTTCAGTCATTCATCTTTAAATTTCGTTGTCGATTGCTACTCCAGAGATCTGGTAGAGCATTTTTAAACTTAGTAATATTATTAGCATTGAATTTTAATAATGAGTACAACACTTGTAAGTGTTCTATATTTACATGTTTGCTTTGTAATCAACATAACCTATTTCAGTAAACACCATCTGTAAGCTTTTGAACCAAGTGTTTTTTTAACTGTTTCTGAATGGCTTGGGTTGCTTCAGTTCGGTACTGCGCCAGGCTCGTAATATGAAATTCCCAGGTTCGAATCCCAGTTGTCTGCATTGAAAGTTATTTCCACTAACCCAAACCCTTCCCTCAATTCGAAAGGGGAAACAGTCTAACGTGGAAAGTCCGCCCTCTGTCGAATGGGACATTAATAGGGCCCCATGTGCATGCTAAAGAACACACTTGATAGCCGGGAGGCTATCATCTGACTCCTAACAGTTGTCCTAACACGTTTGAGCCCTTGTGACATGGACATTAACCTATTGTATGCTCAGAGGTAAAATATTCTAACCATTGCTGTTTCTGAGAAGTCTGATAATAATTTCAGCAACATTCGAATCTGAATTCCCCTATATATATGTATTAAAAATATGTGTTATTAAGGATTCTGCCTCGTACTAACCTTAATAATTGCAATTTTGCCTCCCCGAATGACGACGTTGCATCTTTTCGAATGAGTTTAGAGAGCTGCTATGGACGCGGTTACGTGCAACTTCCACGTATCGATTGTGCAATCAGTCACTGAGTTCATATTCACTTCAAAGGAAGATAGGGCGCCGATTTACCTATTCAACAAGATTACCGATGCCCTATCTTCCTTGGCCGGGGGTGGCTCAGTCGGTAGCGCGCCAGGCTCGTAATCTGTAGTTCCCAGGTTCGAGTCCCAGCTGGGTCAGCGTTGCGATTTATCTCCGTAAACTTTCCCGCCCTGCCCACGGTCAGTAGGGGACACTGATGGGCTTGGAAAGGCCGCCGTCCTCGGATGGGACGTTATGCCGTGACCCCGTGTGCGGGAGAGCCATACCATACATGTGCACGTTAAAGAACATGCTGGATGGCCTGGACGGGAGGCTGCCATCTGTCTCCCAACAGCTGTTCCAGTGGGTCCCCTCCCCCAACCTTCTCTGAGCCTTCGGGGTCCATGTGACCTGGCCGTTTAGCTCATGGTGTGCAAAAAAGTGCCGCTCAGGGTAAAACAACACAACCCTATCTTCTTTTGAAGTGAATACGAAATCAGTGACTGATTGCACCATCGATATGCTTTAGTTTAATTTTCTACTTGTATGCTGCCAGCTGCCAGGCTGACAGCATACAAGTGATGTGGTCTGTTTTGTTCGAAGCTTGTTCTTGTAGTGCTCTCCAGAGGTTGGCAGGCGGTGGCCGTTGGGTCTTTCACCTCTCCTCCGCCTAAAGGGTCACGGAGTGTACATTATCTGAGCTTGGCACGTGCTGCTTCAGCATCCCCGTGTGACGTGGCCGCCGCGTGCCTGTTTTTTTACACAGCTTAAGGGACGAACCGGTTACCGGAAACAATGGTTGTTGAGCGTGCTCATCCCCCTTTGTCCCCACCAATATCTCCCTCCCTCTCTATGCCTTTCGTTCCCTGCTGTCGTCATAACTTCCTTTGAGTGCGACCTAGTTTTTTTTTCATCAACCTGAAACAGAACTGAGAGGTCAACCTCAGCTTCGCACTAATGGAAGACTGCCAGATTCTTTGTGGTCATGTGGTCAGCTCAAACGCAGCAGTTGCAGAGTTGCCACTGATTCAGTTGTGCTAATGTTCAGCATCCCTTAGCAAATTTATGTTATTTTTTTGTTCCAGTATTTCTTGATGGACATTTAACAACAATAACGGACTTAACTCGACGGCCTGGGACAGAACCGGTTTAATTGTTCTTTTTAGTGATAACTTCCGAAAAATTGCATAAAGTATAACTCTTTAACTAAACTAATTTGCTCTTTCGTTTGAAGACTGATAACACTACTTCTGGTGCTTTTAATTATCACCCAAAATAATATTATTTGTAGGACAGGCGAAACTCTCAGGTTCGCGACTAGGTAGGTTAGATTATCCGATCTCCTTATAAAATATTTCATACACTGTGTTGCATAAACTATAGACTTATACTCGAAGATATCTAGTATTATTTCTAACTGATTATTCATAACATTTGAATTCAGTCTGCTAGCTTTTATGGTAACTTTTTTCGACTTCATTGTATGCTAATTAAATAATTCCTATTAGAACTTATGATTACGGAAAGATGTAAAAAAGGATAATTTGTGAAACATTTTTCATATGTAGTAGTAAATTGAAAGCTGACCGCCCAATTGATGGCAAGGAAATGCAGCTTCATAAATCACTATTTTCTAATGGGAATGATATTTATTACTGTACAGAACAACGTTCCAGTAAATTCCGTTCCGTTTTAATTCCGATAGTCGTACCTATTTGTTTTGCCTATGCACCGATCCTGGTAATCCCTACGAATAATGGTCTTTCATTTCGAAGAGGTGGGAAATCGAAAACTTTGCCAGTTCTTTGCAAGCCCGATTTGAAAATCTAGCATCACTGATTTCTTTCGGGATATGCTGCGGTCACTATAACAGTTTATACAGGTAGGAAATTCGGTTGACATGGGGTATTTAATCCAGTGTTAGTATGCGACTATAGTATATGCCGAAATTTGCGACTCTATTATGCCCATTAATTTTAGGAAGTTTTTTAATGAATTGAAAAGCATTAAATTGCTTTTTTCTGTATAGTGTTTCTCATGTGGAAGCTTAAATTTTTTTATTCTTAATAAAGGTTTTTGATTTATATAATTTTTTAGGGCAACGAAGTAATTTATTTGGGTCTAAATAACAGTGATAATATGGTAAAAAAAGATTTTCAGATTAGCCAAATTGATTCGAAACTGAAAGGGGTCAATAATATATAACCAAAGCATGGCACTGCAATTATGACGAAATAGGCGATATTCGAAATCACAACCTCACACACAAAACGGAAAAAATATGCATTTAAGTGTTTTTTTTTTCTTCAAATACTCGTAGTTTTAATGGATTTTTACAACTGGCAGGCTCCTGTCAGACTTCTGTAGCAAGCAGCTGCTTGAGAGGGTTCTTTATTTTTACAGAAAGGATAAGCTAACAAAACTTGCTTCTTTTGTTTAGTCCTCGGAACATCTGAAATGAGGTCTGACTATGGCGCCCATCAGAACCGCCACTAGCTCTTTTTGCGGCCAAGGCAAGAATAGAAAATTGCGCCCCCCAATATAATTTCAGTCTTTTTCTGCGCCCCTTTATCTCGTGCACCCGAGGTTCGTGCCTCGCTCGCCGTTGTTATGGCCATGGCACCTGTTGTTCACAACTTTAAAATCTAATGGGATTCTTTTGTTTTAATTTACTCAAATATACTTTGTAAAGCTAACACAAGAGTTGTCAGCTTTTTTGGACAGCGAGCTACAGTTCGGGAGGGGGATTTATGCGAAATGGCAAAAATGCAAATCAATGTTACCATATTTTTCTATATCGTCAAGTTTTGTCTTTCTCCCATTGGATGCAAAGGTATTGGACAAAGATGATGAAATGCCATCATTGATTAGAAAGAGTAATTACTATTGTTTAAAGAAACAAATTTTGAGCTTAAAGACACTAAACAAAAATATTCCTGTATGAAATGAAATTTCTCATTTACAAGATAGAACCCATGTAAAATCCATTAGAGAAATTTCTTTTTTTAAGTTAGTGTTTCGGTGTCGGATTTCCTTTGTCCTGTTAGAATTGTTAGTGTTATCATCAAATTTACGCTTTGGTTGAGAAATGCACAATGTTCTCGCAAAAATTATTTAATGCTATTTATTTTTAAAAATTTCCACGAATTCTTGTGGCGTTTTTAGATCATTTTTCCAAGTAACAATAGACTCCTGTTTTTGCGATGATATCGCACAGATTCCAGTATGGTAAATGGTCAGTGAATTTTAGAACCCGCACTTTACCAACAACATTAGCCTAGATATATAATCTCACATCTTTCTTAAATAGCCAAAGAAATCATTGCGATATATGATCGCCATCTTTTGTGAAACAATAAGCATCACGTTTCCCCAGTGCTAATGTGCTAAAAAGAAAGGACTACTCTTTATCCGCAAGAGTCAGGGCAACGAAATGAAGGGAGGAATCAGTGAGGGAAGTCAGTAACCCTTTGAGACTGCTGAGGATAAGTGATTAAAGAAATAGTTCAGGTTATCTGAAAGCAATAATGGGCCGTTGCCCTCATTTTCGTTGAATAATCCCCCCCCCCCCCCTCCAACCCTCTTCCACCGGTGTCAAGCTAGGCCAGTAGCCTCCGCCCAGAGATAATGGAGTGCCAGGTTACAGATGGCCGATGGTGGGTGGACGCTGAGCAGCTGGCTTCAGACATGTTGGGAGGAGGGAGAGATGTCAGCGACTTATTGGCAACAACAGTTTTTTCTCTGCACTATAAATCACTCCTTTTCGCTTCAGATCTTCCCATTTAGTTGTTCCTCATCTATTAATATTTATCACTTAGATATTTGTTTAATATTCAAAGAGTTGATATTAAAACCTAAATAATAAGTATTGTATCAAACAATGTTACTACGTACATTTGATGGATGGGAATTATGTTCAATCAAGTTCCACTTCAGCTGTTGAACTATATGTATTTTGTCTCTGGAGTTTGCGCCATGAGCTTACACCCATATCTCACGTCCTGGATGAAAATTTGTGTCTTTGCCTTCTCTAACTACATAATTTCGACAAGCAAATTCAAGGGGCCCCAGAACAAGGGACGGCTTTGGGCAGGCGGTATGGATGGAGGCCAGCAGCAAAAGAGGTCTATTGTTCATCAGCATCTAACTTTTTCTTCAGCTAATGCGACTTGACTTTCCCCATATATTATTGGATTCGCTCGTGACGCCATCTATTTAACTGAGAAGCATCGATTCGAATCCCACTCTCGGCGAAACTAAAAATTTTCAACTATTTCGTGACCCTACATATCCGTTAAAAACGTGCATATGCTTAGAGCTCGTTTCTGCCAACTTGAGTTGTTGAAACGAAACCGATAAACCGGTTTAGACTGATTTTTCTTATTTCAGTTGAAAGTTTTTGTACATTATGCAGAAACGAATTTTTTTTTTCAGCCTCTGTCAATTTATTATGTATCGCTATGTAAAAATGTTTCAGTTTAACGAATACCATTCTAACGAAAAAATGTTTATCACTGTACCTAATATATAAAAAGAAAATCACAACTACATATTTCGATCTTTACTTAGATTTTTTTTACGAGTGGTTAGCACGCTGGGCTACTGATCTAAGGGACCTGGGTTCGATGGCTTCAGACGGTAAGAACAGAACTCACGGTTAAGGCATGGATGTAGTAATGTTTTTCTGCTGAGGTCCCGCCATCCTCTCAGACCTACTGTGGTGTATAAACTGGCAGGCTCCTTTCAGACCTCTGTGGCAAGCAGCTGCTTGAGGGGGTATTTTTTTTAAAATAAAGCGGCAATGATTTAAACAGATTTAAAGACTGTGAAATGTCTTAAACGAATTTCAAGTTCTTTCTGATAAGTTTCAATCTACGCGTTATGTTTTATCGATCGTTAAATTCAAATTATATTTGTTCGCTGTTATTGTTTTAGTTAATAGTTTCATTATTAGTATCCAATACGTGCGAAATTTTTGCCGTTTCGTAATGATACAGAAAGATGTTCCGGACAATGTGTTTGAGAGTTGTCGCATAGTTCAAAAATTCACGAGAAATGCTTTGTTGGAACAGACAGTTAATAAATTTTATCGACTTTTAAGAAGTAAACTCTGATACAAGGTAAATTTCTTTCATTGTGATTATTTTGTAGTAACACTATAACACTTTTGTATTTCACAGTAACGAAATTTCAGTATAACGAATATATTTTGGTCACCTGTAGTACTGACTTCGCAGTACTGACATTTCACTGTACATAATTACCATTTCGGTTGTATTTATTTGTAGTATATATATATTTTTTTCCATGATTTTGCTGTCTTTTAAAACAATTATTTAAATCCAAAATAAAGGGACAAAAGTCGTTTTTTCCCCATACAGTTTTATCTCTTGGAAGTTTGATTTTCAGCAGATCATAAAGAAGTTTTATACGATTCGTGAATATACTGTAAAATACTCAAAATTTCTCAGTTGATGGATGGGAATTATGTTCAGTCAAGTTCCACTTCAGCTGTTGAACTATATGTATTTTGTCTCTGGAGTTTGCGCCATGAGCTTACACCCATATCTCACGTCCTGGATGAAAATTTGTGTCTTTGCCTTCTCTAACTACATAATCTCGACAAGCAAACTCAAGGGGCCCCAGAACAAGGGACGGCTGTGGGCAGGCGGTATGGATGGAGGCCAGCAGCAAAAGAGGTCCTCAAGGCTGAGAGTCATGTCCTTGGCCAGCCACGGGGCTTCGCACGTCACACACAACAGGAGGGAGCCCCACCACCTGGCCTCCTGGTGAGTGGTGTGTATGTAGCCCTTCTGAACTGGTCGGGATGATATTGGTGTCAGGGTTGGGTCATGCCAAATTGTTGTTCACTCACACCAACACTCTTCTGTCCAGTGTCTTTCTCTTTCGAAGAACGGACTGAAAGGAGGAATGTGCCCGGATAGTCTGTGATTTTACTTATGGTTTTCTTTGGAAATCGTATCTCCCTGTGACCGAGTAGTTAATGAGTTTGGCTACAAATCAAAGGGGCCTGGGTTCGAGCCACGGATAAGGCACAGATGTTTCCTTTCGTGTATTGTCTAGCTGGGTCTCGCCTTCCTTATAACAGTTCTTTATAGCGTATTATACTTACAGACGCTTGTCAGATTTCTGTAGCAAGCACTTGCTTGAGGAGTAATTTTTTAAAATTTTAATTACTAGTATATTAAATGCAAAATTCTGATTAAAATCTATTTTGGACGTCGATATTATTTTCGTTTTACAACACTGTATTTATGCTCTCCTTGCGACAGAATATACAAGTGATAACCAATGACACAGAAGCTTATCGAAGGCAGATTTAACTGTGTTTAAGGCATTGTAATAGGGTGAGTTTATGCACTAGGGCAGTTGCATGTAGCTGTTAGAATTGTGCATTTGAGACTGGTGAAAAAACGTAGAATAATCAAGAGAAAAAAATTCATCCGGCCGTCTCCGAAGTCAATGAATTGTCACCAAAAGGTTTTTTCATTACCTTTAAAAAAGTATCGTAGACAAGGGATTTTTAGATCGTGAGCTGGAGGAAATATTTTTGCGTATTTCAACGAATTTTCCTTGATATTCGATATCCTTAAAAAACAAAGTTTGGGCCGTGAAAACTTAAACATACCTGGTTTACTGAAAGTACAATTTTCAAATCTTGCATTAAAATGTGATTTGTGTGATCATTTAGATAATTGCGTCAATTATAGAATTATTGCAAACGGGTTTTAACGTCAGAATGTAAAGGAAAAATTTCTCCTATGGCCAACCACTCTTAATAAAATAATAATAAATTAATCCTCAAGCAGCTGCTTGCAACAAAGGTCTGACAGGAGTCTGTCAGTATAATACGCCAAAGATCTGTGATGTAATACGCCATAAAAATTGATTGTGAAGGTGCCGCGAGACCTTAACAGCTAAACAGTACCCAGAATTTAAACCCAGGAGTCATTTTATTCGTTTACTTCCATAAACCAAGGCCGAGACAATGGAGTATCCAAGTCTTCTCTGCTTCGTAGCCCACCACATTAATCTCTCGGCCAGTAGGACTAAACAGAAGGTAAACTGCACTAAATAAGGCAATTGAATAGTAACTCTGAATGTTTCGTGTACAATTTAACGACTCTCGGTTTTTTTTTAATATTTCGCTTAGTTGTATTGCCTTAATCCTAAGAAACACTCTTATTTTCCTATGCTGTCTCTGCGGCTTGAAGCGTGCCGAAAACCGGAAAATGTTCCGATAGTTTAACTTCGTTCGTAAGTGTTTCTCTCTAATGGAACAGAAACATGAACTTTGACCTGTCAGAAATGCTGCAACGACTCCTTACATCCGGTAGGCACCCGAGTCAATTGTTTCTCTTGTAGCCTTGCTCGGTGCACCTCGTGTCTGCGTCCCATTGAAACTCCTTCCCCACCGCCTTTGCGGAGCACTGCTAGCCTTGGCCCACAAACCCACTTTTCATACCCTCCCCCTCTGTTTTTCCCTGCCTCCTTTGATATCGGCGACTTCGACCTCCGCGGATCGGACACGTAGTTGATGCTTGTTCATCTCGTAACCGCTCCCGGATAGCTTTGGTAGTTTGTCGAGCTACAGCCTAGAGCTGGAGATGAGAGGCCTGGGGGAGGGAGTTAACGGGGAAGACGTTGAAGGCTTCTCTTTACCTGATCTCGTTTTTTTCTATAGGATACGCAGTTCAAGCTCTGCCACTGGTCAAGGACAAATGCCTTTTCCTCAATGTTTTGTGTATGTATTTGCACCGCACTAGTTTCTATGGAGTTGACCTTCACAGTTTCGTTTCAAATTGGTGCTGTAACTAAAAATGTCTGTAATATTATGACAGAAGTCTTCGTAATACTGATCAATTTCATAGGCATTAACAGCTAGATCAATACGCTGTGAAATCTGGTGTCCTTAACATTATTCATATAACATTATAAAGTTTCTTATATGCAAGTGTGGTTTAAATCGTTTTTCTAAAGATCTGAGGGGCGGGGTGACTCAGTCGGTAGCGCCTCTCAATGCTGCCCTTCTTGGACCAGCGTCGAGATTTTGCTCCGCAAAATTCTCCGCCCTGCCCTCGGTCAATAGGGGACACTGCTGGGCTTGGAAAAGTCACCGTCCAACGGATGGGACGTAAAGCTGTGGCCCCGAGTGCAGAGAACCATAACCTGTGCACGTTAAAGAACACACTGGATGGCCTTGACGGGAGACACTTGCATCTGTTTCCCAACAGCTGCCCAGTGGGTCCCTTCCCCCCCCCCCCAACCTTCTCTGGGCCCTTGTTACTTGAACATATAGTTCATTATGTGCAAAAAAGTTCCGCTCAGAGGTAAAACAACCCATCTCTAATCGACGCCTAACTGTTTCATTCAACTTTGTAAGACTTAAAATTGACTTAATACCGACATAAATTTATGGGCAAAATTACGGTATTTGAATCGAAGTGGAACCTTTTTCGTTATTCTTAGAAATCGGGGTATTGCTTAGACTTTACATTTTTTTTGTATTTCGACTTCTGTACATTCGCACAACCGACATGGGCGGCTGGAGCAAAACACTGGATAAAATAGTAATTTAGAAATGTTTTTTTTTGTAAACAGCTGTATTTATTTATATAACAGACTTCCGGTTGTATTTAATTGCAGCTAAGTGATCACTAGAGGTACTTCGTGACTTCAAATTAGCACAATGGCTTAAAAGCAACTAGTTCTAGGAAAACCTTTTTTTAGTGTAGGAAAACCAAAAAAAGTGCCCTTTGATGAATATGGTGTTTTTTTTTTCTTTGTATGAAGAGTGACTGAATAATGTAAAGGTTCAGGCATTCTTCATGCAAACTTTTTTCTCTGCCATGTTAATTTTACTATAGGAATCTCCTCTATTTGCGATCGCTCTTATTACCTTGAGACCTGTCTTGTAGGAGGGCATCACTTTTCACCCTCCCTCCCTCCCTCCCTCGATCCACCCCCAGTGAAGATCAACTGCGGGTGGTCTCAGCCCTCCGCTTCTCCCCCCTATTCAGCTTCCCTTCTTCGCTACCATTGCTTTAGCTCTGGGAAAGATACTCGTGGGGGTCACCTCACAGCTGGTATAGCCATTCGCGTCTCTGTCGGCATATAATAGCTTAGAGGGGGAAAGAAGTCGTAATAAAGGAGGTGAGGCTTGTGTCAGCATTTAGCCGCCTTTACCTGCAGGCTCTACGAGATAGTTTTTTTTAACTTCGGCTTTTCTTAACGCCGTTTTCGGAACGAGGATGGACTTCGATTTAGTCACTTTTTTCCTTTGATGGTGCGTTTGTAGTATGAATACCAAAATAAAAATTTTCCTTATTGGGTTCGACGTAAGTTGTAAAAGCAAAGGGCTAAAAGCATTAGATCTACATTCTCAGAATATTGGAGCAATTCAGAAGATTAATCGGTTAAATTTAATTTAAATGACGAAATTTTGTATTGTATTACACTGAAATGGTTCGCACTGTGGAAATAGTGACATCTGATTTACATAACATTTTCCGATGCAACTGTTATCATTAACTCAGTAGTGGAAGAAATGTAAAGAACAAATATTATTGCCATTTGAAACTTGAATGCTGAAGTTAGGTTACAGAATATTTCGCTGATAATTGATCAGTTCAAAATTTGCAGGATGAGACATTGTAGCACCCTATTGCTGCATTGAGAAAACTTGGCATTTGTATTATTTTTTGTGAATAAGAACTAGTTAAAAAAATGTTCAGCCATAGTAATTTAATATAAACGACGAAATTTGGTATTTTAACTATTTAAATTTTTTTTGTTTTACTAATAACTGGAAGAATAACTTATCGACGAATATGAATGCACGCTTTCAAGTCTGTCATTTTCAGACTTTTGCATTCTACGGTGAAAATTCGATTCGTAAAATGCAAATAGTAATTAATATTCATTAGTTACTAATATATATATATATTTTTCATTTATCTCTTCAAATAGTTATTTTAAGAGATAATATACTCCCAAGGGGTATGAGATACATTGTTGCTGTAAATGTAAACCGTTGAGTATCATACACTACTAACCATATTTCAAGTATAAATAGATCATTTAGAATAATTTCAAAATTTTGTGTTTTTTTTTAACATTTAGTGCCCTCTAACAGTGGAAATTAAAGTTATTGAAAGATTCAATAAAATGCGAATCCTAATATTTCATAAAAAACAGGGGCGGGGGTGGCTCAGTCGGTAGCGCGCCAGGCTCGTAATCTGTAGTTCCCAGGTTCGAGTCCCAGCTGGGACAGTGTTGAGATTTATCTCCGCAAAATTCCCCGCCCTGCCCACGGTTAGTAGGTAGGGGACACCGATGGGCTTGGAAAGGCCGCGGTCCGTCGGATGGGACGTTAAGCCGTGGCCCTGTGTGCGGGAGAGACACTCTGTGCACGTTAAAGAACACGCTGGATGGCCTTGACGGGAGGCTACCATCTGTCTCCCAACAGCTGTTCCAGTGGGTCCCCTCCCCCAACCTTCTCTGAGCCTTCGGGGTCCATGTGACCTGGCCATTTAGCCCATGGTGTGCAAAAAAGTGCCGCTCAGAGGTAAAACAACCCAACCCATAAAAAATAGAAAACCCAAATATCTACAAACAGTTGCATGACAAAATGAAAACAATAGCTTTTTATTTTTGAAAATGAGTTAAAAATGCAGAATTTAGGGGTTTTAAATTGTTTCTAGTGATCAAGACCATTTTACAAAAACAAAATATTTATCTGAGTGATCTTAATGCATAATTACTAAACTTACAAATATAGTTACATAATTGATTTTCTTCATGTATTTTTTAGGAAGGGGGGGGTGGCAAAAAAGTCACTATTTCAAGATAGAAATATATGGATTGAGGTGTTAATGTAATGAGTGCAGTTGCAAATACAGCAATCATGCATACATCATACCATAAGTATAGGTGCCTGAAAATGAAATGAAAAGAAACTTATTATATTCACTGAAAGTTTACTTTTATTGAGTTTTTGTGATATGGTTGTCTATTATTTTTTTGTAAGGTTTATTGAGCAAATGTGATCAGAGTGTCAAGTGTAACTTTTGTTTTCAATACCTCCCCCTGGAATGAAATCATATTATTGCTATGAAATAAACAAATAAATAAATACCCCCTCAAGCAGCTGCTTGCCACAGAGGTCTGACAGGAGCCTGTCAGTTTATATGCCACAGTAGATCTGAGAGGATGGCAAGACCTCAGCAGAAAAACGACACATACATCCATGCCTTACCCGGGGCTCAAACCCAGGTCCCTTAGATCAGTAGCCAAGTGCGCTAACCACTCGGCCATGGGGGAATAAAAATTAAATTAGAAATACATTTCACCCAGAGTTAGGCAGGGAGATACGTTCTTGGAAAATAAGTTATGTAACTAATAGGTATGAAATTTGGCAGATGGGGCAATGACTGGGACAAGATTCATCTATTCTGTAAATGCAAAACTAATTAATAGTATATACAAATTGGTCATCTGATAAAGGTTCTTTAGACTCCTCCTCCTTTTAGATGCTGGCAGTCTTTGAAGAGGCAATGTTAGGCTTCAAGAAGGAGGAGATGCATTTCTGGTCAGCTTCTTTTGGAGTTCCTGGTAACACAGAAGGAGCTGTTCAAATAATCTTTTAAAGTTCAGACTCCTTTCCATGATGAGGTCAAGAATAATCGATTTCTTCACTCATGCTTTGAGCCTTGGACAGGAACTCCTGATTAGCTTTAGTGTGATGGCAAGCTCTGTCTCTTCCTCATTGTCGCAGCCCAAGCTCTTTGTTGATGGGGCCTTATTGGTTGTTTTAACAGTTTGTAATATTTTCTCACATTTGTTTTCAAATGTTTACATAGTTAATTCATTTAAACTGTACTAGCAGGCAAATGATTCCTTCTCTTAACTTATCCAGGAAATTTATGGACTGGTGTTATAAACTTTAACATTCTCTTTGGCAGAATGTCACAAACTTTCATTGATATCACTATTACACTTTTTTAGGGGTTAAATTAACCGAAAGTAGTAGAAACTCTCTGAGGAGATGAAAGATGATGCTAAAGTAAGGAAGCTGGAAACTGAATGACTTTAATTTTCCTGTGAAACACACTGCACATTTAATCCTGAAACCTGTATAAATATGAAGTAGATACCACTTAAATTGAAACATTGGTCTTATATAAAACTCAGGTTTTGTATAAATACCTGAATCAACATAACTTAAAGCCATATAACTTGAGATCCAACTGTATAAGCAAAAGTATTGCTGATACAAAAGATCATTTCAACCAGATACTGGCTGTATGACCCCAATACTAATCCTTAAGCTCAAAATCTTTCAAGTTCTAAATGAGATGTTTTTTTTTGCCTTGCATGGCATTAAATCTCATTGTTCTTGACAATAAATTAATGACGTGTTTTGTAATATTTTGGTATTTTTTTTAAATATGTTAATAGCTAAATTATTAGTGATAAAAATACTATTTTTAGTTTTCTCAGTGTTTATTTACAATTTTTATTGTTTTTAAAATGTTCTATTTTTAGGTCAAATTTTGGTTTTATTAACAAGATTCATTTATTTCAGGTGAAAGTTATAAAGTTTTCCTATATGTGGACAATAAACAATTTTAGCTTTTGTCGTGAAGAAATGGGAGAAGTTTTAAAGAGCTCCACTTTTTCGGCTGGCGCCAATGACAAATTAAAATGGTAAATATTTTAAATTATTGCAAAATGTAATTAAAATAAAGCTGTTAACAATGGATTAATTTTAAAATTCCTATTTAACAATTTATGGAATTTCGATACCTTAAACTTTTCCAAAACAAAGGAACAATATGTGCATTTTATTTATCTGTGCTAATTCTTGGTATATTTAAAACCATTATAGACACTGCATGACATTGAAATTACCCCACCCAAAAGGAGTGAGGGGATAGGGGTGAAATGTAGCACACACATAGCAATGCATATTAATATACCATGATTTAATTTGCAGCCACTTACAGCGATTAGAAGATGAGATAATGCAGCACAATGTGACTTCCTCAGTAGGTGGTTGCACCGCTATGAACGGCAATGCAGGCAGCAATATGGCATGGAATCATACAGTCAATGGATCCATATCCATTGACTGTATGATTAGGAATTGCACACCAAGCAGCTTTGACTTGCTCCCATAATTCATCGAGATTCTGTGCCAGCTGGTGAGAGGATTGCACATGTCATCCAATGGGGTCCCACAGATTTTCTATTGGGGATAAATCTAGAGATCATGCTGGCCATGGCAATACTTTAACATGTTGCAAACATTGTCTGGAGACCCTGGCAGTGTGTACGTGGGTATTGTTGTGCTAGAAAATGGGCTGCTACATGCCTCCCAGGAACGGTAACGAAACAGGCTGCAGAACTGTGCTAATGTATCATGCAGCTGTCAGTTTTCCGTGATGCAGACAAGAGGTTACCTGCTGTCATATCCAATAGCCCCCATACCATTATGTCTGGCTGACGGGCAATGTGCTAGTCATGAACAAAAACGATCCGTCCTCTCACCAGGTTGTTGCCATAAACAGACCCATCGATCATCAGCACCCAGACAGAAATGGTATTCATCACTAAACACATCAGTGTTCCATTCGTGACCCAAGGTCACATGACTTCAGCACAAAGCCAGACAAGCACTGCAATGGTTTTCAATCAAAGACAGTCAACGTAATAGTTGCATAGAGCGCAGGTGTGCCTCATGCAACCTTTGGTTTATCATTCGAGTTGTTGTAGGATGTCCATGGTTGCTGACACAGCCCATTAAATATCGTCTGCAGTGCTCTATGGTGACAAATGTGCCTATCAAGCCATTCAAGATGTCTGTCAGACGGCACCACTTCCTCTGCAACACTCACTAGAACCTTCATTTTGCCACTGTTGCCAATAGCATCCAACATTCATGCATCCCGATGAACACGGGCAGCGACACGACATGTAATCCATTCAGCTTCATATAGGCCTATAATTCTTCCTCTCTCAAAAGCATCCAAATGGCGATAAACTTGCCAATGGCATGTACTAGGCATTTTTGGCCTTCGCTGAACAATTTCCAAACAGAATCACCTAATCTCAACCGTTTGCAGGACTTCCACCTGCATAAGCACAATACCATCCCTGTTCCTTCTTGCACCTTCTATCTCTTGAGCCACACATTGGCTCTGGATTATCATCATTTTCATATCCCAACTGCACACACACACACCCTTCTATTTGCATGTTTGTACAACATATCCTTCTGGGTGGGACACTTTCAATGTCGAGCAGTGTATATGGACTGAATTATTATTTCCATATATATATATAGTGGTTTTAAATAGTGTACTATATATATAATTTATCATATTTCAAAAATTATATATTTTATAATTTCACCATTTGTTTATTGCTAACTGCAAATGATTTAATTTAAAGGCATATAGTGTAGACTAGGAGTTGACAAACTTTCAAAGTATTGTGCCATTTTTTATCTTCAGAATATTTTCAGAATTTCAACATATATATGAATGCACACACACACACACACAGGACTTAGTCCTAAGGACTAGGAAGACACTAATCGGGCAGGAGCATCCAGCCAATTACAGCTTTAAAAAGTCACATAATCCACCTACATCACAATATGTAGTATTAAATATATAATTTTTTGCATAAATCGTAAAGAATGATGCTTATAGCTCTTATAGCATCTGACCTCACATCCAAGAGGATTCTTTTTAACAATATTTTTGATCTAAACATTTCATTAAAATTTTAAATAGTTTTATCATTATTCTGATATTAAGTATAAGTTTTTATTAGTATTAGGAGTAATAAAGAGCAGTATGTTGCTTCCCCCTAAAATAAGCTTGTGTAATTGATATAAAAGTTCAGTCTCTCTTTTACCACTTATATCATTTGTGAAAAAAATATCCTACACTGCTAATCAAATGTTAAGCATAGATATGTAAAAATGCACGTATCCAAATATATTTGGGCAATTAAAGGAAAGTATGCAAAGGAGGGGGGGGGGGGTAATATCAATATATAGTCAGAAGGGGATGTGGCCACCCTCTAGTAGTAATCCAGTTCTGGCACCAATTCATGCCTCAATAAGATAATCCAGAGAATGGGATGCAATAAATACCACTCAGCAATAAGAGCAGTCCTTGAGTGTTTGGGGGAGAGGTTGAAGGGCAGCATTACATCTCCTCAGGGCATCCATAAATGTTCTATTCAGTTGAGATCTGGAGAGAATGCAGGTCTCTCTGTTGAATGGATACTTTCACAAAGATATTGGTTAAGACCAGTCTTGCTCTGTGTGAACAGACATTATTGTCACATAGGAAGAAATCATTACATATACTGCACCAGCTAGGGATCGAGGATCTTCTCCCAAAATCTCAGAGAATTCACAGAACTTCCATCAAACACGTGGAGGTTAATATGTCCACCTACTGAAACACTGGCCCATACAGTCAGACTTCCACCACCAAATGCATGTTATGGGGGCATCCCAGGTTCCATATTCTCTCTCCAGATCAGTATACATTTGTTGTTCAATTATAGAGAAAATCTACTCATCAGTGAATAGACATTATTTCATTGTTTTGGAGTCCAGGTTACATAATCATGACACCATTTCAAGTGGGTGTATCTGGGTTGTTTTACCTCTGAGTGCACTTTTTCACACACAATGGGCTAAATGGCCAGGTCACAAGGACCCAAAAGGCTCATAGAGGGCATATATGGATATTAAAGGGACACATACTGGGTGGAATAGTCTGGCCTTGTGAAGCCTACTGATTGTAGTTGAGACAGATATCTGCCTTCCTGTGACTGCATGGAGATGATTCTATTGTTCTCCTGTCTTGTCAGGACAAAAATCATGACAGTAATCAATAAATAATCATCATAAGGAGTTGTAACTATATAAGATGTTCTTGAAGAGGTCTTCTGATAACTGAAAATGCTGCCATAACCTTGAGATAAATGTTGGATACCAAAGAATATGACACCACTATGATTGATTGATCAGCTTCTAACTTTCTCAACAGCTCTCCATCATTGCAAGTTATCCGAACTTTTTTTTTTGAGGCACCTGGATCATAGAGAATTAAAATCATTGAATAAAGCAATCAGCAATTCCAAGCTGACAGTGTAGCATTTCAGTTTGAAATGATCAAGCATCTACAAAAATGCTCCTTTTATAGGATTATATGTTTTACATATTTGTGATATCATACAGGAATTACATGTTTATTTTTACAGACTACATATTAAATTGTGGAGGTCGATTAGGGATAGAGTAAATATTTTTAATCTTTATTTTGTATTCACATTTTGGTGATCCATGCCTAACTTTTGACAAGCAGTGTATTACGTTAGTGATATTCTTTAGCTTATATTCACTAGTGTCTAAAATTGAAGTGTACCTCAGTAATTTCAATAGGAAGCTATATTCAACGTTGTAAATTTCTAGGAAATTAGGACAGAAGATAAAGATATCAGTTAAATCGAGTATTCAAAGAGTTGTGGAAACAAACATTTATGGCATACACTGAAAAAAAAATTTAAATGTGGAAAAAAATGAGAAATGTAGTTTTGCTCCTATTTTTTATTGAAAAATAAAAACAACTACTATATACCTTTGTATTTCTTTCTCAAATAAGGATGACTCCAAGTAGTAATAATCAATCAGTTGAAAATGTCTAAATTCTGTGGGGTGGGGGTGGCTCAGTCGGTAGCGCGCCAGGCTCGTAATCTGTAGTTCCCAGGTTCGAGTCCCAGCTGGGTCAGCATTGAGATTTATCTCCGCAAAATTCCCCGCCCTGCCCATGGTCAGTATGGGACACCAATGGGCTTGGTAAAGGCCGCCATCCGTCAGATGGTGCGGGAGAGCCATACCCTGTGCACGTTAAAGAACACGCTGGATGGCCTTGACGGGAGGCTACCATCTGTCTCCCAACAGCTGTTCCAGTGGGTCCCCTCCCCCAACCTTCTCTGAGCCTTCGGGGTCCATGTGACCTGGCCATTTAGCCCATGGTGTGCAAAAAAGTGCCGCTCAGAGGTAAAACAACCCAACCCTAAATTCTGTATCACGGGATTTGGAAATTGTAATTTTATAAATTAAGTGATTAAAGCACCAACATGAATAATTAAGCATTTTATTCCACAATGGCAATGATCATTTCATGATCCTTATTTATAATTTCATATTTGACTATTTACAGAATTGATTTTTGATATTCTTATTGTTTTACTAAAATGCATAGATTGCATTCAATAATGCCAACAAAGCCACAAATAGACTACATAAAAAAAGTTGTCAACAGTTAGAAAATTGGTTTTGCATAGCTTTTAATATTATTTAAATCGCATCCATAACTATTGTTTTCATTTTAAACTCTAAAATAATAAATGGGTGGTAGATAAATTTGTGAAGCAAAGACTTATACATTTTGTGTGTATAAAATGTTTATTTTGATAAAAGTAAGTTTAGAAACATCATTGCAGCATATTTGAAATCAACATATTTTTGTTGTCTTTAGGTGTTTACGGGTTAATCCTAAAGGTCTGGATGAGGAAAGCAAGGATTATCTATCCCTTTATCTCTTACTAGTCTCCTGTAACAAAAGTGAAGTCAGGGCAAAATTTAAATTTTCTATTCTTAATGCCAAAAGAGAAGAAACCAAAGCCATGGGTAATTGCTTTTTAGTTTTTTTTTTAGTTCTTTGTATTTTTTAATAATGAATTATAGGTATATATATATATTGATCAACATTCTTAAAGCATTCTAATTATTTACCTTATGATGCTTCATTTCTTCTTTGAGCTTGCACAGTAAATATATCAGTAATAAATAGGCACTTTTTGATGTTGATTTCAATTTTAGAGGAAAAATTGTCTGAGCCGGGTGGGATACGAACCCATGATCTCCTGATAACATGTCAGGTGCTATGGACCACTGAGTTACCGGCCACCGATCAGAATCTCCTTTAATTAACGCTATGAACACTCCCTTTATGTCACATATAGGCGTTATTTTAGGCAATTTTTAGCCTTAGCGGCTTTTTATTTGCCAATAGATGGAAAGCATGTCTTACAAGCATACTAATAATAATAAAAAAAGCTCAGATAATTTTTCCTCTAAAATTGAAATAGACATCAAAAATTGCCTATTTATTATTGGATGTTGACTCGTCGAGTTTATCTCAATATTTATTAAATATATTAGATGAAGCAAGACAACTAAGTAAAGCAGATGTATCAGTAACTTTTGAATGAATTTTAAAATAGAAATTGAAATTTTAAATGCGATAACAGTTCTAACTAGAAAATTTTCTTGTCTAAATAATTTCATGATTTTAATTTTCCTTTTGGAAGTGTATTTCAAGGAGGACAGTAAGAAAGCCATTCTGCAATAAAGTTGCCATCTCTTAAGTGTCCTATTTTGTCCATGGATTATATAAACAATATAATTGGAATAATTTTTCCTACCATCTAAACCTCACCTCCTAAAAAATATAATTTACTCCCTGTGTATAATGCGTGAAATCTAATGATGACCATCTTAGCATAGCTATTTACAAAATTGTACATTTTTCAACTTAATTTGTCAAAACCTTCAATATTATTACTATACATATTTGTTCACAGTAATATTGATCTCCTATAATAGAAGTGAAGTTGTTAAAATTTGTAAGTTATATCAAATACTTTAACACAAATTGCTTAAATATATTTTCTGTAAACAAAATTAAAAGTGTTTACCAGAATATATACGAAAATGTTAATTCTTTTTTTCATTTGAATGCTTTAAATTCTTATACATTTTCAAATATTGATGTAAATGTGTTAATATATTCACTTCTACTAAGATTAAGAGCTGAATTGGTTTAAGGTATTGAGGAAATTAGACCCAAAGAAGATATGAATTGGTTAAGCTCAATTACAATGCATTTATGCCAATCCAGTTTTGTACATTGTGAATCATGTTTACAAAATAACTGGAAATAAACAGCTCTACTCAAGACCCCCCCCCCCCCCTCCCGTGCAAAGAAAAACAGTGGTAGAATATGAATAAAAGAAATTTTACTCAAAAAAATATGGAACAAGAACATATAATTTAATCACAAATTTAGCAGCAGTTACAAGAAGTATAATTCAAAATTAAAATGAAGAAACTAATATTTTATTGTTAAAAGCTAAGTAAGGAAACAAAAACAACTTTATACAGGCATTAGATAATTTTTTTGTGAATGTAAGTCATGTATGTATTATTGCATGTGTTAAATGTTAAGCTATTTTTAGATATATAATAATGAATGTGTTGTGCCTTGTAAGCAAATAACTTAGTGATCTATTATATATATTATGTGACTACCTTCAATTATTTCCTCTCTATAATGCCCAATTAATCATTTTTATAAACTGCTCATTGGTTTTGCAGATTTGAGGAAAGCAAATATAAATGTATTTATAATTTTTTGAAGAAATTCACTATTGCAAAATCATTTGAATATATATGGATATATAAAGAGCTGAATCATGTGCAGTTTATCCTGTAGACTTGGGTATTTAAAAACCACTAAGTGCTTCTGAAAGAATTTGAATATGTTTCATAAAAAAAGATTAACACTATTTAAACCTAGAAGTGGCAGCTGTCAAATTTTCAACAGCTGAGGTAATTCATAAAATACAACTCTTAATTTTTTAAGAGTTGTACGAAGCATATTTTTCTCCAAAAGAGTGTCATTAACAATAAATAGCATTATTGTGTAGAGTGAAGTCAGAAGTCCAAATATTCACCTAACAGCAGTTTGAAGTAAATATATCAATAGTATTCAATGTTATACTCTGTTGGATTGTATTTTTCCCAATATATGTCTGTTGTTTTAGAGTATGCTGCTGTTTCTAGGGTTAAAACTTTTTCTTCAAAATTTTAAATACCTGAATAAAGAAGGTTAAAGGTCAAAATGTCTGCTTTAACCTGTAATGTGAGGAATAATGTAATTTAAGTGGGAAGTAAATATTTTGCAAATGGTTCAGTGTATTTAAGTCAATACGAATTCAATAGTAGTGTTTCAGTTTGCTGACTTAACCTTTTGTCAGCTGCTCAGTTTTTCAGAAATCTTTCTCACATATCAGCTTATTCCCTTTTAGTTTACAGAATAGAGGTAGCAAAAGGTGCTTACCTCCCCAGTGAAAGTCCATCATGGAAGGGAACTGGATTAATCCTCTTGATTCCCTTCCATGCTGTCTGTACATGTGCCAGTCTCAAACTGAAGCATGCCATTCACACTAACTGGCTTGCAGGAAATATTAGTGTCTCTTTGCATGCTGTCAGTAGTGCAAAGGAACTCCCCTTAATTTCCTTCCCCTCATAATCAATTCCAAAAAACTGGCCCACTTGCTTCAGAGGCAGAAAAATTTTCAGGGACAGTTATTATTCCAGCCACTGCCAAAAGGTAAAGCCTGATAAGCAGCCAAACAGAAATGTTTTATTTTCTATTTTGTAAAGTTGGTAAAGGTTGCTAAAATATTTTTGTGTAAATATTACATGGTTATAAATTGGTAGAATTATTTCATTAACTAATTACTTTTTAGTACCTTTTAAAATCTAGAGTATGTAGAAAATATAATTGAAGATTGCTTTGTTTTTCAGAGAGCCAGAGAGCTTATAGGTTTGTTCAAGGAAAAGACTGGGGATTTAAGAAGTTTATTAGAAGAGATTTTCTCTTGGATGAAGCCAATGGACTACTACCTGATGACAAATTAACATTGTATTGTGAGGTAAGATGACTTACTTTAAGACCAGTAATAATTAATTTTCCCATGAAGTACTGTAGTCCATGTGAGTGAAATCTCTGTGTCAGTTCATTAATACACTTGTTTTAGAAATTCATCTTGAAATAGTGGTTGGACATGTTTAAATATGTGTTCAATGTAAGTAAATATTGGTTCCCAGTTAAATTGGGGTAGAAATATGAAAAAAAATAGGGCCAGTGATGTAAACAGTGTCAGTTCTTTGTGTTTTAAAAAATGTCCAGTATACATTATATGCAGCTGAGTAGATTTGAATACAGATAGCAGCCTAACATACTGAGAGATTAATTCTCCCTGAAGGAATCTGGTGAGACTGGATTTAATTAATATTTATCACAGCGAAATTACTTAGTAAATTTCCCAAGGGTAATTGAGTGGCTATAAAGTTGTGCTTGTGTATCAATATCAAAATACGAGCCATGTTGGATGTAAACCCATGACCTCTGATGGCAAGTCCTCTGTGCTTTAGCCACTACCTTACCTGGCCACAGACAGAAATAAACCCTTCTAAGTTTTAGACAGTCAATTCATGAAAAGCCTGGATGTGAAGACAATATGTTGATAAATGCACAAAGACACTAGCTCTCCTCACTCCATTTCCAAACTCAAAGCAAAATATTTTATGTATTCTCTGCAAAATTCTCGGTTCTGCCTTTAAAACTATATTAATTTTTCATATATTTTATTTTAGAAATTGTAAGGAAACACCAATTTTTTTCAAAAATATTTTATTATTGTAGGAACAATTACATGTATATAACATGTCACTGAAGTAATAAAATATATTTACATTATTTCTTAATAGATTTTTAATTTGGAGAAGTAGCTATAGGAGGGACATGCCTCTTACCCTTGGAGATGGTGATTTCATTCTTGCAAGCTTGGAAATTAAATTCAAAAAATTTAGTTCAAAGAGGAAAGATAGTAATTGTAGAGTAAAATATCTATACAAAAATTTTTTTGAATGTTCAATACGAGTTTTTAGACCAGTACCAAAAAAAAAAATCAAATAGTCATCCACTTTATATAGAATATTTTCTACATGTAATGTTGTCTATTACCCTAGATATGCATTTGTCTTCTCATTTTCGGGCCTGGTAAGCTTTTCGGTAGCTTACCAGGCTCCTAATCTGTACTTCCCAGGTTCGAGTCCCAGCTGGGTCAGCGTTGAGATTTATCTCCGCAAAATTTCCCCGCTCTGCCCACGGTCAGTAGGGGACACCAATGGGCTTGGAAAAGCCAGCGTCTGTCGGATGGGATGTTAAGCAGTGGCCCCCATGTGCGGGAGAGCCATACTCCGTGCACGTTAAAGAACACGCTACATGGCCTTGACGGGAGACTACCAACAGCTGTTCCAGTGGGTCCCCTCCCCCAACCTTTCTGAGCCTTCAGGGTCCATGTGACCTGGCCATTTAGCCCATGGTATGCAAAAAAGTGCTGCTCAGAGGTAAAGCAACCCAACCCTTGTCTTCTCATTTTCAGTGTAAGGTTAAAATTATTTTTATCCTATTATCACAAGTTCACACAGAGAAAAGATAAGTGTATTTGGAATTACTGATATAGCTGTTGTGTATTTGGAATTACTCTTGAACAATATTTAGTACTTTAGTAAACAATGTAATAGTATATACAATGTAGTGAATATTGATATAGTTATTTTTGCTTCAGGATAGGTTGTAATAACTTCTTATTGGCTTTATTTGTGATAAATATAAAAATATATTAAAACTTTAATATAGAAGTAACATTGTATTATGTAACGAAAATTTTTGTCTCATTTATGTTACAGGTTAGTGTAGTAGCTGATTCAATCAACATCTCAGGGCAAAATAGTGCCATACAATTTAAAGTTCCAGAATGTCATCTTTCTGATGATCTGGGTCTTCTTTTTGAAAGTCAAAAATTTAGTGATGTTATTCTCAGTGTAAATGGTCGTGAATTCTATGCACATAAAGCTATTCTTGCAGGTAAGACATAAATTTGTAGACTTTTTTTTAAATTATAGTTTGTTTTGTATTGACTATTTCAATGTCAATAGTTGAATATATATTTGTCATTATATATTAGCTTAGTTTTCTGGCAAAAAAAAAGCATAAAAATCTAGCTCTTCATCATTTACACTCTGGTTTAATCCTTCTGACTCTTTCAAACATGCAATATTTCATTAGAATAATCACACTATGAAACTTTCCACCACCACACTCAAGTGCTTAACAGTATATAAAACAGGCGAGTTAGACGTAGTTCACTCTAACTCTATATTCAGGTATTATAATACAGCAAACTCCTAATTATCCATACCATGTGGCACAGAATGGCTTGAAAGGTTGATAAAGATTTTTTTTTAATTGTACACTTTGGACAAATATAAATAATTCCTTAATTTTTTATATCTGTGCCTGTAGTTTTTGCTGTGTTAAATTGGTTTCTAATTCAAGACTAGATTTTTCATTCAGTAGCTCTAGCTTTACTGCCCAATCTTATTGTAGTTTCTTCCATAGTAGTTGTTATATGTTAGAATTGTGAAGGTTCTGATAACTTGATTGACAAATTGAGGTAATACTGCATTTTCTACACAAAGAGACCTAATAGAATCAGGTGTGTATGACACTTGATTTTGTTTCAGAAACTGTGAAACAGATTTCAGCAGTGCAATAGTGCTTAACTGCTATGAACCATTTTTAGAGCAGTCACATGATGTAGTTGCTTTAAAAAGACCAATTAATTGACTTGAATTTTGCTTTAATAGTCCTTCAATAAAATGTTTTAACATAATTCTCCAAAAAATGGCAGAGAAACAAAAAGCAATCTTTTAAAATTATAGTCCTCCATTTATCCACTAGTTTGGTTATCAGTTTACTCATTAGTTCTTATTAAAATAGATAATCAGAAGTTACTCTACTTGAATCATTTATTAGTTTCTTATTGGTTTAGGTCTAAATTTGCTCCAGTAAATTTCTTGGATATCAATTTTGGAGCTGAAAGATTCCTAATTTGATTAAGAATTAATACACTTTTATTATACACACCCACCTAATAACGTGTGACTCCACCTTTCACCCTCACAACAGTTGAAAGAAGTCATCCTATGGAAAATGGATGGCCATGAATGGTTGTAGATGGTTGGCAAGTATATCAACATAACCTTGTGTGAGTGATGGTGGTCTCAATAGGAACAAGTGGCCTCATGTGGTCAATGCTATACAAGCAACCTCCTAATGGTGTGTTGTAGTTGGAACATTGATTCGTTAGACTAAGCTACCCATTTCCAGTCTTCCACAATCTATTGGGCAAATTCTTTTGCCCAATGTCTCATAGCCAGGTGATATGCTCTTAATAAGGGTACTGAATGTAGGTATTGGCTGCCATAACCCAGTTATCTCATTGTATGTCAAAAGATCTTTGCATGAACCTTCACAACCAGCCCTGTCGTTGAATGTCAACGTAATCATCTCACTGTGGCCTCTCCTCTGTTCCAATGTTACGATATGGGAGAGACAGCACTCACCTTGAACATCAGTGTCCTGTTATGGCCACATTTTTCCCAGAAGTTGCAGGTTTTGTCAGTTTTGAGTAGTCCTGGTACACATGTTCAGTAGTTGCATGTGGAAATTCCAGACATTCTGCAGCGGGGCTGCAGATACGGGGACCCCATCTTTCCTACACCAACAATATGAAATCTCTAAGGTTACTGTGTTTATCCACCATAACAGTCTCAGGTACGCTGTACAGCAGGTAGGTATCTGACCTATTTTTAGCCTGCAAGAGTATTGTGACAAAGTAGGGCAAGTTTGTAAACAGATACAGTTTGTAAAACAAATTATACTTTAAGTGTATATAATAGAGAAGATGCGATAAAGATAAGAAGATAGATAAGATCTTGGTAAAGAGACAATACAAAACATCCACACCTTTTCAGAGATTTGAACTCCATGTCCCTTTACTCAACATCTAAAAATCTAGCCATTCAGCTACCAAATGTACTAGATTCTTAATTGTCCAGAGTAATAAAGAGGAAAGGGTCATAGATAATACTAAGCACATAAAAAAATTTGTTTCTAAACAAAACTATTTGAGAAATGGATTTTTCACATAATACATTAGATTGGAATCAATATGATAGGCTTTACCAAAATCATTTAAAAGCATAATCAAAATCTCTCCCACCCCTTCCCCAACTCTGGTACAGCTAATCTTTAAACCAGGAAATTATATTAAGAAAATAAAATTAAATAAACCTGAAAAATAAATATTAAATTTGCAAAGTAATATTAAGTAGTATTTTAGCAACTTGAATGAAACTTGAGTTTATAAAAGATAAGAATTCAATTTTTTTAAAATTGTTTCTCACATTTCTTATTTCTTTTGTTTTTTATTTAGCACGTTCTCCAGTATTCTCAGCAATGTTTGAACATGAAATGGAAGAAAAGAAACAGGTATGTAACAATAAGATATAATGCTTAAAACATATTTGAAGTATTTTTTCAGATATAAAAAAAGATGATAATGTATTTGTTGGTAGTTGCATCATATTTGAAGATGTGGTTATAGAGTATTTTTGATTTTCCTGTTACATAAGTGTGTTTTAAAATCATTAGAAGTAGATTGGGGGGAGGGGGGCTTTTTCAATCTTAAAGCATTTGTATTATACCATAGAGTTTAATCATTCCTGTGCAAAACTATAAAAAAAATTTATTACAACTTGAATACAACTTGAACAAGGTAATGAGAAGGAATACATGAATAAATCATGTGTATAAAAATATATTTATGCATAATTCACAAGTTATATGTAACTCTTAAATAGTATCAAAATGACAGCCCTGCCAAGGAGCTATTACTTCCTATAGCTATTAGCAGTGTAACACTAGAGCCAGGAGTATCGAACATATAATAGTGTCTGGCACCAATTTGAGCAGTTATATGAATTTATTCTTAAGAGTCTGGCAAGTTTGATGGGGGGGGGGGGGTAGCTGGTTTATATATATTTTGTAAGTGATTTTGTTTTTACTGTTAACAGTTTTATAACAATGATCATACCCAAAAAAATGTTTTATATTTTAATTGTAATGTGTGAGAAGCAGGTCACATTTCTTACCTTGTTAAAATCATAATTTATCTTAAATTAAAAATGCCTCATTTGTATTGAACATTGATTTTTTTTAATGATCATAAATGTTCAAAGTACACAAAGATTAAAAAATGCATTTGTAAAGCAGAAGTTACATAAAAAATTTGCAGTTAAAAAGCAAATAGTATGAAAGAAGAAAATTCAACTTTGCTTGTTTATTGTTGGTCTCAGTTATTTAGTGTAGCTCCAAAATGTTTAGTTAGAATTTCATATATAATATTAAAATCTAAACTTTTAAATAATATATATAGCATACAGACAAAATAAAGGATCTTTGAAATTACATTTAAACTGTTGACAGTTCGTACAAGGTAAGCTACCAAGCGAACCATTAGAATGTGAGCTTAATTAATGATCTTTAACAATGTGCTGTCACTTAAACATTGGTGGGTCCAATGGCACCTGTGGGCACTACATTGGAAAGAATGATCTAAACCAGTGGTCTCCAGACATTTTTAATCACACACCCCTATATCAGCAAAAAACAGCACTCACCCACAATATGTATGAAGATATATATATTTATAAGTGTAAAACTGAAAAAGATGAAAATAATGTTAAAATTTTAATTTAATGAAAAAATGTGACTGAAGATGTTTTATAACGTCTGAAAATCTTGGTCTGACATCTTGTGTGTTACAATAATTCGAAGTTATCTTTGACAGGCATCTTTATGAAACTAAACAGTCTCACATGTGTAAAATGACTATGAAATTTAGTTAATAGAAGTTGCTAAAAGAAACAGATAGTAATAAAAATTAGTGAAAGGAAGTTAATATAAATCAAGAATTTTAAAAAAAGTGTTTTTAAGCAATTTTATATTTTTTTATTTTAATTGAAAATGAGTAAATGCAAATGATCTGTAAATCAACTTTATTTCATGTTCATTTACTGTAATAATAAATTACAAATTATATGTATGCATGTTTTTTGGTTATTTCGTTTAAAATCTCATTGTGCTAGGCTGCTTTAAGTGTAGTGCTTTTGATAGTACCTCTTTTCCAACTCCATTGCCAGCATTCTGTTTCAAACCAGTGGTGAATTTCATTAGTTGTTTATTTGGTAAACAACTAATCTCTCTGGACCCTTATATCAAATTTTTCCCCAGAATATTAATAAAGAGATACTAAGCCAAATAGTTATAAAACAATTATATTAACATTTTTTGTATAATTCTCCCATGCTCAAAAATAATCACAAGCTTCAAATAGTTGCTTCTTTTAATAGTAGTTGTAGCACCTTCAAATGCAACAGAAAAATTTTTAAGTGAAAATAATGTTCTTGTTTCAAAGTCCATCATCAGTGTAGCTTAATCCATGTTCATCAGTTCTCTCTAAAGATGGCAGTAACCATGGCATCATTACTCTTACAGGCTGACACTAATCAGCTAAGTGATGATGGAGACACTGTGCATGGGTACTCAATGAAAAAAATTCCTTTATCAAAAGGTATAAGTTTCATGCCCCTAAAATATTCCCTAACTGTTCTTCAAATGTTGGAGAATTATTGAGTTGCCAATTTATTTTTGTCCCTCTGTCTCTCACAAAACCCCAAGAAAGCTTTCACAGTACCAAAGTGTTGTATGGAATATATAATTTGAAAAACCCATGTCTAGGCAGTGCCTCTGATATGTCTACTTCACATTTTGATGAAATGTCATCAGATGCTCAACACCCTTAATTATTTGTTTAATAAGTTGATCTTAGGAGTTCTACTATTTAAATGATACATATAAGTAAGTATTTAAGTGATTATATATTAGTAACACTTGTATCAGTCACAACATGATCCATGAAACTTATGCCTTTTGATAAAGACAATTTTTCATTATTGAATACCTGTGCACAGTGTCTCCATCATCACTTAGCTGGTTAGTCTTAGACCTATTAGAGTGATGGGCTATGGTTCCTGCTGTCTTCAGAGAGAACTGATGAACAAATATTAAACTATGCTGATAATGGGCTTTGGTTTTCCTAAATTTTGGTTCTCCATCCTTGTGTTCTCCCCGTTCATCACCTCATAAAAACTATCCTCAGAATGTGTGTGTCTGTGTATGACATCTGATCTTGAACTCTTCTTCAGTCCATTTCAAATTATGACATTTAAACAATTGATTTCTCAACAAGAAAATATTTTTTAAAAATTTCAGTAGCTTATAAAGGACAAAACTCCCAAATTTTGCAGATGGAGTGAAAAAATGGGAAAGTTCTCTGAACTCATTCTTGACTCTTTTTTGCACCTCACAACCCAAACAGAGCTAGCAGAAAAAAGCGGCTTTTTCATTTTTGACTCTAAAAATATCCATTTTCCTCAATGTATTTTATATTTTGTTAATTTAATCCCTTGTGAGAGCTGGAAAAACTGTCTTTGTATGGATTAAAATATAGCATATTTATAGAATGGTGGCCAAGACTCAAGTTACTTGTTTTCATATGGTGGAGTCTCTAAAAGGAGAGTTATGATAAAGCAAGCCTACTGTATCATATTTATTGCTACGAAAGAGCATGTCTTTTCTAAAATAAAAACTTATTCCTGCTAAGAGATAGCAAGTAAAGAAAATGTAGTCTGCAATTTAATATACATTCAATGTATGTTTCATTAAAAAAAATGTTCCTGAAGAAATGTAGGTTGTCAGGAATCCTTAAGCAAAATTCTAAATTACTATTGAGCAGCTCATTGACTCTTGGTTAGAAAGATCTGTCAAGAATAATGGGTAAATTTCAAGAGGTTAACTTCAAAAGTTTAGTTAATGCATTTTCTTCTAGAAAGCCAGAAAGTAAAGCTTGCTACAGTATAAAGGGAAAAGTTACTAATTATTTTAGAAGTTATCAGCATCCATGCCATTATGACTCCCTGTAATTTCTCTGTTTTGCAAAGTAATAAGTATGTTGCTGAAGGATTTTTCGAGATATTAAAAGAATGATTTGCGAAAACAGTGTGAGCTGATAATTCAATAACGAATAGTTAAAGAAATACTAAAAAAAAAAAGAAATCAATGACAAGTAAAACTAGTAGAATGCAATAGCATTATAACCAGTTCAGAAATTCAGCACAGTCCTATTTATGCTTATCCCAGAACTTTTTTTTTTATCAGCTCTTGTAGTCCATTTTTCCCCATTATCATCCATTTGGGCTACAGATGGACTTATATTCTTGCATTATAACAGTTCTGGTGTTTCCCCTCAAAGAATGTATTGCATATTTACATTAATAATCAACATTGTTTTCTTATATCTATTGTTAAATAAGAAATACATGGGGGGGGGGGAAACTTGTAGATTATATTATATATTTTCCTTTATTTTTCATTCTTAAATGGTGGATAATGTTCAGTCTAGGCAACATTTGTTTCATTAATTATTTATGAATTTTGATTTAAAGTGCTGTAGATGTGCCTCCTTGGCAAATAGATATGCACAACATGTATTGAGATCTGTCTGCTTGCATACTTGTATGGTGTCCAGTATCTTCTATAACCCTCATTTTGAGCATTTTTAAGCTCCTTATAGTGTAGTTTCAGAAAAGGGCATATATATATAGCTTGGTTATTAATGCTGGTTTACTTTTTTATATATATTTTACTGAGCTACTGTTAGTTTGGCTATGAACAAAGGGAATTGAGAAAGAAACATCCTATAGTGAAGTGATGGCAAACGTTTTCTGCAGCATGTCACATAATATTGGAATTTTAATCATATCAGTTTCATGCTTATTTTTGTGGTGTATTCCACAGTATTTTATTGTGTATTCCATGGTGTAATCACCACTGTGGTGGATCCAAAAGTGCTCCCAGGGTAAATTGAATTTGGAAGAACAAAAAAAGTCAGCAGCCTACACTGATAAGAGCTGCATTTGCCACAAATTGGCTACTCTGTCATAGTTCATGGTCAAAAGACATATTTATAGCTTTTATATATGTGTCATTAAATATATAGCTATCAACACATTTTTAAACAAACTTAATTTATTGCTTTTTCCCTCCCAGAATAGAGTAGAAATCACAGATATGGATCATGAAGTGTTAAGAGAAATGCTTCGTTTCATCTACACTGGCAAAGCACCAAATTTAGAAAAAATGGCTGATGATTTATTGGCTGCAGCAGATAAGGTGATATTTCCTCTCATTTTCTTAAACTATGCATTAAAATTATTAATCATGTTGTCTTAATTATAAAGTTAATGTAAACTCCTTTTTTCAAATTTGAACATTATTTTAAGATGAAAAACTAAAATATAATTGATATAATCAGCACTGTACTTTGAATATTTCTCTAAAGATAAATGCAAATAATAAAAATTTCTCTGTAACTGTCTATTATTTGGAAAACTATATATTATTTTTTACAGTTAGGCTATAATTTTTATTGTTTTACAGCAAACTGAAAACATTTTATCTGTTACATGAATCATTCATATAATATTTGTATTTCTATTACAAATATAAACATGTTTAATTTGCATTTAAAAGAAAGTATCTTTATCTCTGTGTCCTTAATCTTTATTGACTTTCAATAAACATTTTGTGAAGAAAAAGGGGATACCATGGATGGGTAATTGATAGAAGTAAATCTTTTAAAGACTAAAATTGTGGTTACCTTGCTTTAAAGAGAACATTCATACATTGGTAGCATTGCTTCAATATTCATGTTGATATGCTTATACCAAACTTTATTTGTCATCAATGTTTTCAAGTCCATTGCTCTAACATGCACTAATAAAAATTTTCTGAGCTACCCAACTAAAGTACGTAGATGAGTTGCAGATGATAATTTGCCATGCTTTGTCACACTGTATACATGGACATTCAATTTTTTACAAATATTTTAGTACTGTAATATATATATATTAAATATCATACAGAATTAATAAATGTCATATGTGGTGGTGGAGGGGTGGTTAGTGTTTTGTTAGTATAAATTGATAAACTTTTTTAAGCATAGAATTTTTCAAAGAAGATGGAAGATTAATGCCTCCCCTTTTGGCTATGCCACTGATTTTAGATAAAGGGATGGGAGTAATTAGCTCTTAAGATGCGTGGTATGTGCTTTAGTGTTAGGCTCTAAAGGTAGTGATGAAATTTAAAAGTGAAAGCAGTAAATTGAGATTTTAAATAATCGTCGACTGTTTATGATAGGCAATCTTGCAAAAGACAAGCATGCATACATGTTTATTTTCTTTCTACTAAAGCATTGCCGCATTTATTGACCTGTATGGTAAATTATGCTAATAGACCTCTGTAAGATGTGGTTGACTGAGAAGTTTTTTAAATTAAATTACTGCTCCAAAATGTATGAAATTAGATACATATGTGTTATTCATTTCTTAAGCTATTTGCATTTTCTAAACTAATAAATTGTGTTTTTAATCTGTAGTTCTCTTATTTGCAGTATGCTCTAGATCGGTTGAAAGTGATGTGTGAGGAAGCTTTATGCTCTAATTTATCTGTAGAAACTGCTGCTGAAGTTCTTATATTAGCAGATTTGCACAGTGCTGACCAATTAAAAGCACATGCTATTGATTTCATCAATACGTAAGTATTAAAGTGCTTCCTTTACACTATTCTTATTGATCTAAATTTTATTCTACAGAAATGTAATTTCTTATAATTTTGGGTTGGGTTGTTTTACCTCTTAGCAACACTTACAAAGATCTGTGGGCTCAGAGAAGGTTGGGGAAAGAAGACACACTGGACAAGCTGTTATGAGATAGTAGCCTCCTGTCAAGATCATCCCATGTGTTCTTTGACGTGCACAAGGTATGGCTCTCCCACACTTGGGGGCCACTGTTTAACATCCCATCAACAGATCACAGCCTTTTCAACCCCATTGGTGTCCACTACTAACAGGGGGTAGGGAGTTTTGCAAAAATCAATCTCCACACTGGCCCAGATGGGATTTAATCTATCTTGTAATTTTGTATTGTATTTAGTAGTATGCAGTAAATGGGTAAGAGAAAGCTGGAGCATACTTATTCCCAGATTGAGTAATCCCTTAGTTTCTGACCTTTTGCCTAGCTAGCAAAATGCAGTCAACTGCTGGAAATAAATAACTGAATACTGACCTGTGCAGTCTCTCTGATGGTTAAACTTATAGTATTACCTGTGATAAAATAGATTTGCATTTTGTAGTGAAACTGTCACAGAAATTGGGATTGACATTTATGGTAGTTGGTGTAAGTCCTACTTTAATTTATAATAGAATTGCTCAAAGAATGACAAAAAGGAGAACACAAAGTTTTATATACCATATCTGAATTGAGGAGCTGAATTACATCTGAATCCATTATGTAGCTTCCTATATTATATTGCAGGCTTTTACTGTGATTCCATTAATCATTGTTAGTGACATTCCTGTCAAACTTCAATGACAAGTGGGCTGTCTGTGAAGAATTTCTTTTTACTGCTGTTGATCCATAGCATGCATTCCTTTTTTTTTTATATCCCACTGGAAGTAAAGGGCCAGCTGTAATTTGCTTTCCATGAGTGATTGTGTTACCTAGGGACTTGGAAGTGGTGATATGTAGTAATACAATGCTATAGTATGTTTATTTCTGTAATTGGGAATTTTTTTCTGTGACTTTTATCAGTGAATACATTCAATTTAGGAACATTATTACAGATATTCATATTGAATAAATTATAACCGATTATCTCTGACTTGTAAGTTAAATCATTTGAAACTCTCATTCTGAATTAGCTGATACAATTTATCAATCAAATTTTATCTAAAATGGTAACTGAATTTTGAAAATCAGTTGTAGTTGGTTTTTAGTTCTTTTTTTTTTAAAGTATTAACTAGGCAGTAATATAAGGTTCACTATCCTGCCATTTTGTTGAAAACTTGCTGTAACTCCTAACTGTGGTTTGTTACCACCACAGTTAGGAGTCTCCTCAGTCTGGCATAACAGGCTTACAGATGTTGCTGTTGTTGGGCCATTGTCTCCTGCACTCATTGCTATTGCTAGTTCATGGCATGACTCCACAGCAGTTGGATGTTATGAGCAATCAACAAAAGTCATCTGATACACCACAGTCACAAGAAAGTAGACAAACTTTCACTTCATGTTAGGAACTAGAAAAACTAGGCATTTTGCTTTTATTACTATTTTTTAAGTACACAATATTCATTATTCTACTCTAAGATCAATGGAATGTTAAATTAATATTATTATTATATTCTAATAGTTTTTGGTTTTTGTTTGCCATTGAAATTTGACTAAGCATCCATTGCTCACTGGCAGTAGCAGCAAAACTTGTATGATAATCTGTTTCAAATAGACAGAAAGGAAGCTAGTCAATAAATTAGTTTCATGTATAAATAATGTTTTTAAAGTAATGTATTTAAAATTTTGCATTTAATTTTGTCTCTATAAAATAGCATATATATTTTTTTTAAATCTTCATTTTTGTCTTTCTAGTCATGCTACTGATGTAATGGAAACAGCTGGATGGAAAACTATGATTCACAGACAACCACATCTAATAGCTGAAGCTTTCAGGGCTCTAGCTACTCAACAGATCCCACCTATAGGTCCACCTCGAAAGCGAATTAAGCAGTCTTAACACCTCTTGAATGTTGTGAACAGTTCTCATTGTAACAGACTACCAATGTTACAAGCTCTATACCAAATTCTTGACTCCAATAAATTATTTGTCATCACCTTTTGACATTTTCACTATTTCATTATCATTTAGTGTTGACAAAGTTTCAGAATGAAAACTTGCTATTTTTACTATGGCTGTTGAATTATAATGTTTTGAACTGTGATTTGTTTTCTTCAAGACTACCCTGATTGACCATCATATTGATAAAATGATAATGTGTCAAAGAAGACTTTTATCACTTTCTCCAAAGAATAATGACTTATGATGTAGTCATTGTGAACGTTTTGTTACTGTACCTCATGTCTTCATTGTGAAGCGACCAATTGTAAATTGAAAAAGTTGGAACTTTGGCAAAGATAAGGCTAAGTGCTAAAGAGCTCTATCATTAGAAATGAATTCATTTTCCGTCCTGCAGTGTGTAATTTTGTATGTGTTGTAAAACTGCAACAAACTTTTAGAGACTGTTTTAGGATATGAGATAACTGACAGTGACCTTCATGATGGTTAGCATGTCCTTCACCTGGACAAAAATATATTATGGTTTGTCTTCTGACAAAATTCCATAATCATATCAGCTGCTGAATTGTATTTGGTGTCACAAAAGGAGTTAATTAGAGTGTAAAAATGCGGGCAGTAAATGTGGTGAAGGGTCTGTCTGTCCTAGTGGCTTGTAAAGTGTGGCAGGTATATAAAAGACAAATTCTGCAAGACAAAGCCCATCTACAGTCATCTTTGGTGTCAACAGACATTTGTATAAAGTTCACAGAAATCTGTCTCATCACTGCCCAGTTATCTAGTGTACAATTGTGTTCATATCAGTGTAACATTGTCTCAAGCCTGTTTTTACCTTACAAGGCTTCAAGATGCTGCTGTAACATGTGGCCTTATTTATTGTGGACATCTTTTTCTGCTCTACATTACTAATTTGTGCAGTTTACCAGTAACACTCAGTTGGCCACTGTGAAATGCTGAGATAAAAAAACTTACTTTTCAAAATGGAAATATTTCCTAATTGTTTCACAAGTTCAGCAAAAGTTGTGCTTTCCACTACTAAAATATTTCTTTAGTGATGGAAATAGTTTTTAGCCCAAATTCTGATTTTTCTTTTTTTTTTAAATAATGTGTTTAGATTTCAGTATTGTGAGCACTTCAAAATAATTGTAAAATTATTTACAGTTCTGAAATACTTTTTTTTTTTCTGAGGATTTCTTGAGGAAATGACCTGAAATGTTGATAACTCAAAATAATATTGCTATAATCAAAATTTTTGATACATTTTGAACTTTCTGTGTACTATCTTTTAATGTTAGTGTATGTATGTATATGATATTTCAAAACAGGTATTGGAATAGCCTTAACTTCAATAAGATGAAATCACTAATATTTTGTAACTACGAAATTTTTTGCAGGAATGCTAATATGGAAAACATACAGGATACCAAATCATTTGCACAAACCATATTACACTAAATTTGATTTTATCTGAATGTATTACCATCGTAACATTGAGTAATGTGTTAATAACTTTGTTTCAAATTAGCGCTCTTGTAGCGTTTTCAAAAGCTTTTTAAAGTTTTTAATGGAAGTATTTCCTACAGATAGCTTTAATTTTGACTAAAATATTAAACATTTTATAATATTGTAGGCACCAGTAATATAATTTTAAAATTAAACTTGTTTAAAAATGCTTGTATGATTGCCATTAAGCATTATTTTAGATACAGTAAAAACTAAATAATATAAATTTTTTTGCTTTTTTTCTTTTGCTAATTGTTTTTAACATTTGCATTTCATAACTAAAAGATTTTGAAAGTGAATGTGAAGTTTTATATTTAATGAATGGTGAAAAAAATAAAAACTTTTTTTGATGCAAAGAGTAAAAGTTTATTGACAAACCAGTATTAGATAATTTATATTTAATGAAAACTGGATGCAAGGCAGACATACATGGCACATTTTTACCAATAAGAAAAAAATTCGGAAGTTTGCTTTTAAAAAAGTTAAAAAATCTTCAAGTTTTTCTTGCAATTCTTCCTAGTGTTCTTGTCATAATTTATGGAAAAACATTAACTCTTAAAAGAGAAGTTTAATAGAGGATTATAATTTTATAATATACAACTAAGACTAACAGTTATTAGTCTAATATATCCTGGAACTAAAAAAAACTCCATATATATTGCCTGTATGCATTTGGTTCGATATTTCTGATAGCTATATAGTTGATGAGTGAATTTAACTCAAAATATTACCTTACTAACTTTGCCAGTGCTTGCTTATTACATGAAAATAGTCAGAGAAACTGTGTAATCAAATATCCGTATCATCTTACAGTAATAAAATGTTTAAAAATAAAATGCCCAAAAACATTTTTTGTGGTAGCAATGTCATACAACTACCATCCATATACTCCCATTTACATCCCTAAATGTTGCATTGCTGACTAACACTTGAGTTATATTAGACATTAATCATCTGGCATTAAATTTAGAAAGTATTAAAACAGTTGTAACTCTATGCTAGAAATGATTATACCAATCTGGAAATTTGAGATTTACAAATGAATTTTAAACTTCAATAGCCAATATTTAGTTTAGGTGTACTTTTTTTTAAAGGTAGAAAAACTAGCCTTGAAAGTTAATTACGATTTTTTTTTTTGTTCACAATGCACAAGTAGTGCCATTTGTATATTAAAATTATACTGATAAAGCTAGTAACATTTTCTCTGACATGATACTATTGGTTGAATTCAACCTGGTGACTTCTTCCTGTTTGTTGGACTGCATCTTAGCTGATGAATTAAAACAGGTTCCAAGCTCATTATGAAAATATCCAGAAGAATTTTCCTCAACTCTAATCTGTTGGTGTGAAGATTGTGTTTGCTTACTGATACACAGGTTCATTATATTATAGTAGATTTTTTTAGTTTCAATCTCAAGTCTTTTCCAATTTCTAGTTCATTAAATTATTTTATGAACTTTTTTTCTCTTGACAGATACTGAAATATCTGCCAAGTAAGCCTAAAGTAAAAACATCTTCCCTTTGTTTCCTTTAAAATTACTTTGTAGTGTTGATTGCTAGCATTCAAAATAGGGATTGTCAACTATTAAAATGGAGATACATTAAAGGCAGAAAATTTCATATGAGATATTTACTTTCACAATTTTCTGCAAATTTCTTTTTTTATCAACATTTATTTAAAAGCAATACTAGTATCTGATTGGAAATTAGTGCCTTCGAATGTTTCACAGAAAATAACCATGAACACTTTGATGCTGCTTGGATGAAAAAAATGAGGCTTATGGTAACTAGATATATGAATGTAATAAATGTTATTAAATGGCTTGTCATTTTGATTTTTAGTAATCAGGGATTAATTATTCTGCTGGTGGTGTTTTAATTAACATTTCCTTCACTAAAGGACCATTTATGAATTATACATTAGCAAAGTTCAGTGGAAAAGCTGAAGAATATTTGATTTGTCTTGTTTACTATATGAATTAATATGTAAAACATTAATGGTTTAATAGGAATTCAAATATGTAAAAAACGGTCTTTTCATTGTTGTACCTAAACTTACGGTAATCTAGTCACAGTATTCATCTGTGATGTGGCAGATGTCACATTAGACTTTTTCTAAATCCTGTACTTCACTTTTGTACAAATTAATAAATGGTTTGACTCTTTATGGTACTCAAACAACCAATGACTACTTCAAATTCATAGCAACTGGACGTTTTTGTCTAATTACCCGCAGACTTCTTAAGTTCCTATTTATACTCATTATCAAGTTTTGCATCCACAATACTTTAAAATTCAGGTTTGTTGCAATTCCTGTAAAACTGCTTTCATGTTTTAGAAGTTGCCTTTGTTTTAAGGTATGGTCACACAACAAGCATTACAAACATTTTCAGTTAACCGTTACTAATGACTGAGTGGCACCCCGCCAAATTGGAGGATTTACTAGGAGGACACCCCCATTGTTGGAGATGGGTTTTAAGATGCCAGAAAGTTTGTAAACATTAATAATGCTAAACCATTCTGTGTGGCCATTCCCTTTAGTTTCGAATTTAAAAGATAAATGTATAACTAAGCAATGTACTTTCCACTACCACCACATTTTCTTGTAACCGTATAACTTAGGTGGTAAATCTTTATTAAGAATAATATCACATCTCTCCAAAGTGCCACATTGTCATGTAAAATAGTTTATAAAACTTTGCTGCCAGTGATAACCCTTATCTATGGACTTCAAATTCTGACATGTAATCTACATTTATTTATTATTGTAAATATGGACATCTATATTATTTTATGCAGCAATAATTTTTCCTAGTTTTCACAGAACTGGAAAAATTTATGTAACAGTAATGTTATACATTGTTCAGACTGAAATTTGCAAAACAGTTAAGCTTATGCATCCTGCCCATTGAAATGGGATATAGTGTCTGGGGGAAATATGTTGCAATTGTTTGTAAAATGCAATTCTGATTATGTTTATGAAAGCTTGTCAGTGCATGTTCTTTCATTCTACCTTTTGCATTACTATTAAAAAGTATGTGCATTTTAGAACTTTTAATGCTCTTTTACACTGCATTTTTGGAGCCAGTTATTTCATAACTCCATTCCAGAAATCTACTGGAACCTAGCATAATCAAAGAATGTTAGCATTAAGTTCAAGTCCTGGAAAACTTAGCCGTATATTTTTTTGTGTGTATATATGTGTAAACAGCTTTATTTAAATCAATGTCAGTTCCAAGTTACCAGTAAAAGCAAAGCTATTTTGTTTTCTGCGGGCATTTAAATCGTATCAATGCAAGTTTTAATGTAGCATAGAAATATGTATACTCACTCTTCAAAAACCATTTCGAATGCAAAAAAGTAAAGGAAATTATTAGAATGGTGATTATCCCAAATTGCTATTTGATATACTTTAAAATTTAGTGCCCATGCAGCAGATGCTTTAGAAAAGTTAACAGACTGAATACCATTATTAATACAGAATAGAGCCTCATTTTGAGAAAGCATGAATGTTGACTTTAAACAGGCAATGAATGCCATTTATGTACAAAGTAGGATAAAACTTTCTGGGGATGTGTTTATTTTTAAGTTAATATCAAATCATTTGAAAGTGATAGCTAGGATATGATTATTTCAAAGTATGTCCTGTTTTTTTTTTAGTTCCCATATGTGATTTGTATAAATTGTTTTTATTACAATATAAGCAAATATCTAAAGTTTAGTAATTAAAAAATTATAGTTCATCAATTTCTGACAATGTTGCCCAAAAGTATAGGGTGTTACTACAAAAGATTAGTTAGATGTTTTTTAATAAAAGTGGCAGTTTAATTCTTTATGTGCTGTTCTGATTAAATTACATTATTAATCCCAGTACTTAAGCAGTTACTCATGCTTATCTACTTTGGAACAAAATATATTTATAATTGTATGAAACCGAGTATTGCAACTGGGCTCAGACTTTCTGCAAAATTTATCTCCCGCAAAATTCCCCACCCTGCCCACGGTCAGTAGGGGACACCGATGGGCTTGGAAAGGCTGCCATCCATCAGATGGGACGTTAAGCCATGGCCCCGTGTGCGGGAGAGCCATACCCTGTGCACGTTAACACACTAGATGGCCTTGACGGGAGGCCACCATCTATCTCCCAACAGCTGTTCCAGTGGGTCCCCTCCCCCAACCTTCTCTGAGCCTTCGGGGTCCATGTGACCTGGCCATTTAGCCCACTGTGTGCAAAAAAATGCCACTCAGAGGTAAAACAACCCAACCTTTCTGCAAATTAACGTTTGACAGTTACTACTAAAATTTGAAATGATTTAAATTGATATTGAAAGTGCACTCATTGGCATTAAATTCTTTTGAAAGTAATTATTATCCAGGGACTGATATCTTAAAACCTGAAATCTTTACATCTAATTTTAGTTTCTTCAGATTAAGTCTACATCTTAAATCCAGGAGCAAGCATGTTCTTCGACATATTGTTAGGAGTGTGGGTCATTTTGCTGCTGCTAAGGTAATCTAACCCTCTTCAAACTGTTTTGATCTCGATTATCATTTTTCAGTTTTTTTAATATTTCAATTTATTAAAAATCGAAATATATATAAACATATGTTTCAGTCCTGGTGTAAAGAAATTAACACTTCATGGTTTTGTTTTTCATTTTATATGCATTTGCACCATAATTTATCAACACATACTTTGAATGAATCTGAAAAAACTTATAAACAAAAATGTAATGGCAAATTTACTGATATCAGTAATCATGCAGTAGTCCAAAATACAAATTATGTCTTTTACACATCCTGAAGCAAAATATTTTTATATCTATATAGTGTGAATATTAAAGGTCAACTAGACAAGATGGCAGATGCAAGACAATTCATTTGGCAATCTAAAAATGCCCATGGATAATTATGTGGATAGGCTATATATAAAATACCTTTGTCAACTACTATCAGATAAGTTCAAGTATGTTCAAAAGCCACAGTTAAATGTTTACTGCTATGAATAATTAGAAATTTGATTTTTTTGCCTATGCTTAATGCCAGGCTCCGTTCATTCAACTTTAAATGATTCATTATAAAAATAAATTTCGACTTGTCATTTAATTGAAGAATCAAAATTATTGGTGTGAACTATCTGATGTATCACTGAAACAACCGTGTGTATGTTTTATTAGATATTTGTTTAAATTCTTTGCAGATTACAAAGCAATTACTTGAACATAATTGGGCTGTAAGTCCATTGTCAAGTTATGCACAGTTTAATGCCAGAAATTTCACAAATAATGTTTTGATCATTTTTGATGGCTATTCGATTAAAAATTGAACAGAACACTTTTGCATCTAATGAGTTTTGTGCATTTAATTTTTGTAATCATTTAGCTAATAATTCTAAACAAATATTACACAAATCTGAAAATTTTATTGCTTACAACTACTACGTATTTGTATAAACTGTTCCTAAACATCACAGAAGTATTGAATACAAATGTAAATTTTAAGTAGTATATTAAATAAGTATTTCGAATGGTACATTGTTTTTAACAAATGAAAAGTAGTTTGATTGATAAATGAAATCTTTAAATAGTTTGCTGTTTAAATTACTGCAGCTTAAAAGACATTTTTATCAAAAACTATTGACAAACATTCTCATTCTAAATGCCAATGTGGAGAATTGATAAACGATACACTAGAATTTTTTTCATGGATTTCGCTATAAGTGTAGCTTTTCATCATCCTTTATACCTATGGTTAATAAAATTAGTTATTATCACTAATGGTCTATTGATTTCATGGTGGAAAATATAACAAATTAGTTATTACATATATCTAACTTTATTTTCATAAACTGTGTGTACATATATATAAAATGAGTTATTTTTATTAAAATTCTGGAGTTGCTAGTAATATATATAATAATACCCCCCTCAAGCAGCTGCTTGCCACAGAGGTCTGACAGGAGCCTGTCAGTTTATATGCCACAGTAGGAGATCTGAGAGGATGGCAGGACCTCAGCAGAAAAACGACACACACATCCATGCCTAATCCGGGGCTCGAACCCAGGTACAATTATAAAATAATATGGATTTCAGTTTAAAATTATAACTTTTTTAATGCACACTCTACTTTTTTAAAACTAAAATATACATCAAGTACACCCGTTAATAGGGAAGAAAATGATATTTTAAAATGTTCCTTATCAATGTGTAGTCCAGAAGTTATCAGTTAATCAAAGTAATGGGAACAGTGAGCCATCGGCTTCATATGTATATACAATTTGCTTCGTTTTATTGTTTGATTTCAATATTTGTGGATACAGTTGTATAATATTTGTTTGCATCTTAGAGCTTGGGTTACAAGCAGTGTTTAGTCTAATATAGAAAAAACAATATAGCAATATTGTCCTCAAAATCGTAAGAAATCAAAGAAATAGTAATGCAAAAGGTTAATATTGAAATAAAAAAAGGGTATTGTATATTTTTTGTAAAAACAGTATTTCAGATTTTTCGTTTAATAAGGACATGTCAAAAGTTTTGTAAAGATATAATTTTTGTTTTTCGTGGAACTGCAAGGCCAAAAAGGTGATATAAAAAAATATCCAGTACTGTTGAATAAACCTTTAAACAGAAATCCGTTTTGTGTGTCTTGTCAAAAATAGTTACATTTACAACTTGGTGCCAAAATTCGTGATATTAGCAACATACCTATGCAACAATTTGAACACAGAATCTCAATTACTGTAACATTTATGTAACTTAGACAATAATATCAATCAACACTGCCCGCAGAAACCGAATTACTCGGATCTCTAGCTACACGTGTAGTACCAACACCACCTAGAGGTGGTGTTGGTAGTACCGCCATGTTCGCTCAGACTGGCCTCACAGCACGTATGTGTAACCGTGATGACTGCTGTCAATAATGACACTATTTGGGACTAATGCTGTGGGTGGGTTTTACTTCTGAGCAGCACCATCTTATGCGCGCGCTCACAGCTAAATATCCAGGTCATAATGACCCCCAAATGGTGAAGTTTGGAGGGAAGGGGACCCACTGAACAGATGTAGTTAGATGAACCTTTATAGGAAATATCCTGTAAAGGCCATACAGCATCTTTAACTTGCACAGGTTATGGTTCTCCGGCACACAGAGTCGCGACTTAACGTTCCATCCAAAAGGCAGTAACTTTTCTAAACCCATCGGTGTCCCCTTTCTGACCAAGGACAGGATGGTGGTATAGTGGAATTAAACCTCGATGCTACAGTGGGAATTGCAGATTGGTGCGCTACTACTTCCCTCACTTCTACAGATATTATTGAGGGCATTACACTGTTATCTGGAGTGGCTTTTATTCCTGACGTAAATGAGCAGTTTAGCACATGTTGAACAAATAGATAGCTTAGATCCTTAATCATTGAAAATGTAGCCTCGTTTTTTAAAACTTCATTAAGCCATCCAACTAAAGTGTAGGTGTCTAATTTCTGGCTGGGTTCTTAAAGTAATCCGAACATAAAAGCTCCTACGAACCTGAAATTGTCTACATATTCTTAGTAGACATTGAAACAATTTTGTAAATTAAAAATACGGATAACCCGCTTAATGCTTCTCCTCAATGCAGATATGCTTTGTTGTTGAAATATCCTATTTATCATCAAATTTTTTTAAACAAAATATCCATATAATTTCTTACGGATAACGTAAACGACACGTGGCTTCTGAAGCAGTCTTCTGCCTAATGTATTGAGCGAGAGGTCGCATGAAAAAGTTCTGTATCTAAGAGTCGCTTTCCATAATCGGTGCCTAGCTTTGTTGGAGGGACACGACCAGCAAATATTGCGTACCAAGCGAATTTTTACCAGTTTTTTCTTTTAGTGTCTGCGATTTATATTTTGTGAATGTAATTACATAGGTTTGAGGGTCCTTCACTATATCGCTAAGAACCCTATCTACCACGTTAAGTGGGGTTACCTGTATCTTGGTCAACAATGATGATATTGTTGAAATCATCATTCGAATCATCAATCGTGGACTGCCTGTCACCTCTGGTATAGACCATGTATCTCAAAAATATCTACATACCCCTTCTTTAGAAAAAGAAATTACTATTTGCCCATGGCTGTCAAATATAGAGCCCGAAGCTCATTAACAAGAATTCATGTTGAGTTGTTTTACATCCAAGTGGAGTTTGCACATAATGGGCTAAATCATGGGTGGGAAAACTATTTTCCCTAAGGCCCACTAAAATGCTCTGCCTGCTTATTAAAACATTTTTTCATGGCTTTTACTTTGTCAACTCTCTCGACTTACTACTAATCCCAAATAATTTGAATGTTTTTTTTTAGTCCTTGCCGGCGGGCCACAAAAAATTAACTTGCGGGCTAGAGTTTCCCCATCCCTGGGCTAAATGAAGGATCCGAAGGTTAGGGAAGAGGATCCGCTGAACAGCTGTTAGGAGACATGGAAGCATTCCGTCAAGACCATCCAGCGTGTATCGCAAAAAAACGCATATAGAAACGTTTCTTTTTTTAAAAATTGTTAAATATCAGATTAAAATATAATAGCATTTGTTCCATCGAATATATTTTGTACGCATCTTTCGAAATTAACTCTTATTCCACAGAATACCGGAGAATGCAAAATTTAGATTAATTTCGTTTTGCCTTTACTACTGAATAACACATTTCACATTTATATCTTATCAATTAATAGTACTATAAATTGAAAATATTTAAGTGAAAAAAAATTCAAACTTCCAGAAAAATATCTTTTTATTTGACAAAAAAAAATGAATATAAGTGCAACAAAGAATGCAAATGTATTATTCACCATCTTGAGAAGGAGCATCGACAGAGGTTGATGGACCAAGAATTGGATTCTCCAGGGATGAAGAAGAGACATCGTGTTGGTTGGCTTTTTTTAATATTTGCTGTAGTATCATTTGCTTCATTAATAAAGTTTGTTTTAAAGGTTTTTAAGGCCTTTTCGAGGGCGGGGGTGGCTCAGTCGGCAGTTCCAAAATTCGAGTCCCAGCTGGATCAGTGTTGAGATTTATCTCCGCAAAATTCCCTGCCCACGGTCAGTAGGGGACACCGATGGGTTTCGAAAGGCTGCTGTCCATCGGATGGGACGTTATGCCATGGCCCCGTGTGCGGGAGAGCCATACCCTGTGCACGTTAAAGAACACTCTGGATGGCCTTGACAGGAGGCTACCATCTTGTCTCCCAACAGCTGTTCCAGTGGGTCTCCTCCCCCAACCTTCTCTGAGCTTTCGGTGTCCTTGTGACCTGGCCATTTAGCCCATGGTGTGCAAAAAAGTGCTGCTCAGAGGTAAAACAACCCTTGTTGATGCTAACGGAAACACAATGGTTGGCTCACTGGGTTCGAAAGGAAGACAGACCACTCAAGATTTCTATCCCGGAGAAGCACACTATTTGCAGCAGCTTTTCGTCGTGGGGGCTGGTGATTCTTTTAGAAATGCATAGCAATTTTAGAGATGCATCGCAACTCCATTCGTGATTGGCTATTACCCAATTGTGGGTTATTGCCATTATAAGCGCGATGCTTGCTTAGTATTCGTCCGAATCAATTTCTGCAAAAAAAAAAACGACTTATTTTACCAGTCTCCAGAAATAACACCACGACACGACCTATTTCGGTGTTAATATCTGATATCTTAATTTTTTATGAGCTCCAACCCTAGGGCTTATATCTCGAAGTCTAAAATAGTGCCTGATTGGCAATAACAAAAGTTAAAATACATAAACCCCAAGGGGCCACAAGGGCAAAGCAAATTTTCTAAAACAACTAAAAGTAAAAGAAGCGAGAGTCGAACATCAATATCTTTGGACTCTTGAATTGGTAAAAAAAAACCAAGGGATCGTAATAGTCTTCCGGTGCAGCGGCCTATATCTGTAATAAGAATCTTGGTTGGCTTAATATTCATGATTTCTAAAAAGCAACAGTATTGTTGGGTAAAGTGTTGGGGAACTTTTGTTTTTGGTAGAAAGTCTATTATTAGTGGTAAGTCGATTATTAAACTGTTTTATTAGGCCCATTTAATTTTTTTTTACACATTCTTTACAGGTTTTTTTGTTTTTCAGTTGATTGTTTTATAAATGGATCATCTATCATGTCGTATATATTATTCGAAAATTCCCAAAGGCATACGTTTTAATGCCATCTGTATCAACTATTCTTTTAGTATATTCACGAGACAATCCAATCTTTATAATATCCGATATTTCCACATTGTGTTTTACAGATCGAAATTCTGTTTGTTTGGTGCTTAAAATTCTTTTCTGAAAGAGACATTGCCGATAATTTTTGTGAATAAATTAACTTTTAACACCATTTGCTGATTTCTTTGAAATCTGGCTATCTATAGAATGAAATTTTGTACGTAGTGCAAAGACCTCCTTAATTGGAAAACCTTTGAATTCATCTTTAAATTTTCCTGGAACCATTTTTATTTGAGGTATTGAACAATGAGTGGTCTTCGGGGAAATCAAAGCAATCAGAGGTTAATTTTTCATAGAGGTTAATTGTCTTAGTATCTACGCAAAACGAATCGGTGTCTGTAAATATTAATTCTGCATTAAACTTTGGTTTCAGAAAGTTATAGAAGTTATACATGTGTAATTTGTTCAATTCTAAAATCGTCACACCTGCATAATAAGGTTTGTCTAATATAATATTCTTTTCCATATGAACAAATACGAAATTTTCTGGGGCGGGGGTGGCTCAGTCGGTAGCACGCCAGGCTAGTAATCTGCAGTTCCCAGGTTCGAGTCCCAGCTGGGTCAGCGTTGAGATTTATCTCCGCAAAATTCCCCGCCCTGCCCACGGTCAGTAGGGGACACCGATGGGCTTGGAAAGGCCGCCGTCCGTCGGATGGGACGTTAAGCCGTGGCCCCGTGTGCGGGAGAGCCAAACCCTGTGCACGTTAAAGAACACGCTGGATGGCCTTGACGGGAGGCTACCATCCGTCTCCCAACAGCTGTTCCAGTGGGTCCCCTCCCCCAACCTTCTCTGAGCCTTCGGGGTCCATGTGACCTGGCCATTTAGCCCATGGTGTGCAAAAAAGTGCCGCTCAGAGGTAAAGCAACCCAACGAAATTTTCTGATAATTTAACACAAGAAATGTATCTGGGGTTTGCCATTAATTATTTTAACTTCTTTTCAGTAGTAACAATGCGCCAATTTATTCTTTTTATTTTGTTTTCTATCGTTTTACCATATATTGCATTATTCATCAGTTTAAAAAAATCCTCAAAATTATTGGTGGCTTTCATTCGTTTTGTTGTATTAAAATCTATATAAGGTTTCAGCCACGGTTTTTGATCAAATTCTAATATTCTGCGAACGTTTTTCACCCTTAGTCCCAGTTCTACATAAAGTTTAAGTAACCGGTAGTGAACTATATAATTTTGCTTATCAAACAGATTTGGTATTAGAAATGAGATGTTACGATCACTGAGTTTTAATTTTTCGGGAGCCAAGGGGAAATCATTGTGTAAATGTGTTGGATATTCTAAATCAACTTCGCAAAAATAGCCTTTTCCATTGCCATCTGTAACACTAAGAACGTCAACGTTGCTTACCCATTTGAAATTACCGAATGGGAGAGGTTGAGACATTGCCCACTCATATAAATTATTCGCGTAGAATTACATGATGTAGTTTTATGACTTGATACTGTCGTATTGTTCTAGTAAAGGATTATTGGCTCGCGCAAACCTTTTAGACACGAGATATTCCACCTCGTAATGATCTTTCTATAAAGAAGACATGTTTTTTATAAGTTCTAGCTCTACCTCAGTCATTTTCAAACAGGCAGAGAATGACAAAGCAGCAGAGCTGAAGTAATGGCAAGGGTCGAGTTTGTAATAATTCATGCACGAAGTCCCGAAATTTTCAAAAACATTTCCGAGCAGCAAGTAACACGTCAGTGAGCATTTATAGATCGTGATATTCACCGAAAGTTTTTATGAAAAAGTGCCAACAGATTTTTTGCTCTTACGTATTCGTCATTTGGGAAAATTTTTTTCGATGGATACTGAGCGCCATTTTCCAAATAGTCATAGGGAAAACTACATTTGTTCTTCAGAAGTTTTTGGAATTCATTCGAATTATTTTTTTCACAATATTGATTTAATATGTGGAAACCATTCGCATTTTTGCCAAAAAATCCAGTGAAGTGCTGAGAAACATGTACGAATCAATAAATTTAATTAGGCCGAATAATAACATACATATTTTATGCATATGTGTTTTTCATTAGTCTGGGATATGACCGAAATTTTCCTCGTTTTACCAAATTTCCACAATTCTTTTACTATGAAGTGGCCATCGAATCCCTTGAGGTTATGAAACAATATAGGTATATCTTCTGAAAATTTATGTTGCAGATTACATTTGTTGTGAGCAGCACCTCAATTTTCCCGTTAAATGATCGTGGTCTCTCACCTTATTGGTTCCCAGTGTTTTCCCACAAATATGGCAAAAATTTTCATCATTAAAACTCTGCCAATCAAAATAAGTAATCTTAATATTTTTTTTTTAAGTTTTTATCGTGTTTTCGGCGTTGATCATTTCATTTAAAAATCGCTCTATTGCGTTTTCGCCTCTGTACTTCCTGGTTGTTATTAGTTTTCCATCGGGGCCAACTATGATATATGCAAACCCCGATGGTACTAAATATTTAGTTCGTATCCTACATGGGTTAATTTCGCATCTGGAATATTTTGAGAAACATTCAAAATCTGAATATATTACGTACGGATGTCAAACTATTCTTGATTGCAAGGAATTTCATAGAATTTTTGTGTGGGAAATTTAATATTTTGCAGGTTGTTCGATTTGCAATCATTGATGTGATTATCTAAGAAATCTTTTCTGCAGAAATTGTGAAGACAGTATGGACAAGGGAAAGATTTACCAAAGTGTTTGGAAAGATATGCTGTAACTGTGCTGAAATTTTTATCCAACAGTAGAGGGAATCGATGCCTTTCTTTAAAAGTAACAGTTGCATAGGTTTTTTTAGCACGATTCTTTGAAATATGTAACATTTTTTTGCCATTTTTCTTAGAACCATTACGTTGATAGAGAGTTTGTTTAATTCCACGAATTTTGGAATTTGATTGATGGTTACTGGATAAGTCAGCGATGATGTGTCCAAATCATTTTCATAACGTCTATAGTTTTCCACACGGTGAGGATTATCATTAGCTGGCTGTAGAGCAGATAATATTGACCACAGAAAGCAATTATTGTCAGAGTTTTGAACAATGACAACTCCTTTGGTAAATTTTAAATGATTTGGCAAATCTATGAAAGATGCTCCAACTGCATTGTATTGTGACATTGGAATTTCCAGTGAAATAATATTGTCGAACACCCATCCGCTTCCCTATTTTACAAAACTTTCTATATCTTTATCGATTTTTTCATACGAATATTTTTTTTCATACGAATATTTCAGAAATAAGCTTAAATTATCAGCCAAAGTGATTATTTTGCTACGTGTTGAAAAATATCCTGAAACTCTTTCTTCCTGTCTTTCGGGATTCGTGACATTTTTAAATTTTACGTGCAATATTGATTCTAATTTCTCTTGGTTGGCTGAGTTTTTACCGATAATGCGTTTCCACTTATTGTTATTTTTCACCAGAAAACTTTTTATATCTTGTTGCACGTCTATGTTATCTATTTTGTATATACGAAAAGTTTTGCTAAAAGCATTATCTATTTTTGTATGATAATTTTTCAGATGTCTGATATAGTTGTCATTTCTATCAAAATCATTCACGTTTCCTAAATAGACGAGAAATGCACACAGTTTTCCTATGACTTGCAAGGTTAGATTTACGAACAAATTCGCCGGAGTTAACGCATTTTACTTTAGTGCTCATTCTTAGAGTTCACACATTATGCTAGAAAAACCCCCGTATTTATAGGCAACAAGGATTTAAAACTTTACCAATTGAGAAATTTCGGAATCTCGTAACACTTGCTAAGTCAGTACCAAGACCTTTTGTCTATTGCTATCTGTACAGGAAATAGGAAATGCTGAAACAGGATATCCTGTATTCGAGTCTCCGTGAAGTCACGAATGCAGTTTTTTATTATTTCTTACAACAACGTTTTAGGGGCGGGGGTGGCTCAGTCGGTAGCGCGCCAGGCTCGTAATCTGTAGTTCCCAGGTTCGAGTCCCAGCTGGGTCAGCGTTGAGATTTATCTCCGCAAAATTCCCCACCCTGCCCACGGTCAGTAGACACTGCTGGGTTTGGAAAGGCCGCCGTCCGTCCGTCTGATGGGACGTTAAGCCCGTGGCCCGCATGTGCGGAAGAGCCATACCCTGTGCACGATAAAGAACATATTGGATGGCCTTGACAGTAGGCTACCATCTGTCTCCCAACAGCCGTATCCAGTGGGTCCCCTCCCCAACCTTCTCTGAGCCTTCGGGGTCCATGTGACCTGGCCATTTAGCTCATGTTGTGCAAAAAGTTCCGCCCAGAGGTAAAACACCAACAAATACAACAACGTTCATTTAATGCTTCATACCTAAAATTTACAAAAGCAGAATTATTTGAGACACGGAATATTATGTGATATGTGGCAAAGTTTTGAGAAATCAAAGCAGTCAGAATTAAATTTTTCCTACATATCTGAATATCGACCGGAAAAGTGTTGGTAAACATCTGTTATTCTGAACTTAGTCTAGAATTTTTAGCTGACGACTAACAGTTTTCCCTCTAATATAGGAGTTCTCAACGTGGGGTAAGCGGTAAAATTTTTTGGGGTACGCCGTGAGAGCTCAAAAGTCGCTAGATATATGTTTATGTTTTATTTTATCCCCATTGTTATACTATAACTATAGTTTTATCTATTTATACAAGGGGTACGCCAGTCACATACACATTTCCAGGGGGTACGTGAAGCATAAAAGGTTGAGAACCACTGATATATATATTTTATTCCCATTGTTATATTATAACTATAGTTTTATCTATCTATATAAGGGGTACGCCAGTTACATATACATTTCCAGGGGGTACGTGAAGCATAAAAGGTTGAGAACCACTGATATATATATTTTATTCCCATTGTTATACTATAACTATAGTTTTATCTATCTATATAAGGGGTACGCCAGTTACATATACATTTCCAGGGGGTACGTGAAGCATAAAAGGTTGAGAACCACTGATATATACCTTTATTTCCGCAGATAAGACGATAGTTGAATCATAAAAAAAAAGGCTCCCAAAATCCGGGTCGTCTTATAGGACAAATATAAAAAAAATTAGATTGAAATTTATATAAATTGAAACCATTATTACTACAACTTATCGAAAAATCTATCATATTATTTAAATACGCTATATGATAATACATTACATTGTAATAGTAAAACAATACTAAAGCAAAATAAATATTAAAAGTTGAGTGGTTAGCGCGCTTGGCTACTGATCTACGGGACCTGGGTTCGAGCCCCGGGTAAGGCATGGCTGTTTGTGTCGTTTTTCTGCTGAGGTCGTGCCATCCTCTCAGACCTTCTACTGTGGTATATAAACTGACAGGCTCCTGTCAGACCTCTGTGGCAAGCAGCTGCTTGAGGGGGTATTTATTTATTTTTTTTATTTATTGAGCTACTGAGGAAAAAACGCACAAACCGTAATTATTTACTAGTACAGAGTAGGTATGTCCACAAAATAGAATAGCCCATATGACGCTTTTGTGAATAGTCAAGGTCATTACCCGAATGCCCGAATCAGTGCGAATGTTTGCGAACAGGACATAATTCCGTATACGCTTTACAGTATTATTATCCAGATGATGATCGCCGATCTAAACTAAATTCATAGGCCGTTGATAGTTTGGGGTCGTCTTATAGGACATATATATGCTAAAACTATAAAACTTTGACGAAAATTTATACCTCGTCTTATCTGAAGGTCGTCTTATCTGCGGAAATATACTGTACATAAAAATCATGAAGTAACAAAAAAAGCCTCCAAAAAGAAAATGGTTCTCAGACAACACTTCGTCCCCACCTTGTAACAATTTTCCTGAAAAATGATTTTGAGAAGATATGAAGATCTCTTCCTCCTTTCTTTAAATTTTCTTTTTCCATAATATTTTCCCCCCTATTTTCGTACGGGGATAGAGGACTTCACAGGCCCAAATTTTCCTTATCAAATTGAATGATAGATAAATAGGTCTTAGGAGGAAAAAACCACGAACCGCCGACAAAATGTGGGCCGACCACGGCTCATCGATGATAGAAGTGAGCGAAGGCTATCTCGTATAATATGAAGCAACAGAAGGGAAAACGTGGCGCAACTCACCCGTAATTTGAATGCTTGTTACAGGAGTAATGTGTTACAACACACAGTATATAGAACCCTGCTGAAATTGGGGCTGTGCAGTCGCAGGCCTTTCGGAGTGCCCATGCTAACCTCGGTTCACCGTCGAAAGTACCTACAATGGGCACGCGAGCATCAAAACTGGACCTAGAATGATTGGAAGGTCGTCTGGTCCAATGAATCTCGTTTCCTGTTGAACCATGTGGACGGCCAGATACGTGTGCATCATTTACTGTGGAAGGATGCACCGTGGGACGAAAACGAGCCGGTGGTGAAAGTGTAATGCTTTGGGCAATGTTCTGCTGGGAAATTCTGGGTCCACTTATTCATGTGCAGGAAATTATGATGTCTACCAACTACCTAAACATCATTGCAGACCAGGTACATTCTTTCATGGCAACGATATTCCCTCTAGTAGTACCTTCTTTCAGCAGGATAATACGCCATGCCACACTGCCCGGATTGTTCGAGAATGGTTGGCGGAACATGAGAAAGACTTCCAGGTATTGTCCTGCCTCCAAATTCCCCAGACATCAATCCAATCGAGCATTTGTGGATTGTGTTGGAACAGCATATCTAATCTGCGGCGGCTCAACCATGTAACTTACAAGAGTTAAAGGATCTGCTGGTAATGTGTGTTACCAGCAGATCCTTTAACTCTATCAAGACACCTTTAGAAATCTTGTCCATGCCTCGCCGGGTAAGAGCTGTTTTGTCGGCACATGGAGGAGCAACATCGTATTAGGTAGGTGGTCATAATGTTTTGACTCCTCGGTTTATATATGACCACACCCAAAAATATAGAACTGTCCTTTAAAATATAGGACGAATGGTCACCGTATTTATGAGCTATGGGGAGCACCGGACGGTTTTCTACTTCATCCTTCCTTAATGCTGGTTCTTAGATTATTGTTACCATTGATTTGCAGGCCTTATACACCTGTTTAAAACACTGCGAAAGGATAGTTTGCGAATCAAATGAGGAATCAATCGTATGTTTAAAACGTGAAATTTATTGCCACTCTCTGACCAATAATTTATGTTTCAAGATATTGTTTACAGTTATGCTATTTAATAACTGGCTATTAATAACTATATAAATTAATAACTGGCAACAAGTGTAATTTCCGTTATAACTTTTGAATGTAAGAGAGAACGGTAAGTGCTTTAGGAATTTAATTTATTATGTACGTTGATGTTTACATCTTTTTATTGTAATTACATAAGGTATTGTATATTCTTGAAATAATAAGTTTTCAGATCTCAGACACCTTTCGAAGACTGCAGTTGTGCTAATTCTATATTTGTACAAAAAAATTATATTCGAACAAGTATATTTATACTTGTTCGAGATGTACGTCGCGCACATCTGTCGATTATAAATTTTGTGTATTAATTTTTTGCCCTAAATTTTATCGAATGTTAGCAGTTTTGACCCTTTTGTAGCTGAAGGTTTTTTTTTTAAAGATCCTTGGTCAAATTACCGTTCAAAACTAAAGGATAAACTTAAGGTTTTTTTTAACTATTGTAAAATGGCAAGTTTCTAAAAATATATTCTTCTATATGTTAAAAAATAGTAGATGCATGACACTAGAAAAATTTTCAAACAATCGCCAAAGCACTATTTGGTAATAAAGAAAATTTTTTAATCCACATAAGATATTCCATCAGTGTCATGAAAAAAGTGTTAGTTACAGCTCGAGAGTAAAGAAGATACTAAGCTATTTCAATTTTTCATTGGATCCTGATATTAAGTATCTCGCATACTGAATTTTGCAATCCTCAAAACATTTGCCTATATAATGAGTTGTCAATAACCATCTTAAAAAGGTTTTAAACCAAATTCCACCCCGTGAAAGAAACATGCCACTGTTTATGGCTGCGTATAATGAAAAATTTTCCTTTGTATTTTAATGTATATTAATATTATGCCACCATACAAAATATATGAAAATATACTGTTAATTATGTTTAAACCATAAAAATAAACCTATTTTTCTCTATAATATGTTAGATATTACCCTACTAGTTTTACAAACATAATACTAGAAGCAAGTACTGAGTTGTTACAAAAACCTCTTCGACAAAAAGTTGTTATGATAATATTTACGTTTCCAAACATTTGTTCGTGTGCAGGAGAGCAATATCTTGTGCACACCAAAGAATACGCTGGATGGCACTGACCGAAGATTTCCTTCTGTCTCCTAACAGCTGTCCAGTGAAAACCCTTTCTCAACCTCTGATTCCTTGGAGTCGAGGACGTACCAGGGGTGAGGGTTGCCCCCCCCCCCCTGAAACTCTTCGTCTTGTACGAATTCTCGAGCTTGTCTACGCGGTTTGAAATCCGAAGCAGGGGTCTTGGTATAATTTTATTTTAGCCCTATGTTACATGGCCGACACTAAAAATAGACAAAAAAAAAACTAAAATTTTGTTCCATGTAGAATTTTATTTTAACCATTCATGTGAATGAATTTCCACCCACCCCCGGAGAAATTTCTGCGGACGCAACTGAGAGCGAGTGAATCAGTAAAATGTGTAATCAAACAATCGCTCATTGTCTCGCTACCACATGTGTTCTGAAACTGAGTCTGCGGAACTTGACGAGCCTTAAGTATATGCAGTAATCTCATCAAAACGCTAAATTTAGTAGCAGTTTAAAAAACACTCTTAAAATATTTTTTATTACAGCCTTATTAAAAAAACCAGCAGGAGAGAGTGTACTATAGGTAGGCTCCGAATCGCGAATTCGTTTTAACATGATAGGGCAAACTTCCCAAATTTGCTCGAGACTCAAGTTCTGTAGATTTGATGGATTTTGGCGATTTTCCGAAAACAAGTGGTAACGAGATTATAAGCGATTGTTTTTATTCTGCACATTACAAATTCGCTTCCTCTGTGACCGTATATTTTTGGTGGCTTTTTTTTATTCGACCGACATTTTTATATGGGTAATTATTTAGCATACGTCTTGCTAGTCGTGTCTCCATTTTGTGTTTTTTTTACAAAAGTAGTCCGTGAAAGATCTCAAAACCAAAGTACTAACTATACCAAAACCATGTACAGATATTGGTTTTCAAAAGAAAATAAAACTACAGAAAACAAAAAAAAAAAAGAAATATTTCGTTTTTAGACAAAGAGTTTTATCAGACTGCATTTAGACTAGAGAGCTTTTTAAGCGCGGATAGGCGAGGTTTTTTTTTGTTGTTGTTTGTTGTTCTCGTTTCATATAAATTCGTCAGATGCGTTATAATAAAAAAGCTACCAAAAAAATGTACGGTCACAGAAGGAGTGGATCAGTAAAGTGTGGAATCGAAAATAAAATCGTTCATAATCTCTTTACTGCACATTTCTGAAAACCCTCTGGTTTTTGAGGTTAAAAAGGTCTACTTTCACGGATTACTTTTGTAAAAGAAACAAAATAGCGACAGAAGTAGCTATATTAAATACCTACCCGATTTAATTCCATAATTAATGAAAAATCGTAGAATAGTTTTCGTTTCTATCTTTACTTATCAAAAACAAAATTATTTAACATTTTTTTTCGATTCCTTGAAACCTTGGTAGAAGTAGCTATACTAAATAATTGCTTTCATATGAATTCCCATATTCATGACTATATTATTAAATATAAAATTTTAATACATGTTTATTAACGCATTCGATGCATTTTTCCACATCGGCGTGATGATAAAATAACGAGGAATAAAAATGGCGACTTTATTAGTCATCTATATTGTATATGTTACTGTATATGTTTATGTACTGTATTATGTTAATACTGTATATGTTGTTGAGCTTATAAGTCTGCAGAATTGCGAGTCTGTAGAGTCGCACAGATATGATGAAAATATAATGTGCATAAATACAAGCAGATGTTAGCCAGAAGCTGTTTATGGTATTATTTAAACCTTGGATCTTTTTTAAATATTTATTTGCTGTGCAATTTTAAGATTTTTTGCATTCTTATTGGTTTGTGTTATGCTTACTCTCGTTTTATAATGTTGCGGTGAAAATTATTGTAGGACTATTTTACTGTGACGGAATATGATAAATTCAATTTATAAAGTAATAATTTTTCAATAACCTAGTATGAAAATAGTTATATGGCAACCTCTATAGTTGTGCGACTTGAACCCGGGCCCCCTTTGCTCCTCAACTAAGCACACACTAACCGATTGGCTGCTAATACGATATTACAATTTCTTTGGAGAGTTAAAATAACAGTTTTATTTTTAAAACATCTGTAGTAGAACTTTGTGCTATTAATAGTAACAGTAGGGCTATTCGAAATTTTCACCACGTATGCTAAAGCAGTAAATTTAGGGGGAAAAGTCGGATTTTTCATGAGTGGGATTCTCCCGAAAATTTTTATAGTACTCACAAAAATTGTTTTTTTTTTTCACTAGAAAACATCACGTCATCCTTATATTTTCCCGAATACCCGAACTATGAGTAGTTGATATTGGAATTACTAAGTGGTAAATTTTAATAGACAAGCAAATCCAAATTCAAACGGCTGCGACTATAAGTTCATTTGTAAACTCTTCCCTAAGTATTTTCATTTTTCTGTTTGGAACAGCATTTTCTTTATGCAGCAGAGTCCATACTCGGAAAGTAACTGAACATTATGTCATTAATAATAACCAAAAACAATAATAACCACTTAGGCATTTCCTAAAAAAAAGACTTTAACGCTCGTTTTCAGTAAAATTAACAAGATGTTTTGTTCCATGTAGTTATCTTTGTTTTGTAGTCAGCGTCGGTTTTCATTCGCCTAGTGTTGCATGACTTCTGAACTAATGAAAATATTGACATATTTTATACTCCGAGTGTAGTCTAACCATTGGTCGATGAATCCACCCATCAGAAATATTAGACGCCACCTGGTCATAAAACATAAATGTACAATGTGTTTGAGTGCGATGATATTATTCTTACTCTAAAATCAATGGGAATGGATATTTTACTTACCCTAAAAAAAATACAAAGAACAAAAATGCGTATATTACTAAGTAAACAATTTTTACTTAGGTTATTGAATATGCCTAGTGGCAACCACTATTGTGTAAGATGCATGATTAAAAAAGCGTGTAGTCTGATATTAACGATTCAAGGTTCAAGTTCCCGACAACCCAACCATCAGAGTAATGGCAAAACACCCGTCCAAACCTTTCCCGTCATTCATTGCACATGCTACTTGTATTTCCTTGTATTGTATTTCCTTTCAGCTGAGCGAAACAATGGAGTGCTAGTTCCAAAAAGCGAGTTCCACTCGCTCTGTAATCTGGATTTTAAGTTTTTGTGTGTGAACATCGCGATACGGGATAAAATTTCCTTTTCTATTGCCGTTGGTTTAGGAAACCCACAGGTGACGTAATGAACAAAAAATTGAAGCAAGTATTTTTTATGTTTATTTCGTATTTTTGCAGTTTATAATGTTTTAATGATTTAATTAGTAAGGTTAATCAGGCCTAAATATAGTAGGGGCCTAGGAGTCCCCAAACAAAAACATACAAATGGTTATTTATCCATTTTTTAAAATAAACGTACTCTTGTACTTGTTCAAAACAGTATGATCGTAAAGAAATAAAGAAGAAATAATCTCGTTCGGATTATTGCTCACACCCTCAAAGAATCTTTTTGAGGTGCATGTGATATGTGTATTAGATGTGGTCGATGCCCAGATCTTTATGAAGTCTTCTGTTAGTAACAAACCAGGGGTTGGGTTGTTTTACCTCTGAGCGGCACTTTTTTGCACACCATGGGCTAAATGGCCAGGTCACATGGACCCCGAAGGCTCAGAGAAGGTTGGGGGAGGGGACCCACTGGAACAGCTGTTGGGAGACAGGTGGTAGCCTCCCGTCAAGGCCATCCAGCGTGTTCTTTAACGTGCACAGGGTATGGCTCTCCCGCACACGGGGCCACGGCTTAACGTCCCATCCAACGGACGGCGGACTTTCCAAGTCCATCGGTGTCCCCTACTGACCGTGGGCAGGGCGGGGAATTTTGCGGAGATAAATCTCAACGCTGACCCAGCTGGGACTCGAACCTGGGAACTACAGATTACGAGCCTGGCGCGCTACCGACTGAGCCACCCCCGCCCCACAAACCAGGGGACATCGACCGCAGTTCTCAAGATTTTATTTTGTAAGACCTGAATCTTACGTATATTAATGTGAGTGGTGTTCGCCCATGTGGGTTAAATGAGATTTTCCACATCTGTTCCGTTATTTATACCATTACAGGTTTGAAGTTCTTGTTTCCTATACAAACTGTATGAGTCGTATGCTATTGCATATTTACTCCCACATTTGCATGCGCCCGCCGTCAGCACATACCTTTTGTTGCTGTTTTCGCCGATTGTCATCATTATCATCTTCCTGGACTTGTTTGTTCGATATAGCGCATTTTGTCAATTATGGGTAATCTTTTGGACACCGGTGTATTAACCATTTGATTAAAATTATTTTATATCAGATTTCCAATCTTACATTCAGGGTGGGGAAATTTGGAAAAATCTGACCAGCCAGCAGTTTTTACCACAAGTTAGGACAACCTGGGACGGAGGAGTAACAATCTTTTTTCTACTTTTATGTGCATTAGAAGAAAACATGCAACGAAATTAATGACACTTAAACTTAATTAAACCTTAAGTCAATGGTGAAAGGGAGCTTGACAGGCCTCGGTCGATAGTGCGGCAGGCTCGTATTCTGCAGTTCCCAGGTTCGAATCCTAGTGTTGAGATTTACCACTGCAAAACTCTTCGCTTTACCCTCGGTCAGTAGGAGACACCGATGTGATTGTAAAAGCTGCCGTCGTCATATGGATCATTAAGCCGTTGTCCCATATGTGGGAGAGCCATACTTTGCGCACGTTAAAGAACATTCTGGATCGCCTTGATGGGAGGCTACCAGCTGTCTCTTAACAGCTGTACAATGGGTGCCCTGCCCAATCTTCTCTGAGCCCTCGCGGTCGTTGTCACCTGGCCATTTAAATCGTTGTGTGCAAAAAAATGCCGCTCAGAGGTAAAATAAGCCAACCCATTGGTGAAAGTTAATATTCTTTCCTCTGGAAATATCTTAACTGTTGTAATTTTTCCTAGCTTTGAAAGTAATAAACTATGCGAAAAAATTCATTTTCCCCAGCCCTGTTCATTTGGCAATTAAATGGCACATTTAAATGTACCGTTGGCGTGAAATCTTTGTCGTGAATAACAGTTGTTGTAACGTCTGTAGTTGAGGCCACGAGCATTCAAATTCGTATGTTTCAATAACGGAGGTAAGTCGCTTACCAGAATATTCATGCATTATACTGATTAAAGAAGGGTATTAAAAATGTGAAATAACAGCACAAATTTCGTTTGCCGCTCTGATTAAATTAAACTTTCGCAGTTTACCTTTAAGAATAAAGAATAATCATTAACTGCTTTAAATTTAATTACATTTCCCAATCAAGCGAAACTATTGATATACATTTACACAGGGCCGCCGACAGGGGGGGGGGGGGGGGGCAAGGGGGACTAGTGCATAGGGGCCCGTCAGCAATAAGGGCCCGTCAGATTAAGTGACTCTTTTTCTTACAAAAATTATTCTTAGTTAGGCTATATATCGATCCTGTAAAATTTCATAAGAATATTATTTGTTATTATATGCTTTTAAAAAGAAACACTAGTTCGATTATGACATTATCTCATTAATAGTAGTTGAACGAACCATTTCTTAACATCTTCTTTTGTCCGCGTTAACTTACAGCATTTGCTTGTATTTTCCCTGTTAACCACCCCACCTCTGCAGCAGTAGCAACAGTTCGACTCTCCCAAACCCAATCCGTGCGATATTGTTCATGTTTCGAGTTCCAGTAACATCGTCTGTGGTCTGTGTGTCAGTGTTGCAAATTATAACAGTTTAAAAGTCTCTTGTCGGCACATTTAGTGTTGAATCTGCTATTATGCCAATGTGAAGTTTAACAAATATTTTTGCCTATTTTTCAGTACTGACAATTAAAAATGAAGACTCGCAGAATTGCATAGTTTTTCTCCATGATATGTTATGTAGCCTATATTAAACTTACTCAAAAATCCTAAATCTTGCTGTGAGCTTTGCAAAATATGTTCCCTAAAATAAATGCTAAAAAGTTTTATGTGACACAATTTGTGTAGGCTTATGTTTTTGCATGCCTGACTGCGCAACAGGCTTTTTTCCTCTGAATGTCATCATTGTGTCCAGAATAATTGCTATTAATGATTTGTAAAGATAAAAAGTTTTCAAGGGGTGGCCCCGAGCATAATATTACATAGGGGCCCATAAATTCTCTCGGCGGCCCTGCATTTACATTTACTCGGTGGGAAGAACAAGTTGGGTTGTTTTACCTCTGAGCGGCACTTTTTTGCACACCATGGGCTAAATGGCCAGGTCACATGGACCCCGAAGGCTCAGAGAAGGTTGGGGAGGGGACCCACTGGAATAGCTGTTGGGAGACAGATGGTAGCCTCCCGTCAAGGCCATCCAGCGTGTTCTTTAACGTGCACAGGGTATGGCTCTCCTGCACACGGGGCCACGGCTTAACATCCCATCCGACGGATGGCGGCCTTTGCCAAGCCCATCGGTGTCCCCTACTGACCGTGGGCAGGGCAGGGAATTTTGCGGAGATAAATCTCAACGCTGACCCAGCTGGGACTCGAACCTGGGAACTACAGATTACGAGCCTGGCGCGCTACCGACTGAGCCACACCCGCCCCAGGGAAGAACAAGACTACTGCAAAAGTGAATTCGTCCCGCAGGTTGCACGGCCATGAAGTAAGGAATGACGTCTTTCGGTGAGTTTGTTTTGAAGAGGTATGGAATGTAGGGAAAGGAGGAAGAATCATTGTACACAAAGTTTAGGATACCGCGAACTTCATTGTTGAATATTATAAAAAGTTAAGGTCGATATATGGTATATTTAGCTCAATTATACCTATCTTCATTGAAACAATATCCATAATTGTTACCTTTTTTTTTATAGGAAAAAAATGTATGCATGCCTTATATGCGAACAAGGATTCTACAGAGAAGTTGGAGTGGCTGTATTTGCTGCGCATATGTATTATATGCATGGTATACGGTCCGAGAATTATAGGAAGCATCCGCCGAATCCTCATGTAGCGGAACCTTTAAAACATATTGCAACCGTTGGCTCTGGACAACCGATGGATCTGGACAAAGGAAAGGTAAAATGCTTTCTCTTTATTTTATGGTTCCTTGAAGTTTGGAAAGGCCGCCGTCCGTCGGATGGGACGTTAAGCCGTGGTCCCGTGTGTGGGAGAGCCATACCCTGTGCACGTTAAAGAACACGCTGGATGGCCTTGACGGGAGGCTACCATCTGTCTTCCAACAGCTGTTCCAGTGGGTCCCCTCCCCCAACCTTCTCTGAGCCTTCGGGGTCCATGTGACCTGGCCATTTAGCCCATGGTGTGCAAAAAAGTGCCGCTCAGAGGTAAAACAACCCAACCCAACCTTGAAGTTTGGTTGATAGTTAATGGGCATGTAATGAAAGTAGAAACAAAATATTGTCCTTTGCACAAGTGGCTTTATATCAGATAGATTTGTTTTAGCTATATATTTTCCTGTAAATGTTTTGTACTAGACTTTTTTCGTAAACGTTAGTAAAAGCTTTCAAATGCAAAAATTTTGAAAGCTTATGCACACTGAAAGTTGCCAGAATCAATCAAAGATAATCACATAGCCTAATGAGAGATAGAGAACATTCACTTAACCTGAAAGTATTCCATCCGTTATAAGGTAATATGAAAGTATATAAAAGATACAAGAACAAGAGGTAACAAAAATTCAAATCACATAATTCATTTCTTAATGAAACGTTACTACTTCTCTTCACCACAAAGAGGAGTAAGTTGTGAATTCTCTTCAAGTTCATGTACGATAGGGAAAATCAATAATGCAGTGGGTGGGCAATGTCAAACGGGACGTTTTAGAATTTGTCTGATTGGGACAAATGCAACAGCAGTAGCTGAGGATAAAAAATAATAAATACCCTCTCAAGCAGCTGCTTGCCACAGAGGTCTGACAGGAGCCTGTCAGTTTATATGCATAGGAGAAGGTCTGAGAGGATGGCAGGACCTCAGCAGGAAAACGATACATACATCCATGCCTTACCCGGTGCTCGAACCCAGGTCCCTTAGATAGTAGCCAAGCGCGCTAACCACTCGGCTATGGGACGGCAAAAATAAATACCCCCTCAAGCAGCTGCTTGCCACAGAGGTCTGACAGGAGCCTTTCAGTTTATATGCCAGAGTAGAAGGTCTGAGAGGATGGCAGGACCTCAGCAGAAAAACGACACGAACATCCATGCCTTACCCGGGGCTCAAACCCAGGTCCCGTAAATCAGTAGCCAAGCGCGCTAACCACTCGGCCACGGGACGGCATGTAGCTGAGGATAGACGTATATAAATAAATTGTTTGGTTGTACTTCGTAGCCCTTGATGGGTTGTCCTTTTTACCTATCTTCCTATTGCTTTTCGCTCGTTATTTGTCCATTTGTGAGTTTGTCAAAACATTTGTTTCACCATATCCTTCGGGCGGGGGTGGCTCAGTCGGTAGCGCGCCAGGCTCGTAATCTGTAGTTCCCAGGTTGGAGTCCCAGCTGGGTCAGCGTTGAGATTTATCTCCGCAAAATTCCCCGCCCTGCCCACGGTCAGTAGGGGACACCGATGGGCTTGGAAAGGCCACCGTCCATCGGATGGGACGTTAAGCCGTGGCCCCGTGTGCGGGAGAGCCATACCCTGTGCACGTTAAAGAACACGCTGGATGGCCTTGACGGGAGGCTACCATCTGTCTCCCAACAGCTGTTCCAGTGGGTCCCCTCCCCCAACCTTCTCTGAGCCTTCGGGGTCCATGTGACCTGGCCATTTAGCCCATGGTGTGCAAAAAAGTGCCGCTCAGAGGTAAAACAACCCAACCCAACCATATCCTTCGAACACGACGGACAAATGTAATGATTTATCTGTCAAATGAAAGCGTGTGAAGCGGGAAGTGTCAGAGGCTAAAAAAAAATTGACCCTCTTGCTTTCTTCCCCACACCCCTAAAAAAAGGAAATATAAAGACAATAGTTTGGTTCTTTATATAGTTAGTTATGGTAGTGAAACTTGGATGCTTTTGTAAACAAGATAACAGGAAACTTTATGCTTTTGATTCTAGATGCGTATGCAGTAACTTGAGCATTAGGTGGTTCAATTTTGTAATGATGAGGTTAGGCAAAGGAGTCGTCAACCTTTGAGCAGCATATTGTGCAGAGAGAGACTCCGTTGGTTTGGCCATGTTGCCCGTATGCATAATTATAGATTAGTGAATAGGGTTATGAACAGTGTGCCTAAAGGCTCAGAAAGAGGGGGAGACCTAGGATGCGGTAGGCAGATAATGTCAAACAGGACCTTGTTAGAATTGGTGTGAAGTGGTCAGATGCAGCAGATGTAGTCACAAGACAGATATGCTTAGAGCAGTGGTTCTCAACCATTTATGCCTCACGTACCCCCTGGAAATGTGTATGTAACTGGCGTACCCCTTGTGTAGATAGATAAAACTATAGTTAGAGTATAACAATGGGAATAAAATAAAACATAAATATAATAAATAAAAAATAATAAAAATAAATACCCCCTCAAGCAGCTGCTTACCACAGAGGTCTGACAGGAGCCTGTCAGTTTATATGCCAAAGTAGAAGATCTGAGAGGATGGCAGGACCTACACACATTAAATTTTGTATTCATAAATTACATATATCGATAAAAACAAAAAATAACATTTTTGCACAGGAATGTTGCCAACTTAGCGACTTTGTTACTAGATCTAGCGACTTTTGAGCTCTCACGGCGTACCCCAAAAAATTTTACCGCGTATCCCACGTTGAGAATCCCTGACTTAGGAGAACTAAATTGCACTGTCTGGTTTGACCTCTGTACCCCATGGCTGCTTGAGGATGATGATGATGTATCTTCGGAACGCGAGAGCCGAAAGTAACGGGCTATGCATAAAATCAAAGCTTGTGACATGGGAAATCTCATAGGTTATGAAAAATTCTCCCCGTGCCTTTTTCTTCTCCAGAAATGGGGGAAAATATGAAGGATTGTTCTACTGTATATTTCGAATGCTGAATATAACAAGTTGTGTGCAAAATGAAAGCTTGTGACGCAGGGAGTGTTGTGGGCAATAAAAATATACCCCCATTGCTCTCTTCACACCTAAAGAAGGGAAAATTGGAAAGTTGTTCTTTTACTATAGCTTCCTAAATCGAGGACCTACAATCACGTGTTAGGTTTTACCTATGAGCGGCACTTTTTTGCACACAATGGGCAAAATGGCCATGCTACAAGGACCCCACAGGCTCAGAAAATGTTGGGAGGGGGATTCACTAGAACAGCTATTAGGAGGCAGATGGTAGCCTCCCGTCAAGGCCATCCAGCATATTCTTTACCGTGACGGATGAATATGCTGGATGAAGTTGACGGATGAAGTTCCTTTCCAAGTCCATCGGTGTCCCATACTGACCGTGGGCAGGGCGGCGAGTTTTGCGCAAATAAATATCAAAGCTGGCCCAGCTAGTACTCGAACCTGAGAACTACAGATTACGAACCTGACGCGCTACCGACTGAATACCCCAGCCCTCTTACGAGTTAGGTGTCAAATGAAAGCTTATGTGACTACTTCGAATTATACACCCACCATTCTCCTCTTTCCCCAAACGGGTACGGAAATTTCACGGGGGGTCGATCTTAACGAATTATATCTCAAATTAAAGCTTGTGACGTCTTCAATGTGATGAGGCTACCTCAGACATGACTCCAAAAAAAGGGGGAGAGGAAAAAAGTTGATATTTATGAATCATGTATCAAATGAAAGTTTCTGAAGCTAGGTGTTTTTAATGAAAAAGAAATACCTATCTCACTATATGCGCCTTAAAAAGTAGAAAATAAAGCTGAAGCATGTCGAGTGTGCAAATTCACCTAATTCGTATTCAGTTCAAAGGAAAGTAGAACGCCGATTTACTTACTTAATCAGATTGCTGGCTTCCTACCTTCCTTTGAAGTGAATACGAATTCGGTGATTGATAGCAATAGCAATATATTTTAGTTTTATTTTTTACTTTTTAAAACCCATATAAGAAGAAAGGTATTTTTTTATTTTAATTTATTTATATTTTAACTGTTGCTAGAAACTTTCACCAAATAACCTCAATCTAGCTTTTTGACATTTGCAGAATGATTTGACACGGTGGCTGATTAAACAAAGGAACATGCACCGTGAGACGTCCATCCATGGGCACTAGCAATATGCCCTTTTTCTCTATTTTCAGGAAGGAAACATTTTTGATGCTATTGAAAGGCAATAGCATCTCTTACTCTTATTTACTGACGCCTATGCTTATATCAAGCCGTCCCGTGGTCGAGTGGTTATCACGCTTAGCTACTGATCTACGGGACCTTGGTTCGAGCCCCGTGTAAGGCATGGATGTTTGTGTCGTTTTTCTGCTGAGGTCCTGCCATCCTCTCAGACCTCCTACTATGGCGTATAAACTGACAGGCTCCTGTCAGACCTCTGTGGCAAGCAGCTGCTTGAGGGGGTGTTTACTTATATGCTTATATCATTTGTTTGCATATGTACATACTATTTTACCCAAGTTCATTGATAATGTTTATTTTCAATATCTGGCTCTCTCCAGTTGTAAACAACCATAAGGAGTTCTGCAGATTTCGAAAGAGGATCTACAGTAATGCAGAGTTCAAGTATTTTTGAATCTATATATGTGATTTCACACATGGGAAAGCATTCTTTTGCTCTAACAATAGTTTCGAAATATGGTTGGATGATTCTAGAGCAGTAGTAGAGAAGAATATATCTGATGAATTTTATCCTACTGTTTATCTACGAAGTTATCTAAAGAAAGTTTACAGCGCAGAATGCTTGCTTCTGGTCAGTACTGATTACGAACCTGGCACATTACCGATTGAGCCAACTGCCGCTCCCCATCTCGGAAGCAATGCAAACCAATCCAGTAACACCAAATAGTGGGATAGTTAAACTGTACACCGTGGAATGTAAAATCTTTTGTCCAAATGTTAGAACATTTTAAAAATAAATCTGACGATATAACGTTCATAGTTTAATTCATCGAAGAGAGAAAAGTTCAAGTTTGCTTTTTGTGTGGAGTGTGAGCTTCTAAATTCTTATTATTTCTGCAGCCAGTAACACTAATAAACAGTTAAAAAAGGAATGTCTCATTCACTTCCGAAACCCGGTAAACTGTACAGAGAAGTGTTGCACTGGCAGCCCAAAATTTCTCTTATAACACCTACACCATTCTAGAAGTCAAAAATTCGAAGATTATTGTAAAAATATACAAATTTTTAAGAATGACGTTATAAAAGTTATCGAATATTCTATAGTTTGCTAGTAGGTTTGTGATATTCGCTGTTATGTAATGTACTACGTTACATTTTATGAAAGAAGCTTTTGTGGACACTTCGTTATTGATCTCTTGATATAGAAGTACTGTACAGAAAAAAAAGGAAGCATACTCATATGAGGTCGGTAGGGAATCAAATTCAAAGCTTCATACTCCTTAAAAGAATAAAAAAAATACCTCCTCAAGCAGCTGTTTGCCACAGAGGTCTGACAGGAGCTTGTCAGTTTATACGCCATAGTAGGTCTGAGTGGATGGCGAGACCTCAGCAGAAAAACATCAAAACATCCATGCCTGAATCCAGGTCCCTTACATCAGTAGCCAAGCGTGCTAACCACTCAGAGCTTTACCTAAATTGGTGCCCCAAGCTTTCTATGAAAAAATATGTTTACATTCGAATATATGTAGATTTCAATTTTCAGTAGCATATGTTCGATATATAAAGAGGTTATTTAAAAGTTGGAATGTTGAATAGCACTACTACAAGTGCTGTTCAACATTCCAACTGAGAATCTTCAACAAAATTCACTTGCATGGTCGAATCGTGACAACGCTGCTTCACGTTCAGCATTATCAATGAAGCAATTTTTGGCCTGAATAAAGGCCCCAAGGTCTCAAAGAAGGTTGGGGGAAGGGGTACGTGTTGAAGAGCTGGGAGATCGATGATACCCTCCGCGACAAGGCCATCCAGCTTGTTCTTTAACGTGCATAGGGTATGTCTCTCCTGAGCTCGGTACTATGGCTTAACATCCCATCTGATGCACAGTGTCCTTTGCGAACCCATTGGTGTCTCCTTTCTGATCAAAGGTAGGGTAGGGTGGCGGGTTGGGTTATTGGGTTGTTTTACCTCTGAGCGGTACTTTTTTGCACACCATGGGCTAAATGGCCAGGTCACATGGACCCCGAAGGCTCAGAGAAGGTTGGGGGAGGGGACCCACTGGAACAGCTGTTGGGAGACAGATGGTAGCCTCCCGTCAAGGCCATCCAGCGTGTTCTTTAACGTGCACAGGGTATGGCTCTCCCGCACACGGCGCCACGGCTTAACGTCCCATCCGACGGACGGCGGCCTTTCCAAGCCCATCGGTGTCCCCTACTGACCGTGGGCAGGGCGGGGAATTTTGCGGAGATAAATCTCAACGCTGACCCAGCTGGGACTCGAACCTGGGAACTACAGATTACGAGCCTGGCGCGCTACCGACTGAGCTACCCCCGCCTCAGGGTGGCGGGTTGTCGATATATCAATGGTGTAGTCCTAATAAGAATAGTAGCTGGGCGCTCAAATTATTTATAAACAATACTTTACTTAAATACATAGAATTTTCTCTTACGGTAACATGTTTGTATATTTTTTGTAGATTGCAGTCTTCTCTGCTGGTGAACCTGTGAAGATCCAATGCAAGGCCACGTGGTATAACGCAAGAGTGATTAAATGGACATCATATTATTCACACGTGCAGTATTACAACGGCCAGCATGCTTTTGTTAAAAGCTATCGTCTGCGAAATCCGACTCAGATTGGGAAGCGCAAATCTGCTCACCGACTCAAGCATAGTGAAGATGAAGACAGTCGCTGTTCATCTCCGGGTCCAGCCTCAGAGCAATCATCAGGTTATTCAAACACCAAGAAAGCATCAACTACAGTTTGTGAAAGTGCAGCATTGGAAATAGCAACTCAAGATAACTTGGTCACAAGTACCGCGCTAGAGTCATGTGTGAATGGAACATTGAATGATTCCACAGTCAGTGGCGACGTTTCAAACTCGTCCGATGAATCAGTGATTCTTTTAAATCATTGACCCGCTCTTCCAGTAATTTCCTACCAAAACTATAAACCAGTGACTTATATAAACATTACGCTTGGATTTTGACCTTTGCTACCGTTATGTTTGTTAGTTTACAATGCTAAGCCATTAATATCAAACTTGTTTACTATTAAGACACATACGCTTTGCAGTTTCTCGTGAACCGATGTAGTAAATTTTGAAAGAGTGCTAGGACATTATAATGACTTTAGTTAGAAAAAACAAAAATTTTCTTATCTGAATCTTCACTGAATATTTTGCCTTCCCTTTGACAATTGTGGAGTATTTCTTGCCTATAGGAAGTTCTGTGGTTCCTCTGTAATGGTTTTCAAAATCTGTGGAACATTAAAGCCCATTATTGAAGAACCACACTTCTCCAGACAGCAATAATCCATGATGATGGTCACAGAAAGGCCAAAAATTCAGAAAATTTTAAAGTAAGAAACCTGGTGTTTTCTATCTAAAACATAAATATTGAAAATGATAAATGAGGAGGATAGCAATGAACAAAATTCCTTTGATTTTATTCATTGCATAGTACATAGTTATGAATACCCATGAGGTTGAAATATTAAAAAGTTGAAAGCATATAATTGCTAAGTTGAAAACAACAAAATTGTGAAAATGTAAATTTTTAAAGAAAAACTATATTACAGTATATAGATACCATCCAGCGGATCGCATTCAGAAATATTTTGTCTTCAGGTTTTAGCCGATTAATTTTCTAAGACTAGGTAGAAACACCAAAACGGCAACGGATGATTAAATTTGTTAACATCTTATAATTTGAGATAATAATTTAATTAAATAATAATTTAAAATTAAATAGTTGATTTAAAGTTAGATTTTAGTAAATATCTCAAAAATTACAAACACTAGCATATCTTGTGATTTACAAATGTGGAACAAGTTAGGCATAGCAGAAAATCGAGTTTTGACGTCACTGGGTGAAAACTCAATATTTTTGTTAACTCTTCATTACTCTGGACGCTATAATACGTTCGTACACGTCTACATTATGTGAATAGGAAGCTAAATTCGAAGTAAATGTTTTATAAAAAGCCTAAACTGCAAGCAAATTATCAAACAAATTTATACAAGCCCTATTTTCAACAACATTCATTATTCTAAGAGTTGTAACAGCTGGAGCATGTAAGAACAGTTTCTATCGTCCTAAGAATTTAAAAGAAAAATTGTGCGAACAGATAATTTTTGTACGTTGTGCGAAACTCTACTTATTTTAGTAATCAGTTTGATACCGTAGTTATTACTAATATTTATGTTAGAAAAAAGGCTGATGATTAACAACATGGCTGGATTAATTTTGTTGAACAAGATTAATCAAGCCCAAGTTATATAAATGTCCTTAATAGGCAATAATTTAATTCAACTGATGACAGATTTTATCTTAACTGTAACCATATTGACTATTTTTTTTCCCATTTTAGAAATTATTAAGCTAAGTTAGAATTTGTCATTCACATCGCGTGAATGTGTCCGAATACCTTTTGGAGTGTATATAAGTGAATTTCAAATATTTGTATTCATAATCTAAAGGGAGACAACTGCAAAAGGACATTTTCTCCTCATTGGAAATTGAATTGTTATATAAATTGATGAAAAGAACGAACCGCAAAGTTCAAAATCGTGCTTTTTTCTCCTCGGATAAACATCTTTCCTTTTACGTCCACCTGTGAGCCAACTATTTGGGTCCAATTTTTTTGGGGGAGCAGGAGGGTGTATGTTAATACACCTGTCTTAATATGGTTATTTTCAATAGTGTGAAATCAGTGTGGTCATAATTGATTTCACATTTATCTGCTGTGCTTTTCTACCTGTATGCAAGGAGCTTTCACCTGGCGAATTGAGCACTGTGTACACATATCAGTTAATGATTTCTGTGTATTGAGTAGTTTGGAATTACCTCATTCAATTTTGCATTTATTAATTTTTATTGTTAAAATACAATAAAACATTAACGTATAATTTTATAGCAGAAACTTGCTTGTTGGATTTTGAAGATATAGTCACTTATTAACATTAACTAAACCTTTAATCGAATTTTGTTTTTTTCCATTATTGAAAAATTTTATATTATCGACATTCTGGTTAAAGATATGAATGTCCTTAACACGCCATTTGTAAATTTAGCATTATGTAAAACAAAATTCGACTCGTTTTTTAAATTTATTATCATATATTACATAAAAGCTTATGAGAAGAATTTTTCATTAAATTCCTGAAATTGTGAAAATGAGGCCGAAATCATCAAATACTTGGATTTCCAACTGTGCCTAGCAACGATTGGTATTATTGATATTGGCCAGCCAAAGCCCTAAATCCTTTGTTGTTTTTTTCTTATCGAAAACGTTGGCCAGATTGCATGTAATGGCTGGATTTTTGGTTTTAAAATAATATGCATTAATAGTTTTAATTTTTTGTATTATTTTACATAGCAACACCTATATATTATAGTTATGTTAGCTATTACATCATATAGCTTTTTTTTTTCCTTTCGATTTTAGTTTCACGCATTATTTAACTAATACCATGATCTTGTTTACAATGAATAACTGGGTTTGTAACAGAATCAGTTAAGCCTCTTTCGGTAAAGCAAGCTTATGTTTAATGCGAAATTTAAGCATTGTTGCTTTAATGCAGCTAAACAGAATTAGATTCTAATATGTTAACCTCAACTTAAGGTCGATTCTACTTTAAGTTATACTCTTGAAGGCCCTGGAAATCGCAGGACTTAGGAAAAAACATTTTTTAACCGTTTGGGTGCAGAAATTATGAGAAATATGTGAATTAGATTTGAAAAGAATTATCTGCACCGAAAATTCACTCAGTTGAAGATCGCTACTTTTCAACGACGTGTTACTTGCCTTTTTTCTTTTACTTTTGGTTCAGAAATTTGCATGATGCATTTTTACTTGCTTTGTAAATTATTATTGTAAATTATAATTATTGTAAAATAAATAGGTTTTCTGTTGTTTGAAAGCGTTTTCATGCAGGAGAAATAATTTATTTATGTAATTTTAGTTCTAGATATTTATTTGTTTTCCTTTACACTCTGGTAAACAAATTCCCTTCTGTGCTGATAATTAATCAGTTGTTTTCTCTAACCCTTACTTAGAATTGGGAACATCAAAACGTAATCAACGTCATGAAATAAAAAATACTGGGAATAGTTCAAAAGTATTATTCATAAAAAAATGATACCGTTATGGTTATTTTGTTTTTAGATCAGCAAACAGGCTATCCTAAAGATTATTAATATCCGTGTTTTCGACCTTTCATCGTTCCAAAAATTAGAAATTTTAGAAAAAAATTACATTAGAATTAATAGTTTTTATTTTGTAAATGCCATTTTTTTTCTTCTTTAAAACCTGTGGCATTAATTTGATAACAACTTTGGTTTCTATAATGAGTACTAAACTGAGTAACAACACTCTTTGCTTATTCATTTCAAAAACAGTTGTACATCGTAACTCATTTTAAAAAAGAAACTTCTGGAACAAGGGGCGTCAACCTCTTTCAGTGGGTAGCTGATATTTCTGTAAGAGTTTCAGGATCTGCATCCAGGTCTTTAAGACCTGGGACATGGAGAGGTTAGACTACTTCAACATGTTTTGTAATAAGTAAAGCGCTACAAAGACGTTTTAATAATGTTCTCGTATGAGTGCAATTTATTGGAAGATTTAATAGTAATTAGGCAAGTAGTGGTTAGCAGGTATGATTTTAAGCCCGCTGAAGTATCACGATAAACGGATTGATGACCTTTTCACGGCCATCTTTTTTTTATCACAGTCAGTCCCGAATCTACAAAAAATAAACAGAGGGAGCGACTGTAAATGAAGTGACGAATGCCATTTGTTTTCGTTACTTCATATACAGTCGCCTCCCCCCGTTTATTTTTTTTTTGTCAAGCTGGAAAAAATTAAATAGAGGGCATTCCCCTCCCCCTTAATCCGGCTCTGATCGCAGTCAATATATGACTTTTTAGAAAATGAGAGGACTCAATGACAGTTAAGTAATTTTAATACTTGTGTAATTTAACATTTTTATTTTCAAAATACAGACCGTTTTAAATATTTCACTAGTGAAGTTATTCACTGCTACAACAGATGTCACAGTTGTAAATTTGAAAATGTTATACATTTAAATAATTCCTGTGTTTTTATTGAAAAAAACATTAAAAATTATGTTTTATTATTGTTTTTTGTCATTTAATAGTCCCGAAATTTTGATGACGGGTCACAGGTTGCCCACCGCTGCTCTAGATATTGTTGATTGTACCTACTCATAGATGCATGAAAAATAAAAATACATGGTATTATTCTGTGGATTATACATCTTATAGTTTGAATTAAATCAATTTGTGTTATGTTATAGAATGTTAGAATATTCTCAACATGTAAATGCCGGAAGGTGTTAAATAAGATGCACGTAATATATTTTGTTTAAGAAATGGTATACCCTGTGTAATAGATTTTTTGGTATAAGCAATCCTACAGAACAAGAGTTAATTAAGCGTAATAAAGACGAGTAAAGGTTGCGTTTTCTCTTATTTTAATTTGAATTGCAAAAATAATTATTGAAGATATTTTTTTAATGTTATCTAATAATAGATAAAAACATGAATGCAGGGGTGTAAACGAGGTTTGCAAAGACCAGGGGTACAGGTTAGTAAGAGGGAGCTCCCTTCCCATTCTATAAATCACGTACAACTCTGTTATATAACAACAATAAATATATAATTATTGTATAATATATTGTAAAGTATTGTACAGTATAAGTATATTGGTAAATATGTAAATTTAACGTAATTGTCAAATTAGAATATGTTTAATTACAGAAATATTACAGGGGTACAGTCCTTTGAAAAAGGACCCCTAAAGGGTCAGGACCGTACTAGCAGCGCCCATTTGCTCTATGGCAATGAGGCCACTGGAAAGGACCTGGATCCTTATCGTGCCTGGATAAGCGTAAACTAGAATGGTGCCGTCGCACCTTCTGCACCATATAGTTATGCCACTTCGTGAGCGTTTTTTTCGCACACCCTTAATAGTGTTTAAGTACTTTATATTATGGGTATTAAGAACGAAACCTAATACTTCATCATTATGCCAATTAATCAGTGTTTCAAGATGGAAATATTTAAGTCGGAAAGTTCGTTAATTAGTGCAGTTGCAAATACAGAAATCATGCAATATATATCATACCATAATAAAACTAAGGTTGCCCAAAACCTAGTCGAGTAAAGAAGAAACTTATTATTGAAAATATTATGCAAAATAATATTTATTATATTAAAAAATAAAAATATATGATATACTTCCGTAAACAAACGAAAACGTAAAAATAATTGGGGAATAATTGAATTTTATCGTTAAATAAAAAAAAATATTTTTAGTACGCCTGATATTATTCAACATAAATTTTCAATAAATTATTCCAGGGAGGGGCGATTATCCCCCTTGCAGACTGTCATGATCCTAGAACTTCAACCCACTGGACAAGACAAACTTACTGTCAAGGTGTGTTCTTTAACTAGCATAGGATATGGTGGCCCTGAGGAAGGTTATTTATTAAACGTAATGCACAAGTTGGAAGTCAGATTATACGTTATGTTTAATAAATAAATAACCTTACTCGGAACCACGGTTTAATGTTTCATTCAATGGATGGAATCTGGGGGTAAATGTCCAGTTAAGATGTGGGCTTATGAGAGTCCATCTTGATCAGACATTGCAGTTTACTTCGCCAACACTTCAGTCTTAACCTATAGGTACTGGACAGAAAAATGGAAAAAGTTCTATGTTATCTCAATAGGAATTCACATTCAGAGCTCAATAACTTCAATATGATTTTTAATGAAAAATATGTTTAAGGATTTCAATCAGTTCTAATACAGGGTTCAAAAAGGACGCAACGCTCTATTGTATTTTCTATTTAAACATTGTATTTTCTATTTAAACTTTACAAAAGACACAAATTTCAAAAGATTAGACATATATCTACCTTTACAGCAGATGTTGAAAGTGATTTCGTGCAACCTGGATGCAGGTTCGTATCCGTTTCATGACATTTGCAGCCACCTTTCATTATGTTTGTTTTCTTATGTGTAAAATCTCTCAATGTTAGCCTTCAAGTGTAAGGATTGTTTTGAAACACTACACCCCAAAGGAAAAAATCTGGAGGAATAAGATTTTGGGGGCCACAAATTTTTTGAAAGCCAAATCACCAAAAAATTCCTGCAACATGACCATTGTGTCATTTGCAGTATGGGTGGTCGCTCCATCTTGTTGAAACCAACACTCTCGTTCATTCACATCCAATAATGCAATAAACTGTTGGATGAGATCACGATAAACTTCAACAGTTAAAGTTGAAAAAAGGCCCCATCATTCCACGACGGGAAATTGCACACCAAACACCAATTTGCATTGCGTGCAATGGTCGTGAAAGTGCGAGGATTTTCACTGCTCCATATTCGACTGTTTTGACTGTTCACATACCAAGGGAAACCAAGCCTCGTCACTGAAATAAACACGGTCCAACACCTCAATTCCATTTTCATCAACAAAAGAACGAAACCAACGACAGTACCGTAAACGTTTTTCATGGTCTGGTTCTTTCAGTTCATGAACGACACCAATGCGGTAGGTATGAAATTTTAACTTCTTTTTAGCCCTGAAAACTAGCTGGTGACAGTCCAACCTGCGAAGATAACTTTCAAAGAGATTTTCTGGGTGAGTGAGTTAAACGCTAAGACCATCGCTGTTAACTTCAGCAGTTAACAGCGATGGCCGGCCTGGATCGTGTACAGACCCAGTGTCACGAAATTTATCAACCAAACGAGATATTGTCGACTTGTTGGGAACTGCATACTGAGGAAACTTAAACTCCTGTCTCGCACGTTTGTAAGATTTGTACACAAAATAACTCAACAATAAATACAAGTTCATTTTTGAAAACGACATGACTGACACAACACAAAGGAATGATGCTTGAGTGAGACGCGCGTGACAAGGTCATTTCAAGTGCTAAAGGCAGTTAACCTTGAGTACAGTAATGCCAACTGACTAATATTATGGCATAAAATGCACATGCGCGTAGGTTCTACTTTCTTATATTTAGGGTTGCGTCCTTTTTGCAACACAATTTTCGAAAATCAGAGACTTGAGACTATCTACCCACCGCACAACCTTTTCGCCCATCAGACGATCGAAGCAAATGGGGAAGGGAACATAATACCTAGACGTCCTGAAAGTAACTAAGGTCGTCTTTGATAATAAATGAAAATAATCGGAATAATATGATTCTAATTCATATTTGATAGCACATACTGATTACAAATTAAAGCTTGTTTTTGAATAAAAGCCGGCATCGCGACCACGTCCAACTTATTCGAGTAGTTGCTTAATGTATTGTGACTGAATAAAAGATACATTGAACAAAAGTCCTCATCAATGATTGATGTGATGATGATTATTAAAAATGGCAAGACTTTGCAGGTAAAAAAGTGTTAAGTTCAAAGAAACAAAAGAAAATAACGGACTTTTTCAACTGTGTGAGTATGTTAATATTGTACAACAAATTATTAATTAAAATACAACACAGTATTTTCATCTTTTGCCGTTTTTATTTATTTTCTGACACAATTTTCGGATTAACCGGCCTTTCGTTCATCCTGCCAGAGGTCCGACCTAGCGTTAACTGGCATAGTGGTTAGGCAGCTAGCGACTGTTCCAGCGGGGCAAACTTTGTGTGTTGTGTTAGCTCTAACTAAGGCAGTGGTCAGCAGTCACTTCGGTCTTAGTAGGACATGTCCTTGTATGAGAAGGCCTGCATTAAGCTAGGAGTAACTTCCGGGATTCTTCTCTGTCCTGTATGTCGCAAATAAAAAAAAAATGAGGAGTATTACGTCCAATTTACAAATACCAATAAGGTTGCTGGAGGTGCTACGGCATATATCTTAACGCAATTCAACTTCAACTTCCTCTCACACTCAACTGAGCATACCAGGAGTTACTTGAGTGATAGAAAGAGTAATTTTGTCTTTCATTCAGTTCCTTGATTGATTTTAGTAATGGCAGCTGTATTTCATCACAGAAATCTTTGATAAAAATTCACAGAAAGAAATCGAGTAAGGTAAAGTGGGTTTCCTCAAGCCAAAACATACATTGTGCTTTCTCTACACGTGCAATTCTCAATTTCTGGTTTTCCTATAACAGCGGTCCTCATGGATGATAGCAAATCAATAAAAAAGCAAACTTGATGTAAAGAGTGCGGCACTTATATTTGACACATTTCTTTGTGCTGTAAGCAATTACTAACCAATGCAGATATTGTATACAACACAAAGATCAGAGATAACGTTGTGACGTAACACAGTCTTTCTTAAAACTTACATTTTTGAAATGTGTGCCATTGGAGTTGACGTATTCCTGAAAACCAATCAACACATTGTTCATTTCTACAGTCCTTGTGACTTCATCAGTAGCGCGAATGATTGCAGTGATGTTCACCTTCAGTTTGTCGGCACATGTGGGTCATAATTTTGGAGAATTCTGACGGGGAATCAAATCTGGTGAGTATGACCCAGGAATGATTCTGTGTTCAAACTGTTGGCGCTACATAACAATTCTCACACTGTGGCTCGTGTAGCTATGTTATTGAACCACACATCTTCCAACGCAATGTTCTTTCGCTGCAGTTCTCAAAGAAAAAAATTGGGAAAACTAAATAAGTGCGCTGCAGTTCTCAAAGAAATACATGATGAGTTAATAAATTCGTTTAAGAAATTGTTGGAAGTTCCACTTGTACAACAGAGCTTTCGAATAAGATACCATCATCACAGCTGCATGACTCATATTGCTAATCCTTTTCTTATTCTCATATAACAAGGGCTCTTGGATGATTATCACATGGAAAGGGTTCTTGAGTAATTATCATGTTAAGGGTTGTTGGATAAAATCGTGCAAGGGTCTTCAGTAATTATCAATGCAGGAAGCAGAGTGAAACTTGTTCAGAAAATTTTGTGTAGAAATTTCTTACTTTTGAGTAGCATGTTGTGTTTTTAATTTACATTCGCATTGTTTCTGGTCCTGATGAAAAAAATTATTTAGAAAAGTACCAATAGATATTAGTCCTTGGGTATATTTTATGCCACATACCCAAATTCCACATTGATTTTCTTCGATGTCCATTGCCTTCAATACCTCTTTCTTAGAAGCACTTTAAAAAATGATCAAAGGTTTTACGCATCATAAAAATAGAAATTGAATAACACTTTGGAAATAAAAATATCATTTATCAAAGACAAAGACAAAACGTGTGCTCACGTTTCTTGGTAAGTAAAGAGAATCTTTTAAATTAAAAAAGAAATGGAAAGTAATAAACACTATGTTTCAGGAAATATTTAATGGTTTATATAGCTTTAAAACTTACATTGCAAAATTATGCTGCAGAAATCAAAATCTATCGCAATTCAATGTAAAATGCGATACCGGTTAAATTCCACACTGGAGGAAGAGCTCTTGTGTAATTTCTACACCAGGGGTTCTCAACGTAGGGTACGCAGTTAAAGTTTTGGGGGTAAGTCGTAAGAGCTCAAAAGTCGCTTAATTGGCAACACTGCTACTGATTTGTTAAATTGTTTATGTCATTTTTTTGTGTTTATCGATATATGTAATTTATGAATACAAAATTTAATGTATATATATATATGTGTGTTTTATTTTATTCCCATTGTTATACTATATAGTTTTATCTATCTATACAACGAGTACGCCAGTAACATACACATTTTCAGTAGGTTCGTGAAGCATAAAAGGTTGAGAACTACTGGTCTACACAATGAGTTAAATGGCCAGGTCACAAGGACGCAGAGTTAGAGAGGGCATGGAACCTACCGAACAGCGTTAGAAGACTCCCAACAAATCATCTAGCGTGTTCTTCAACGTGCACAGTGTATGGCTCTCTCACACACAGAACCACGCTGAACGTCTCATCAGACGGACGACAACCTTTTCTTCACTATGCTTAGCCTTTTCTTTCACTATGCTTTCCGTTTCTTCACTATGCTTAGTAGAGAAAAAAAAAGGCTTCAGTTTTAAATCACCCTTTTCATGTTCTAAGCAGGTGTTTTCATTTGTCTTTTCCACGGTGATTTGTAGTTACATCCTAGGATTCAATCATAACATTAATAAATTAGTGAGTTTTCATGGTATAATCATTACATCAATAGTATATTCAATGCTTTCTCTCCCTCCCCCTGCCATATTCCAATATTCTAGATGCCTAGAGGGGAAGTTAAAATGAATAGAAAATTAAAAAAAAAATCTAGGCCCAAAGTAAGAAACATTACCTAGGGCGGAATCGATACCTTTGTTTGTCATAAGAATTTTTCTCAGTTGTTATTTGAATCCTAATAATAATCTCTTGGATTATATATTAGCCCGTATATTTTCAAGGATGATGACTGGATTGTGACTGTTAACGCTAAACGTTACCTTCACAACAACCTGCTTCCTATCTGTCTTGGAATAACCGACCCTCCGGGATCATCCTTATGGCTTCATTCCAACCCCCTATAGTGGGGAATTACTGTTCTGCTTTGAGTTTCAAATTCTATGAGAGATATTCTGCGGCTTTCCAAAGTAAGCTTACCCTTAAAATGTTCAGTGAAGTGAAAAAAATGTTGCAGAATTATTTTCTTTGAGAATTGCAGCGAAAGAACATTGCATTGGAAGATGTGTGGTTCAATAACATAGCTACACGAGCCGCAGTGTGAGAATTGTTATGTAGCGCCAACAGTTTGAACACAGAATCATTCCTAGGTCATACTCACCAGATTTGAACCCCCCGTCGGATTTCTCCCTTTGGAGAATTCTGAAGAACGAAGTTTAAAAATTATGACCCACATGTGCCGACACTGAAGGTGAACATCACTGCAATCATTCGCGCTACTGATGAAGTCACAAGGACTGTAGAAATGAACAATGTGTTGATTGGTTTTCAGGAATACGTCAACTCCAATGGCACACATTTCAAAAATGTAAGTTTTAAGAAAGACTGTGTTATGTCACAACGTTATCTCTGATCCTTGTGTTGTACACAATATCTGCATTGGTTAGTAATTGCTTACAGCACAAAGAAATGTGTCAAATATAAGTGCCGCACTCTTTACATCAAGTTTGCTTTTTTATTGATTTGCTATCATCCATGAGGACCGCTGTTATAGGAAAACCAGAAATTGAGAATTGCACGTGTAGAGAAAGCACAATTATGTTTTGGCTTGAGGAAACCCACTTTACCTTACTCGATTTCTTTCTGTGAATTTTTATCAAAGATTTCTGTGATGAAATACAGCTGCCATTACTAAAATCAATCAAGGAACTGAATGAAAGACAAAATTACTCTTTCTATCACTCAAGTAACTCCTGGTATGCTCAGTTGAGTGTGAGAGGAAGTTGAATTGCGTTGAGATATATGCCGTAGCACCTCCAGCAACCTTATTGGTATTTGTAAATTGGACGTAATACTGATCGTTACATAATTTATTTTCATCGTTATATAATTTGTTTCAATTCCCATCATTGTTATAAAAGTTGTTTTCATTCCTATCATTGGTATATAATTTGTTTTCATCCCTATCATTGTTATATAATTTGTTTTAATCCCTATCATTGTTATTATAATTTGTTTTAATCCCTATCATTGTTATATAATTTGTTTTAATCCCTATCATTGTTATATGATTTGTTTTCATTCCTATCATTGGTATATAATTTGTTTTCATTCCCATCATTGTTATATAATTTGTTTTCATTCCCATCATTGTTATATAATTTGTTTTCATTCCCATCATTGTGATATAATTTGTTTTCATCCCTATCATTGTGATATAATTTGTTTTCATCCCTATCATTGTTATATAATTTGTTTTCATCCCTATCATTGTTATATGATTTGTTTTCATTCCTATCATTGGTATATAATATGTTTTCATTCCCATCATTGTTATATAATTTGTTTTCATTCCCATCATTGTTATATAATTTGTTTTCATTCCCATCATTGTTATATAATTTGTTTTCATTCCCATCATTGTTATATAATTTGTTTTCATTCCCATCATTGTTATATAATTTGTTTTCATTCCCATCATTGGTATATAATTTGTTTTCATCCCTATCATTGTTATATAATTTGTTTTCATCCCTATCATTGTGATATAATTTGTTTTCATCCCTATCATTGTTATATAATTTGTTTTCATCCCTATCATTGTTAAATGATTTGTTTTCATTCCTATCATTGGTATATAATTTGTTTTCATTCCCATCATTGTTATATAATTTGTTTTCATTCCCATCATTGTTATATAATTTGTTTTCATTCCCATCGTTATATAATTTGTTTCCATCCGTATCATTGTTATATAATTTATTTTCATTTCGATCATTATTATGTAAATTGTTTTCATTCCCATCATTTGTTATATAACTTGTTTTCATCCCTATCATTGTTATATAATTTATTTTCATTCCCATCATTGTTATATACTCTCTTTTCGTTTCGTGTGACAAATAAAGTAGTCATTTGTTTTGTAATTATCCTGTATCTTATTTCATTGAACATCCTTGATCAAGTGAAGAAGTACGATATGGATTATTATTTTTATAATGCATTTGTAAATAAGAATATCTTATTTACTCTAAGTTATATATAAAAAGCTCTGGCCAGATTTCGAAGAAAGCGGAAGTCGTTTTCGGCAAAAATAGCCAATTACTGAAGTTTTTCTTAAGTTTGTCGCTTTCGAAAATTTTCCCCAAAACCACGTGTTTCCGGATCATGGAAAGTTGGACTAAAGAAGTTCAAGCGTGCCAAGTAAAACATTTCAGTCTTTCAAATATGTCAATTGGATTACAAATTTGTGGTTGATTAAAACGAATTTATAAAGCAGTGTTTCCCAACATTATGCTAACATGTGCTTCGCGTGCTCTAGAAAAATGAATTAATGAAAAAGTGTTAAAAGTTCAAGGATTCTACTTTTGCTTCAGATTTTGATGATATTTAATTTGCGCAAAACGAAAACAACGAAAAAGTACTTTTTTTTACATGTTCCCATTGGTGATCATAATGATTTTGAATTTGTTATTGAGCTGACTGTCAGTATAACTAGCGTTATCTCCATCTGGACGTTCTTCTGGAACTTCTGAAACCAAAATATAAAAGAAAAATCTTAGAAACAGACTTCATCTTTGCGCATAGGATTTAGAATCGAAAAGTGAACATATCAGAATGTAACTAAACAATAAACGCTTTTCACAATCTGCTATTCTATTGTTCCGCAACAAAACTATCCAAAAAGAAATTGTCAAAAGAATGTTTTTTTTTTTAAATGGTTACTCGATTAAATTGAGCATAAAAATAATTACCCCGTCAAAGAGCTGCTTGCAGCAGAGGTCTGACAGGAGCCTGTGAATTTAATACACCATAGAAAAGATCTGTGAGGAAGGCGAAACCTCAGCAGGAAGATAAATACAAACACCCATGCTTTACCAGGAGCTCGAACCCAGGTCATTTGATCAGTGCCAAGCACGCTAAACAATCGGCCATGGGACAGCTAAACTGAACACATATGCAGTAAACTGGTTGGGTGGTTTTACATTTGAGCGGCACTTTTTGCACACAGTGGGCTAAATGGCCAGATCACAAGGAAAGCTCAGATAAGGTTGGGGGGAGGGGACCCACTGGAACAGCTGTTGGGAGACAGATGGTAGCCTCCAGTCAAGGCCATCTAGCGTGTTCTTTAATGTGCACAGGGTAGACTTTCTCGCACATGGGGCCACGGCTTGTCCCCCCCCCCCTCACGGTCTTTGGTGTCCCCTACTAACCGCGGGCATGCAGTAAACAATATAATACCTGGAACATAAAGAAAATGAATAATGAAATGCCATGTAGGACGGGGCGGGGGTGGCTCAGTCGGTAGCGCGCCAGGCTCGTAATCTGTAGTTCCCAGGTTCGAGTCCCAGCTGGGTCAGCGTTCAGATTTATCTCCGCAAAATTCCCCGCCCTGCCCACGGTCAGTGGGGGATACCGATGGGCTTGGAAAGGCCGCCGTCCGTCGGAGGGACGTTAAGCGTGGCCCCGTGTGCAGGAGAGCCATACCCTGTGCACGTTAAAGAACACGCTGGATGGCCTTGACGGGAGGCTACCATCTGTCTCAAAAAAGCTGTTCCAGTGGGTCCCCAACCTTCTCTGAGCCTTCGGGGTCCATGTGACCTGGCCATTTAGCCCATGATGTGCAAAAAAGTGCCGCTCAGAGATAAAACAACCCAACCCATGTAGGACGAATCTTTTGTTGCATATCATTGGGCAAGAATGTTGCCAAATTTGAAATATAATTGGTCGCAGTTTTAAAAAAATTCTGTTGATCACTGCCTTAAATCGTTAACCTAGTACCACAAATCAAAGGAATGGGAATTTTACCGACGTTTTAAGGCAAAACACCGTAACTCGTAAAGAGATTAATTTAAAACAGGGGTTATCAACTTGTGGCAAGCATCCCGATTTTTTTTTTTGCTCTTCTAAAATAAATTCGCTTTGCGTGGCTCACGACATATTTCCTACATACACTGCCTAGCCAAATTATTATGAACACCGCATTGTGTGCAAAGTACCATGAAACATGCCAATGTATGCAAAATTTCTTACTGCTGTTAGTATATAAAAGTCCTATAAAAGCTGCAAAGGCATTGGTGGAAAGCAAAGTCAATTGCGATATGAGTAAAAATGCTGATCTGACTGCAGGCTCGTAATCTGCAGTTCCCAGGTTCGAGTTCCAGCTGGGTCAACGTTGATATTTATCTCCGCAAAATTCCCCGTCCTGCCCACAGTCAGTGGGGGACACCGATAGGCTTAGAAAAGCCGCCGTCCGTCGGGTGAGACGTTAAGTCGTGGCCCCCTGTTGGGAGAGCTATACCCTGTGCACGTTAAAGAACACGCTGGATGGCCTTGACGGGAGGCTACGATCTGTCTCCCAACAACTGTTCCAGTGGGTCCCCTCCCCCAACATTCTCTGAGCTTTCGGGGTCCTTGTGACTGGCCATTTAGCCCATTGTGTGAAAAAAAGTGCGCTCGGAGGTAAACCAACCAACTGATCTGACTGACTTAGAAAGGGGGTTCATCGTTGGAACGGGATGAGCAGAAGGATCCGTAAAGGAGGTGATAGAATTCAACGGAAAGTCACGGGGTAAAATATCCCAAGTGGATGGAGAATGGTAACGGCCTCTAAAAACGTCCACCAATCGTGTCAAAGCAAAAAAGGCTCTGACAGACCGGGACAAGTGTTTGTTGACCCGAACTGTACGGCTACAAAGCGCTGCTACAGTTCATCAGCTGAGAGAGATGACCGCTAGCACTACTACAAAAATTTATTTCAACGCGAACCATGCACATCATCATCATCATCATCATCAACCTCAAGCAGCCATGGGCTACGGAGGTCCAACCAGACCGTGCAATTTAGTTCTCCAAGCAAGTCTATCCTGAGCTACATCTACTGCATCTGGCCACTGCACACCAATTTTAACAAGGTCCTGTTTGACATTGTCTGCCCACCGCATCCTAGGTCTCCCCTTCTTTCTGAGGCCTTTAGGCACACTGTTCATAACCCTATTCGCCAATCTATAATTATTCATACGGGCAACATGGCCAAACCAACGGAGTCTCTCTCTGCACAATATGCTGCTTAAAGGAGGTTGCAAACTCCTTTGCCTAACCTCATCATTAGTTACAAAGTTGAACCACCTAATGCCCAAGATACTGCGTAAGCATCTGGAATCAAAAGCATCTAGTTTCCTGTTATCTTGTTTACAAAGTGTCCAAGTTTCACTACCATAACTAACCCTAGAAAGAACCAAACTATTATACAGTCTAATTTTAGTGTTTAGGTGTATACGCCTATTTCTCCACACTCTCCATAGATTCTTAAAAGTCCCGGCAGCAATCCCTATTCGTCTGTTAATCTCATGCCGCACATCACCACTATCTGTTACATAGCTCCCAAGATAATTAATCTGTGACACCTGCTCAAGACGGCAACCATTCAGATTAACTGAATCACAGCCAGCCTGACCAATTTTCATCACTTTAGTTTTCTCTCTGTTTATAACCAAACCTACTCTACTACCAGTCTCATCAACAGCTCGAATGAAAGAGTTCATCTCATCAACATCATTTGCCAAAAGGGCTAAATCATCAGCATAATCTAAATCAGAAATTTTCGTATCTCCAGCCCATTTAAGGCCAAAATCTTTCCCTTGAAGTGAATTTCGCATAACATAATCAATAACCAAACTAAAGAGAAAAGGAGACAAAATGCACCCTTGTCGAACACCAGAAGTAATGCTAAACCAATTGCTACAAGCCTTACCAACTCTCACACACGACTCAGTGTTATTATAGAGGGCTTTCATTATGTTAACTAACTTGTCTGGTATACCATATGATTTCACAATCAACCACAAATTATGACGATCAACAGAGTCGAAAGCCTTTTTGAAATCAACAAAGCTAGCAACCAAAGGTTTCTGAAACTCTAAACATTTCTCAAGAATCTGCCTAAGTGAAAATATCTGATCCACACATCCCCTACCACTTCTGAATCCACATTGCTCATCACGCAATTGACTGTCAACCAGATTCTTAATTCTATTAAGCACAATCATGGAAAGAACTTTACCTGGAACAGAGAGTAGGCTAATACCCCTATAGTTATCACAAGAACTGCGATCACCTTTTTTGAAAATAGGGATAACAATAGCTCTGGTAAAATCCTTAGGAACCATGCCTTTATCATAAAAGATATTCAGAATTTCAGTCATCCAAATGGTAACCGAAACATTTCCAGCTCTAAGCATTTCTGTAGTAATTTCATCTACCCCTGGGGATTTATGAAGCTTAAGTTTAGAAACAGCCAAAATAACTTCGGATTGTGTTATAGGGCCAACATTAAAGCCACCAATGCATCTATCATCATTGCAAACAATGGGAATAGAACTAACCGCATTGTTTAGTACATCACTGAAATGCTCAGCCCACCTAGCCATGACAGAATCCTCACCTTCTATAACCTTACCTTGTTTATCCTTCAATCCCTGTATACCTGTCCGTTTTCTACCACACAAAACATTAACTATCTGGTACAGCTCTCTGCTGTTGTGCTGTCTAACTGCTTCCTCGGCTTTGTCAGCCAAACCATCAAGCCAAAGATTCTTATCAGCAGCTAACTGATCTTTTACACGTTTATTAAGTTCTCTGTAATGCTTTCTATTAGGACTAGTAGGGTATTGATTAAGGACATTCCTGCAGTTCTTTCTTTCCGAAATAAGCTCAAGTGCCTTATCACTCAGATAATTTTGCCTCTTCTGCTCCTTTTTTCCTAAAAGAGTACTGCTAGTGTCCAAAAAAGCCTGTTTAAAATGATCCCATTCTTCCTCAACTTCAGTGGTAAGCATACCATGACTGTCATAATGACTAAGTAACCTATCATGGTAAGCTTTGGCTATAACTGGGTCTTTCAGAGCTTCAGTATTAAAAGCAAATTTTTTAACCCTAGCACAACACTTTTTAAGTTTAAGTTGCAAGACACTTTTAACTAGGTAATGGTCAGATCCAATTTCAGCTCCCCTATATGCCCTGGTATTTCTAAGAGAACTAGCCCATTTGCTGTTAATTAATATATAATCAATCATATTCCTATGCAGCCCATCAGGTGAAACCCATGTGTACTTATGTATGTCGCGGTGTTTGTAATATGTGTTAGTTATTCTGAAACCATTAAGTTTACTTACCTGTAGGAGACGTTGCCCATTGCCATTGCAGCTACCAATACCAAAAGGGCCAATCACCCCTCCCCAAAGGTCAGAATCAGTACCAACTTTGGCATTGAAGTCACCAAGAACAAGGGTAATATCTCCTTTCTTGACAGAATTCAAAATATCCTGAAGTTGTTCATAAAACCTATCCTTCTCATCCTTATCGACATCCTCAGTGGGGGCATAACAGCAGATAACATTCAGGTCTTTAACGCTTGTCTGAAATTTTGCTGTAAGAAACCTTTCATTAATGCACTCATATCCTAGAAGAGCATCGCTAGCGTGTCTGCTAAGAAGCAGACCCACGCCTTGGTGATGCTTGTTGTCGTCCCTCCCTGAAAAGAGAAATTTAAGATTATTTTTAAGAATCTGACCTTTATCTGTCCATCTGGTCTCTTGCAAGCCGAGAATATCTAAATTATAATGGTGGAATTCTTGTGTGAGGACATCAAGAGAAAAAGCTCTGTGCAGAGTCCTCACATTCCAACTACCTATGGAGAGAAAATGGTTAGTAGGATGTTTAAAGAAACTATGTTTATTGAGAGAGGGAATGCCGACAATATCAAACAGCCCCCTAATCGCAGACATGGGGCAAAGACCCGTTCCCCCACCACTAAAGGCTGAAGCCATCTACACTGGAAGACTTCCTCCAATGTAGAATTTGACGATGCCAATAGAAGCAAAGAGTTCAGGTGCCTGCGATGACCTCTGCTCAGGATTATCCACCAGCTGATAAACATATCCTGTGAATCTATTCACTTGGGGCTGTCAACCCACAAACAAACAGAAAACACAGCGGAAGATTTTCCCTCCACAGAAGCCCACCAGTGCAGCAAAATCAGGATCCATAATCAAGCTCAGAGCCATATATCTGTCCAGTCCAGTGGGTTTATATGGTCAGCACCAGGACCCTGTGTGGTTGACCACTCCTCAGCAGGGTAGAAAAAAAAAAGAAAAGTAGCCATAGTTGTCCAGATCAGTAGGCCACACTAATCTGGCAGCCCTCCCCTTCCGTTCACTTCCACAAGAGAGTATCTCTTTTGAAAGTTACTAACGGTCCGCACCACGAGAAGGCGGGGTCGGACATTAGGTGCTAGGCCTGGCCGGTTCTATGCATCATCACAGGGGATTGGTGCAGAGCTCTCCTTCCAGTGACTACCTAGCTACCATTTACAGACCTGAACCATGCACAGAGAATTGAAATTTTTGAAATCTGGGAATTATACCATGGTGATACATAAAACGAAGTATTAGGTGGTCATAATGATTTGGCTAGGCAATGCACTATGTGGCTCATTGCAGAGTTGGGTTGGGTTGTTTTACCTCTGAGCGGCACTTTTTTGCACACCATGGGCTTAATGGCCAGGTCACATGGACCCCGAAGGCTCAGAGAAGGTTGGGGGAGGGGACCCACTGGAACAGCTATTGGGAGACAGATGGTAGCCTCCCGTCAAGGCCATCCAGCGTGTTCTTTAACGTGCACAGGGTATGGCTCTCCCGCACACGGGGCCACGGCTTAAAGTCCCATCCGACGGACGGCGGCCTTTCCAAGCCCATCGGTGTCCCCTACTGACCGTGGGCAGGGCGGGGAATTTTTGCGGAGATAAATCTCAACGCTGACCCAGCTGGGACTCGAACCTGGGAACTACAGATTACGAGCCTGGCGCGCTACCGACTGAGCTACCCCCTCCCCGGCTCATTGCAGAAAAACGTTTGACCATCACTAATTTAAATAAGGATAATAGGTCAGACTTGTCAATAAATAAGGACAATCGGTCAGTAGGGGATACCGATGGGCATGGAAAGGGTACCGTCCATCGGATGAAAGTAAAGCCGTGGTCTGTGTGCAGGAAAGCCATACCTAGTACACGTTAAAGAACACGCTGGATGGCTTTGACGGGAGACTCTCTTGTCCAGTGGATTCTCTTCCCCAACCTTCTGTGAGCCCTTGTGACCTGGCCGTTTAGACCTTAGTGTGGAGAAAAGTGCCACTCGGAGGTGAAAAAAACCCAACCTAATTGTATGAAAAAAAAGGAAAAAATACTGGGAAAAAAAGAAAACGACTTTGAAGCGCTTCTATGCAACCCAATGCTGACCGATTTCTGATTCTTCTAAAATGAGATCTGAGTGGCCTTACCTGAACAGGTGTCAACAGTAGAAGCCGCAGATGTCCGGGCAGTAATCTCCAGTGCATACTTTTTTACAAAAAGTGGAGCATAAGCCTGGTGTCGCTAGGCAACTGGGCAAAACGATCATCAGCAGAATGATGAGTAGCGTAGCAGTTCTCAAAACTGTTTCAAGAGAAAAATGGAAAACAAATTGCATTTATTATTAACTGTGTTTAATCGAATTGTTTCAATTCTTTGAATGAACACCGGCGCTTAAATTTAACAGAAAAGGAACCAAAACGCATTTAATAACTAAGAAGGGTTTTCAGCAAATACAATTAAATGTCGTGTACAAAGATATTGAGACCTGACTGAGTAATAATAGCAAGAGAAACAATGACGAAAGCGTATAGTATGCACAAGGGTTGCATTTAAGAACACGTGTTCAGGCACGAACTGGTAAAGGAGGTGGCTCAGTCGGGTGTGCGCCTCGTAATCTACAGTTCCCAGGTTCGAGTCCCAGCTGGGTAAGTGTTGGGTTGGGTTGTTTTACCTCTGAGCGGCACTTTTTTGCACACCATGGGCTAAATGGCCAGGTCACATGGACCCCGAAGGCTCAGAGAAGGTAGGGGGAGGGGACCCACTGGAACAGCTGTTGGGAGACAGATGGTAGCCTCCCGTCAAGGCCATCCAGCGTGTTCTTTAACGTGCACAGGGTATGGCTCTCCCACACACGGGGCCACGGCTTAACGTCCCATCCGACGGACGGCGGCCTTTCCAAGCCCATCGGTGTCCCCTACTGACCGTGGGCAGGGCGGGGAATTTTGCGGAGATAAATCTCAACGCTGACCCAGCTGGGACTCGAACCTGGGAACTACAGATTACGAGCCTGGCGCGTTACCGACTGAGCCACCCCCGCCCCGGGGGTAAGTGTTGAGGTTTATCTCCGCAAAACTCCCCGCCCTGCCCAAGGTCAGTAGGGGACACCGATGGGCTTGGAAAGGCCACCGTCCGTCGGACGGAATGTTAAGCCGTGGCAACGTGTGTGAAAGAGCCATACCCTGTGCACATAAAAGAACACACTGGGGACCTTGACGGGAGGCAAACATCTGTCTCCCAATAGCTGTTACAATGGGTTCCTCCCCCAACCTTCTCTGAACCTTCTGGGTCCTTGTGACCTGGCCATTTAGCCCATGGTGTGCAAAAAAAGTACCGCTCAGAAGAAGGACAACCCAATGAACTGGCAAGGAGACCTGAGGGGCTGAGCTGCTGCAGCATCCCTTAGTGTCGCGAGCCCCTGTGACCTCATAGGAGCAGGAGATTTTTAATAATGATTGTTATTTTACAGAAATTCTACAGAATTGGGGAAAACCTAGTTTAAGTTTCACATATTTACTCTCAAAAGAATGTCTTGAAATCTTGGGAAATGAACCGAATTTTTTTTTATCGCAGCCCCTGTTATAACAGGGGAATAAATAAGGAACGCAGCTATATATAGCTGCGTTCCTGAAAAAAAAGTACCAGTACGCTCCTACATGTGCTCCTATAATGAAGGTTCTTGAATGACGGGATAGGACATGTTAATAAGGTTTATTATCAACCTGACAGGCAAACGACTCAAGCAACGCGTTCTCATACTGTTTACGAAGTTTTGTGGTTGGGTTGGGTTGTTTTACCTCTGAGCGGCACTTTTTGCACACCATGGGCTAAACGGCCAGGTCACAAGGACCCCGAAGTTCAGAGAAGGTTGGGGAGGGGACCCACTGGAACAGCTGTTGCGATACAGATGGTAGCCTCCCGTCAAGGCCATCCAGCGTGTTCTTTAACGTGGACAGGCTATGGCTCTCCTGCACACGGGGCCACGGCTTAACGTCCCATCCGACGGACGGCGGCCTTTCCAAGTCCATCGGTGTCCCCTACTGACCGTGGGCAGGGCGGGGAATTTTGCGGAGATAAATCTCAACTCTGACCCAGCTGGGACTCGAACCTGGGAACTATAGATTACGAGCCTGGCGCGCTACCGACTGAGCTCCCCCCCCCCCCCCCCTAGATTTGTGGTGATAACAATCCTCCACAAGAACAGATCTGAACTCGTGGATGATTTTGAGAAGGAGCTGGAGTTCTGAATTTAGCATCCCCAGGGGAGGCACCTGCAAAAACAAGTTGAATGGATCTTAGCGAACGGCTACCATCTGTCTCTTGTTAACTGGATCCCCTTTAGCTACTCACAAATGAACCCTTGAGGTCATTGCATGGATATTTAACTCAGCGTATGCAAAAGAAAATCAGTCAGTTCGAGCGCACTTTTTAAAGCTCGAGCCCGAAGCTCGATTTTAGGAAAAGATTTGTCTGAGGAAACGTTTCCTATCGATAAGTTCATTCGTGCTTACCACAGTTAACATACTACTCGAGTCGCAATTAAATCCTGCCTAACGTATGTCCATTGGTAACTTCATTCACAGCTTACCACAAGTACTATTTCATTTACAAAGTAGGCGACGGAAGCGCCCCAGAAATTTCGGAAAATTTTCGACGGATCACTTCTGACCCACGGCAGCTAGGGACCCTATGTTTTAATGCAACGCGGCTAGAACTAAGTGGGACTACCCCACCAAATTTCGGACCAATCGCTTAAATACCCGCAGAACTACGGGAAAACTGACAATTTCTACCACCAGACGTGGTAGAAATAGTCAGTAGTAAGTCAAGTCGTGGTAGACATAGTCAGGAAGTAGTAGTAGTAACTGAAAGTTACTACTACTACTTCGTGGGTAACATCATTATAAGTTGGGTTGTTTTACCTCTGAGCGACACTTTTTTTTACACCATGGGCTAAATGGCCAGGTCACAAGGACCCCGAAGGCTCAGAGAAGGTTGGGGGAGGAGACCCACTGGAACAGCTGTTGGGAGACAGATGGTAGCCTCCCGTCAAGGCCATCCAGCGTGTTCTTTAACGTTGGGTTGTTTTACCTCTGAGCGGCACTTTTTTGCACACCACGGGCTAAATGTCCAGGTCACAAGGACCCCGAAGGCTCAGAGAAGGTTGGGGGAGGGGACTCACTGGAACAGCTGTTGGGAGACAGATGGTACTCTCCCGTCAAGGCTATTCGGTGTGTTCTTTAACGTGCACAGGGTATGGTTCTCCCGCACACGGAGCCACGGCTTAACGTCCCATCCGACGGACGGCGGCCTTTCCAAGCCCATCGGATTCTAATGTCTACCTAGCATGCACGTATTCCTCGCTTGACTTAGCTCCAAAATCAAAGACTAAAACGGCGAATGAGGGTTGTTTGTTTTACCTCTGAGCGGCACTTTTTTGAATACCATGGGCTAAATGGCTAGGTTACAAGGACCCCGAAGGCTCAGAGAAGGTTGGGGGAGGAGACCCACTGGAACAGCTATTGGAAGACAGATGGTAGCCTCCCGTCAAGGCCATCCAGCGTGTTCTGTAACGTGCACAGTGTATGGGTCTCCCGCACACGGAGCCACGTCTTAACGTCCCATACGACAGACGGCGGCATTTCCAAGCCCATCGGTGTTGCCCTACTGACCGTGGACAGGACGGGGAGTTTTTCGGAGACAAGTCTCAACGCTGATCCAGCTGGGACTCGAACCTGGGAACTGCAGATTACGAGCCAGGCGCGCTACCGACTGAGCCACCCCCACCCCTAACATCATTATAATAGCCAAGAAACATTCATTTATTGAAAAGAGAGAATAAGAGAAAGAAAAAGGCACGTACAGATTGATTGAAAGGTGTGATTATAATAAAAAAAAATTTCATACTTTTGCATATTTTTTCACAATTAAAAGAAATATTAGAGATTTAAAATGTTTTGAGAGCGTACATGCGTGGGCTCAGCCAGAACCACTAACTCATTTCTATGTGGAACGAATTATCGATCCCTTCCGGTGCTTACCTAGCAATACTCGAAGCATTTCACTTGTAGTTGAGAAATTTCTCTCCTTCCACTCCTGAGTGTAAATCTGTCGCTGCAACTAGAAAAGAAGAAAAGTGCATTCCATAAAGGATGAGGCATTAATCGAAGTTGAAAGCATTGACTCAACACAGATTAACTGAAATCATATGAATAGTTGAATCACAATTACTCAAGTCTCTCACAACTCATCCAGTGGTTCTACGGATTTGAAAACACCATTTCCTAACAAGGAAGGGGGGGGGGGGTGTACAGGAGTCTAACCCCTGGTCTCTGACTGGTAATCTCCCTGGTCTCTGATGGGGCGGGGGTGGCTCAGTCGGTAGCGTGCCAGGCTCGTAATCTGTATTTCCCAGGTTCGAGTCCCAGCTGGGTCAGCGTTGAGTTTTTTCTCCGCAAAATTCCCCGCCCTGCCCACGGTCAGTAGGGGACACCGATGGGCTTGGAAAGGTCGCCGCCCGTCGGATGGGAGGCTAAGCCGTGGTCCCGTGTATGAGAGAGAGCCATACCCTGTGCACGTTAAAGAACACACTGGATGGCCGTGACGGGAGGCTACCATCTGTCTCCCAACCTGCTGTTCTAATGGGTCCCCTTCCCAACCATCTCTGAGCCTTCGGGGTCCATGTGACCTGGCCATTTAGCCCGTAGTGTGCAAAAAAGTGCCGCTCAGAGGTAAAACAACCCAACCATGGTCTCTGACCAATTAGCCAGTTTTTCATGAATCATCAATACCCATGCTAATAGGGACTGCTGAGTGCATGGACAATGCCTATTTTACGAACATGTTATGGTAATTAAAAGGTTAGAAAAATGCAGAAATTTAGAACCTTATGCTGAAGTAATCAAAAGAAATATGTCGTATAGAAAAAGCATTTAATCATGTGTAAGAAGATGGCAAAAATAGAAAAAAAAGATAAGGAAACATTTTGATTGTTTTAAATATAAAAGCATAATTTAATTTTTTAACTTTAGTAAACTTTTTAAATTGAAATAGTTTTTTTTTTCAATTCGAACATTTTATTATCCATGCAAATAGGACTGTTGAGTGCAAGGTTAATCGTTATTTTACCAGCAACATTTTCATCACAAGATCCACAGCTAAAGCTGCATGACTGATCAGATGTACAGTCGCTCAAAAAAGTATTCAAACACTATGGTTGATTACAGAATTCAGAAAAATATCTGGCAAAGGTGTTTTTTAGAAATTAGTGATCTGGCAACCTTCGTGTCACGTGATTACAGAATTCAGGAAAAATACCTGGAGAGTGTACAGCAACTGCACATGCTCCAGTTACCGTTCACAGCAAACTGGAGCGTGTGCAGTAACTGCACACGCTCCACGTCACTCAACGAGGCTCTGCTGCTTATGCCTGGGGGAGCTTAAAATTAAATCCGGTCGTGCACGCAGCTGTTTTTTGTTGCCATTTACACTTGCGTCTCGAGTTAACGGATTAGGTGATGAAGGGCTAACTAGGCAGGGCAAAAATATGCTCGCTGGCAGAAAGACAATGGCTGCAGTAAACTTAAAATAATTATCATTCGAACAACAGTTTCGAAAACAGGATGCAGGCGCTCACTGTCAACCGGGGAATCTTCAGTCCCAACTTCCGCTCCTGCACCTTCCTGCAGCAACATCCTTTGCCAAGCGTCTGGACTTCAACTGGTGACATAATCGTATAAGAAACAAAAAAGCAAATTTTTCATTTTTTTCCTGCGAAAACTGAAAAAAGGTAAAAAAAACTATCTACAGCTCCAAAAAGGTAACTTGTCTAGCGATGTATTTTACATCAATGTTGAAAAAGTCAAGGATCTGTCGGAAATCTTCCGTTTTTTTATTTTTCTAATCTTTCGTCTGCCGCGTTGGGAATCAAAGACGATTTTGTTCTTTTTTTTTAATTATTTCTAAACGGAGCTAGCTGCTACCCATTCTTTCTCAGTACAGTCGCTCAAAAAAGTATCCGAACACTATGATTGATTACAGAATTCAGAAAAAATATCTGGCAACGATTTTTTTAGAAATTAGTGATCTGGCAACCTTCGTGTCGCGTGATTACAGAATTCAGGAAAAATGTCTGGAGCGTGTACAGCAATTGTACACGCTCCAGTTACCGTTCACAGCAAACTGGAGCGTGTGCAGTTACTGCACACGCTCCAGTTTGCTGTGAACGGTAACTGCACACGCTCAATATTTCCGTGAGTGAGCCCACACGATCCAGGTCTTTGTGAGCTCACACGATATTAATATGCTGTGAACATTAACCGCAACCGCTCCAGTTTGCCGTGAACGGTAACTGCACACGCTCCATATTCATTGCATTATATATTCATACGCATTATATATATATTAAAAAAGTATCCGAACATTATGGTTGATTAGAGAATTCAGAAAAAATATCTGGCAACGATTTTTTTTAGAAATTAGTGATCTGGCAACCTTCGTGTCACGTGACACGAAGGTTTCAATCAACCATAGTGTTAGGATATTTTTTTGAACAACTGTGCCTTTTATCTCCTTACTACACTAGGCAGTAATTTTATTTAGATATGTCCATTAGTAACTTAATAGGGCACGTAACTGTAAAAAATGTTACATTATACTTTATTTTTCATCGGTACGGTCAGTTATTTAATATAGTATTTTAAGTTGGGAGGTACTTATTATTACAAATTTCAGAAGTATTGTTTCCGTTGGAGACAGGATAAGTAATGTTATTATAAAGAATAATGGTAGCAATCTAAGGTAATTTGAAAAATATTGTAATTTAGGCATTTATCCGCTTGGAATTTTTTCTTCTATAACAGTTCATTGGCGACTTTAAAAGAATTATAATAGTAAATTTAATGGCCTAGGATACGTAAATAAGCTTTTACTTTATGATAATAAATTATGATCATCAGACCGGTGATTCTCTATGCTTCACCCATATGGGCGAATACTACACCCACCAATATTCGTAAGATTCAGGTCTTACAGAACAAGATTTTGAGAACTGCGGTCGATGCCCCATGGTTTTGTCACTAACAGGCAACTCCATGAAGACCTGGGTATCGCCCATATATATATATACATATATAAAGCGCACCTCAAAAAGATTTTTTGAGGCTGTAAGCAATAATCCCAATGAGATTATTTCTTCTCTGATTCTTTACGATCATACTGTTTTCAACGAGTGTTATGACCACCCCTTGGTGTATATTTAGGGCGGTACAAACACTTAAGCCGTGATGCGTTACTTGCTGCCAAATCGAAGGCAAATTCCAAGACCCACAACCAAATTAACAGACATTTGCAATAATGAGAACTGAGATAATTTTTACAGTTAACAAAACACAACATTTATTAACAAAATTTAGTTTTAGACATTTTACTCATAACTAGTTCCCACTTTTGGGACAAATTTAACAGCGCCTCTGGTGCGGCCCTTTTCAATCAAGGGAAACTTTGTACGTGGTGGAGAACGGTCCATTTGTTAAAAGTTCATGATGAACGAGCTACTTGCTCGTGACTCTAATAATATTTAACAGTTAAGAAGGTCCCACTAGGGACAATGTGACGGCAGTTCACAGAAAAACATATTCAGGTGGAAAAGCGACACCAGATTCAATGAATATTCCCCCTACCTTATCAAGTCCGACGTCTCTAGGGAAGAACATCGCTGGCAAGCTGAAGGCACGGGCTGCGTAGCGCTCTCGCCGCACACTCATTGTTCCCACATCGGAAGCTCCGCTCACTGGAGAGGCTCGTTTGCTGTCCACCACACAGCCTGGATGAGAAGAGACTGACTTTTTCAGAAATGTTTTTCTGCTGCTTTTCGCTGGCCCCCTCGTGGAGGTCACCTTTCTGACCTGGCGTAGATGATGCCTATTGGTCGGGCTGGACGAGGTGCGAACAAGCACCCATCTGCTGTTTTGCTGTTTACCACACCGGATCACGTAGCCTCAGTTCTGAGACCTGAGGGGACCAACAGATCCATCGCGAATGTTCCATGTAAGCGGCAACGGCTTTCCTCAGCAAGAGTTGAATGCCGAAAAATGTCACAATATGGAGGTCTGTCGAAAATGTCACTATTAAAATGGAAGGCGATGTTTGCCGACAATAAAGTCTCCCTTAATAAAGTCTTGTCCATGTGATAAAATCTCGTGGGCATGACACAAGTACAAGAGGCCTAAAACGGTAGCGTTCTCTGAGGAGACCTATCCGTTTTAGGTTTCTTATACAATTTTACTGCTATTTTTAGCTTCTCTTATGTTTGCCCTTAGAGGCCCACCTAAGGGTGGTTTACTTATATATATTGTTCTTACTCATGCCAAATAGGCATATCTTTCTAATGCAGATGATTAGGGTTTGGGTTGGGTTGTTTTACCTCTGAGCGGCACTTTTTTGCACACCATGGGCTAAATGGCCAGGTCACATGGACCCCGAAGGCTCAGAGAAGGTTGGGGGAGGGGACCCACTGGAACAGCTGTTGGAAGACAGATGGTAGCCTCCCGTCAAGGCCATCCAGTGTGTTCTTTAACGTGCGCAGGGTATGGCTCTCCCGCACACGGAACCACGGCTTAACGTCCCATCCGACGGACGGCGGCCTTTCCAAGCCCATCGGTGTCCCCTACTGACTGTGGGCAGGGCGGGAAATTTTGCGGAGATAAATCTCAACGCTGACCCAGCTGGGACTCGAACCTGGGAACTACAGATTACGAGCCTGGCGCGCTACCGACTGAGCCACCCCCGCCCCATGGTTAGGGGTAAAATTATTACCCGGTACATCAAATATGATCATACGATCTACGATAGGATACGTAATTCCAATCGTAAACAAAGAAATTATGCATAAACATTTCTACTTTTTAGACCAAATATTTTTATTTCGTTATTTTTATATATACGAAATAAATGCCTTTCATTTCAAGTGTCTGCTGAAGGATTATCTTTCAAATACTAGCAATGTAGAGCATTTTTCTCTCTATTTTACAATGATTTAAAATCATATAATTATTTCTTTTTGACTGAAGAAAATATATATATTCACTGTTATTTTAAAGATAGGATGTAATACGCACTATTTTAACGTAGATGAGCTATTGCTCTGGTTATAAATATCACTTCACAAATAAATATGTGAATACTTTGCTCGTGTTCATAAATGTACAGAAATATATGTAACATAAAATGTAATAAACTTTGATCTGATGTGAAAAAAACTTTAATTTGAATGCCTCCCATAACTAGTTCGATCATCAGTGTTACTATTTAGGGAAATAGAAGATGTTTCAATTTAATATTCTAGCTTATTATTTCAATCACAAATGAATTTATTGAGTAAATCGTGTTAAAAGATATTCAGCATTTACGAGATAAATATGATATGCTTAAAAACAAGCCTCATTTATCCGACATCCGTTTAACCGATGTGTTTTCTGTGTTTTTTTTTTTTACGAAATCATTACGATCGTCATTTAGTCTCCCCGTCCCCAACAAGCATAAAAGCGTATTTTACCTTTTAAACAAATGAATAGATATTGATTATTACATCGTGTATTTCAGTTGCTCAGAATCAATTCTGTTCGTTTAATTCTAAATTCATATGTATATGCTGCACTTACTTCCAGACTAGGATTACGAAAAAAAAGTAAAGAGGGGGGTGAGGGGTCTTGCAATGCCATCGATCCGAAAACGTTAAGGGTAAAGTAAACTGAATTTCACCTGTCTCCCTGCCCAGTAGAGGACAGTCAGTAGAGGACACCGATGCGCTTGGAAAGGCCGCCGTCCGTTTGATGGGACGTAACGCCGTGTCTCTTTGTGCAGGAGAGCCATACACTGGACTCGATCGTCAACGCCATGCATTCTGTTGTCTGGATGATGTTGACTGAAGGCTACCATCTGTCTCCTAACAGCTGTCCAGTGAGTCCCCTCCTCCTCAATCTTCTTTCAGCTCTTGGAGTCCTTGTGACTTGGCCATTCAGCGTCACAAGGCGTGCAAAAGAAAAGTGCCCCTCAGAGGTAAAACAACCCAAACAACAATCGAACCCCTTTCGGTTTAGAGCTTTATAAAAAAAAAAGTCCTGAAAAAATATCTAAAAATTTTAGAATTTTAATAATTTTTGGCCTCCATTATCTTTACTAGCATTGTTAAAGCACTCTCCCCCCTAGATGGGGCGGGGGTGGCTCAGTCGGTAGCGCGCCAGGCTCGTAATCTGTAGTTCCCAGGTTCGAGTCCCAGCTGGGTCAGCGTTGAGATTTATCTCCGCAAAATTTCCCCGCCCTGCCCACGGTCAGTAGGGGACACCGATGGGCTTGGAAAGGCCGCCGTCCGTCGGATGGGACTTTAAGCCGTGGCCCCGTGTGCGGGAGAGCCATACCCTGTGCACGTTAAAGAACACGCTGGATGGCCTTGACGGGAGGTTACCATCTGTCTCCCAACAGCTGTTCCAGTGGGTCCCCTCCCCCAACCTTCTCTGAGCCTTCGGTCTTTGTGACCTGGCCATTTAGCCCATGGTGTGCAAAAAAGTGCCGCTCAGAGGTAAAACAATCCAATCCAAATTTCCCCTAGACTCCACCCTGTTTTTGTCTATAGATATATTGAATATATAAATGGTACTTTCATATTGCAGGAAATTGCTTATCGTTATTTCCTTCCAATGGAAACCGACATTCCTTTCAGCGTCAGAAAACTAAGATTCTACTGAATTTACTTTAGATAAAAAGAAAACAAAGTGTCTGAAAATTATTCGCTTTTTACAATGTTTGTATATACTATTCCTTTAGTCAAATTTTCTTTTTTTTTACGTTGCCTCGACGACGGTGCCAGGTTTGGATTGTTTGGTAAGTGGGGAACAGTTTCCCCATCTTGATTGTGACAATGCCATTTCGCCCATTGTGTACACAAAAAGTGCCGCTCAGAGGTAAAACATCCCAAACAACAACACAAATTTATATTCTCATCCATTAATAAAGTGTGACATGAAAATATTCTAGAAACACTTAAAATAATTAGCCAAAAAAATTGGTTACCCCTCAGCAACGTGGGCAAAGCTCCATTTCGAATTCCCCCACCCCTCCAATTATTTTTTTCTTGTTTAAAAACTGTTATGAAATTGAAATCACGTTATCTGTACTTCTAAATTCTACTTTTGATTTATTACAAGAAAACACAAAGTTCACGATAAAAATATGAGTGGTTTTTATCAGACTTGAGATGTGAAAATGGTGTTCGAGACTTGAGTAGGGTTTCCCCTTTACTAAAACATTCCACCGGACAGGAAAAAGATCAAAATGATATTCCGTACCGAATAAAATTTTATAGTTGTTAATTTTTTAAATTATACTTTTATTTTCAGGGATTTCTATTTATAACATCTAATATTATTAGGTCTAACATTATAATAAGACACCTGTTTTGTATTTCAAAGCAGTTAGATAAGTTCAACAGTTCGCATAAGATGATAGTGGGATTTCGGGGTGGGGGTGTCCATGACCTCTCCTCCCCCTGCGAGTACGTGTGTCATTGCTTTGAGACCCATATTTAATCGTGGTGTGTCATACCTCCTATTGACCACCATTTAACATTCCATGCAACATTTCATTCTTGACCCATGCCATCACTCTCCAAAATTCTGTGCGTTGTCACGTTGTTTCTGGGCGTATTTTCTGTTTACCAATCATTAAGTTTCTGTTTACCAATCAATAGTGTTCATTAATTAACACTCTCTTGGCAATTTTCAGTCACCCTTGTTTCAACAGCATCTCGAGATACTTATTTTGTTTTAAACGCTTGTCAAATTTTGTAAGAGAATGTAGTTGTCCCAAAATTTCCTTGAATGCACATTTCATGTACATTTTTACATATAATTACTTTTTAGTCACTTTACTATTATAATTTTTTTGATATTAAGGAGAACAATCATTATTCCACTGACATAATCTGATTTATGTTTCAAATCTCACTTCGCAAACTGGATGTACAGTCGCTCAAAAAAATATCCGAACACTATGGTTGATGACAGAATTCAGAAGAAATATATGGCACCGTTTTTTTTTAGAAATTAGTCATCTGGCAACCCACGAAGGTTGCCAGATCACTAATTTCTAAAAAAATCGTTGCCAAATATTTTTTCTGAATTCTGTAATCAACCATAGTGTTTGAATACTTTTTTGAACGACTGTAAATTAATCTTATTAAAAGACAAACTTACCTAAACTTTTAAAGCGAGGGAAATTTTTTTATTACTTCATGTGATGGAATTTACGAGACGTTTGGAATTAATTCGCACTTCAGTCTTTATTCTGAAATTCTAACACTTAATTTATACTTGAAGAGAACGAGGGTTAAGTTATTCGGCCTGCGTATTCAGAAGAAATGATATATATCACCAACACAGTTCAAAGAACTTTTGCTGTTCCAGCTCACCAAGCGTTTCCTTTTTATATCATTCCTAAATGCGTATGATTTCATCCCCACACTAGTGACATCTTTTAACAGTGCCTATTGTTTTGATCGGATTCATGGAAGAGGTAAAAAAAAAGAGGCATTCAAAAAAAACAATTCCTTTGACAATTTGACTCAAGTTATTACCTCCGTTGACCTTCTGTATCAATGTCACACATAGTCGAAGATCTTTTCTTAGTGATGCCAAAACGATGGAAGAAAAGTTGAATTACTTCCGGAAAACTAGAGAATCCCCGAGAGCCTCTGTTTCTTGAAAGTTATTGCTCATCGCTACTTCAGTAACAGGTAACATTTCTTAAGAGACAAACAGAGTTGTCAATTCAACACAGTTCTAATTGAAGGTTAGAGTTGTTTAATTTTCAAAGGATGATGGATCTACTTTTCTAGTTAAAAACTCAAAGTCGTTTCCGAGTGCATTTGGTGACTGAAGTGAGGAAAGGTTCAAGCGCTTCTTATGTTTTGCTTCTGTGTGCAAATAGTTTCAATGATACGTGACGTACAATATAAATCTAATACACCTATCCCTCGATTTACACGGTACTCAGTTCACACAATTTTGGCTTTGCACGGTCAAAAAATGCACCCAGTTTCGATTTACACGGTACTGACTGAGATTTCCTTTCTATGTACGTCTCAGTCAGTACCGTGTAAATCGAAACTGGTTGCATTTTTTGACCGTGCAAAGCCAAAATTGTGTGAACTGAGTACCGTGTAAATCGAGGGATAGGTGTATACTCAGTCCCGATTAACACTTTCAGGTGCGAACTGGTAAAGGTCGCTTGAGCGCTGTAGCATCCCGGGCCCTTGGTGTTGTGGGCCCCTGGGACCTCATAGGACCTCGACCTTATCATAGGACCTCGACCCTCATCGGATTTTCGTATTCATCCTATGATAATCCGATGATCAGGATTATTAAAAAAATAATAATTGTTGTTCTGCAGATATTCGGCAGAATTGGGGAAAATCTATTTTAAGCTTCACGTAGGAATTCTCAAAAGAAAAAATCTTGAAATCTTAAAAAGAAATCGAATTTTTTTATCACGGCCCGTTCCCTCTGCTACAGTTATGCCCCTGAAAAAAAGTTCTAATCCGCCCCTCAATACGATAAATGTGTTCTTCAAAATATTCGTGAAATGTGAAATCGTGTTAGTCAGATAGGAATTTTTCATAAGGAATAATGTAAATAAGAGGGATGATTTCCACAATCTTAAACAGATTTACATGTTTCAAAATTTATTCCTTTACTCTGACTATCACTTTGGTTAATGCTTTGTGTTTTTTATTTGTTTATGTGTATATTTGATTCACGTAACTTATTTTTACAGAAAATAATCAATGATAAAAGTAGAAATAAAGAAAGACTAAACCCAGCTTTATTTTAATGCAACGTAAGTGCAGGTGATTGTCGAGTAACGATGATTGATAATGAAAAAATTGATTGCTGTAAAACTTATTCTCGAGAAATGATGACTAATTTTATATTTGGAAGCGTTTCTACTCTTCACGTGATAAGATTATAATCTCTAAACTAGGGGTTCTCAACGTGGGGTAGGTGGTAAAATTTTTTGGGGTACGCCGTGAGAGTTCAAAAGTCGCTCGATCTTCCATTGTCCAATAAAGAAAAGTTGATCGAGATATCTTGTGACAATAGTTTAAAAAGCATTCATTCCAAAAAGCCATTGATTAGTTTTGGATTGGAGAAGGAATATCAGACTTTGTCAAGAATTGCAGTCAAATATTTGTTACCTTTCACAACAACTTATTTATGTGAAACTGGTTTTTCGTTTTTAATTGCTTTAAAAAATAAATATAGTAACCGGCTGGATGTTCAAGATGACTCGCGACTCTACCTTAGCAAGATAACCCGAACCATTGATGAACTGTGCAAGCGTCAATAAGCGCAACCATTCAACTGATTACCCAATAAAATGTTTATAATTTTATAAGATTTGTTAAATTGTTTATGTCATTTTTTGTGTTTATCGATATATGTAATTTATGAATACAAAATTTAATGTGTGTGTATATATATATATAACCGTCCCGTGGCCGAGTGGTTAGCACGCTTGGCTACTGATCTACGGGACCTGGGTTCGAGCCCTGGGTAAGGCATGGATGTGTGTGCTGTTTTTCTGCTGAGGTCCCGCCATCCTCACAGACCTTCTACTATGTCGTATTAAACTGATAGGCTCCTGTCAGACCTCTGTGACAAGCAGCTGCTTGAGGGGGTATTTATTTTTATTTATATATATTATAAGTTTTATTTTATTCCCATTGTTATACTATAACTATAATTTTACCTATCTATACAAAGGGCACGCCAGTTACATACACATTTCCAGGGGGTACGTGAAGAATAAAAGGTTGAGAACCACTGCTCTAAACAATCACGGTTCATTTGCATTCGCTTTCGTATTCATCGGTCAGCCAGAATTAAATGCTCTTTACTGTTTACAAATATATGACGTGTTACAGCTTTTTGAACACACTAATTTGCGTAGGAAGACGAGAAACATCGTTTTGGAAATGCTCAACTTATGAACAAGGGTAGGGGAGACAAATGGAAGCATAAAAAGTGTCTTCTTATAATGGGGAAATACAATACAGTGGACCTTCGTTATAACGCTGCTCGCTATACCGCGCACTCGGTTATAGCGCGGGCGATGTTCGCGATAAGTTCAAACATGTTTATATAGGTCCGTGTGGCGTTAGTGAGTATCGCATTTTATTGTTACTGCGTATTGAGTAATTGTGTATGTATTGAGTTCCTGCATGTATTTTGAATAGTGTTTAATTATTGTATGCATGATGAGTAAAAGAAAAGCTTACAGTGTGAAATTTATTGTGTCGCCACCGCGCCGCTCGGTATAACGCGGGTGTTGTTTCCCGCCCGACATGCGCGTTATATCGGGGGTCCACTGTACTATAAATGATCGTAGAGATATTGTGAAGAAATCGTGTAAAATTGAACGACCAGTCGTGTTAGTCGAAAACCAGGCCTATTTCAAAAACTGCTTTAAACCATACTAGTGTTTGTTAGTAGAATTCATGTTAGCAGGGTACTGGCTGTATAATTAGCGTGATTTAAAATTCAGTTAAGTTAATTGTTTCTTTAACCCTTATAGTGTCAATTTTCCACAATCCAATTGGTACGGGAATGTGCAGCAACAAACTTTGTCAGGTATTTCGAAGCGTTTTAAAATAAGCTAGTTTGACAAACCCGTTGTTCAAACTAAAAGTGATTTCATTTAATTATTATTAAGTTTTAATTGAAATAGTGAAATTAAATAATTTTTTATTAAGAATTGAAAAATTATGTAAAATAAAAATAAATATTGAAATTCGACACAATAAAAGACTACTAGGTAAGACCATTTAAACACCTACACCTTCTTTTTCCTTATATAGAAATATTAATTATAAGCTTATATATATAGTAAGTCTATTATTTAAAGCGAAGCGATTACAGCTTTGCGATTAAATTGAAGTCCTTGTTAAGTGATTGATAATGATCTATGATAATAATTTTTTGGCTTTTTTTCAGTTGAAAAACAATTGAACATTAGAATCTAATCCTGCTGTAAATAACATATATATATAGTCAGGATTTATGAGAGAAAAGGCTAGATAGGCTCTTTAGCATGGCTCTCGAGATTTAGGGTGTGTCGAAATTTTAACAAATTTTGAGGAAATTTTCAAATATTAAGACAACCTTCAATAATAAAATATAAAAATTTCCCAAATAGTTCATTTTTTATTTCATATACTTATGCAAATCAATTGCATATATTTTTTAATCTCATTATCATCATTATTATTCAAGGGCCTCAAAATTAAAAAGTGGCAGTTAAAGTTTGATGTTTAAGAAATTCTGTACATAGGTCATGTTATATATATACTAAGTAAAAGTGCATTTAATTCTGAAAAATAAAATAACTAAAAGCAAATTAAAATGAAGGCTACTTAGCCCTAATTTTAAAAGAAAAGTTACTAGCTTCGGAAAATTTAAAGGTTAAACATTAAATTCCAGATTTTCGGTAATTCGGCTCATTTTTTTGAAAACAGAAAACTCCATTTAATTACGTTGAAATTCCAAGATATTTTCCTTTAAAAGAAGTATTCCTTCCAAATTAATGAATTTAATTCGTCAAATTATCCTCTGTTGCGAGAAAATTCCAACTACTGTCATTGCAGAAGACTTGGAAAAAAACAGTTCATGCCGTTAAAAAACAAACAGTTGAGAAGCAATTCCAAAAATGTTTAATAAAACATTTCGTATGGTTACAATAATCACAGTATCGAAAAACTAATGCAAGACTTTGGAGTTTGGAAGACGAAAACTTCGTCGATCAATTGTCTATTGTTTTAAGTTTCGGAAATTTCTGGATGGTTTTTCAGAATGAAGGATTAGATTTACATTTCTTCTTTGCAGTTAAACTCTGTAACGAAACAGAAATTATTGCTCAATCATAAAGTAAAACCAAATATCTTCATTTTCATAAATGTACAACAGAAAACTTCTGTAAGTGTAAATGTTTCATAATCTTCAGGCGCACGAGTGTTCATAACCACAATGCCCTCGACTAGAAAGGAAACAACGATGGTCTTGGAAAGGAAAAACATCCGTCGGATGATCCATTGCGCTGCAAAAAAGGACTCTCAAGGTTAAAAGAATCCGTCTCAACACGTAAATGAGTGATTGTTTACAAAGCTTTTCACCGAATTTGTTTTTAGCATTCGTAAACCAATCAACTATGATAATAAGTATCTTATGACTTATTAAATTGTTGATTAACTATTAGTACTGTAGCATGTTATCATTTAACGGATAAGTGTATAAATGTGTAACTGCCTTTTGAATCCACTTACTTTGTTAATTATAACTGTGTGTTTACATTTTATATTTTGAAAATTTCTAAAGACAATTGCAATACAAAGTTTCGTAATATCTTCAGATGTTATGAGCCTGCCGTCCCGTGGCCGAGTGGTTAGCGCGCTTGGCTACTGATCTCCGTCCCGTGGCCGAGTGGTTAGCGCGCTTGGCTACTGATCTAAGGGACCTGGGTTCGAGCCCCGGATAAGGCATGGATGTATGTGCCGTTTTTCTGCTGAGGTCCTGCCATCCTCTCAGACCTTCTACTGTGGCATATAAACTGACAGGCTTCTGTCACACCTCTGTGGCAAGCAGCTGCTTGAGGGGGTATTTATTTATTTTATTATTTTTATTATGAGTCTTCTCTCTATATATAATAAATAAGATTGTTGTTATTATCTTTAAAAAAAATTCTATAGAAGAAATTGTTTTACTTTTTAAAAGTCTGTTTTTCAATATTATTTATTAACATTATTAATATTATTAATTTATTTACATTAACTCTTTATTAATATTATTTATGTAAAAAAAGTGTGCAATGAAATTAATTCAATTTTAAAGCAAAAATTTTGAAAGGAAAATAATTAATCCTATCATATAGATTACATTTGCAGTAACATTGCACTATAAAACCGTTTTCGAATTAAATTCCGAAATATTCAGGTTAGATTTAAACTAATATAGAATTTTTATATGTAAATTAAATTTTTTATAATAAAACTTTGAATAATGACTTCTTATGTTAAAATATGCTTAAAATCATTATGAATAGTTATAAAATTATCACATCATATATATATATGTAAGTAAAATAATAATTACTTAAAAACTTACCTCTCAACTTATTCGTAGGTAAATTCTGGATAGTGGTAAGTTTCACTGTATTAAAGGTAGGAAAAAAATAGATATTATTGAAGTATCTCAAACCATTCTCTAAAAAATGAAAAATAAGCAAAATATTTTTTTAAACTGGCCTTTTTATGAGCAGGCCGAATCTAGAAAAACAATCGAAGTGGGGCGGGGGAGAGAAACACAATCGAGCCGGGGGGGGGAGAGGAATGTAAAGGGTAGGTCCAAAAACTCTATTTTTAATGCATTATAAATCTTCCCTTCCGCTTTACAAATTCTTAAAAAATTATTGAAAAATGCATGAAATATAAATAAGTTTAATATTTCTGCCTCTATTACCTCCCCCCCTTCCTGCCCTGTTAACGATATAAGGCTCTGAAAGGCAAAAATAACTCATGCAATTAAATTTTCAAAATGTTCTTACAAAAGCTTCGCGGTTTATTCAATTTCTGTAGGTCTTCTCTTAACTATTAGTGGTTAAATATCATTTTAAAAGCAATTGAAGATTATTTTGTTGCAAAATAGATCGTACCTATTTTTCAACATTAAAATGAATCATTACAATGGATCAAATTTTGCCGCCAGGTGAGTCGGTGTTCTTGTCAGAACTAATGCGAGTGTGTCATTTTTTGTACATTTTTTTGCACACAATGGGCTAAAATAGCCAGGTCACAAAGACCCCTATGGCTCAGAGAAGTTTGGGGACCCACTGGACAGCTGTTAGGAGACAGATGGTAGCCTCCTGTCAAGATCATCCAGCGTGTTTTTTAACCTGCACAGGATAAGGCTATCAAACACTCGAGCTCACGGATTAACGTCCCATCCGACGGACACCGTCCTTTCCAAGCCAAGCCAACGGTATCTCCTACTGAATGAAGATAAGGGTTTTGCAGAGATAAATCTAAAAGTGGTCCAGCTGGGACTCGAACCTGGAAACTGCAGATTACGAGACTGGCGAGTTACCGACTACTTGGAAAATGGAGGTAAAAAATATTATTAAACCTGTGTATATTTCAGGCGTTTTTCAAGAAATTTTTTAAACACCTCTGAAATGGAATTCCCCCCCCTTTCCCTCTACCCCCGTTTACTTTCCTTTCGACTCCATACAGTCACTTGGCCAATCTTTTCATTTTTTTCTAGATCCGGGTATGAATTGTCTTTCAGGCACTCTTAATAATGAAGCAGTGAATTGTAACAAATAAAAGCGTAGACTTATTTAGAAGTTGAGAAGTTGGGTTGTTTTACCTCTGAGCGGCACTTTTATGCACACCATGGGCTAAATGGCCAGGTCACATGGACCCCGAAGGCTCAGAGAAGGTTTGGGGAGGGGACTCACTGGAACAGCTGTTGGGAGACAGATGGTAGTCTCCCGTCAATGCCATCCAGCGTGTTCTTTAACGTGCACAGGGTATGTCTCTCCCGCACACGGGGCCATGGCTTAACGTCCCATCCGACGGACGGCGGTCTTTCCAAGCCCATCGATGTCCCCTACTGACCGTGGGCAAGGCGGGGAATTTTGCCGAGATAAATCTCAACGCTGACCCAGCTGGGACTCGAACCTGGGAACTACAGATTACGAGCCTGGCGCGCTACCGACTGAGCCACCCCCGCTCCAGAAGTGGAGAAGCCCCTCTTACTAAATTGCACTCGGGCTTTTACAAACCTCGTTAAGCCACTGGATATACGTAGCAAATTACTGATCAGTTTAAAAGCTGGAAATTAGTTTCTTTATTCTTGTTATCGTCATTGTGAAGAACTAAATGTTCCGTATTTGCTCACAATTAAGTTTCATTTTTTGGTACAAAAACGACAATGATTTTGTTAGCTCCAGAGACTGGACAGATCCTGCCACGGCGGAAGTATTGCAACATGTATGAAGTAGAATCCGAGATTTTTTCGTTCACAAAATAAAGCATTTCGGGAGACGGGAGGAGGATGGTCAGAAAGCTCTTCCTTCCCCCCGTCTGAAATTCCGGAAAGAAGAAAAACAATTAAGGTTTTAAAAAATCAACTATTTGAATTAATTCGTTTTCAACCCGTTTAATACTCTATTAAATATAGTTAAAATTTTTGACAGAAATAAATTAAATTGCACCTTTAATGAAATACCGTATTTCTTCTTTCATTTGAAGAAAACCAACCATACTTTTATACCGTTTTTGCATGCCGTTTTTCCTCCCCTTTTTTAATGTATTTTTTATTTATATACTGTCTTTTTATATACCATTTTTTTTTTGAGACAAACCAATCGTGCTTTTATACATTTTTTATCTATTGTCTGTTTTTAAATTTATATAGTTGTTTTACTCTTATATGCTACCTTTTTCCCTTTGATTGATATAAACCAATCGTCTTTTTATATACCATCTTTTTTTTTCTAATATATACAGGGTGAATCTGAAAAAGTGGGCAAAACTTTACGGGGTGGTAGAACGCAGCTATACGAGCAATATTCGTCATAGAAAGTATGGGCGGAGCGCAAACGGCGAGCCGCTAGGTGGTGTTGGAAATGGTATAAAAGGGTCGGTCCTCGCCCCCAACGGCATTTCTACCGTGGATTGCCGAGAGGATGGCTGGTTATACTAACCACGAAATGGCGGATATGCACTTTGTGTACGGTGCGGCGGACGGGAATGCAAGTGAGGCACAGAGTATCTCCTCTCCTACTTGTGTTCATTCTTTAAATATGACAGTGGAAAACTACCTTTTAACTTCTCACCGCTTGCGTTCCGACCATACATTCTATGACGAATATTGCTCGTATAGCTGCGTTCTACCACCCCGTAAAGTTTTGCCCACTTTTTCAGATTCACCCTGTATATATTTTTTAATATATATTGTCTTTATAGATACTATCTTTTTTTCTTTCGTTTGATATAAACCAACCGTATTTTGATATAACGTCTTTTTCTAATTAATGCTGTTATTTATTTATATAATGTTTTCCAATTTACTGTCTTTTTTTTAAAGAAACCAACATTTTTAATACCGTCTTTTAATTTACATGGGTTTTTCCCCCCCCCCCAGAGAAAGCTACCTTATTTAAACACTGTCTTTTTCCTAATTTATATCTTCATCGTCGTCGTCATTGTTTTAATTTATTTATTTATTTGCTTGTATACTGCCATTCTATATACTGTATACCCTCTTTGCTAATAAACTGTCTTTTTACAGACCATCTGTTTTTCACACCTTTGTTTAATATTTGCATATTATCATTTTACATACAATTTTTTTAGAGAGAAGAGTTGTGTTGTTTTATCTCTGAGTGGAATATTTTTGCACACAATTGGCCAAATGGATAGGTCTCAAGAACCCCGATGGAGGGACCCACTGGACAGCTGTTGGGAGACAGGTGGTAGACTCCCGTAAGGGCTATCGAGCGTGTTCTTTAGGACACGCCACCGCGGCTTGACGTCCCATCCCACTGAAAACGATCTCTCCAAGCCCATCGGTGTTCTCTGCTGACCAAGTGCAGGTGCAATTTTGTGGAGCTAAATCTTAACGCTGGCACAAGTAGGACTCGAACCTGGAACAGCGAAAAAATTAACTAATCGTATGTTTTTGCAGTCTTCTTATATACTATTTTTTTTGTTGTTGACTGAGAGGAACCAAAAGTATTTTTTATCGTATTTTTTTATATACTACATTTTCTTCCTAATTTTTATATTTTTTATTCTTTTTTATTTACATATCGCTTTTTTTTTATTTTTGAGGGAAAAACACTGTATTTTTATACCGTATTTGTTTATCTTCGAACTTGTTTATTAATTTAATTATTGTTTTTAAATACAGCCTTTTTTTTGTTTGAAAGAGTATTTACTTTATTTCTCCCCCCCACCACCACCAACGCAAAATATTTTCCGTCTAGTGCCTGATACCTGAGATGCATACTTAAAGTGAATACTCACTTGTAATCATTTCTGAGCATTAACAACTTAAGTAATTACTATCCAAGCTGTTTTCAATTTAACTCAGCTGTGTTAAATCTGTTATTTCTGAGCATATTCATTTATAAGATTAGAAATTGAAACAGAAAAAAAAAACGTACGCTGCTTGAGGATCAGTGCAAAGAAGACTGCACACTGTGTCACAGTAACTTTGTGTAGTGCAGATTTTTCTGCAGATATGGCTGCACAAGCCGGCTTCCACTTCCCAGGAAGTCAGCGCCAAGATCAACATCAGGCAAAACACGGCGGCTCTCATGGCTGAGGAAAAAACAACAGACAGAGGAAGAAATAATTAATAACTGTTGAGGAAAAAACAGTTAACAGATACTGAGGAAGAAACAGTTAACAAATGCTGATGAAGAAACAATTAACAGATACTGAGGGAAAAACGTTTAACAGATATTGAATAAAAAACATTTAACGACACTGAGAAAGCAGCAGTTAACAGATACCAAAGGAGAAACAATTAACAGAAACTGAAGAATAAACAAGTTGTTAAATACCTTGCAATTGTACAGCGCTGTGGATTAAAAATGTAACATATTTATTTACTGTAAAAGTTTGCTTATCAAGAGGCACTAATAATAAAAAATTAAGCAAATCTAAATTATGTTTAATAATGCAGATAAAATACAAGGTTCTGGAACATGTAACAAATATCTCCTCACGTTTATTGGGAAGGGGGGAAATTCAAACCTCACGTTTATTGGGGAGGGTTTATTGGGGACGTTTATTGGGGATATAAACCTCACGTTTATTGGGGAGGGGAGAAATTCAAATTACTTAAACGAGTGTAAAAATTTAAAACCTAAGCATTAAACAAACAAGCGCGTGGGTTGGGTTGTTTTACCTCTGAGCGGCACTTTCTTGCATACAATGAGCTATATGACCAGGTCACAAAGACCCCGAAAGCTCGGAGAAGGTTGGGGTGACCCGCTGGGTAGCTGTTAGGAGACAGATTGTAGCCTCCCGTCACGGCCATCCAGTGTGTTCTTTAACGTGCACAGGGTATGGCTCTCCGGCACACGGAGCCACCGCTTAACGTCCCATCCGACGGACAGCTGCCTTTCCACGCCATCGGTGTCCCCTACTGACCGTGGGCAGAGCTGGAAATTTTGCGAAGATAAATCTGAATCCTGACCCAGCTGGGACTCGAACCTGGGAACAGCAGATTAAGAGCCTGGCGCGCTACCGACTGAGCCACTCCCATTAGTAAACGCGAGAGGAGCATAGTTAATTGCTTTCAAAGATTCAAGGTAATCGTTAGTTTACTAGACATAGCAGACAGCAGAGACATAGCCAGAGGAAGGGAGCAGGGGGAACTGCCTCCCTCCCAAAACTAAATCTTGAGTACGTGCTGACAGACAGTACTATTATAAAACTTAAAACAGGATCAATCCGTTACTTCATTGCGCATGCGTTATCTCTTATTGCAAGCATTATTTATTTCAGTATAGCATGTTTGAAATGTGCATTTTTATAAAGAGTAACAACTGTTGCTGTAAAATTTTTATCTAACCCAGTGGTTCTCAACCTTTTATGCTTCACGTACCCACTGGAAATGAGTATGTAACTGGCGTACCCCTTGTATAGATAGATAAAATTATAGTTATAGTATAACAATGGTTATTTTTACTTTGTTACTAGATATAGCGACTTTTGAGCTCTCACGGCGTACCCTAAAAAATTTTACCGCGTACCCCACGTTGAGAACCACTAATGTAAACGAAGAAAATTCGCATTTTTTTTTACAAAAAAATTTATCAAAATGAAAATTTTGAAACCCTCCGCTTCTGCTCTGAAGGATTTCTCAAGTCGTCTCTTCAATATTAGTGATTATAATAAAATACTGTTCTCAGAGAGGGGGCTATTTAAATTACTGCTCGGTTGTTTTACCTGCGAAACGCAGTTTTTGCAAACAGTGGGCTAAATGGTCAGGGCACAAGAGTTGGGAACCGAATGGGAAAGGGAATTCACTGATTGGTGTTAGGAGACAGATGGGAGTCGACGATCCAGACCATCCTGTGTGTTTTTAACGTGCACAGGACATGGCTATCTCCTATACACAGGTCACGGCTCAACGTCCCATGCGATGGACGGCAGCCTTTCCAAGCCCATCGGTGGCAGGCGGAACGTGGGCAGGGCGGGAAGTTTTGCGGAGATAACTCTCAATGCTGACCCAGATGGGACTCGAACTTGGGAACTGCAGATTGTGAGCGTGGCCCCTCTACTGACTGAGCCACCTCCGCCCCTGTGTACAGGTATGGCTCTCCTATACACAGGGACATACCTTAAATCCCATCCAATGGACTGCGGCCTTTCCAAGCCCGTCGGTGTCCCCCTCCGCTAACGCTTACCTTGCCCTTTGTGAGGGAGGGGGACACCGACGGGCTTGGAAAGGCCGCAGTCCATTGGATGGGATTTAAGGTATGTCCCTGTGTATAGGAGAGCCATACCTGTACACAGGGGCGGAGGTGGCTCAGTCAGTAGAGGGGCCACGCTCACAATCTGCAGTTCCCAAGTTCGAGTCCCATCTGGGTCAGCATTGAGAGTTATCTCCGCAAAACTTCCCGCCCTGCCCACGTTCCGCCTGCCACCGATGGGCTTGGAAAGGCTGCCGTCCATCGCATGGGACGTTGAGCCGTGACCTGTGTATAGGAGATAGCCATGTCCTGTGCACGTTAAAAACACACATAATAAGCTGATATGAATCTCAACCGAGACACAGCTGGGCGGCTGAGACACCCCGCTTCTTAAATTACTGTTCTTACAATTATATTAATATTGTCTAACACGTAAAAATATAAAAGTTTTCTGGGCTGCTTTTAAGATTATCATCCAATAGTCCGAAATATCCGGCAGTACTCAATTTCAATAGTACCGGATTATCGGAATTTTACATTATAAGGTCAGTCCTGACGCACTCTGATCGAAATACATTAAAATCTTACCTAAGAAGAGGAGGCGAGGTGGATCTCCAAGTGATCGTGAGAAATGCCACGTTCTGCTTTTAAAGGCTTCGTTTCCCGTTCTTATCCGAGCAATTGCTGAATAATCTCTTTATTTATCCGCAAAGTGCAGATAAGTTCTCGAATTTCTGTTTCCGATGGGAACCAAAATGAGATAACAGGTGGCGCAGTCGTAGCATCATTGTGATGACTTATAAAGTTTGAAAAATACGAGCTTCCTTTATCATGTTAAGCTGTCTTGTTTTACCTCTGAAAGCTATGTTGTCAATGCTTGGAATGGGAATAGTGGGGAGGGGGGGGGGATGTTCAGATGGTGGACGCCGTTCCCCTAGTTCCAGCGGAGGGGAGGGACAAGAGTTGGGTTGGGTTGTTTTACCTCTGAGCGGTACTTTTTTGCACACCATGGGCTAAATGGCCAGGTCACATGGACCCCGAAGGCTCAGAGAAGGTTGGGGGAGGGGACCCACTGGAAAAGCTGTTGGGAGACAGATGGTAGCCTCCCGTTAAGGCCATCCAGTGTGTTCTTTAACGTGCACAGGGTATGTCTCTCCCGTACACGGGGCCACGGCTTAACGTCCCATCCGACGGACGGTGGTCTTTTCAAGCCCATCGGTGTCCCCTACTGACCGTGGGCAGGGCGGGGAATTTTGCGGAGATAAATCTCAACGCTGACCCAGCTGGGACTCGAACCTGGGAACTACAGATTACGAGCCTGGCGCGCTACCAACTGAGCCACCCCCGCCCCGGAGGGACAAGAACATAATCTAGTCGGAGCAATGTAGGGGGAGGGACAATGTTGGAACGATGTTGAGACTAGATTTCCCATGCAGTATAATTTTTCGTAAAAAAATGCAAAATCCTTACTAGTATTTTGAAGGGAGGGGGGCATATGGTACCACCCCCCTTCTTTTTTTCTCCTAGATCCGGCCCTGCTTATGGCCACTCCTTCATAATATTTTTGGTTATAATTATTGAGCTTTTAAATTGATTTTTTATGTATTGCTTCTGTTGCTATTTCAGCTATGGAGTTTCAACTGATTCTGGAGCGTCATCCACCCAGTTCTGAAAAGCCCATTTCCACCCCTGCATGTTACGCACAGGGTGAGCTAAATCAGGCCCGTCCAACCTGAGGCTCACAAAACAAATCAATATACTGAATCAGACTCATTTCTTCCAATTTTTGAGAAAACATTTTTAGGTTCGTAACTAAAGGATTTTGGCAATTCATGGTAGTCATTAAAAATGTATAATTTTGTGTTTTAATCAAGATATTTTCTTGATTCCTTAAAAATATAGTCCCCGCAATTCATTACACATTAGAAATGTGTGTATTAGTTTTTAAATAGAGAATTTTCTTGCAGCTCTTTAAGAATGTAGTTCTGTTTTTTCTTAGTGCTCTTTATTAAGTTTGAGTTAGATGGGGATGGACTAAATCGCCAGGTCACGACTCAAGGGATCATAGCTGGAATGCACTGAACAGCTGTTGGAAATAGATGGTAGCCTCCCGTAAGATCATCCAGCATGTTTTTTATCGAGCCCAGTGTATGGCTCTCCGCACAAGGGACCACGGTTTAATATACTATCCGACTGAAGGTTGCCTTTCCACGAACATCGGTGTCCCCTACTGACCGAGGGCAGAGCGGGGAATCTCAACGCTGGTCCTGGTTGGGCTCGAATCTGGGCACTGCAAATTACTAGCCTATCGCGCTACCAACTGAGCCTCCACCTTCGCACCCTTTTTTCCCGTCGACAGCAGGATTACTGTTATTGACTTTATCATGATTCATGTCAAAAACGACTTAAAGATAACATCTATTGGCATCATCCCTACATTTTGTGAATAATTGGGGTTTCGCTGTAATTTTCTATGACATACTCTTATGTGTATAGTGATGGATTAAATAATTTTCTTTGTTGGTTTTGAAGTCAGTATCGATTATCGATTGTTATTTTTTCTTCTTTTTGAGCGACTGCATCTGGCAACCGAAAAGATTATTTTAGTCTGAGAAACTTTTCTGTTGGCGGGGTGGGGGAAGGTATGTGTGTTCTTACCAAATGCTGAAAAAAAAGTGAAATCTTCGCCGACTGCGTTAAACTAAATCTTTTTAGTAAGTTCTCAATTAATTAATCTCTTTCAACAACGATTTCACAGAAAAGTTGTTTTCTTTGTCTCTGATCATTTCCCAGTAGCATCTACCCTTCACGTAATGTTGTTTGTATGGAAGAATTAGGGAATTAGGGAGGAAAAATCTGACAAGAACTGTCTTTAGATAAGTGAAATTTATTGAGGGCTTTTCAACAGTAGAAACATAATAAAAGGAGCGCCGCATTTACACAAGTCACTCTCCTAGGCACAACAAATGTTGGGTGGGTTGCGTTGATTTACCTCTGAGCGGCACTTTTTGCACACCATGGGCTAAATGGCCAGGTCACATGGACCCCGAAAGCTCAGAGAAGGTTGGGGGAGAGGACCCACTGGAACAGCTGTTGGGAGACAGATGGTAGCCTCCCGTCAAGGCCATCCAGCGTGTTCTTTAACGTGCACAGGGTATGGCTCTCCCGCACACGGGGCCACGGCTTAACGTTCCATCCGACGGACGGCGGTCTTTCCAAGGGGTTGGGGTTGTTTTACCTCTGAGCGGCACTTTTTTGCACACCATGGGCTAAATGGCCAGGTCACATGGACCCCGAAGGCTCAGAGAAGGTTGGGGGAGGGGACCAACTGGAACAGCTGTTGGGAGACAGATGGTAGCCTCCCGTCAAGGCCATCCAGCGTGTTCTTTAACGTGCACAGGGTATGGCTCTCCCGCACACGGGGCCACGGCTTAACGTCCCATCCGACGGACGGCGGCCTTTCCAAGCCCATCGGTGTCCCCTACTGACCGTGGGCAGGGCGGGGAATTTTGCGGAGATAAATCTCAACGCTGACCCAGCTGGGACTCGAACCTGGGAACTACAGATTACGAGCCTGGCGCGCTACCGACTGAGCCACCCCCGTCCCCACAACAAATGTAGTGCACCGTTTATGTAGCATTATTTTTTAAACTTCGTATAGAAAATACATTTTTTTACTTTCAGAACCGTGAGGAAAGGAAATAATATAATCGAAATGAAAAGTAATAATTTCTTTCACCAATAAATAAATAAATATCCCCTCAAGCAGCTGCTTGCCACAGAGGTCTGACAGGAGCCTGTCAGTTTATACGCCATAGTAGAAGGTTTGTGAGGATGGCGGGACATCAGCAGAAAAACAACATAAACATCCATGACTTACACGGGGCTCGAACCCAGGTCCCTGAGATCAGGCCAAGTACGCTAACCACTCGGCCACTCACGAAATAATACAGTATTAAAGTAACAAAAATAATATTACACATAGCATAAAATTTGAAATATTCAGTATCCAGTAACGTTACATACATACAAAATCCTTATGCAGCCATGGGCTACGGAGGTCCAACCAGACTGTTTAATTTCCCTCTCCAGACGTTTCTGTTCTGACCCAATGCGGCTGCATTTGGCTACTCTAGGCTAATTCTAGCAAGGTCCTATTTGACATTGTCTGCTCATCGCAACCTAGGTCTCCCCCTTTCTTAGGAACACTGTTCATAATCCTCTTTGCAAATCTGCAGCTATGCATACGGGAAACATGGCAAAACCAACGCAGTCTCTCTGTACACAATATGCTGCTCAAAGGAGGTTGATGACTCCTTCTTCTAACCTCATCATTACTTACAAAGTCAAACCACCTAATTCCCAAGATGCTGTGTAAGCACTTAGAATCAAAGGCCCAAGATGAACCAGGTAAGCAGGATAGTTTCCTGCTATCCTGCTTACAAAAGGTCCATGTTTCGCTACCATAACTAACCTTAGAAAGAATCAAACTATTATACGGCCTAATTTTATTCTTTAGGTGTACACGCCTATTTTTTCCACACCCTCCATAGATTCTTAAAAGTCCCAGCGGCAATCCCTATTCTTTTATTTATCTCATGCCTCACATCACCAGTATCTGTAACATAGCTCCCAAGATAATTAAATTGAGACACTTGCTCAAGAGTGCAGCCATTCAAAGCAATTGAAGCACTATCTGCCTGACCGATTTTCATCACTTCAGTTTTTTCTCTGTTTATCACCAAACCTACTCTACTACCATTCTCATGAACAGCCCTAATGAAAGAATTCATCTCATCAACATCATTAGCCAATACGGCCAAATCATCTGTATAATCCCCTACCACTTCTGAATCCACACTGCTCATCACGCAATTGTCCATCAACCAAATTCTTAATTCTATTAAGTAAAATCATGCAAAGAACTTTACCTGGAGCAGAAAGTAGACTGATACACCTAGTTATCACAAGAACTGCGATCACCTTTTTTAAAAATAGGGATAATAATAGTTCTGGTAAAATCCTTAGGAACCATTCCTTTATCATAAAAGATATTCAAAATTTCATCTGGGGATTTATGCAGTTTTAATGTAGAGATAGCCAAAGTGACTTCGGAACGTGATATAGGGCCATCATTAAAGACAGTAATGCATCTATCATCATTACAAACAATGGGAGTAGAAATAACCACATTGTTTAGAACATCTCTGAAATGCTATATCGATTGAGTCGAAAGAGAGAGAGAATGCAGATGTCGTCGGAAAAACGTTGAAAAGCGAGCTCTTGCATTTTAAAGATAATAGCTTCGAATGTAAAATGGATCTGGGGGGCGAGATGAATATTGGCTCAGTCGGAAGCGCATCACGCTCATAATCTGCTGTTTCAGGTTCAACTCCCAGCTATGCTCGAGTTGATAATTTTCTTTGTTAAATTCCGTCCTTCCCTCGGTGAGAAAGTGAACACAGATGGGATCGAAAATTTCGCCGGATGGGATGTTAAGTCTTGGTCCACTCTGCAGGAAAGATATACCACCTGTATGTTGTCTGCAGACCTGCATGCTGAAGAACAAGCTGTTGACGAAGCTTCCCTTATACTCCCTTATATATTTTCGTGCCCGGTCTTCTTCGAGTCCTTGTGACCTCGGGGGCGGAGATAGCACCAGGCTCATAATCTGCAGTTCCCAGGTTCGAGTCCCAGCTGGGCCAGCTTTGAGATTTACAGTACTGTGCGAATTAGTTGCGACAAGCAAAGGAAAGCTAAGTCCCTTCCGTTGCAGAGTCTAAACTTCTGCAAGTCTAAACTTGTTCGTAACCTTCTGCTGCAAGTCTAAACTTGCGCGTGCAACTTCCGGGTCACAGACGCTTTACCCCATTGAAGGAATGATGGACAGCAAAAAGTACATAGGCATTCTGGAGGCGAAAATGGTCCCAACACTGCAGAAGATGTTTCTTAACGGCGATGGGGTATTTCAACAGGATCTGGCTCCATGCCACAATTCTAAGCTTGCTAAGAGCTTCTTTACCCAGCAACATTTGAAGGTATTGGAGTGGCCAGGAAATTCACCCGATCTAAACCCCATTGAAAATTTGTGGGCCATTATTAAAGCGCGCATCTCTAAGATGGATTGCACGACGAAAACCAAAACGATAGAAAGTGTCATGAAAGTGTGGTACCACGACCCTGAAGTGAAAGAGATGTGTGGAAAGCTAGTGGCATCAATGGTGAGAGGGTGAAAGAAGTAATTAAAGCTAAGGGGGAGGCACATTCACTATTAACTACACTATTAAACAAATAAATATTTTAGTTGTGTCTTTGTTACTGCATTTTCCTATTGTCCCAACTAATTTGCACAGTACCTCCGCAAAACTCCCCGTACTGCCCACGGTCAGTAGGGGTCACTGATGGACTTGGAAATGCTGCCGCTGTCGGATGGGACGTTAAGCCATGGCCCCGTGTGCTGGAGAGCCATACCCTGAGCACGTTAAAGAACACGTTGGATGGCCTTGACGGAAGGCTACCATCTGTCTTCCAACAGCTGCTCCATGGGTCCCCTCCCTCAACCTTCTCTGGGCCCTTGGGATCCTTGTGGCCTGGCCATTTAATCCATTGTGTGCAAAAAAAAAGAAGTGTTCTGATAGATAATGCAATATAAACGTCCCCATTGTGATAAGTAAATGTGGGAAATAGTTGGAAATGTCTCCTATATTTCGATTAATGGTTTTTGCGTGGTGTGCATTTCGTAGATAACAATCAGTATTCCCTATAAATAAATCATATTTTAAAATATCATCTCTGAACATTATTTTCCCTTAACCTTTCCACTGACAAAAATGCAGTTTATAAAGCTCTGTATCAACTAAAAAGAACTACACATTTTTACGGATAAAATTTAATCCATGAAAAGAGAAAGGAAAAAAGGAAATTCATTCTTTTTGTTTCCCATCCAAATCCATAAACCGGCGCCTGTGATTCCAATTGCACACATAACTCTTGGGATTTTATGATGCAAAACAAAGAAGAGTAAATTAATGGGTAATAAACTTTCCATTGTTCGCCACAACGGTGAAAGTCCAAGCAACACACTTTTTTCTTTTTTCCAAATGCCTAGAAGGTGTTAAAGGTCACATCAGAAAAAAAAGAAGTGATTGTAAATTCATTTTCGCTAAGGTCGACAAGGCTGAAACTGAAAACAATGGAGATTCCGCACTTGTGGCAAAAAGAAAGTAGGTAGCAATTAATTTCCCCTTTCTGCCTGCATTCAGTGACCGCATTGCCATCGAGTAGCAGGGTTTAATTTCCTATAAGGCATGGCACTTGCTTAAGAGCGGGGGGGGGGGGGGGCACGCCAGGCTAGCAAATCTGCAGTTCGCAGACTCGAGTTCCAACTATGTAAGCGTCGAAAGTTTTTTCCGCTAATCCTCACCCTGCTTAGGTGAGAAAAGGAACACCGATGGGTTGGGTTGTTTTACCTCTGAGCGCACTTTTTTGCACACCATGGGCTAAATGGCCAGGTCACATGGACCCCGAAGGCTCAGAGAATGTTGGGGGAGATATGGTAGCCTCTCGTCAAGGCCACCCAGCGTGTTCTTTAACGTGCACAGGGTGTGGCACTCCCGCACACGGGGCCACGGCTTAAAGTCCCATCCGACGGATGGTGGCCTTTCCAAACCCAGCTGTGTCCTCTACTGATCGTGGGCAGGGCGAGGAATTTTGCGGAGATAGATCTCAACGTTGACCCAGCTGGGACTTTTGGGTTGGGTAGTTTTACCTCTGAGCGGCACTTTTTTGCACACCATGGGCTAAATGGCCAGGTCACATGGACCCCGAAGGCTCAGAGAAGGTTGGGGGAGGGGACCCACTGGAACAGCTGTTGGGAGACAGATGTTAGCCTCCCGTCAAGGCCATCCAGCGTGTTCTTTAACGTGCACAGGGTATGGCTCTCCCGCACACTGGGCCACGGCTTAACGTCCCATCCGACGGACGGCGGCCTTTCCAAGCCCATCGGTGTCCCCTACTGACCGTGGGCAGGGCGGGGAAATTTTGCGGAGATAAATCTCAACGCTGACCCAGCTGGGACTCAAACCTGGGAACTACAGATTACGAGACTGACGCGTTACCGACTGAGCCACCCCCGCCTCTAGCACCGATGGACTTGTTAAAGGACGCCGTCCGTCGGATGGGACGTTAAAGCGTCGGCCCGGCTGTAGGATGGTCTTGATATCAGATTTCCATCTGTCTCCTAACAATCGTACTGTGGGTCCACTCTATAACTTTCGCTGAGCCCTATGGGTCCTTGCGACTTGGCAATTTAGTCCATTTTGTGCAAAACATGCAGCTGAGAGATGTCGCTCTCTCGTGCATACTGATACACAGCTTAATATCACATCCTAGGGACAACGTCCTTTCCAAGCCCATCAATGCCCTATTTCGGACCTAGAGACTCAACGCTGGCACATTTGGGATTCGAACCTAGGAACTACAGATTACAAGCTTAGCTTCTCAATAACTGAGCTCACTCTTGGCCCATTCGCAGCAGGAAGCACTGTATTCATAGAGGTAAGTTTTATAAACAATTCCTTACTTTATGGTCAATGGGGAACACCGATGGGCTTGGGAAGGCCGCCGTACATCGGATGGGACGTTAAGCCTTAGCGCCGTGTGCGGGAGAGCCATACCCTGTGCACGTTAAACAACACGCTGAATGGCCTTGACAGGAGGCTACCATCTGTCTCCCAACAACTGTTTCAGTAGGTGCCTTCCCCCAACTTCTCTGCGCCTTTGGGGTCCTTGTGACCTGGCCATTTAGCCCATTGTGTGCAAAAAGTGCCAGTCAGAGGTAAAACAACCCAAACCTTACTTTATGTTTCTTTAGCTTAGATTTGCATTTTTGAATTATTTCGTGGTGTTTACCATTTAACATACGAACCGAAATATTAAGTTTACTCGCAGCCACTGTTACATTTCTAAACGTAGAAATTAAATTTTGCTTGTCGTAATTTTTCAGGGCGGGGGTGGCTCAGTCGGTAGCGCGCCAGGCTCGTAATCTGTAGTTCCCAGGTTCGAGTCCCAGCTGGGTCAGCGTCGAGATTTATCTCCGCCAAATTCCCCGCCCTGCCCACGGTCAGTAGGGGACACCGATGGCCTTGGAAAGGCCGCCGTCCGTCGGATGGGACGTTAAGCCGTGGCCCCGTGTGCGGGAGAGCCATACCCTGTGCACGTTAAAGAACATGCTGGATGGCCTTGACGGGAGGCTACCATGTCTCCCAACAGCTGTTCCAGTGGGTCCCCTCCCCCAACCTTCTCTGAGCCCTCGGGGTCCTTGTGACCTGGCCATTTAGCCCATTGTGTGCAAAAAAAAGTGCCGCTCAGAGGTAAAACAACCCAACGTAACTTTTCATCGATAAACTTTACATTTTCTGAGAATATAGCAATTTCGGCAAGAACAATAACAGTTTAATACCGAATCAGCTTCCCACGTATTCATTTTATTTATTTTTATTGTGTAAGAATGAAGGAATTATCGTGTTTTAATGGCTTCATAATACTCTTATCTTGTATTAAAGCTTTCACCTGTGCTGTATACATGAAAGGAGATAACACATTTCAAGCTGATTATGCAAGAAATAACGGAACGTGAACTTGCTCTAAATGTAGGCGAAAATGCAACAATTTCTTAAGACAAAAGGCTTTTAATGTTATTAAACAGCATTAAATGGAAAAATATAACGGAAGACAAATTAAAGATCATAAAATGTATTAAAATTTCGATTTTTAACAATATTCGTTGAGTATTTAAATAGTTATGGAATATGGAACAGTTAATAACAAATCATATTGTTTTATAAAAATCATACTGAATTATCTATTATTGAATCAATTGTTACTCAAACTTCTGAAAGTTATATTTATTTTATTAAATGGTTTGAAGCAATAACTTTCATTGAAACTTTAATTAATTTCTGAGGGCTAGGAAAGGCCGCCGTCCGTCGGATGGGACGTTAAGCCGTGGCCCCGTGTGCAGGAGAGCCATACCCTGTGCACGATAAAGAACACGCTAGATGGCCTTGGACAACTAGATGGGAGACTACCATCTGTCTCCCAACAGCTGTTCCAGTGGGTTCCCTCCCTCAACCTTCTCTGAGTCTTCGGGGTCCATGTGACCTGTCCATTTAGCCCATTGTGTGCAAAATAAGTGCTGCTCAGAAGTAAAACAACCAACCTAACAATCAATCTTGGACCCCGGTTTCTGCTGCCCTTAACTATTAACATATGTAACATGTCGTTCCTAAAGGAATTCCTTCTGGGTGTTCTTTTTTCAATTTCCGCCAGTGTAGTAAAAAATATTTCGGTTTTTAATATTAACCTTTAAAGTGACAAAAACTAATTAATCAGTTTTCAAAAATCACTACAAATGATCTGGCTGAATTTGTAATTCAAAAGATAATTTGACCCAGACAAACCAACTGTTAAAAAAATAACATCGGCAGTTTCCAGCTATATAAAACTGAAACAATCATAAAAATTAGAGTTTCAGAATCTATATCTGAATTTTTATCGTTAGCATTATTACCATGATCCACATCATGGAGGTAGGAAGATAAGAGGAGGAGCCCTAAGCACTTGAAAATGATGCTACGGAGATTGCGCGGCAGCCATGTTGTTCTATTCAAACATTGATCAGTAGTATAGGTGAGTAACGAAGTGTTGCGCTATAAAAATTTAATTTTTTTCGACATTTGTATTATTGCAGCCTGTTCAGCTTACGGCTGCACGAATCGCCTTTCAAAAAAGATACCAGGAATTACCTTTCATCGGTAAGTTTGTCATTTTTATAAAAGTTTAAATAATTCTATAATGATACAAGCAACTTCGTGTTGAAATTACGCCGCTATGAAATCGGTTTTATTTCGAGTTACAAACCTTGATTCTTCACCAGATTTTTTTTTATTTTCTTCGGATTGTACTTAGTGATAAACGTGAAGATGTACTCTTATATTGATTGATTGATTGATTGATTGATTTTACGTTACACTTATTTGAGAATTCCTTCTGCAGGCTTTCTCAGTTAAAAATTTTTGTTGGCTGTAATTGAATATTAGTGTGTATTCTATTTAAGAGATGATGGATTTACATACTTTTAAATAGAGGTGATTAAAATATCAAGGTGTTTCTTTTTTGTTTTTTATTTTATTTTAGGTGGAAGTATTACATATTATTTTGTTTAAATGTTTCAGTGTTTAAATTCCTCTCTCTTCATGATTTAAATAAGTTCAGTGTAAGAAGGGAAAAGTAAATTACAATAAAGTATTTTCATAAGGTGAGAATATAATCTTTCTTTTTTTTTTAAATTTGCATAGCATTTAAAGGTTTTGTTTAAATGCCCCCTTTTTTTCTTGGATTGGAGTCTTATATTTTTGAATTCGTTTTTAGATTAATTTAATGTATCTGGTGTAAATTGTCATAGGTGAGTGACAGCGATCATTAGTTAGGATGAAAATTTTTCAAATTGTTTGAATAATTTTAGTTAAAAGAGGAGAGGAGAGTGTAATGCTTTTCTCCTTTTCGTTAATTCTTCTGATAGGGTTCTAATTGTCCCTTTTAAGGTGAATACTGAATTTATTTAATTCTGTATGGATTTCAAATAGAGAGAGTTTATTGTTTGTAGTTATTTTATTTTTACTTTGGTTGAGGGGTAGGTTAGGCGTACATGAAGGGAGGTATGAGAGACTGAGGAGTCAGGCACTGAGATGTCGGGTTCAAGCCACTGTCTGGAACGTTGCCTTTTTTTAAAATGGATATTATATTCCCTTCACCCTGTGGATATATATTTTTTTCTTTTTTTTATATTTTTTAAATTTTTTATTAATTTTGCTTAGTATAATTTTTAGTTCTTTTTTTTCATATAGTTTTTTCAGATATTATTTTGAAATTTTCCTTTGTGGCTGAGGAAGGATGTAATTCAATCCTTATGAGATTTTTTTTGAGAGATTGTAATAATTGCGTATTTTGTATTGATTTTTAACTCTGGTTGAGGGAGGAGAATGAGCATGAGATGGGGGAGAGATGTGAAGCTGAGGGTACAAACATAGAGCTGGAGGGTTCGAGCCACAATCTCTTATTTTTTTTACTTCTTATACTATTGGCTTTATTTAGTTTTGTTAAGCAAATTTTTTTTATTTTTGTGGAATGAGAATTTTTTTAACGTAAAACAGCTATTTTCTGAATCTTACAAATGTGACTTTTTTGCAGTTTAAATGCTGCTATTGCATATAATGTTTAGTGTTTTATCTATAAAATGTTTTCTGCTATTATCAGTGCAGTATAAATAAACTTTCAAAATCTGGTAGTTGTTTGTTATTGTCGTATTCAACGAAATACATAAATAGTTCTGCTATACAGTAATTCTGTATGGAAATATTCATTGCATTAAAAAAAGCAATATAAATTCCAAATAGCTTAAATGGGCTTTCTCTGAGTCGTAAAAAAAAATCTTCCCGTATATAACGCACAATAAAACTGAGTATAGCACGTGAAAAGTAGGCTTGATTGCAGCGGCAGACGGTTTGTTTTGAATGCAACAATATGGCTATCGCCCTGCTGCGTCAGCATCATTTTCCTTGGACAGGGAAAGCGCGTTAGGGCGTCTTCTCTCATTCATATCTCCGTGATCCACATAGCCACAATAACATTTACCATTGAACACTGTTTGCTTCCTAATTGATTTCTCATCAAATAATAAAGTTAATATCATATGTTTCTGCTTACTATCAGTAAAATTTTCCATGCAGAAAACTTCAATAAATTCAGGAAGGCCATCTACAGATCTGCACCAAGTTAAAACTGTGGAGCTACTGGGGAAGAAGTTTTTCTCTTACAAATTCATAAGCTTTTTGGAGAGTGAAAATATAATATCATGGTAAACGTATTTACCTCTTGGCAGTAAAATTTGCCATTGCTTCTTTTAGTATTTAGCTGTGAATTTCTAAACAGCTTTAAAGTTATATCTGGAAACACAGGCTTTGGTGTTTCAATGTCATCTCGTTGAGCTTTTGAGCCTAAACAAATCTAATATTTCTTTCAAAGAAGAGTCTGATTGTTTGGCTCTTAGCTGACAGTAATATCACCATAGCATTTTCTTTAAACTTGAAATTTCATTTTGCACTGACATCAACTTTCTCTTAAATTTTCTAGCATCTTCGCTCTTACACAGCATGAGTGATCATTTTTATATGCAGTATCTGTTCTCATTGCAATTTCTATCATATCTTCTGCAAGTGTCTCGCAATATAGGAGGTTTCCAATTTGACAGTGTGTCATTTGTTAAAAATGCGAATAAAGTTAGCACAGCATCATTAATTAATCCTACTGTGCCATTTTCTGAAGTTTTATTTTTAAAATAGTAAAATGCTGGGAACAGATAGTACTAGCTACTATTTGAAGAGAGACAGTGAAGCATCTACACTATGTAGAAAAAAAAATGTAGTCATCACCTATTTAGCCCTTATGCTTATTTATACTGGTAAGTTTAACTCATCTAAATGTATATTATAAACAACATGCACATTCAATATTCAATTTGTAACGTTGTGTCTTTTCTTAATTCTACATTAAAAACTATTTTAGGATTTCAAAATTTCTCGTCGCATTTTATATCTCTTTTTTCTTCAAAAAAATCATCTTTGCTTGTGGTATTCTAACAGACAATTGAGAAACCAAATGGATACTAATGATGTGCCCTTGATAATCAGTTATGCATAATGCATATTCATAACATCTGCTACCACAATTGTTACAGCCTTAGCATTTCAACTCATAAAATTTTTTATCAAATATTAAAAGCAAATTTTTAGGCTTCATTTATCACATGCAAAATTATAAAATCCCTAATTCAAGCGTTTCGTTTGAGAAAAAAAAAGAAATTTGTGTTATTTTGGCAAAATACAAATGCAAAGCAGAAGTCTCATAAAATTAAAGTTTAAATTTAATATTTCTTTTTAAAACAAAATTTAGGAAAATATTCTATAAATTTCATGCTGTTTCAATCTGTAAATTACCTTCTTTCCGTATGTAAATATTATTAGTTTCATTTATGAAAAAAATCGTGAACTACGGTTGATATTATACTATGACAGAACGGCATTTTTAAATACTTTATTTATTTTTAAGCCTTTTTGCTTTAACAATTTCAGTGTAAAAGCATTTCACAATTTTCGTAAATTACTAACCTATGAAATGTCGAATTGCTGCTTTTATAGTACATACTTTTCAGTAGTTAGTACACAATTCATGTAAGTCTAAGAGCGTGGTGACAGATTCGTTTACGCTTCCCAAACACGCCTCTCTCTCTGCCTCTCTGAGCAGTAGGCTTAAAATTTTGCACATGTTCATGGCGTCCGTTGCCAGTTGGGTTGTTTTACCTCTGAGCGGCACTTTTTTGCACACCATGGGCTAAATGGCCAGGTCACAAGGACCCCGAAGGTTCAGAGAAGGTTGGGGGAGGGGACCCACTGTAACAGCTGTTGGGAGACAGATGGTAGCCTCCCGTCAAGGCCATCAAGCGTGTTCTTTAACGTGCACAGGGTATGGCTCTCCCGCACACGGGGCCACGGCTTAACGTCCCATCCGACGGACGGCGGCCTTTCCAAGCCCATCGGTGTCGCCTACTGACCGTGGGCAGGGCGGGGAATTTTGCGGAGATAAATCTCAATGCTGACCCAGCTGGGACTCGAACCTGGGAACTACAGATTACGAGCCTGGCGCTCTACCGACTGAGCCACCCCCGTTGCCAGTACTATCTCTAATAATATTACTTTGATGGTCCTTACAGATCTTCTCGGTGACTTATTATATTGAAAGGTACCCAGGAGGTCTCTGTAGGAAGCAACTGCTTCAGAAGTAATATAATTTTTACTTATGTTTAGCTTACATACCTGTAACCATTCTGAGAGGTGCTTTACATGGTTTGGTTGCAGTTTTATGGCACAAGAGCATCTAAAACCAATGCTTGATATGATTTTTGTTCAACAACCTCTGTTATGGTAATAGCAAGTGATGGAAATATAATTGCTTTAATAATCACAAGTGAAAAATTACATGCCTTTAATTTTAAGTTTATGTAGACTACCCGTATTTTCTTTTCTCCTAGATCTTTTATCTCAACCAATAATCTGTCGTGGAAAAAAATCGTTTAATCGGAAATCTGGTCATACTAATTTTAGACTTAAAAGTAGAAATTAAAAATAAGAATTTTTTTATAAATATCAATATTTCTTCCCCCATACACAAAACTTTTATATATTTTAATATTTCTTCCCCCATACGAAAAAGGTTTAGTTCTTTGGTTAACTAAACCAATGAACTAAACCTTTTCTACTTAGGATAATATTTCTTTCGGAATAAAGCCCGATTTGGTAATTGTGAGGCCACAGATGGTAAATGAAATTCTTTGTGTTTTGTTCCTTTACTGTAATTAAAGAAGTAGTATAACAACGAATAAAAATTATTAGAGAAATTTAAATTTTCTGCTGAAGTCCTAAAGAAAAAAGTATACATTTTATGTTTTACGTGTATCAAACAAGATTGCTTTAAAAAAAATATTCTCCAGTAAAATTGGAGTTTTACGAACAGCAAATGCTCTTTGGCAATGGCTCAAGTTATAATGGTGCACTTGGTAAGCGTTCGATGAGTGTTTTGCTATGTTACAATTATACAGTTTTTATTGCAAGACACTGGTTACCATCGTCAAATAAAGGAGTATTAATCTGAAGTTAGGATTTTACTCTTAAAGTTGTTACTGCTTATTTAAAATGAAAACGCTAGGAACATTGGTATTAATTTTGACAGCCAGCTGGTCTTTACTGTATAACTTAATTACTCTTACTACGATGTTTCGATATGTTTACTCTGAATCAGGATTATTATCTAGAGAGAGTCTTCCCCAGTATTTTATGAAAATTCAGGGTATCTCCAAGAGATCTCTATCCAAAGAAGCAGAAATTAGTATCAAAAATAAATTTCACATTAATATTAATACAATTATTCGTACTCAAGATTCTAGATCCTTAGGAGCTAAGTACCTAAATGAAACTGACGTGTCATCAAATGAAGAATGCTTGATTTGGTGTTGGGAAACATCAAAGTGTAATGTAGCAGTGTTTGAAGAGAAGGTATGCAATGATTGATCTTTAAGTCTAGTAAATATGAGGGAATGTGATTTAGGAGTACTAATCGAATTTAATATGTGCTAAAATAAGACATTTTGTGTAAAATGATCTTTTGGGTAAATGAGTTTTCAATAAATTTTAATTTATTCAAAACTTAATAATTTTGATGTGATTACAGGCGAAATTTTTGATCACTGGAAAGGTTAAGATTTTTATGAGAAGAAGGAAATATAAAATTTCAAGAGGTCAACATGGCTATGATATTTTTTTTTTCAGAATAAAGCTCAATTCAGTGATTGTGAGGTCACAGAGGGTCAGTGAAATTCTTTTTAAAGCATTTGAATGCTGAATAATATATGTATAAGTAGTATTCTGTAAATGATTTGCTTATATGCAACACTGAAAAATCTGCCATTGGCAAAAAAGGTAGATGCAATTGTGTAATTTTTACTGGGTACAGTAACTGAAAATATCAAAAGTTATTCAATGTCAAAAACAATAATAAAACTAAAAGTTTAATTTTTTGTAAAAGAAAAAAATTGTCACTGATTATTTTTCAAAATCACTATTTGGGGATCACTTGAAATTTGTAAGAAATATATTTAAAATGCTCCCAAAAGCTGGTTAATTTTGTACTATTTCAAGGGTTGGAAATGCTATGTTTAATAGTAACTTTTGAAAAACACTTGATACATTTTAATTGCTGTCATTTTATGAACTATAAAATACTTGAGTATTCATGAGGCTTTGGGCCTGGCCACCAACAGCAAATGGCTCTCTGCCAACAACCAACTTTACAATCACAAACAGGAAGCCCCAATTGGTTTGCTTTTATCAGCTCCTTTTGGCAGACACTGTCATGAGGAATATTGAATATACTGTTTTAAACAACTGCCCTTTAAAACCTATACTTACTGTTATTATGTAGATGATATTTTTTTACTTTGGAATTATGGTATTGAAGATTTGAACCATTTAATACAACAGTTTATAGTATGTTCCATTGATATTTTATGGAAACGCCAATGGTAGGTGCCTAAATCGTCGGTGAAGAGTTTAAAGTATTAAAATTAGTGGAAAAAAGATGAGCTGCATTAGTTCAAGCAGTAAGAATACTCTGGCATGTTTCTGGAGAGATGCGGGTTTAAGTTCCGTATGTCGACAAAATTTTTTCCACAAAATATTTATTGATATATTGACGTTAAAAAGTCAACAGATAATTCTGTGATTGTCATCTACATATGGTCCATCAATCAACTTCACTGTGAAGCTGGAAATAATCATACCTACACATCTTAATCAACAACATCACAATCGTATTACAATGAAGTATCTATATCACAAGCCCACATATATGCCTACTTTAATACCCTTTACCTCTGTGCACCCACACCACATAAGTAAAAAATATCAATCTTTAATTCATTTTTCCTTTGAGCTCACCTATTGCAGTGATAAACAACTCCTTAACAAAGAATTGAATTACATCTGCCAAACAGACTTAGATGCTGAATGTGTATTCCTTTCAATTAAGGAAATGAAAACTCAATTAAAATTGTGATAGGAAATAAAAATTTATCGACTGAGCTAAATTTTACATAGAAAATCTCAGCCCATGCTACTTTTGATTGATAGTGTAAGCAGGAAAAGAAAGGTCATTTGGGACTAATTGCAACTAGCTTTTACAAAAGAAAATTATAACATGTCTGTGCCAGCCTCACTTCTTTTGCCTTGGCCAACAATGATAGACTACAGGCCTGTGCAATTGCTCAAAAAGGGTGCCTTTATGCGAGCTTCCTATGATATAAAATCTCACTTGATGGCATGCAAACACTTGACAAACTGTTCTCTTCAGTCATTTTTGTGTTAAAGTAGCGAGAAAAAACTTCAAATTTCGTGAATGTAAAGAACCCTGGGGAAAAAAACTATGCTACATTTATGTTTGTAACTTATATGCTGTTAACATTTTTAAATGGAAGGTGTTTTTAGGAAGAAAAATTATATAGATTTGAATTTAAAAAATCATAATAAGTTTGGTGATTTTGCTTCTGTATGCCGTAATAACAAACTAAAATACTAGGATTTTTTTAATTTTTTTTTTTTACAAATGATGTATGGTTAGATATTCAAAATTATGGTGGTGGAAAGTGAATGTCCTGAAGTTTCCATAGGAAACAATTCACTTCTTAGACCCAAGGTGGGTGGGAAAATGCAATTGTTTTGTTTTCAGCAAAATTTCTTTATAGAGATGAAACTTTTTTTTTTTGCATTGGACAGGTATTGATGAAATATTATGATTTTCACTTTCCTAGTCTCTCAGAAGCTATAAATATGCCTCTGTTAAAAAAGTTGAAAATTCCAAAATTTCAAATGAATATTGCAAATGATGTATTTATTCTAGAACTTTGAAATTTTGATGGTGGAATGTGAAGTTCATGTTGTACCATTGGCAATTATGAGCTGACCACTTAAACCCAAGGAGGTGGAAAACTGCATTTTTGTTTTAGAGAATATTGTTTCTTTATGAAGATAAAAAATGATTTGGTGTTGCATAGTTATTGATGAAATATCACGATTTACACTTTCCGAGGTTTGAATTAGCATGATCCCCTGTCAATCAATCATCACTCTGAGTTACTGTGAATATAATACTTTATGTACTAGTGACAAAAGAAATTTGATGCCAGAAAGATGCAAAAAAAACATCATTTCCTTTCTCCTGATTAATCTGTTCAGTGCCACGAGCTCAGCATCTGAGTGGTGAAATTTTGTGCCCTTGAATGCCAAGCACTCGGCATTGTGTTTTTCTCGATTTAATTTCTCATGCTATTTTGCTTTCATCCTTCTGGTTTTTTTATATGAAAGTTACAATGCATTTTCAGCTGTTTTTTTTTATTTTTTTTTTCAAATTGATATAATTCATAGTTGTTTTAAAAAATGATTGTAAAAGGTATTGAATTTCTCTACCAAGAGAACAAAGTCAATCAAAGGCACAAGGATATATATCACGTGACCCATGACCCCTCCCTCACCCCCGCTCCCCGTAGCTTCAAGGCATGGGGTTCTGAAAGTAATCCTGGGGCGGGGGTGGCTCAGTCGGTAGCGCGCCAGACTCGTAATCTGTAGTTCCCAGGTTCGAGTCCCAGCTGGGTCAGCGTTGAGATTTATCTACGCAAAATTTCCCCGCCCTGCCCACGGTCAGTAGGAGACACCGATGGGCTTGGAAAGGCCGCCGTCCGTCAAATGGGACGTTAAGCCGTGGCCCCGTGTGCGGGAGAGCCATACCCTGTGCACGTTAAAGAACACGCTGGATGGCCTTGACGGGAGGCTACCATCTGTCTCCCAACAGCTGTTCCAGTGGGTCCCCTCCCTCAACCTTCTCTGAGCCTTCGGGGTCCATGTGACCTGGCCATTTAGCTCGTGGTGTGCAAAAAAGTGCCGCTCAGAGGTAAAACAACCCAACTCTGAAAGTAATCCAATTTGCAGTGTTGTCTAACATGGGAGAGGGGGGGGGGGGGAGTCCCCATCCATTTGTAGTCTTACACACCATTTGAACATGTGATACTTAGCTCCTGTGACCTTTGATCTTCAATTCCTGTCCTTTTGTTTTTATATGATACACACCTGTTCTGGACCAACACAACGGAAAACAACATATCATCATCTTTAAGAATAGAGAAAATTTGAAAAATTGCACATTAAAAATTTTTAGCTTTGAACCGATCGCAGTTTTAAATCCAGATGCAGAAAGCACTCAATGAAAACCTATGTAGACAACATGGTTTGTTAAGTGTTTGCATGCCATCTGGCAGATTTTTTTTTTGCATAAGAGTGCCTCGAGAAAACTCAAATTGGGCAGGCCTGTACTCTATCATTGGCGAAGCTTTTGCTTCAGCTAGTGGCAGCTTTCAGCAGTAGGAGAGGGGACTCTGTCTAATTTATATTGGCTCATTGTCCAATCACATCTCTTTATTTGACCATGTGGTAGCTTTCACAAGCAACAGTAGTACAAGAAGGGCCATCGATATGGGGGGAGGGGTAGCATGCTCATGTTAAATGTATAGTGTGCAGTTCTTTTCTGTTTTATGGTAAAGTATAATTTCCTTCATCAATGTAAAATTTTTACTTCTTTGATATATATTTATAATTTGAATAATGAATAAGTTACTTTTTTGAAACATCTACTTAATAGGTTAAGTGATCAGGAAAAACTTGCAGTACAAACTTTAGAAGCAAATCATCATAGGTGTCAGGAGAAGTTTTTTTATTTATTTTATTTTGGAGTGGGAAATGGAAAAAATGATGGTGAAGAAAGGTTAGGATACAAAGAATATTAATAACTTCTCTTCCGCAAATATTTCTTTTCATAGCTCTAACTTTCTAATGCTAAGTATTGTTTTGAATCATTGCTTAAAAAGATATATAGTTTTTTCATTTAACACACGAAGACTAAATACAAAAATATATAACTATTTTATTTATTTTTGCTAATTAGCCATCCCGTGGTCAAGTGGTTAGCATGCTTGGCTACTGATCTAAGGGACCTGGGTTCGAGCCCCAGGTAAGGCATGGATGTGTGTGTTGTTTTTCTGCTGAAGTCCTGCCATCCTCACAGACCTTCTACTATGGCATATAAACTGACAGACTCCTAACAGACCTCTGTGGCAAGCAGTTGCTTGAGGGGGTATTTATATTTGTAATGGAATTATGAAGGCTTAGTTCTAAAATTGCCCAATAGCATAATCCTGGTTTCCAGTGCCACTTTTTACCATCCCTTTAGCCACTTTCGAGTTTATCACTGATTCATTCTTAATTATTTGGATACAGTATACTAGGGATTACCACATAATGTATTAAAATTGGTTTGGCCAGATTAATTTATCAGAAGTAATTTAGAATGCATGAGCTTAGTAGTACCTTCACAATCCAATATTTTAAATTGTAAATTGAAGTTCACGAGTTCTTTCCACAAGATTTTGCCATTATTGTAGTATTTCTCTGCTTGTTCATACTTGTTTTTGATGAGAAAAAAAAGCACTATAGAGCTTTGGAAAAATGTGTTATCAGATGATATTTTAAGTCATGATCTCATGCATATGAGAGCACTGTAACATACATGTTGAATGGCCTTGATGGGAACTCTGAGAATTCTAATGGATTTTCAGTTTCCCTGTCATGGGCCTTAGGTTTTTTGTGGCCTGGCTATTTAGCCAATCACTGTTCAATGGTAAAAATAGCTAAAGAAATTGCAGTAGTTATATAATTGCTCAGTTCATTTGCATTTTCTTGTAAAAGGCAAAATTTAATACATATGTGTAATTTTGACTTTCAGTCTAGGGGAAGCTGTTATTTATTCAATTGTGGTTCCCCTACTGACTTTCAATGTAAGTTTACAAGTCACAACTTCTATACAAGCTCTATCTTGAGAACAACTCAACATTCCTATGATCTAAGTGAATGGGGAAGTCAAGTGAAGCATGAGAATGAATTGGCCAAGCTGCAGAGTGATACAGTAAGTGCTCCAGAACCTTCTGTCTCATCAGCAGTCTCAGTTTCAAAACCTCCTGCATCTACATCAGCTGTTGGGGATAGTGTCTTGAAACAAAAACCAGGTAAGTGAACTGTTAAAAACTATTGAGAGATAATCTCTTTTTATTAAATACTAGCTGAAAAGTGAGGCCAGCATTGTTCTGGCCTTACTTTTAATATGTATATTATTTTCATTGAGCTAATGATTAGTTTTGTGAATCCCCACAACTTTTTACCACACAGAATCAATATGAAGAATTGCATTGCATTGCTGATGTCAGCATGCACTCTCATAGCCCATGGCTTCTTATCTATGCAAATTATTGAGATTTTTATTTCTGTTTCGATTTTGGTATCCTTTAGTTTCCGTAATACTCTACCGAATGACTCCAAATTTTGTACACGGGTTCACCTGTTGGGTTAAAAAATTAGATTCCTACCTATAATGGGATTGCTTTAACATAATAATGCCTTAGGGAATGTGGGGGATTTAGCAATGGAGGCAGGTTTACATATTGTTATGACTCTCTTTATGTTCACAGGTAGGGAGCAGTAAATAGCAATAATGAATTTGGCAGCAGATTCATTTTCCCATAAGATTACCATAGTAAATATATTGCTTCTGGCAAGCCCCCCTTTTGGAATTTTAACTTGAAATTTTGCACTGCAACTCAGATGACAACCAGAAACATGCTGTGAAATTTTGAAGCATCTACCATGATTTCCTGATGAGTTATGACTGCCAAACTTAGACAGACATCTTTCTTTATCATTATACATAAGAGGAATATTGATTACTAGAAAGTTCAGTTCCTGAATATGGAATGCTCATTTTTGAAGAGACAATGTTTTTTTCCCCCCCAACTTTAATGCCCTCTATTAGTGGAAATTCCAACTAATGGAAGATTAGGAAAGTGCAAACAGTAATATTTTTATTAACATCTATCCAACCCAGAAATAATTCATTTATCTCAAAACCAAAATGTATTACCTCCTCCCTCCAGTGGCAGAGAAAATATGTTGTTGCTATCAATGTATAAACCCTTTCTACTTAAATTTGAGGTTTGTGGCATAAACAGACTTAGTATTTATTTAAGTTTTGTAATTTTATAACTTAGTGGCCTCTAATGATGAAAATTCAAATTATTTGGAAATTCAGAAATCTTATTAGTACCTTCACAATACAAAAAATCTTTTTTGTTTACTGCTAAAATAATTAAAGGAAAAGTCTACAGATGGACAGACAGACAGACAGATAGCAAAGTAAAAACAATAGTTTGTGCATTTTTTAAATGGACACTTGAAACAGAAAACAAATTGAGCCTCACATTTCTTTCCTGTCACAGCTGTATAAAACTCTGCCAAATTCTTAATGAGGTCTATCTCCTTTTTGCTAACAAAAGTCAAAGTATTAGTTAATCTATAAAAAAAATGTCAAAGCTACTGACCTTTTTGGTTAGCGATATCTAATGCACTCAAAATTACCAATGAAATGTAAAAAAACTCAAATGCTTAGCAACTTACCTTGCATGGCATTTATCTTACCTACAAACTTCATATAATGTCATCATATCTCATAAGGAATTTCACTGTATAGAGATATAGAAAAGTTAATTCTTAAAGAGATACTTCTGGTCTGAAATGTAAACAAACATGTCTTATATGCTGTTTTGGTACCCATTTTGTAAAATCTTGCTACTTCAGATCCTGATACATTCACTGTTATCATTAATGTTGGATAATACTTCCTTATTTCTACTGTATTTTACTTATATACAGTGTCATGAAGATTTTTGTTAAATATCATCATCATCCTCAAGCAGCCATGGGCTACGGAGGTCCAACCAGAATGTGCAATTTAGTTCTCCAAGCAAGTCTATCCTGAGCTACATCTACTGCATCTGGCCACTGCACACCAATTCTAACAAGGTCCTGTTTGACATTGTCTGCCCACCACATCCTAGGTCTCCCCTTCTTTCTGAGGCCTTTAGGCACACTGTTCATAACCCTATTCGCCAATCTATAATTATTCATATGGGCAACATGGGCAAACCAACGGAGTCTCTCTCTGCACAATATGCTGCTTAAAGGAGGTTGCAAACTCCTTTGCTTAACCTCATCATTAGTTACAAAGTTGAACCACCTAATGCCCAAGATACTGCGTAAGCATCTGGAATCAAAAGCATCTAGTTTCCTGTTATCCTGTTTACAAAGTGTCCAAGTTTCACTACCATAACTAAACCTAGAAAGAACCAAACTATTATACAGTCTAATTTTAGTCTTTAGGTGTATACGCCTATTTCTCCACACTCTCCATAGATTCTTAAAAGTTCCGGCAGCAATCCCTATTTGTCTGTTAATCTCATGCCGCACATCACCATTATCTGTTACATAGCTCCCAAGATAATTAAACTGGGACACCTGCTCAAGACTGCAACCATTCAGATTAATTGAATCACAGCCTGCCTGACCAATTTTCATCACTTTAGTTTTCTCTCTGTTTATAACTAAACCTACTCTACTACCAGTCTCATCAACAGCTCGAATGAAAGAGTTCATCTCATCAACATCATTTGCCAAAAGGACTAAATCATCAGCATAATCTAAATCAGAAATTTTCGTATTTCCAGCCCATTTAAGGCCAAAATCTTTCCCTTGAAGTGAATTTCGCATAACATAATCAATAACCAAACTAAAGAGAAAAGGAGATAAAATGCACCCTTGTCGAACACCAGAAGTAATGCTAAACCAATTGCTACAAGCCTTACCAACTCTCACACATGACTCAGTGTTATTATAGAGAGCTTTCATTATGTTAACTTGGGGCGGGGGTGGCTCAGTCAGTAGCGCGCCAGGCTCGTAATCTGTAGTTCCCAGGTTCGAGTCCCAGCTGGGTCAGCGTTGAGATTTATCTCCGCAAAATTCCCCGCCCTGCCCACAGTCAGTAGGGGACACCGATGGGCTTGAAAAGGCTGCCGTCCGTCGGATGGGATGTTAAGCCATGGCCCCGTGTGTGGGAGAGCCATACTCTGTGCACGTTAAAGAACACGCTGGATGGCCTTGACGGGAGGCTACCATCTGTCTCCCAACAGCTGTTCCAGTGGGTCCCCTCCCCCAACCTTCTCTGAGCCTTTGGGGTCCATGTGACCTGACCATTTAGCCCATTGTGTGCAAAAAAGTGCCGCTCAGAGGTAAAACAACCCATTATGTTAACTAACTTGTCTGGTATACCATATGATTTCACAATCAACCACAAATTATGACAATCAACAGACTCAAAAGCCTTTTTGAAATCAACAAAGCTAGCAACCAAAGGTTTCTGAAACTCTAAACATTTCTCAAGAATCTGCCTAAGTGAAAATATCTGATCCACACATCCCCTACCACTTCTGAATCCACATTGCTCATCATGCAATTGACTGTCAACCAGATTCTTAATTCTATTAAGCACAGTCATGGAAAGAACTTTACCTGGAACAGAGAGTAGGCTGATACCCCTATAGTTATCACAAGAACTGTGATCACTTTTTTTGAAAATAGGGATAACAATAGCTCTGGTAAAATCCTTAGGAACCATGCCTTTATCATAAAAGATAATCAGAATTTCAGTCATCCAAGTGGTAACCGAAACATTTCCAGCTCTAAGCATTTCTGTAGTAATTTCATCTACCCCTGGGGATTTATGAAGTTTAAGTTTAGAAACAGCCAAAATAACTTCAGGTTGTGTTATAGGGCCAACATTAAAGCCACCAATGCATCTATCATCATTGCAAACAATGGGAATAGAACTAACTGCATTGTTTAGAATATCACTGAAATGCTCAGCCCACCTAGCCATGACAGAATCCTCACCTTCTATAACCTTACCTTGTTTATCCTTCAATCCCTGTATACCTGTCTGTTTTCTACCACACAAAACATTAACCATCTGGTACAGCTCTCTGCTGTTGTGCTGTCTAACTGCTTCCTCGGCTTTGTCAGCCAAACCATCAAGCCAAAGATTCTTATCAGCAGCTAACTGATCTTTTACACGTTTATTAAGTTCTCTGTAATGCTTTCTATTAGTACTAGTAGGGTATTGATTAAGGACATTCCTGCAGTTCTTTCTTTCTGAAATAAGCTCAAGTGCCTTATCACTCAGATAATTCTGTCTCTTCTGCTCCTTTTTTCCTAAAAGAGTACTGTTAGTGTCCAAAAAAGCCTGTTTAAAATGATCCCATTCTTCCTCAACTTCAGTAGTAAGCATACCATGACTGTCATAATGACTAAGTAACCTATCATGGTAAGCTTTGGCCATAACTGGGTCTTTCAGAGCTTCGGTATTAAAAGCAAATTTTTTAACCCTAGCACAACACTTTTTAAGTTTAAGTTTCAAGACACTTTTAACAAGGTAATGGTCAGATCCAATTTCAGCTCCCCTATATGCCCTGGTATTTCTAACAGAACTTGCCCATTTGCTGTTAATTAATATATAATCATTCATATTCCTATGCAGCCCATCAGGTGAAACCCATGTGTACTTATGTATGTCGCGGTGTTTGTAATATGTGTTAGTTATTCTGAAACCATTGAGTTTACTTACCTGTAGGAGACGTTGCCTATTGCCATTGCAGCTACCAATACCAAAAGGGCCAATCACCCCTCCCCAAAGGTCAGAGTCAGTACCAACTTTGGCATTGAAGTCACCAAGAACAAGGGTAATATCTCCTTTCTTGACAGAATTCAAAATATCCTGAAGTTGTTCATAAAACCTATCCTTCTCATCCTCATCGGCATCCTCAGTGGGGGCATAACAGCAGATAACATTCAGGTCTTTAACACTTGTCTGAAATTTTGCTGTAAGAAACCTTTCATTAATGCACTCATATCCTAGAAGAGCATCACTAGCGTGTCTGCTGAGAAGCAGACCCACGCCTTGGTGATGCTTATTGTTGTCCCTCCCTGAAAAGAGAAATTTAAGATTATTTTTAAGAATCTGACCTTTATCTGTCCATCTGGTCTCTTGCAAGCTGAGAATATCTAAATTATAATGGTGGAATTCTTGTGTGAGGACATCAAGAGAAAAAGCTCTGTGCAGAGTCCTCACATTCCAACTACCTATGGAGAGAAAATGGTTAGTAGGATGTTTAAAGAAACTATGTTTATTGAGAGAGGGAATGCCGACAATATCAAACAGCCCCCTAATCACAGACATGGGGCAAAGACCCGTTCCCCCACCACTAAAGGCTGAAGCCATCTACACTGGAAGACTTCCTCCAATGTAGAATTTGATGATGCCAATAGAAGCAAAGAGTTCAGGTGCCTGCGATGACCTCTGCTCAGGATTATCCACCAGCTGATAAACATATCCTGTGAATCTATTCACTCGGGGCTGTCAACCCACAAACAAACAGAAAACACAGCGGAAGATTTTCCCTCCACAGAAGCCCACCAGTGCAGCAAAATCGGAATCCATAATCAAGCTCAGAGCCATATATCTGTCTAGTGGGTTTATATGGTCAGCACCAGGACCCTGTGTGGTTGACCACTCCTCAGCAGGGTAGAAAAAAAGGAAAAGTAGCCATAGTTGTCCAGATCAGTAGGCCACACTAATCTGGCAGCCCTCCCCTTCCGTTCACTTCCACAAGAGAGTATCTCTTTTGAAAGGTACTAATGGTCTGCACCACGAGAAGGCGGGGTCGGACACTGGGTGCTAGGCCTGGCCGGTTCTATACATCATCACAGGGGATTGGTGCATAGCTCTCCTTCTAGTGACCTCCTAGCTGCCATTTACAGACCTATTAAATATATGTTAAGAAAAATTACATTTAAAATATTTAATCAGCCCAGATCTGGGGCAAGAGGTTTATCTCCCCCTTCTTTACTTTTTTGAGATTCGTGCCTATATTTATAACCCATCTTACATGTGGCAGAGTTTTCTCAGTTAGTAGCACTCCAGACTCGTATCTGGTTGAGATCTATCTCCATTAAACCCACCCTGCCCTAGTCAGAAAGGAGACACTGATGGGTTTGGAAAGGCTGCTGTCTGTTGGATGGAACCATACCTGTGTTATTGATGTACATGGGAGAATCCATCTGACACCCCCCCCCCCTTTAAATAAATTTTGTATTTTTTAGTAAGGTAAAGAATGAATAAAAAAAATGCTTCAAATTTTGAAATGTTAATGCTATAAATACTTATTTAAATTTTTTTTTCTGCCTTATATATTATCTGTTTGGGGTGATATTATTTTAAATTCCTAATACACACTCTAAATTTTGGACTACCCTCCTCCCCCAAAGAAAATGCTGTGTATGCTACTGCCTTATGCACATTAAAGAAAGAACACACTGGATGATCTTGACAGGAGGCTTCCAGTTTTCTCCTAACAACTGTTTGGATCTCCTTCTCCTAACCAACTTTGAGTCTTGGGATCTTTGTGATGACCTGGCCATTTAGCCCATTGTGTGCAAAAAGTTCTGTTACATAGTGATACACAATATACTCCTGATTATCTGTGTTAACAATGACTGATAACTGAAAAAAATATGGATAATTGAAACAAATTAATATTAAAAGATTATCTTTTATTTCTTTTCCATTTTTGGAGACATACATTAATATATATTATCAAAGGAATATTTTCGCAAGATTCAAATCTTGTAAATATTGGCATCTTTTTTACCATGATCACATGCAAACTGTTTATAATAGTTAATCACTAATGCATTCATTCAGTCTATTTTTCTCTTAAACAAATTTAGGTGTCACGTGTTTCCTGATTCCATTATATGATGTGTCATTACCTTGACTTTTCAATCGAGTTACCAGAAGCTTGTACAGTTCTAATGTACAGCAATTATTCTTAAAGGAATTACAAACTGTTGGAAGAATTTTAGATTTCCTCATTTTTCTTTTTAATATTATTTCAGGCATATTTTATAAAGCTAGAGCTAATAGTTTAATTAAAAATATGTAGTTTACTACATAGTGATTTACAGGAGCAGAAATTGCATGCATCTACTGTTGTATATGTAAAACTATGCATTTTTTTATGTTTGTTCAAATTATATGTTGAATAAAATTTCGTATTGTGTTTTGAATAATTATAAAAAAAGTTAGTGGCCAACCTTTATTTAAGCTATGCTTGCTCCACAAGAGCGTGTTTAATTCACTTATAGATAATCAGGAGTTTGTTGTATATTTTAAATTCAATATACTTTTTAATTGTTCATAAAATTTAGCCCTTAATTTTTCTTATCATTGTGCCTTTTTATTATTGGTACTGTAGTAAAAATTTTTTTATTTATTTTATAGGCCCAAAATGTCGTCACTATCAGTTCCAGTGCTGGAATAGTAGTGAATGCATTGCAATTTATAATGTTTGTGATGGAATTCCACAATGTCCTGATGGTAGTGATGAAAGTGTGGATTTTCATTGCCCACCTAAAGGTATATTAACTAGAATTATTTTTCAGCTTAAAGAAATTACACAATCACTGCAAATGAGACTATCTCATATGTTAAAACAGAAGAACTGGGCTTTGTCATAAGGAAATAATCAAAAAAGAAATTATGGACTTTTTTTTTAATGTGAACTAAGGTAATCACTAATTTGTTTAAAATATTGGGCTTTTTTTATGCCAGCATAATCTCAGGTATATTAGAAGCAAATTATATTTTCTAGAATTACTTTTGTACAACCAGTAAGTTGCCAGCATAATCTCAGGTATATTAGAAGCAAATTTTCATTTACTAGAATTACTGTTGTACAACCTGTCAAAGCAGTGTGCAGAAGAGTCAAAGCAGTGTGCATACTCTGTGCATGTTGGGTTGGGTTGTTTTACCTCTGAGTTGCACTTTTTTTGCACACAATGGTCTAAATGGCCAGGTCATAAGGACTGCATGGGATCAGAGAAGGTTAGGTGAGGGGACCCACTATACATCTGTTAGGAGACAGTAGCCTCCTGTCAAGGTCATCCAGTGTGTTCTTTAACATTCACAGGATATGACTCTCCTGCACACAGGGCCAAAGCCTAACATTCCATCTGATGGATGGTGGCCTTTCCAAACACATTGATGTCCTCTACTGACTGAGGGCAGGGTGGAATTTTTGTGGAGATAAATATCAATGCTGTCTCAGCTGGGACTCAAACATGTGAACTGAAATTACGAGCCTGGTCCCCTACCAACTGAGCCTCCCCTCCCTGTGCATGTTAAAGAAACGTGCTAGATGTCCTTGATGCGAGGCTTTCATATGTCTCCTAACAGCTGTTCAGTAGGTTGCCTTTCCACAGCCTTCTCTGAGCTCTCAAGGTCCTTGTGATCTGACCATTTAGCCCATTGTGTGCAAAAAAAGTGCCATTTAGAGGTTTGTCTAAAAGTAAAACAATGCAACCCAATCAAAGCGGTTATATTTACACTGAATATCTATGATCATGACCAAAAAAAATATCCCTTCAAACAACTGCTTGCCACAAAGGTCTGACAAGAGCTTGTCATTTTATACTCCATGAATAGAAGGTCTATGAGGATGACAGGAACTCAGCAGAAAACCAACATCCATATCCATGCCTTACCCAGGCTCAAACCCAGGTCCCTTTGATCAGTAGCCAAGATTGCTAACCACTCAACCACGTGTGCAATATAAGATGCAGTATTTTCTAACTCCAATGGATTATTTAACCTATATTGGCATTCATGTCTCCTTCACCAGTGACAGTGGTAGACAAAAATAATTTAGTGAATCATTTCCCTGAAAGCTTTCAAATCTTGTTTAAGAATTAATCATGTGTGATGACTTCCAGGTGGAATGGCTAAAATAACTCCATTTCATTTTTTTTTTGTGATATTTGGTACTCTCTTTGTAAAATTTCTAATTCAAAAATTTAATCTTTGGATAAATCAAATCGAGTGCTGGGCAATTCTAACTAATTGCTAAAGGTTCTCAAATTCCACAAGAGTTGGTATTGGGATTCTGTGATTGCCCAAATAGAATTATTCTACCTATCTATTCTGTCAAGTATGCAACTGCTCAAAATTGCAAGAAGGCAAAAAATATTCACTATAATGAAACTTTTTTCCTACATACCAAAAATGGAGAAAGTGCAAAAGAACTAGCAAATAAATAACACTTAATAACATTAACAACAATAAGCTACTGTCTCGCTACTTATTATCACACTAAACTTTCAACTATCAGCTTTTTTCCCCTTAACTTTCTATCCACTAATATCTAATACAACACTAGCTGCTTACATGACAGAAGCATGCATGTGCTTCTGGGAGCAATCACATTAGCATAGCATGGTAGATAGTGTGATGATAGGGTGTCATGACCTTGCACACATTTAAGCACATGCAGTGTTAAAGTTAGTGGAAAGAAGAAGTTGAGTTGTAACTCAGGACTGGAAAAAGGCAATGTTCATCCTCCTCAAGCAGCCATGGGCTATGGAGGTCCAACCAGACAATGAAATTTAGTTCTCCAAGCATATCTCTTCTGAGCTACATCTGGCCACTGTACACCAATTCTAACAAGGTCCTGCTTGACTTTGTCTGCCCACCACATCCTAGGTCTCCCCCTCTTTCTGAGAACTTTAGGCATACTGTTCATAACCTTATTCGTTAAATTATAATTATGCATATGGGCAACATCGCCAAACCAACAGAGTCTCTCTCTGCACAATATGCTGCTCAAAGGAGGTTGCCGATTCCTTTGCCTAACCTCATCATTACTTGAAAAATTGAACCGCCTAATGTTTAAGTTACTGCATAAACATCTAGAATCAAAAGCATCAAGTTTCCTGTTATCTTCTTTACAAAGCATCCAAGTTTCATTGCCATAACTAACTATTGAAAGAACCAAACTGTTATACAGTCTAATTTTAGTCTTTAGGTGTATACGCCTATTTCTCCACACTCTCCATAGATTCTTAAAAGTCCCGGCAGCAATCCCTATTTGTCTGTTAATCTCATCCCGCACATCACCAGTATCTGTTACATAGCTCCCAAGGTAATTAAACTGTGACACTTGCTCAAGACTGCAACCATTCAGATGAACTGAATCACAGCCTGCCTGACCAATTTTCATCACTTTAGTTTTCTCTCTGTTTATAACCAAACCTACTCTACTACCAGTCTCATCAACAGCTCGAATGAAAGAGTTCATCTCATCAACATCATTTGCCAAAACGGCTAAATCATCAGCATAATCTAAATCAGAAATTTTCAGATCCCCAGACCAAGACAAAAATATTTCCCTTGCAGTGAATTTCACATAACAAAAAATGCACTCTTGTCGAACACCAGAAGCGATGCTAAACCAATTGCTACAAACCTTACCAACTCTCACGCATGACTCGGTGTTATTATAGAGAGCTTTCATTATGTTAACTAACTTGTCTGGTATGCCAGACTATCTCATGATCAACAGAGGCAAAAGCCTTTTTGAAATCAACAAAACTAGCAACCAAAGGTTGCTAGTTTTGTTGATTTCAAAATTGAATTCAAAGTTGAAACTTGAAATATTTCTCAAGAATCTGTCTAAGTGAAAAAATCTTGTCTACACATCTTCTGCCACTTCTGAATCCACACTGCTCATCATGCAATTTTCTATCAGCCAATGTTATAAATCTAGAAATAATACAAGACCTGGCTAAGAGGATTAAAGGTAGGTAAAATAAAAATAATCAGTTAGGAAAATAAAATTTAGATGTGTGCTTCACATCCAGATACAACAGTGCAGGTTTATTCTAACATTCTGGTTGTTCTATTAGTAGAATCTATAGGAACAACATGCACCACATGCTCAATTCAATACTATATATTGTTCCTTTCTCTCAGTTTCATCAGAATACACTGAGTATATTTATATTGAGGAAGAAATCAGTGAAATTGCAAATCCAGATAACTCAACTTCTAGAGAAACTGATATGCTTCACAATGTGTTATTCAAATTCTTGAAGAAGAATAATAAAATTAAGCAAAAAAAATTAAAGGGAGGTATTTTATAGCACAATATTTGTCTTATACTCAGTGAATATGGTATGTTGAAATAGGCTGATTTTTTTCATTAATATATTATCATTTTAGAAGAACAAAGCTTAAATCCAGGCCCAACTGCTGTTAAACTTCAACCACCAACACCTTCTTCCCATGACCAGCACGCTAGTCTACCCGTTCCTCCTTCACAGAACAAGATGCAACAACCAATAATAGAGTCTGAGCTTCCACAGAAACCTATGACTTTGCATACAGCATCAAATAGGTATGAACTACAAAAGCAGAAAATTGGTATTGGCCTTCCTGCTGAAAATGAAGGTTCACGTGGAATAGAGAAAGAAACTTACCATGAAGGAAATGTACCATGGAATGAAGGCTATAGTGGCAATCGAGGAGGAAATCGAGCAGATTATGGTAGTCGTGTTGTTGATGGTATGTAATATTTTTTTTTTCAAAAAGGCAGTTTTTTAAATAATGTTTTTTTTTTATTTATTTAACTTGACCAGAGACTCATAAATGCTAAGTAAATTAAAATATTGTATCTCTGAACAATAATAATTAGTGATGTTCACAACTTACGTTTTTTAACTGACACTCATAGGACAGAGAAATCTAGAAACTCTCTAACTTATTAATGTTTATGTTAATGTATCACTAAGGTTCATATGACCACCAATATAAGCTAATGCAATATCACTTAGCCATAGAGATAGCTAAGATATAATTTATTACTGAAATGGAAGATAGCATTAACCTACTTTCACTACCATACCAGCCCAAACTGCAGGTAGTTGTGAAGAAAGGGGAATAACTTGATCAGATGAGTCCATTTAAAATCTTGGCCTTTTTGGATCAATGTGCTACTAAAAGGGTTAAAAGGTTACAGAACTAAGGCAGCTATTTTACTTCATTCTACAACAAAGTATTGAAATTTAGAATTTCATTCCGTACAAAAGAAATGTAGACTTTTCAACTGCTATGATCATAAGAAAGTGGAAGTAGTAAGGGAACTGATATACTATATAATTACACTAGGCAACAAATTGAAACTTTTTCTTAATAACATTGGTGAAATAGGATGTTTTTACTAATTTTGGGGTGCTGGATTCAAATATGGCTGTGAAAAATTTGCAGCACGTACAGTTTTTTTTTTAATTATGGATTGACATATTTCAATGAATACACATATAATGGAAATTAAAATAAATGTGATTATTTTATTAAATTTTAACTTAAAACTCATTAATTAATTACATGACTACAGTGAAAAAAATTAGAAACATCATAGTTATAATAAATAAAAAATAAATACCCCCTCAAGCAGCTGCTTGCCACAGAGGTCTGACAGGAGACTGTCAGTGTATATGCCAAAGTAGAAGATCTGAGAGGTGGCAGGACCTCAGCAGAAAAACAACACATACATCCATGCCTTACCCGGGGCTCGAACCCAGGTCCCTTAGATCAGCAGCCAAGCGCGCTAACCACTCGACCACAGGACGGCATCATAGTTATAGACCACTGAATATAAAATAAATGAAATAATATTGAAATGCAAAGTAAGAAAACATGTATAAGGATCTTTTACGCTTACAAGAAGTTTATTTTTGTCTTTTATGTGCTGAGGTATCTTCCTTCTGCAAGAACCAGCAGTAGTCATCCATCATTGCTGGGTCCCACTTGCCTTGGTATCTCTCCTCCGTAGTTCAGATATTCTGGTGAAATCTTTTCCCTTGCTCATCTTTGATGGCTCCTAAGTTCTTGGGAAAGAAGTCGAGATGCGAGTGCAAGAAATGGATCTTCAAAGACATTCGGCAGCCAATATTTTCATAATTTTTGAGGAGATCTTGAATGAGCTGATGGTAGTTTTTCTCTTTCTGATTCCCCAGAAAACCCTGGACCACAGACGTTCAAATTTCCATGCAACGTGCATCTTCATATTCAGTTTTTCTTCGAAGACAGAATCATTCAGTAGCTTCCTGATCTGAGGACCAACAAAGATCCCTTCTTTGAGTTTGGCATCACTTAGTTTTGGAAATTTTTCCTTCAAGTGCAAATGCCCTTTACCAGTTTTGTCCATAGCCTTTACAAAGTTTTTCATAAGCCCCAGTTTAATGTGTAGTGGTGGGAATAGTACAACAGAGGGGTCAACTAGAGGTTTATACCTCACATTACTCTTTCCAGGAATAAAAAACATCTCTTTTGGGCCAGTCTTTTGTTTTGTAGTGTTCCTTTCAGGCCCTACTGTCCCACAAACACAGAAAACAGCAAATTTTTCTGAAACCTCCTTGACCCGAGCAAGATAGATATGACTTTTAGATCACCACATATTGTCTACTTACATTCGTTATATTTTATAGCAGTGAATATTTTTCTGTGCTTTCATAAGTTTCCTTCATTCCCACAGTGTGTGTCACTGGAATGGAAGATTTTTGGTTTCCTTTATGCAAAAAGACAGCTTTTAAGCTGAATTTTGATGAATCTATAAGTAGATGCCATTCCTTAGGGTTGGGAATTGTTCCAATTTCTTCCATCAGCCCTGAAATATCTGTACAGAAATACAAACCATCTGCATTTCGTAATAAGCAGATAAAGCCAAATTTATCTTTCTGAACAGAGAAACTCTGGTACCCTTGGTCAAAGATTCCACCCTTGAAGTCTTGAACCTAAAACCTCAGCTTGTTGTTTGGAAAGTCCTGGGTCTCGAACAAAATCATTTAGTTCATTTTTCTGAATCAGATGAGCCTCGTCAACATTTTAGGGGTGTATATAGGATCAAGATCCGTATGTGCCTCAAATTCTTCCTCTGATGAATGTGAATCCATCTCCTCCCAGTTGGTTGGAGGTGTTGGTTTAGGAAGATCTTCTCCATGAGGAACTGGCCTTATGGCAAAGACACATTTGAATATTGTATTTTGCTTTCGTTCTTTTTTGAAAAAGCCTACACTTTAGTTAAACAAAAGTAGCAATCATGCAAGTGACTAGTCAGTTCACACCAAGCCATTGGAATTCCAAAGGGCTTGGATTTTATCTTACCTTTCAACCATTCACTCAGGCTAACAAAACACAAAATGCAGCACACATATGGAACCCATGTTTTGTCCTGATCTCCAACATGACATCCAAAATACAAGTTATAGGCTTTCTTCACAATCTTTGTCAAAGAAGGACCCTTGGATTTTAATATATAATTTCCACACACACATAACAAAACTTATCTAGCACATTAACAACATCTGTGATGCTGCCTTTGTGCCATTTAAATGCCAAAATTCACTCTTCAACATACAGCACGAGTTTCTCCTACATTGAAAACAACAAAAATAGCGTTCTGAGGTTAGGCTACTGTTACATGTTTTCTCCCACAGTGTTGCCAGCCACAAAAAGTAAAATGTCTAGTATCCTCCCAGTTGCCTGGAGGTGTTGGTATAGGAATATGGTTAATAGGAGTCAAAATGACCAATAACATAAAAACATGATATGCTAGCCAGTTTTTAAGGCCAGATCTGAAATCAGCACCTGAAAAATAGTTAAAGGCAGCTACAATTGTTTATGTTATATAAACCTTGTAAACCAGTGTTATTTGAAACCTTCTGTACACAGTAGTGAGCTAATTATTTGATTGTAATTGGGGACAAGAATGATTTAGAAAATTGGACATAAAAACAATTTGTATGATGAATGACAGTACAATCTGCATTTGTAACTAACTTTAAAACAATATTAATATAGTAATAATTGTTTCAAAATGTAAGTTAGGTATAAATATGTAAACAGAGTTCCCTCCCCTACCAAAAAAAATGAGTTTTTCGAAAACTTGTGGCTAAACTGAGCAATCTGCAGATTCTATAGTACTATTCATCATAAGCAAGAATTCAGAAATTTATTTCTGCTTTAAAGAAGTCATCCTATGTTTTATCTTTTGTATCAAAATCATGCAATTGTTTTGAAACTTTAAATAAAATTTCTGAACAGTTGGCACTCTTCCTGATTCTCTGAATGATTTATTTCAGTGTTGAGGCATTGGAAGTCAATGTGATAATATGTAAGGCAGATGGGGACTCATTGAGTAGTGTGTCAGACTCTTAACCTGATGTTCCCAGGTTATAATCCTTACCGCACATGTTGATATTTTCTCTAGCGTCTACTCTTCCTTCAGTGAGAAAGGGAACATTGATAGGCTTGGAACCATAATCCCTTATGTAGGAGAACCATGCTTTTTGCACATTAAAGGACATACTATGTGCCTTTGATAGTAAACTTCACATCTGCTCCTAACAACTGCCCAATTGATCTTCCTTTATCTATCTTTGGACCTTTGGGATCTGTGATCTGGCCATTTAGTCCATTGTGTGCAAAAAAAAAATGCCTCTCAGAGGTAAAACAATCGAACTGAATATGATATTTCACTTCTAATCTGTATCATCATCATTCTTTCCATTCTTTTTAGATTATCATTCTGTGTAGATTTGATATTCCCTGCTTCTGTTAATAGCAAGGGTTATCAGTTCCATAGTTCAGCCATTCTTTGACTTTTATAAGTCACAGTCTGAACATTCCGAGGTATCTTTTAATGGCTTGGTCATTGATGATTTATTCTTTTACATGTTTCTTGTTGCATTTATTCTTTTAAAATATCTTTGTTAGATATTTTAAAAGATCTGGATAATTGTGTTTTTTATGAAATTCCAAGACATTGCCACCATGCAAAACAGTACTTTTAGGAGGTTTTAAAATCCTGTAGATCTTTTTCACTATTATCAGTCAGTAAAATTTATTTCTTAATATAATTTCAATAATTCACACTTTACTATATCTAATGGTTTTTGACTAGATTTCTTTACTTTTTCACTGAAACAAATCTGCTATTTTTTTCAGTCTTTTGTTTGAAATATATAAAAATTTCTTATGATATAAAGCTCAATTTTTCATACATTTAGGTTAAAAGATTTTTCCATAGAAAAAAAATTTGCAAAAATCTCTTCTCAAGCAGCTATTATGCCATCAACATTGCAGTGATGAAACCTGTAAGGATAAATCCTATTAGAGATCTGTGAGAACAAGAATTAATTCCATACCCAAACTTTGTCATTTTCAGTTGAAGCGCAAATCATTACCAGAGAGGGGGGGGATGGGGGATTGTATTGTATTGGATTGTTTTACCTCTGAGCGGCACTTTTTTTCACACCATGGGCTAAATGGCCAGGCCACAAGGACCCCGAAGGCTCAGAGAAGGTTGGGGGAGGGGACCCACTGGAACAGCTGTTGGGAGACAGATGGTAGCCTCCCGTCAAGGCCATCCAGCGTGTTCTTTAACGTGCACAGGGTATGGCTCTCCTGCACACGGGGCCACGCCTTAACGTCCCATCCAACGGACGGCGGCCTTTCCAAACCCATCGGTGTCCCCTACTGACCGTGGTAGGGCAGGGAAATTTTGCGGAGATAAATCTCAACGCTGACCCAACTGGGACTCAAACCTGGGAACTACAGATTACGAGCCTGGCGTGCTACCAACTGAGCCACCCCCGCCCCTGGGAGGGGGGATCAAGGAATTATATATATATATATTAGCAAATCTTAATAACATAAAGTGGTGAAGGAACCAGCCTCTAATAATCATACTGGTTAAGAATATTTACCCTTCCAGTGTCCACGTCATCTGTATCCATTCGGAGAATCTGAATTGAGAGGCCAAAGACGTATGTATCCATTTTTAGTACAACAAAAAGATATTGATTTTTAAAAAATAAAAATTGCTGTTGTAATTTATATATATATATCTTATAAAAATATATAATTCAGGCTTCAAAAATAATATTTTGTTTTTTAATTTGATGAATATTTTATTAGGGCTGTAAATGGTAGATAGGTAGTCACTGGAAGGAGAGCTGTGCACCAATTCCCTGTGATGGTGCATATAACTGGCCAGGCCTAGCACCTAATGTCCGACCCCAACTTCTCATGGTGTAGACCGTTAGTACCTTTCAAAAGAGATACTCTCTTGTGGAAGTAAATGGAAGGGGAGGGCTGCCAGATAAGTGTTGCCTACTAATCTGGATAACTATGGCTACTTTTCGTTTTTTTTTCTACCCTGCTGAGGAGTGGTCAACCACACAGGGTCCTGGTGCTGACCATATAAACCTACTGGACTGGACTGATATAAGGCTCTGAGCTTGATTATGGATTCTGAATTTGCTGCACTGGTGGGCTTCTGTGGAGGGAAAATCTTCTGCTGTGTTTTCTGTTGGTTTGTGGATTGACAGCCCCAAGTGAATAGATTCACAGGATATGTTTATCAGCTGGTGGATAATCCTAAGCAAAGGTCATCGCAGGCACCTGAACTCTTTGCTTCTACTGGCATTGTCAAATTCTACATTGGAGGAAGTCTTCCACTGCAGATGGCTTTCAGCCTTTAGTGGTGGGGGAACGGGTCTTTGCCCATGTCTGCGATTAGGGGGCTGTTTGATATTGTCAGTATTCTCTCTCTCAATAAACATAGTTTCTTTAAACATCACACTAACCATTTTCACTCCATATGTAGTTCAAATATGAGGACTGCCCAGAGCTCCACCATAATAATAACATAACTCCACCATAATAATTTAGATATTCTTGGCTTGCAAGAGACCAGATGGGGACAGATAAAGGTCAGATTTTTAAATTTCTCTTTTCAGGGAGGGATGACAATAAGCATCACCAAGGCGTGGGTCTGCTTCTCAGCAGACACGCTAATGATGCTCTTCTAAGATACGAGTGCATTAATGAAAGGTTTCTTACAGCAAAATTTCAGACAAGCATTAAAGACTTGAATGTTATCTGCGTGTTATGCCCCCACTGAGGATGCTGATGAGGATGAGAAGGATAGGTTTTATGGACAACTTCAGGATATTTTGAATTCTGTCAAGAAAGGAGATATTACCCTTGTTCTAGGTGACTTCAATGCAAAGTTGGTACTGACTCTGACCTTTGGGGAGGGGTGATAGGCCCTTTTGGTATTGGTAGCTGCAATGGCAATGGGCAACATCTCCTCATCATCCTCAAGCAGCCATGGGCTACGGAGGTCCAACCAGACCGCGCAGTTTAATTCTCCAAGCATATCTGTCCTGAGCTACATCTGCTGCATCCGGCCACTGTACACCAATTCTAACAAGGTCCTGTTTGACATTATCTGCCCACCGCATCCTAGGTCTCCCCCTCCTTCTGAGGCCTCTAGGCACACTGTTCATAACCCTATTCGCCAATCTATAATTATCCATACGGGCAACATGGCCAAACCAATGGAGTCTCTCTCTGCACAATATGCTGCTTAAAGGAGGTTGCAGACTCCTTTGCCTAACCTCATCATTAGTTACAAAGTTAAACCACCTAATACCCAAGATACTGTGTAAGCATCTAGAATCAAAAGCATCTAGTTTCCTGTTATCTTGCTTACACAGCGTCCAAGTTTCACTACCATAACTAACCCTAGAAAGAACCAAACTATTATACAGTCTAATTTTAGTCTTTAGGTGTATACGCCTATTTCTCCACAATCTCCATAGATTCTGAAAAGTCCCGGCAACAATACCTATTCGTCTGTTAATCTCATGCCGCACATCACCATTATCAGTTACGCAGCTCCCAAGGTAATTAAACTGTGACACCTGCTCAAGACTGCAACCATTCAGATTAACTGAATCACAACCTGCCTGACCAATTTTCATCACTTTAGTTTTCTCTCTGTTTATAACCAAACCTACTGTACTACCAGTCTCATCAACAGTTCGAATGAAAGAGTTCATCTCATCAACATCATTTGCCAAAAGGGCTAAATCATCAGCATAATCTAAATCAGAAATTTTCGTATCTCCAGCCCATTTAAGGCCAAAAGCTTTCCCTTGAAGTGAATTTCGCATAACATAATCAACAACCAAACTAAAGAGAAAAGGAGACAAAATGCACCCTTGTCGAACACCAGAAGTAATGCTAAACCAATTGCTACAAGACTTACCAACCCTCACACATGACTCAGTGTTATTATAGAGAGCTTTCATTATGTTAACTAACTTGTCTGGTATACCATATGATCTCACAATCAACCACAAATTATGACAATCAACAGAGTCAAAAGCCTTTTTGAAATCAACAAAGCTAGCAACCAAAGGTTTCTGAAATTCTAAACATTTCTCAAGAATCTGCCTAAGTGAAAATATCTGATCAACACATCCCCTACCACTTCTGAATCCACATTGCTCATCACGCAATTGCCGGTCAACCCGATTCTTAATTCTATTAAGCACAATCATGGAAAGAACTTTACCTGGAACGGAGAGTAGGCTGATACCCCTATAGTTATCACAAGAACTGCGATCACCTTTTTTGAAAATAGGGATAATAATAGCTCTGGTAAAATCTTTAGGAACCATGCCTTTATCATAAAAGTTATTCAAAATTTCAGTCATCCAAATGGTAACTGAAACATTCCCAGCTCTAAGCATTTCCGTAGTAATTTCATCCACCCCTGGGGATTTATGAAGTTTAAGTTTAGAAATAGCCAAACTAACTTCAGATTGTGTTATAGGGCCAACATTAAAGCCACCAATGCACCTATCATCATTGCAAACAATGGGAGTAGAACTAACCACATTGTTTAGAACATCACTGAAATGCTCAGCCCACCTAGCTATGACAGAATCCTCACCTTCTATAACCTTGCCTTGTTTATCCTTCAGTCCCTGTATACCTGTTCGTTTTCTACCACACAAAACAGTAACTATCTGGTACAGCTCTCTGCTGTTGTGCTGTCTAACTGCTTCTTCAGCTTTGTCAGCAAGGCCATCAAGCCAAAGATTCTTATCAGCAGCTAACTGATCCTTTACACGTTTATTAAGCTCTCTGTAATCCTTTCTATTAGGACTAGTAGGGTACTGATTAAGGACATTCCTGCAGTTCCTTCTTTCTGAAATAAGCTCAAGTGCCTTATCACTTAAATAATTCTGCCTCCTTTGCTCGTTTTTCCCTAAAAGAGTACTGTTAGTTTCCAAAAAAGCCTGTTTAAAATGGCCCCATTCTTCCTCAACTACAGTATTAAGCAAACCATGACTGTCATAATGACTAAGTAACCTATCATGGTAAGCTTTAGCTATAACTGGGTCTTTCAGAGCTTCAGTATTAAAGATAAATTTTTTAACCCTAGCACAACACTTTTTAAGTTTAATTTGCAAGACACTTTTAACAAGGTAATGGTCAGATCCAATTTCAGCTCCCCTATATGCCCTGGTATTTCTAACAGAACTAGCCCATTTGCTGTTAATTAATATATAATCAATCATATTCTTATGCATCAGGTGAAACCCATGTGTTTTTATGTATGTCGCGGTGTTTGTAATATGTGTTAGTTATTCTGAAACCATTGAGTTTACTTACCTGTAGGAGACGTTGCCCATTGCCATTGCAGCTACCAATACCAAAAGGGCCTATTACTCCTCCCCAAAGGTCAGAGTCGGTACCAACTTTGGCATTGAAGTCACCAAGAACAAGGGTAATATCTCCTTTCTTGACAGAATTCAAAATATCTTGAAGTTGTCTGTAAAACCTATCCTTCTCATCCTCATCAGAATCCTCAGTGGGGGCATAACAGCAGATAACATTCAAGTCTTTAATGCTTGTCTGAAATTTTGCTGTAAGAAACCTTTCATTAATGAGTGCACGTCTCCTACAGGTAAGTAAACTCAATGGTTTCAGAATAACTAACACTTATTGCAAACACCATGACATACATGGGTTTCACCTGATGGGCTGCATAAGAATATGATTGATTATATATTAATTAACAACAAATGGGCTAGTTCTGTTAGGAATACCAGGTCATATAGGGGAGCTGAAATTGGATCTGACCATTACCTTGTTAAAAGTGTCTCGGAACTTAAACTTAAAAAGTGTTGTGCTAGGGTTAAAAATTTTACTTTTAATACTGAAGCTTTGAAAGACCCAGTTTTAGCCAAAACTTACCATGATAGGTTACTTAATCATTATAACAGTCATGGTATGCTTACTACTGAAATTGAGGAAGAATGGGATCATTTCAAACAGGCTTTTTTGGACACTAACAGTCCTCTTTTAGGAAAAAGGAGCAGAGGAGGCAGAACTATCTGAGTGATAAGGCACTTGACCTTATTTTAGAAAGAAAGAATTGCAGGAATGTCCTTAATCAATACCCTACTAGTCTTAATAGGAAGCATTACAGAGAGCTTAATAAACGTGTAAAGGATCAGTTAGCTGCTGATAAGAATCTTTGGCTTGATGGCTTGGCTGAGAAAGCCGAGGAATAAGTTAGACAGCACAACAACAGAGAGCTTTACCAGATAGCTAATGTTTTGTATGGTAGAAAACGGACAGGTATACAGGGATTGAAGGATAAACAAGGTAAGATTATAGAAGGTGAGGATTCTGTCATGGCTAGGTGGGCTGAGCATTTCAGTGATGTTTTAAACAATGTGGTTAGTTCTACTTCCATTGTTTGTAATGATGATAGATTCATTGGTGGCTTTAATGTTGGCCCTATAACACAATCTGAAGTTATTTTGGCTATTTCTAAATTTAAATTTCATAAATCCCCAAGGGTAGATGAAATTACTACGGAAATGCTTAGAGCTGGGAATGTTTCGATTACCACTTAGATGTTTGAAATTTTAAATATCTTTTATGATAAAGGTATGGTTCCTAAGGATTTTACCGGAGCTATTATTAACCCTATTTTCAAAAAAGGTGATCGCAGTTCTTGTGATAATTATAGGGGAATCGGCCTACTCTCTGTTCCAGGGAAAGTTCTTTGCATGATTGTGCTTAATGGAATTAAGAATCTGGTTGACATGCAATTGCGTGATGAGCAATGTGGATTCAGAAGTGGTAGGGGATGTTTAAATCAGATATTTTCACTTAGGCAAATTCTTGAGAAATGTTTAGAGTTTCAGAAACCTTTGGTTGCTAGCTTTGTTGATTTCAAAATGGCTTTCGACTCTGTTGATCGTTATAATTTTTGGTTGATTGTGAGATGATATAGTGTACCAGGCAAGTTAGTTAACATAATGAGAGCTCTCTGTAATAACACTGAGTCATGTGTGAGAGTTGGTAAGGCTTCTAGCAATTGGTTTAGCATTACTTCTGGTATTCGACAAGGGTGCATTTTGTCTCCTTTTCTCTTTAGTTTCGTTATTAATTATGTTATGCAAAATTCACTTCAAGGGAAAGATTTTGGCCTGAAATGGGCAGGAGATATGAAATTTTCTGATTTAGATTATGCTGATGATTTAGCCCTTTTGGCAAATGATGTTGATGAGATGAACTCTTTCATTCGAGCTGTTGATGAAACTGGTAGTAGAGTAGGTTTTTTTATAAACAGAGAGAAAACTAAAGTGATGAAAATTGGTCAGGCAGGCTGTGATTCAGTTCATCTGATTGGTTGCAGTCTTTAGCAGGTGTCACAGTTTAATTTCCTTGGGAGCTACATAACAGATACTGGTGATGTGCGGCATGAGATTAACAGACGAATAGGGATTGCTGCCGGAACTTTTAAGAATCTATGGAGATTGTTTAGAAATAGGTGTATACACCTAAAGTCTAAAATTAGACTGTATAATAGTTTGGTTCTTTCTAGGGTTAGTTACGGTAGTGAAACTTGGACACTTTGTAAACAAGATAACAAGAAATTAGATGCTTTTGATTCCAGATGCTTACACAGTATCTTGGGCATTAGGTGGTTCAACTTTGTAACTAATGAAGAGGTTAGGCAAAAGAGGCGGCAACCTCCTTTAAGCAGCATATTGTGCAGAGAGAGACTCCATTGGTGTGGCCATGTTGCCCGTATGAATAATTATAGATTGGCGAATAGGGTTATGAACAGTGTGCCTAAAGGCCTCAGAAAGAGGGGGAGACCTAGGATGTGGTGGGCAGACAATGTCAAACAGGACCTTATTAGAATTGGTGTGCAGTGACCATATGCAGCAGATGTAGCTCAGGACAGACTTGCTTGGAGAACTAAATTGCATGGTCTGGTTGGACTTCTGTAGCCCATGGCTGCTTGAGGAATATGATGATATTTTATTAAACTACAATATAAATAATTTTATAAACTCATCTGATTGCCATTTCTTGGAAGCACTAAACGATATTGCTGATTTCCTTCCGTCTGTATCCTAACAGTCTGTCCTCTGGACAGCTGTTAGTATACAGACAGAAGCCTCATATAAAGACCATCCATCATGTTCTTTAATGTGCACAAGGTATGGCTGTCCTGCACATGGGACCATGGCTTAATGTCCCATCCAATGATGGCAGTATTTCCTAGCCCATTGGTGTCCCCTTTCTCACTGAAGGCAGGCTGGGGCTTAGCAGAAATAAATTTCAACATAGACACAGTTGGAACTCAGAAGGTATAGTAATTTTATTTTTTGTTACAAAAAAAGATTGTTTATTGTACTACGGTTTTAGTTTGACGGCAAAAAAGTAGAATGGGTTTACATGCTGCATTTAACCACTTTAATCAGTGTAAAATTTTTGACCCATCGACATATTTTCTGTCTGAAAACATTTAGTGAAAATACCAAATGAAAATTTCAATATATATTTTTGTATGTGTGATATCTTTTTTAGTGTAAATGAAATTTGTAGTATTAATTGAATGGCTTACTAGTAAATTCAATATTATTGAGTCGGGAATAAATAAGTATAGCCTGTGTAATATGTTTCATTGTGGAATGCATTAATCTATATACCTCTATCAATTAAGTACCTCATTCGATTGGAAATGTTCTATTTCAGTGATCTGATTATACACTGGCAGAAATTGAAAAAGAACACCATTAACAATTGAAGCATAATCTATGAGATTTAGTAGAAACAACTTGTTGAGAAAGGACAGTGATCACATGTGTGAAATGATTCAATGTTTATTTTACCTTTTAATGGGTATTACATTTTACAGAAGGCACATTTTAATAAGGTATTGAACCTCCTTGAGCAGCAATACCAGCTTCCAATCTGGCATGCAATCAGTCATACAAATGCTGGATATCACATTGGAGGATACCATTCCATGTACTTTCAACTTGGACGCATAATTCAGCGATGTTCATTGCTTTCTGCAATCCGTGGAAGTCTTTGTCCAATCCAGTCCCAGACATGTTCGATTGGAGACAAGTCCAAAGAACGTGCTGGCCAAGAGAGTTGGTGCACTGCCTGAAGACCATGTTGAGTTGCCCGGGCAGAGTGTGGGCAAGCATTATCCTGCTGGAATATTGCATTTGGAATTACACTCAAATATGGCAGGGCGACCGACTGTATGTATTGTTATTCAGTAACCCACATAAAGTGTGCTCCGTACAACCACCAGACACATATGAGAGTGATAGTTAATCGCTCCTCACACCATGATGCCTGGTGTGGGCCCTGTGTGTCGCTGGCGGATGCATGATGGAAGAAGCCACTCACCTTGCCGCCTTCAGACACTTAAATGACCATCAGATGCTCCTAAGCAGAATTGGCTTTCATCACTGACGATCACAAAGTGCCATTCTTCCCTCCAATGAACTCGTTCTTGACACCACTGCAAACGTGCTTGACAGTGACGAGGTGACAGTTGTAACTGTACCAGCAGCACTGTGCCCTTAGTCCTGCTTGTAAAAGACTATTGCGTATCATTCATGTAGACACCCTTGGTACTACAGAGGATCGAATTTGTAACGCCATAGCCGTCCGCTCTGCAACTGCTGCCCTCCTGATACACTGATCCTCTTGTGTGTCCGTAACTCTGTGTTGCCCAGAACCATGTCTGCAAGTGTGCGAATGCTCTTCTGACCATCAACGCCACCATCGTACCACTGCCAATATCTCTCATCCAACATGGTGTGCATTTGATGAAATGACCAACTTGCTTCCCGAAGACCCACTCTATGACTTCGCTCAAACTCTACTAACTGAACAAAATGTTGCATGCCTGCATCGTCCAGGCATGGTAGCTTCTTCAAAGAGCACTGAACAACACAATACAAGATGAATAACTTCTTTCTTCACGCCCTAGTCCTTAAATATGCGCTGTGTACATTTGCATGTTGTCATCCTCAGTGATGTCATTATTTCACCCAAAGATTTTCAATCTTGGATCTGAGTCAGCATTGAGATTTATCTCCGCAAAACTCCCCACCCTGCCCACAGTCAGTAGGGGACACCAATGGGCTTGGAAAGGCAGCTGTCTGTCAGATGGGATGTAAAGCCATGGCCCTGTGTGCGGGAGAGCCATACCCTGTGCACGTTAAATAACACACTGTATGGCCTTGATGGGAGACTACCATCTGTCTCCCAACAGCTGTTTCAGTGGGTCCTCTCCCCCAACCTTTTCTGAGCCATCAGGGTCTTTGTAACCTGTCCATTTAGCCCATTGTGTGCAAAAAAGTGCCACTCAGAAGTAAAACAACCAACCTACCAATCAATCTTGGATCCCGGTTTCTGCTGCCCTTAACTATTAACGTATTGTAATATGTCATTCCTAAAGGAATTCCTTCTGGGTGTTCTTTTTTCAATTTCCGCCAGTGTAGTAAAAAATATTTCGGTTTCATCTAAGTTCTATTCCACTAGATTTATTCAAGTGGAGCCCTACTGTATTTTTTTTTCTTAACTTTAATATTATAGGTTTATTTTTAACATCGGCGTGTCTTTTGTTTAGGTGCAGATACCCATTCATCTCCTTTTAACCACAAGCACAGCAAGTTTGTTGCAGCCACTAATCCTCGTTTACAATATAACAGCAAGTGGGCAGATGATTATGATCAGTACCCGCATCAATCCACACAACAAGAGCAACAGTATAATCCATATGAGAATAATTATCAAAGATTTGGTGAACATAATCTTAACAGTCAAATAAATTCTGATTTTGATGGCGGTGTATATGAAAACTATCAGCAAGAACAAAATCCATATTGGCTGGGGCAAGATCACGTTCAAAGTGGTGGTTACCAGAATAATGGAGGAACTGGTAAATTTGAATTTTGCCTAATGCATAAGTTTTTAATCATTTGCTTGTAATTGTACTTACTACTTAGTAACTGGTCTGAAAAAATTTAACATTGACAAGCAAAAACTGATTTTACAAAAATAAAACTGTGTAATTTTTTTTCTTGGTCAGTGACAAAACATTTTTTCTGCTAAATACACAAATGCATAAGAAATGTGAGAAAAATATTAAAATTTGTTTTTAGTCAGGGGAAGTTTGTACAGAATTATTTAAAATATAAAAGGGAGCCACTGAAAAAGATATTGAAAAGGCTTTATGTATAGAAATGTGTAGTCTGTAAATGGTACATAGGTAGTCACTGGAAGGAGAGCTATGCACCAATTCCCTGTGATGATGCACAGAACTGGCCAGGCCTAGCACCTAATGTCCGACCCTGACTTCTCATGGTGCAGACCGTTAGTACCTTTCAAAAGAGATACTCTCTTGTGGAAGTGAATGGAAGGGGATGGCTGCCAGATTAGTGTGGCCTACTAATCTGGACAACTATGGCTACTTTTCTTTTTTTCTACCCTGCTGAGGAGTGGTCAACCACACAGGGTACTGGTGCTGACCATATATACCAACCTGAACAGAATTATGGCTCTGAGCTTGATTATGGATCCTGATTTTGCTGCACTGGTGGGCTTCTGTGGAGGGAAAATCTTCACTGTGTTTTCTGTTTGTTTGTGGGTTGATAGCCCCAAGTGAATAGATTCACAGGATATGTTTATCAGCTGGTGGATAATCCTGAGCAGAGGTCACTGCAGGCACCTGAACTCTTTGCTTCTATTGGCATCATCAAATTCTACATTTGGGGAAGTCTTCCAGTGTAGATGGCTTTAGCCTTTAGTGGTGGGGGAACGGGTCTTTGCCCCATGTCTGCCATTAGGGGGCTATTTGATATTGTCGGCATTTCCTCTCTCAATAAACATAGTTTCTTTAAACATCCCACTAACCATTTTCTCTCCATAGATAGTTGGAATGTGAGGACTCTGCACAGAGCTTTTTCTCTTGATGTCCTCACACAAGAATTCCACCATTATAATTTAGATATTCTCGGCTTCCAAGAGACCCAAATAGACAGATAAAGTCATATTCTTAAAAATAATCTTAAAATTCTCTTTTCAGGGAGGGATGACAATAAGCATCACCAAGGTGTGGGTCTGCTTCTCAGCAGACACGCTAATGATGCTCTTCTAGGATACGAGTGCATTAATGAAAGATTTCTTACAGCAAAATTTCAGACAAGCATTAAAGACTTGAATGTTATCTGCTGTTATGCCCCCACTGAGGATGCCAATGAGGATGAGAAGGATAGGTTTTATGGACAACTTCAGGATATTTTGAATTCTGTCAAGAAAGGAGATATTACCCTTGTTCTTGGTGACTTCAATGTCAAAGTTGGTACTGACTCTGACCTTTGGGGAGGGGTGATAGGCCCTTTTGGTATTGGTAGCTGCAATGGCAATGGGCAATATCTCCTACAGGTAAGTAAACTCAATGGTTTCAGAATAACTAACACTTATTGCAAACGCTGTGACATACATAGGTACACATGGGTTTCACCTGATGGGCTGCATAAGAATATGATTGATTATATATTAATTAACAGCAAATGGGCTAGTTCTGTTAGGAATACCAGGTCATATAGGGGAGCTGAAATTGGATCTGACCATTACCTTGTTAAAAGTGTCTCGGAACTTAAACTTAAAAGTGTTGTGCTAGGGTTAAAAAATTTACTTTCAATACTGAGTTTTGAAAGACCCAGTTATAGCTAAAGCTTACCCGATAGGTTACTTAATCATTATGACAGTCATGGTATGCTTACTACTGAAGTTGAGGAAGAATGGGATCATTTCAAACAGGATTTTTTGGACAATAACAGTACTCTTTTAGGAAAAAAGGAGCAGAGGAGGCACAATTATCTGAGTGATAAGGCACTTGAGCTTATTTTAGAAAGAAAGAACTGCAGGAATGTCCTTAATCAATACCCTACTAGTCCTAATAGAAAGCATTACAGAGAGCCTAATAAACATGTAAAGGATCAGTTAGCTGCTGATAAGAATCTATGGCTTGATGGCTTGGCTGAGAAAGCCGAGGAATAAGTTAGACAGCACAACAACAGAGAGCTTTACCAGATAGCTAATGTTTTGTGTGGTAGAAAACGGACAGGTATACAGGGATTGAAGGATAAACAAGGTAAGATTATAGAAGGTGAGGTTTCTGTCATTGCTAGGTGGGTTGAGCATTTCAGTGATGTTCTAAGCAATGTGGTTAGTTTTACTCATTGTTTACTACATTGTTTGCAATGAAGATAGATGCATTGGTGGCTTTAATGTTGACCCTTATAACACAATCTGAAGTTATTTTGGCTATTTCTAAACTTAAACTTCATAAATCCCCAAGGGTAGATGAAATTATTATGGAAATGCTTAGAGCTGGGAATGTTTCAGTTACCACTTGAATGACTGAAATTCTGAATAACTTCTATGATAAAGGCATGGTTCCTAAGGATTTTTCCAGAGCTATTGTTATCCCTATTTTCAAAAAAGGTGATCGCAGTTCTTGTGATAACTATAGTAGGGGTATCAGCCCATTCTCTCTGTTCCAGGTAAAGTTCTTTCCATGATTGTGCTTAATAGAATTAAGAATCTGGTTGACAGTCAATTGCATGATGAGCAATGTGGATTCAGAAGTGGTAGGGGATGTGTGGATCAGATATTTTCAATTAGGCAGATTCTTGAGAAATGTTTAGTTTCAGAAACCTTTGGTTGCTAGCTTTGTTGATTTCAAAACGGCTTTCGACTCTGTTGATCGTCATTATTTATGGTTGATTGTGAGATCATATGATATACCAGACAAGTTAGTAAACATAATGAAAGCTCTCTATAATAACACTGAGTCGTGTGTGAGAGTTGGTAAGGCTTCTAACAATTGGTTTAGCATTACTTGTGTGTTCGACAAGGGTGCATTTTGTCTCCTTTTCTCTTTAGCTTGTTTATTGATTATGTTATGCGAAATTCACTTCAAGGGAAAGATTTTGGCCTTAAATGGACTGGAGATATGAAAATTTCTGATTTAGATTATGCTGATGATTTAGGCTTTTTGGTAAATGATGTTGATGAGATGAACTCTTTCATTCGAGTTGTTGATGAGACTGGTAGTAGAGTAGGTTTTTTTATAAACAGAGAGAAAACTAAAGTGATGAAAATTGGTCAGGCAGGCTGTGATTCAGTTCATCTGATTGGTTGCTGTCTTTAGCATTTGTCACAGTTTAATTTCCTTGGGAGCTACATAACAGATACTGGTGATGTGCGGCATGAGATAAACAGATGAATTGGGATTGCTGCCGGAACTTTTAAGAATCTATGGAGATTGTTTAGAAATGGGTGTATACACCTAAAGACTAAAATTAGACTGTATAATAGTTTGGTTCTTTCGAGGGTTAGTTACGGTAGTGAAACTTGGACACTTTGTAAACAAGATAACAAGAAATTAGATGCTTTTGATTTCAGATGCTTACACAGTATCTTGGGCATTAGGTGGTTCAACTTTGTAACTAATGAAGAGGTTAGGCAAAAGAGGCGGCAACCTCCTTTAAGCAGCATATTGTGCAGAGAGAGACTCCATTGGTGTGGCCATGTTGCCCGTATGAATAATTATAGATTGGCGAATAGGGTTATGAACCTATTCGCCAATTCTTTCTGAGGCCTTTAGGCCTCAGAAAGAGGAGGAGACCTAGGATGCGGTGGACAGACAATGTCAAACAGGATCTTGTTAGAATTGGTGTGCAGTGGCCAGATGCAGTAGATGTAGCTCAGGACAGACTTGCTTGGAGAACTAAATTGCACGGTCTGGTTGGACCTCCGTAGCCCATGGCTGATGATGATTATGATGGTTTATTATTAGTATTATAATTTTGCAGCTGATATTTTTCTTAAATATGAAGAGATGATCAAGTTAATTCTCATTTCCTGACAAGATCATATTTATTATCTTCTGTAGGAAGATGATGAGCATTAATATTTTACACATACCCAAGAATTCCAACGCATATTCATTGAGGTTTTTAACACAGGTTGTCAACCTTGTATAATTGTATGAAATCATTTGTACATAAAATTGTACACTGTATGATAAAATGTTATCATCGGTAGAAAACGTGTTTCTTTTTCGTTATTTCATCGAAAGGATAAACAGTAAGTGAAAATCTCAAAAATACATCTAGACTGTCACAGATCATTTGCAATAACATGAAGTCAAAACCAAACCCATTCAGTCTCATTTCATTGAAGCTGTAGGTAATCAATTATTGGAGAGGAGTAATCTTAAGGAAGGGTATACACCACTGCAATTTGCAACAGCAATACAATGATGATTGCAATTGCTTCTTTAAAATGCATTCTGAGAACATTCATAGAACATTCTAAGAACCTTTAGGCACATTCAAAAACCTTTAGTACCTTTCATAAACCTTTAGAATTCTAAGAACCTTGAGGTTACATTCATAAAATGCACCTTAAAGGAGAATCATTGTCGCATTGCTGTTGCAAATTGTGGCAGTATGCTCTCTCTCTAAGTGTAGACAAAAAATTGTCTTGAGCTGAGTGGGATATGAACCCACTCTTCTGTGCACTTAAGATAGTGCCTTTCTTTTATGTTGTCTTGTCCTGAGTTTTTTATTTCATCTGAAATTAAAATTTTTGAAGAATTCAGGGTTTCAAAAATAATTTTGCAGACATTTCAGATTTGTCTGGAAAAGAGAGAAAACTCAATCTTATTGTGACTATTCAGCAAGTGTTTAACCCAGTGTCTCGCAAACTGTGTGCCGCGAGAGATTTTCAAATTGACACTAGATATTCCAAAGATTTCATTTTGACTTGACTTGTGTTATCGACGTGCTTTAATAAAAATCTTTCAGATTTTATCAACTGGGATCTTGTAAGTATTTATCAAGCTTTTTCCAAATTTCGGTATTAATTTTTGATTATTTCAAGCCATAGAATGGACAAATATTTAAAACAAACACCGAGTTATGAATTAAAGAACGAGAGCAAATCTTCAAGTAAAACCAGGCTGATGACGTCAACAAAGCGCAAATATAATGACGATTATATAGAGTTTGCTTTTATTCTTTTTCAGGTGTGCCGCGGAAAAAAAATTAGATTCGGTGTGCCGCAGAGTAAAAAAGTTTGTGAGACACTGGTTTAACCCATTGACTTCTCAATATTTTTACACTAAACATACCCAGAATTACTATTTTATGAAGTGTAATTTCACCTAATATGCAATTTCACCTAATTTTTATAATATGCAGTTTCACCTAATTTTTACAATATGCAGTTTCACCTAATTTTTACGATATGCAGTTTCACCTAATTTTTACATGCAATTGTATTCAATCACAGCTAAACTGTTGAATAAAAAAAAATTGTAAAAAACTTTTGATTTTTGCTTGCAATATGTTGAAATGGTGTGTGGTTTCTTGTGGTTTTTAAAAGTTTTTTGGTGTGTAACACCTTGAAACACTCAGAATAGTGGAGGTTTAATTTCTTTTATATTATGTAAATTTATTTTAACCCTTCCAATGTCCTGCCAAAAAACTGGTTTCCATCCAGAGGACAAGCTATTTTCTCCCTATGCTCAAACAAAAAAAAAAAAATTAACTTTAGAACTTTTTTGAAAAATAACTAATGAAAGGAATTATGGTATGTTATATGCAAATTAATCAGCATTTAATTCTGGATTTTGTGAAAGTATAATATTTAACAAAAAAGACAACTAGTTTTATTTTAATAGGACTTTTTTAGTCATGTACTAAACAATGCATCTAACAACAGAAAAATTAATTTAAAAAAAACGAAAAGACAAATGATTACAATGCACATGAATAGATTGGCTATATATTTCTGAATAACGAAAAGATTAATTTTCTTGTTTCAAGTAAATATTTCTCCCATTTTGTAATTTTTTCTTTGATACCATACTTTGAGAAAAGCGCAGGCTTTTAAGCCAATTGTGCTAAGTCAGATAAACAAGTCAACTTTAGGATTTAAAAAAAAAATAGCCAATTGATAAAAATAGATCATGTTATATACCAAATTAAACAGAATTTAATTAGGAATTTTATGAAAATAAATAATATAAACAAATTTACAAGCATATTGATTTTTAACAAGCCTTTTTCAATGTGATATGGTGAAAAAAATGATTGCACTATTCAATTAAGGCTTCGTTTTCTAAAACCTGATGAATAAAAGTAGTTAAATTATGTATTAATTGAAAGGAAATTTACTCCTGAATAACATAATATTCAATCTGAAATAGGAATTTTATTTCTTTTAATAATTCTTTTCATTATCATATATTTTAAACATGGCCAGTGTTATACAAAGAGATTTGGACTTCTCACATCCATGAGATTTTCTGAACTGGTTATGAAATAGAAAAAAAAAAACTTTCTTGACTGCTATGTTTACTAAACATTATGGATTTTTTTCTTTGGATGTTGAAGTTTGGCGATCTTGGCTAAGTGCAGAAAGGTTCGTGCACCAAAGCAAAAAAAGCAGCTTTATATCATGTGTGGCACAGCCAAGGTACTGAGGCTTTAAAATCATTCAATATGAACATAAAAACTCATAATTTAAAATATCCACAGCAACAAGTTGTAGGCCTGCCATACAATGTAGTATAACTATGAAAAATCAATACTTATTGATCAGTCAAAAGGTAACAAATTTACGAAAATAAATCTACTGAAATGAAAAGTAAGGTTTAGATAATAATAAATAAATAAATACCCCCTCAAGCAGCTGCTTGCCACAGAAGTCTGACAGGAACCTGTCAGTTTATATGCCATAGTAGAAGGTCTGTGAGGTTGGCAGGATCTCAGCAGAAAAACAACATGAACATCCATGCCTTACCCGGGGCTCGAACCCAGGTCCTTTAGATCAGTAGCAAGCACGCTAACCACTCGGCCATGGGACGGCTTAAGGTTTAGATATGAAAAGTAAATATTAACTTTACAAAGGTTATCCAATATGCAGGTCTAAAACACTATATAGCACATGGGACGGAGATAGCATGTGTTGGCCATCTGTGTCTTGTTTGGCTCAGTGAAGCATAACTAATTAAATGCAGCTGCAACCAGAATTTCTAAGAAGGATGTGTTTACTTCCAGTTTCAATTTTAAGAGTGGGAAAGATGCATAGAATGCTGGGAAAAACAATAAAAATAATTTTGGGAATACTAAGTATTTATTTTAGGATTTTAAGGTTTATGAGAGAAAAGAGTGCGAAATAAAAAAATAGTTGCATGTACTTTGTAATTACTTCCAAAATCTACAGCTTTTAAAAATAGCATTTTTTTTTTGTTAATTTCTAGGAGTTTTTTGAAAATTTAAGGAAAAATTTGTTGATAATAGTTCAAATCAAGCTTGTGAGCTTAAATCAGAAAGTTGCTTCAGCAAATAGGAATGTTAACAAGTAAATTGGCAATACCATTTAGTGCTTCTAAGAAATGGCAATCAGATGGCTTTATCAGATTATTTATTTAAAAAAAACTCAAGCAGCTGCTTGCCACAGGGGTGTGACAGGAGCCTGCCAGTTTATATGCGATAGTAGAAGGTCAGAGGATGGCAGGACCTCAGCAGAAAAACAATACAAACATCCATGCCTTATTATATTGTAGTTTAATAAAATATGCATCAAATTAAAAAAGCAAAATATAATTTTTGAAACCTGAATTATATATTTTTATAAGATATATATATAAATTACAACAGCAATTTTTATTTTTTTAAAATCGATTTTTTTTTTGTTGTTGTTGTTGTTGCACTAAAAACATATACATACATCCTTGGCCTCTCATTTCGGATTCTGCGAACATATACAGATGACATGGACACTGGAAGGGTTAGTCACTATTAAAAAGTAACTAATAATCAATATGTATTGATGCATTGAGTAATAAAACTGATAAATTACATAAATTCTGCAAAACACAGGAATTTATTAGTTTTCATAAGTGCTCTGATTTCCCCCAATTTTTCATTCTTCCAAATCATAATTTTCATTGTGCAATGGTTGGTAGCTCTTCTCTTAGAATGCAGATAGAAATTTGAATAAGGCAATAAGCATGAAAAATTATAAGAAATTATTGTAGGTTGCAATTTTATAAGGACTAATTATTTTTTTTTGAGAATTGCCTAGCTAGTTTCAATAACTTTGTAACAAGTATAATTATGTATAGATATACCTGAAGAAATTTTTCAGTTATCTGTATAAATGTATCTACTAAAGAAACAGTGTTACGATTTCAACTTTCTAATATTTGTTTCACCTCAGATCTTTCACAGCAAAACATTCATGGCCCAAGTAGGCAACTCAACCTTCCTGATCAAAGTGATATGTATATTCCCCATCAGTGGCCCATAAAACAGAAGCCTCCAGAACAATACCTTCAGCCAGATATTCCAATAAAGTAAGATTTTCTTCAACAGTATTAACATAGTCTATTAAATTACAATCTTGATCATGGAAAATATTTGTCAGTGATACATTAATAATTAAACCATTAATCCCTTGGAAAATTTGTTTTTTCCATTTTATCATTCTATTCAATATCATATTATACTTTTATGCAAGATAAACTATTTCAAAATGGTAAGTTCAATGCACTATATCAAATAAAATTTTAAAATATACAGGGTGAGTCAAAATTTTGTTTTAAAAATTTGGGGGCTTTTCAGTGGGATCAAAACAAAAAAAAAGTCATGAGTCTGGAAATGCTTTCTTCCCAAGTGTTATCACTATTAAAAGAATAAGCGTTAGCATGACAGATTCTTTATTATGAAGTATTGATGCATTGGGTTTACAAAAAGTGTTCAAGATTTGAGCCTTCCACTTCAATACATGTCCATGTAGTGTGTTTGACAGATGCAAGCACATGAACATTTGTAACCTTTTGGCATGCAGCCTGCACATTGCCATAGTTCTTGCTTTCTGTTAGTGGTATTGCATAAACCATGGACTTCAAGTGTCCTCAGAAGTAAAAGGTAAAAAAAAATACAAGGCCCCCAGTTCAGTCCACTACTGTGGGTATTGTGTATCCTGATGATCTCTGACTATGTGGCTGAAGTGTACCAGAGTATATGTGGTATCCCATCTTGCATGTTCCACATTAGTCTTTGGATAGCAAGTTGGTATCTCTTTGAGAAGTAGTGGCAAATATCCATGGTGGCATACATGCAGATATCTTCTAAGATGTGCTGGAAGCATGTGAGGGCCAATAAGTATGTCACTGACTATTCCAGCCAGAAGTTCAGTGAAAATGTATTCTGAAAGTTTGATTCTGGGACATGTAGAAGATCTCAAGCCCCTAAGCATTCATTGGAATAATTCATTCTTGTGAAAGCCACCTCAGCAGCATAGTGTATTGTGTTGACTTTCAGTGGCTCAGCAACTGCTGGGGACTGACTTCAAGTCCTGGGATAGCATAGTTTTCCAGATGCTAAACTCTGCCTATTGAGCCATTTACATATGAATCACATAATGGTGACCTTTGGCTTGCCTATCCCACATATAAAAAAATGGCAATACTTTGTGAAGCCTTGCTGCATGCACAGAAGTTGTGCTATGACTTTAGGTCACCACAAATATTCCATCTATATTCATTGTAGTTAATGCTTTTGAGAAGGAAACCCTTATTCTCATAGGATTTCTGCATGTGGATATAATATACTACTGGAACAGATGGATATGTACTTCCAATGGTGCAGAAGCACTGCATTTACACTTCAGGCACCATTTATCTGGATTGTGTTTTTATAACAGTAATCCATGATGCTAAGTTTATGCTGTCTTTTTCACACTTAAGAAACAAAATTATCTTCATATCCTTTTTGAGGACATTTTTTCTTCCAGTCTATAATCTAATATTAAGGCTTGATTCACTGAAATGCCATTGAATTAGGGATAAGAGACATTATCCGCAAGTCCCACATTTGCACGCATGCATGGTTGAAACTCTGGTCATATATAGCTGTCAGCTTTGGCTTCCCCAAGCATTCGTCGTGAGAAATGTAATGGGAAAGGCACGGGATTTAGATGCATTTGACAGAGAACAGATCATAGGTGCCTGATGGATGGGACACTTGATCTCCGAAATTGCCAACAAACTTGGATTTTTTTCGTACGACAGTTTCAAGAGTGTTCTGGGAATATGAAAATTCCAGCAAAAAAACAAGCACCTGGACAAATTGCAAAGGACAACCAGCCTTGAATAATTGTGGGCTTCACTGTCTGACCCACATCGTATGGACTGATAGGGCCAGACATATCTGAAATCACCTCCCATCTGAATGCAGGTTCCAGCCAGAAAGTCAGTGCACAGACCTTGCAATGCTCACTTCATCATCTTGACTTCAGGAGCCACCGACCTACGAGAGTCCCACTTCTAATGGCATGACACCAGGCTGAACGTCTTGCCTCGGCTAAAGAACATCGAAACTGGACCATCAAAAATTGGCAATGGATAGCCTGGAGTGATGAATTCCGATTTAAACTTCATCACACTGATGGCTTGCCTATCCCACATATGGGTATGGCGCCAACCCCACGAAGCCATGAATCCTACATGTCGGATTGGAACAGTACAAGCTAGTGGTGGCTCAGTGATGGCCTAGGGTGTCTTCAGTTAGACATCTGTTGGACCTTTGGTATGTGTACCAATGACTCTCAATGCATCCCGGTATGTAGAACTCATGGCTAATTATTTACACTCATTTATGGCCATCATGCATCCCAATGAAGATGGCGTCTACCAGCAAGACAACAGTTCATCTCACAGGTCCAGGTTGGCTACTGCATGGTTGCAGGAGCATTCTGCAGACTTTGAAATAATGAATTGGCCATCTAGAAGTCCAGATTTAAATCCCATCAAAAATCTTTGGGATACCATCAAACAGAATTAGTGTCCCATCAGCGACGACCTCGAGAGAATTGTGGACAGCTCTGGAGGATGCATGGATCGCCGTACTTGTAGAATATTTACACAAGCTTGTGGAGTCCTTGCCTTGTCATGTGGTGACCGTTATCAAGGCCAGAGGGGGTCCAACATGTTACTAGGTTGCTATCCCTAATTCATTGGCACTTCAGTGTATTTGGAGATTTAGATTCCAAACAAAATCACTCAACTCTGCTTATTATATTTAGTGAGGTGTCAATGCAGATGAATAAAAGTCCGGATCTTATTCATTTGAACATGAGAGTTCATTTTGAGGGTCATCACTAGTCTTCTTCATTGAAATAGTGGAAAATCCAGGAAGACAATAAGGAATCAGGACAATTTCCCCCCCCCCCCTAGCATTACAGCTAAATAAAAAGAAATGGATTCCCCTTTATGAAAACTGCATAAAACAGACATAATTGGTATATTGCCCTCCCTAAAGGGGTGGGGTGGCTCAGTTGGTAGTGCACCAAGTTCATAATCTGCAGTTCCCAGGTTTGAGTCCCAGCTGGGCCAGTGTTTAGATTTATTTCTGCAAAACTCCCTGCCCTGTTCATGGTCAGTAGAGGACACTGAAGAGCCTGGAATGGCTACCATCCATTGGATGGGAAGTTAGCCATAGTTCTTTGTGCAGGAGAGCAATACCATGTGCATATTAGAGAATACTCTCGATGGCTTTGAGTGGAAGCTACCATCTGTTTCACAAGAGCTGTCCAGTGGGTCCCCTCCCCCCAACCTTCTCTGAGCCTTTGGGGTCCTTGTGACCTGACCATTTAGCCCATTTTGTGCAAAAAAGTGCCACTCAGAGGTAAAATAGCCCAACTCTTCTTAAAGAAATTCTCTGGCTATGCCACTGCATCCAAAGTCCATATATATGAGTAGCTTAGATACTGACAGAATATCTGATGCAATGTTTCTATCTGTCTCTTAACTGCTCAATGGATCCCCTTCCCATGCCCAAGTCCTTGTTATTTGGCCTTTTCCATCATTGTGTGCAAAAACGTACCACTCAAAAATAAAACAACCCAACCTTCTTGAAATGATTCAGTATTATATCTGTATTGCTGCAACCTTTACAGTTGAATGATTTATTGTTACAATTTTGTATTATTTTTTGAGTGTTTATGATATGTTGACTGAATATATATAAATAGGATTTAATTACCAGGGTAATTAATTTTTTGCTTTGTTTCCCATAAGCCAATACATTATTTTGTATTTATGAAACAAAAATTATTGTAATTTAAAAATATTCTTTAATTAGTGATAATTTAGAAGTAAATTAAAATATAATTAGAAGATATTTAAAAATATTCTTTAATTAGTAATAATTTAGAAATAAATCACATGCAGATAGTGGAAATACTTCATAATACAATACATTTTTATCTATAGCAAACCACAACATCTGCAACTCATGCCACCTTCAGATCAGGTGGCTCTACAAGATCAGTTTCAATCTCAAAGACAAAATATACAAAGGCCAAAATTAACCATGCCTTATCATGATCTCTCCCAGCCAAATTATCCATATTCAGAGCCAAGACCTCATCTTCCACATCTTCCTGCCCAGCAGGAAGTAGATGAAGATGTGTATAGAAGTAAAGGTTTAAGTAATAATCTAGATCAACAACAAATTCTTGCAGGTAAGTACCAACTATAAAATGCTTAATTGAAATTATAATCAGATGTAATAATAACTGTTTCTTATATGATACTTATCCACTATCAGTGAAAGACATTCCTGCTAACACTAAGAATGTTTAGCATTTATTTTGAGAGTTTTGACATTATTTTAAAGCATAAAATGCTTTTTGACGTTTCTTTTAAAATAAAAATGGTAGAATTGTATAAAGTTAAATAAAAGGATCAATAAAATTGGTGAGCTTATGCAGTTATCACAAAGTCATTTGCAATAATAAAGGGGAGGAAATAAGGAGGGACTGTTTTAGAGGTTTTTAAAAAAAAAATTCTTGAAATGCATGAAATATATATGAGTTTAAACGTTTTTTGCCAGTAAATTATCACTATTTTAAGCATTCTCAAATGCTCGGCCCCCAGATCTGGTCCCCCTCAGGATACTCTTAAACATCTGCCAAAATATCAGATTCCTACCCTTTTTATGTGAAGGGTTTTGGTGATCACAGTCACACATATCCTTTTATTATTATAAATTAGAACAACATAATTTGCACTCTACATTTCTATAACATTGGTAAAAAAAATACATAGAATAGTTTTTTTTTTATTATTATTATTAAAATATCACATCATCTTAGTAACCACTCAAAAAGTTAAACTGTTAAAATTTTAATTATCATTATACTAATGTTGTTTAGATGGGAAGAGAGAGAAGATTTTGAAAATATTTGGGTGCTAAGATAATTTTGGAGATCTTGCTGCTCTCTTCTGAAGTAGATTGTAGATCCCTGCTGTAAACATTTATATTCTACAACTAATTAGGGCAGAGATTGTTGGGAAATTACTATATGAATATACAGTAAATCTCAATTTACGTTCCAGCATTTAATGTATGTTCCTTATTTAAGACTATACAGTATCAGTGGAAATTTCATAAAACTAGTGTTTCTCAGTTCAGATGTTTACCCCTCACTTAAAATATGGAAGTTTTCCTTATAATTCTTATCTCATAATTTAGTATTTTTCAGTCTAGAACAGTCCTGCAAGATAATTTTCATGCCTGTGAAATATTTTTCATATTTAGTGTAAAATGGCTTATCAATCATTTCCCAGATATTAACCCCCTGGCAGCTGGAACGTGTCCCTCCCTCTCCCAAAATGGACACACACACATATCTGATCCAGTTACTGCTATAAACACTGATAAATGCAACAGAATATTTCTTATGACTTCCTGTGGCATTTACAGGACTAAAAGAAGTTGAGTTGCTTTACCTCTGAGTGACACTTTTTGCACGCAATGGGCTAAATGGCCAGGTCACAAGGGCTCGGAATTAGGTTGGGGGAAGGTGACCCAGTGGAGAGCTGCTAAGAAACAGATAATAGTCACCCATCAAAGCTATCCATCATGTTCTTAATGTGCACAGGATATGACTCTCCTGCACATGGGGTCACAGTTTAATGTCCCATCCAACAGACAACATTCTTTTCCAGTTCATTGGTGTCTCATTGAGGACAGGGTGGGAGTTAGCACACCCTGCCCTCAATGAGCCACTACTACCCAAGACACAATAGTAAAACAAGATGCATATGTGCAAATATACAATTCCCCATGTCCCAGTGTTTCAATCTTGCATTTACTTTCTATGAAAGAGCTATTTTCAATTTATATTAAAATAAATATTGCTTTTTCAATATATTATTTTTGTTAGCATAATTTGCAGTAAAACTTTATCTTAATTTGGTAAATATGAGTGTGCAAAACAAATGATTGCAACAAAAAAAACCTCTTATATTTAGACTTTTGGAATATTTTACTTATTGCAAGGATGTAAGCAATCTGAATAATTATCCATTCTGGGGTGAGTATCATCATCATCCTCAAGCAGCCATGGGCTACGGAGGTCCAACCAGACCGTGCAATTTAGTTCTCCAAGCAAGTCTATCCTAAGGCAAGTCTATCCGATCTACTGCATCTGGCCACTACACACCAATTCTAACAAGGTCCTGTTTGACATTGTCTGCCCACCGCATCCTAGGTCTCCCCTTCTTTCTGAGGCCTTTAGGCACACTGTTCATAACCCTATTTCGCCAATCTATAATTATTCATACGGGACACATGGCCAAACCAACGGAGTCTCTCTCTGCATAGTATGCTGCTTAAAGCAGGTTGCTGCCTCTTTTGCCTAACCTCTCCATTAGTTACAAAGTTGAACCACCTAATGCTCAAGACACTGTGTAAGCATCTGGAATCAAAAGCATCTAGTTTCCTGTTATCTTGTTTACAAAGTGTCCAAGTTTCACTACTGTAACTAACCCTAGAAAGAACCAAACTATTATACAGTCTAATTTTAGTCTTTAGGTGTATACGCCTATTTCCCAACAATCTCCATAGATTCTTAAAAGTTCCGGCAGCAATCCCTATTCGTCTGTTAATCTCATGCCGCACATCACCATTATCTGTTACATAGCTCCCAAGATAATTAACTGTGGCACCTTCTCAAGACTGCAACCATTCAGATTAACTGAATCACAGCCTGCTTGACCAATTTTCATCAATTTAGTTTTCTCTCTGTTTATAACCAAACCTACTCTAGTACCAGTTTCATCAACAGCTCAGGGCGGGGGTGGCTCAGTCGGTAGCGCGCCAGGCTCGTAATCTGTAGTTCCCAGGTTCGAGTCCCATCTGGGTCAGCGTTGAGATTTATCTCCGCAAAATTCCCCGCCCTGCCCACGGTCAGTAGGGGACACCGATGGGCTTGGAAAGGCAGCCGTCCGTCGGATGGGATGTTAAGCCGTGGTCCCGTGTGCGGGAGAGCCATACCCTGTGCACGTTAAAGAACACGCTGGATGGCCTTGACGGGAGGCTACCATCTGTCTCCCAACAGCTGTTCCAGTGGGTCCCCTCCCCCAACCTTATCTGAGCCTTCGGGGTCCATGTGACCTGGCCATTTAGCCAATGGTGTGCAAAAAAGTGCCGCTCAGAGGTAAAACAACCCAACCCAACATCAACAGCTCAAATGAAAGAGTTCATCTCATCAACATCATTTGCCAAAAGGGCTAAATCATCAGCATAATCTAAATAAAAAAATTTCGTATCTCCAGTCTATTTAAGGCCAAAATCTTTCTCTTGAAGTGAATTTCACATAACGTAATCAATAACCAAGCTAAAGAGAAAAGGAGACAAAATGCACCTTGTCGAACACCAGAAGTAATGCTAAACCAATTGCTACAAGCCTTACCAACTTTCACACACGACTCCGTGTTATTATAGAGAGCTTTCATTATGTTAACTAACTTGTCTGGTATACCATATCATCTCACAATCAACCACAAATTAAGACAATCAACAGAGTCGAAAGCCTTTTTGAAATCAACAAAGCTAGCAACCAAAGGTTTCTGAAACTCTAAACATTTTTCAAGAATCTGCCTAAGTGAAAATATCTGATCCACACATCCCCTACCACTTCTGAATCCACATTGCTCATCACGCAAGTGACTGTCAACCAGATTCTTAATTCTATTAAGCACAATCATGGAGAGAACTTTACCTGGAACAGAGAGTAGGCTGATACCCCTATAGTTATCACAAGAACTGCGATCACCTTTTTTGAAAATAGGGATAACAATAGCTCTGATAAAATCCTTAGGAACCATGCCTTTATCATAAAAGATATTCAGAATTTCAGTCATCCAAGTGGTAACCGAAACATTCCCAGCTCTAAGCATATCTGTAGTAATTCCATGTCCCGTAGTATCACCATGTCCTAATTCAAATGACTCAGCTAACAGTGGCTTCCAAAAAGCTTATGAATACTTATGAAGACTTGAATGCCTTCAGGTCTTTAAAAAAAGGACCCTTCAGGTCTTCTAATAAAGAGAGGCCATGTCCTCAGAGAATTTTAGTAATCAGAGCAGATGGGAATAATAAACGTATATATATATGTAGAAAAAAAATCTTGAAAAAATATTTTTCGAATTGGACATATTTTTTTAGTTTTTTTTTTTCTAAAACACACTAGAACAGAGAGGAAAACATATATTTGGTGAGAATAATATGTAAATAAAACATAACAAAACACATTCTGTTTCATTGCAGGCAGGCAGCCCAGTCACTTGGACCTCTCTCCCTTCGCCTTAAATTATTTTATAAATCCTAGCCTGAAACTTTAGACCTTGGTGAACAAGAACCATATATATGTAATAACAGGGTAGTCTGCTTAATTCCATTATAAATATCTTCTGGCTTGTGTCCACTTTTGGTGATTGTGCACCCCTGTTCTGGAGTTTACTCTTCATTTAGCATACAGAATTTTTTATCCCAATTTCAGTTTCTTTGAAATTTGTGTTTGTGGAGAACATTTGTGAGAACACTGTTTTCAATAGAACTTTGTGCTGTTCTCTAGAATGGGAAGATACTGATGCTGTCAGCAACAGTCAGGAAAAGATGTGAAAATAAGGACATAGATATTGCAAGAAAATGTCATTCCTTGAATGAAGCTATAGTATTGGCAAACTATTTCAAGTTTGAAGATCTAAACTGTTAAGTCTGCACTTCAATGGTGTCATAGATCAACATATATGTCAGATGACCTGCATTTTAATGTTATTTTTTTTTTATTTTCTTCATATAATCAGCAGTTTAAATGATACAAAGAATATATAGATGCCACAATTCTTGGGTAATTTAGGAGACACTTATTTTATCTCTAAATTGTGTTTTTTGTGTAGTATTTTAAAATCATTGGTCCAAAGAAAAGAAGCAAATTCAAACTTATGTTGTGTATTCTTAATGGGTACTTTAACACAGAATTGTGCTATTATCTGCAGCTCTGATGATAATATGTATATCAGTCTCAAAAAGTATCATTATTTTATTGGTGAGTTAACTGTTTTTTTTTATCTTTTAGAAAAACCAATGCATCTTTATGAGCCTATTGTGGAACTTCCTCTGCACACTGTACCTCCTCTAACTGGAAATCGTGACAAGGAAGCAACCCTTCCTACGCAAGGTATTATTATTATATGCAATACATATGTAATACAAGTTGTCAAAAAGATGCTTTACTTTAAAAATAGAAACATATTTCAATTCAAAACTGCTCAGTTTGCAGTGGTATCTTTTTAGTTTTCAATGACACTGCAACTGCCAGAGTCCAGGTTCAAATCCTGGTAAGGCATGGTTGTATGTAAGCTGTTAGCTCTGAAACAGTAGTCAGCAGGTACTTAATCTCCTCTTATGAGAAGGCCTGTACAAACTATTTATTAAAAACACACAAGGTTGTTAAAAAATAATGTTTAGTTCTAGATTACTTTTCATTTTTATGGTTCTCAGCAGTCATTAAACCATTTTTACTGGTGGCAATGACATATATGTGTGCAGTTAGTGCTGCTCTACAGTAAATTTTGGTGCGGTCTGCATATTTCCAAAGTTAATATAGTTAAATTCGGCAATTTGCAACCATGCTTATCAAGAAGAGTACCCCAACTTTTCTATAAACATCTGTCACTTCTACATGCATGGGATCATTCGGTCTTGAGTTATCACTCTGGAGAAAGACTTCATGTACCACTCTGTGTAAATATTTATAATTAGAATAAATCATAACTATATTTATATAGAATCAAAATAAATAATGGGTTGGGTAGCTACCTCTGAATGGTACATTTGTGTACACAATGGGCTAAATGGCCAGGTCATAAGGATCCCAAAGATTCAGAGAAGATTGGGGTCGGGGATCCACTGGACAGTGTTAGGAGACAGATGAAAATCTGTCAGGACCCTCCAGCATGTTCTTTAATGTACACAGGATATGGCTCTCCTATGTATGGGACCATGGTTTATTATCCCATCTGACAGACAAGAGCAGAATGGGATTTAGTGGAAAAAATCTCAATGTAGACAGAGTTGGGACTCCAGCCTAGGAACTACAGATTATGAGCTTGGTGCACTACCGATTGGTCCCAAAATAAATAAATACTGAATATGCTATCTGGCTGAATATAAACCCAGTTTCAAACCATGTATGATCACTAAATAGTGGTCATACATATTATATATTGTTTTTTATTAAGAATACTTGAATTCTTTATGCCTGGAATTCAACAAATATCTAAAAGCTAGCTGATGGAACTTTCATTTACGACAATTTTTCTAGTTTCTTCACTGAGGTGAATAGTGGACTGTGTGACCACATATTAATACTTCAAGAAAGATAGTTTTGTTTGGTAATTAATATATACTTCTAAAAATACATTAAATATTCAATTCCTTACTCTTGAATGTGCTCTGTTCCTAATCATTGTTACAGTAAGTATAGAACCATCTTAATTAAAAACTATAACACTGTGTATATAACCAATAAAACATATACAGTGTTATAGAGTTTTCAATTATGATATATACATTGTGATTTACTCATAGTATAGAACTGTCTATTATATGAATTAACTATATAGTCTATTAGTGAGAAAATTAATGGCAATCTCATACTCAACTGATAAATTCATGCGATGCTCCATAGGTCCTGGTTTCATACTGTGCTCCAAAAATCCTTTTTGCTAACTCTTCAGTTCTAAAAAATATATATATTTTCCTATGAGTATTCATAAATGTGCATATTATTTAGATTTTCACCATTCTAATTTTTAAGTTTATGAAAAATGTGTTTAGCTTGCATATTACTTTAATGAACATTTCTTTAACACCATATGCTTTGTAATTAATGTCTTATACTTTTATAGTTTCTTAATAATTTTTCCCCAAATACTTTACAGATAAGAAGGTAGAAGGTGCTTCAAGTGGACATTCCCTTAATATAAATCAAACTAATCTCACAAAGTCAAATGCTTTAAGATCTAACCAGCCTCCCTTGCCCTACGTTGGAAATCTCAAACAGGACAAAATGACGTCATCCGAACTATATGAATCAAGCGTTATGCATGCTCATGAGTCCAATAGTGCTGTATTAGCTTTAACCTTAGGAATGTGCATTACAGCATTGTTGCTTGTACTTGTTGGTTGCCGGATGAGAGCTATACACAGGCGGATAGCTCGTAAAGGTCGTACTCTCGCCCATGATGCTGATTATCTTGTTAATGGCATGTATTTATAGATTTTGTGTTATGACAGATATAATTTTTTGAAGAAAAAATCAACTAATTTTTTTTAATTAAAAAATTGTGGACTGCAAAAATTTTTATGAGAACTTAAGGAGCTTGAAAATATGGTGAACCACATTTAAAACTTCTGCCAGTGAAAGATATTTTTCTTTTGCATTCTTTTCCAGAATGTAAACCTCAAAAATTTATCCAACTATTTTTGTTTGACAATCATAAAATTTATTAAATTACCATATTGTTAAAGATGTGAAGGATTTTAGTAAGGCATTGATATGTTAAAAATGGTTTTAATATTTTACAGACACATTTATATATATTACTGTTAGTAAACTTTAGAGTAGTTGTTTTTAGACTCTTATTTCCTCTTTGGTGAAATAATTTTGCATAAAAGGGCTGCACAAGAAACATAAATGGGCTCAGAGCCCACTATGATTTATTCACTAAATATAAAATGTAATCTGGTACTAAAAGTTGACTAGTTTAGGTAAAATACAAAAGTTACTTTAATAAAATTAAAATTGTGTTGTATTGTGTAAATTAATATAACCACAAGCCCCATGGGAATCATTCCATCAGGAAATCATTTGATCTCCTAGTAGGATAGTCCATTCCTTTTTGGCACATCAGTGTAAATTTCATCATTAGACATAGTTTTTGCTACCTTTTTTGCAAATTCAAAACTTTAATGATTTATCTTTGAATACCTGAAAGACATTTAAACTTCTTAATTGCTAAAAATTGAAAAAAAAAAAACCTTTGAAAATTCTAGTTTTCCAGAAATAAGCATAAAAATATAACTAGATATCAGTATTACCCCAGAATTCTGATTTTTTTTTTCTCTTTCAGTTAAGGTCCATTTTAAATTAAATTTTCATTAATGATTTAACTATTTTTTATTTTATATTTAAATATTGTGCAAAAATGCTAGTAATAAGAGTAAATAAATAGTGCACAAAAATACTTAGCAGATTGCATTAAGAACCAAATCTCATATGGGCAAGAACTTCAGCATCTCTTAAAATTCACGGGTATGCTTCATATGGAAATTAATATGATGACAATTTGGCCAAACTTTATGATTAAACTGTATTGAGAATGTTGGTATTATTGATGTATTGAAATGTTGTAATTTGCTTTAGTTGTTTGAATGAGCTACTGTACATTGCAATTAATATAGTTCTTTAGATGAACAAAGGAACTGCTGTGTTTTTACTAGAAGATGTCAGTGGCGTAACTAGGTAATTTGCCTACTGGGTAAGTGACTGTTACTGTCACTCCCATAGTCCAATGAATTGCAGTGTATCAGTTTTGCTGCCCTCTGAACTGAGGGAAACAAATGAAAAAAATTCTCAAATTTTGCTTCTTAAAGTCTATTTTGCTGCCCTCCAGATTATGGCACCTGGGGGCAATAGCCCCACTTGCCCCCTTCCCTAGTTACGCCACTGGATGTAGTTTGGAATTTATTTTAGTTTTAAAAAAATTGTACATTTCAGTCAGTGATGCTAATGAAAAAATCTTTCAAACGTGATTAATTTGACTGTCTGTAATTATTCTTGCACTTAATCTAGTCATAATATTTTGATGTAATCATTTAGTATCTGTGATAGAATATTTATTTTGCGTATCAGATTATTTATATATCATCAACATCATCACAGGAATATTCTTTTTCTAACTTGTGTCTCAAAGAGAAATACATCTATCCAGAATTGAGAAGAAACAAGCATTTCCAATGTCTGATAAGTAAGAAATTATTAGTTTTAATTTGTAATATCATTTATATATCTATTGTTTGTTTTTATATATATACACTCAAGTGTCTGTGATCTGGGAGCATCCATGGTTAGGTATTGTTTCAGATATTTAAAAGCTACTATTGTATTTAAAAACTTATGTGCCTGGGGGAAAATTTGTTTTTCACTGTGGTTGCTGAATCTGCTGTTTTTTCATTACAAGTATCACAATTATCACATTTCTAACGAAAAATCTTCATTCATCCCTGTACTTCAGTACTACATCAAAACGAAAAACCTTCAGTCATCACTGTACTTCGGTAGTGTACGTTCCTGATACTTACAATGGACGATTTCAATGGACTGCTATGGTAGTGATCATAGACCGATTTTTATTTATTACAATGACCCCTTTGTTAAGAAGCCAAAAATAAACTTTACGAATTGGAAAAATTTCAAGGAGGATTTAAACAAAACGAACTATGAAAATTTAGATTATATCACATTAATTGATAAAATTCAAGATAATAAAAAAAATACAATAATAATAAAAAAATACCAGTAAATAATATCCACACTATATTTATTAATAAACTAATTGCGATCCGCCGAAAAGCAGAAAGACACATGAAACAAACAAAAACATTTATTGCATGTCAAAATTTTAATAGACTAGCAACAGCTATCGCTAAAAAAATTAAAAATATTTTAAAACAAAACTGGAGAATTTTTACAGAAAATTTATCTCCGACAACATCTACGAAACATTTATGGTCCATATGTAAAAAATTAACTATGGAAATAGAACCAACAAACCCTCTATATAATTACGCAATGAAACATGAATTAACAATTCAAGAAACAACTGAACAAATTGCAAAATTTTTTCATACTTTACATTTTAAACCAAACAATAAATTATATAAATCACATAACGACTCAATTATTTTTCACCAAACTTATCATAACAATAAAACTGACTTTATAAATCTTCCATTTTTATTATACGAACTAATTTTTGCTATTAAAAAACTAAAAAAGAACACAGCTGTAGGACCAGATCTAATTTCAAACAACCTAATAAAAAATTTATCAACTAAATATATAAAAAAACTATTAAAAGAATTTAATAATTTCTGGACAACTAATACATGTCCAACGATATGGCTAGAAAATTATATGATATTTATAAAAAAAATCGAATAAACAATATGACATGCTGGAATCATATCGACCAATTTGTTTAAGTTCAAACTTATTCAAATTATTTGAAAGAATGATTATAAACAGATTGAACTGGTTTTTGCACACAATAAAATCTTTCACAAAAATGTATTTGGCTTTCGACCTGGAAGGTCAACTAAGGACTTTATAAACCTTATTTCTGATGCTGAATTTGCCATAAAAAATAAAATATTTTTAGTGGTTGTGATCATTGATCTTGAGAAACCCTGACCCAATTGATCACAACGCATTATTATATAAAATTAGAAAATTGAAATCATGTGGTAATATTTAAAATTTTTTTTACATTTTATTCGTAATAGATCTTATAAAATAAAATTAGGAAATAATACTTCCACATCATATAAATTACTCAATGGAATTGTGCAGGGTGATATCTTATCCCCGCTGCTTTTTAATTTATACTTAAATGATAATCAAGAAATTTTTAAACCTGAAATAAAATTCGGAACGTATGCAGACGATTTAATCTTCTGGACATTTAATAAAAATGTAGATGTGATACAACAAAGAATACAAGATACAATTAGAAAAGTTAACAATTATTGGGAAAACTGGAACCTAAAAATTTCAAATGAAAAAACTGTCATATCATATTTTCATATTAGTAAAAAGCTACCTGAAGACTTTATAATCAAAATGAACGGAAAAAATTTAAGCATCGTAAATCATTTTAAATATTTAGGAATATATTTTGACTCAAAATTGATCTGGAACAAATTTATAATTGAAGCTAAAAATAAAGCAACCAAACTTTATCACTTCCTAAGATATCTTGGCAACTCAAAATGGGGATGTAATCAAAAAAACTTATTTATTAATATATAATTCAATCATTTTACCTAAATTTACTTATGGAATAGAATTGATTCATCATCTATCAAGAAGAAATTATACAATATTAGAAAACTTACAACTAAAAATATTAAAATTTTGTTTAGGCCTATTAGAAAATACAAATAGATTAAACATATATGCAGAAACATCTATACCTCCCATAGAAATTAAATATATATATATTACATAATCTTTTATTTAGAATTATATTAAAAAACAACGACCATCCAATTATTGATAAAATAAATGAAAATTTTAATGATAATATTATAAATCTCTTTAGAGATAAAGAACAAAACATATCTATAATAATCTTAGTGGTGACAAACAAATTCTAATTCCATTTTGGACATCTTGTTTCCCTATTTTGGAAAGTGAAATTACAGGAATAACATCTAAAAAAAATATAGATAAAGGAAACCTGAAAAAACTAGCAGAATTTTATATTGAAGAAAAATACAAAGATTTTATTCATATATATACGGACGGATCAGTAAATAATGAAAATAATTCATCTGGTGCTTATTGTTGTCCAATAACAAACTCCGAATTTCAATTTAAATTTAATAAATTAAATCCAATAATTATAACAACTCACTGCAATAATTTTAGCCATTAATTGGGCACTTTTCTTTAAAGAAAAAAACATTGTAATTTTTACTGATTCGAAATCTTCCATTGACTCAATATTTCAAAATCCAAATAATAATAATAATTTTAAAGTTCTGATAAATGATATTTTTATTTTAACAAAACAACATATAGAAAATAATAAATTATACATCCAATGGGTACCAGCCCATAAAAATAATAATAAAAAAAAAATAAATAAATACCCCCTCAAGCAGCTGCTTGCCACAGAGGTCTGACAGGAGCCTAGTCAGTTTATATGCCACAGTAGAAGGTCTGAGAGGATGGCAGGACCTCAGCAGAAAAACGACACAAACATCCATGCCTAATCCGGGGCTCGAACCCAGGTCCCTTAGATCAGTAGCCAAGCGTGCTAACCACTCGGCCACGGGACGGCATAAATAAATAAATACTGGTATAAAATATAATGAAAAAGCTGATATGCTGGCAAAAAGTGCAATATCTCTTAACAACACTTGAATCATTAACATTTACCAATACAATCAAAATATAATAAAATTACTGGAAGAAACACAAAACTGGTATGCTTCAAATGCTTTAGATACTCACAGATATATCAAATAAAATTACAACATTTGAAAATTATGGGTTAACTAAAAAAAAATCACTACTCTGATACGAATAAAAGTAAATACTGCAATTACAAAACCATTTTTATTTCACTTAAAAAAAGTAAATTCTCCTAACTGTACAATATATAATCAACGTAAAACTATAGAACATTTCATTTTTCATTGTAAAAAATATAAAACAGAAAGAGAAAAATATTTTACTAATCTCAAAAAATATGTCAACACTTTTTCCTTCAAAACCATATTAGAACCTGAAAATCAAAGTATGAAAAGAAACTTCTTTAAACTTTTAATTTTATTTTTGAAAGATATTGATATATTTGATTTCCTTTAAAAAAAAAAGAACTTGTGACTGAGTCTGCATAGTGATTATCTAAGCGGGAATATTCATTTTGTTGAGTTTGTTTCATCATCATAACATATAGTAGTGAAAACGTTCAATATTTGCCCTCAATAATGTTGACAAAAGGAAGAATCCACAGTTTAGGAAAATCCATGATTCAGCATAGCTAATATCCCAATGCTGCCGAATTAAAGATGCTGGAGTGTATATATTGCTGTTCAAACCAATCATAATTATAAATAAATACTGTGCAAAAATATTTAGTAGGTTATATTAAAGATCTCCCAGAAAAGTTCTTTATATGTCTGCTTATGATTATTAGTGCAGTCTCTGGGAAAATCCACATGTAACGAATGTATCTAGTCTGTAATAGTTAACTTATGTACAATATTAATCTAAAAGCATGAAAGCCTTTAATTATATAGTTTGTTTCATAGAGTTACATTTTTCAGATACACTGGTGAAACTGATAATGATCTACAATTGTGAATTTTTTTTATCAAAAAAAACTTTTTCTCATTTTTTTTATGAGTGAGAATAGTTATTTTCACCCATCATCTCGTCAGGGTGGTTAGTGATGAGACTTAAAATCCAATGGACAGTAATCTGTTATTTAGCCATATGTTGTATGTGCCATGCACTTTACCTTTGAATGACATCATTTCCATATTTATATATTTTTATTTTATGTCTGTGTATTGTTTTTTTAAGTTTTGCAGTTTTAAATTATCTTTTATCAGTGTTGTACTGTTTAATAGCATTTACGTTATATGATGCCTATGTTAAAAATCTGAAATTGGAACCAAATAAAGTATTTACAACATTTTTGACATTGTATTTTTTTTACTGATATCCACCTGAGATATATATGAGTTTCTCTTTGAAATAACAAAATTTCAGTTAAAAAAAAATGCATATTATTAATAGATGCATATTTCACTGTATCATGACTACAAATAAACTTTTGAGCCAAGTGCTGGTTGGGGGGAATTGCAATGTTAAGGCAAGCAAAGGTTAATGCTTTTGTGTTCATTTTATTTGGTAAAAATTTTGTTGGTGAGGGGTGGCAATAGATTTGCAAGCTGCTGATGATAGTGCAGTTGATATAACTATTTGTTCGGATCTATGTTTTTTATTATATCGCCCTTTCATGGGTGATGCTTGAGATTATGATAAGCATGTGGGTCTTCAAATAACAAAGTTAGATATGCAATTCTACCTCTTGCAAAAAGATAGCTTTTTTTATTAGAATAAAATATGTAAAGGGCATATAACTAACAAGCTGAAACGAGCCCAGTATTGTGTTTCATGCTATGGTTTCATCCTTGAAGGCCTAGGTTCACTTAGTAACAAAAACTAGCTCTAAAGGTTGGTGTTCCCTGAACATGAAATCTGACGTCATATATTCGGCTAACTTGATGAGCTGGGCTACCACCGATTCTCTGAAGTGCATTAAAATGAACATAATCTGTGTGCAACTTAATTTCGATACAGCGATCCAGAAAAAAAATCAAGATTGTATTTCATGAAGAAAGAAGCATTAATTTTTGGTTTGCCTCATAATTTATTTAACATAAATCAATTTTTTCCAGGGAAGGGGGTCTGTCTCTCCTTGTCAATGCCTATGACCACCCTGAAAATGACCCATGATTTTCCGTTTCTTGTTCATTATCCTTGATAATGAATTAAAAAATCCATTTTGTACACAAATAAAATTTTTAGATATTTTACATGCTTTAAGATAGAGGAACACAAAACTAGTCTGAGTCAGTAGTAAATAAGAGCGAGCTGGTGCAGTCCATAGCACATCAGGCTCATAATCTAGTTCCTAGGTTCGAGCCCTGCTTGTGCCAGTGTTGAAATTTATCCCTCTGTCAGAAAAGGAATACTGATGGGATTGGAATGGCCGCTGTGTATCAGATATGACATAACACCATTGCTCTTTGTGCAGGTGAATTGTACCCTGCATGTTGAAGAGGCTTGACAGTGGCTACCCTCATCTCCTAGAAGCTATCCAGTTGGTTCCCTCCCTCCCCCCCCCCCCCTCAACTTTCTCCGAGTTGTAACCTGGCCATTTAACACATCCTGTGCAAAAAAAGTAGACCAATATTAAATATGTAAATAAAATATATAGCATGAAGGTGTCAGAAATTAATTGGAACATTAATGTGAAGTGCCTACACAGTTGTATCAGAATAATATGACCACCTACCTAATCATGGGAATGGAGGATGGTCATATTCTGATATTGTGTATAATTATCACAGCTGTTGAATTATTTGATGTCACTTTCTGCTTGGCAGAGCATTGCCTTAGTTATCCTTGCACCACAAAACCCCCAAACAATCACTCTGTAATGGGTTTGAGCATGGTAATGTGTCAATTTGTATACATCGTAAAAAGTGAACATGATGTTTCAATGGGGCAGGGGTGGCTCATTATCTGCAGTTCCCAGGTTCAAGTCCCATCTGGATCAGTGTTGAGATTTATCTCTGCCAAATTCCCTGCCCACTACCAGTAGGGAACACCGATGGGCTAGGAAAGGCCGTCGTCTGTCGGATGGGACTTTAAGTCAAGACCGTGTGTATGGGAGAGCCATAACCTGTGCACGCTAAAGAACATGCTGGATGGCCATTGACAGGAGGCTACCATCTGTCTTCCAACAGCTGTTCCAGTGGGTCCCCTCCCCCCAACCTTCTTGGAGTCTTTGGGGTCCTTGTGACCAGGCCATTTAACTCATGGTGTCCAAAAAAAGCCACTCAGAGGTAAAACAACCCAACCTGATGTTTCAGACTAAATCTTGTCACATTGTAATATACTGTCAAGCTTTGGGAATTTAATATTGTGTGTTAAATACTCGTATTTTAAGCTCAGTTTTTTAACCCAGCAAGGGAAACATGCAATAACGTTGAAGAGTCCCTAGATGTGAATATCTAGTAAAAGAAATGTTCTTTTCTGCAACAAAAGGACTTCTTAGGTCATCTGTGGGGCAAAAGAGTGATATGATCAAACTCAAAAGCTTATCAAAGCTTCAATAAAGAATCTGAAATAATGGATAAAGAAAAGTCAATGGAACTGTGCGAGGAGGCTTGTACAAGGTAGAAGAGCGTCGTTTAGTAATATATGATTATATTTTACAGTGACATTTCAAAATCCACTCCAAGAAAAGTTGTGAGATTGAAAAACGTTCAACTGGAGAGAAGTCGCCTTATCCATGCAAACAGGGACGTAGCTATGGGGGAGGCTCCCCCCCCCAAAGTAACTGGTAGTTCGCAAAATTCGAAGCAACTTCGTAAAATCTATGTGAGTTGTGAAAATTTGTAATCTTTTTTTTTTGTAAAATTAAGTGGAGTTGTCAAAATAGAGGCAGCTTGACAAATCTAGGGCAATTTGGAAAATGGAGAGATGGCAAAATCTAGAGCAGTTGGCAAAATTCGAAGCCACTTAGTAAAATACAGGTGAGTTGGCAAAATTCAGGTGAGATGTAAAAATTGGGATTTTTTTTCTGTAAAATTGTGGCGAGTTGGCAAAATTCGAATCCACGGTAAATTATGGGCGAGTTGGGAAAATTGGGTTTGTTTTTGTAAAATTAAGGAGAGTTGACAAAATAGAGACAACTTGGCAAAATCTAGGGAAGTTGACAAAACTGGAAATCACTTGGTAAAGTACAGGTGAGTTGCAGAAATTGGGATTGGTTTTGTGCAATTAACGAGAGTTGAATTAACGAAAATTCGAAGCGACTTGGCAAAACCTTGTGGAGTTTAAAAATTTTTAAGTGACTTAGCAAATTTAGGAGAGATGTAAAAATTGGGATTGGTATTGTTAAATTAAGGGGAGTTGGAAAAATTCACAATTGACTTGCTACAATTCAGACGAGATGTAAATATTGGGATTATTTCTGCAAAACTGAAATTATGGCTAGTTGGCAAAATGCAGGAGAGTTGTGAAAATTGCCTAACACTCTCCCCCCCCCCCCAAATACACACACACAAGGAGCGAAAATCAAAGTACGAATCAGAAAGAGACGTTATTTTCTCAGTTGGCAAAATTTGAATTTCGAGTTGAAAATCTTCGATTCCCTCCCCCCCTCCACCAACCATAGTCCTTCGCTACGCCCCTGCATGCAAATGCAGCAGGCTATACAAAGCTACCATTATCTTGGGATGGGATCGATTAGGGTCAAAAGAAGTTTACCGTTCTGGACTATGCAATGATTTTATTTCATACATAATTTTTCATTTTCATGGAGAATTATAAACCTTTCCAGCCTTTGCTAATTACCCTTTGTTGAAGTCCAAGTTGTTCATTCCATTATCTCTAACTTACTACTTATTAGATTCTATAGACTTGCATTGTAATCGCAATTCATTACTAGCGGTTCTCTTAAATGTAATTTTCACATTTCAACTATTTTCAACATGAAACGATATAAAACACATTTAATGAAGTCGCTCTTAAGAGTCTGAAAAATGCAGCAATCGTAATTCTCTTTATATACTTATATTTACTGCTTGGTTATGATAGATATCTGATGAATATATGACGGATATTGTAGCTGTGTGAGAATGCACCCTTTTGCAGAGTAGCTTTTTTCTTTAATTCCATATAAAAGAGTATTTTTTTCTTTCACAATTATGAACAAAAGGAAATACTGTAATCGAAATGTATGTAGGAATTTTAACGATAAAAATATATTTTTGTTACGAAATATCAAAAGAATATAATAAATTAATATACATGGCATATTATGGCGTATTAAACTGACAAGCCCCTGTCAGACCTCTGTGGTAAGCAGCTGCTTGAGGGGATTTTTATCTTTTCATATACACTATCTGATCAAAAGTATCCTGACATCTTTTCTGAGTAGGGGGTTTGCCCATATACGCCACAGTCAAGGCCAAAACAGATATAAAAGGACGCACATGAACTGGCAAACTCGGGAATAGAAGATTTAACAGACCTAAACTTTCCCTATTTAACCTAACATGGCAAACCTCATAGACACGTATGAACAGGAGAATGAGCCATACAGCAGAACTCAGTGACTTTCAACGTGGCACCGTCATAGGATTCCACCTGAGCAACAAGTCAGTTTGAGACATTTCGGCCCTGCTGTTCCAATCAATTGTAAGTGATGCTACTGTGAGGGGAAATGCCTAGAAGAAATAAAAGCGCAAGCGCGACCCAGTATGCCACGTAAAATGACAGATCGGCACCGCCGAGTGCTGAAGCGGGTGGTGCGATGAAATCGCCTATCCTCGTTTGCAACACCCACCACCTAATTCCAAAATGCCTCTGGAAGCAACTCCAGCACCATAACAGTTCGTCACGAGCTGCAGGAAATGGGTTTCCATTACCGAGCAGCCGCACACAAGCTTAACATCAGCAAAATCAACGCCAAGGGTCAGTTGGAGTGGTGTAAAGCAAGGTGCCAGTGGATTGTTGAACAGTTATTTTTGAGAAACGATACGTAAGAAAGTTAAAATTCAAAAATTCTTCCTTTAATATAAGCCTCAAGGAATATGAAAAACTTAATTTTCAATATTCCAAGATTGAAACTCCCTTACATATATATAAGTAAGGGAGTCTCAGCTAGAACGCTAACCCACAGTTAAGCGTACTCTATCGAGAAGGCCTAAACTTTTCTTCAAGGTTCAAAGATAGATTGGCGACACAAACTCGTTATTATCGTTCCTGTTGTGAAGAGAGAGGAACAACTGTTTTGAGAGTAAAACCTCTTGAATTAACAATTGAATAAGGGACACTAGAGTCTAATTTTACCACGCTCTTACCCTACCTTCTTGTATTTTATCTTTTGTGTTGAGTGCGTGCTTTGCTACTGATCAAGGGGACTGGGTTCGAGCCCCGATAAGGCATGGATGTGTACGTTGTTTTTCTGCTGAATCTGTCCTTATAGATCTACTATGGCATGCAAGGTGATAAGCTATTGACAGAGAAGGGATATTTGTTTTTCTTTATTCTTAAGAGTATTTATTTATTTATTTTAGTTTTAAGAGTAGAAATAACCACGGCACAACTGCAGCAAGTTTCCCAGCATATGAAACACCAATATATAACCGTAATTGTAACGAGTTCGTGAAAGGCGTTTATATTTGGTGTAATGTGTTTTTTTAAACGTTTTTGAACTTACTTTTAAAATGAAATTGCCAAATAAAGTCAATGAACTGATTACATAATTTTAGGGAATATGTGTATTAAGTGTCTGTAATTATTGTGTATATTATTTTTTAGTCTGCAGCAGTTTGTCATGAGTATCGCATTGAAAAAAATTAAATTAGATGGTACTGAAAAAGAATATTTTCTTTTTTCAAGATATGAAGACAGAAAGAGACTCCAGGTACAAATTTTTAATACTAGTGAATCGAAAGCATACTCTGGAGAAATTACAGACTTGGATCTTAGATCTAGGGCAGCTACTATTCGTATGACATACAGCAATTTTCTTGATGATACGTTAAGTTCTCTAACTGATTGCAATTCAAGTAATTCACAATTTTTATATACTTTGAAACAAACTGGTGAAACAACTTCTCTTCAGTGGAAAAAAGTTATTCCAGAAGAAGATATTAAAATAAATTTGGGAGAAATTGTTATTTATGGTGCAGATTACAGTTCCATGATTGCTAATGTATTTTATCTTGTTTCAGAAGATCTTTGTATTACGAAAAACAAAGTAAGAGAACTAACACTTGGTATTGAAGAGAACAAAGAAGCTAAAGAAAAAACACTCATTTTATTGCATGAAGCTGTTAAGGTTAAAGAAGACATGGAAAAGCAAATGTATGCAAAGTTTTTGCTAGTTATTAATAGCAAGAAAGAAAAGATAAGGAGTTTAAAAGAAACCATTAAATTATTAGAGTCTGGTAATCAGTACAATAAAGATGCCAATGTAAAGGAATGCTGTCTTCGTGAAGACAGAACACCTTCAAAACCAAACAAATCTGGAAATAAAACAAGTAAAGATAACATGAAGAACATGTCTTTTAAAAGAACAAACAAATGTCTGTTATTTTCTTCTGAAGATGAATCTGATGATACTGAGGAGGACAATGGTATGAAAACCGTTTTATCAGTCAGAAGCGAATTAAAATCAAATTCATCATTATTGCTTGATGATGATAATGACACTTATAACAGCTTAACTAAACAGTATACACAGCGTGTTCGCAAATCACCTTGCTCCAAAGAGGACAAAAATCGAAGTGATAAAATAAGTGACCCATGTACTTCTAAAAAGAAAAAATTTCTTGAAGTTGAAGAAAGCCCGGAAAACTTGATTGATTTTATGTAAAAGTGTATCTGCTGCAGTTTTAATGTTTTACTTTATTAAATTTTATTGATATGTTAATTTTGCCACTTCATTTGGCTAAAATATTTTAATTTATTAATATATGTATTTTAATTATAGATGGTGTGCAATAGTAAATTCTGTGTATTTATATATTAAAGCAAGTCCTACTTTTAACTTGGCAAACTAAGAAGCTCAGATTAAAAAGCAATTGAAAATTTTACCCTTTTTAGATTAACTATTAGAAAGTAACTATTACAATAATGTAATCTGTTAAATAAGTAAAATCAATTCGCATGATAACCTAAAAACAAGTAATAAGACTACTTATTATTGTGAAGTATATGATTATAGTTTTAGATGTGAAGCTGCATTGCTGTTAATCTTGAACTTCAGGTTGTATATTTTTGTACTGCTCAGATTAACATTTCCTTGTTGACATACTTCAAGGTATAACAATCCTGATCTGCATTTCTTAGTGTTGAGAATATTTTTAAATCTAATATTGCATGGCATCTGCATCATTCTTGAGGCAAATAGCCTAACTGTGGGAATCCAATTAGGTTATTTGCCCAGTCTCCTCTCCCGCTGGCTCTCAACATCATTGTAAAGAGAACTGTGTTCATAATGAAATAGCTTGAAACATACAAATACTGAAACACATGCCATTTCTATAAAGTATCGTCCTTCCACCAAATTATTAAACGCAAATATGGGGGATTGCTGCATATTATTTATATTCAAGCCACCTTATGATTATTAAAATAATTTCCCTTCGATAAACAGATTTAAAACGATAGACTAGAAAAATAAAATTTCTCAGCTAATTATTTAACTTCTGAAAATTTTGGCTGTCAATGCAACAACCTACCTACTAATATTTTTTTAACTTATCATGGTACAGAAACAGTTTGATTTGCAATAAGAATTATTTATTAAAATTTGAATCCACTCTTCCAAACATTCATTGACTCTCCATACATCTTAATGTATTATTTCCATTTTTTTTTTATCATAAGTTCAGTTTGTGGGTTTTATTTGCACAGCTTGATGATTTTCTCCATGCCTGCCAAATAGGCTCTACTTTTTGTTCCGTACCATTTCTACACACCACATGGTAGAAATTAAACCAGTGCACAGTAATAGTAGGTAAACCAGTTTGTTTTCCAACTTTCTTGTCCTTGTGTAAATTCATATACTTGTATCTATATTAAAAAATTTCTTCATATTCCTGTAAGCACCATACTTCTGATGATATAGGTTTGTCACAGTAACCATTCATTACCTTTCCTCATGTAGGATTACCTAATTTTTGCAACTGGACAGAAATATTTATCAGATATTACTTTCAGATCTTGTAAAAAGTCATTCTGATGAGGTTGGTTAAACTGAATAATTGCATTTTCCAAATTAATTCAGTAGACATTAATAACAGAAATTAAAGTCACTATAATTTGAAATATTAAAATTCTATTGATTTTAATGCCATAAGCTAAATGATGTAAATGTTCAAAATACTAAATCGTATAGTGTCATAGCAGCACAATACAGTATCACCAAGTACTTGAATCTAATCATTTTAAAAATTATAAAAAAAGCAATAAGGAAGTAAATTGTCATGTTTTATGATGATTGGCTTACTAACCAGAATTAGACATTCAAATACAATTTCCTTTAGTATGTTTATTATTTATAGCATACAAAAACTGTCCTAACAATATCAAACCTGATTGATACCTAACAATATCGTTGAATCCTAACAATATCAACCTTGTAGAAATTTAAAAAAAAAATGAAGTTTGCCACTGAAAAATAAATGAGCATACTAAAAAGCTCTTAGCTTACTAATGTTAAAAATAAGGTTTTTAGCTATAAAACATTAATCAGAAATTACTCTTTACCTAAAAATTACAGAATTTCACAATTTTCTATTTATGGTAATTTAATTTTACATATTTTCTTTAAAAGGTGTGAATACATAATTACATTACACAATTTAACATATAATGCAGAAATCGTTAATATGAAATTTGAAGTAGACTACAACAGAATAGGAGAATTGTAAACAAAAAATATATCTTTCAAGCCTCTAAAAATGACTCCCAAGCAAAAAAAGAAACCTGATACATAGGCAGAATACTAAGACTCCAACTTTCACTGGGCATGCAAAATCCTATTTCACATTGCTTTACATAAATGCTATGTAATGCTGCATGATACTTAGCAACATGTTACATAAATCCTAACCTGCTGTCATCCCAAAATATGACTACAATAGCTTATTTTAATGGAAACTTTTTAAACTTTTGTCAAATTTGAATCTTGATGCACCAATGGCACTTGCTTATTTATTTATTTTTAAGGGGGGGGGGGGGAGAGGTGAATTGATAAACCCATTCATCATCTCTAATGTGGTGGTTCAAAAAATTATTCATCGGGCACAGAGCTTGGCAAACTCTGGCCAGCGGACTGGATGCAGCCCAGCACCTCTTTTTGTGCAGCCCACGAACTACTGATTACAAATAAATTTGTGAAAGAGAAAAATAATGTATAAAGGACAAAAAGTCCGACTTTGGCAAAGTAAATTCTCATTAAAATGATTAATTTTAATAAAATAATATTGTTTATGCTTCATTTGAGGGTTTTTTTGCACTGGTTATGCATACATTTTTGATTATATAAATCTTTGGCAACCCACTATTCCATTTCAGTTTTCTGTGTAGCTCACCATTTCAGTACTCTATGCAGCCCTTTTGCTAAAATGTCCTGCTCCAGCATATTGTTGAGGCATTGAGAGGTAGGCAGTCATTTATTGAGTTTTATCGCCTTTCATCAAATTCCTTGGTACCAGGTTTATAGGAGTATAAATTAGATTAACCTTGTGATAACCTAACTTATAAACAATGTTGTATAGTAATCCATATGAAATGTTTAACTCTCAGAATGTGTTTCACAAAGTTACTCTTCTGGGTAATCATCTTAACAGTTTTATATTAGTTCAATCTTTGAAGTCTCGCCCTGAGTTTGAATGTCACCATGCACTTAGCTCTCAGTATCAAACTGTGTACAGTATGTTTGTACTCTGATGTGAAGTCCCTTTCTCATGCTCTTTTCGGACATTTTATGGATGCTGCTTTGTCAAAAGAGCCCTGATGCAATACTCTGCCAGCACTGTATACCTTTATTACCCTCATCATATTCTTTGACAAGATGTCAATGAATCTGTGCTGTTGGTTATGTTGCTCATGAAAAAAAAAACAATTATGCATGCTTCCTCAGATCATATTTCATAGATGTCATAACTACATACATTTTGCTTGTACATCAAAAAATTCTAATGCAATAGCTTGTACTCACAGATGTTGGCTTCCAAAGCAGTAACTAATTAAATCAGCAGTATAAAAAAACTTTGTATTTGCTACCCCTGGTATTTAATGATTACTCTTAGATGTATTTCCAGAACTGAGCAAAGCAGATAATTTAAAAATTGATTTCAAATTGAATATAAAATCTAGGATACTAAAATTAACTAAATGTATAATTCCAGAAAATTTTGTTCATTATTGTAGGTTTTTTTTTTTTTGTGAGACAGTTAAAAGCATTTATAAAATTGATAATTGTAATATTAAAGTGTCAGTATATAATAGCAAATATGCCAATCACAATAACCAAATTAGCACATCACAAATTAAAAACATAAATTACATTTCAATTTTTTTTACCATTTAAATAAATAAAAAAATAAATACCCCCTCAAGCAGCTGCTTGCCACAGAGGTCTGACAGGAGCCTGTCAGTTTATATGCCATAGTAGAAGGTCTGAAACAATGGCAGGCCCTCAGCAGAAAAACGACACAAACAGCCATGCCTTACCCGGGGCTCAAACCCAGGTCCCTTAGATCAGTAGCCAAGTGTGCTAACCACTCGGCCATGGTTAGTTAATGTAATCTTTGGGAGTCACATTTTTGCTCTCTGATAATCTATGGAACACAAGCAGTAGTGTAACTTGTTGCAATTCTTTACTCCAAAATTAAATAAGAAATGAAATGTAAATGGTATATTGCATTCACTTTATAGTTATCTCTCAACAATTTTAACTAAATGTTAAGATATTCTAGCACCTCATCACAGTTTGATAACCTTTACTAAATAATTAGCAAAAATTTTATCTTAATCTGCTGTCCACGTTAAGTCCTTCCACCAATGATCATTAGTTACAGTATTGCAATTTCAATCATGTTTAACCCCCTTAATGCCTAAGAAATCTGAGAAAAAGGTAGAGGGTAGTAAAGACAAAGAAATAGCACTATTTGGACTAGTCCATTTCAAAATCTCAGCCATTTTGGGTCATTCTGTGTGTTAAAGGGTTAACCCCCCCCCCCCTCTTTGCCACACCTACTTTCACTCCTTAGTAAAATTCTTGAATGGAATAATTACTTGTTTAACCCTTTAACGCCTAGGAAATTTCAGAAAAGGGTAGAGGGTATTAAAGGAAAAGGAATAGTGCTTTTTGGACGAGTCCATTTCAAAATTTGGCCATTATTATGGACACTTAAGGGTTAAGAGAGGTCAGTGGGTTTGGATGCCCACAACACTTTGCCCAAGACGAGACAAGCAAGTGTATTGAGGGGAGGAGCTGCATTTTGTGCCCTCCTCCAGATTTATTACAAATCCTTGAATTATGATTTAGTGGTTAAAGTCTACATAATTAGGAGATAAAAACTTCAGATAGAGCTTAACAAATTCTTCAAACTTTCAAACAGTAATCTGCAATGATAGATAAGTATACTGGTGCTCAAAAGTTAAGCAACAAATAGAAATTGCACACAAGTCCATTGTTGAATTTCAATGAAATGTACAGGTGAAGTCCATGATCATATATCCCACTAATACCTGAAAACAAACGAATTCCTGTAAGTATTTAATGAGATATTCAAATTATTACCTCAAAATGACATGTAAGAGTTTAATGATAATATACTTTTAATATGGTGTGATGATCTCAGACAGTGATACAGACTGTACAAAGACTCCCTTATGCTGCAAGTCAGGGTGTCACTGAAGGTTTGAGAGAATAATTGCCATTCATGCATGAGTGCAGATCGTAACTCCTGGGAGGTGGATTGTGACTGGCGATGCATCATTCTAGAGCAGGGATCAGGAACTGGCGGCTCTGAGGACTCTAAAAAATGCCTCTTGATGCTTTTTTGTTCAACATTCAACCCTAAAAATGTTTAAATGATTTTCATTAAAAACAAGTACTACAGCATGCTGGCGGACAATAGTTTGAAAGCATTGATGCAGTCGAAATGTTCTAAATACACTCCATATTTGACTAGATTGGGCTAGAAGACAAACTCAAAAGTCACACCAATGAATATCATATATTTTAATAATTCTTTTCAATAGTTTTATTATACACTTCAATATACGTATTTTAAAATAAGCATTATGGTTTTATTTTTGTTAATAAAATAATCTGTTTTCCTTTTTTTTTCTGTTATAGGTCTTGACCCAGAAAGATTATAATTTGCAGCTCTCAAAATTTATTGGGTTACCTTTTTTATTTTGCTGTTTTGACTCTTAACTCAAAAAAGGTTCCCCGTCCCTGTTCTAGAGTGTCACAAGCATGTTCTATTGGATTTAGGTGAGATAATTGGGAAGGCCAATCCATATGACTTATGGTTTCACTCTCAAGGTATTAGTCCCCCATGGCAAGCATTATTGTCCATTAACAACATCAGGACTATTGCTGCAAGAAATGGATGAACATAAGGTTCAAGGATCTCATGTGATACCTTACAGGTGATACTTCCTAGTAAGATGAAGGTATGTGAAGCCATCAAGAGTGATTCTCTTTCCCAGATATTAATATAATGATATCTGGTTCCAGGTTGTCTCGAGACCAATACTCGATGGGAATCAATGTGCAGACTAAAACAGAATTCATTGGTGAAAAGAACATTGCCCCATTGATGTTGAGACCAATGAGTTCTATGGTGCCTTGCATTTAGGAGCAGGTAACAGCCATCCCTAGATGATGTGTCCCTCTGATGTCCTGCAACAGTTGTTCTGGAAATGATTTGGCTTGTTTGAAATTGATTTGAAAGGTGGCTTATAAAGCTTCACATTTAGCCATCTGGCTTACCTATGACTGACATTCAACCTTGAACCTTCTGATTGCTCACCACCTCATTTCATTATTCGAAAGATTTCTTCTGGCCATTATCTAACAGGGTGGGGGCTCGGTAGCACTCCAGGCTTGTAATCTAGTTTTCAGGTTCAAGTCCCAGCTGGGTCAGCATTGAGATTTATCTCCCCAAAACTCCCCACCCTGCCCACAATCAGTAGGGGATACTGGTGGACTTCGAAAGGCTACCGTCCATCAGATGGGACGTTAAGTTGTGGCCCCATGTACAGGACACGCTGGATGGCCTTGACGAGAGGTTACCATCTGTCTCCCAATAGCTGTTCCAGTGGGTCCACTCCCACAACTTTCTTTGAGCTCTTGGGATCCTTGTGACCTGGCCATTTAGCCCATGGTGTGCAAAAAAGTGCCGCTCAGAGGTAAAACAACCCAACCAACCCATTATCTAACGGTTGGCTATCTCGGATGTTGTACTTCAAGACTAGCACAAACTGATGTACATGTACAAATAAGGTGCTTTTATACTGACCTGTTTCACATGTGCTACTGTGTTTAGTGCAAATTTGAATTGAGCATCATTTTTTATTTAAAAAAAACTGACTTTTGTTATTTATTGTCAATACACAAGATAAGTTGATTTTTGCATTTGTTGCTAACTTTTGAACACCAGTATAATATATACAATTTAATCTTTTATACCAAAAAAACCTACCCTTGGAATAATTCCTGCCAAAGTCCATAGGCAAAATGTGTATGTGATGAGAATGGTGAAATGTGAATGGAGACCAACTTTATAATTTGATCTTGGTATTACTGAAATAATACATGTAGAGTGATAAATAATATATTTTAACCCTGGATTACTAATGTTTGTTGAATCAATGGAGCCACTTGATTACGATCTCTATTCTTTAAATAGTCAAATGTTTAGTCGTTCTTGTGGCTGAGGTTTTTTTGTGTGTGTGCATTTTAGAAATTTCAAAAGTCTAATGTTTACTTTTTTAATGTTTTTAATACATTAAGATGCATTGAATTCTTTGTTATTGTATCAATGTAGAAATTCGTAATGAATTCAAAAATCTTATATATTTTCCAGTTAAATTTATCAAAACCTTATGTATAATAAATTTCCCCATAAAAAAATAGCAATAATAGTTACATAGGGTGTAATGAAAGTAATGCCTGTTAGGCAATATGACCTCTATTATAACAAATAGGAGGTTCTAGTTGTACATGTATTCATTATTCTACATAAAACTATACTTCAAAATAATCTGGTGCACTCAATGCATTTGTGCCACTGCAGAACCCAAGACTGGAATCCTGTCTAGAAAAAATGTAAGAAGTGTTTAATCCATGTCTTCAAGGCGACTTGGATGTCCACACATCAAATCTTTGTCCCTGGACACTGTTTTTTTGTCAGGCCAAATAGGTGAAATATCAACAATGCCAATTTGGGCTGTAAGAGTGACACCATCATAGAACAGACCATCTTTGCAATTGCTTGATTTGCAATGAAAGATGTGTGCAGTAGGCATTGTCATGGTGTAACTGGATGGATTTGAAATTTTTTGGCCTTTTCTTTCTGATGGCTTTTTGAAGCTTCTTGAGTGTCACAATATAGAGGGAACTGTTCACTGTTGCAACATGTCCAGGAAATCCATTAGGATATTACCCTTGTCATCCCAGAAGACTGTGACCATAATCTCTGCTGACCTTTGAGTTTTGTACTTTTTTTCTCCTTCAGCAAACTTCTTTACACATTACTGATGTTGATTGCTCACTGTAAATCTTATCATCAGTGTTGGAGGTAAATGACAGCTCTTTGTTTTAGCTTCATATCCATGTTTCATCAGCACTGATCTGTTGAAAGGATGGTGTGAAAGACATAAGGTGCAATTTATATATCTTGTGAAGTATCCAAACCCACAGTTATTGTTATGCATATTACAGTTCTACAGATGTTACTTTCAGTATGATTCTTGCAAATCATGAGAAATATAGCAAACAGTTTCAAAGTAGTGGAAACAAGGAATGTTTTGTAATAATGTACTAGATATATGTGACTAGTAATTCAAGGCTAAAGTATTTTTATTTTACACTGTGTTGGTAAGCAAGCTGTGGTGTCTCCCCATTGCTGTTTTAATGCTAATTGGACTTAGTTCATAATTTAGTCACTAGATGGCAGAAGCTTGGATAATAGCTTTCATACAGTCGAATACTTTTATCGCAGCAAAGATGGCACAAAGGGCAAGTTGAGTAGAATCGATTGCAGCAGTTAGCACCATGATATCAAATATATTCAGTCGCAGCAGTGAAAGGGTAAATGTAGTTGTAATTAAATGAATCGAGTTTTAGAATGAAATTATTAATCAATTATGAACACATTACATGCAATGTATACTAATATGTTACAGTTGAAATTAAAAAAAAATCACGCATAAGTAGTGACTTAAATGAAATTTTTACAATATGCACCGTGTAGTTCGTTTTTCATCGATGCAAATTATAACAGAAAACCTTAAAAATAGGAACATTTCATTAAATTAACCCCAGTGAAAAACAATAAAATATAAATTATATCTATCATAAAAGTAGAAATGTGTTTAGCTTCAACTTATCCCTTAAACGAATCAGAAAATATTTAAAATGTAAATGATATTTTGCTTTTAATATATTTAGATAATCATAGTTTTGATGAAAGGTAATCCTTGTCTGCTTCAAGAACCTTGGTCTATATTGTGGGTATCCAGGTCAGATCTAGGAGGAGATGTGGAGCATAGCCTCCCACTTTGAGAATGCTAATATGGATAATGGAGGAAAGAAAATAATAAACTTGTAAATATTTCAAGCATATTTTTCAAGAAAATTTCTTTAAAAGAGGGAGTAATGTATATTACAATGGTAATCCAGCCTCCACCCCCCCACCCCCAATATTTATTTTTTTCCATGTTCGATTGCCCCATTCCCCAATTTTTAGATCTGGGCCTCTGGGTATTCATGGAATTATGAAACTATAATTACTTTCATATTAACAGGTATATACATTTGTGAAATTATTAAATCAGTACAATTACATGTGCAGTAATATTTACCTAGATTAAAATATGCGTTATGTTGCATGCTACTTTAAAATAAAAGGAACAACATTGCTTTTAAAAATTAGAAAAAATTATGTATTGTTACACTTTGGTTAAAAAGTGCCTTTTTAATATTTTAAGCAAATACATATACATTTCTTGTATGAAATATTTCAATTACATTTTAATTTTCACTAATATCTTGAAAATGTGAAGTAACATCATTTGTATTTATGGTATTGAAGTCAATGTTACTAAATTTCGAGCCTTTACATATAAATTTAATACAAGTTTTTCATCTTCAGGTTGCATTTTCGAAAATGTTGTACATTTAACTGATTGTAATTTACATTTGCAATTAAACTAATGCATTTAATACCCTTGTCTCTGTTATTGTTGACCAATAAACATATGATTGTAGCATAGTAATTTATTGCCTGATGTGATGCTATCAAATGCTCACCTTAGAACAAGGGGTAAAAATTGTTCATGGAGGAAAAAACTTCAGTGTTCATTTTTAATAAAAAGTGTGTTTTGCATATATATGCTGTTTAGCTTCCAGTGGCGATTTCAAGCAGAATTGGAGGAAAAAAACATTTAAATCTATAACACAATCTATAACACAATCTGTAAAACATTAAAACACAGCAAAAAAACAGTAAACGAGGAGTAAGAATTTTGTGAATACTGCTTTCAAGCCATTCGGTGACATACTCTAGGGAGCGTTATAACCCCTACCCCATTTGAGGGCTTGAGTAATATATATTTAGAAGAAAATCCTTTGAAATTAAAGATTCAGACCAAAAAAAAAAGCCTGAGCATGTATAAACCTTCGCCATTCCAAGTTTCTGGGGTAGTTACTGAAACCATTGGTACTTGTTGAAAAATGAGCTAAAACGAATAATTTTTTAACTCTTGGGATGCAGTAGGAAATGGCAATAATATAGTATAAATCTAGTGTGTTGGTTTTTCCTCTGAGCAGCTCATTTTTGCACCCAATGGACTAAATAAGTGGCGTACCCAGAAACTTCGAGGACTTTCACCGACTTCCTTAAAAAAAAAAACGCTATAGAAGCCCCAAAAGGGCAATCTATCCATATAAAGCAAAACTTTTTTGCAGAAAAAACTATATTTTTTTACAAACGAAAAAGATTATGAACTGCTTTTTGAAATAGTATACCAATAGCAATTTTTCCACGTAAATCAGTTTATCTCTAATAGAGTCGTGCAAATGATAAACCTAGCTACTGAACGAAGTAGGGGTTGGTTCAGCCAGTAGTGCATCAGGCTCGTAAATTAGCATTCCCAGATGCGAACCCCAACTGTGCCTGCGTTGAGAATTTTCTCTTCCAACTCCTGTTGTGCCCTCGGTGAGAAAGGAGACATTTAAGTAGTGCCGCCCTCCCCATGTGCAGAAGAGTTACACTATGTACATGTTAAGCAATTAGATGGACTAGTCCAATTTTAATGGACTAGTCCAATGGTGCTATTCTTAGTCTTTATTATCGTGCACCTTTTCCAAGATTTATTGGGTGTCGAACGATTAAAGCTATTGGTTGGATCTCCTTTCCCAAGACCTGGGGTCATTGTGAGCTGGCCATTTCCCATTGTGTGCACAAAAGTGCTGCTGGAGGGGTTTAATAACTCTATTGTACACTGAAAGCTTAAAGTTTACTATGAAAAAATTGCAGTGGTTTCTTGGAAAATTTGCTGCACGTTAAAAATCGGCCATTACGAAGTGATATTAGCACACGCTGTTGTTCACGAACCGATCATTCAGCCATCTGTGAACAGAAGTCAGATGATTTTTTGGCCTGTTTCTATTTCGTAGTCACCATTGGGTAACATTTCTGTGAAACGCCATATATGGAAAATTTTAAATGGAACAAGACTTTTGAAGGAAAAGCCAACATATATGAGACTCGAGGTGTTTACCAAGTGGATAGTGTTTACGCTAATATGCAAAATACCAGACCTAGAGAAATTTTATTGGGGACAGGTAGATTTTAATGGCTTATTCTTTCCCAGAATTTTTGCGATTTTATAAAAAGTTCTAATGGTTTCCATAAGTATTTTTCGTTTCCATCTTGCTCTGCAAAATACCGATGCGTTAAAAAAGGTGTTCTGGTAGAGCTGATTAAGGTCGGCATATCAAGAAATGACAAGAGGATGCCAAAGTCGGCTCGGCTGCTAGTGTGCCAGCTCATGATCTAATGCTTGTAGCTGTATTTAAATCTGTGGAATGCTGGATAATCAGACTCTCGATTTTCTCGGGAAGGCTCATAACCATGATAAAAAAATAATAATAGAAATAATAAAGTCTCTGAAAATTAGACTTAAGCACATTACACATGATTAAAAATTTGTGGATACACCACGGATAATAAGTTTTATTACCATTTGTCTTACCCTATCTTGAATAATAAGATTCTAAGAAATGAAAACAAGTCTAAGTATTCGGGATGATAGGGGGATTAAACATAAATGTTCCAGGGGAACGCTGCCCAACAAGGTAGTGATGAAATGTGAAGTTCCATGGCTTCAAGAAGTTTGCAATCCCATGGCTTCAGGAAGTCCAATTAGTTTTAAACTAGGGTACATAACCTATGAACACGAAATTCTTCCAAGAGGCCCTTGCAAATAAAATGAAAAGTATTCGGAGAGTGCCACGTGACTATCGAATGACAAAACAAATGCTCATGTCATCGAAATGATTATAAATCCTTGTTCTATAGAGTTGGTGTCTGGACAATAACATCCTACCAGAAGATGGTGTACATTAGGGATAAATTAGGACCAGATCCCTGGTAGAACTCAGGATTGAAATATTACAAATATTTTCAGGCTCGATGATAAATTTTTCCAATTTTATTTGAACTCGAGAAAGAAAAGGAAAAAAATCCAAGAGGAACATCATATATGGAGCTTTTAGGTTCTCTCTGCCTGCTTGTAGGGGAGCACCTTATTCCCTTTAAGAAAGAATAAGTAAATAAAGTTACAGGGCAGAAAATGAGTGTTACTAGAGAAAATCAACACAGATCCAGTGGCGACGCGAAACTAGCTAGAAACAGTTTAGAAGCCTGCTACACTATTCATTGAGCCAAACCCATCCCTCTCTGTCGTATTTCTTGACATTGGTTATGATGACCCTGATGATCTCTAAGAACACAGTTTTTAACGTACAGGTATTTTGCTTAGCAGGACTTGAATGGTTTGGAAAATAACGTCAGCTATTAACGTTCTCATTCACTTAACATTCCCAGTTATTCCCATGAAAGTAGAAGTGGATTTACATATCTGACGGCATTTTGGGTAATAACATTAACTGGTGCAGTATATCTTTTGTTAACTTTTAGTTAATAATTTTTTAGTAGGAATGTAACTTTTAAAATAATTAAACATTATGCAGAAAACATTTCGATAACAGAATTCTTTAAATTCCAATTCTCTTTCTGAGACTCAGATAAAATAGGGGGGGGGGCATCCGATCGCCCATTATGTCCACTCAAAAATCCACATCTCTGCCTTGAAACTGAGGAGAGTGCATAATCTGAAACAAAGCCTTATTCTTTCGTTCAGTCAAACTTCTTAGAGACTCTCAGTGATCCGCGCTAGTTTGTTGCCAGACAAACGATTCGAAATCAAATTCTAGCCTTATATTTTTCCTTCTTCAGACGTACGCAGTCAATTTAAATTCTTTGGGGTGCGAACTGATAAAAAGTCATTTTTTATGGACTTCTACCAAGCCATTCAGTCACTGACTGATTCATAATTTTGCATCCGTATTTCCCCTGAGACAGAATTCAGACAAGTTTCCTGGTATATTATCTCTCATGAAATCAAAAGACAACATCCCATCTGACCAAGAACCATACAGACTATGATAACAAGTCCAGGACAATTAAAAGGAAAAAAAAAAAGAATCCTTTGTGATGACTAAGCTTTCGCTCTAAGCACCATTCAAAGCAGAAGTGGATTTACCTGTAAGACAGGTTCTGGACGGGCAGATGTGATTTTATTTTCGAATTGTTGCTAATGATTTAGATGTTAATGAGTAGGAAGCGTGATTGACTCATTAACATCTAAATCGTTAGCAACAATTGGAAAAGTTACCTCTCCTGAAGTATAGATGGCGCAATGTCCGCCACATTTCCGTGAAAGGTTTATGTCTTACTTTGGAAGATTTTAGAGTTTGATGCATGGTTTAACAAGTAGAACGCTCTGGCATGTATCTAGAGTATTTGCGGGTTCAATTCCCATTGCCTCAGCAATGTTTTTATATTAATCTTGTTTTTTTTTTTCAACCATTTCAAAGAAAACGGACCACATAATTTTTTCCTCTCGTCTTCTGTTATAATTTGTGGATTTCGCAAAAGTTTTTCAACCACAGAGCCAGATCTAGCGAGGCTTGCGTTGTTTTACCTCTGAACGGCATCTAGGGAGTGGGATTCATCCCTTTAAGAATTCTAGTAATTGGAACGGATAAGGAAATATATTAAACTGATATATTACCTGTAATTTTCAACAGATTTCGTAAAAAAACACATCAAATATGATTTTTATATTTATTTTTATATTTAATTTTGTCATCAAATATGATGACAAAATTAAAATGTTATTGTAATGAAAAATACTAGGAGTAATTCGCAAAAATTAAATTTCGTGAGTAACGTTATTACAAATTCCAAGAGCGATTCATTAATGAAATAGAATATCTAAGATGCAAAGTCAAATGCTCAATGATATATGCAAGATAAGAATAGCCAGACCTCTCATAACCCATTGCTGTGGAAGTCTGAATGGCCATGTGCAATTTAGTTCTCCAAATCTCTCTTCTGAGCTACAGCTGCTACATTTGGCCACAAAAAGCCAATTTTAACGAGGTGCTGTTTCGTACTGTCTGCCCACCGTCCCATCTTCTTTTTCTGAGGTCTTCTGGCATTCCCCAAACCTATTCGCAAATCTACCGTTACGCAGGCAGGTAACATGGCCAAACCAACGTAGTTCGTAATGCACCATTCCTTCTGTAAGCCACTACTTTTCATGACCCTCGTGGTCAGAGCTGGATCAACCTGACCCTGGTAACGCCTCAGATGTTTCCTCTGATCCAGGATTGGTGCATTAGCGACAAGGTCACTAACAGCGACCATAACTATATCGTGTTCCTTGTGGGTGGAACAACACCTCCCCACACTATGTAAAAAGGTTTGCGGTGGGCCGGACTCCTGACTGGTGTAAACTCATGCAATGTGTTACACCGGGACTGGCGGAGATCAGCCAGCGCGTCAATAATATTGGTGATTGTGAATCTTTCAATAACATCCTCAGAGATCTGACGGATTGTTTAATCTCTGGATGTGAAACAAACTTTGGGTTTAAGAGGTAACCCAGCACAGGCAGTAGATCGGTACCCTGGTGGACACCTGAGCTCAGTGTTAAGAGAAAAAGGGTTAGAGCTCTTAGAAAAAGGTATTAAAGGTGCCGCAAAGGGGACAGAAGTTCCAGAAAGGAAATATATACAGGAAGGAACAGGCAGAGTATAAGCTCGCTATACGCCAAGCACAACTGGCCTCTTGGCAGAAGTTTTGCAGTGATGTCCCTGCACAGAACCCATTTACTCTGCAGTACAAGCTGGCTACAGGTAAAGACATTAAACCCCTGGTAACTGAATATGTTTGCAAAGAAAACGGATCCAAGACCTCTTCCTTTGGCGAAATAATCCAGGTTTTCTTAGATAATCTATTCCCGACAGATGACAGGAGCTCTGATGATACTCAACATCAACTCCTACGGGAATATAGCAGGTTACCCACCTGACACCGAAGATGACGTTCCGTTCGCGAAAGAGGAAGTGAGAGGTGATCAAAGATATGGCTTGGGGTAAAGCCCCGGGGTATGATGGTCTGACTGTGGAGATAATATCTCAGGTATTTAATTAACACAAAGATCTGTTCACCCAGCTCTTCAACATCTGTTTGAAACTGGAAAGTTTCCCACCTGGTCCTTTTCAATAAGGCAGGCAGGGATCCGGCAGACGCAAGATCATACAGAACAATATGTCTGCTGCCGGTGTTGGGTAAAATACTAGATAAACTCCTGAGGAGCAGAATGTATTTCCATTGCTCTAAGAATGAATTCCTGAACGCTAAGCAATTTGGGTTCAGGACAGACCAGTCCACCACAGCAGCGATCAAACAAGTGGTGGACATTATTAACGTGAACAAGATGCATACCTCTCTCATAACCTTGGACTTAACGGGCGCTTTCGACGTCTGGTGGCCTGCTATTCTTAGTAGGCTAAAAGATTGTTCTTGTCCTAGGAACATCTTCGTTCTAGTGGCCAATTACCTCAGTGAAAGGATGGTCAACTACTCCCATGCTAGCGGAACATCCTCAAGAAACTTGGAAAGAGGCTGCCCACAGGGTTCGTGCAGTGGGCTGTTCACTGGAATTTCGTTGCCGATACTGCCCTGGAGTTGATCCTACCAGAGGGCGTCTGGCTCCAGGCTTATGTTGCTTGTTATAACAGCACCCTCCAGAGCGAGACTGGAGACTGCTGACAATGCAGCATTGTCTGTGCTAGAAGGATGGTGTCTGCGCAATAAGCTTGGGTTCAGCTTTGCAAAGACAACAGCCATGACGGTAGCCAAAGAGGGTGTCCTCAAGAGGAGGTACCCAATTTTTAAATTACATGGCAAAAATATCTGCCATATGACTATCAAGTACTTAGGGATCACTCTGGATGAGCTGTATCCCACACTTGCAGGATCTCAAAGTAAAATGCACAAGTGTGCAAACTGGGGTGAATGGCTCGCGTCTCAGAAGTGAAGTCCTCAAAGAAATTTATCTCAGGGGCACAGAGCAGGTGCCTGGTGGCACCCAATGGACCACTCCATTATGTGTAGAGAGCTGATTGCAGCCCAACGAACACCTTTACTGCGAATCACCAGGGCCTATAGGACCACATCTAAGGATGACCTCCTGGTGTCAGCAGGGATCCCTCCGCTATTTTTGACGGTCGGTAAAGAAGCGACCATTTTCAGAGTCCTGCAGGCTAAGGAGAAAGCAACATTCCTCGGAGTTCAGTATGACCCTGAGGATTACAAAACGAACACTGCTAAGTGGGATCTCCATCCCACCAGAAGACTTAGTGTGTCATGATCCATGGAGTTACCATCAGGATTAGGAACTGAGATATACACCGATGGTTCCAAGAGCGAGGATGGTGTGGGCTTAGCCTACACTGTCTACAATCAAGGAGCCAAGGTGTACGACTATAATAGGAAGGTTCCAAATAATGGCTCAGCCTTCCAAGCAGAGCGGTTTGCCATTAGAGGTCCTTAAATGGGTCGTCAATGATGGCGGTCATAACAGTGACATCCGGCTGTACACAGAGAGCCAGGCAGCTCTGCAAGCGCTTGAAGATGCTACCAACATAATTAAATAGTTAACGAAATCAAGTGCGTCCTGGGTAATCAGAACATGCCCAGAGTATCCTTCTCCTGGAACAAGGCACACGTAGGTCATGAGGGGAACGAGCGGGCAGACCAACTGGCCCGCTCAGCAGGTAATAATACTCGACCTGTGCTAGCGGTAAAGACTTCAAAAACTACCCTGAAGTCTATACTATGTCAAAGAGAAATCACTGAGTGGCAACAGCTCTGGGATACGACTGAGAATGGTCTTCAAAGACATTCTTGAAAAGGGTGTCTATCCCCGATGTCCTCTGACCACTATTTGACGCAAGTCCTGACAGGACATGGGTTTCCCCATATATCTGGAGCGTTTTAAGATCGCTACCCACAGTTACTGTGGGGCTCCAGATGCAGATGTCGGGCACTACATCCTCAGGTGCCCGATTACGGAAAGGGTTCGCTAACGAACTCAGGAGCTCCCAGGCAATCAATGAGGTGGCAGGCGAGGTGGTCACAGTGTCCATCGAGAGTGCCCGTGTCAGGGCACACTTGAGGGACATAGGCTGGCTTGTCTGCCGGCTCCGATACTCTCTTCTTTATCAGGAGCTGCTTTCGCTCAACTCATCTTCCTTTTTCCACCCGGGCTGCACTCCCTTTAACACCACCCATACTCCAAGTCCCTACTGGTCTCCTCTGAGACAAACTTCATCTTCTACTTCCAGGCTTCTCTTGCCAAGCACGTGTAGTGTCGTGAGACGGAATACGTGCTTTCCCCATGGGGGGCGGGTCCCGAAGAACCCGCCCCCCCACCCCGAAATAAAGAGATGTAAGCCACTACACACAGCATAGTTTTCTTATCTTCCTTTTTCCTTAGCTTTGAAGTTTGCATTTTAGAACTTTGTGTAAAGAATTCTTTCGCTATTCTTGTTTTGTACAAGTTTCTTAACACAGGCGTTGCTGTTGTTAAATATTCAAACTTCCATAACTCATGAAAATTGAATGAATATTGTTGAAAATCGAGATATTGATTTATTTGATTGAGATCATTAACGCAATCACATTTTTCAAAACAAATAAAAAAACTTATTTTAGAAGTTATAGAGCTTTGACGTTAGCTTCCCGTTGACTTAAAATAGGGATTTTCCTTAATTTATGGAAACCAGGGTAGTTCACTGGACAAGGGAAAAAAATCAGTTCTTCCACATTTAAAGTCCAGACAATAATATACATATTCTCCTCAGGCATCTGTGACATAAGTTTTTGCTGAAGCAACAAATTATTCGAAAGAATGGTTAGATTCAGAATGGATAGATCTTGTGTTGTACATCAATATTCTAAAACTATAAAGCAAAATTGTTGGTATTTGTCACATTCTATTGAAAAGTTCAGGAGGAGAGCATCCAAATGCCAACTTCATCATTGCACTAATATCCATATTTCAATACTTTTAGACTACAGCTTAAAAGTTTCATGTAAATTCCATATATATATAATATCCTACAATAGTGTGTACATTTAAATCTTAATATCAAATAGTGATATTTTCCAAATGTGAGTACATAAGATAGAGAAGTACAGCTTAAAATTTTGGGTTCTCTGAAAAATGCAAGGGCCCTTTTGAAGCATTCAATTACAAAATGTCTGAGTCACATTGTCTGGAAGTTTATGAATATAATCACAATTCATGCCTTAAGAAACAACTGAAAATTCTTTTACGAAACATCAATTTTTTTATATTTTAGAAATTTTGAGTTATCCTTTAATATGCCAAAATTTAAATTTACAATGGCTTAAAAAATATTTTCTAACTTTTTTACCTTAAAGACATTATTTTTCTCTTTTAATATCACTTGTGATGAGTTTTTGCATTATAGTATTTCAGATTTTGTCACAAAATTCATAATTTTGAAAATATTACTTTAATACACTGCTTGAAATTAGGGGCTAATGTGTGCTGAGGACAGTGGAAAGAAAAATTTTAAGTTGCATAATTTTGAATAAGATTTATACAAAAAAAAAATGTAGAGAAAATAACAAATTTACCACTACTTGATGTTTGTGCTATGCTGCTTATGCTCTAGATCAGTGGTTCTCAACCTTTTATGCTTCACGTATTCCCTGGAAATGTGTAACTGGCATACCTATAGTTATAGTATAACAATGGTTATTTTTATTTTGTTACTAGATCTAGGACTTTTGAGCTCTCACGGCGTACCCAAAAAAATTTTAATGCGTACCCCATGTTGAGAACCCCTGCTCTAGATCAGTCATGGGTACTCCTGGGGGGTTTTCAAGTGGCCTGCAAAATATTAATTTTCTCTCTTATTCTTGAAGTACTTTGTGGTATTTTTAATTTCACACTTTACACTATTTTTGAAATGTTCTTTGTAGCCTAAATTGAATTTATGACAATTACCCACATGACATACTTTGCACACAGATGGATTTTCTGAACATATTGTTCAGCTCCTGATTAAAGAGCCTTGATCTTGATTGTCTCTCAAATAAAGTCCACTTTTTAAAGAGATAAATCAGGTTAGGGTTAAGACACCTCTATTTAGTGCTTTCTGTTCAAACTCTTTCCTCAGACCGTTTTCAGGAATGAATTGTTCCCAAAAAGGATGCTGCAGTCTAGGGTTGGATAGAGGAATAACAGAAGTCTATCGTGTATTATGCGATTTATGTTAGTCTAGTAATGCCATTCATGTTAGGTGCATGTCGTATTCCTTGTGTGGAAAGTTATTTCTTTTTACACTTTTATCGCTAAAATGTCATTGAAGTAGATAATAGTCGAGTACTTCAAGATGGAACATTGAATGTTTTTATATAACTGAAAAATACACCAGTGTGTTTGATTTGGAGTCAGTTTCTGTTGTTAAAGAATATAATATTAAGAGTTACTACATCAGTAAACATTTTAAAATTATGAAGACAAACATAGGAAAGAAAAAAAAAAACTTGCGCCTGCTTTAAATGTGGACATTACCAAAAGGTCTCAAGATTAGTGGTATCGTGCATTCAAATTTTGTTATTCGTGAGAAAATTATTCTGGTGGCAAATTCTTAAAGTGTGTGCAGTTTTTGGTAAGTTGTGTCTAGAGAGAAAAAAATATGTTGACAGCATATACTTATTACACAAAACTGTAACCAGGCAGATTGATGAGCCTGGTGCCAATATAGAAAATACCATCACAGAGCTTACATTGGTATCTGAATATTTTTCTTTGGCTCTTGATGAAAGTACAGATGTTTATGATACAGCTTAAACCAGTAGTATTTGTGTATGGAGTTGTTAATTTCAATTAAAATGCATTTAATCTTCATTTTTTGCTTTCAATTTCTTCTATTTAATCATGTTCCTTTTTGCAACAAACATTTATATGTGGAAATTTGTTTATATTTTATATTTATAACCAATATAATTGCCTTCATTGCAAAAATATATAATCTACTCAAGGCATTTGAAAAGTAGGCAATGGGATTCAGTGTTAAAAGCAATAACTAAGGTTCTGGCTCATGGCACCCTGAAAAATCCTCATGTGGCCCACCAAGGAATGGTTAGGTTTCCCATCACTGCTCTAAATGCTATGAGACATATGTTCATCATCCAACAGTAACCATTCAGCCACTGGGATGATATTCAATATTTAGTTATGGAAACTAAACATTAACAAGTCATTTAACTGTAAAAATTACCTTCAAAAATAACAAAACTGAATCCCTGCAGATGTTTCTAAATATGAAATTTTTATTAAATTATTTAACAGATGTTTTAACTTTTGATTGAAAAGCATTCTTATAATTGAGCACTTTTAAATGTTCCAGTTTCCATAATTATTGAGCAAATATTTTTGGAATTCAACATTTTGAGTGCTTTTAATTTTCTGTGGCATTTCTCCACAGAAAGCATAGTTTCAAAGTTACAGAGCTTTGAATTTGGCTGGATATAGCATAAATTACCTGACAGTTGTTTTTAATGATGAATTACTACAGTAATGTTACTTATTAATTTTGTAAATAGGAAAATTGCAATTTCACATAAGTTTAATTTGTGAATTCGTGCAAGATGTCTATAGCTTATATTTTCAAATATTTATCAAGGATAAAATATTGCTTTATTAATTTTATGGTTATGGCATCAAAACCTATAGCTATTATATACTAATAGCATGATATTCAATATTAAGATGGCTAATGTGGAGATATCTTATGGTTGCAATTGTTTCACACTATAATACTTGTTAACAGTGACTCATAGTAAATGTCTGAAAATGTCAAGGTTTTATGAATATTTAGAAAAATCTTATGCAAAAGCTAAAAGTTTCTTAGTCTTAGGTTTTCTAAACATCATATCAGTTAGGAGGGTTAATTTATAAGAAACTAACGTAACACTTAGGTTTGGAAATATAATTTACTGTACAAGGTAACTTTATTTATAAAGTGCAATACATACATACTTCATATACAAATACATATCCCTTTGTGATGTTCTGTGTATAAGATTCAAATGAATTAGTCTTTAGCATCCCCTATTCCATCAGCATTTATAGCAAACATTGCTTCAGATTCTGGTAAGCAAGGAGAGTCATATATTTTGCATATTCTGGTTTCACCTCTTCCTTTTCTTAAATATAGCCTACAGATAAATGGACAATATAGTTATATTGAAGATATAGATGCAAACAATTTTAAATTGACTTTTCAAGTCTCATTGTGATATACTGCCTGGAGCAAAAAAAAAAAATCCAACTCACTTACACAATCTCTTAAAAATTATAAATTAAACAGAACTTCTAGCCTTACATGATAAAAATTATGAATTGGAAGAGTGAAATTTAGATCAATTATGAGCACATATGTGAACTAATAAACTCCAGAATTTGACACAATTTATGTAATGTGTTGATTATTAAACAATGCATGATGCATATTGATTTCTAATATTTAGCAATTAAGTAAATTTCAATAATTTCAATGGATATATGATTATATATATATATACACCAAAGAGCCAAAACATTATGACCACCTGCCTAATATGATGTTGGTCCTCCACGTGCCGCGAAAACAGTTCTTACCTGATGAGGCATGAATGTTACAAGATTTCTAAAGGTGTCTTGGTATCTGATACCAACACATTACCAGCAGATCCATTAACTCTTGTAAGTTATGTGGTTCAGCAGCCACAAATCGAATATGCTGTTCCAACACAAACCACAGATGCTCGATTGATGTCTGGGGAATCTGAAGGCCAGGGCAACACTGGAAGTCTTCCTCATGTTCCGCAACAATCCTTGAACAATCTGGGCAGTGCGGCATGGTGCATTATCCTGCTGAAAGAAGGCACTACTAGGAGGATATACTGTTGCCATGAAAGGATGTAACTGGTCTTCAATGATGCTTAAGTAGGTGGTAGATGTCATAGTTTCCTGCACATGAATGACTGGACCCAGGGTTTCCCAGCAAAACATTGGCGAAGTATTACACTTCCTGAACCAGCTTGTTTTCGCTCCAGGTACATCCTGGTGTCAACACTTCTCCAGGTAAACGACACACATATACCTGGCTGTCCACACGGTGCACAGGAAACGAGATTCATCGGACCAGATGACTTTCTTCCAATCATTCAAGGCCAGTTTTGATGATCACGTGTTCATTGCAAGCACTTTTGATGGTCAACAGAGGCTAGCATGGGGACTTGGAGCAGCCTGTGCAGCCCCATTTTCAGTAGGGTTCGATGTACTGTGTGTTGTGACACATTACTCCCATCACCAGCATTCAAATTGTGGGCGAGTTGCACCACAGTATCCCTTCTGTTAGCTTATACCATACAAGATAGCCTTCGCTCACCTCTAGCATCTACAAGCTGTGGTTGGCCCACATCTTGCTAGAAGTTTGTGGTTTTTTCACCTCGGACTACTTTTTGGAGGTACTAACCATGGTTGACCATAAGCACCCCACAAGCCTTGCCATCTCGGAAATGCTCTGACCCAGTTGCTGGCTATTACAATTTGGCCTTGGTCAAACTCACTTAAATCTGCTGCCTTTCTAATCTAAAGAACAAGAATAACACTGATTATCAGAGCTAAGTGTCAAGTGTTATTTATTCTGTTTCATGACCTTCACATGCACTTTGTTTATCTGCAGTTGCTTCGATTTGTGTAAAGACATGCTGGTTATAATATTTTGACTCTTCACTGTATGTATTTATGTATATAAATACCCTCTCAAGCAGATGCTTGTCACAGAGGTCTGACAGAAGCCTGTCAGTTTATACACCATAGTATAACACAAACACCCATGCCTTATCCAGGGTTGGGTCGTTTCACCTCTGAGTGGCACTTTTTTGCATACTAGACTAAATGGCCAGGTCACATGGACCCCAAGGGCTCAGAGGTTGGGGGAGGGGATCTACTGGAACAGCTGTTGGAAGACAGATGGTAGCCTTCCGTCAAGGCTATCCAGCGTGTTCTTTAATGTGCACAGGGTATGGCTCTCCTGTATACGGGACCACAGCTTAATGTCCCATCTGACGGATGATGGTCTTTCCAAGCCCACCAGTGTCCCCTACTGACTGCGGGCAGGGCGGGGAATTTTGCAGAGATAAATATCAATGCTGACTCAACTGGGACTCGAACCTGGGAACTACAGATTATGAGCCTGGCACGCTACCCACTGAGCCACCCCCGCCTCTCAAACCCAGGTTTCTCTGATCAGTAGCCAAGCACACTAACCACTCAGCCACAGGACAGCATATATATATATAAAGTAAATATATAAGCATCACTCAGTTATTAATAACAAATTTATGGTCATATTTCAAAATTTAACTTTACAATACAGAGCGGATAGCAACAAATGCCACTGGGCCACCTTTCTCCACTGATTTTTTTGAGAAAGTGCTTGGAACATCAGTAGCGACAGCCACAACCAAAGTCCATGACGTGTACTTTTTAATGTTAGTGGAAATAGCAGGAATTACTTAGACATACTTGCATATAGACATGTTCATGGATAAGCTTAACTTGAAAATTTTAAGCTTAAAAAACAAAACAAAAAAAAAACAAAAAAAAAAAAAACTGCATGATCTGCAGATAAGCCAACCCAAAAAAAGATACACGCACGACACTCATTCCTGTTGAAATGCCAAGAATGACCACAGATTATGAAAATTTTTTGATCTGTGTAACCTTTCATCACCACGAAGCTTCAGGGCATTAGCGTTTTAATTAATCCAGCTTGTGATTAGTTGTCCAAAGTGGTGGATAGGTTTAAGTTGTATACACTTATTGAGACACAAATTTGCAGCCTTGTACTCTGTAAAAGATTTTAGATGTGACCTTGGCCAAATGTTCTGTCTGGAAATGTCAGCTGAAATATATGCGATTCCCTCTGACCTGCAGGGCAGTAATGATGCAGGTGAGCCCAGATTAAGAACCAGGGGCAGATATCTACTGATTATTAGTTATTAAAGTGAATTAAATTTCCACAATATCATAAAGTACACATCCATGAATTTTTCCTGCCTGCCGAGAGCCATCATTGCTACAGTCCTTCACCACCTAGTGTGCCTTGATCCACTAAAGATCACTAATCCTTGATCCACTAAAGATCCACTAAAGATCAAAAATCTGAAATCAAAATAGGACTTCCCATTTAAATTTCTGTTTAGCAATAAAATAAAGATTTATAATTTTTTTACAACCCTTTAGTGTAGTAACATATATTTTTGTCTCTAATAATGGTACTCATTCCCAGGTAATATGCAATAATATATGAAAGCAAAGTATTTTAGTTCCAGGTACTATATAAATCAGTGTTTCTGACAATATGAGAAAAAAAAAAGGAAAACCGTGGTTTGATTGTTGTGTTTCAAGGTGCAATAGAAGCTATGGCTAAAGTATGCACTAAAAGAAAAAAAGTTAACTCGCAAAACCCTCATTCAAAATTAGAAATGGCAAAAGCAAAAAATACATTAGGCCAAATACAATGTTAAAAGACAACAAATAATATAAAATGTACACGTATAAAAGCCCAGGTAAAAAATAAGACAACAGCAGTAAATCACAGAAAAGGTTGGTCATTTGCTGAAGAAAATGAGTCAAATGCCATAATCCACATGAAGCCATACAACAACCTCTACAGAATCCTGTAGAGGTTGTCCCCTAGGAATAAAAACAAAGCTGCCATGGCTTGACAATGGGCTTAATTTGAAGCAGTTCATTCTGACCAAGACTCCTGCTATTGCAGAATTTGGTGGAAAAACACTATTCAGAAAAATAACAGTGAAATGCCAGACAAAGCTAGCCACCTCATGGTAGCATCTGACAAGTAGTTGTCCTTGATGCTGACATGTTCAAGCACCTAACAGAACTGATGATGCTACACTAATGATAATGATGCTTGATTGCTATGTGGTTTAACAAAGATAATGCAACTCTCCAGTGAGTATACTGTACAAAGATGGGAGAAAAATCACAAAAAAATAATAATTGCATATTATGCTTATCATTTACATAAAATATTGTGATCCACTGGTTAATAAAAATGTAGTTTTGATCTAAAACACTGGTTTTCAACATGCACCTAGTTCAGGTTGCAAAAGAAATATATAATCAATAATGTATCTCATAATATGTTAATAAATTTATCATTGTAAAGAAATATATAATTAACCATTGGAGGAGGGGGGGTCTAAAGTGAAACAAATATTATTTTCACTAAAATGAATTATTTTAATGAAAATTCACTTCTTGTCCTCTATATAATCTTTTTCTCTTTTACAGCTTTATCACCAGTTGTTCACGGTCGCACAAAACGAGGTGGTTGGCAAAATATAGCCTGAAGTTTACCCAGGCCTGACCTAGTTAATAAAATCATGTCAGTTTCTCAATGGTGGGTAGTTTTACCTCTGAGCGGCACTTTTGTACACACAATGGGTTAAATGGCCAGGTCACAAGGACCCCAAAGACTTAGAGAACGTTGGGGGAGGGGACCCACTGGTACAGCTGTTAGGAGACAGATGGTAGTCTCCCTTCAAAGCCATCCAGTGTGTTCTTTAACGTGCAGAGGGTATGGCTCTCTTGCACACGGAACCACGGCTTAACGTCCCATCCGACTGACAACAGCCTTTCCAAGCCCATCGGTATCCCCTACTGACCGTGGGCAGGGCAGGGGATTTTTGCGGATATAAATCTCAACGCTGACCCAGCTGGGACTCCAACCTGGGAACTGCAGATTACGAGCCTGGCATGCTACTGACTGAGCCACCCCCGCCCCTTCTCAGTGGAGGCACTAGCTCATTATTCATCAAAATAGATTAAATTACTGCTAGATTGGGAACCACTGGTATAACATTGAGCCTCACAGTTAGTGTAAATAAATATTATTCATGAATAAAGGTTATTGCAAGTAATATAATTTCAAAAACTAATCTAGGGCAAGTGGAAACCTGATATTTTAGTACACTTATCACTATTTGACAATTTTCGAATTTCTATTTTGGCTCACTAGTCAGATAGGATGACACTATCTTGAAAAATATTTGTTATAACGAAATAAATTAAACTGAAAACTATTATACCTTGTTGTTGAAGCATGTGCCATTATATTTCCACCAATTGGCTTCTTTGGATCTGCAGCAAACATAGCAGCACCATCTACCTGAGCAACTACTTGATTAGTTATTACAACTGCAACCCCAAACTAGAAGCAAAATATAAAGTGAACTTGCTTTAATCAAAGATGCAAAGAAATACAATTAAGAATATTAGAAAAGAAAAATGATAAAACATTATCACTTTATTATTTTTGTAACAATGAATATAAAAAACAAATTGCGGAATTATTCTAATACATCTGGTAAATACTTAAAAAGATACCCAAAAATTTTCTTATTAAATTATTCCCTAAATTATCAAGGACAACTAAGACAGATAACTTGAAAGTTTTTCCAAATGACACTTCTTTTAAACAGAAGTATATGAGAATTTAAATTGTCTAGTAGTTAGGTCAGCTAATTTCTATCAGTTAAGATGTACTTTAAGAATGCACCTTTCTAAATCTATTCCACACTTATGAAGATATTTTTAATAACTAAAATAAATTCAACATAAAGGATGGAAAAAAAAGGCATAAAAAACTTGGAATATCATTAACTTTTACTCAGAAAGACTTGTTTAGAAGACAAAATTGCATAATAACTGCAAGCTTAGAAAATTGATATTTAATTTCATCAAGTCTCAACTGGGTCAGTTTTTTTTTATAATATTATCATTGTTCTACGGGCTGAACTGTCAACAAAGTGAAGATCAATAACAATGGCAACATTGACTAAAAAGGGTTAATCATACTCAGTCACATAAAAAACAAGTTTTTTCAATCAATTTTTAGACAACCATTTTTTTCCCCATTAGACATACAAGAGAAAATTTTAAGATAGCATTAAAAATAGTTATAAAAATATTACACATGATGCTGAATTCTACTAGAAAATTGAACTCATGTTTTCAGTGTTATATTTACCTCATCTGCTAGCCTTAGCAACATTCTTAAAAATCTTGCTAAATGCATTTGTCTAGCTGATAACTCTCCTCTACCAGAATAGTCAGTTCTGTAAAGTGCTGTAGCACTATCAACCACAAGCAGTGCATACCTACAGAGAAAAATTGTTTACAACTTTTAATACAAACAAAACTCAAACTTTTTTTCAAAGACAAAATATTTGTTGTTTAAAGGTGTGCCAGAATGGCATTTATTTATACCTGTCAACAACTGCAGTTAATATCAAGTTCAACAAATGCATCATACTTATTATATTGCTACTATGGACATCAAATATATAATGATTTCATAATTAATGAAATATATAATGACTCATAATTAATGATATTATCATAAGTAAGCAAGGAAAAAATCATTAACTCCTGATCTAAGGGACCTGAGTTCAAGCCTCGAATAAGGCATGGATGTTTGTGTTGTTTTGTTGCCGAGGTCCTGCCATACTCTCAGACCTTCTACGGCAAGCAGCTGCTTTAGGGAGTATTATTTTTATTTATTTAGAATCAAATCAGTCAATTTAGAAAAAGTAGCTTTCTAGTATTAAGTTATGGAGCTATCATACTCCCTTGCTTAGTTGCCTAAAACATTTCAACTTCAGTAGAATTCAATAAGTATAAAGAAGTAGTACATAGTGTTTTCTTTTTAAATCTAGACCAGACAATTAACAGAACACTTCCATAATGTTTGTTATTCTGCTCTACCATGTAAAGGTGCTATATCCTACATATTACTGAAGAAGTCAATAAATTTAACTACATTTAGAGTATTATTAGTATGCTAGATTTTTAAATTAATGATCACACCTATAAAGCTAGCAACTTATTTGCAGATTATAGAACCAGGTCATCAACATGGGACTTGAACCAGACCCCAGCAGCTTCAGTGTCACATAGGCAACTTGCTATGCAAGAATGCTGATAATACATAACCTAGGCCATCCTTCAGAGTTGAACTTAAAAATCTCCTGGTAACATACCAGTTGAAATCAGACTTTTACATTCACTTAAATATGTATACAGGCTGTAGATCCATGATGAAAGTTGCAGTACAGCTTTTGCAACTTAAACTGAAGGTGTTTAGAAAAATCAACTATGGCTATAAATCCTTGATGCTGATGATGTTTATAATCTTAACTCCCATATGTAACTTTGAAACCATAATCTGCATGGAGAAGGGGAAATATCAGATACAGTGCTGCCAGCTCCTATGTTGTTAAAAAAAGGGGAGAAAGTAAAAAACAATCCTCCAACTTATTGCACAATTACCTAATTATCCACAACTTTCCAGTTCTAGAAAATATTTTAATGATTTCAAAAACTATCTTCATAATACATATTAATATAAAATTTAATTTTTTTGTATTGTTCAGTGTATAATAATAAAACATATTTAAACTTTTTGAAACTGAGAATTACTTTGAATAGACATGAAAACTAACATATATTTATTGCCTCTGTGATGAGAAGACACTTAAACTAAGATTTCCCCATGGGAAATGTGAAGAAATCTAGAATCTTTTCAAACTTCTGAATCCCCATATGACAAAAACACTAACTGCTTTACTGGGATGTCCTTATACAGTGAAGTGACATTGAATTAGGGATAGCAACCTAGTAACATGTTGGACCCCCACTTGCCCTGATAACGGTCGCCACATGATGAGGTAATGACTCCACAAACTTGCGTAAATATTCTACAGGTATGGCGATCCATGCATCCTCCAGAGCTGTCCACAATTCTCTCAAGGTCGTCACTGATGGGACATGAACTCTGCTTGACGGTATCCCAAAGATTTTTGATAGGATTTAAATCTGGGCTTCTAGGTGGCCAATTCATTATTTCAAAGTCTGCAGACTGCTCCTGCAACCATGCAGTAGCCAACCTTGACCTGTGAGATGAACAGTTGTCTTGCTGGTAGACGCCATCTCCATTGGGATGCATGACGGCCATAAATGGTCAGCCACGAGGAGTTTTACGTACTGGGATGCAATGAGTCATTGATACATGTACCAAAGGTCCCACACACATCCAACTGAAGACACCCCAGGCCATCACTGAGCCACCACCAGCTTGTACTGTTCCGACCTGACATGCAGGATCCGCAGCGTCATGGGGTTGGCGCCATACCCTCAGTCTCCCATCGGTGTAGTGAAGTTTAAACCGGGATTCATCACTCCAAATTATCCATTGCCAATTTTTGATGATCCAGTTTCAATGTTCTTTAGCCCAGGCAAGGTGTTGAGACCAGTGTCATGCTGTTAGAAGTGGGACTCTCGTAGGTCGGTGGCTCCCGAAACCAAGAAGATAAAGTGAGCATTGTACCAGTCCATGCACTGACTTCCCAGCTGAAATCCACGTTAAGATGGGAGGTGATTTCAGATAATGTCTGGCCCCTATCGGTCCATACGATGTGGGTCAAATGACGAAGCCCTCAATCATTCAAGGCTGGTTGTCCTTTGCAGTTTGTCCGGGTGCTTTTTTTTGCCAGAATTTTCTTATTCCCGGAACATTCTTGAAACTGTTGTACAAGAAAATCCAAGTTTGTTGACAATTTCGGAGATCAAGCGTCCCATCAGTTGGGCACTTATGATCTGCCCTCTGTCAAATGCATCTAAATCCCATGCCTTTTCCATTACGCTTCTCACAACGAATGTTTGGGGAAGCCAGAGCTGAGAGCTATATATGACCAGAGTTTCAGCCACGCATGCGTGCAAATAAGGGACTTGTGGCACTGAATTTGAATAACATCTCCTATCCCTACTTCAATGGCACTTCAGTGTATATGGTTTACTAACCACTATATTTAAAGGAGCTTCTGTCTGATGAAAGTGGCATTTTCAATTTCATCGCCATCTTTTTTTCCCCCTCACCAATGGCAGAGTATGAACAATTGAGGAAATCTCAACACTAGCACAAATCAGAAGTAAAATCTATGAAATTCAATTCACAAGACTGGCATCTACTGATTGTATCATCTCACAAAATATTCTGAAAGAATATTTTGTCACATCCAACTTCACATCTAATTCCTAGGAATGGGATCAAAATTATTTCTGTTTCAAAAGTGCTAATGCTGCTGATGATTTTTGCACAAAAATACCCATTAGAAAGCAGCAATATATCTAAAAATGCCACTATATTCAAATCTGATATTATTGCTAATTCCACATTAGCCAATATCTTTAAAAGGTAAAAAGTATAAAAAAAAATGAATAATTTCAACTGCAAACTTATTTTTTTGCATATATATGCTGAAAGGCCAAAAGTCACGGGGATAGCAGTTAAAGTAGAATAGCTTGCTGTACTCGTAACCAATGCATTGGACATCAACCGCAGAATGGCGCTGCAATAGTTTACAAACCCAATATTCATTTCGGAGTAGTTGTTAATTCAGGATGGCTGCATGTTGTGAGTTGTCTGACTTTAAATGTGGCTTGATCATTGGTGCCAGAAGGATGGGTCATGCAGGAATTCGATTTTCCCAGGTCTACAGTGTCAAGAATTTATCGTCAGTATTCTACTGTGGCATATAAACTGACAGACTCCTGTCAGACCTCTGTGGCAAGCAGCTGCTTGAGGGGGTATTTATTTTTTTTTTATTCTATTGATGGAATTTCCACACACGTAAACCAGTGAATGGGATGGCCACATGCAATTGACGAACAGAACTCGAGTCAGCTGTCACGAATGGTAATGACCAATAGATGGGCTACAGTGCATGAAATCACTGCCAATTTGAATGTGAGACAAACACAAAATGTTTCTGAAAGGACTATCTGTCACCACTTGCACTCCATCAGATTTGGTAGCCGAAGACCCACTTGTGTCCAATTGCTTACACATTGTCACAGAGCTTAATGACTGGAATGGGTCCAAAGACATCGAAATTGAACAGTGGTGTCGGGTAGCATGGTCCAATGAATCAAGGTTTCAGTTGTTTCATGCTGATGGGTGCAATAGAGTGTAGGGCGTAGACCCCGTGCAGCCATGGACCATTCCTGTCTGTAAGGTACCGTCAGGCTGGAGGTGGCTCTGTGATGGTGTGGGGTGTGTTTATGTGGTCTACATTGGGCTCTCTTGTCCGTTTGGAGCAATCTCTGACAGGTATGAGATACGTGGACATTCTTACAGATCATCTGCACCCTTTCACGACAAGATAATCCAACAAGATAATGCATGTCACCAGTTTTCGGTTGCTAGAAGGTGGATCAAGGAACACTTCACAGACTTTACCACCATGAATTGGCTCCCAGTCCCCCGATGAACCCCTTGGAGAATCTGTGGGACACAATGGAAACAAGCTTACGATCCATGAATCCAGCACCATCCAATGCAACACAATTATGGTTTACATTGCAGGACGTGTGGGCTGCCATCCTTGCAGAATGGTACCGGCAACTCGTTTACTCCATGCCTTGATGTGTGGTTGCACTGATGAGGGCACTTGAGGACCAACCTGTTATTAGGCACGTATCCTATGACTTTTGGCTCTCAGTGTATATAACTGTGTCATGTTTAAATGTGTAAGTTCCACCCTAGTTCTTGCTCTGCTTCTGCTGAATATGAAATACCCATTTTTAAAAGACATTAGAAGAATAAGAAATTCTCTGGTGTTGATAAGAAAATGACAAACTTAATTCTCTAAGAGAATTAAGTTTGTCATTTTTCAACTTTAGCATTCTTATGGTGAAATTAAAATCCTCTCTCATTGAGTAATAAAATTTTTAAGTTTATCCTTCAAGCTATTTGCATGTTAAAAGTTTTTAGGAGAAAACTCAAAAGCTTTTTGGAGTAAAGACAGTGCTCCTTCTTCAGTAAAGAGGCACTATAGGTGATGTTCAGGCTGAGAGCTTCTTTCCACATATCGTGAAGAGTGATTTCAATATCTTGATTGCAGGTGAGGACAGGCGAGTCATTATTTCAATAGCCTCATGGAATATGGCTCTATAGTAAGAGGACTATGGGTGCTGGGTGTTGCATTGACAGCTTGGCAGCACCAGTCATTAGCTTACTTTGGCTGACATCTGTTTGATGCTCTATGAACCTCTCCTGTAGCAAACATAGTTTTTACGATGTAGACGACGGAATTATCTGGCAACTATAGGAGAAATCTGTATATGCCTGATTTTTGAAGTAGGCTAAATATGTCTCTGTCCCTTTTTTTTCTTCACATTTGGAGCTGGGCTGAAAACAATTTTGATATTTTGGGCTTTAAGTAATTTGTGAACTGATTCATATAGGAATGTAAAATATAGATCTGGTAATGTTGCCCACTTGGAGTTGGTGAATGGAAGGAGAGCCAAATCCTTTGAACTAGAGAGTGATTTGGAAAATTATATTTTATTATTAGTATCTATCAAACAGAATTTTCAATTTATTTCTTAAAATAAGTTGCATTTTCCCATCCCCCCGTCAGGTTAAGGGGTTTACAATTTTAATTAAAAATTTTGCAATTTTATACTTTATTTTTTGTACAGCAGTGGAAATTCATGCTTTTGCAAGAGTTGGAAAGTGCAAATCCTACCTATCCAATCTAAAAAGAATTTTTCAGTTATAAAGGGTTTTCCAAAAGGGGCTTTAGGATTTTGAATGCCGATAACTTAAAAAGTTTTCTCTTTTTTCAGGTGGAATTTTATATACCCTAACTTCAGTCATACACAAGTCTAACTATGGCATCGCTCTCACAAGAACAACGTACTGAAATCGTTAAAACTTATTATGAAAATAGATGTTCAATAAAAGAAACATCGCAAAATTCGTGATTTTTTCGGTGCATTCAATCATCCTACTGAATAATTTCACATTAAATGGAAGTGTCAATAAACAAAATTGTCGACTTTGGGGGGAATAAAATCCTCGAATTATTCACGAACAATCACTTCATGCACAAAAATGTACGGTTTAATGTGGTTTGTGGTCTGAAGGAATCATTGGCCCAATTTTCTTTGAAAATGATCATGGCAATGCTGTTACGATGAATGCAGTGTTATAATGCGATGATTACAGAATTTTTGTGGCTTCAAATTGATGGAATTGACATTTCTGATGTTTATTTTCAACAAGATGGTGCTACGAGCCATACAACACGAGCGAACATAGAGTTATTGCGCACGAAATTCCCTGGACGTGTAATTTCATGAAATGGAGATGTGAATTGGCTGCCAAAATCTTGCGACTTAACACCATTGGATTTTTTTCTTTGGGGCTATTTGAAAAGTAAAGTTTACGTCAACAAACCAAATAACATACCAGACTTAAAAGATAACATCCGAGCAGTCATAAGAGAGATTAATGTCTCAGTGATTGAGAATGTCTTACAAAATTATGATGTTCGTATCGATGCCTGTAAACGTGGCCATGGTGGACATTTAAAATGACATCTTTCAAGTTTAATTGTAATCGATGAAACTTTAATTTACAATAAACAAATAAAATATATTCCATGTGTTTTCCTCTTTATTACAAAACAACATCCTAAAGTCCCTTTTGGAAAACCCCTTATTTAAAAAAATCAAAAATTTGAATGCCTACAAATGACAAAGTGAAAAACAATAGTTAATTTTTTGAAAATGAGCTAAAAAATACCTTTTATTTGCATTTTCAAATTGGGCCAGCACTATTTTTTCTGCAAGGTGCCATTTGTTAAATCTTTAATCATTGAGACAATGCAAAAGTGATGACGGTTACATTATATGAAAACTTGTATTATGGGAAAGTAAATAAATTTCAGATCCTTGAGTACTTTCCACACTTCCATTATAAACTGTATGCTTACCTTGATTCTGTCATCATAGCTGAAGCTTGAATCAATAACTGTGATTGGTGATCTGAATTATATGCTCTTGCATAAGCAACATTATCTAGAACATCACTTCCTGACAGGCCATACCTGAAAGTATGTAGAATCAAGACATTAGAAATTAACTTATTAATGGATTTTTCATTTGCAGTAGCATTTCACTTTTGCAATCTGTAAAAGTTGATTTATAATTCCTTGATTACCCAGAGATATATGTCTATTTGTATATTTCTGTCAGTGTTTTATACTGTTTACATTTTTTCTTCTTTTTGTAATTTCCATTGAAATTTGATTGCAAATTTTGTGATGTAATGTTTCTATAAATAAATATAGAAATAAACTATTATTATAAAAAAATAACAACTACAACTATTATTATTAGAAAACTTTTCCTTTCATAACAAGAGACAGGCTGGGTTGTTTTACCTCTGAGCGGCACTTTTTTGCACACCATGGGCTAAATGACCAGGTCACATGGACCCCAAAGGCTCAGAGAAGGTTGGGGGAGGGGACCCACCGGAACAGCTGTTGGGAGACAGATGGTAGCCTCCCGTCAAGGCCATCCAGCATGTTCTTTAACGTGCACAGGGTATGGCTCTCCCGTACATGGGGCCCATGGCTTAACATCCCATCTGACAGACAGTGGCCTTTCCAAGCCCATTGGTGTCCCCTACTGACCGTGGGAAGGGTGGGGAATTTTGCGGAGATAAATCTCAACGCTGACCCAGCAGGGACTTGAACCTGGGAACTACAGATTGCGAGCCTGGCGTGCTACTGACTGAGCCCCCCCCCCCCCCTCCCCGCCCCCGCAAGAGACAGAGTAGGCAAGATAAGAAATGCACATAAACAATAATGAAAAATAGAATGGCTCTTGATCAAGCACAATGTTGCATATAATGTGACAGCCAATAAATCATTTATTTCAATTTTTTATACATTTACAATGATAAATTTTGCCATGTGACAACCCTCCAAGTTGTGATCATGCCAAATCTACACAAAATTAGCAAAATCTTAACATGCACTGCAATATGAGTATAGTGTATGATTAACATGCCTGTCAGTCAGTGTTCAATTATTCTGTCATTGATTTCTCCTATCATTGCATTTTCCTGCATCTATTAATATTTTGAGATGTTAGTTGACAATTTTTGCTTACTGTTAATTAATTAATGCTTAATTTCATTGTGCAATTTACATTGATTCATAAGTTTAAATTACACTAGTTTTAGTAAGCATTTTCTTACTATGTAATTTCTTTAGAATAATGCTTGAAAGTAAAAATGGGGAAAAAAATGACGAAAAAAGAACAAAGCATGCATTAATAGAATTTACATATTTAAAAATCATTCTAAAAATGAGACTCACAATCTCATTTAAATGCAATTAAAATCCAAGGGGCATTTTCATTAAGTAGTTGTCAGAATGTAGGCCCTATATCCCACAAGTACTCAATCAGAATATCTCCGTTTCAATTTTAGAAATTTTACAAATTTAAACAGTAATTAAAAATCTTTCACTTTTCACAAAGCATTAAGAGATATGGGGGGAGGGGAATAAAACTAAGGCCTGCCCAGACCCATGTTCTAGGGTTAGAATATGCTAAAGCTTACATTTTTAACTATTTTGAAATTTTTGTATTTCTTTTGCCCCATTTTAAAATATACAGCAAATTTTTTTTCAGAGTTTATATAAGCTAACTTTTACTCATACCTTTGTGACACTGCTAATAATCTTTCTGGTCTGAAGGTCCCTTCTGTGTCGATATACAAGCATTTTCCTTCTCCACCATTGTAGTCAATTGGCAACTGTAGAAAAGTTTGATTATACTATTATAGAAGTGATATTTCATTACATAAAAGAAAATTATATTGAAACTAATGCTTTCCTTTTACTTTAATATTTTCTCCTTTTTTTTTAAATTCCATATAAATCGTTGTTTTTAATGTGATATATACTTGATAATGCCATTAATTTATAGTTTAGTGCTTTCCATAACTCATTACAGCTATTATTCAACACACTATTTGAACCAAAGAAGTTAGCTAAGTTGAACACGTGAAGGGAATCTATATCAGAATTAAAAATGAGAAGCAAATACATTTGCAATCAGATATGCAATAATAGCAGATATTACAGGATTTGAAACAGACATGATTATATGCAGTGGTACATAAATTATGTATGAATTTGGTCACCAACTGTATGTCTAAATCCTACTCAGTACAAATATACATTGAGCTGGTGCAGCAACACCAATCATTTTTATTGCCAGAATTAACTTTCTGGTCACTATTGACAGAAGTCTTTTGAAAACCCATGCTATAGGCATTATGTTACCCATGCTATAGGCATTATGTTAAGCAGATGCCACAATAGCTAAGGTATTTGCTTTGAAAGTTTATTAGCATTCAGTTAAATAGTAATAAAATGTTTAGTGAATTTTTTATTACCAGCAGGATAAATCCTTCACTCTATGATACCCTCATTTGAAACATTTAGAAAGAAAATATTTATAAATTATTGGCCTCTTTATAAGGGTAAATGAATCTGATGCATTACAGTTATTTCTACAAAATACAGAAATTATAAACATTTGCTGTAATTTAAATGAACAGCACATGAAACAGTACAAATGGTAAATTTCATTTTCTACAGTTTTCAAGAATGTACTAGTCAAAAATAATATCAAATATCACATAGGGTATTCCTAAATTATGTCACAATTTTGAACAATTATTCTCTTTGAAATGAATAGGGCTATGAATGAAGTTCTCCTTTACATGATTAATAATCCTATCTCCTGTTTATAGTGCTGACAATAGTTGTTCAGTAAAATGGCTGATTTCATAAAAAGAATAATTTCCTGCAAGCAAAATGTCACATAGGGTATTCCTAAATTATGTCACAATTATTCTCTTTGAAATGAATAGAACTGTGAATGAAGTTCTCTTTTACATGATTAATAATCCTATCTCCTGCTTATAGTGCTGACAATAGTTGTAAAGTAAAATGGCTGATTTTATAAAAAAGAATACATTTCCTGCAAGATTTGAACCCACTAGACTTTTATCTGTGAGCTTTCCTTAAGGATTAAACCGTACCAGTACCCCTACCAGGACACTGCAAGAAAGGATTGTTGCAGCTGTTGCCACTAGTAATGCTGACTCTTGCATGAGAACTGTACAGATGACACATTATACTATCATCTGAGGACAATCGCATAGAACATTTGTAAAAAATGTAATGGCAGAAAATTTCAGTTCTCTAGTAATAAAACTGACTTTATTTCTTATTCACAGCTCTACTCATTTTAGAGATATAATTGTTCAAAGCTGTAATCTAATTTAGAAAGATTTGATATTAACAAGGTTATATATACATACAGATAATTTGGAGGTGCTCAATAACCACTATAGGTGATGTTTAATCAGTCAAACTTCAAAAGACCAACAGAGAATAAAGTTATCTTATATAAATGTTAACAGTCAAAGTGGTCACACACAATAAGCATGCAATAAGTTTTGTTGAACAAGTGATATCTACACATACCTGGCAGGTAACAGCTAATGTGTGACATAACTGAGTTTTACCAGTCCGAAACTCACCAAATATTTCTGTAATGGAGCCAGTTTCTATACCACCTGCAAAAAGAGTAATGTTTATAAGGCTTCAAAATTTATGCACATATCATATGCACTGCAAAGCTTAACCATGTGTTGCAACATAAATTTGTTTCATGCATAAAGAACACATTCACAATTTGTAGCTAAACAAAAAAACTGAAAATTAAATAGAAAAGTTTATTCATAAAAATTTTTCAGAGCTCAAAGTATTATACGACAGAGATATTAAATGCTATTAAGAGAATGTCTCCCTATTTTTAATGAACTATACACTTCAAAATTTTAAGATAATCAGTGAAAACATTAAAATAGTGGTCTCAAGTGAGAAAATGTAAAAATCTGGGCAATTAATAAAAAAAATTAAAAGTTTAAATTAGTTTTGAATTATGCCAGAATTTGAGTATGGAATTTTCAATTGTAAATTTTCTTTAGAGTGTGGAGCTTAATTTATTTTTAGGGGTGATATGCAGATAATAAAAATGAAAATCAGGCAATGAAATATATATAGGTGAGAATTATTGCACAGATACTTAATGTGTGTACCTGCTATTTTCATGTTTATCAAGAAACAATGTGATCTCGATAGCGATATCTTAAATTTATATTGAGAGAAATGATTTTAACCTATATAAATATCATTAAGATGCATTAACAAAACTAAGATACAGCCTCTAAGTTACTACTGTTTAATGGTGTATTTTATCAGACAAGAAACTTTCAGCTTATAACTTTAAAACTACACAAATTAGGATCTTAAAATTTTAGAGCAAATGAAAAACCAAAGAATCTAGAATATACCATAGCTTTCATCACCATGCAAATCACAGAACAAAATGGATACTTTTGCATGCTTTCTAATAAACCAATTAGACATATCAAAGGAACAGTAGCTTATACAGTAAACACAACTAGTACATAATAAAGTAAAATTTTATATCCTGTATTATAATATTCCGTTCAAACATAATTTAGAATTGGATTATATAAGATTGTCTGGAATCTATTAAGCTGTCCAAAAATACTGAAACACGAACTACAGTACTAAAATTACTCAAAATTTGGTGTTAAATATATTTAAATCTACTCTGCATTAAATGTTTATAGCAGAGATTATTCCTCATTTAGAGAAAAAAAAAAACTTTATTCTGTGACAATTAGAGGGACCAAATTTTCAGACTTTTGTATCATTCTCATTGGTAAAAAACAAAACTTAAGTTTAAGCACTGACTACTAACACAATTTTTCTGCATTTTAAACAAAGATTACCCAGTGCACTAACATTAAATTGATTCAATTTCAGCAGTAATACTGTAGAATTAATTAAATTAAGCCGTTAAAAGTTGTATGCCTATAACTTGCAGTTACTCATAAGTTATATACACATACTATATTTTGTTATGTATATACACTACTTGGCCAAATTATTATGAACACTGCATTATGCATGAAATGTGCCTATCTATGCCAAATTTCTTATTGACCCAAGTATTCTATTTCATGACAAGGTCCTACAAAAGCTGTAAAGACATGGTGGAAAGTCACTAGACAACAGACAAGTGTAAGATGGATAAAAAGGCTGATCTGACTGAATTCAAAAGGGGGCTCATCATTGGAGCTTGATGGGCAGGAGCATTCATAACAGATGTGATGGAATGCCACAGAAAATCCTGGAGCACAATATTCCAAGTGCACAAAGAATGGCAATGGTTTAAAAAAAGAAAAATCCATCAATCATGCAAATGCAGGGACAGGCATCTGTTGGCACAAACTATATGGTAAAACAGAGCTACTACAGTTCATCAGCTGAACAGGTGATTGATAGCAACACTTCAAAACCCATTTTAATGAGAATTATGTGCAGAGAATTGAAATTTGTGAACTGTACTATGATGCATGCAATGAAGTATTAGGTAGGTGTTATAATAATTTGGCCTGGCAGTGTATATACATATATACTTGACATCTTATTATTATACTGTAAAGGGAGCTCAGCCGTCCCGTGGCCGAGTGGTTAGCACGCTTGGCTACTGATCTAAGGGACCTGGGTTCGAGCCCCGGAATTAGGCATGGATGTGTGTGTCGTTTTTCTGCTGAGGTCCTGCCATCCTCTCAGATCTCCTACTGTGGCATATAAACTGACAGGCTCCTGTCAGACCTCTGTGGCAAGCAGCTGCTTGAGGGGGTATTTATTTATTTTATTTAAAGGGAGTTCTACTGCGAATTTTAATTTACAACAGAACAAGCTGTGAATGTGCAAGTGAACATTTCTGATTACCAGTTATTTTACTAATAATCAAAATTATTAAATTATATAAAAAAATGTTATATTAAATAACTTATTTGAGTTTCAGAAGACTAAAGCCAAGTACTGGATGAAAATGTCAAAGTTTTTATTTCTGGTAAAATAGTCTCTACAAGAAAATTAAAATTGATCCATGTGATGCAAAGCAGAATTGGCATAACCCATCAGAATTTTACCAATTTCAATATGTTAACTAAAGCTCATTACCCTTGAGTTCCTATTGTTCAAATGAAACTTTGCTTTTATCTCTTGTAAAATTATATGGTAAGTGATAGAGTTTTGTAAGAAAAATTACTTCACAATATTTTAAACACGTAAACACTAAGACAATACAGTGAAATTATTTTCTACCTCCTAAGAGTTTATCCAATTCTTTGGAACCAGTTGTTATTTGAATTATTTCTGAACGCTTCTGATGAAATTCAGTGGCTGTAGTGAAACCCATTGGCACTAGCTTTGTTACTTCTGCCTAAATAAAAACAGATCCAAATATAGTTTAAAATAAAATATATTCAGTAATAATATATACCATATTTTAAAGTGTATAAGAAACCCCCTAATTTTTCATCAAAGATATTTTTAAGTAATTTGTTAATATCTATAATACTATCCATGTATAAAAAAAAAAACCTATTTTTGGGACCCAATTTTTGGCAAAAAGGGGTTCCTTATACATGTTAAAATACGGTATATTCAGTATTTAAAAATTCAAACTGAAGGCTTACTTAAAATCTATTTGAATGAAATGTAATATGATCTTTAACAATTTTAACACTTAAGAATTCTACAGAATTAAGATCTTACAGAAAATTACAGAAACAAGTTTGTACAAATCTAGAATAGGAAAAAAAAAATAAATAAATTGCACTTTGTGCATCTGCCTGCAATAGAGGTCTCAAAAGCTGGTAAATATGACAGATAGAACATCTGTGAAGCAGGCAAGACCTCAGCAGAAAGAACAAAATAAACATTCATGCCTCAACTGGGGCTTGAACCCAGTTCCCGTTTGATCTATACCCAATTACACTAACCAGACAGCCACTGGGACTGTAATATAGATTACAATATGATAATTTAATGTGGAGTTGACAAATTTATTTTATACACAAAAAATGTTACCAAATATAAAACATGATTATGTTACTTGAAACAACACACAATAATGGAATAAGTACTGCCCAAAGCATGTTTGTTAATTTTTATTCTGTAGTAGAGGGCACAACAAGATAAAGAGTAATACATTTTGGCCAGTACCTATCAAATTAGAGGATTTTGCAGAAATTTGTGGAGGGGAGAGATCTATGCACAGAAAACTGTAATAAAATATGAACATTTTTAATCCTGGATTTTAAAGAAACTGAGTTGTCCGATACGTATTGTAAATAAGAGCTACTGATGGCAGTCCAAAATGACACATTTGACCTAAAAAAAAAAACACTCCAGAAAAAAATTCAGCATTTTAGTGCATTTCAGCACACATAGTGATGACCACTCCATCAATCATGATTATCTTAAGAAGCAGCTCAGAATGTTTTGAACAAATAATCTCAACAAGAAAGTTGCTAGATCTTATGCGCATGATGGATTTTTTTAGCTCCTTTGAGATCTTTCAAACATTTATTAATGAAAAATGTATATATGTATCCTATCAACTAATTACCCATGCAATAGATAACCAGGAATTACAGATCAGAAGAAACAGATGACAAAGATGAAAGCAGATCATTATGGTATGACAGCTTCACTGGTGAGACAGAGGAACTATGAGCAAGATTTCATAATGAAAGAGAAAAGATTCAGTGTTCTTAATTCTCATACACCATAGGAATGTCCAATTTGATGATAGGGTTGCATGGGTACTATATCCATATAGCACAGAGTATGAGTCCTGTATCATGACAAGGAAAATTTTTAAATCTGGAAAAGGAACTCAGTGCAGTGTACAATTGATTTTAAGTGAAACCACCAAGCAATTGATCCTGGGGGGGAGGAGGGGGAGTAACTGCAAAGCAGGCAGAAGGGAATGCTAGCAGTCATGGAATTGTGAGAGACAGAAGATTCCTAAGCAACTATCAGGGGGTAGTTCCTTCCTAGAGGCATGGGTCATGGTGCATTGAGTCATGGTGCATCATGGTGGGCATTTAGGAGCCTGTGAAAGTAACCAAACAAGCAGAACCTTAACAGGGTGGTCCCCTCACAAATTAAAAGGCTCCTGCATCAGATAGTCGGTTGGGTTGTTTTACCTCTGAGCGCCACTTTTTTGCACACCATGGACTAAATGGCCAGGTCACAAGGACCCCAAAGCCCACTGAAGGTTGGGGCCCATTGGAACAGCTGTTGGGAGAGATGTTGCCTCCCGTCTAGGCCATCCAGCATGTTCTTTAACGTGCACAGGGTATGGCTCTCCTGCACACAGGCCACGGCTTAACGTCCCATCTGACAGACGTTGGCCTTTCCAAGTCCATCGGTGTCCCCTACTGACCGTGGGCAGGGCAGAGAATTTTGCGGAGATAAATCTAAATGCTAACCCAGCTGGGACTCAAACCTGGGAACTACAGATTACGAGCCTGGCATGCTACCGACTGAGCCACCTCTGCCCCCATCAGTCACAAACATGGCTAGACACAAATGAAGCTGAAACAGTATAATCAGTAATTCTTGGAGTATGAGCTGTGCAGTCATGCATTTTTGCCTATGGATGGTTATGGTTTTGCCTAGCAGAGAATATGACAATTTGGAGATTGAGATTTTCAAACTAGGAGAGCAGCAGTGTTCAGCTCTGTGAAGATCATGGACTAAATTTGGCCATGGGCTTGACCTGGTGGATGCAACATTCAAAGCAAAGGAAGGCATGAATCAAAAGATACCACAACCTGGGACTGTGGGTTCTGTGGATACCTGCATGTTTGCAGTGCAGCCCACATTCCTGGAAAGGATTGGTTTGTTTTATTTCTGAGTGGCATTTTATTTGCACATAATGGGCTAAATGGCCAAGTCACAAGGACACCAAGGGCACAGAAAATATTGTGAGAGGGACAAGTGATAGGAGACAGATAGTAGATTCTTGTCAATGTTCCTGGAAACAAGAATTCTAGCATTAGCAGTCCTCTTTTGCCTCTGTGAATTCGGTTGTATCAGAATATCACCACCTACCTAATAATGGGAACAACCACTCTTGGCCTGGATGACAGTGGCGAGATGACATGGCATGGACACAATGAGGCTCTGAAAGGTGCCAGAGGCACACGTGCCCATTTGGACTCCAGCAGAGCACGGAGGTTCTGGAGATGATGTGGTTGTGGGCCTGCACGCCGAACCTGTTGATCCAAATGGTCCCACAAGTGCTCTATGGGATTGAGGTCGGGTGATTTTGCCTGCCGAGGGAGAACGGAGACATCGCTGTTTTCTGGAACCAGTCATGTACCACCTTAGTGACATGGCAGGGTGCATTGTCCTGTTGGTAGACACCATCACCAATAGGGTAAATGTCCAACATGAAGGGATGCATGTGATCAGCGAGGATGGACAGGTAGCAATTGGTGTTCAGGGACCCATTCAGTGGTCCAGCTGTCTATAGGTCAATTCCAGCTGTCCTAGGTCACCAGGAAAACATCCCCCAGACATGCACACTGTCACTGCCGGCCTGCACTTGACTGACAAGCATGTCCGGGTGTTGGTTCTCGTGTGTCTGTATCTGCCACCGCCCATCACTTCTGTGGAGTAAAAACCTCAATTTGTCGGAGAAGGCAACCTTTTTCCATTCTTCCACTGTCCAATGATGGTAGTCCCGTGCGAACTGCAGGCGCCATTGCCGATGGACCTTGGTTAACATGGGTGCCTTTACGCAGCATTGAATATGGAGACCCATGTAACAGGGTTCACTCTACTGTTATTGAGGACATGTACCTGGGTGACCCAGCATTCATTTGAGTGGTCAATTGCTGTACTGTTGTGTGTCAATTGGCCTTTACCAGTCGAAGGGAGGCAACGTTCTCCTCTGGGGTCAATGGCTTTTGGGGCTCCACAGTTATGATGTCTGGAGGTACTCAGTGTGCCAGCGGTCCATTCTTGGTACACCCTTACTATAGCACCTCACAAACAGCACATGAAGTCTGCTGTTTCCGAGATGCTTCCACCCTTGGCGCTGCAGTCAATGATCATTCTTTTTTTTATCAATACCTCTGCCCATTGTGCTCACGTTACGCACTATGGCTCATCTGTCCTGGCTGGCCGCTTATATCTCATGTGGTCGACCTTGTCATGTGCACTCTGTGACGTGCCTGGGCAGGTACACTGTGATTCCGAGGGTGGTCATATTATTCTGATATGACTCTGTATATGAAAAATATATAGCAAAAGAGCTTCATATCAATATTTACCATTATGAAATCTGCATCAAACAACCTTTTGATAATCAAGAGCTGGTGCTCCATTAATGAGCTTCAAATAAACATTAGGTTTTTTATCACCAAAGAGGCTGAAAGCCTCAACCTGACTTCATGGTTTTCTATATGAAGTGCTGATTTTACTTTAGATTACTCCACAACGCCTGAAATAAAATAAGAGATTTTATAGATTCCTGCATATAGGTTCAGAAATCAAGGCATTTTATAATGAAAAAAAAAAAAGCATTTCTAAAATTAATTTTAAAAAAGTTTAATCTTACCAAAATTTTATCAGCTTTTGCTTCACTAATGCCTTTAACTGACAGAAGTTGCTTCTTTGGTGCAAAAGCTACTGCTTCAATTGTGTAAAAGCCTGCTTCTTCAAGTTTCTTAATATCTGCTGCACTTATTCCATTACCCTAAAAATAAAAAACAAAATGTATAGCAATATAAATACGTTTCTAACTGTTTCACTTTAACAATATTATACCATACTGGACCAAACTGCAGGAAGGAAATAGTGAAGAGGAAGAAATAAGATTGATTGGACAAGTCCATATAAAATCTTGGCTGGTTTGGTTGCTTTAGCTCTGAGCAGCAGTTTTTTGCACACAATGGGCTAAATGCCCTGGTCACAAAGACTCCTAGGGGTCACAGGGAGGAGACAGTGGTAGCCTCCCATCAAGGCCATCCAACGTTTCTTTAACCTGTACAGGGTATGGCTCTCCCACACATGGGCCATGGCTTAATATCCCATCTGAAGGACGGTGGTCTTTCCTAACTGACCATGGGCAGGGAGTTTTGTGGAGATAAATCTTAACACTGCTCCAGCTGGGACTTGAACCTGGGAATTGCAGATTATGAGGTTGGTATGCTACTGAGCCACCCCCACCATGGCCAGTTTGATACTAAGAGTTAAACATTAAAACACAATATTTTAATATAAAATTTATTGTATATTAAATTATATTATAATTTTGTATTATAGACATAATTATATTCTATTTAAATATATAATTTAATCTAAAAAATACCTCTAGCTTTTGAAGTTTCTGAGGACCATATTCTTCTACTTCATCAACACTCCCTTCTTGAGCAACAGTCATTGACATGGTTTGACTCAATTAGAATACCTACAGCTGTTAAAGAAAGAAAACCTGATTCAAATTTCAATCATTTTAGCACAGGGAGAATTGCATATCAATATAGATGAATATTTTTAGAATAAAATTTTTACTTTTAATAAATCAATTTATCTCTTGTTTATACAATTTCCTGTATAGATATATATAGCATTCTATACTGTTCTTTTTCCCTTGTTCATTATAAAACTCAGATTTGAATTTTTAGTATAAATTCTGTAGTATTTCATTTATTCAGTAATAATATAACCAACTACGAGGTATGACTAAGAACTTGTCATGAGTAGTATCCATCATATTATGCAATTTTTTACTCTTTACATCTTTCTTTTTATCATTCATAGATTTTAGATCAACTTTCATTAAACAAAAGGCTCCTTTATGTGCTAGGATCATTCCTGCCATGAATGCAAATATTATTATTGGAATGATATTGCATATTAACATAACCTACCATTATTTATTAGTTTTCTCAAAAAAAAAGGAGTTCAAGTTTTTGCTTAAAAGAATTTAAATACTGTAATTTTATCATCACTTTATGGCTATGGTTCCAAAACCATGGGTTGCTAATCAACTTCTGTCAAATACTTTTAATTCAGAAATGCATTTCAAATATTTTCTCTGTAAAACTGAATTAACAGTTATACTGTCATGGAAAAGGGAGTCAAGCACTTTTTACTAAAGAAATTGCATTATTTTATACTTTGGCAATCATTGAATGAATGTCTAAATAGTGGCATTTAATTTCCTTTGGTTTTCTGAGATTCTAAAATAAGTCATATTCCTATGAAAACCCATATGATAACTGTGTAGCTTTCTTTAAGATAATGATAATACAGTTTCTTCCCTGTAGCAGTTTATTGTATCAATGGCATGCTCAAGTTTATAAAGGGAACAAACTAGACCAGAAATATGATATGCACACTCCACCTCAATTAAAAAAATTTGCATTCAACTTTAACATTTTTGATTTTGTTGGGACAATTTAAAACAAAAACAGAAATGTCACAGCAGATAATTGGTTTTTTTTTTCTTTGAGGTAGTAGAAGAACTACAACAGAAGAAATTAACCTATTTAAGCACTCTGAAGAATTTTTGCATCAACAGTTTTGCCAAACACTAAAAGAGAAGTAGGATCTCAACAACTGGGTCAACAAAATCTGCTACAATTATTACTCAAATTTCAGATAGGGGAAAATTTGACATCATCATCATCTATGTTGACAGGTCAATGGCTCTTTTCCACACACACTTGGACATTGCAAAGGTGAACTGCTTACTATTTATCACTCTAGCAAACCAATGGAAAAGATATTCTCTACAAGAAAATATTTAATAACTTGAAAAGAGAACTGATAGATGAATAGATATTACAAAGTGGTTGTTAAATTTAACCTGGACAACTACTGCATACAACTATTGGAGACCACTTCAGAAAACATCTTGTTTGACATTGTTGGCCAACCTTATTTTTAGTTTATCTTCCTCACATAGATTCACTTTAAGAACACACTTCACAGGTATATTTTTCAACCTGTTCTTTGGTATGTAAGTTGGGTTGTTTTACCTCCGAGTGGCAGTTTTTTTTACATAATGGGCTAAATGGCCAGGTCACAAGGACCTGAAGGCTCAGAGGAGGTTGCCGGGGACCCATTGGGCAACTGCTGGGGGATACATGGTAGCCTCTCATCAAGGCCATCCAGTGTGTTTTTTAATGTGCACAGGGTATGACTTTTCCAGACAAAGTACATGACTTAACATCCCATCCAATGCTTGGCAGAGGCCATTCCAATGTACCATTGGTGTCCTATACTGATCATAGGATGGGAGGTGAGTTTTGTGGAGATAAATCTTAATGCTGACCCAGCTGGGACCCAAACTGGGCACTGCAGACTACAAGCCTGGCACACTACCAATTAAGCCACCCCAGCTCCCAGTATGTAGGCAATGTGGCCAAACCACAGACATAGGAAATATTATTACAATAATTTTCATGTCGAAATATTATTCTCAACAAACTTATAATTACAAATTAGCTTATGGTGGCCTAGTGGTTAGGGTACCTGGTATGCTTCTGGGAGGCTGGGTTCAAATCCCACTGAAGACAACCAATTTTTTTTCAACTAATTATTTCAAGTGTTTCTTGTCTGCAGTTTTCCTGTGATACTTCATTACTGAATTACCTAAATCACATAATCTTTTCAGCAATATACCTGCAAAGATTGGAATATCTTAAAACCATCATATACATTATATTGCAAAAGGTATCCAGACACTTTCATGTTAACAAATAGCCACATTCAAATCTACCTAACTTTGAAAATAAGCTTTTTATGGAAAAAAGTCACTGGACATAAAAATAAGATCTTGATCAAAGCTCTCTAAATCTCTATTTTCTATAATATTAATCCTAATACTTAAAGAGTTATGGAAGTCAATGTCATGGAGCAATTTAACAACAGATGTTATCACACACCACACTTACAAAATATTTTCTACCCAAATTGATGAAAACTTCAAAAATTCTTATACAAAATTTAAATATTGCATTTATATTGCGAACAACTTGTTATAACAGTCGTGATTTAACTTTTTGAAGTAAATTTTCAAAACTAGCAAAAGTTTCACTTAAATGTTTCAGCTTCCATAACTCTTTAAATATTAGATTAATATTATAGAAAATAGAGATTTAGAGAGCTCTGACAGAGATCTTCAATTTACGTCTAGTGATTTTTCCCCCCATAAAAAGTTTATTTTCAAAGTTAGGTAGATTTGAATGTGGCTATTCATTCACTTAACATGAAAGTGTCCATAAACTTTTGGCAATATAGTGTATCTGGTAAATAATGCATGGCATGCAAAATATGACGATGTTCCTTCCATACACTATTTTTTTCATACAAACTAATAATTTAGTTAAATTAGCTGACAATGGAATTAAGAGGCCCATAGATAGATTCAACTGACCATTGAAATTTTTGGTCTTTTGACACAGATCACAGTGATGTATCATACCCACACACAGTGATGAAATAAGAGACTGAATAATCAGCTTCATCTTCCTTAATAGGAATTCCCAGAACTCATTGTTTCAAAGCCAGAGATTGGAATTACCATTATATGGATGTTAAGTCGTGGCACCATGTGTGGGAGCCATACCCTGTGCACATTAAAGAACACACTGAATGGCCTTGACGGGAGGCTAGCATCTGTCTCCCAACAGCTGTTCCAGTGGGTCCCCAACCTTCTCTGAGCCTTTGGGGTCCTTGTGACCTGGACATTACCCCATGGTGTGCAAAAAAGTGCTACTCAGCGGTAAAACAACCCAACCTAGTCCATTTTGCCATCACTGACTGAAAGTATAGTTCTTTACAATATTCTGATCTAGCTACCCATCTCGAAACCTTTCATTTTTGTAAAATTACTCAAATATTATATGCTTTATATTTCAGCAGAAGTATAAAGTAGAAATTCCCATTTGTTTATCTTTCAGAATTTTTAAATTTTATATACATTTGCAATACCTTTAGATCCATAATATACCAGAACGTACTTTAAATGTTTGTCTGCGAAAATACAGCACATGCAATGGAAAAATAAAAAAAAAAATGTATAAAATTAGTATGTAGTATGGTCTCCTTGAACTGCCTATGATTTTTGCAAACTGCCCTAGTGAAATGCATTTGACATGACAAAATTCTTTTGTGTTAAAGTAGCAGAAACATTCAAAGGCAGCTCCTTAGTGAGCATGTGCAGATATTAGAAAATTATTCTGTGGCTTTCAAAAATGCACGAGGATTAAAAGACTAATGGGTGACCATTAGCAAGAAAAAGGGGCTTCTGTATTAATATTAAAACTACTCTATGAACACTGTAGGTGCTATACTAGTCACATGGTATTGGGAAAACAATTAGCTCATTGACAACTAATGGACTTGATTATGGATCTAATGGATTGATAGTCATCATATTGATGCAGTGAAATTCAATTTAATTAGTCATACCTGTATTGTTTAGTTAATGTGTTCTGCTTAAGACTGCCTCTTCAGTTGTCAATGAGAAAATGTCTGCAGTTGCACCTTTGATTAGAAACTTTTGTGTTCTCTACGAGATATACAAGAGCTTTGTACAAGATATTCCAAATTTAAAGAGTTTAAGGGATATGAAGAATTTAAATCATATCCTTGATGTTATGCTTCTTGAAAACATTACATACAGATATAGCCCAGAGTTACATTCTTGTTTATACCTAGAAATCTTTTGATGGCTACATACTAAATTATACCATTTAATTACTAAAACTTAAAAAAAAAGAGTTCACATTTCCTCTTCTGTACAAAGGATAATGACCCCCCCCCCAGTCATTATAAATAGAAACTGACAATAGATGAGGCAACATTTCTACAACTTACACTATCTTAACAGCCAAGATCTTAAATGGACTCAATGTTATATCTTCCTCTTTACTACCTACAATTTGGGCTGTTTTGGGGAATTATGGTAGTGAAAGGGTGAAACAATCTGATAGATTAGGCAGCAGCTAGTGTATAATCCTATTGCCATTGTGTTGGTATTTTCCAGCATAAACGAATTAAAAATAACTGGAGCATTTAATTGCATGCCTTTGAATATTGTATATATACTCAAATGAATACATAACTTTTTTCAGCACATATTGAATATAACATAAAATTTCCAGAAGTAACACTAATAGTATTAGTCAATCACATTTGCTGGTTTGGTGAGCAATTAGCTATTAACCCTTTGCACTTGCAGGTTTTTTCGCTATAGAGAAGTAGCAACTCAAAGTTTTTTTGCTAAAAAGTTGATATTTTTTACAACTAACATAAAAATAAGTCAAACATAAGCAACATAAAATCAAACTCGTCTTCACTGCTACTAATTTCATCATTTGGTTCCATTTTTATAACCACTAAAAACAGACTAAGTTTAAAATAATAATTTTAATTAAACACAATGCTGTACTATGAAGTGCACATAGACAATAGATTTACATATCTAAAATATAAAGAGAAAACATATGTTTATAAAACAGTTATTGTCACCATTTGAATTGCTGCATTAAACTAAGTGGCGACTGAGAGTTGCCTCTCGAGTGCAAAGGATCTGTTTATAAACTAGTTATTGTCACCTCTCAGTCACCATTCAAGTTGCTGCATCACACCAAGTGGTGACTGAGGGTCACCTCTCAAGTGCAAAGGGTTAATATATGGTTTTGCATGTTACATTGCAGTCTACATTTCTTAGAAATTAAGAAATATTTTGGAGAAAAAAAATTCAATTTTGCCACAAGTGGGGCACAAACTCGTCTTCTGACCACATGCTAAGTTCTCTAATCACTAAACTATTGCAGCTAGCTCACTTTCCAACAGACTGCGACTATAAATATTTTCGACTTTTGTTGCTCTTGGTGCTATCCATCGCCTGCTCCCAATTGTGAATGGCACCACATGCAATAAGAATTGGAAAGATTTATAGTAATAGTTTGCTGGAAAGTGAGCAAGCTGTGATAGTTTAGTGGTTAGAGGATCTGGCATGTGGTCCCACTACCCTGTAAAATAATTTAAACTTGTGTATTTAGTCCCATTTAGGAACATATCGTTTAGATTTCTTGGTAATTGAAATAATGAATTAAACAATAAAAGAATTGTCTGCAACAAGGAATTCTGAATTAAAAAAAATCTATATAGACAATATATATTCAACTGATACAACACACCAGTGGACACTTTTATGTTTACTTACTTTCAAAATGAACACATTGTAAAACCTTTTAGTTTAAATTTTCATCACAGAAACCATAGAAGGTTTAAATTATAATTAAATTAAACTACTAATTTGAATAATTACAGACAGTATCAAGAACTATTTATAAAAAACAAATGAATCAAGTTCCCACACAGTTTAGTTATCCCGCCAGTAAAGCTGGTTTGGTCATCATAAAATTTCTAATTCAGCAGCAAAATTGGATTTTTCTTTAAGTAAATTACAAGCTTTATAAATCAAATATTTATTTATATGCGTAATTTATAATTCCTATGTATATTTTAAGTTTGAGCAGTAGGCTTTATTATGATATTCTGAATATTTTACCAATTCCGCAGAAACGACGTATAAAATGCAGACTGGCAACATGCTGGATCAGCTGTAGTTAACTGACGGAATTCCTGTAACGTAAATGTGCTAGTGGGTACAAACAGCTGGAATGGGTCGCACTAAGCTACAAGACATCACAACAATTCTCTTTGATTTGGATAATACATTAATTGATACCAAAGGAGCAGATCGCTTGGCTTGTGAAGAGGTATTTTTTCTATTAAATAGTTATTTCCTAATTTTGTGATACGTATTTAATTTCTTGGCAAAGATTTTTTTTGCAGTAGTAGTAACTAAAAATTAAGTTTTATATTTTAAGCATAAAACAGAGGTTAAATTTATATTTTTATATAAAAGAGCGTAATATTTATAAATTCATTAGCAATGCGATGACTAAATCGTATTGTTATTTGCAACATAACTGGGGAAAATAATTAATTTCGGATTACTTTGAAGATAAGTAGGCACCAGGCCGGATCTGGGGGGGGGGGGCATGTTCCCCACTTTCAGAATACTAGTAAGGGTAATAGAGGCAAAAATTATTAAACTTATTTATATTTCTTGCAATTTTAAAAAATAAAATTAAAAACATCTGAAACCAAGGGGGGAAATGCACTGGAAACCCAGTTTCGTGCTCCCCCGCCTCCTTAACATTTTTCCGGCTCGATTGTGCTTCTTGCTTTTCCCCCTTGATTTTTTCCTAGATCCGGGTCTGTTAGGTACATAATGTTATTTATTTTGGAGGAAAACTATTTGATCAAAGGACATGTGTCGATCACAAAAATATGGACAAATTCTCTAAGGATAATGAAAAACATCTCGGATATTAAGGAAAAATATGTGATAGCTCCTTAAGTTGCGATTTAAATTTGGGGAGAGCATTTTGGTGATGTGCTCATCAGTTTCTGAGCGGCACATTCATTTTTCACATAGTGGGCTAAATAGCAAAGTCACAAGGGCTTGACTCAGAACTAGGTAGGAGAAAAACAAGGTAGTATTATATTTTGGATCTAGAAGAGAGAGATAGCTATTAAGAAAGTTACTGGATTAACAATCTCTCGCTAAGGCCAACCATCGTTTTTCCAAGCCCATCCTTTCTCACCGTTGTCAGAGTGTGGTTAGCGTAAAAAATGTAAACTCAAACGCAGTGAACTCTAACCAGCTCGCAATGGGAAAAATCTTATTGCGATCTGGCATTTTATTGACTGTTTAGAGCCAACTTCCGTCCCAATAAATGTCCGATCAGTATTGATTTTAATATAGGTACAAAGTACGTTATATATTTTTACTGTTAGTAATAAAAAAAAAACTCAGAATTAAACTGTTTAAGAATGATGCCATTTTTTAATTGAAAGTGCAAATCTCCTTTTTAATGCATTTTTTAAATTAACATTTTGTACATTTTTATATTATTGTTATATTTGAATTTTTACTGCATAATTTACTGTATAGTCTGTGAATTTCACTCGGATATTTTCTTGGTTCTTGATCTGTTTTTCTCATACATATTATACCTGGATAAGGTATGGATGTTTGTGTTGTTTTTCTGCTGAGGTCCCACGCCATTCTCACAGACATGTAAGCTGACAGGCTCCTGCCAGACCTTTGTGACAAGGAAAAAATAAAATAAATACCCCCTCAAGCAGCTGCTTGCCACAGAGGTCTGACAGGAGCCTGGCAGTTTATATGCCATAGTAGATGGTCTGTGAGGATGGCAGGACCTCAGCAGAAAGACAGCACAACATTCATGCCTTACCCGGGGCTCAAACCCAGGTCTAATTTTTATTCATCGAAACGTTTCTGGATATTGAACTTAGTGAACATCTGGCAAAAGTTCAAACCTACACGGTGATAAAACAAGGTGAACTTTGAGACGCTTTTTTGCAAATTGACGGAAATGGATCGAAAGTATTGAAGTAAAAGATATTATTACCGATAAAACTTTTTGTTGCAGAACAACTAAAAAAAGTCTCTGTATTCGTACAGTTAACGGGTAAGAGGTTGCAACAAGAAAAATAAATTTTATTATTATTCAAATATAAAATAAGTTTTCTATGCTTTCTCGACAGAAGAAAAAGGAGCCCAGAATAGACAGAGAGACTTGTAGCTACGGGTAGAACAGAATTTTTTTTCAAGGTGCTGAAACTTAAAATTGGGAGAATATGTAATATTTAGGGATACCAGTGTACAACTTTTCACGATATATGAAATGGATCTTTATATGTGTATGATGCAGGCCGAATCTAGAAAAAAAAAAAAGTGGGGGGGAGGGGGGGGGTTGGAGGAGGGGCAAGCGGCAGAATCGAGCAGGAAACAAGTTCATTGCAGTATAACATTTTCTTCTTCGTTTTAGAGTGTTTTTAAAAAACGAAAAAGGCGTAAAATATGCACAAGTTTAATTATTTTTCTCCTCCATTAACCTTACTTGTATTCTCAAGAGGGATGGGGATCTAGATGTTATCCTATGCTGTCCTCAGTTAGGAAGGGGACACCGATGGGCTTGGAAATGTCGCCGTTCATGATATGGGACATTAAGCCGTGGTCCCTGTGCAGGAGAGCCATACACTGTGCACTTTAAAGAACACACTTGATGGGAGCTTCCATCTCTTTCGTTATAGCTGCTAGTGGATCACACACCTAACTTTCTCTGAATCCTTGAGGTCCTTGTGACCTGGGCATTTATCCCATTGCGTGTATAAAAGTAGTATTTAAATTAAAGTAGTAAGTTATAATAATAAATAAATATGAAAGTAGTAATTAAGTATAAGTATTGTGCAGGGAGGAAAGTGCTCCTTTGCCCTTCCCTGGTGAAGTCCATGATAACAGTCGAATACAAGTAAATGCATATGCCTAATATTGTCGTTAATGTTAGTGAAATTGGTGACGATATGAGAAACGACTATGAGGAAGTCCAACGAAATAAAAATAAATTATCGCTTACGTAGCTGCTTGCCATAGATATCTGATAGGTTGGGTTGGGTTGTTTTACCTCTGAGCGGCACTTTTTTTCACACCATGGGCTAAATGGCCAGGTCACATGGACCCCGAAGGCTCAGAGAAGGTTGGGAGAGGGGACCCACTGGAACAGCTGTTGGGAGACAGATGGTAGCCCCCCCGTCAAGGTCATCCAGCGTGTTCTTTAACGTGCACAGGGTATGGCTCTCCCGCACACGGGGCCACGGCTTAACGTCCCATCCGACGGACGGCGGCCTTTCCAAGCCCATCGGTGTCCCCTACTGACCGTGGGCAGGGCGGGGAATTTTGCGGAGATAAATCTCAACGCTGACCCAGCTGGGACTCGAACCTGGGAACTACAGATTACGAGCCTGGCGCGCTACCGACTGAGCCACCCCCGCCCCAAAGATCTGATAGAAATCGAAAGAAAATCCCCTTGACTTATCCGGAATTACCGAATAGCCAAGCATTCTAACCAAGAGTTTGAAAACGTCGATATGAGAGGTACGACTGTAGTTCCGTTTTCCAAGCAAAATTTTGCATATTCTATACTAAATTTCATTGCTTTTCCCCATATCCTTTCCAATCACACTGAGCTGAAAGTAAAATTTGCTTAGAACACTTTTGCTCGCGTTTTTCAACTCCTTTCGCCTGCAAATTTCTTATTAAAAAAAAAAGCACTGAAATGCAAACAGTCCCATGTTCTTACAAGCCGCTCGCGCGTAACAAATATTTCTTTCTTCTTAAACCGGAGAAATTCCATATTTAGCAGTGAATCGTAATTTTATCGCCCTATTTTGAAGTTGGTGAAATAAGTACAGCGGAACATGGCCATTAGTTCCATTACTAGAGGCATGTTTTACTTCCCCCCCCCCCCACGCTCCCAGTTGTCAAAGTGAGATATTTTAAAATATCCGAATGCGGTATTTGACCAGGGAGAGTGTATCGTGAGAAGTTTTACTCCTTTTTCGTTTCTGAAGGTTGAAGTCCAATTGGATCAGGAGGGAGAAAGTTTACATTTCACCCTTGGGTACACAAATGGTTAGAGTCCGTTGTCTCATTGCCATCTAGAATGACTAATGCTAGTTTTTGCTTACTCACTCAGCATTGCGGTTTCATTAATTCGTTTACCCACTTCAAAACAAAAAGTTCGAATCTTTCAAGTTTAAGCACTAGAAACAACCGGCAAGGTTTCTTGAGTAAAAGAAAAAAGGCTAGTATATTATTATTTGTGAAAAACGTCTGACAAATATTATGAGAACAGCTTTTAAGTAATAATAGAACAATTAGAGCAAAGAAACGTAATGGGACAGCAAACAACAGTTGATAATAAACTGAAAAAAAATTGAGTGGAACCAAGTTTTTTCAGCTTACTATTTCATGAGTTCCATTGTCTACTGGACATATCCTATGATTCTTTACTACTGAAAAGTTGATAATTTGTTTTATGAACAGTTTTATGCTGCTTTCGATGTTTTCAGAACTTTTTTGTTTAAAAAAGAGCAAATGTTAGTCGTATACCTAACCGTCTATATATATATTGTATTTTTTTGTTCTTTTAAGGTGTTAATGAGAATTTCTTTTTGGAATGGATAAGTAGTAATAAAATATTAAGATTTGTATTTTTCCGAATCTCCCAATAAGTGTTAGTTTCCACTGTTTGAGTTTGTGAAAGTTGGTGAATGCTAAAACTTTAAATGAATATTGTAAACGGTCTTTTCATGCTGGAAGTTTGTCATATACATGGCCCTTTCTCCCTGAGAAATGGCAAAAAGTACTTTTTGCTTTACGATATAAAAGAAAAACTTTCGGTTGAGATTAATACAGTGGGTGTCCGCTTATCATGACGTTCGCATTACCGTGATTTTTCTTTTGGAGCGCAATAAAAAAAACTCGGTGAAATCCACTCGACCGCGTCTTTCCGAGGCACATGATAATTTTTTTACAGTTCAAACGAGTGAAACCTTACCATGACAGAGCATTCAAGGCTTGTTTAGGAAATAGACTCTCGTATTGAGCCATGTGCATTCATCCTGAATGAGTTGACGAAACCGAAACAGGCGAAATTAATTATCTCTTTAAGAAGAAGGTGACTCCTTTCTCCCCCCTCCAGAAGAATGCCAAGCCTAGGCCCCTCCACATCAGGCATCCAAAATTTTTTACTGTTTTTCTAGTTAATGAGCTGCGATTCAATAGATGTGTTTTTTAGAACATATTGCCAAAGAAAACATTTTTTTTAATCTAAATTTTGTGTTATTATAATTTTCACGGTTTTTTAAATTAAAATGCAATGCATTGTTGCATCAAGTGTTAATTTTTAAGCAGTTGTCCAAAAAAAGGCATTTTTATTTAATTTTTTGTTTAATAAAAACTCAAAAAAAGAACTAAATTCCACTTCAAATTTTTAGCATATTTTCTTGGAAAAGTATACGGTCATAAACACATTTTGTGTATTCTATATTAAACGCCATTTATATATCATTACATAATTTAATTAAAAAAAGTTTCCCCATTGCTCACCGACCGTGAAATTCACTTACCGAGACGTTTTTTTGGTTCCAATTAATTACGGTAAGAATATATCTACTGTAAAATATTCGCATTTTGAACTTCCTTTAATTCGGATTTATATCGTTAGAGAGCGCTAAAGTGACAAAAAGTAAAGATAACAAAACATTTCATTTTTAGAATGAATATGGAATGCTTGTTTTCAGACAGAAGTTTACGTGACAATCTTTTGCTGTTCTTTTTCGCGAGCGTAATTGCTGCTAACTCTCAATTAGTCATAATCAAAATTAAAATAGAGGTAAATAGACGTATAATTTTATTTCTGGAAAAAATTAAATGCTTTTAACGCAAAATAAACGTCTAATGTAAATATACCTAAATTAATTTCCCCAAATATATTAAAATACATAATATGCACTATTTTAGGAACTGCTTAATATTTTAAAGTTGGGTTGGGTTGTTTTACCTCTGAGCGGCACTTTTTTGCACACAAGGTCACATGGACCCCGAAGGCTCAGAGAAGGTTGGGGGAGGGGACCCACCGGAACAGCTGTTGGGAGACAGATGGTAGCCTCCCGTCAAGGCCATCCAGCGTGTTCTTTAACGTGAACAGGGTATGACTCTCCCGCACACGGGGCCACGGCTTAACGCCCCATCCGACGGACAGCGGCCTTTCCAAGCCCATCGGTGTCCCCTACTGGCCGTGGGCAGGGAGGGGAATTTTGCGGAGATAAATCTCAACGCTGACCCAGCTGGGACTCGAACCTGGGAACTACAGATTACGAGCCTAATATTTTAGAATTTTTATGATAATTTGAAATGCCAGAAAATTTTAAAAATTAATGTTTTGGGTTAACTTGCCTCAACCAGCCCTCCCAATAATGGTAAAGTTAATCGAAAAATCTCCTTATTATTTTTAGCTCGTTCCCAAAAAACTAGTTATTGTTTTCACTTTGTCGTTCATCTCTATAGACATTTTTTGTTTTTGGAGCTAATTGAAAATTTGTGTTGGATAGACAGTAATGAAATATTAGGATTCTCAATTTTTCGAATCTCTCAATAGCTTTGATTTCAACCATTGCTGAGCACTAAACTTGGAACATCATCATCAATACACATCAAACTTTGAATATTCCTACAAAGAAATAAACTTGGAAAATGGCAAAATTTTAATCGCTCGTTTGCAACAGTCGTCTAATGGATAGATTGATACTTGAAATTTAGATAGTACAGTGTGCTAGTAAAGCTAATAAAAAAATTTGCGCAAAATTGCAAACTCGCCATCAACATTATTTGACTAAAATACTTCACTGTCATCAGGAAATAATATTTAACCATGAATCCTAAACATTTGGTTTCATTTCTCAATCCAAAAATACGAGTATGTAGGCACTTGAACTTCATATTCATTGAACATCTTATTTAACAAACGAATCCTTATTGAATAAGCCTCTGCCTTTGGGTACACATGGTCCTATGAACTTAGCACATCGGGAGAAAGAATAAAGTCTGCTCTCAGAGCTAAATCAAACCAAACAATGAATAAAACTGTGATAGTTTAATTGGTCTTCAGATGAAATACATTGAGAAAGCCTAATGGTCTATTTTATATTAGTTATTACATCGCGAAGAATGTAATTTTTATAAAGGCAATTTATTATCATGGCTGGATTTCTGCGGATTAAACTTTCGCCGAACTCAGACAACAATAACGACCGTAGTGGTTCCAACAGTGAGAGCATTATTCCGAAATGTCCCCTCTATGCCTATCTGTAGCTTCCCGTTGGAGAATTGCCAGATCTTCCAGATGAGTATGTTAAGCCCTGAAAGAATTATGCCAGGAAAAACATGTTGAAAAGATCAACCGTAAATGGCGTGTAACTGATAGAATTGAAATCAATATTTGAACGAATTGGACATATTTTAAAAGGAAATCGAAAGTAGACGTTAGTTATAGGAAATAGGTTTGTTGAAAAAAAAAATGAAACGGTTTCAGAAGCATTGGATAGACCGTTTGGGAAAAACAAGTTTCAGTTATAGGAGATTGCAGACTATGGGGGGAGGGGGGGAATGGTGGGAGGCTACTTCCCCAAAGAAACTCGAAGTTGGCAAAATTCGAAGCGACTTCGCAAAATCTAGGTGAGTTGTGGAAATTTGTAATCTGTTTTTTTAAATTAAGGGGAGTTAGCAAAATCTAGATAGTTGTCAAAATCTGGGCAACTTTGCAAATCTAGGCAATTTGAAAAATGGAGACGGCAAAATCTAGAGAAGTTGGCAAAATTCGAAGCCACTTAGTAAAATACAGGTGAGCTGGGAAAATCGGGACAACTTGGCAAAATCTTGGGGAGTTGGCAGAATTCGGAGTGACTTGATAAAATCTTGGAGAGTTGGTAAAATTCAGAGAGATTTGGCAAAATTCAGGTTAGATGTAAAACTTGGGATATTTTTTTCGTAAAATTATAGCGAGTTGGCAAAATCTGGGAGAGTTGGCGAAATTCTGGGTGACTTTTCAAAAATCAGGTGAGATGTAAAAATTGGGGGTTCTTCCTGTAAAATTATGGCGAGTTGGCAAAATTGCGGAAACTAGGCAAAATCTAGGGGCAGGTGGCAAAATTCGGAGTGAGTTGGCAAAATCTTGCGGAGTTGGAAAAATTCGGAGTGACTTGGGAAAATCGTGGAGAGTTGACAAAATTCAGGTGAGATGCAAAAATTTAAATCTTTTTTCTGTAAAATTATGGTGTGTTGGCAAAATCGAGGCAACTTCGCAAAATATAGAGCAATTCGCAAAATTCGAATCCGGGCGAGTTGTGAAAATTGGGATTGTTTTTGTGAAATTAAAGAGAGGTGGCAAAATCGAGGCAACTTGGAAAAATCTAGGGGAGTTGGTAAAATTGGAAACACTTGGCAAAATGCAGGTGAGTTGTAAAAATTAGAATTAGTTTTTTGAAATTCAGGAGAGTTGGAAAAATCGAGAACTTTTGGCAAAATCTAGGGTGTTTGGCAAAATTCAAATACATTTGGTAAAATACAGGCGAGTTGTGAAAATTGGAATTAGTTTTGTGAAATTAGAGATTTGGCCAAGTCGAGACAACTTGGCAAAACCTTGGGGAGTTTGAAAAATTTGAAGTGACTTGGCAAAAGTAGGAGAGATGCAAAGATTGATATTGGTTTTGTGAAAATGAGGGAGAGTTGGGAAAATCACACTGGCTTGCTACAATTCCACCCCCCCCCCCCCCCCCCCCCAACCACCACCACCACGGAGCGAAAATCTAGGTACTAAACTAATGAAGACACTATTTTCTCAGTTGGAAAAATTTGATTTTCGAGTTGGAAAATTTTCCATTTTTCCCCACCAAACTATAGTTCTTCGTTACGCCCCTGATTGTAGAGTATTCTTTAAGTTTCACATGGTGAGACTCTGCTGAACATTGAGCACGTTAACTTTCCATTCAGGCAGACGACGATCTTGCAAAACTATTATTTCCTTTCGAAGGATGGCTATAGCTCTATCAACGAGTCAGTATCAAAGAAGAGGAATATCAATGGTTGCAAGGGACAAAAATACGTTAATGCTTTTTAATTATTTTCACAAAATACATTGGACATTTAGCTTTGCTATAAAAAGTGCGCTGAGGAGAGAAATGATCTTATTGAGATTCGTACTTATAATGTAAGTTGCATTTATATTTTTCTGCTTAAGATCTTTGCATGAAGGAGAGGCTTATTAAGCAACAGTCTCTACGGAACAATTTGAGGAATATTAAAATTTCCATATGTAAATATATCTGAATAAATTTATATATAGTATACAAATTTTGTTTCTTAAAATCTGCTCCTGAAATTAAGAAATGAAAAAAAAAAATGAAATAAAATGCTATTTTAATTTATTGTAGATTTTGAGTTGATAGATAATTTTTCTGGTTAAACATTATAAAAAAAAAGAAAAGGGCCATGGGCGTAGCCAAATTTTTTCATTGAGGGGGGGGGGATAGATGGGTGGGAGGGAAGGTGGTATATGTTTTTGACATAAGGTAAAATAATACGTTTGTAGTCATATTTTTAATAAAATATGTATTCGCACTAGCGTGTTTTCCTAGAAGGAAGTGGAACAGTAACTGGATACGTCCCTGGAAAAGGCCCATTAAAACATGCGGTCCTAGAGCACCATCTACTAAATAAGCTCTTAATGTCAAACTTGAAATTTTGACATAAAATTTTATTTACGTGCAGTTTTTGTAACTTTTAATATTTTTCATGCTCATGAGCTAAAAATTTGCCTGACACAAAAACCCATATACAAGAATATCAATATAACATGTCTTTTTCTTAAATTTTAACCCCTCATAACGTTTGGGAGGAAAACGCTACGGACATAAAATGCTATTTATTTTCATAGGTTAAAATAGTATTTCCTTCCATCTTCAGGACAGCGTTCTAAAGAAAGGGTTTTAAGCTTTCATTTAACTCCACAGCCGACTGAAGTATTACTCAGGATTTCGCGCCAGTCTGGCACGATAACAAATCACGCAACCTGAGGCTTTTGCTTTCCTGCCAAGAAGTACCAGAAGCCCTTCTCTAACATAGAGTGTAAATTTTATGTGTGTTCAGAAGGTTGGAACATGAATGTTAAGGTCATCGAAGTACGAGGAAATAATGTGCAAAATGAGGGCGCTTAAATAATGGTCTTTTTTTATTGGAAGACCCCGCAAACAAAGCACTTATATCTTCTTGCTACGTCATCATTATATCGTAACCTAATTTTTTTGAAAACATTGCAGACTAACTTCATCAAACTTCATTGCTTGTCCTTCTTTTTTAACAGCGAAATAACTTCTCTGTAGAAAACGATAACAAATCTTTCTGATTGCTCGAGATTACCCTTTTGGAAGAAACTTTGTTTTCTGCTATGTAAAATGAAATTTTCTGTACAACTCATTTTACCAAGGAGATCTTACAGGAGCTTGGATCTATAATGTACTACAGAAAAGGCTTGGTAGAGAAATGAAACCTTTGCTCCAGAGCACAACACGCTAACTGCTCGGCCACAAAGATACCCTTTTGCGATGTTGAGAACGTAATTATCTCGTTTTCTTTTTTTAAAAAATGGCATCTCATTTTCAAAGAAAATGAGATAATGTTTTCGTTTTGTCGTCTGTTTCTCCATATACATCGCATCTTTTTGTTTTTAGAAATATATTAAAAATTTTGTTGTTGGATAGTTGTTAATTAAATATTACGATTCGCACTTTATTTTCTAAAAGGTGTAATTGCGGCCTCTAACGGTGGAAAAAGTTGAAAGTTTCAAACGAGTATTATAAACTTAAAAGGGGTGCAAAAGTAGTCAATTTATACTTTGAATAATTTTAATATAAATTTTTAAATTTAAAAAGGGTGAAAAGTAGGCCAAATTATAATTACCAATGCAAAGCTAGTGAGCTTTGCATTGGACAAGGAAAATGTGGCTTATATGTTGCACATCAGACCCAAAGAAAGATGAAGATACTGAGAAAGCGAATTAAAATATTTTATACAATTCCGTCGCCTATCGTTCGAAAAAACGAGGAAATATCCCCTAAAAGCAGAAATATTCATAATCGGTTAATTTACGGAAATGGCCTAAAAGACATAAAGTAAGCATATAGGATGGACGTTGAGGCTTCTTACTGGAATTTGTTCGAAGACGCAATAGATGATAATTCAACGACAAAATACGAATACTTGGAATATCGGGAAACCAATACGAATGTTAAAAATCTCGAAAAATACGAAATATTTACCAAAGATATGGACGTTTTTCTATATCCGCACAACAGTTATATACACGTCAGAGGCAAAATACTGAAATCAGATGGGTCTGATATCGGCGGCAATGATGTAGTTACGATGGTCAATAACGGGTACAACATTTTTAAGAGAGCTCAATATTATATCGAAAACAGAGAATTGGAAGATATTGAATTGCCAGGAGTGATGATCACAATTTAATTGATTTTACCGAAGACTTTTCACACAGTGCTGCCCTAAGTATGATGTGGTTCAAAGATACCGCAGACAGTTCGAAAATGAATAAGTATTTGTACGACGGAGGCGAAGATAAACTGGACATGAATAAAATAAGATAAAGGATTTTGCACAAGCGTTGAAGAGAAATCCTGAATTCAATCAAGGATTCTTGGACAGATAAGAAATTACAAAAAATAGTCAAAATGTAAGTTTATTCTTACCATTGAATCGGCTGTTTGGATTTTACCGAGACGTGGATAAAGTGTTTCGCGGTGTAAAACATACTATAAAACTAGGAAAAAATGACGACAATGACATTATTCAGAGAGTTGGGGCTATGTTGTATAAATTTTAAATATCTCACGTATCTTGGTTTATTCCAAAAGTGGAACCATCGCTACAAGTATGTACTTGCGAAACTAGAATCTCAGTTAACAAGCGACAATCCACATGAAATCTTTTGGGAAACGTGCAGACTGTACAAATCTTATACTAGGATTGATTCCCATGTCAGTTGGTGGGTTACTACAACTCAAAATAAACCCCTACATCTTTATGTCGTCTTTCAAAAGTCTAACCGATTAAATAGTCAAACCAGAAACAATTTGGTGTTTGATCACATGTTACTAGAACGGATTCAGATCAAAAAGCAGTTTCCCGAACAAGAATTCGAGTGCAACTTTGAACCCAACACTTTAGACCAGGGGTTCACAACATAGGGTAAGCGGTAAAATATTTAGGGGTATGCCGTGAGAGCTCAAAAGTTACTAGATCTAGTAACAAAGTCATTAAGTTGGCATAATTAAACTATAGCTATAGTTATATCTATCTATATAAAGGTACGCCAGTTACATACATATTTCCAGGGGGTACCTAAAGCATAAAAGGTTGAGAACCACTGCTTTAGACTATGAGCGAGCTTACGACAGCTTTTTAGCTGCAAAAAATATGGATATCGACTTGGGAACACAAATCAATTATCAGGATTTTAGGAAACTGTATCTGAAATTCCACTTCGATGTCAGCAAATACGAATCACGTCTATATGAATTATGAGCAACTGCTGACATCGAAATACGATTTAAATTAAATAAAGCGCCAAATGAATTATATCACGTATATTGCGTAATTGTCTCAGAACGAAAAGCAACTTTGCAACCACTAGAGGGAAAATTTTTAGTTGTTGCCTAAAAAGAAAAAACTATTTTAAATGCAATCGTTTCGAAATCTACATCTATTTGGAAGTTTTAAAGAAATATGTATGTTCCCGGACCAGTATTTTTGCAGTTTCACTTTAATGCTGAGGTGCAGTGAACTCTAAAATAATTACATGAATCAACTGAACTTAAAACCAGGAAAGTCTCGACACCGTTGTTCTTTAGAGGGGGTCGAGACTGATTTCTATTTAGTTTGAATTAAGCAAAATAACATAGAAAAAACATTTCTCTCTCTAAACAAACTTCATACATTCTCAAAATCATTCTAACCTACATCACTTTTCACTTCAAATTCAATCTTTAAATTCTTTTATATCTCACACACATACCCTCATTCATACCCATATTTCACTCTCCATTTCTCACCTTCATTTCACTTAACCTAATGCTCTTCATCATTTTCAAAATAAAAATAAATCTCATCTCCAGAAACTTCCCACAATTTTTTCTAACCCCACATCACTTCAAATGTTCAATACAGCAAAAACACACAATTAGTGCTTTAGACAATACTGAGAGGCATTTGGCCTGTTATGCTTAAATTTGCAATTTTTATCCTGGCTGTTTCACGATTTCACCGTACTTTCATTATTTTCAATTTTTTCGAAATTGGATTCATCTCATACCCTCTCATCCTTACTGGATCAAAGAAAATCCATACATTCACAGATATCACTTCAAAGTCTATTTTTCCATCATATTTTTCTCTCCCATCTCCTGAAAACGTCATTTTACCTGTTGATTTTGCCACATTTTTCAAACTAATTTCCTAAAACTGTCTGGCTTTGTCAACTTCTCCGATTTGCCTGGCTTTTACAACCCAACAGCCCAATAATCCAGTGAGGTGTATGAAAACTACAAAATTTCTCAACAAAACCCGTCACAGTTAATTGGAACTTTAGGGGCGACAATTTTTACTTGACTCTTAGATGTCAGTACTTAGTTATTAATAAAGGTTTGGAGAAGTGTTTTTTTTTTGTTAAGAAAAAGCAGTAATTACATATTAAATTCAAGGCATTACTTTTACAGAAGTCGATTATAAACATCGGTAAGTATGATAAAAACGTTCTCTTCCCTCTTTCATTCTCTACTTGTCCACTTGTCCAGGAAAACATTTTTAAATAGGTCCTTTGTAAACTTCGAGATGCATGAGATGGCCTGCATCATTCTGCTCCCAACCAGGATATTGAGTTGCGAAAGTAGGACACAAAAGTTGTTGGTGAAACTGGTGTCCAATGCTCTCCCATGACAAGATTTTTTATAATTGTTTTTTGTTTAAACTGATAATAGATCGTCAGGTGGCGAAGAAACCTTGATTAACTAATTCTATGCGGCATTAGCAACGAAATTAAATCGATTAGTAGATAAAATTTAGAGAAAAATTTACGAATACTGTTCAACAGAAATCAGGGTTATTTTGCAGAAGTGATGAGATTCAGCATTTGTGGCTAGATGTAACAGGCGATAACAAGTTAAGCTCTTAGCCTGAATGTACTACATTCGAGTCCCAACTTGACTAGGTTTGAGACTAGGTTTCGTCCCTGCCTTAGGTGAAAAGAAGAAAGGGACATAAGCTTAAAATACTCGCTGTGATACTAACGGAACTTTAAACCATGGTTCGATATATAGCAAAGCCAGTTGCGTACACAAGGGTTGGGTTGTTTTACCTCTGAGCGGCACTTTTTTGCACACCATGGGCTAAATGGCCAGGTCACATGGACCCTGAAGGCTCAGAGAAGGTTGGGGGAGGGGACCCACTGGAACAGCTGTTGGGAGACAGATGGTAGCCTCCCGTCAAGGCCATCCAGCGTGTTCTTTAACGTGCACAGGGTATGGCTCTCCCGCACACGGGGCCACGTCTTAACGTCCCATCCGACGGACGGCGGCCTTTCCAAGCCCATCGGTGTCCCCTACTGACCATGGGCAGGGCGGGGAATTTTGCGGAGCGCGTACACAAGGAGGTATGAAGTAGTTATAACACACTGAAGGGTTGAATACCATATATTCTCTGGGACAGTTTCGAAAATCTGATCCGTAGCATGTTAAGACTTAACCCAAGAACTCGCAAATCTGTTGATTATTGAAAATGTTGCACTTTCAGTCAGTTTACTAGATGTGTGTGCAATTGTGATTTTTTTCCTAACCACAATCGTAACGGTTACTACTGCTAAAAGATTATTCTCAAAACTAAAACTTAAAAAAACTATCGAAGAAGAACGTTTCAAGTATTCTATCAGATGAACACGAAGAAGCTCACCGCCTAAGAAAAAGCCTCCAGGGCATTATCACGGTGTTTGCCGAAAGAAAAGTTAGAAGAAAGCAGTTACTTTCCAGTAAGCTGAAAAATCACCAATTTTATTAAACTTAGATTGGCCCTTGAAAAAAAAAAAAGAATTGCAATAATAATACTTTATAAAACAATTAAATTTTAAAATAAAATAAAAAATTAATTTAAAAACTTAACATCATGAAAACTGCCTCGTGGCAGTTTTCATACAGGACGCACTCATTAGAGGCGCACGCATCTTGATTGATCTGTAATTTTCCAAATACTTGATCTCGCAGACTTAAATTTCACAAAAGAGTTTCCCCGTGTCATTGGGTTACAAATTTGAGCCTTAATCTATAATAGAACTCACTTTCGAACTTCAAAACAGTTTACCTTTTTGAATTTTAATGCATTTTTTTTAATCCTTCCCCAGTAGCTTACAAAATACTTTGACCGTCGGTCCTAAATATCTTCCATAGCTTTTTCACTTTTCTGCTTTGGATTGCTCAAAAATTCAAATCTCTGTTCTAGTCCAGACTTAATAGAACCAGAGTTCTATTGAGTCTTTATTCTAGTCTTAATAACACTCTGGTTCTGTTAAGACTAGAACGGGGAGGAGGGGTGTCGGTAGGGCGCCAGGCTCGTAATCTGCAGTTCTCAGGTTCGAGTCCCACCTGTGGCAGCGTTGAGATTATTCTCTGCAAAACTCCTGGCCCTGCTCTTGGTCAGAAAGGAGACACCGATGGGTTTGGAAAGGCCACTGTCCATCGGATGAGAAGTTAAGTCATGGCCCCGTGTTGAGGAGAGAGCCATACTCTGTGCACATTAAAGAACATGCTGAATAACCTTGACGAGAAGAAGCCTCTATCTATCTCCTAACAGCTCTCAAGTACGTCCCTTTCCCCCAGCTTTCTTTGAACTCTTTGGGTCCTTATGACCTGACCATTTAGCCCATTGTGTGTGTAAAGCAAATTACCGATCAAAGGTGAAACGACCTAACAAACAGCAACCCAAATTAAGACTAAAACAGAGACTTAATAGAACTTCGGTTCTATTAAGACTCGAACGTAAAATATTTTTTTCTTTTCCTTCTTTCCTCCACCTTGAATCGTTTAAAGGACCCGTCGAATTTCATCTAAAAAGTTTCTAATGTGTAAATAATATTGCATTGCTTAATTATAACTGTTCAAATTACTAATGGCACCGTCGTACCTTTAGAAGTACTTAGAAGTAGGTGGATCGTGACGTCATACGCCTGAAGCTCGCATTGAAAGAGAGAAAGCTAGGCAGAATAGTCACATGATACAAGGAAAACGTTCTTGTATCATGTGACTTCATAATTCAAAGCTGCCCCTCGTCAGGTGACCCAATATGAGCTTTACTGCTTCGTATGGCATTCACGTAGTGTTGCTTCTCCTTCTACTTATAATTACTTCCAAGGTTCCCCTCACGTGGTTTCGGCCCTAGTCGTTAGGTTTGGCAGATATTATTTTGTGTCAAACTCGCAGTCGTAATCAGGTTGGGTTGTTTTACCTCTGAGCGGCACTTTTTTGCACACCATGGGCTAAATGGCCAGGTCACATGGACCCCAAAGGCTCAGAGAAGGTTGGGGGAAGGAACCCACTGTAACAGCTGTTGGGAGACAGATGGTAGCCTCCCGTCAAGGCCATTCAGCGTGTTCTTTAACTTGCACAGGGTATGGCTCTCCCGCACACGGGGCCACGGCTTAACGTCCCATCCGACGGAGGCGGCCTTTCCAAGCCCATCGGTGTCCCCTACTGACCGTGGGCAGGGCGGGGAATTTTGCGGAGATAAATCTCAACGCTGACCCAGCTGGGACTCGAACCTGGGAACTGCAGATTACGAGCCTGGCGCGCTACCGACTGAGCCACCCCCGCCCAGTCGTAATCAGAATTTTCATTTAATGGATGCTCACAGATGGTTTGGGATAGATGCGTACTATCCAATAGGAACTGTGCCTAGGGCATACGAAACGTTTTAGACCATGGTTGTTTCCTTTGTATGATAAAATTGTAACAAAGATATAATCAAACTTTCCTATAGTGTCTGTGGCAAGACAAAACAAATTATCAATGAACATCACACTTCGAAATTCGTAACCATGGGCATTGATAACGGAGGCATCTGTTCCTCTTTTCTAGATATATTGTCACGTGCCTTTCGTGATGGGTGATTCATTGCAGCAGTCTTAAGCAAACGGGGATTTGACTCTTAGACATGACGTTTTCAAGAGTGCGGAGTTCATCTTTAATTTGACTTAGACATTCTCCACTTTGCCTTTCTTTATCTAAACTAAAACCTTGAGCTGAATAAGTAAACGGCATTATATTTATCTAAAAACACATTCAAACGTTCTTTATGAATATAGATTGCGGTGAACACTTGTAAAATAATTACCAACTATACGTATTTATTTTATAGTTTGTAATTACCTATACTGCAAAGAATAAAAAAAAGTTTTAGCTGCATGCTTCTGTAACCAGGCTAGGATCTAGAAAAATATCGAGTGGGGAGGAGGGGGGAGGACAAGAGACTGGATTTTCAATGTGGTGTATTTCCCCTTCCTTTTTATAGGTCTTTAAAAAAACTTCTTGAAAAATGCTTGAAATAGAAATAAGGTTAATAATTTTTTTCTCTATTACCCTTACTAGTACATTGTGGAGGAGGGAGATTGGATTGGATTGTTTTACCTCTGAGTGGCACTTTTTTGCACACCATGGGCTAAATGGCCAGGTCACATGGACCCCGAAGGCTCAGAGAAGGTTGGGGGAGGGGACCCACTGGAACAGCTGTTGGGAGACAGAGGTAGCCTCCCGTCAAGGCCATCCAGCGTGTTCTTTAACGTGCACAAGGTAAGGCTCTCCCGCACACGGGGCCACGGCTTAACGTCCCATCCAACGGACGGCGGCCTTTTCAAGCCCATCGGTGTCCCCTATTGACCGTGGGGAGGGGCGGAAATTTTGCGGAGATAAATCTCAACGCTGACCCAGCTGGGACTCGAACCTGGGAACTACAGATTACGAGCCTGGCGCGCTACCGACTGAGCCACCCCCGCCCCTCTGGAGGAGGGAGCATGGCCTCTTTGCCTCCTCTGTAGATCCCTGCCTATCTTTAATAATGAAAGTGTCTGTATTTACCTGTGGTCGCCATATTACCTCAGAGTAAAAAGCTAGAACTTGAAATTTTGACAGAGGATTAAAGAGTATCCTTAGGATGCGCAATGCAAAATATTAACTTTTTGGGTTCAATAAACGGTGAGAAAAGGATATTTTTTTTCTTTCTAAAACTCCATATCTTGAACCTGAAAATACGGAATGCTTGTTGCCGACCTGATTCCATGGAACAACGTATGTTGACCGAGTGTTGAAATTTGGTGTTGTTTTAGCAGCTTTGGACCCTCGAGAACTTTTTAAATACTTGACAACCTGGGCCCAAATTTTGGATACGATTTTTTTCCATGTTATTGCGTATTGCATTAAAAAACTGATATTGTATTCAAACGGTACATTTGCTATTGAATTATATCAATAACTCATGATTTAATCGAATGTGAATCAAATGTCCCTTTCAGTTTTATCGAACAAAAGCGAACATGAATTGATTTAACAGCTTATTTTAAAATACTCTTTCATCATCTCATAAGCATAAATCCTTTCCAAAAATATTTTAGGATCCTTTGCACCCCTATTGCTGGACTGACTTCGTTTATAGCTAATAACAATTAAAATTGTAATACAACAAGTAAGACGAACAAGCTTTATCAAATATTTATATTAATAGTTTTTGGTGGAAAAAATAATTTTTTTTGGAAAAAAAAAGTAAGAACTAGAGGAACACAGAGTAATAGCTCATGCCGAAAATTTGTGTCCGAAATCATCTCTAAACCAGATGCTGGTTTTTATATAAAAATATCGCCGATATACAATTGTCCGATATTTTTCTATCTGCACTTACAAGTTGGCTTTTTTTTTTTAACTCTGAGTTGGGGCGGGGGTGGCTCAGTCGGTAGCGCGCCAGTCTCGTAATCTGTAGTTCCCAGGTTCGAGTCCCAGCTGGGTCAGCGTTGAGATTTATCTCCGCAAAATTCCCCGCCCTGCCCACGGTCAGCAGGGGACACCGAAGGGCTTGGAAAGGCCGCCGTCCGTTGGATGGGACGTTAAGCCGTGGCCCCGTGTGTGGGAAAGCTATACCCTGTGCACGTTAAAGAACTCGCTGGATGGCCTTGACGGGAGGCTACCATCTGTCTCCCAACAGCTGTTCCAGTGGGTCCCCTCCCCCAACCTTCTCTTGAGCCTTTGGGGTCCATGTGACCTGGCCATTTAGCCCATGGTGTGCAAAAAAGTGCCGCTCAGAGGTAAAACAACCAACCAAAACAACCAATCAACTCTGAGTTGCACTTTTTTTACACAAAATAGGCTAAATGGCCAAGTCACAAGGATCCAAAGAGCTCAGAGAAGGTTGGTGGAAGGGTACCCAGTGGATAGCTACGAGGAGACATAGTAGCTTCCCGTCAAGGTCATCCAACATGTTCTTTAACATGCACAGGGTATGGCTCTTCCTCGGAGCCACGACTAAATATCACATACTGACTGAGGACAGAAAATTTTGCGGAGATAAATCTCAACGCTGACCCGGGACTCAAACCAAGGAACCGCAGATTACGAGCCTGACGCGCTACTGATTGAGAACCTATAGGGATGGGCAGGAGGGGTGGGTGAGAATTGCACTCCAAAGTGTTAAAAATATCACAGTTTAAAAATGTTGACTATAAAAATGCGTATTTTGTAGTAATGTTGCAACTAGTGAATCATATGGAGATAAAATTTGCGTTTCTCATAGCATGGGCAAAGTTGACATTGCTATGTGTTTTATGATTTCGAGAATTTTTTCTAAATGGGCTCAACCAGGAGCGTAATGAGCCCCCCCCCCCCCACACACACATGCACACCTCATCACTATTGTGCAGTAAACGATGGATTTGTTTTCCCAATTGGTGAACATACTCGCGAGTGACAGCAGAGCAAACGACCATTCCATCCCGGGACGCGAACCAGGACCCCAGTGTCACCGAGAACCAACGCGATATCGCTCCGCAACCGATGCGGTATATATAAATATATCGTCAAATATGTAAATGGAATCATCAAATCGATATATATATAACGATAGATGTATAGGTATATTTACACTTTGAAAAAGGACCCTCTTAAGACTTAGGGTTTGGTGAAGCAGCATTTCTTTGCTCTACATTAGTTACACCTCTTGGCTCAATAATTTTTGAAATAGCTCATGTCGAAAATTTGTGCCCGAAATCATCTCTAAACCAGATATTAACATTTTTTGACACTGATCGAAGTTTAATATCACGTTTCGTCCAGTCTCGAGAAATAAAAAAATATATTTTTAAAGAAGCCCCTACATTTCACTTGAACGATTTCATAAAAGTTATTTTTTATTCATATCACGTAACCAGTAAAGCAACATCGCTGAAGGTTAGAGGGAAACAATAACACCAGGACAGGGTGTGGTTGAAATCGGGGATGCCTCAAGGGTATATCAATCCTCACGTGACCCTAGTATCACTTCCTGTTGCTGGGAGGTGCGGTTCATGCGTCACGACATACGTCTTCCGTGATGAGACGTGACGTCATTACAGCAATCTTAACCAAACAGACAACTGACTGTTGAACATGACGTTTCCACGAGTGCGGAGTTCAACTTTTAATTTGACTTAAGGCATTCTCCACTTCGCTTTTCTTTTATCTAATCTAAATCTTTGTGCCCAACAAAACACCTAAGAGTCAAAACAACATTTTTATCTGAGGACGTGCTAAAGAGAATATGAGCTCACATTATTAAGCAATCGAAAGAATATTAGAAGCTATTCAAGAATTTTTTTTCTTCGTGTCTGAGAAATGCCTGACAAGACATTTTTTTTCTCACTGCATAGTGTCAGGCAAAAAAGCTCAGTTTAGATAATATTTATTTCAAATAGTAATGGAAAATCTCAATGTTAAGTAAAAAAAAAATCAGCAGTTATAACAAATGTTAAAAATTGTGATCTTGGTAAGAAAGAAAACTTGATTGGTGACATTCTAATTAGAGCAAACACTGTTACCGAATAGTAGTGAAGTGAAACTTAAAGCACTTGAATAGCAGAATGTCACGGCTTCGATTGTCCTTTCTGTCTCCCCATATCCTGTTCACGTTGCCCCACGGCTGAACAGAAATACTATCCTTACTAAATTAGAAAACCAATAGATAAACGTTATTGGAAATATATTGATGACGTTTCAGCCGTCCCGTGGCCGATTGCCTAGCGTGCTTGGCTACTGATCGAAAGGACCTGGGTTCGAGTCCGGGTTAAGGCATCGATGTTTGTGTTGTATGTTGAGGTCCCGTCATCCTCAAAGACCTACTTTGGCGTATAAGCTGACAGGCTCCTGTCAGACCTTTCTGGCAAGCAGCTGCTTAAGAGGTATTTGTTTATTATGTATTTTTTCATTTGAGTCCCAAGGTTATTAGACCTTTCTGCGCCAAGTTAGTGTTATCTTCTCTAATTGCAATAGTTAATATACTACAGTTAACGGTAATTATATATTTCTACTAATTTTTTTTATTCGGAAGCAGCAGCAGCAGCTTAGCTGATAGCATACCAGGCTCCTAATCTGCAGTTCCCAGGTTCGAGTCCTAATTGTGTTTGGGTTCAGATTTATCTCCGCTAACCTTTACCCTCGATGAGAAAGGGGACATCGTTAGGCTTGGAAAGTCCGTCGTCCTTTGGATGGGACATTAAACTGCGATCCCGTGTGCAGGAGAGCCGTACTCCGTGCAAAGAACACCCTGGATGGGTTTACAGAAGGCTTCCATCTGCCTGTAAGAGCTCTCCAGTGAATTCCCATCCCCAACCTTATCTGAATCCTGACTTTTTTTTTAGCCCATTGCGAGCAAAAAGAAGCCTCTCAGAAGTAAAAAAACAACATATTTCAAAGTAATATATGAATTCAGGGGCGGAGGTGACTCAGTCGGTAGCGCGCCAGCCTCGTAATATATAGTTCCCAAGTTCGAGTCCCAGCCGGGTCAGCGTTGAGATTTATCTCTGCAAAACTCCCTCACCTGCCTACGGTCAGTAGGGAACACCGATGGCCTTGGAAAGACCACCATCCATCGGATGGGACGTTAAGCTGTGTCCCTGTGTGCGGGAGAGCGATACTCTGTGTGCGTTAAAGAACACAGTAGATGGTCTTGACGGGTAGCTACCATCTGTCTACCAACAGCTGTCCAGTGGGTCCCCTCCCCCAACCTTCTCTGAACCTTCGGATTCCTTGTGACCTGGCCATTTAGCCCACTGTGTGCAAATAGTGCCGCTCAGCGGTAAAACAACCCAACCGAAATAAATGAATTCAGTTTGTATATGGTAAGAGACAATGTTACAAGGCCTACAGAACGATTAGTAGATCAGCTGAATGGAATTTTAATTTTACCAAAACAGAAAAAAGAAGTAATCACATATTTATTGAATGCGTTTGTGCTATTAGATGGCAAATTGACTTTAGAAACGGCGAATTCTACCCAACGGAAATTTTTCTGTTGGGAATAGAAAAATGCATATTCAGTAGAGTAACAATATGTATTATGCATAAAGGGAGTGTTCCATAGTAGATGGAAGCATCATTAATGGAGCTATCCAAAGGCCAAAACTCCGTAACAAACACATTAACAGAGACTTAATAGACCTAGCATGTATAGGCCACAGTACATTAAGAGAAAGGGTGAGGCAAACATGACATCAATAATTGTTTGTTTTGCCGTAGTTTTGTTTTTCATGTTAATGATCCTCTAGCTTATATGAATGATAAACTGAGATAAGAAGACGTTGGATTCTAAATCAATTTGTCTAATTGACTACTAAATCAGACATATACAACCTGTCTCGTGTGAGAAATGGGGGCGGTGGTGGCTTAGTCGGTATCGCGCCAGACTCGTAATCTGTAGTTCCCAAGTTCGAGTCCCAGCTGGGTCAGCGTTGAGATTTATCTCCGCAAAATTCCCCGTCCTGCCCACGGTCAGTAGGGGACACCGATGGGCTTGGAAAGGCCGCCGTCCGTCGGATGGGACGTTAAGCCGTGGCCCCGTGTGCGGGAGAGTCATACCATGTGCACGTTAAAGAACACGCTGGATGGCCTTGACGGGAGGCTACCATCTGTCTCCTAACAGCTGTTCCAGTGGATCTCCTCCCCCAACCTTCTCTGAGCCTTTGGGGTCCTTGTGACCTGGTCATTTAGCCCATGATGTGCAAAAAAGTGCCGCTCAGAGGTAAAGCAACCCAAACCTGTGAGAAAAGTGTTCGTCGGTGCATCGTTAATTAGTGCTCTCCGAATTATTCTTTATTAGTGCTCGCGAGAAAAATGAAAGCTAGCCGGTGCATTTTTTTATTAATGGTCGTTGGTGCATCCTTTATTGGTGCTCGCGAGAAAAAGTGTTCGCCGTTGCAACCTTTATTGGTGGTCGCGAGAAAAGTACTCGTCGTTGTGGGGTCAGGGTTGGCTCAATCGGTAGCACGCCAGGCTCGTAATCTGCAGTTCCCAAGTTCGAGTCCCACCTGGGACAGTGTTAAGATTTATCTCCGCAAAACTTCTCACTGTCCTCAGTCTGTAGGGGGACACAGAGGGGCTTGGAAAGATCGCCGTCCATCAAATGAGACGTTAAGCCATACTCTGTGGAAGTTAACAAGTTTGATGCCTTAATGGGAGGTACCATGTCTCCTAACATCTGTCCAGTGGGTCCCCTCCCTCCAACCTTCTAAGCCCTCGGGGGTCCTTGTGATCTAGCTATTTAGTCCACTATGGGAAAGTGCCGCTCAGAAGTAAAACAACCCAGCAACAACTGGTCGTTGCATCCTTTATTAGTGCCCGAGAGCACGATCATAATATAAATTCCATTTGTTACGCATACCCTTACATTTGATGCCAAAAAAAACGCCTCTAAAAAAAGCCTCATGTAACAGTACAAAAACAACCCTATTTTAATAATAATGATTCATTTTCTGCGTAATTGAATACAGAGAAGGGTCAGATGAATTTAATACGCAGAAAGTCTGTCGCGTGATAAAGCCATTATTTCGGAAATGGGTAAATAGCTGGATCTGGTTTTGCTGTTTTACCTCTGAGTTGCACTGTTTTGCACTTACAGCGTTAAATGGGCAGGTCACAAGGACGCCAAGGGCTTAGGGAGAACAACCATTGGACAGATGTTGAAAAATAGATGAGTCTCCTGTCAAGGTCATCCATCTTGTTCTCTAAGGTGCAGAGGGTCGATTTTATTACACACAGGACCATGGTTTAACGTCCCATCCAAAGGACGACAGCCTTTCCCATATCAGCAGTGTCTCATTTCTTACCGAAGGAAAGTGAGAGTTTAGCGGAGATTAATCTCATCGCAGGTGGCACAGTTGGGACTGGAACCTGGGAACCGCAGAAAACGATCCTGACACACTACCTGTTGACTAACCCCCGCCACACATAAGAAGGAAGAAAATTATTTATATATAAATTTTGTAGGTGATTTAATTTGTCTAAAACTTAACTATAAACTATTTAGTTTAAAATGACAGAAATTTAATATTAATATCGATATCGTAATACGATGTGTTCGGAAAGACCGCGGCGTTGGATGCGACCTTAAGCCATTGCCCAGTGTGAGGGAGAGCCATACCCTGTGCACGTTAAAGCACACACTGGATGGGCCTTACGGGAGGCTACCATCTATTTTCTTATCAGCTATCCAGTGAGTCCCCTCCCCCAAGGGGGGTGGAGGTGGCTCAGTCGGTAGCGCGTCAGGCTCGTAATCTGTAGTTCCCAGGTTCGAGTCCCAGCTGGGTCAGCGTTGAGATTTATCTCCGCAAAACTCCCCGCCCTGCCCACGGTCAGTAGGGGACACCGATGGGCTTGGAAAGGCCGCCGTCCGTCGAATGGGACGTTAAGCCGTGGCCCCGTGTGCGGGAGAGTCATACCCTGTGCACGTTAAAGAACACGCTGGATGGCCTTGACGGGGAGGCTACCATCTGTCTCCCAACAGCTGTTCCAGTGGGTCCCCTCCCCCAACTTTCTCTGAGCCTTCGGGGTCCATGTGACCTGGCCATTTAGCCCATGGTGTGCAAAAAAGTGCCGCTCAGAGGTAAAACAACCCAACCCTCCCCCAACCTTCTCTGAGTCCTCAGGGTTCTTGTGATCTGGCGATTTAGCCCATTGTGTGCAATAAAATGTCTCTCAGATATGAAATAAATAAAACAATCCAACCCAATATCAAACAAATTATTCAATATTTAAAAAATAACTTTTTTTTTTAAATGAATAGCAACGAGAATCATTTTAACGGAGAACAGATGAATGAAAAACGATATATTTAAATTCCACTTCTTTTATTAGTGAGCTGTATTGGAGGTAGGCTCTGTCTAGCCTGATAATCTACATACATCTCCTGGTGACGAACTTGTTCCGCTGTTGAAAGAGCCAACCTCCCCCCCCCTCACATTTCACTGAGTAGAGTTCCGCCGAACATAAGGATATGAATGCCAACAGTCGATTGCATGCTATGACGTACGTGTAGCTTGAAGTAGTTTTTTTTTTGCCATTTTCTCCATTCCTGTTAATATATTTTACCATTTGTTTTCTTCATCCTGTGAAAGCATATAGCACGATCATTTCCATGAAGTGACTGAGTTCACATCGTGTTCTCATTTCCGTGGTTTGACGTCATTAACGTCAATAGGAACACATAGCTGTGAATCAGAGGGCGGGGGGGGGGGGGGGGGGGCAAGGTTATTGATTTGAAACATCTAGAATATTGTGACTGATAGCTTTAGATCATGGAATAAACGTATGACTTACCTCACTTTTGTGTGTTTAGCGTTTTCAGTTTTTGCAAAAATTTTCCGTAGATTGTTGCGTTTTAAGGCGGTGGATTCTAAAGGGTTATTTTTTTTTAAATATCTGTTTTATCATTGTTTTTGAATAAAATCTGTTTTAACTTTGAGTTGGGTTGTTTTAGCTCTGAGATACTTTTTTTGCCCACAATGGGCTAAATGGTCAGGTCACCCCGAGGGCTTAGAGAAGGTTGGGACAGGGGACCATTGGACAACTGTTAGGAGACAGATGGTAACCTCCCGCCAAGGCCATTCAACGTGTTCTTTAACGTGCACAGGGCATGATTCTCCCGCACACGAAGGCCCTTCAAGTCCATCGGTTGTCCCATCTTGATCGAGGGCAGGGCGAAGAATTTTGCGGAGATAAATCTCAACTCTGTCCCAGACAGGATTCGAAGGCTGAAACAGCTGTTGGGAGACAGATGGTAGCCTCCCGTCAATGGGCTAAATGGTCAGGTCACCCCGAGGGCTTAGAGAAGGTTGGGACAGGGGACCATTGGACAACTGTTAGGAGACAGATGGTAGCCTCCCGCCAAGGCCATTCAACGTGTTCTTTAACGTGCACAGGGCATGATTCTCCCGCACACGAAGGCCCTTCAAGTCCATCGGTGTCCCATCTTGATCGAGGGCAGGGCGAAGAATTTTGCGGAGATAAATCTCAACTCTGTCCCAGACAGGATTCGAAGGCTGAAACAGCTGTTGGGAGACAGATGGTAGCCTCCCGTCAAGACCATCCAGTGTGTTCTTCACAGGCAACGGCTTAATTTCCTATCCAACGGACGGCGGCCTCTCTAAGCCTACAGTGCCCCCTGCTGATCGTGGGAAGGCGGGGGGGGGGGGGGGGAATTTTGCGGAGATAAATCTCAACGCTGGCCCAATTAGGACTCGAACCTAGGAACTGCAGATTACGAGCCTGGCGCACTACCGACTGAGCCCCCCTCGCCCCCTAGTTTCTATTTTCGAGTCCCTATTGTGGAGGGGGCATCGTCGGACTCGGAAAGACTGTCGTCCGTTGGATAATATATTAAGCCGTGGTCGCGTGTGTTGTTAGAGATCCATACATTATCACGTTAAAGATTTTAATATGGCTATTAAATCCATATTCTACCAAAATGTACTTTGAGTTCCATCTGCAAAAGTATATCAGAAGCCATTGAAAAAAGTATTTGAGTTACCCTACTTGTTTTTTCACATTAGAGCAATTTTCCTTTTCTTTCTCAGTAAAAGTGTTTCGAAGATTAGGTCCTTGGCAGTCTCATTCAGATGGTCCTTTTTGATATAGCAATGATTTAAAATATTTTATAAAATTTAAAATACCTCCTCGCTCGTCTTTCCCTCACAAAAACAAAAACGGTTTGGATTGTTTTACTTCTGAGAGGCACTTTTGCCCACAAAATGAGCTAAATAGACAGGCCACAAGGATCCCAACGGCTCAGAAGTTGGGGACCCACTGGACATCTGTTAAGAGACGAAAGTCTCCCATCAAGGCCATCCAGCATGTTCTTCAACGTGCACAGAGTATGGGCTCTCCCGCACACGGGGCCACGGCTTAACATCCCATCCAATGGATGGTGGCTTTTCCAAACCTATCGGTGTCCCCTACTCACCGAGGCTAAGCGGGGAATTTTGTGGAGATAAATCTCAATGCTGACCCAGCTGGGACTCAAACCTGGGAACTGCAGATTAAGAGCCTGGCGCGCTACCGATTGAGCCACCCAGCCCTTCTCTGACATGAGGAGTATGATGACACTACAAATTAGTCCTCTCCTCTCTGCTCCTAACTTAAAGGTGGACAGGGAACGTTTTCTGGAGGCCATCGTAACGTTTTGTGTCAAATGAAAGTTTGCTACTTGGGAAGTGTCATCTAGTGTCTACTTTTAAGAGCTTAGCCTAATTATGGACCAAAGCAATTCCAAATAAATCTGTTAGTAATAAATAAATACCCCCTCAAGCAGTTGCTTGCCACAGAAGTCTGACAGGAGCTTGTCAGTTTATATGCCACAGTAGAAGGTCTGAGAGGATGGCAGGCCCGCAGCAGAAAAACGACACACATATCCATGCCTTACCCGGGGCTCGAACCCAGGTCCCTTAGATCAGTAGACAAACGCGCTAACCACTCGGCCATGGTGATACGTATATAAAAATTAATGTTACCTTTCGACAGCAATAATTTTGATCATACCAATTTAATTTTTCTCAGTGGACAGAATTTTTCATATTAAAATTTATAAAAGTATATTTTAAATCATTGCTATGTCAAAAGGGTTCGTCGCAATGAAGCTTCAATGATCCTGATCTAAGAAGAATGTTTACGACAACAAAAGGTAATTAATAAATCAATAAGTCCCTTAATGCGCAAAACTGGACGTGGGTGGCTCAGTTGGCAGCGCACCAGGCTCGTAATCTGCAGTTCCCAGGTTCGAGTCCCAGCTCGGTCAGCGTTGAGATTTATCACCGCAAAATTCCCCGCCCTGCCCACTGTCAGCAGGGGACACCAATGGGCTTAGAAAGGCCTCTGTCCGTCGAATCGGACGTTAAACCGTGGCGCCATGTGCTGGAGAGCCATAGCCTGTGCACGTTAAAGAACATGCTGGATGGCCATATAGGGGAGATAGTGTCTCCCAACAGCTGTTCCAGTGGGTTCCCTCCCCTAACCTTCTCTGAGACTTCGGTGTCCTTGTGACCTGGCCATTTAGCCCTCTGTGTGCAAAAAATGCTGGTCAGAGGTAAAACAACCCAACCCTAATGCACAAAAACGAGTAGGGCGACTTCGTAATTAGCGAAAATTGTAAGTTTGTAGGTTCATCATAAACTTCGGTTTGGGCGGTGAAATGCTTTGAGACGGGTTGGGTTGTTTTACCTCTGAGCGGCACTTTTTTGCACACCATGGGCTAAATGGCCAGGTCACATGGACCCCGAAGGCTCAGAGAAGGTTGGGGGAGGGGACCCACTGGAACAGCTGTTGGGAGACAGATGGTAGTCTCCCGTCAAGGCCATCCAGCGTGTTCTTTAATGCACAGGGTATGGCTCTCCCGCACACGGAGTCACGGCTTAACGTCCCATCCGACGGACGGCGGCCTTTCCAAGGCCATCGGTGTCCCCTACTGACCGCGGGCAAGGCGGGGAATTTTGCGGAGATAAATCTCAACGCTGACCCAGCTGGGACTCGAACCTGGGAACTACAGATTACGAGCCTGGCGCGCTACCGACTGAGCCACCCCCGCCCCGCCCCGCTTTGTGAAACGATTGTGCATGACAAGGATATATTTCACGTGTGAAGAACTTATTCATTGGAAAGTTAATTACGTGTAAGGTTTACAGCCCCGTATGAAAAGTGTGCAAGGAACGATGCACTAGCATGTGCAATCTCATATAATTCTTCGGCTGTTTGTTTCGTCACGCAGTTTCATTGGAATGAGACGTTGCGAAACGATTGCCCTGTAACAAGTTGAGGTATGCAAACAACGTTACCTTTATGTTGTTCCCGTTGGTGACAGAGGGTAAATGTCATCGCTTAGCCTTGGCATTAACCGGTGCTCAAAAAGCTTTATGGTTGTGTATAGAAGAAAACGAAGCACGGGAAAAGAGACGTAATCAGCAATGTAAATTAATATCAATAAACATGGGTGAATAAACCACATTTTCGAGAAAAAAAATGAGGCATTGACTTTATCGTCTCTCTGTCCGTCTGAAGATATTCAACTGGTTTTTTTTAAAGATAAAAAATATTTTCAGTTGGCAGTTGGGTAGGTTTCGACGAAATATTAAGTTGTGTTGTTTTACCTCTGAGTGGAATGGGCTACATGCCCAGGTCACAAGAATTCAAAGCCTTCAGAGAAGGTTGGAGTAAGGGGACCTACCAGATAGCTTTTGGGAGACAGATGGAAGCTGTCGTCAGGGCGGGGGTGGCTCAGTCGGTAGCGCTCCAGGCTCGTAACCTGCAGTGGGGGCGGGGGTGGCTCAGTCGATAGCGCGCCAGGCTCGTAATCTGTAGTTCCCAGGTTCGAGTCCCAGCTGGGTCAGCGTTGAGATTTATCTCCGCAAAATTCCCCCCCCCCTGCCCACGGTCAGTAGGGGACACCGATGGGCTTGGAAAGGCCGCCGTCCGTCGGATGGGACGTTAAGCCGTGGCCCCGTGTGTGGGAGAGCCATACCCTGTGCACTTTTAAGAACACGCTGGATGGCCTTGACGGGAGGATACCATCTGTCTCCCAACAGCTGTTCCAGTGGGTACCCTCCCCCCACCTTCTCTGAGCCTTCGGGGTCCATGTGACCTGGCCATTTAGCCCATGGTGTGCAAAAGTGCCGCTCAGAAGTGAAACAACCCAACCCAGATTCGAGTCCTTACTCTGCCAGCGTTGATATTATCTCCGCAAAATTCCGTCCCCCTCTTCAGTCAGTAGGTGGAACTGATAGGCTTAGACAGGCTGCCGTCCGTCGGATGGTACGTTAAGCCGTATCCTGTGTGCGGGAGAGCCATACCCTGTACACGTTAAAGAACACACTGGATGGCGTTGACGAGAGGCTATCATCTGTCTCCCAACAACTGTTCCAATGGATCCCCTCCCACAAGCTTCTCTGAGCCTTCGGGTCCTTATGACCTGACCATTTAGCCCATTGTATGCAAAAAAAGTGCCGCTTAGAGATAACCCAACCCAAAGCCATCCAGCGTGTTCTTTAACATGCTCAGATATGGCTCTCTTACACACGGAACCATGACTTTATGTCACATCCGACGGATGGCGTCTTTTACAAGCACATCGCGCCCTCTCTCCTCTAAAGTCTGATAAATCTCCGCCATCACAGACGAGATTCGAACCTTGGAACTATAGATTACGAGTCTGGCGCGCTACCGGCCGATGATCATGCCAGACTGATGATGATGATCACACAAGTGATGAAACTTCTCGCAAACTGAAGTTCACAGGTTGGAATCCCACCTGTACCAGCATTGAGATTTATCTCCGAAACCCATTTCCTGCTCTCGACGAGAAAGGGGACACCGATGTGTTTGGAAAAGACGCCGTCCGTCGGGTGAGACGTTAAGCAGCTGTTCCAAATGCAGGGAGGGAAGCATACTCTGTGCAGGGTGAAGAACACTCTACAATTTAGTTTCTCAGAGTGTTCTCCGTGGAACCCTGTGGCTCCCAGAGACCCTTTCAAGGCTCCGCGAGCACATGGTGAGAAATAAGTGCCTTTGGTTTTACATGATATTATGGAAACGAATAGACATAGGTTTTACATGATATTATGGAAACGAGGGGTTTCGTATAATTTTTCATCGTTGAAAAGGGATCCGATGACAAAAATTGCTTGAGAACATCTGCTCTAAATGATCTTGACGGGAGACAAGTCTGTCTCCTAACTGTTATCCAGTGGGTCACCACTTCCCTTAACCTTCTGTGAACTCTTGGGGTCCTTGTGACCTGGCCATTTAGCTAATTGTATGCCAAAAAGGTGCCTCTCAGAGGTAAATCTGATTAAGTAAATATCGGAAACAGGAAAGTTTTGATTTTCTTTAGATGCAAGATCACCAAATCGAAATTAAGAATCTATCTCGTTGTAAAATCAGAAATTTATTTTTATCCCTAATATCCTGTTTCACTGTGACCACAGTGAAGCAGGATATTGAGGATTAAAATAAATTGTATAGAATACATATAATACTCATTTTGTCGGAACGTGCAATGACGAACTTGTCGCGAAGGTGGACATCCTCTTCACGTCATCACAACTGATGATGACAATTACGAAGCATTTCTGACGATCTACGTTACCGGAAAAAGTTTCCCGGTTCTAATGTCACTCAGGTAGATTCAATTTCGTCACTACATGTCACAGGAGGGAAATTTCTATGGACTTATGAGCTTTTGACGCACGTTGATGACTGATTTGTCTTTTGACGCTGAAGGAAATTAAAGGAAGTTCTTCGATTGATTTGCCGGATGGAAACAATACCAAATCATCTCTATTGTCATCTTTTCTTCGAATGAAGGAAAACCATAAAAAGTTTGAAACGTGATGCTTGTGGAGAATTAGTTACAAAAGAGCAGTGAAGCAAATGGAACTCTAATTTCGTCATGGGAAAGGATGCAAATGATTATTGCTCTAGTACAGGAGTGGGCAAACGTTTTACACTCCAGGCCGCTGGAAGTATTAACCAAATAAAACTCATTACGGTTGCTGCAGACCTGCTTTTGCTGCTATTCCACGGGATTAATTACATTGTGGGCGGGGGTGGCTCAGTCGGTAGCGCGCCAGGCTCATAATCTGTAGTTCCCAGGTTCGAGTCCCAGCTGCGTCAGCTTTGAGATTTATCTCCTCAAAACTCCCCGCCCTGCCCACGGTCAGTAGGGGACACCGATGGGCTTGGAAAGGCCGTCGTCAGTCGGATGGGACGTTAAGCCGTGGTCCCGTGTGCTGGAGAGACATACCCTGTGCACGTTAAAGAACACGCTGGATGGCCTTGACGGGAGGCTACCATTTGTCACCTAACAGCTGTTCCAGTGGGTCCCCTACCCCAACCTTCTCTGAGCCTTCGGGGTTCATGTGACCTGGCCAAGTGCCGCTCAGAGGTAAAACAACCCAATCCAATTAATTACACTAGCTCCACATATAGATGAAAGTTGGACCCACTGGTCGCAGTGCTATTTATTCTACAGCCGAAATAAATCTTCCGGTTTGTCAAAAAGAAATGGAGAGCAAGGGTCTTACTTTCGTTCGAATTTAAATTAGGGATTTCGAACTGATCGGTTGTCCAGTTAAAGTCGAATTTATTAGAGTTCTAATAAATTCAACGAACAAATTTTGGATTTCGAAAATAAATTTTTAGAGTTCGAGAGCCTAACCCAAAAACAAGTTATAGAAAATTTATCGTTTAATGTAGTCAAAAATTCAGAAATTAATATTCCGCATTTGTTGCGATGAAATAAATATCGCATACAATAGTATAATCTTCAGCAGATTTTTCTCACCTTTCTTATATACGACAGAGTACCTTGAATATCGCTGCATTTCACGTGGAGCACTTGACTCTCCTAAGCATTTCATACAGAGCAGTTGGTTGTCCTTTGGCTCTCGTAAGCATTTCTACAGAACAGTTTAGCTGTACTTTGGCTCTCTTAAGCACTTGACTCTCCTGAGCATTTCATACAGAGCAGTTGGCTGTACTTTGGCTCTCTTAAGCACTTGACTCTCCTGAGCATTTCATACAAAGCAGATGGATGTTCTTTGACTCTCTTAAGCAATTGACTCTCCTGAGCATTTCATACAAAGCAGTTGGATGTTCTTTGACTCTCTTAAGCACTTGACTCTCCTGAGCATTTCATACAAAGCGGTTGGATGTTCTTTGACTCTCTTAAGCACTTGACTCTCCTGAACATTTCATACAAAGCAGTTGGATGTTCTTTGACTCTCTTAAGCACTTGACTCTCCTGAGCATTTCATACAGAGCAGTTGGCTGCCCCTTTAGATCTCCTAAGCATTTCATACAGAACAGTTGGCTGTCCTTTGGCTCTCGTAAGCATTTCATACAGAGCAGTTGGCTGTCCTTTGGCTCTCTTAAGCACTTGGCTCTCCTAAGAATTTCACACATAGCGGTTGGCTGGCTTTCGTAAGCACTAGACTCTCCTAAGCATTTCATACAGAACAGTTGGCTGTCCTTTGGCTCTCCTAAGCATTTCATACAGAGCAGTTGGCTGCCCTTTGGCTCTCCTAAACCTTTCATGCATAGCAATTGGCTGTCCTTTGACTCTCTTAAGCACTTGACTCTCCTAAACATTTCATACATAGCAGTTGGCGGCTCTCCTAAGCACTCGACTCTCCTAAACATTTCACACAGAGCAGTTGGCTGTCCTAAAGTATTTCACTCTGAGCACTTGGCCTTCCTAAGCACTTCACATTGAGCACTTGACTCTTCTAAGCATCTCACGCGGAGAAACTAGCTCTCCTCCTAAAGTATTTCCCACAGAGCACTTGGCTCTACTAAGTATTTTACACGTAGCCGAAGCTGGATCCACGATGGGGTAAAGGAGATATCCCAATCTCTTCCACCATCAGAATGGTAACAATAAGAATGGAGGATGGAAAAATAGTAAATATATATATATTGCAAATATACGTATATTGCAAGAAATACTTTTAAAAACACAGTAAAACGAATTGGGGGGGGGGGGATTGCGTTTCGTCTTAATCCACTCACTTGACATCCATTAAAATTTTCCTGAACACTTGCCTGTACTAAATATTTTACCTGGAGTTGCTGGCTTTAATAAGTATTTTATGCGGAGTACCAAATGTAGATTTCAAAAACAATATGCAAATGCAAACGCTTAGTTGCCTTTCTGGAAAACTCTTAGCTTCCTTCATCCCCTTGATCATGACAAAACTAGCAAACCTTTATTTATACAGGTTTTGATTCGCTTATATATTTGTTTTATCGTATACAGGTCGCTGGACCACACGCTATGCTCACAGACCTTCGGTTGAGAAGCTATTTTAGCCTACAGAAGTCTCGCACTATTGGCTATATTTGAAATAAAAACATTTACGAATGTAGAATGTCCTCAAGTGATGCTTAATTTCGATAATATTTAGTACTTCTGCTCTCTTGAGTAATGGGTGAATAACTTTTTTTTCATAATTCCTGAACATACTTTTCACTTAGGCAGATTCTTGAGAAATGTTTAGAGTTTCAGAAACCTTTGGTTGCTAGCTTCGTTGATTTCAAAAAGTCTTTCGACTCTGTTGATCGTCATAATTTGTGGTTGATTGTGAGATCATATGGTATACCAGACAAGTTAGTTAACATAATGAAAGCTCTCTATAATAACACTGAGTCCTGTGTGAGAGTTTGTAAGGCTTGTAGCAATTGGTTTAGCATTACTTCTGGTGTTCGATAAGGGTGCATTTTGTCTCCATTTCTCTTTAGTTTGGTTGTTGATTATGTTATGCGAAATTCACTTCAAGGGAAAGATTTTGGCCTTAAATGGGCTGGAGATACGAAAATTTCTGATTTAGATTATGCTGATGATTTAGCCCTTTTGGCAAATGATGTTGATGAGATGAACTCTTTCATTCGAGCTGTTGATGAGACTGGTAGTAGAGTAGGTTTAGTTATAAACAGAGAGAAAACTAAAGTGATGAAAATTGGTCAGTCAGGCTGTGATTCAGTTAATCTGAATGGTTGCAGTCTTGAGCAGGTGTCACTCGTCGTTAGCAGTTGCTAGAGTCAATCTACAAGAAAATAACCACAAAACTATGTACACACAGTCCCCGATTAACACGAATTCCACTAACACGTTTTTTTAAAGTAGGGCTGGTTTTCGACTAATACGACTGATCGTTCGATTTAATACGATTTCTCTACGATCGTTCAAGTCATTTTATTTACCACGTGCGAAGATGGGTTGGGGGTTGGCTCCGTAGATAGTGCGTCAGGCTCGTAAGCTGAAGTTACCAGGTTCGAGTCCCACCTGTGGCAGCGTTAAGAATTTATCTCCGCTAAATCTCCACTCTGCCCCCAGTCAGTAGAGGGCATCAATATGCTTGGAGAGTCCAAGGCTTTATGTCCCATCCATCGGATGACACGTAATGCCGTGGCCCCGTGTGTGGGAGAACCATACCCTGTGCCCTTCAAGAACACGGTGGACGGCCTTGACGAGAGACTACAAGCTGTCTCCTAATAGCTTTCTAGTGGATTTCCTTTCGCCCGACCTTTTCCGGGCTTTGGGGTCCTTTTGACCTGGCCATTTAGCCCATTGTGTGCATTAAACAATCCCCCTCATAAGAAGACATTTTAGAAGCTTTCCTTGTCCCGCTTGTTTTATTTCACCTATCCTTGTTCATAATTAAAGCACTACCAAAATTGTTTTTAACCTTTGTCTATGCAAATTAGTGTGTTTAAACAGCTATGACATATTTTTTTGTAGACAATAAAGAACATTTTATTGATCGTTGGCGATGACAATATAAGCACATACAAATTTACCCTGATTTGCTAAAGATTATAACTTGTTATTTATAGAGTGGAAACGATTGTGAAATTCAGTTAGTCATCTTCATCACTCGGTAACAATCAATTTCTCATTTTCAACCTTCGTTACTCGACAATCATTCACGTACCACGTATTGGGAAGAACAACAACTAATTTAGTGTTTTTTTCCCTTTCTGCATTCATCTTCGCTTCTTTCCGTAAAAATGAGTTACGTTAATGAATAAATTAAAACAAAAAGCATTAACCAAAGTATAGTCATAAAAAAGGAATGAAATTTAAAACATGCCAGTCAGGTTAGGTTGGGTTGCTTTACCTCTGAGCGGCACTTTTTTGCACAATGGTAGCGCGCCAGGCTCGTAATCTGTAGTTCCCAGGTTCGAGTCCCAGCTGGGTCAGCGTTGAGATTTATCTCCGCAAAATTCTCCGCCCTGCCCACGGTCAGTAGGGGACACCGATGGGCTTGGAAAGGCTGCCGTCCGTCGGATGGGACGTTAAGTCGTGGCCCCGTGTGCGGGAGAGCCATACCCCGTGCACGTTAAAGAACACACTGGATGCTTGACGGGAGGCTACCATCTGTCTCCCAACAGCTATTCCAGTGGGTCCCCTTCCCCAACCTTCTCTGAGCCTTCGGGGTCCATGTGACCTGGCCATTTCGCCCATGGTGTGCAAAAAAGTGCCGCTCAGAGGTAAAACAACACAACTCTTTCCGTAAAAATGAGTTACGTTAATGAATAAATTAAAACAAAAAGCATTAACCAAAGTATAGTCATAAAAAAGGAATGAAATTTTAAATATGCCAGTCAGGTTAGGATTGTGGGACCTATCCCATCCTATTGACATTATTTCTTATGAGAAATTCGTGCCTGACTAAAACGATTTCAACTTAATTTTTTCTTAAAGAACGCATTTATCATGTTAGTCGGGAGCTGGGTGTATTAGTAGAGCAATTACAATCACTCAAAAAAAATACCCGAACGGTTGATTACAGAATTTAGAAAAAATATCTGCAACGTTTTTTTTAGAAATTAGTGATCGTGTCACGGGACACGAAGGTTGTCAGATCACTAATTTCTAAAAAAAAAATCGCTGCCAGATATGAGCGACTTTACCACACAGAGAGGTGCAATCGCCTGCACAGCGCGACATCCCAAGGCACTCACTGTATAATAAGTTTTTTAAGCTACATAATAGATATGAGTTCGGGCCCAATTTGGAGAAAAATATCTCTGATGCATTATATATGCAGAAATGCATGTCGCTAATCATTTATTTTATTCTTACTATAAAAATTTTATTAAGAATTATTAATGCTATTTGGGGGGCGGGGGGGGGGCTCAGTCGGTAGCGCGCCAGGCTCGTATTCTGTAGTTCCCAGGTTCGAGTCCCAGCTGGGTCAGCGTTGAGATTTATCTCCGCAAAATTCCCCTCCCTGCCCACGGCCAGTAGGGGACACCGATGGGCTTGGAAAGGCCGCTGTCCATCGGATGGGGCCTGTGCACGTTAAAGAACACGCTGGATGGCCTTGACGGGAGGCTACCATCTGTCTCCCAACAGCTGTTCCAGTGGGTTCCCTCCCCCAACCTTCTCTGAGCCTTCGGGGTCCATGTGACCTGGCCATTTAGCACATGGTGTGCAAAAAAGTGCCCCTAAAAAAACGAGATGGAGTAGAGTATCCTTGCTGTCTTGAGGGGAGGCAGAGTGTAGGGGGCGAAAAGTGTGGCAGGTATGGGCAAAGAGAAAGTGAAGAACCCCCCCCCCCCCCGCTTCTCCCCACTTTGGGGGAGAAGCGAGGGGGGGTGTCAGGAGGTAGGGGGTGAAGGTAACAAGGGAATAAGGGGTGTCACCCTTTTCCTTGAGGGGAGGACATGAAAATAATTTTTTCTTCTTCTCTAAAAGTCCTGTCTCTCCTTTAAAAAAGGGGGTAAAATTTTGAAAATTGGGTGTGGGGGAGGATGCTTCCGGAAAAATTGAGAGAATCGGATAAGAAACCAGGGGGGGGGGAAGAGGGAAAAGGTGTTTAGGTAGGTTAACGTGTGGGAGAGGGGCGACAACTCTTCGATAAGTTCATTCAGAGGTTTCCACTAATCACAATTCCCGCCAAGAGTAACTCGATCGATAGCCTTTCATTTCCATATTGCTCCATTCACAAGGTAGGCGACGGCAGCGCCCCAGAAATTTCGGACATCTTTCGGGGGATCACTCCCGACCCACGGCCATTAGGAAACCCATCTGTCACACCAAGAGGGTTAGAACTAAATGGGACGAAACCACCAAATTCGGGACCGATTGCTCAAGTAGGTGCGGAACCACAGGAAACTGCCAATTTCGGCCACCGATGACATCAGACGTGTTTGCCTACCTGGAATTACCGCTATTATTTTAATATGATTACTAAAGACTGTTTAAAAACTGAAATTATAATAAATACTTTTGTTTATTTTTTTTGCAACTGCAAGAAATATTTGAATTTGAATAATTCTAAGCTCGAGCCCAAAGTCATTTTTTTCTGTTTTGAGCCCGAATTCATCTCTACTAATCACCTGAAGAGACTTCAATCATTTCAGAATAAATATCTGATATCAGCAGCTACAGTGCCGTGGTTCGTGCGTAATTCGATCATTCATCGGAATCTCAACATTCCACCTATATTTCAGTTTATTAAAGAATCGTCAACAAGTGGAGCAAAATCCATTTCCTATTATATCCAATTTGTATAACTATGAACATAAATTCAAAAGGACTCGAGCTATTCTCTTTTAAACAGTTACCGTAGCCTTCGGACTCGGGTTGTTACTGTGTTGTCTTAGGGTTTCTCCCCAATTCTTTGGGGCGGGGGTGGCTCAGTCGGTAGCGCGCCAGGCTCGTAATCTGTAGTTCCTAGGTTCGAGTCCCAGCTGGGTCAGCGTTGAGATTTATCTTCGCAAAATTCCCCGCCCTGCCCACGGTCAGTAGAGGACACCGATGGGCTTGGAAAGGCCGCCGTCCGTCGGATGGGACGTTAAGCCGTGGCCCCGTGTGCGGGAGAGACATACCCTGTGCACGTTAAACAACACGCTGGATGGCCTTGACGGGAAGCTACCATCTGTTTCCCAACAGATGGACGCTTCCCGTCAACGTCAGAGGTAAAACAACCCAACCCAAACCCCAATTCTTCTGTTATTGCCATTAGAAGCACTGCATTTCATCCGATGAAGGAGATTATGGGCTTTTTATAGGCCCGGTGCTCTATATTTGTTGATTAGTGATCCATGATCTCTACTACACAAACCAGTCTGCAGAAAGCGTGTGATCAGTTCTACTCCTGAGTTCGGCACTGTTTAACTCTTAGTTTCAGAGGTCTGCTTGAGATAAATGTTTCTACAGCTTTGTAGATCTTTAACTGAAAGCCTTCGTCGTTCTTGAGATCACAGAAGCTCTTGGAATTCGCCATCTATCGCGTTATTTTGCCCACTAGCTAGGCATTAATCTGATATTGCATGAGAGTCATTTCGAAATCGAATTGAATTTCACTTAAACAAGAGTGAAAGAGATGAACTATTTGACAAATGTGCTTACGTACCGGGGTGTGTCGTAATGACGATGTTTGTCGTGGAATTTTGATAAATCACGCTTACGAGACCGTACACTGAATTTTTTTTAAGATTCGGAAAGGGTGCGTCATATTAGCCTAGTGCTTCAAAGAGAGGGATCTTTTCTTTTTTATATGTCTTCTATTTTCGGCAATAATGAAGACTTAATCTTGCCAACCCTGTATGGTTTCTTACATGTGACAGGTTCGTAATCTCCAGGTTTCAGGTTGGATTGGATTGTTTTACCTCTGAGCGGCACTTTTTTGCACACTATGGGCTAAATGGCCAGGTCACATGGACCCCGAAGGCTCAGAGAAGGTTGGGGGAGGGGACCCACTGGAACAGCTGTTGGGAGACAGATGGTAGCCTCCCGTCAAGGCCTTCCAGCCTGTTCTTTAACGTGCACAGGGTATGGCTCTCCCGCACACGGAGCCACGGCTTAACGTCCCATCCGACGGACGGTGGCCTTTCCAAGCCAATCGGTATCCCCTACTGACCGTGGGCAGGGCGGGAATTTTGCGGAGATAAATCTCAACGCTGACCCAGCCAGTTTTCAGGTACGAAGTCCCAACTGTGCCAGTGTTCAGATTTATCTCTGCTAATTCCCACCCTGTCAGCGGTGGCCCCGCATGCAGAAGAGCCATACTCTGTGCACTTAAAGAATACGATGGAGGGCTTGACGGGAGGTTCCCATTTTTCTCTTAACAGTTGTCCAGTGGGTTCCTTCTGCAATCTTCTCTGAAATTTTGAATTCCTTGTGACCTGGCTATACGGCCCAAGAACACGCTGGATGGCCTTGACGGGAGGCTACCATCTGTCTCCCAACAGCTGTTCGAGTTGGTCCCCTCCCCCAACCTTCTCTGACCTTCGGGGTCCTTGCGACCTGACAATTTAGCCGATTGTAGGCACAAAAGTGCAGTTTAAAGGTAAAACAACAACAACCAGTTTAGTGATTAGGCATCGATTTCGTTTTCCGTTTTCAATGTATTATTTCCTCTCGATATAGAGAAACATAGACACGAAATCACTTCACAGTTAAGGAGAGCAAAACCCAAGACAGGCCTCAGCGATCGTAATCGATGCATCAGTGAACCGCGTTTCGTTCTGGTATCGGCGTTGGTTCCAAAAGACGTGCCTCACATTCGGATCAAGGATAGGCGAAAGAGTAAAAGAAAAAGTTTGATAAACAGTGTGAAGAAACGAGGTCAGTCAAGGAGGAGATCAGCTGACATCATGAAGGATTTTACGAGCATCGATAATGATGTTTGCAATGCTAATGATTTCATCATTTGAAAGGAAAAAGAAGAAGTTGTTCTTGGTCCAGCGATATTTAATCTTTCGGTATAAAAAGACTTTTTTCCGTTTGCTAACGAAATTTCATTTAAGCAGTGTAGTAAAAAATATACTTAATTGAAGTGGGAAAGGGCATATGGCGAGGGTGGCTCCATCTAACTGGTCAGGTGAGTTGAGGTTCATTGTCTGAAAGTTTAGAGTTGGGATGAGGGAATAAAAGGATAATAAAAATTCCTGAAATAGAATATTGCTAGTTTAGATTATTTGTCTTTCATTTTCAGAAATAAAAAAAATAATCTTACCTAATCTGAGAACAAGTCCGGATTTAAAAAAAAGATGATGGGAATATAAATATGTATATGTAAGAAAGTTTAATTCCAGAAGCATAGGTTTGAAATTTCATGTTGAGAAATCCAATAAAGAAATATCACATAATTTTTTTTCCATAGTACCAAAATTTTTCCAATAGTATTAATGTAAGATATCAGAAATGTTTGATAACATTCAAAATAACTGTTAAACGAATATTAGTTAGTAATGGACCAAGTTGATGCAATTTATGATGCACAAAAATTGAAGTATTAAATTTAAATGCTACTGAAGATTGAACTTAATTCAATAAGATACTGCAAGAGTTATTTTTTTTTGTTGTTCCTTTACTACTATTCTTATATAATTTTACAAAATATCCAGGTTATAAAATTAATTATATGAGCTTGTATTTAGCACCTTGGTTATGTATATTAAAGAAAGTTTTTTTTTCCTTCGTGTGCGTGCATATGCATATATATATACTCAGATGCCAGTTTATTAAGTACAGTGACTCTAAAAAGTATCCGAACGCTACGGTTGATTGCAGAATTCAGAAAAAATATCTGGCAACGATTTTTTTAGAAATTAGTGATCTGGCAACCTTCGTGTCACGTGATTACAGAATTCAGGAAAAATATCTGGAGCGTGTACAGCAACTGTACACGCTCCAGTTACCGTTCACAGCAAACTGGAGCGTATGAATATATAATGCAATGAATATGGAGAGTGTGCAGTTACCGTTCACAGCAAACTGGAGCAGTTGCGGTTAATGTTCACAGCACATTGGATCGTGTGGGCTCACTCACGGAAATTTTGAGCGTGTGCAGTTACCGTTCACAGCAAACTGGAGCGTGTGCATTAACTGCACACGCTCCAGTTTGCTGTGAACGGTAACTGGAGCGTGCACAGTTGCTGTACACGCTCCAGATATTTTTCCTGAATTCTGTAATCAACCATAGTGTTCGGATACTTTTTTGAGCGACTGTACACCTACCTAGTAGTCTGTTGCGCCTCCTTTGGCCTTCAGAACAACCAGAATTCTTCAGAACATGGAATTTATAAAATGCTGGATGCGTTGTGCAGGAATGAACCATGCGGAAGTGATTGTGTTAGAAAATTGTAGATGTCGGACACGTTACAGAATTTCAGATCCGAAGGGTCCTTCGAGGTTAAAGGTCAAATATAGAATTACCAGTGGTAGAGGGTTAAAAATTGGTGTCTGGGGATAATTTGAGTCATAGATATCAGAAATTTATGTCAAATTTTGGATGGGTCCTTCAAGGTTAAATCCAGATACACTGTTGCTGCAGACCTAAAATTGGTGACGAGCTATTTTCGGCAGAACTCGGAAATGAGAGGGATTTTCAGATGCGGTGTCGCATTCGAAGTCAAAAAGGGGTCGACGTGACGGGATAGGAATCAAGAGGTTCCGAAGGCACCATTTTATTTCCGGTATATATATATTCCCTTTAACATTCTCGTAATCTGTAGTTCCCAGGTTCCAGTCCCAGCTGGGTCAGCATTGAGATTTATCTCCGCAAAATTCCCCGCCCTGCCCACGGTCAGTAGGGGACACCGATGGGCTTGGAAAGGCCGCCGTCCGTCGGATGGGACGTTAAGCCGTTGCCCCGTGTGCGGGAGAGTCATACCCTGTGCACGTTAAAGAACGCGCTGGATGGCCTTGACGGGAAGCTAGCATCTGGCTCCCAACAGCTGTTCGAGTGGGTCCCCTCCCCCAACCTTCTCTGAGCCTTCGGGGTCCATGTGACCTGGCCATTTAGCCCATGGTGTGCAAAAAAGTGCCGCTCAGAGGTAAAACAACCCAACCCTTTCACATTTTCTTCTTTTGGCTCTTTTGTTATTTTTGAAGTGATGTTCTTATGTAATTAATACTTATTTCTTTCTCGTAGGTTTACCAAAGGCTACAAAACTATGGAGTGAGGAGGGCTTTAGCCAGAAAAATTGTCGACACTTTCTACGATTACGTCAGGGCCACCCCACAAGATCCCGTGGAAGGTAGAGCCGATGTCGATTCTTGGCGGACCATGCTGTGGCAGCAAGCTCTGGAACCAAAACTCGCCAATTATGCCCCAGACATGTATCTCCTTTGGAAAGAAGGAAGGATGAAACACATTCAGTTCTCCTCAGAACTGGAAAATATGCTCTTAGATCTGAGAAAGCATTATAAACTCGGTCTCATAACCAACGGACCTTCTTCAGCCCAGTGGGAGAAGATACACAGGGTGAACGGTCAGTCGTTCTTTGATGCTGTTGTGGTTAGTGGAGACATCCACCAGGAGAAGCCCAATCCTTCTATCTTCGAGGAAGCATTCAGAAGATTAGATGTCTCTTCTCTGGAGTGTGTCATGGTAGGAGACAAGCTGGAGACTGATATCAGGGGAGGGATCAGGTCGAATTGTGCGGCCACGGTGTGGGTGACTCAAGACGACGAATCTCTGGAGAATGTCTATCCCAAGCCCGATTTCAAAATAGAACATGTGAGGGATCTTGTAGATCTGCTTCCTGAACGTGATCTGTTTCCGTCCCTTCACAGTGCCAAGGCTTTGGGATTTTTCCATAGTCTTCGTGACGAGACCACGTCTTGGGGAAGAAAACTAGAATGGTGATGGAAAAAAATATCGTGGTTATCCAAACCAGCCTTTTATCACAGTGCTTTATGACAAATTGCGTAAATGATATGAAAGCAACTAACGGACAACACTTTTTGAGTTTATTTTATGTAGTAACTGTGTCCAAATGCGCTTGAATTAAGACTCGTTCTAGACACTAGAATAATCTCCAAGCACTTGAGCCAAAGTCCATAACAGACTGATTTTAGTTAAGCTCTTATTGCTATACTTACTTTTTATACATTTAAAGTAAATAAGTGGAAGAATTTTTTTTGTTGTTTTACATGTAAGCTCTTATCTAATGTTCTGAGAACAATTCAGTGTTTTTTTTCCTCATCGAAGCCCAAAGTGTTGGTTCCTAGTGGCTGAAGTCTGTTAAATGTTGAAAAATTGCAGTAGTTTTATATTGCAAATAATAACATTCATATGGTTCATATGGTGCTACTTAAAAAAACATTTTCTGTAATTTTTCTCTCTCCATTATTATTTATATCAAATTTTAGTGGCTTCTAGACTTCGCAAACTCATTGAGCTCGATATTTCTCGCACATCACCATTCTTTTTGCAGATATTCGCACAACCCTTTAATCTCTGAAGGACTGGCTTTCTGCCCAGTCGAATCTTTAATCTCAAAGTAAATTCAGCAGTTTCACTCCTACAACAATAACAACACATCTGTGGGCATCTACCATTTTTAGTCTTCATATCACCATATTATATATTCACTGCTTTAGCGAGGGAATAGGATCAAATGAATAGCTCGTGATTTAACCTATTATATGAAGTGCAACTGAAGATCGAAATTTATTAAAAGCATCTTTTAATTTCAGGATCTCGCAATTGAGGCTGCAGCAGTTATGAGAAAGTGATTTAGTCTCACTTCTCTACTGTAACTGTGTTCACTTTATTAGTATAGTCAAATAGAAAACATTGAAGTGCAAAGATTAAATTTTTGGTCATTTGTTACACAGCTGGAGAAAATTTCTTTTAATAATTGCGATATACTATTATTCTTTAGGATAAATATTAACTAAATTCAACTCGAGCATCTTCCATTGGAGAGATTTTGTCACACAATCTTCTGGTCAGAAATAGGACACGGATGGGATGGATGGACCATGTATGGGAGAGATGCCCTGTGTACGTTAAAGAACATGCTAGATGGACTTGACGGGAGTCTATCTCCTAAAAGCTGTTAACTGGGTCCCCTTCTTGGAAATTTCTCTGAGCCCTTGTGACTTGACCATTTAACCCACTGTGTGCGGAAAAAGTTCCTCTCAGAGGTAGGCACAACAATCTCACAATCTTCTCTGAAGTTATGTCAGTGATTAACAAGGATTCGATCCCCTCATATTTCCCCCTTTAACTCCTAGATCATATTGCGCCTTCCATTGTTTTCACAAATTATATTACTGTTCGCAATGGCATTTCAAGGAAATTCTTCTTTTTGAAAATTTTTCTTCAGGAAAAACTTTTTTGACTTGATAATTACATTACTGAAAAGTAATACTTCTATGACCTAACTATTTTAGACATCTGTTTATGGATGTTTTCTGAACCAGAAGTCATCTAATTTGTTCCTAAGGTCTTAGATATTCAAAATAACTTAACAGCATTAAAAAAATTAACTGCCTTAGCAGATAGAGAATTGCTGCATCTAAAGGTGATGACCACTATGAGTACCACTGTATAATTATGAATAGTTTATCATGCAAAATGCAACCTGACTATAGGATGTTATATATAGTAGTTATGTTAAGGCTCTGTTTGCAATGAGACACTTTGTAAATTTTATTAATATGTAACAGAAGCTAGTCAAGGACAAAGAAGTACCCTCCTCTAAAAATTAACTTATTAATATAAATTTAATTTACATTAATAATTATCAAAAATTTTAAACCATCACTTTTTCCAAAAATCTTGACTACACCACTGATAAGTAAATAGCATTAATAAATTAGCAATACAATCTTGAAAGATAAATATTTTGGTACCTTCTTTAAGACTGTTCACAATATCTGTCGTAAATGAAATAGTAATGATAGTTTAAATCTTGTTATGAAGACTTATTTATAATCAGATTTCTGCTTAAAAAAAGCTCATTTCAGTGGTGAACGGTCTTTTTCCACTAGCAACCAGACATTAGACTCGGAACTCGCCAAAATACTTCAGAATTTGTGTTAATGGGTAGCTTTCTAAATTCTACAAGTAGATATGGGTAACGTATTTTTAATATGAATTGCCTGTGTAGAAATGTTTAAAAATTTCTTGTCAGTGCTAGGGTGGCATCATTCTGTGCGTTGTTGCAACTTTAAGATGAAGTCTTCATTATGATCGGCGATTACGATGGGAACTACTTTGATGCCCTGAAACAGATAGATTTGTGCTGTTTTATCATGTTTGGTGAGTTTTGCTGAATGTGTAAAGTCTTTGCCAAGGACCATCATAGTCAGTAACGATGCTGTGATATCATTGCCTGTACTTTTCTTGATTGTTTATGCCACTTTATAAGAACATCTTTATTGGCTTTTTAAAGTGATGCTTATAATGTCTTCCTGTACAGCGCGTTATTATGCTTCATTTTTATGTACTTTATAATACTAACTTTGATTGAGGACTGCAATACGGTTTTATCTGCTATGTTATAGTCGAAAAAGTGTTGGGAGATCTGTTGCCAGTTTGGTAATATATTCATGTTATATTGAGAAAGAAATTTTATATGTCGTTTGTGTGACCATCTTTTAAAATATACAGCTTTTGAAGAATATTAGCCAAAAGTGAAATTGCTAATGAACGTTTCCATATTTGAACACCAGCCTGCAAATAAACCTGCTATTGGATACTAGCTGTAATATAAGCAGCAATGCTTAGTTACTGCAAGGGGAATATCGACTATAGCTCCAGAAGAAGTTTCAAAATAAACCATATAAGTAGTGTAGTAGTTCTAGTTCAAACCAGTAATAATTTGTCAAATTCTTAACATACAATAACTATAAATTAAAAATATAGAAAGATATTAACACTGAGGATGAGAGACATGAAAGTAGGTTTTCGAATAATTGGCAGACTAAAATAAGACCGAAATAAGAAATTATCTTTCAAAAAGAATGAAAAACTGCCGGTCGAAACTCGAAATTCTAACATTCGTTTGTTTTCTCTAGTCCTCAATGTGTTAAAATATATTGTAAGCAGACAGAAAGACTTCGGATTATAACATTCGATAGTCGAACAGTTTATGAGCACTGAGAGTTTGCTTAGAAGTTTCGTTGCACCATACTTGCCCAGAATATATTTGGGGTTTTATAATTCATAACTGTATACTCTTGAGAAGAAATGCTCCAGATTATAGAAAAAAAATGTTTAGTTCGGAAGTTAAAAAATACATGAAATTTTAAAAACTCCTAGACTCACAGAGCTCGACTGCATTATTGTTTATAACACTTTCAAAGACGTTTGAAAAATTTCGAAAATCATAATGCAGAAATTTTAAAAATTTGCCAATTTGTACGTTTATTGAGGATAACTGATAAAACGTTAAAAATGTATTCGAAAAAAAAAAGCAGCGTTATTTTAAATATTTTCAGAAAATAATTAAATTTGAGATGTCTTACGGATGACTGTTTAACTTGGTTATCTAACTGAAAATTTATTTTGCGTTTGAGAACTTGACCTTATGTAATGAACAGCGTTCTTATAGTAGAGACAAGAAGTGCTGAATCGATAAATTATTTCACGGCAATCAAAGTATCGGAGGAAATTCAGTTTTTGACGGTTCAAGTTACTAACCGTCTATTATTAATAACCTTAACCGGCAAAATGATGCATTTCTTTTCATACTTTGATAAGTGTTTCATAATGTGGTTTGTTGACAGATTTCTTTGAAAATGAAAAATTCAAAGGTATTTTAATATAAATTCGAAGTTGAGGTCAATCATACATTCTTAGAAAATTAAGTAAACGTTTAAAGTGGACATTTTTTAATGCTAAAGTTAATTTTTAATCAATATATATTACGCCCAAGAGTTTACTGACTGAAATCATTAAAAGGACACAATATAAATCCAACTTAAATTATATTCTTGAAATTGTACTTATAAGCTGTAATGTACTAAAAATATACGTATTCTAATAATTATAAGTCAAATTTCAGCGAATTTAACAGTGTCGTGATATTATGTTAAAATCCTATGTGAAATATTGAAGGCCAAGATAATGAAATATTAATGGTTTAACACTTTGCGTACTTAAGTTTAAAGCTACCAAAGTAGCAGTTTTCGAAGTTATGTCTTGATTCAAATTCATATTTATTTTTCGCAAGTTACAAACATGTCAAGTATTTCTTTGAATTATTTCATACTGAATGCTGATTTCTTTTGTCTTATTCTTTATGTCAGAAAAACTTGTAAACTGCTGTTAAGATGTAATAATTACTGCTGTAAATGATTTAGTTACCACAATGTTATAATATACAAAATGCACTGAATCTTAAAGGAGCAATCTGGAATATTATACGTTAAACATTAGTTTTTATATAAAATTACCTTTTATATAAAATTGAGGACTGCAATGCATAAAATTGCAGACTGATTTTTTTAGTGAGACAAAAATTATATTTAAACGTTTCACTACGAAGTTTTTCGTTTTAGAGAAAACGCAGAAATTAGAATAATTTATACAAATACCAATCTAAACCTTGCAATAGGCTTATTAAATTATAATTGAATAGTAAAATTAGACAAAGCAAAAGGAGACAATTTTCTGCTTTCACCATTTTCCAGTTGCCTTCTAGAGCAAAATTAATTATTCTATAAATTTAATGTTCTGAAAATGCGAATCCTAATATATCATTAATACCTATCCAACCTAAAAAAGGAATATTTATCTCTAAAAACAAAAAAAGATGAAAGGGAAAGAATGACGACTAGGTGGAAACAATAGATTTTTTTAATGGCTTAAAATCATCGGCGTATTATTTGTTAAATCGCTTCTGATTAATATTCTTTTATTACTCTGGTATTTCAATAATCCAACTCCTTAATCGTCGAAGTGACTATTGAATCATTTACCATATACTGATCTTTTTACTCGATATTGCTCACATACAGGGCCGGATGGGGGAGGGTGTCCACCTTTGAGAATGCTAGTAAGTAGGGATAAAAAATAAATAATACCCCCTCAAGCAGCTGCTTGCCACAGAGGTCTGACAGGAGCCTGTCAGTTTATATGCCAAAGTAGAAAGTCTGAGAGGATGGCAGGACCTCAGCAGAAAAACGGCACATACATCCATGCCTTAACCCGGGGTTCGAACCCAGGTCCCTTAGATCGGTAGCCAAGCACGCTAACCACTCGGCCATGGGATAGCTCTAAGTAGGGATAATGAAGTAAAAAATTATAAAACTCTCATATTTCACACATTTCTCAAGAAACTTTTAAAGACCACTAAAAATGGGGGGGGGGAGAATGCTATATTGCAATGGATATCCATAATCCATTCTCTAACCCCCCCCCCCCCCCCATCCTTTAACCTTTTTTGAGACTCGCTTACATCACTTGCTCCTTCCCCCATTAATTTTTTCCTAGATCCAGCCTGCTGACTTAAATAAATGAGGTCGTGTATCATGTTATTATCTGAATGACAGAACAGATTTCGAGTTTTTCGTTTAAAACGTAGTCACCGCCCCGATTGCCGATGAGTGTTGTGATGCCAAGAAAAGTGACTTAAATAATTTCGCATGCTTAATATTATATCTATAAAATACACGCATCAAACTGAAACTTGTAATGATCTTTTCACTCTGAATAGTCTCAAGAGTTTATATTAATTCCAAATCTTTCCTCTTTGGCATCCTTGAAGATCTGTAGAGTGCGTCGTATATTTGCTGATAAATATTTACCTCAACTCTAACTCTTCGTAGAAAAAAAAAGTTGGCACTAATTCATACGTTACCAGGTGAAGCTATTTTAAATTGCCTGGATTAAAGAGCTATGCCGAATGTCCACGTGTGTTGATGTTATGTACTTTATTTTTGGAAAATGTTTCGTGTATTTATAGAGGAAAATGATAAAATCTACGTGAAATACTTCGAATTTTTGAACTACTGGTTCCTTCTTAAGTTTAAAAATTCTAAGATTTCAATAATTCTTTTTCTGTTTATTTGCATTTCAATTATCTGCATTAAAATTACATTCGTTGAATTAGGGAAGGCAAGTGTTATATTTTAATAAGTAAACTCTTTTCAGCACTACAAGTAATCAGTCGTTTAAGCATATGATAAAATTATATTTTGTAGAATAATTTTGTAAACTCAACTGCCGAGTGGTATGCAGTACTGGACGTGGGACGGCATATACAAGTTTTACATGAATTTGACTAAATATCACTCCTTTCTGGAAACTTGATTTAATCAGACTCGAAACCACTTTACTTAAGTAACAATACACAACGATTTATTTTCCTTCGTCAATATACACAACAAATTACCCTACGAGAGATTACTATTCTCTGCGCAGGTTTGGGGCGGGGGTGGCTCAGGCGATAGCGCGCTAGGCTCGTAATCTGCAGTTCCCAGGTTCGAGTCCCAGCTGCGTCAGCGTTGAGATTTTTCTCCGCAAAATTCCACGTCCTGCCCACGGTCAGTAGGGGATATACGCCGTCCGTCGGATGGGGACGTTAAGCCGTGGCCCCCTGTGCGGGAGAGCCATACCCTGTGCACGTTAAAGAACACGCTGATGGCCTTGACGGGAGGCTACCATCTGTCTCCTAACAGCTGTTCCAGTGGGTCCCCTCCCACAACCTTCTCTGAGCCTTCGAGGTTCATGTGACCTGGCCATTTAGCCCATGGTGTGCAAAAAAGTGCCGCTCGGAGGTAAAACAACCCAAATCTGCGCAGGTTTCGCTATTTTCTACCTTTTTACAAATATACCTGGCGCCCGTAAGTAGGATCGCTAGCGCTAACCTTCTGAGCACGACTACCCAGCAGACTAACTCCAAGTTCTCTAATAAATCAGCACTTTGACGTCGATTCTAATTGTAGAGGAAAAGTTGTCTTGAGCCTGGTGGGATACGAACACACGACCTCATGATTACAGTTATGACTCCAAGTTCCTTTCTCTTTGTTCATAGATGAAGTTTACCTTTGTCCCTTCTGCCCTCGCTATCAGATCTGTCCAACTCTGCTTGTAATGGGCTTGGAAAGGCCGCCGTCCGTCGGATGGGACGTTGAGCCTTGGACCGTGTACGGGAGACCGTATCCTGTGCACGTTAAAGAACACGCTGGATGGCCTTGACGGGAGGCTACCATCTGTCTCTCAACAGCTGTTCCAGTGGGTCCCTACACCCAACCTTCTCAGAGCCTTTGGGGTCCATGTGACCTGGCCATTTAGCCCATGGTGTGCAAAAAAGTGCCGCTCAGAGGTAAAACAACCCAACTCAACTCTGCTTGTGCAATCAGTACGGCAGAGCTAATACTTGTGGAATGCAGGTAGAACGTGACCTTCCCTGCTCCTGTAGGTACGGAAAAAGGGGGGGGGGGATGCATATTGTCCCAGCTGATCTGGTCGATCCTGATACCTCTTCCCTATAAGCCATAAATAAGTCGCCTCTCTGAAGATTCATAACGTCCAGTCGCTGCTGTGCAATATTAATTCCAAATTCTCCCTGCAGAAGAGCGACCAGAGATAGATGTACTGTCATGCAATCGATTCCTTCTCTTGTCTGTCGTGGCGTTGTCTTACACAAATCGCATACAGAAAAAATCATGAAACGCGACAGTCTGCAAAAGTGACAGCTAAAAATAATACACTGTTCGTATTCGCGTTCTTCAGTCATCCCGCACGTGACCACACCTTGATGAGATACGTGCACAAGAAATGCTTTTGGAGGCTGCATGAAGTCCTGTCATACTTCCTAAGATTTCATCATGGGAGGACCTGTAGTTGAAAATGTCCCAGCTCTCCCGACACACTCTCAGTTTCACCCATTAAAGGCCAGAGTCGAACCCGGAGCCTCTTTCGCAATGGTGGCGTGTGAGTGATTTGTCCCCCCCCCCCCCCAATTCCTTGCCCTAATCGAACGGCTGAAGGCATCAGCATTCCCGTTTTCCTTACCCTTCTGGTATTTCGGTTCCACCTGCGTATCGCTTGTGCGCCAATGACCACTTCGAAACTTTGCACTTTTGGAAAATTCTCGCGCCTGACACACAAATGATCGCGATGACGGAAATTATTACGTCCGCAATGTCGATCGAGCGAAGTTTGCTTAATAGCGACGTCATCAAGCTGTTGTCTCCTGAATTTCTCAGCTCTCCTTCTCTCAAAATAGTATGTCTCCAGCATCGCATTTTCGTACTTACTGCTCCTTTCCGTAGCGTCACTTCCGGGAGCAGCCTGCGCTGGCTACTGCTGCAACCTCATTTTCTTCCTTCCACGCGCCGCGTTCACCACACTTCCGCCCAGCACTTTCCTGCTTCCCTGCTAGGATCTTGCGCACAAAGTGCTTTGAATGCATCACCAGTTAGCAAAACTGTGGTTGTAAGATTGTTTACTACCGCACAAATAATAGTGACCCATGGATTCTCTCAATGTCCCCAGCCTCAATCATCTCCTTGCTCATAAATATCTTAATCAAGGGAGCAGTAATTGGCTTCCCAAAAGCAGGACATAGCGAAATTTTGCCGCAAGGCTTTCGGAATTCTGATGGCACATCACAGGAGCGTATTATGCTAATCTCGCACCCAGAATCGACAATCGCCTCTAACCTTGCCGTGCCACATACTACGTGCACTTTTTGCAGCCTGGAAAGTGTAATATTTTTACCCGCGATTGCGAATTCTTTCTCCCTTCAAAGCAAAAGGCCGTCGGTGTCACGCGCGCACAAATATCTTCACCGTTGCTGCTAAGCTGGACTCTTGCGGAGCTAGCCAGTTGTTTGCTTCTTTCTGGAACTATTCTTTCATGCAATCCGACACAATTTCTTAATTTTTGTTATATCCAGCGCTTTTCTACTCTCCAGATATTCGTCTAAGATTGCCTGGAAGCGGAAACCGAACCCAGTCCAAGACTCTGTAGGTCGCTTCTTTGCACTATCGAATAGTTTGTGGTATTCTAGTGCCGAGATTCTGCTCGCGAGGAGCACGGCTAACTTTAACTTATTATAGTCTCGTGCGTCCTCGGGAGTGAGACTGGTCAGCACCGAACGTAGCCGTTCTCCAAGTATGGGAGTCAAAAGCCTGTCCCGATACTCTCTTGGTATATCTTGAGTTTCGAAAATCGCCTCCACCTCTTTGAAAAATAATGGGAGCTCCCCTTAATCTTTTGGGGGTTTCGAGAGTGCTCACCTCAGGAATTTGGAATATCGTTGAAACCTCTAGATTTCCCTCATTGCTGTATCCAATTCGGACGACACAGAGAAGCATCTCAAATGCAGGCCTTCTACCTGAGTCGCTCGGATCTCTGCCATTTGAAGTTCGTGACTTCTTTCCAGTGCTCTTTCTTTAGCGCCTGTAACTTTGCTAGCTGAATCTGCAATTGGAGTGCTGCTACACTTCCAGGTAAACCTGATACCGAGCTAAGGCTTAGAGAACGATCAACCTCAGCCATCGCGCCCTCTGCCAAATCGGCCATAAATAAGTCGCCTCTCTCTGTACCTAACTCACCCCAAGGTGTTGTATTTGACTGTAACGTAAGATTATCCATCTGCCTAGTTACTTTCACCCCCCGTGTTAGCACCATCGAAAAAAAAAACCCCAGGGAAAACAACTTTAGTACTAAACTAGCCTTACCTATGGGAGGGAGGGGGGGGGGGGGGGGGGGGGGCTCAGTCGGTAGCGCGTCAGGCTCGTAATCTGTAGTTCCCAGGTTCGAGTCCCAGCTGGGTCAGCGTTGAGATTTATCTCCGCAAAATTCCCCGCCCTGCCCACGGTCAGTAGGGGACACCGATGGGCTTGGAAAGGCCGCCGTCCGTCGGATGGGACGTTAAATGGACGTTAATGGACGTCGGATGGGACGTAACGTCCGTCGGATGGGACGTTAAGCCGTGGCCCCGTGTGCGGGAGAGCCATACCCTGTGCACGTTAAAGAACACGCTGGATGGCCTTGACGGGAGGCTACCATCTGTCTCCCAACAGCTGTTCCAGTGGGTCCCCTCCCCTAACCTTCTCTGAGCCTTCGAGGTCCATGTGACCTGGCCATTTAGCCCATTGTGTGCAAAAAAGTGCCGCTCAGAGGTAAAACAACCCAACCCAACCCTATGTGGACCAGCAACGTCCGAGATGAGATGATGACTCTCCATGCAGGCCTTGACTTTTTATTTCCACTTGACTAACACGGTGCACACTCAACAAAAGATTCTTGTTCCAAGTCCACCAAAGGTACCACCTGTATGCATCTTTAAAGTTGATTCCACTCTTGACAACAAAGGATATCGTAAACTCAACTGCCGAGTGGGATGCAGTACTGGACGTGGGGCGGCATATACACGTTTTACATGAATTGGGCTAAATATCACTCCTTTCTGGAAACTTGGCTTAATCATACTCGAAACTGCTTTACTTAAGTAACAATTACCCCGCCAGAGATTACTATTCTCTGCTACATTATGTATTTCGAGAGATCTGTGTGTCTTGCATGTTTGGAATATTTTTCTGATAAACAATATTCTAGCAGAAGACTTGGAAAGTGTGAAAGAGACATCGTTTGCTAAACGTACACTATAGTTTGTAAGTACAACTCTTAAAAATGGGTACGCACACTACACTGTTTCTGATACGATGGTGGAATTAGTGATAATTTTTTCTCTTTTGACCTATAAGGCATGCAGCTTGGAATGTTATTTGAAAATTAACTTAGTCATCATCACAATCAAGTAGAGTAAATAATTACGACAAATAGCTTTTTTTTTGTTTTGTTGAGTGAAGAAACTAATATAATTATCAGTTGATAAATCAAAATTCATGCTCTTGGATTCATCAGCATTGTAACAATAGAGAACATTTAAAGATATTTTTGATTTTTGTTCCAACAGCTGTTCCAGTGGGTCCCCTCCCCTAACCTTGTTATTACCTAACAAGTTCCAGTGGGTCTCCTCCCCTAACCTTACCAAAGAATTCAAATGTAAGAAAATGTAATGGCTGCTGGAATCATTTTTGTAATTTAACAAAGTACCGCTATTGTGTTAGAGTTTTAATGATTCGAGAATAATGAAGGGCAAGAAATATGTATTGGAAATTTTGCATATCAAAAAATTGATTTTTGTCCTAAACGTAGCTTTATATTTAAATTTTAGTTTATAATAAAAAGTTGAAAAAATAATATATATGCACATAAGAATGTGTCTGTGTTTATTTAAGGTTGTCATAAATTTTTGTGCTTCCATGCATCTGTGATATACTTTTCCTAAATATTTGAGCATAACGATATGAATATTGAATTGTTCGAATAAACAATGTAGATGTATGTGTTTTTAGGCTTAAAATACCTTGATATAAAAAATAGTCATATAGAAAAGCAACAGGACATAACTGAAAACTTTTAAATGTAAGAATGCGAAATTTTTAATTGAAATAGGTAATTTTAATGTAATGAGAGGCTTAATTTGTGACAGAACCGCTTTCTGGAACTTTTTTGGAGCGCTCGACCATTTCAGTTAATGTCGACCACTTGAATTAATGTTTAAATATTTTCCCTTTCACTTAAAATATTTAAAATATATTTCTTTACTTCCATTCTCAAAAGAAATTTTTCCTGCCCACTTCCTATTTCGGAGTAAGTACCCCGCCCTGCCCACTGTCAGTAGGGGACACCGATGGGCTTAGAAAGGCCGCCGTCCGTCGGATGGTACGTTAAGCCGTGGCCCCGTGTACGGGAGAGCCATACCCTGTGCACGTTAAAGAACACGCTGGATAGCCTTGACGGGAGGCTACCATCTGTCTCCCAACAGCTGTTCCAGTGGGTCCCCTGCCCCAACCTTCTCTGAGCCTTCGGGGTCCATGTGACCTGGTCATTTAGCCCATGGCGTGCAAAAAAGTGCCGCTCAGGGGTAAAACAACCCAAATCCTATTTGGGTGCAACGAAAGCACATTTCACCTAGAGTTGAAATTTCGATGGGCAAGGTGCATGCAAACATGCAAACTGAAGTTCTTTTTTTCCTTTTGAATGTGCAGAATAATATTACCACTGCAAATTTTTAGGTGCTGGGGAGAAGATCTATCAGGAACACAATCACAAAAGAACCCAACTATTTCATTGCTTTTGAACCCCTTTTTTTAATAATAAAGGGTTTTTATTTTTTCTGTCAAGGCAGAAACTTTTATCTTTCACGCCATTGGTCCATTCCTGGAAATGTCAACTAGAGAGATTATGGGATTGAGTGTCAGCAAGTCTCATCTACGGAAAAGTCAACTGCGCAATCCCATAGTCTGCGCCTCAGTTTCCCATTCATGTTATGACGTCACTGCTAGATACTAAGAAAACAGTACAATTCGTTGTCTCAAGTTTGGGTCCTATTCAACAATTGAAGTAAATGTTTATAGCACCTGTAGATATTCAAGTTAAGAGTAGTCAAGTATATTACTAAAATACAGGGAATTATCAAAAATATTGCACGTAAATTAATCGAGCGAAAGTCTGATTGATATCTTAAACTTTTCGGCATTATTGTTTGTTTGTTCTACAGTAACTCTCGAACCTTTGTATTAATTTTTAATATACTCTTTATACAAAAGTACGTCTGATGTTCGATAATAAATTTGATTCGCCGTTTGGACAAACAAAATGGCGACAAATGACTGATTAGGTCCAACACAACAGAATTTGTTACCTTCTGAAGTTGAAACTGTTTCCTTAATCGTTAGAGGAGGGGGTGGCTCAGTCAGTAGCGCGCCAGGCTCGTAATCTGTAGTTCCCAGGTTCGAGTCCCAGCTGGGTCAGCGTTGACCACCGCCCTGCCCACGGTCAGTAGGCGACACCGATGGGCTTGGAAAGGCCGCCGTCCGTCGGATGGGACGTTAAGCCGTGGCCCCGTGTGCGGGAGAGCCATGCCCTGTGCACGTTAAAGAACACGCTGGATGGCCTTGACGGGAGGCTACCATCTGTCTCCCAACAGCTGTTCCAGTGGGTCCCCTTCCCCAACCTTTTCCTGAGCCTTCGGGTCCATGTGACCTGACCATTTAGCTCATGGTGTGCAAAAAAGTGCCGCTCAGAGATAAAACAACCCAACCTTAATCGTTATTTTTCATTCATTTGCGTTTATTGCCTCTTCTTTGAAGTGTTGAACTATCTTACAAAATATGCGACTTAAAAAGAGATGGAAATTTTCATGTTCCAGTTGGCACACGTTTGGATATATATTTAAGTTATTGTTCTGCTGTGCCTGGCATGCATTTCCTTCAGCTATTGATTTTACTGAACTTTGTCATGGACTAGTTGCTAAGACAAATATTATCACTCCAAAGGCCTCAATATTATCCTAAATGAATTCTATGAGGTCTTTTCTTAGTACATCACACTCTAATATTTCTCATTAATATCACTATTATTCATTGCTTTTCAAATATGACATTCTTAAAGCCAAACTCGAAACAGAAGAGTTTTCGAGATGCTAATTTATAGAGCTACTCGATGAAGCGTTTACTACTCGTCGCAAGATAGAGTCGGTGTTACTATATCTTTAGGATGAAAAGTCTAAGCCACTATATCTGCACGATAAACGTTTAATAAATACTCTTATCATATAATATTACTCCTTTTTACAATTGAGAAAAAAAAATCAATATTGTCTCCAGTTGTTGCATGATGAAAAGTTTATGCCTTCATATCGTTGCACGATAAGAAGTTTATATCTCCAAATTGTTGCACTATGAAAAAAAAAAGTTTATGCCTCCACATTGTTTGATAAGATGCCTATACTACGATACTGTTGCTAGATGAGGTTGATGTCGCTCTAGTTAAGTGATGAAAGATTTATGCCTCTGTCGTTTGTACTGTGTGATAGAAGGTGATTGTTGACAGTTTAAAACTTGTTAAAAACAATACATCGTTATTGAATGGAAATATTTATGCCTCTATGAAGTTCTAAGTACAAAGTTTACATTGAGATGGAATACTTTTTGTACCTTTTAAGAATTTTAGCTTATAAATAAATATTAGTCGCATTTTTTTGTGTTATCTCTTGCTTTCACATTTTTTTACAGTCATCAGCTATGAGGGTTCATTAGACCCCTTATCGATAGTTGGCTTTGCCGTTCGCGGGTTCGACTATTCGGGGAATTTTTTTTGGTTAAATTTAATTTCGGTGATCGGCAAAATTTTTGTTGTAAAAAAATATAGTATTAATTTTTAAATAATTTAAAATCCATTTTTTCAATTGAAAATTGCGAAAAGCACGGATGGGGAAAAGAACTATGGATTATTGTTGTTGTCATGGGCGTCCGCAGAGGGGGGCAAACGGGGCACTTGCCCTCCCCCCCAGGAGATCCAGTAAAGAATTCCACAAATTATAATCGTAACATTTTAAACGTAATTTATATACATTATGTACAGTCGCTCAAAAAAGTATCCGAACACTATGGTTGATTACAGAATTCAGAAAAAATATCTGGCAACGATTTTTTTAGAAATTAGTGAACTGGCAACCTTCGTGTCACGTGACACTAATTTCTAAAAAAAATCGCCAGATATTTTTTCTGAATTCTGTAATCAACCATAATGTTCGGATACTTTTTTGAGCGACCGTATGTGTTTTTGTATTGATGCAATACTGTATTCTATAATCTACTTGTGAAATAAAAACTCTAAAAAAATAATAATTAAATAAAATTTTATTGATGTAATTATTTATCTCCAAGCTTTGCCCCCGCCTGGAAAATTTTCTGCTGACGCCCATGGTTGTTGTTATTTATCTATTACTTTATCTGACAATGGTGATTTTTTCGAAAACGTTTGTCATACTAGGTAATAACAATATGCTCATATCTGGGGCCTGATAGAGTCCCCACCCCTCCTCCTTAAGATTGCTAGTCAGAGTAATGGAGGCGGGTCAGCGTTGAGACTTATCTCCGCAAAATTCCCCGCCCTGCCCACGGTCAGTAGGGGACACCGATGAGCTTGGAAAGGCCACCGTCCGTTGGATGGGACGTTAAGCCGTGTCTCCGTGTGCGGGAAAGCTATACTCTGTGCACTTTAAAGAACATTCTGGATGGCCTTGACGGGAGGCTACCCTCTGCCTCCCAACAGCTGTTCCAATGGGTCCCCTCCCCCAACCTTCTCTGATCTCTCTCGGCCCTTGTGACCTGGTCATTTAGCCCATGGTGTGCAAAAAAAAAAATGCCACTCAGAGGTACCCAAAGTAATGCAGGCAAAAAATTATTAAACGGCCAAACTGGGCGTTTTTTTTTTTCAAGAATTTTTGAAGCCTTTGGAATTCTAATGCATCCCCTCCGTTCTATTCTCTTTGATCCTATCCCTTTTACATTTTTCTGGTTCGATTGCGTCACATGCTTCCCCCCTCCCCTCACCCTTTTATTTTTTTTCTAGATCTGGGCCTGTTCATATAGGAATGAGATATAACCCACAGAGATCCAGTTAGAATTAGAAGTCTGGCTTCAATATTTCACTAAAATTACGATGCAAAGCTTTACGTGTTAGAAATGATAAACATTCAATCTCTTGACTGGACACTGACATTCGACACCGAACTCGTAACTGTGGACCCTCGCATTCGGAAGATTTAATAGAAGAATAGTTTTCGCATTCCTCTTTTTTTAGGGGGGAGAAGAAAACACGGAAGGTAAACTTTTTATAACCTATGACACTTAGTAGAAGTTGTGTCAAATGAAAGGTTTTTCATTTGACACAACTCGTAGAGATCGGTCAACAGTTGGGAAAATTTTAAACCGATCTGAGAAACGCAAGCCAGCAAAAAAAGACGAAAATTTTTAACCGATCTGAGAAACACAAGCCAACAAAAAAAAGACGAAAATTTTAAACCGATCTGAAAAGCACAAGCCAACAGAAAAAAAAAGACGAAAATTTTAAACCGATCTGAGAAACACAAGCCAACAAAAAAAGACGAAAATTTTAAACCGGTCTGAAAAACACAAGCCAACAAAAAAAGACGAAAATTTTTAAACCGATCTGAGAAACACACAAGCCAACAAAAAGAGACGAAAATTTTAAACCGATCTGAAAAACACAAGCCAACAAAAAAAAGACGAAAATTTTAAACCGGTCTGAAAAACACAAGCCAACAAAAAAAGACGAAAATTTTTAAACCGATCTGAGAAACACACAAGCCAACAAAAAGAGACGAAAATTTTAAACCGATCTGAGAAACACAAGCCAACAAAAAAAAGACGAAAATTTTAAACCGATCTGAGAAACATAAGCCAATAAAAAAAGACGAAAATTTTAAACCGATCTGAGAAACACAAGCCAACAAAAAAATGACGAGCGAAAAGCAATATGAAGATAAATAAAAACACTTTTTTTCCGTGCTTTTCGTGTCGACTAAGCCTACTTTTATCTCGTCGATTCTCTGTTCGCTGAAATCGTCAGTGACGTAATTCCGTATTTAATATATTCCGCAATTAAATATTGTGTTTTGTTAATACATTAGCAAACCTGAACAAATTTTAGGTAATGAATTTAAGTGAAATAAGCTATCAAAACACAATTATTTAATAGAGGGGAGGGGCATACCGCAGCAACTTAAAATTGCGAGCAATTCTTGTTTTTATTTCTGTTGCAGACGAATTGCTTCGAGATTTTTCCATATAAGCAATTTTAGTTTAAGCTACTCGTTTCGTACTCGATGTTATTGTGCTGGTTCCTTCAGCTAAATTTAAGTACTGTGCAACAGATTACATCACAGCAATGGAAAAAGAAATAGGGCTTAAAAACGGTGTATTATTTGAAAAATCATTGTTTTGCCCTCGGATTTAGCAGTATCCATTGTTTTTTGTGCTTAAAATGCAGCAGATGATTAAAAGAATTTCGAATATTAAAATCGTCCAATAATTGGAATCAGAGTATGAAAACAAAACTTGCAGGGTGTTTTCCAGCAGTTATTTTTCGTTAATGGAATCGAAACTTTTGAATAAAATCCGTACAGTAGCCTATCACGATACAGATTTCAGATTGGGTTGTTTTACCTCTGAGCGGCACTTTTTTTGTACACCATGGGCTAAATGTCCAGGTCACATGGACCCCGAAGGCTCAGAGAAGGTTGGGGGAGGGGACCCACTGGAACAGCTGTTGGGAGACAGATGGTAGCCTCCCGTCAAGGCCATCCAGCGTGTTCTTTAACGTGCACAGGGTATGGCTCTCCCGCACACGGGGCCACGGCTTAACGTCCCATCCGACGGACGGCGGCCTTTCCAAGCCCATCGGTGTCCCCTACTGACCGTGGGCAGGGCGGGGAATTTTGCGGAGATAAATCTTAACGCTAACCCAGCTGGGACTCGAACCTGGGAACTACAGATTACGAGCCTGGCGCGCTACCGACTGAGCCATCCCCGCCCTTTTCAGAATGGGAGCTGCAACAAACAGAAGTGATACACTCGAACAATATCCCGATTCTTTTCGTAATCAAAATATTGTCTTCCCCCCACCCTGTAAAATAGGGATCCGTAGAACTAAGGGTTTACCGTATTTACATTATTTCATGATATATATATATACACACCGAAAAGCCAAAACATTATGACCAGCTCGTCTTTATTGAAATTGAAACAATTGCAGGCAAACGACGGCGCGTGTAAAGGTCATGAAACGGTAAAAATAACACCTGATACTGAGCTCTGTTAATCAGTGTTATTGTTGTTCTTTAGATGGGAAAGGCAGCGGACTTAAGTGAGTTTGACAAAAGGCAAATTGTAATAGCCAGACGACTGAGTCAGAGTATTTCTGAGAGGGCAAGGCTTGTGGGGTGCTCACAGTAAGCCGTGGTTAGTACCTTCAAAAAGTGGTCCGAGGAGGGAAAAACCACGAATCAGAGGCCAGGTGACCATGGCTCATCGATGACAGAGATGAGTGAAGGCTATCCCGTATGGCACGAGCCAACAGAAGGGAACTGTGGCGCAACTTGCCCGTAATTTGAATGCTGGTGAATGCCGTAATTTGAATGTGTCACAACACACAGTATATCGAACCCTGCTGAAAATGGGACTGTGTAGTTGCAGGCCGCTCCGAGTGCTCATGATAACCTCGGTTCACTGTCGAAAACGCCTACAATGGGCACTTGATCATCAAAACTGGGCCTTGAATGATTGAAGAAGGTCATCTGGTCCGATGAATCTCGTTTCCTGCTGCACCATGTGAACGGCTGGGTATGTGTGCATTGTTTACCTGGGGAAATGTTGGCACCAGAATGCACCGTGGGATGAAAACAAGCCGGTGGAGGAAGTGTAATGCTTTGGGCAACGTTTTGCTGGCTAAATCCTGGGTCCAGTCATTCATGTGCAGGAAACTACGACGTCTATCACCTACCTAAACATCATTACAGACCAGGTTACATCCTTTAATGGCAACGGTATATCTCTCCAATAGTGCTTTCTATCAGCAGGATAATGTGCCATGCCACACTGCCCAGATTGTTCGAGAATGGTTCGCGGAATATGAGAAAGACTTACAGGTAATCCTCCAAATTCCCCAGATATCAATCCAATCGAACATTTGCGGTTTGTGTTGGAACAGCATATCCGATCTGCTGCGGCTCAAACACGTAACTTACAAGAGAAAGGATCTGCTGGTAACGTGTTGGTACTAGATACCACAGACACATTTAGAAATCTTGTAGCGTCCATGGTTCGCCGGGTAAGAGCTGTTTTGGCGGCAGTGGAGGACCAACATCATATAGGCAGTGATCATAATGTTTTGGCTCTTCGGTGTATCTCCTCTAAACCTTTTCACCCTGCCCTCGGTAAGAAAAAGGACACTGATGAACTTAAAAATACCACCGTCCATTGGATGGGACGTAAAGTTGTGGCTCCGTGTGCTGGAGAGCCATACTGTGGGCAAGTTCAAGAACACACTAGATGGCTTGATGGGAGGCTATCATCTGTTTCTTGAGAGCTGTCCAGTGGTCCCCTTCCCGCAACCTTCTCTGTGTCTTCAGGATCCTTGTGACCTGGCCATTTAGCCCATTGCCGGCAAAAAAAAAAGTGCCATTCAAAGGTAAAACAACCCATCTTCTATAGGAATTAAGGGAATGGTATTCTCATGCGTCTACCACACTCTAAGTTCCGCTGGGAAGTTCTCATTCGAGAGTCGAAAAAGCTAAGAAATGTCTTGGCAGCTCTCGATTTAAGGAGAGCAAAGAACGCGAATTGCGACTGGGCTCACGTGAAAAGCGCCAAGAGGGTTTTTCCCGAAACTTGCAGACAAGAGTAGTCCAAGTTGCCCTTGACCTTGCAGAGGCGTATCGATTGGCCCGGTCCATTGTCCCTCTTGAGGTAGATCCAGGAAGAGTTTCTTCCAATAACAGGAGCCGTATGTTACAATGACGCACGATTTTCATGGCCACTTCCGTGTGACTTATGACATTTCGGACAGAACGGCTCTCTCACTTCTCAGGTAACAGATATGAGAAGAATCGGTTTTAATGATCGAAATAACAGACAGATAGATGGGTTCTTTTTATTTGAAAAGTGAACTGTAGAGAGAACTGCAGTGTCGTTTCTCCGAAAGATATGCTTTGTATATTTACTTTTATGGTAGTAAAGAGACCTTTGAATACTTTTTTTTATCTGTTAATAGCGTTTTTATTTTATTTACATTTATTTCAAAACGTATTGCAGTTACAGTTGCCAAGAATTCTAACCCGGATAATTTGTCTATTACTAAAATGTGTGTGTGGGGGGGGGGGCTCAGTCGGTAGCGCGCCAGGCTCGTAACCTGTAGTTCCCAGGTTCGAGTCCCAGCTGGGTCAGCGTTGAGATTTATCTCCGCAAAAATTCCCCGCCCTGCCCACGGTCAGTAGGGGACACCGATGGGCTTGAAAAGGCTGCTGTCTGTCGGATGGGATGTTAAGCCGTGGGCCCGTGTGTGGGAGAGCCATACCCTGTGCACGTTAAAGAACATGCTGGATGGCCTTGACGGGAGGCTACCATCTGTCTCCCAACAGCTGTTCCAGTGGGTCGCCTCCCCCAACCTTCTCTGAGCCTTCGGGGTCCATGTGACCTGGCCATTTAGCCCATCGTGTGCAAAAAAGTGCCGCTCAGAGATAAAACAACAACCCAACCCAACTAAAATGTGTGGATATTTAAATGCGTTTAGTGAATTTGACAACTGAAGTGTTAGCTGGAAAAGCTGAGTTTTCGCCAGGTGTGGGATTCGAACCCACAACCTTCTGCAAACATGTCGGTGCCATACCATTGAGCTGTATCAAGAATAGTTCATCTGCAGTTAATGAGCCACTACAATGGGATAGCTGTAATAAAACACTTCAATTGTGGCTTGGTAGCAGAATATTTCCTGTTATATTAGGGATGTATATTTTGCATATATTATATATGCTCAGTCGCTAGCGCGTCAGATTCATAATCTGTTGTTCCCTGGTTCGAGTCTCAGCGTTGAGGTTTATCTCTTTTAAACCCCTTACCCTGTTGTCGGTCAGAGTGGGAACACCGATGGACTTATAAAGGTCTCCATCCGTCTGATGGAACATTAAGCCGTGGTCCCTTGGGCAAGGAATCATATCCTATACACATTATTGACGGGGGCTACGATCTGTCTCCTGACAGCTGCTCAGTGGGTCACCTTTCTCCAATCTTCTCTGACCCCTTCGGGTCCTCGTGACCTAATCATTTAGCCCATTGTGTGAAAAAAGCGCTACTCGGAGGTAAAACAACCCAACCAAACTTTACTATTATTGAATATTTAGAATATTGTTATATAAATAAAAATCTTTAAGTGTATATTTCTTTCGCATTTTAGTTGTCCTTTTTACAGATCAAAAATCAAACTCATGTAATATACTCGTAAACAAAAAATTCACAATACAACATATTCTGCCAATAGTGTTCAGTAATTTCTGAAATGTGAATTTGGAATCACATTACGATCCTTACCCGCTACAGACAGAGCCAACTTCTGTCCCAGACTTAATCGAAATGTTTGGTCCCAATAGAGCCCTGCGCGGATAGCGAAAGGCCTATCTGCACCCACATCGGCAAGGTCTCATCCGCATCTGCACCCGCATCGGCAAGGTCTCATCCGCATCTGCACCCGCATCGGCAAGGTCTCATCCGCATCTGCACCCGCATCGACAAGGTCTCATCTGCACCCGCAAGTTCTTATCCGCATCCGGATGTTTTTTTTTTAAATAATATATTTATTCGTCATCATCGTCATCTCACAAAACACAGATGTAGAGAGATTTTATACATTTGACCCGCAAAGCTAATAGCTTATCTGCAGGAAATATTGATGAGCATTAGTTTTCATAAATAAGTGAACAATAGTAAAAAAGAACACAAAAGTCATATAGATACAGGTTTTCTCAGGATTACAGATTAACAGACATCTGAGCGGCACTTTTTTTGCATACAATGGGCTAAATGGTCAGGTCACAAGGACCTTGAGGACTCAGAGAAGGTTGGGGAGGGGGAGGAGACCCACTGGAACAGCTGTTGGGAAACAGATAGTAGCCTCCCGTCAAGGCCATTCAGCGTATTCTTTAACGTGCACAGGGTATGGCTCTTCCACACACGGGGCCACAGCTTAACGTTCCATCCGACGGACGGCGGTTTTTCCAAGCCCATCGGTGTCCCCTACTGACCGTGGCAGAGCGGGGAGTTTTGCGGCGATAAATCTCAACGCTGACCCAGCTGAGACTCGAACCTGGGAACTGCAGATTACGAGCCTGGCGCGCTACCGACTGAGCCACTTTGAACTTATGACCCAGAGGCATATTCTAAATGGGGACCCTGGAGCGAAATTTCTGAATCGGGACCCTGGAGAAGTTTTCAGTCGGGACTCTGGAGCTAAGTTCTAAATGGGACCTTGGGGCTAAGTTCTGGTAGGGACTCTGGAGCTAGGTTCTAAAATGGGGACCCTAGAGATAAGTTCTGAATCGGGACTCTGGAACTATTTTAAACGGGGACCTTGGAGCTAAGTTCTGAATCGGGACTCTGGAGCTAAGTTCTAAATGAGGACCCTAGAATTAAGTTCTGAATCGGGATTCTGGAACTATTTTAAATGGGGACCTTGGAGCTAAGTTCTGAATCGGGACTCTGGAGTTAAGTTCTAAATGAGGACCTTAGAATTAAGTTCTGGTCGTGACTCTGTAGCTAAGTCCTAAAATGGAGAGCCTGGAGCTAAGTTCTGAGTCGGCATTCTGGGGCTGTTTTAAATGGGGACCCTGGAACTAAGTTCTAATTGAGGACTCTGGAGCTAAGTTCTGAATGGGGACCATGCAGCTAAGTTCTAAATGGACTCCCCTATCGTGCTAAAATTGAAATGTAATGAAAAATTGCACTACGTTAATGTAAAATCGTCGATTCTAGAGATTGAAAAAATAAAGAGTTCCTTAAATAATAAAAAAAAACATGTTCAGAACCTGGCTCCTCCTTTAAACCGGCTCTGTATCACAGGAACAAAATTTGCACCATATGATTAACTTTTTGGAGCTGTTTCATAGGTATAGAACTAACACAGTCATAGAATTAAAACGCACACATTTATGTTTTACGCAGGAAAATGTAATAATTTTGGTTTTACTTCAAATATTTGTGGGTTCTAAAAATTTAAAATATAAAAGACAGAAAATTTTAGAAGTATGAAATATAATTGTAAAATTTCGATAACTGAAAGTTAATGAATTTTCACAAAGGGCCCTGAGACATTTCTTGCGGGGGGGGGGGGGAGATTTTCCGGTACGTGACTGCCTATATAGATAATTTCTTGTGATGTGTCACGGGATCTTTTCTCACTTCTGTGTCGGAACCTGCATAAGCTATATCTGCACATGGGGCGGGGGTGGCTCAGTCGGTAGCGCGCCAGGCTCTTAATCTGTAGTTCCCAGGCTCGAGTCCCAGCTGGGTCAGCGTTGAGATTTATCTCCGCAAAATTCCCCGCCTTGCCCACGGTCAGTAGGGGACACCGATGGGCTTGGAAAGGCCGCCGTCCGTCGGATGGGACGTTAAGCCGTGGTCCCGTGTGCGGGAGAGTCATACCCTGTGCACGTTAAAGAACACGCTGGATGGCCTTGACGAGAGGCTATCATCTGTCTCCCAACAGCTGTTCCAGTGGGTCCCCTCCCCCAACCTTCTCTGAGCCTTCGGGATCCATGTGACCTGGCCATTTAGCCCATGGTGTGCAAAAAAGTGCCGCTCAGAGGTAAAACAACCCAACCTATATCTGCACTGTTTGGACCATAAATCTCCAGACAAGAATGCTCTTCCGTCATTTCAAAATTTTCCAGAATAAGCGAACATTTTTTTTTTGGCAGAGGACGTTTTCTTGTGCGTTGTGTTTATTACGGGTGCGCAAGCTGTGTCCGTGGCGCCCCCCAACCACGTGGCGTTTACTTTAACACCAGATTTTGAGCTTCATAACAGCAAAGCCGCATTCTGGCCAGAGAATATATGATGTAAACAGGAACAGGAGGAAAGGAAAACGGGCACTAAGTGTTATGGCTGCGTGAATAGATAGGGGCAAAGGCTGGGAATTCAATGAAAGCCCTTCGCTCACATTTACGAGAGAGCCGAACGTTTATTTTGGGTCGATGCAGAATTTAGAGTCGGGATATTTGTTTAGTTAAGGAGGTAGGAGAGGAGATCATCGGCACATCCAAGGCCCCAAGTGGGCAGAGGAGATCTTTATTTTTTGTTCGCTGTGTTTGACAAAGAGAAGGGACTCTTCGACGGAAGAGCAGATTTTGGTGTTCACTTTAAAGAAAATGATATTTTTTTTTTATCTTTGTCTGTTTTTTTTTTTAGAAATGGTGGCAGATCACAAGTTTGTTGAACGTAGGTAAGTACCACTTTGAAAGAGTGGCCAGATTTAGGGTCATGCCAAAGTGGGAGACCACACTGGTTCCCGTAAATTAAGGATTGGGTTGTTTTACCTCTGAGCGGCACTTTTTTTTTGTGTGCACACAATCGGCTAAATGGGCCAGGTCACAAAGACCCCGAAGGCTCAGAGAAGGTTGGGGGAGGGGGACCCACTGGACAGCTGTTGGTAGACAGATAGTAGTCTCTCGTCAAGGCCATCCAGCATGTTCTTTAACGTGCACAGGGTATGGCTCTCCCGTACACGGGGTCAGGGCTTAACATCCCATCCGACGGACAGCGGACTTTCCGAGAACTTCGGTGTCCCCTATTGATTGTGGGAATGGCGGAGTTTTGCGGGGATAAATTTAAACGCTGGTTCAACTGGGACTCGAACCTGGGAACTGCAGAACACAAGCCTGGCGCACTACCGACTGAGCAACCCCTGCCTGCCCCACTAGTGACTGAGAATGGCATGTAACTAGAAATAGAGAGACGTAAACAATCCTCCTTTCTTCCAAATTTCATTAAAGAGAGGTCTGGGCAGCGGATAGATAGATTATCAGACCTTCTTTCTATTCAGTTTAACAGAAAATACCACGGGCCGATATTATCCCCAATACTTTACTCTGGCATATAAGCTTAATGCTTGGATGAATGCGTGGGCAACAGACCTTTCCAAAGGACGAGGCGTGGGGGTGGCTCAGACGGTAGCGCGCCAAGTTCGTAATCTGTAGTTCCCAGATTCGAGTCCCAGCTGGGTAAGTGTTGAGATTTATCCCCGCAAAATTCCCCGCTCTTCCCACGGTCAGTAGGGGACACCGATGGGCTTGGAAAGACCGCCGTCCGTAGGATGGGACGTTAAGCCGTGGCCCCATGTGCGGGAGAGCCATACCATGTGCACGTTAAAGAACACGCTGGATGACCTTGACGAGAGGCTACCATCTGTCTCCCAACAGCTGTTCCAGTGGGTCCTCTCCCCCAACCTTCTCTGAGCCTTCGGGATCCTTGTGACCTGGCCATTTAAACCATGGTGTGCAAAAAAGTGCCGCTCAGCGGTAAAACAACCCAAATGAACAAAGGGTTCTTGGCAAAAAGACTTTACTTGGCTTCGAGTTCTGGGTAAAGGCGTGAATGTTTTTTTAGTTCTGTAGTCTTTCTGCTGGGGTCTAACCTTCATCACAGATCTTCTGTATGGCATATTAAAATAACAGGTTCTTGTGTGACTTCTATGAAAAGCAGCTTCTTGAGAGGGATATTTTTCTTTTGTAACAAAGAAGAATTTTTCAGCTGTCTCTTAAAACAAAAAAAAATGCATTTTATTACCATAGAGGGTTGGGTTTGGGTTGTTTTACCTCTGAGCGGCACTTTTTTGCACACAATGGGCTAAATGGCCAGGTGACATGGACCTCGAAGGCTCAGAGAAGGTTGGGGGAGGGGACCCACTGGAACAGCTGTTGGGAGACAGATGGTAGCCTCCCGTCAAGGCCATCCAGCGTGTTCTTTAACGTGCACAGGGTATGGCTCTCCCGCACAAGGGGCCACGGCTTAACGTCCCATCCGACGGACGGCGGCCTTTCCAAGCCCATCGGTGTCCCCTACTGACCGTGGGCAGGGCGGGGAATTTTGCGGAGATAAATCTCAACGCTGACCCAGCTGGGACTCGAACCTGGGAACTACAGATTACGAGCCTGACGCGCTACCGACTGAGCCACCCTCGCCCCTACCATAGAGGAGGGTAAGCCCATCCGTAAGAGGCAAACCACTTTTGCCAATATAAACTTTTTGACCACCATATTTTACTACCAAAAGTTCAAGTTGGAGCATAAATATATCGTATGCAATATTAAAGTTTTAGCATTTTCCGCTTTTTACTGCGGTGGGGATGGCTCCGCTAATAGCGTGCCAGGCTCGTAATCTGTAGTCCCGGGTTCGAGTCCCACATTGGCCAGTGTTGAGAATTATCTCCGCAAAATTCCCCGCCCTGCCCTTGGTCAATAGGGGACACCGATGGGCTTGGACAGGCTGCAGTAGAGGATAAAGGAGCGTTCTAACTCAGTGGCGGAGCTATGTTAATCCTATGGGCTCCGCCATCCGTGTGTTACAAGCTGGTGGCGGAGCACATTGGTCAGAATTCTCACTGTTTTTTAAAGACTGAAGTTGGACAATGGTGAATAAAATACCTCCCTCCAGTGATGTAATAATCTGAAATTATATTATTCAGTTAAATTGCAGATAATCCATTAGTAATTTCTACCGACGTCCATCTTGGTTTCTACCCTCATCCGAATTTCTTCGAAGTCCAGAGCGCCATTTTGAATCCTGACGTCACACAGGCCGTGTGACTCATCTCGTAGTTAACAACTCTCATGGTCTCAGAATTCTCCATCGTAATTATGGAGTCATCTAGTGTTTAACGAACGTACCCATATTAAAAAAAAAACTCTTTCCCAGGCGAGCTTTGAACGCGTTATCTTATGGGTCAGAAGCTTAATCTGCGCGCTAACGCAACCGGATACAGCTTGCTACTTACTCGGATTGCTTAGATGTGTCTGAAGTGGGGATAAGCGTTCTTTATTAAACAATCTCGGTTGGTTCTATTTCCTTCACGAGTTTTATATTGATGTATTTTTATTAACTTTTTTTTATTTTTATCAACGTGTTTTTTTTTTTTATTTTTATAACCAGCGTATTTTTATTTTTTTTTCTAATTCGTGATTATCCTCGTAAATCAACCCCACATATATTTCTATACTTTAATGTGGTAGTTATATATTTCCTGTATTTATTCCTTATTAATTAAACATTTATCCATAACTGATACCCCCTTTATTAATATGCAATCTCTTTATTAAACACTTATAAAAAGTTCCATCCCCATCGCACGGCTAACCTCGTAATTTCCACCCTCAAAATATTTAAGTCCAACCAAACTTTCGGTGGCAACCCTTCTCAGAACGGCTGATGCAATCCTCCAAATAATTACAAAGTCCCGTATTCATATAATTCTAAGTCCTGCAAAGTGCATTTCGCAACAAACGTTCGGTACCTCACACCTACAGAGGACCACGTTTTACTGTCGGATGTTTTTACAAACTTAAAGGTCATACGTATTTAAAACAAATATTATTCCAAACGGAGGAATCACACATCTCTGCATAATAATTCGTATTTTTTAAATATCTACATATTTTAATCTTGCATACTCATGCCAGTGGTCTTATCGATTCATTGCTAGAGGGTGAGTGGAGATTGAACTCGGATGAACGCTATTTGCTACTGATTAATTATTTCCTTCATTTAATGCAAGAGTTTGAGTAAATAGTCCTTTGAACCAAATGGTGCCACTATCGTTTTTTTTTTTATTTCCTCCTGAAAATCATTAACTTTCATACTAAACCATTTCAAAAAAACATCGTAAACGGTTTTTAACATAGTCCTGTATAAATTGTGGGGGGAGTCCTTACTCTTAATAATTATTATCAGCGTATATGGATATACTTTTCCCATTTTGCATCAACAGACGAAGCAATAAATTTATATCTTTCTCTCACATTTTTATTCTCAAGCACCTTTCATAGGAAGACATCACAGTAATCATTGCTTGAAAAAAAAACTGTTTTAAAAAAAAAACTGTTTTAAAAAAAAAACTGTTTTCAAAAAGTCCCATTTATCGAGCCCATATTCTGCCGGTGGCTGATGTTTTCCCTATCATTCTGCATTTTCACAGAACCACGATTTATTTAGAGTCGTCGGTATCATAAGCATTATTTCAACAATCTGAGAACAGTCCTACCATTTACGCAACATAAAATAAACATTTTTTTCAAATTCACTCATTCCCTCTGTATATTTCATTAGGAGTAATTTTTTTATCTTCATCACATACCCTCCTGCAGACCACGTTTTATTGACGGTTGCCAATAATCTGAGAATTAAATGTAGCAGTAATGAATATATTATACCACAGGTTTTACACTGTTTGCTCTGTATAATAATTATCAGCGTTATTTATTTGGACATACTTCTCCACTCTGTGAAAACAGTCCACGCAATATATTTTTAACCTCCTCCCAGATTTACCACGTTTCATAGACAGTAATAAATATTTTAAGTTCCGAATAGGGCATTACACTCCTTGCTCTGAAGGAGGACTTTTTTTTTACTGCTTATCTCACTCATCATGAGGGACCACGTTTCATTGACGGATGACACCACGTAGGTGACCGTGAAAATGTTTGTAATATTACTCCATATTGGGAATTCTTTGCTTTTGTCGGTGGCTGAATTCACTCGTGCTGTGTTTAAAAATATTTATACCTGCCGGGCTGTATGAAATATTTACATTATATCTCACACTTCCTTCATGTCTCGCTAGGAACCATGTTTTAATGACAGATGGTACCGTGAAAGTAACCTAGTAATTCTATTTTTCCATAATGGAATTTACACTCTTAACTCTGTATAAATGCAGATCGCAACAATATACTAGCAATATACATTATTTCTCATATCTGTGAATCACATTCTTCGCATATCTGTCTAATACCATTCTTAGCGTCGAAAAACACTCTGAATGACCTTGACAGGAGGATTTCTCTCCTAACAGCGGTCTAGTACCCTTTCTCTATCGAGCTATGAACCCTTTGCTACATGTACTAGGCAATTTAATTAAATTGAATGCATAAAAGACCGCTCAGAATTGAAAAAACCAACGAAATGGTTGGTAAAATTGCTTTGAAAAACAATAAAATGAGTGGCAGAATATTTGTAAATACGCACACATTGCAATTGTTGGTAGAAAGACACTATATGCAGTGAATTTGGAATAACAGTAAATACGCACACACAGCAGTGGATGGAAGAATATTTTCAAAATTCTTCTAAGTGGAAGGCATTCCAGCATATTTTGAAGGTATTCTATCATCTCCAGTACATTTTGTTTGATTATGCATGCTCATAGGTATCAGCTTACGTATAGAAAACTAGCTCCAACACGAATGCGTGTTAATAGAGGACAACAGTCAAATACAATAACCTACTATAAAAATAATACATAAGTCTCACTCGAACATACCCTCTCAACATACCTGGATTAATCCAGCGAAATGAGAAAGCTTCGGCGCAACATAAAAATCCACCTAACTATGCTTTGATATATATGTTCTGATCGGGCCTCTGTACTTATGCCGTTGTTCTCACGTAGAGCGTACAAGAAGCGACGTGTCTTTGCAAACTAAGAGCATGGAAAAAAAAAAACCTTCACTCCCCTTCGACTGTGTTCACGTGATTTGCTGAAATGACACATCACGGCAACCAGCTGGCCAGCTTGTTGGCTACTGTCATTAAAACAAGCTGGCCAGCTTGTTGCCCTGATGTGTCATTTCAGCAAATCACGTGAACACAGTCGAAGCGGGAGTGAAGGTTTTTTTTTTTCCATGCTCTTAGTTTGCAAAGACACGTCGCTTCTTGTACGCTCTACGTGAGAACAACGGCATAAGTACAGAGGCCCGATCAGAACATATATGTCAAAGCATAGTTAGGTGGATTTTTATGTTGCGCCGAAGCTTTCTCATTTCGCTGGATTAATCCAGGTATGTTGAGAGGGTATGTTCGAGTGAGACTTATGTATTATTTTTATAGTAGGTTATTGTATTTGACTGTTGTCCTCTATTAACACGCATTCGTGTTGGAGCTAGTTTTCTTTACGTAAGCTGATACCTATGAGCATGCATAATCAAACAAAATGTACTGGAGATGATAGAATACCTTCAAAATATGCTGGAATGCCTTCCACTTAGAAGAATTTTGAAAATATTCTTCCATCCACTGCAGTGTGTGCGTATTTACTGTTATTCCAAATTCACTGCATATAGTGTCTTTCTACCAACAATTGCAATGTGTGCGTATTTACAAATATTCTGCCATTCATTTTACTGTTTTTCAAAGCAATTTTACCAACCATTTCGTTGGTTTTTTCAATTCTGAGCGGTCTTTTATGCATTCAATTTAATTAAATTGCCTAGTACATGTAGCAAAGGGTTCATAGCTCGATAGAGAAAGGGTACTAGACCGCTGTTAGGAGAGAAATCCTCCTGTCAAGGTCATTCAGAGTGTTTTTCGACGCTAAGAATGGTATTAGACAGATATGCGAAGAATGTGATTCACAGATATGAGAAATAATGTATATTGCTAGTATATTGTTGCGATCTGCATTTATACAGAGTTAAGAGTGTAAATTCCATTATGGAAAAATAGAATTACTAGGTTACTTTCACGGTACCATCTGTCATTAAAACATGGTTCCTAGCGAGACATAAAGGAAGTGTGAGATATAATGTAAATATTTCATACAGCCCGGCAGGTATAAATATTTTTAAACACAGCACGAGTGAATTCAGCCACCGACAAAAGCAAAGAATTCCCAATATGGAGTAATATTACAAACATTTTCACGGTCACCTACGTGGTGTCATCCGTCAATGAAACGTGGTCCCTCATGATGAGTGAGATAAGCAGTAAAAAAAAAGTCCTCCTTCAGAGCAAGGAGTGTAATGCCCTATTCGGAACTTAAAATATTTATTACTGTCTATGAAACGTGGTAAATCTGGGAGGAGGTTAAAAATGTATTGCGTGGACTGTTTTCACAGAGTGGAGAAGTATGTCCAAATAAATAACGCTGATAATTATTATACAGAGCAAACAGTGTAAAACCTGTGGTATAATATATTCATTACTGCTACATTTAATTCTCAGATTATTGGCAACCGTCAATAAAACGTGGTCTGCAGGAGGGTATGTGATGAAGATAAAAAAATTACTCCTAATGAAATATACAGAGGGAATGAGTGAATTTCAAAAAAAATGTTTATTTTATGTTGCGTAAATGGTAGGACTGTTCTCAGATTGTTGAAATAATGCTTATGATACCGACGACTCTAAATAAATCGTGGTTCTGTGAAAATGCAGAATGATAGGGAAAACATCAGCCACCGGCAGAATATGGGCTCGATAAATGGGACTTTTTGAAAACAGTTTTTTTTTCAAGCAATGATTACTGTGATGTCTTCCTATGAAAGGTGCTTGAGAATAAAAATGTGAGAGAAAGATATAAATTTATTGCTTCGTCTGTTGATGCAAAATGGGAAAAGTATATCCATATACGCTGATAATAATTATTAAGAGTAAGGACTCCCCCCACAATTTATACAGGACTATGTTAAAAACCGTTTACGATGTTTTTTTGAAATGGTTTAGTATGAAAGTTAATGATTTTCAGGAGGAAATAAAAAAAAAAAACGATAGTGGCACCATTTGGTTCAAAGGACTATTTACTCAAACTCTTGCATTAAATGAAGGAAATAATTAATCAGTAGCAAATAGCGTTCATCCGAGTTCAATCTCCACTCACCCTCTAGCAATGAATCGATAAGACCACTGGCATGAGTATGCAAGATTAAAATATGTAGATATTTAAAAAATACGAATTATTATGCAGAGATGTGTGATTCCTCCGTTTGGAATAATATTTGTTTTAAATACGTATGACCTTTAAGTTTGTAAAAACATCCGACAGTAAAACGTGGTCCTCTGTAGGTGTGAGGTACCGAACGTTTGTTGCGAAATGCACGTTGCAGGACTTAGAATTATATGAATACGGGACTTTGTAATTATTTGGAGGATTGCATCAGCCGTTCTGAGAAGGGTTGCCACCGAAAGTTTGGTTGGACTTAAATATTTTGAGGGTGGAAATTACGAGGTTAGCCGTGCGATGGGGATGGAACTTTTTATAAGTGTTTAATAAAGAGATTGCATATTAATAAAGGGGGTATCAGTTATGGATAAATGTTTAATTAATAAGGAATAAATACAGGAAATATATAACTACCACATTAAAGTATAGAAATATATGTGGGGTTGATTTACGAGGATAATCACGAATTAGAAAAAAAAATAAAAATACGCTGGTTATAAAAATAAAAAAAAAAAACACGTTGATAAAAATAAAAAAAAGTTAATAAAAATACATCAATATAAAACTCGTGAAGGAAATAGAACCAACCGAGATTGTTTAATAAAGAACGCTTATCCCCACTTCAGACACATCTAAGCAATCCGAGTAAGTAGCAAGCTGTATCCGGTTGCGTTAGCGCGCAGATTAAGCTTCTGACCCATAAGATAACGCGTTCAAAGCTCGCCTGGGAAAGAGTTTTTTTTTTAATATGGGTACGTTCGTTAAACACTAGATGACTCCATAATTACGATGGAGAATTCTGAGACCATGAGAGTTGTTAACTACGAGATGAGTCACACGGCCTGTGTGACGTCAGGATTCAAAATGGCGCTCTGGACTTCGAAGAAATTCGGATGAGGGTAGAAACCAAGATGGACGTCGGTAGAAATTACTAATGGATTATCTGCAATTTAACTGAATAATATAATTTCAGATTATTACATCACTGGAGGGAGGTATTTTATTCACCATTGTCCAACTTCAGTCTTTAAAAAACAGTGAGAATTCTGACCAATGTGCTCCGCCACCAGCTTGTAACACACGGATGGCGGAGCCCATAGGATTAACATAGCTCCGCCACTGAGTTAGAATTCTTCTTTATCCCCTACTGGCTGTATCCGTCTGATGGGACGTTAAACAGTGCCCAGTGTGTGGGAGAGCCATACTCCATGCACGCTAAAGAACACACTGAATGACCTTGACAGGAGGCTACCATCTGTCTACCAACAGTTGTTCCAGTGGGTCCCTTCCCCCAACTTTCTCTGAGTCCTTGTGACCTGGACATTTATCACGCAACAGATGTGACTCCAGGTTCACTTAGATCAGAAATCGAAAACGGAATTAAATTGGCTCTCAAGAAATAATTTTGCTGAAAAAACGAGTTACGTCGATGTCAAGACGTATCCCCAGGTACGTTCTGTCGTGTATACATACAGATTCCTCAAGCAGCCTTATCCAACCAGACTGTGAAATTTCGCTCTTCAAACTCATCTGTCCTGAGCTATAGCTGCTGCATTTGGCCACTATAGGCCAATTCTAGCAAGGATCTGTTTGGCATTATCTTCCCACCGCATCCTAGTCTCCCTCTTTTCCAGAGGGCCTTTCTCCTAGTCTCCCCTGTAGGCCCACTCTTCATAACCCTATTCACTAATCTATTCTTATGCATACAAGTAACATGGACAAACTAATGCAGTGTCTCTTTGCACAACATTCTACTGAAAAGTGGTTGCCGATTCCTTCTTCTAACATCATCATTACCTACAAAGTCAAGCCATCTAATGCCCAATAGCCACTGCGTAAGCATCTAGAATCAAAGGTATCAAGTTTTCTGTTATCTTGATTACAAAAGGCCCATGTGTCACTACCATAACACCCTAGAAAGAACCACACTATTACACACTTAATTTTAGTTTTAGAGGGTATACCCCTATTTTTCTACACTGCCCATAGATTCTTGAACACTTGTGGAAAATTGTCTCAGAGTGTGACTGAATAAGATCCGTATTACTGCAGAATTGAGTGTATCATAGATCGTATAATCATATTCGATGTACCGGGTAATAATTTTACCCCTAACTAGAGGCCCTATACAGGGTGAATCTGAAAAAGTGGGCAAAAACTTTACGGGGTGGTAGAACGCAGCTATACGAGCAATATTCGTCATAGAATGTATGGTCGGAATGCAAGCGGTGAGAAGTTAAAAGGTAGTTTTCCACTGTCACATTTAGAGAATGAACACAAGAAGGAGAGGAGATACTCTGTGCCTCACTTGCATTCCCGTCCGCCGCACCGTACACAAAGTGCATATCCGCCATTTCGTGGTTAGTATAACCAGCCATCCTCTCGGCAATCCACGTTAAAAATGCCGTTGGGGGCGAGGACCGACCCTTTTATACCATTTCCAACGCCACCTAGCGGCTCGCCGTTTGCGTTCCGCCCATACTTTCTATGACGAATATTGCTCGTATAGCTGCGTTCTACCACCACGTAACGTTTTGCCCACTTTTTCAGATTCACCCTGTATAGGTAGAGGTTGGCCATCTCAAAATTGGACGCCATGTTTTGTCGTCGCTCGTATAGTTTAGCGTGCATAGCACGGTACTTATGGATTCCGGAAAAAGGAAGGGTAATATCTGATACAGATTTCAGTGTGCATGACTCGAAGCACTTTAGAAAACGGCTAAAAAAAGGAAAAGGAAATTTTAGGGCTTTTTTTTTTAAAAAAAGATATAATTTCGCTTTGTTGTCTAGTCCGTCTGTAGACATCGAACTTTTTTGTTTATACAGATAAATAAAAAATTCTTTTTGTGTTAAATAGGAATTAATGATATATTATGATTTGCATTTTTAGAATCTCCCAAAAGTTATAACTGCGCTCTCTAACGGTGGAAAAATTTGAAAATTCCAAAATATCAAACGAATATTCCAAACGATGTAGTTATGTTAGAAGTTTAAAATTTTGGTGGTGAAATGTGAAGGTTACGAAGTTACCATTGTCGACAATCACTTAACCCTTTAGACCCAGGGGGGGGGGGGGGGGAGGTGAATGCAACTTATTTTTCTTTTAACAGAAAAGTGTATGTTTTTAGAGATAAATTAAAAATTCTTTTTGGGTTGGACAGGTATTGATGAAATATCACACTTTGCATTTTGCGAATTTCCCAAAAGCTATAATTGCGCCCTCTAACGGCGGAAAAAATCCAAAAATACCAAAAATTCAAAACGAATATTGCAAAAATTTTGGTCGTGGAATGTGACAGTCTTGAAAATTGCATTGGCAACAATGAGTTGACCCTAAGCCCAAGGAAGGTAAGAAACGGAACGGTTTTGTTTTAAGTGATAATGGAAATCTCTTTTTAAGTTGGTTACCAATGAAATATAATTCGCATTTTCAAAGGTAGTTTTAATTTATATCATTAGAGATCACTAAATATCGAAACTGCAAAACTTTTAACGAATGTTTCAAATGATATGTTTGTGGTAGAAATTTCGGCGTGTAGAGTTCTGTTATGGTAGAAATTCCACTGACAACTATTATCTGCCCACTATTTTCAGAGCAGTGAGAGAAAAGCAACTTTTTAAATTTAAGAACTAAAATACATACCTTTTATGTTTTTATAATTACTAATAAAATACTACTATGTGCATTTTCCCCATCATACATTAAAAAATAAATAAACCCTCAAGCAACTGCTTGTACAGAGTTGTAGAGAGAAAGAACTACTTTAATCGCCGTAGTAGAAGGTCCATGAAGATGGCGGGACCTCAGCAGAAAAACAACAAGAACATCCATAATTAAAACTTTTCATCATCATCATCATCATCCTCAAGCAGCCATGGGCTACGGAGGTCCAACCAGACTGTGCAGTTTATTTCTCCAAGCATATCTATCCTGAGCTACATCTGCTGCATTGGTCCACTGCACACCAATTCTAACAAGGTCCTGTTTGACATTGTCTGCCCACTGCATCCTAGGTATCCTCCTCTTTCTGAGGCCTTTAGTCACACTGTTCATAACCCTATTCGCCAATCTATAATTATCCATATGGGCAACATGTCCAAACCAACGGAGTCTCTCTCTGCACAATATGCTGCTTAAAGGAGGTTGCAAACTACTTTGCCTAACCTCATCATTAGTTACAAAGTTGAACCACCTAATGCCCAAGATACTGCGTAAGCATCTAGTTTCCTGTTACCTTGTTTACAAAGCGTCCAAATTTCACTACCATAACTTATCCTAAAAAGAACCAAACTATTATACAGTCTAATTTTAGTCTTTAGGTGTATTCGCCTATTTCTCCACACTCTCCATAGATTCTTAAAAGTCCCGGCAGCAATCCTTATTCATCTGTTAATCTCATGTTGCACATCACCAGTATCTGTTACATATTCCCAAGGTAACTAAACTCTGATACCTGCTCAAGACTGCAACCATTCAGATGAACTGAATCACAGCCTGCATGACCAATTTTCATCACTTTAGTTTTCTCTCTGTTTATAACCAAACCTACTCTACTACCAGTCTCATCAACAGCTCGAATGAAAGAGTTCATCTCATCAACATCATTTGCCAAAAGGGCTAAATCATCAGCATAATCTAAATCAGAAATTCTCATATCTCCAGCCCATTTAAGGCCAAAATCTTTTCCTTGAAGTGAATTCCGCATAACATAATCAATAACCAAACTAAAGAGAAAAGGAGAAAAAATGCACCCTTGTCGAACACCAGAAGTAATGCTAAACCAATTGCTACAAGCCTTACCAACTCTCACACACGACTCAGTGTTATTATAGAGAGCTTTCATTATGTTAACTAACTTGTCAGGTATACTATATGATTTCACAATCAACCACAAATTATGACGATCAACAGAGTCGAAAGCCTTTTTGAAATCAACAAAGCTAGCAACCAAAGGTTTCTGAAACTCTAAACATTTCTCAAGAATCTGCCTAAGTGAAAATATCTGATCCACACATCCACTACCACTTCTGAATCCACATTGCTCATCACGCAATTGACTGTCAACCAGATTCTTAATTCTATTAAACACAATCATGAAGAGAATCTGGAACAGAGAGTAGGCTGATACCCCTATAGTTATAACAAGAACTGCGATCACCTTTTTTGAAAATAGGGATAACAATAGCTCTGGTAAAATCCTAAGGAACCATGCCTTTATCATAAAATATATTCATAATTTCAGTCATCCAAGTGGTAACTGAAACATTCCCAGCTCTAAGCATTTCTGTAGTAATTTCATCTACCCCGGGCGATTTATGAACTTTAAGTTTAGAAAGAGCCAAAATAACTTCAGATTGTGTTATAGGGCCAACATTAAAGCCACCAATGCATCTATCATCACTGCAAACAATGGGAGTAGAACTAACTACATTGTTTAGAATATCACTGAAATGCTCAGCTCACCTAGCCATGACAGAATCCTCACCTTCCTTCATATATAACCTTACTTTGTTTATCCTTCAATCCTCAGAATCCTTCATACATAACCTTACTTTATTTATCCTTCAATCCCTGTATACCTGTTCGTTTTCTATCACACAAAACATCAACTATTTGGTACAGCTCTCTGCTGTTGTGCTGTCTAACTGCTTCCTCGGCTTTGTCAGCCAAGCCATCAAACCAAAGATTCTTATCAGCAGCTAACTGATCTTTAACACGTTTATTAAATTCTCTGCAATGTTTTCTATTAGGACTAGTAGGGTATTGATTAAGGACATTCCTGCAATTCTTTCTTTCCGAAATAAGCTCAAGTGCCCTATCACTCAGATAATTCTGTCTCCTCTGCTCCTTTTTTCCTAAAAGAGTACTGTTAGTGTCCAAAAAAGCCTGTTTAAAATGATCCCATTCTTCGTCAACTTCCTCAACCATGACTGTCATAATGACTAAGTAACCTATCATGGTAAGCTTTGGCTATAACTGGGTCATTCAGATCTTCAGTATTAAAAGTAAATTTTTTAACCCTAGCACAACACTTTTTAAGTTTAAGTTGCAAGACACTTTTAACAAGGTAATGGTCAGATCCCATTTCAGCTCCCCTATATGCCCTGGTATTCCTAACAGAACTAGCCCATTTGCTGTTAATTAATATATAATCAATCATATTCTTATGCAGCCCATCAGGTGAAACCCATGTGTGCTTATGTATGTCGCGGTGTTTGTAATAAGTGTTAGTTATTCTGAATCCATTGAGTTTACTTACCTGTAGGAGACGTTGCCCATTGCCATTGCAGCTACCAATACCAAAAGGGCCTATTACTCCTCCCCAAAGGTCAGAGTCAGTACCAACTTAGGCATTGAAGTCACCAAGAACAAGAGTAATATCTCCTTTCTTGGCAGAATTCAAAATATCCTGAAGTTGTCCATAAAACCTATCCTTCTCATCCTCATCGGCATCCTCAGTGGGGGCATAACAGCAGATAACATTCAAGTCTTTAATGCTTGTCTGAAATTTTGCTGTAAGAAACCTTTCATTAATGCACTCATATCCTAGAAGAGCATTACTAGCGTGTCTGCTGAGAAGCAGACCCACGCCTTGGTGATGCTTATTGTCGTAACTCCCTGAAAAGAGAAATTTAAGATTATTTTTAAGAATCTGACCTTTATCTGTCCATCTGGTCTCTTGCAAGCCGAGAATATCTAAATTATAATGGTGGAATTCTTGTGTGAGGACATCAAGAGAAAAAGCTATGTGAAGAGTCCTATTACCTATGGATTCCTATTACATTCCAACTACCTATGGAGAGAAAATAGTTAGTGGGATGTTTAAAGAAACTATGTTTATTGAGAGAGGGAATGCCGACAATATCAAACAGCCCCCTAATCACAGACATGGGGCAAAGACCCGTTCCTCCACCACTAAAAGGCTGAAGCCATCTACACTGGAAGATTTCCTCCAATGTAGAATTTGACGATGCCAATAGAAGCAAAGAGTTCAGGTGCCTGCGATGACCTCTGCTCAGGATTATCCACCAGCTCATAAACGTATCCTGTGAATGTATTCACTTGGGGCTGTCAACCCACAAACAGACAGAAAACACAGGGAAGGTTTTCCCTCCACAGAAGCCCACCAGTGCAGCAAAATCAGGATCCATAATCAAGCTCAGAGCCATAATTCTGTTCAGGTTGGTATATATGGTCAGCACCAGGACCCTGTGTGGTTGACCACTTCTCAGCAGGGTAGAAAAAAAAGAAAAGTAGCCATAGATGTCCAGATCAGTAGGCCACACTAATCTGGCAGCTCTTTTTCTCCGTACACTTCCACAAGAGAGTATCTCTTTTGCAAGGTACTAACGGTCTACACCACGAGAAGGCGGGGTCGGACATTAAGATAGACATCAAACATTAATTAATAGATTCTGAAAAAAATTCATCGCCGCCACGGCGGGAATCGAACTTGGATCTCTCCAGATTCATGCCAGAGCGTGCTATCATTGCACCACCTGTCGGACAACGAATATTTTCAGAATATGACCTTATAAATTTTCTTCCTGAGACGTGATGCGGGTTCGATTCCCGCTATGGCGGCGATGAATTTTTTTCAGAATCTATTAATTAATGTTTGATGTCTATCTTAAGAGGGAATACTGTGCATTCACTTTGGATTGATTTTAATTATATATTAACGTCTTAGCGTTAGCGACCTTCTCATTAACATCTGATAATCAAATGCAACGACTGAAAAAATTGCATCTCCTTGAATATAGATGGCGCTGTCTCAGTCACGTTTCAGGAAGAAGATTTATAAGGTGATATTCTGAAAATATTCGTTATCCGACACGTGGTGCAATGGTAGCGCGCTCTGGCATGAATCTGGAGAGATACGGGTTCGATTCCCGCCGTGGCGGCGATGAATTTTTTTCAGAATCTATCAATTAATGTTTGATGTCTATCTTAACAGGGAATACTGTGCATTCACTTTGGATTGATTTTAGTTAATGTAGTTGCTGGAGAAGTGCCACTATGGCCTATATGGCTAAGTTGAGTTGGGGGTTCTGTTATGTGGTGGCAGAAGGGCATCAATGAGAGGGACAATTAATTGCAATAGTTGGTGGGTGAGGTTGTGTTGAGTAGTTGGTGGTGGTTGAGATTTAGCAGCTGGGGTCCTTTTAGTCTTGGTTCTTCTCAGATGGTTAGTTTTTGCCCTTCTGGTGGAGAATTTGGGTGGGGGTGTTTGCTGCTGGGTAAGTTGAACTGGTGCTTCTTCATCTGATGTGGGGATGATTGGTGGTTTCCTTGTGGGCAAGGTAGGGAATGTGGTGGGAGAGGTGAGGTCAAATGTATGGTCAGGGTTTTGCGTGGTGGTAGTAAGAGAAGGGTGTGGTTTTGCTTTCTGTTGTGGTAGGACTGTGGGAGCAGGAAGTGGAAGTAGAGGTTTAGGTGTAGGCAACTGTGGAGGTGTGGTAGTAATAGTGATGATTGGAGTTTTATCAGTCATTGTGTTGGCGATGCTTGTGGTGGCTGCTGTTTTTATTTTAATTGCCCTTAGTCGGACAGGACACTTGCCAAAGGTGGCTGGCTACATGGGGCCCTCCACAGTTGCAGCATAGTAGTGGTTGGGTCCTTTTGCATTCATATGACATGTGGGGTTGGGCACAGTATTTGCATCTTGCTGTGCTTCTACAGATTTTTATAATATGGCCATGTCTTTGGCATTTAATGCATTGTGGAGGGGGGTTGGTGTAGGGGGTGACTGTGTATGTGGAGAGTCCAAGTTCCACAGTAGGTGGTAGGGGAGAGGAATTGAAGTATAAAATGACCTTGTCTGTATTTCTTTGTATGGTGCTGCCATCCATGATGTGGTGGATGTAAGTGATTCGTTTGATTTTGTGGACGTCGTATTCAGCTAAGGCTTCTAGGATACTTTTATCACTTAAGTATTTATCCACACCTTCTATGGATCCATATGGCTTATTATAGGACTCTGGGTATTTTGACTTTATTTCTATATTATGAATATGTGTTAGGGCCATGAGTTTTTTTTGCCTGGCATTGATTTTTGACATGTACCAGGTACTCTCCCCTGTGAGTAAATCTGGCTTCAATCTGGTTTAATAAATCTGGTTTTTCTTTGTGGAATTTACGGTTTTGGTGATTAGATTAATGTTTATGTTCTGTAATAATGTGGTGGGAGTGGAGTAAAGGAGCACTGGAACATAGTCTTGAGTTATAGTGAAGTCGCAAATGGTATCGTTGTCAGAGGAAGCCGATTGTTTCTGTTTTATATATTATATAATTTTTTTTGGATTTTTTCCGCCATTAGAGGGCACAGTTATAGCTATTGGGAAATTCGCAAAATGCAAAGTGTAATATTTCATCAATACCTGTTCAACCCAAAAAGAATTTTTAATTTATCTCTAAAAACATACACTTTTCTGTTAAAAGAAAAATAAGTTGCATTCACCTCCCCCCTGGGTCTAAAGGGTTAAGTGATTGTTGACAATGGTAACTTCGTAACCTTCACATTTCAACACCAAAATTTTAAACTTCTAACATAACTACATCGTTTGGAATATTCGTTTGATATTTTGGAATTTTCAAAATTTTCCACCGTTAGAGAGCGCAGTTATAACTTTTAGGAGATTCGAAAAATGCAAATCATAATATATCATTAATACCTATTTAACACAAAAAGAATTTTTTATTTATCTGTATAAACAAAAAAGTTCGATGTCTACAGAAGGACAGACAACAAAGCGAAATTATATCTTTTTTTCTTATAAAAAAAAAAGCCGTAAAATTTCCTTTTTCCTTTTTTAGCCGTTTTCTAAAGTGCTTCCAGTCATGAACACTGAAATCTGTATCAGATATTACCCTACCTTTTTCCGGAATCCATAAGTACCGTGCAATACGATTCAGCTATCCACGCTAAACAATCTGAGCGACGACAAAACATGGCGTCCAATTTTGAGATGGCCAGCCTCTACCTATACAGGGCCTCTAATAGATCCCTCCTGTAACTTACCCACATCCTAATATTTCCTAACATCGTCAAAGAAAGAAGTAAAGAATATTTGGTAAGTAACTTGTAATCGTATATGGGATATTTTAATCGTAATTTGATTTGCAAAAATAATGGCTGGTGTTAGTAGCGTTTTGTTGAAATGTGTGAACAAAAGTTTAATTTATAAACAATACAAAGATATTTTAACGTTATCAAATCATTATTCAAAAAGGTTTTCAAAGGCTCTGCATTTTCAGCAAATTAAGTGTATTTCGACATCTCCTTGTAGCTATTTAAAGGAAAGTATGTAATCCGAAATATATCTCAAAATTCGTATTCATAACAAGTACATATTTTGTAAATATCATGAAAATTTCACAAGATGTAATAAGCTCTCGAGGCTTTTTGAGAAAATTATCGAATTAAAAAAACGAACTTTCATTCAACTGTTGGGTGAAAGGGTACATACATTTCGAAACCTGCTTTTTTCGCTCTTGGTTTTCCTAATTGTATTTTTATGTGATAGTACTTTAGGTAAAAGAAAAGAGTAGTGAGATATAAGTTTTACAAGGGTTTGAGCAAGGCTATAGGGTTTTTAAAACCCTCTTATTTTTTTTCTCAAAGAAAGATGGATGTTTGTAGAAGTTTTAATGAAGTATAGAATCCCATTTCCTACTCCCCCCCTCTCCTGAAGCACACCAGGGCCAGCATTGAGATTTGTATCCACAAAACATGCCCTTGGTCAGTAGGTGACTCTGATAGGCTTGGAAAGGCTGCCATAAGGCAGATGGTACATTAAGCTGTGGCCCCTTGTGTGGGAAAGCCATACCCTGTGCATGCTAAAGAATGCACTTGATGGGAGGTTACCACCTGTCTTCTAATGACTTTCCAATAGACCCCTTTCCTCCAACCTTCTCAGGATCTTGCAATCTGGCCATTTAGCCTATTATGTGTAAAAAAGTGCTGAGAGGTAAAACAACCTAACCAGAAGGGCTGATGAAATCAGAGATAGACCAAGACATGCTACCACAAGTGACTGATGTGTCACATCTATTTAATGAAAATCCCCAGGGTAATATGTAATTAAGTAGTATGATGGAGTTGTTGAAAGTTGATTCAGATGACCGGATCTAGGTGGATCCCCAACCCCCTTTGACAATGCTAATTAGGGTAATGGAGCAAGTAATTATTAAACTAGTGCTCATTTCATGCATTTTTCAAGAAATTTTTAGGAATTTGGAATTTGTTTTCAGATGTAAAAGTAGTATTGTAGTGCATGAGCAAATCTTTTACCAATGGGATAGTAGTTGCAACACTGTTATAATAGATTTTTTGTCAGTAATGAAAAGGTGACTGAAAACTTCCCATCCCCTAGTGGTCAGTAGCAGAAGCAAAAAAAATTGTTTCCTCAATAAACATAAAAATTTCCTTCCTAAATTACTGCTGTAAAGAAGATTAATGCTAAATACACAACAGAATGAAAGCATAGCAATTGCACATTGCAAAGAATACTCGACTAAGTTCAGCTAAACTAGTTAAGGCACCATAAAGTGAGAATACTAGCTAACTAGCTAAGTGAGCTAGTTAAGGCACCATAAAGTGCCATAAAGTATGAAACAAGTTACTTTAAATGCTTATTTTTCAAAGTGAAGTTTTTGTTTAGCATATGAAATACCAGCATCTTGAAAAATATAACAAAAATAGCTGCATCTTGTTTTTAACTGAACATATCGCTAAATAATGAATATCACTTAAGCATTTGAACAATGATAAATATAGCACTATCCAATGAATAAATGTCCTTTCTGCCCTTAACAAACAGCTCCAAAAGATATATTAATCTCATTAGACAACTATTTTGCCTTGAGATTTTGCCAAACAAATTTTTGTTCTGCACTCAGAAAAAGCCCCCAAAATTGTAGTCTTATTGGGCACAATTATTTTGCCTCTGGCATATCACTAAACAAAAAAATTTGTTGCACACTCAAAAAAGAACCCAAAAGATGTATAATCTCATCAGACACAACTATTTTGACTAAAGAATATATATATATATATTTTTAAATACCCCCTCAAGCAGCTGCTTGCCACAAAGGTCTGACAGGAGCCTGTCAGTTTATATGCCATAGTAGAAGATAGGTAAATAAATTTTTGCTTTGCACACAAAGGAATACCTCAAAATACATAATCACATCAAAAACAACTAATTTAACCAGAGCATATTGTTAAACAGTAGATTTTCATTTTGTACTTGAAAAAAGCCTCAAAAATGCATAATCTCCACCCAGACAACAATTATAATCATAGTTTATTGATAACAAATTTTCTTTCACATGCAAAAAAGTCCCTCCAAATAATTTCATCAGGGACAATAGTTTTAATCAGAACTTATTGCTAAACAATCTGTCTGTAAGAAAAAGTCCTCCAAATAAATGGGGCAGGGGTGGCTCAGTCGGTAGCGGTCCAGGCTCGTAATCTGTAGTTACCAGGTTAGAGTCCCAACTGGGTCAGCGTTGAGATTTATCTCCGCAAAACTCCCTGCCCTGCCCATGATCAATAGGGGACACTGATGGGCTTGGAAAAGTTGCTGTCTGTTGGATGGGACGTTAAGCCTTGACCCCATGTGCGGGAGAGCCATACCCTATGCATTAAAGAACATGCTGGATAGCCTTGACAGGAGGCTACGATCTGTCTCCCAACAGTTGTTCCAGTGGGTCCTCTCCCCCAACCTTTTCTGAGCCTTTGGGGTCCTAGTGACCTGGCCATTTAGCCCATGGTGTGCAAAAAAGTGCCACTCGGAGGTAAAGCAACCCAACCCCCAAATAATATCATTACAGTTATCGTCAAAGACAATTATTTTAACCAGAGCTTATCACTAAAGAATAAATTTGGTTTTGCACTTGAAAAAATAACTCCCTGAGCAAAAAAAAAAGGATAAATGCATAAAAAACTTGCCTATACATGCTTAAAACCCCAAAAATTTTGGTTGGTAGGTTATTTGGAGTATGCATAAAAGTCATGTGATTCTAGTTCTCCCATTTGATAATTTAAAGAACCTCACAAATATTCATTTCATACCCAAGATATAAACCTAAAAATTATCAAAATATAGGATACAGAGGCCACCGCATATCTCAGTAGCAAATTACATGTTTGCTGTTCAATTCAGAAAAAACCTCCAACTGTTGTATTATATGTAATTTTCTTATGTTGCTTTTATTCACATATTCTCAACTTACTTTCCACTTATCCACATACTTTCTACTTATGTTACGTTTCTTCATGAGGCTCCATGTTATAACCATAAAATGCCGGGTTACTGATGTTCTTGTTTTTCTAGTATTCATAGCCCTTGAAATTGAATTTTCAAAATACCCCAGCTCATTTCTTTAAATCTGGTCATTCTAACATAAGGCCCTCGCATGCCCCTCTAATCATTTTTGCTGATTTTCCAAAAATGTGCGAAATGAGATTACAAGCAGTTTTTCGATTCCAAATTTTTCCATTTCACTCTCTTTGTAACCTTTTATTTTTAAGTGAGCCTTTTTAATAATGCAGCCAGCAGATACATATGAAACAAAAATTCATAATTGAACATTTGAATATTTATAAAATAATTAAAATATTCATTTTGCTTGGTTGTGCTGACTAGTCAAGGTTGTCATTTTTTATCACTGTTTGAACAGTGGGGATGGGGAATATGCACCATTTGTATTAATACTTTTATATTAAAATTATCTAAATATTTAAATGTATAGTCAGGAATGCATATTTCCTATGAATCTACTGCTGCATTATTAAAAAAATCCCTAAAAATATAAGGTCACAGAGAGAGTGAATTACTGAAGTGTGAAATTTAAAAAAAAACTAATAATCTCATTACCAAACATGTTTTTGTAAAATTGTTCATCAAGGTGTCTGCAGAACTTGAGTCTATGATCAGTCTGTCTCAGTGCCTTGAGGAGCTTGGTTTACTATTTTATAATTTTAAGAAACTTCTTTCACTTGATGCTACTGAAATTGGTAGAATCCAAAATATTTTCAGCACAACTATGACATTTTGTTTGAAGTTTATTAATTGCAATTGCATTTAATCATACTCATTGGCAAAACTAATTTTTTCCACAAAGATATTTTTTGAATTTTAGGTCAATAGTAATCTGTGTAGTCGAGGCTCCATTGTACATACCTACATTAAAAATTTGTGTATTCTCATGTGTGTAAAATGTGTATAAAAATATGTTAATAATAGTTCAAATCAAACTTATGAGCTTAAATCAGGTGATTGCTTCAGTACAGAGTAATATTAACAAACAAATTGGCAATATCATATAGTGCTTCTAAAATATGGCAGTCAGATGGTTTTTCGAATTATTTATATTGCATTTTAATAAAATATGCATCAAATGAAAAAAAGAAAATAATATTTAATTCCACGATTAATTACTGTACAACTGAAATTTAAGCCCAGAGGAGTGGTTCACAATACCTTAGAGTTACAAATTCTTTGAACTGGTCTGTTCTGACATTAAGTTTCTAATGCTATCTTCTTACAGTAACCTATTCTTCATAAAGGGGATGTAGAACAAAGAAATCATATTTACCGATTCAGATCTTATCACAGTGGAACACTCGCTGGCACAGGTACAGATTGGTGCAGCTTCTTTCTGTTGATGATGTGAATCTAACAGTTGTTCACGATGTCAGGAGATGTCAGATTTGTGCTGTTGTTGCACTTTTTCAGTTCTTAGTTGTTAATAGTGATAGTTTTAAGACGTTACAATGATAATTTCTGTATACCAGTCCTTTTACATTAAAGCATCTGAATCGGTAAATATGGTTTCTTTGTTCTACATCACCTTTATGAGGAAAAGGTTACTGTTAGAAGATAGCATTAGAAATTTAATGTAAGAACAGACTAGTTCAAAGAATTTGTGACTCTAAGGTATTGTGAAGCGCCCCTCTGGTCTTAAATTTAGTTGTACAGTAATTAATCGTGGAATTAAATATTAGTTTATTACTGTGAATTGTAAATTATTTTTTAAAAGAAAATATTATTTTTGAAGCTTGAATTATGTATTTTTTAAAGGTATATGTAGGAAATTTTTAAAACAGCAATTAAAAAAATCGAAGTTTCATGTGTTGTACAAAAAAAAAATCTATAGATGTCCTAGACACAGGAAGGGTTAATATATATGTGATATGTAACATTTTGACACACACAATACTACTTACACTACAGAATTTCACCTGACTACTTTAGTTTCAGTTGCTTTAATTGGAATTTGAGTTTCTATTATTATTCAGAATGAAATGCTCATTTATTTTATATGTAACATAACTTATATATACTGTTAGTCACTTCAGGATAAAGCTCTAAAATTCATTTGTTTTTCTGCTGAAAAATTTAAATACTTTCATGACCAGAACTCATGCATTCTGAGAAACCTAACACTTTAAGGGTTAATAGTAAATGTTAAATTGTGAATTTATTGAATTTAGTGTAGGCATAATTTCAGTGCCTCAGTATTTGTTATGAAAATAAAAAGAAGTCAATGTAATATGTTTAAAAAATCCAAAAACTGCAGCACTTAAAAATGTGCCTGCCAAAGCAGTCACCTGGAATGCTTGGCATTGATTATGTATTATTAATTTATGTACCAAATTAGAATCACTGAATATTACTTTTAAAAATGCTTTGCTTTAATTTAGTGACAATATGACAGAGTTGCATTCTTGGGGTAAATACAGTACAAACAATTCAGCTTTCTTAGAGATCAAATATAGGAATATATTGTTGTGCATATAACAAGGCTGTGTTCTGAGCAGTTTAAGGTTCAGCTTTCTATTCTTCAGGAATAGTTTGTTTCTTTTGCTCAAGTCAGCTAAGCAATAGTAATGCAGCTTGAGTGACAAGTTGGACCAGGTGAGACCAGGAAGCTGCATTTGATGCTTCTGTGGTTCTCATGGATCAAAGATCAATAATTTATCAGTCACTTGTCAATTAATCAATGATCTTGACTTGCTGAGACCGGTTAGAGTGTCAACTACAAAGTTTCAGTTTTGCCTAGTCTAACAGTTGCTACTTCTGCTACATCACTACTAATTAGCCTGCTGTAGATGCTCTCTGATTAGCTCGTTCAAGGTCATGGATTTTCCCTAGCAACACCATGTATATTTTTCTTGTTATTCCCTCTTTGGTGTATGTGCTTTCTTCATTTGTATGGTTTAAATTTTTGTTATTCAATACATTATTTTAAGTTACTTATTTTTGTTAATGATCAAAACATTATTTTAAGTTACTTATTTTTGTTAATGATCAAATTTGAAATCAAAGAATGACTTATGAGTGAAATTTCATTTAAACCTACTATTTAGAATCCAAAATATGAAAATGTCAACAGATATTTTCTAGACAAGTACTGGAAAAGAAATAGGGAAAAGTTAAATGTTCCACATAAATGAAAATTTTTTTATTGTTTTATTATATATATGCATTTCATTTTGTGCAAAAAAAAACAACTTTTAAGTTTTGAAAAAAAAAGCAATAAATGAAAACAAAGCTGATATTTATGCTGAACATTATATATTTCATTGTGTAAAAGTTTCATTATATACCTAGAATCACTGTTGTTGCTACTGTCACATAACTTTGCTGACCAATGTAGAAACAGACAACATGCACACATGAAAAATTAAGAGTCTAGGTAAGAATTTTTAAACTGATAACTTCCTGTGTTGTGTTCAGGCAAGTTGACAGAAATGGAAATTTAAGTTGAGTTACCAATATCTGTTTTTATTTTTCCTTATACTTACAGATACTATTTTTTTTACTCTACTTGTAAAATGCTGCTTTACTATAGACACTTTAAATTCTCAAATGATTGATTATTCACAAAAAAAACTAACTACATGGGCTATAAAGTTTTGTAGTTTGTGACACCTCCAACATCTCAAGTTTCATTTGACGCAATATTCATTATGTTCAGCTACCACATTTAAAAAAATGCAGAACAGTAGTTTATGCATTTTTTTTTGGGGGGGGGGGAAGTATGATGGATAAAATTTCTACAGCCATACTTCCCATGTAACCAGCTTTCATTTGGTATATAACATTTTACACTCAGCCATCAAATTGAGAAGATATGTAGAACAATTATTTTGACAAAAATAAACTGGCAAACAATAAACAAATGATGATTGAAAAGCAGTAGGAGGATAAGTAAAAAGAAATAAACACTTAGACCAAATTTTAGAAATGTATTTTTGCTGTCAGCTACTTTAAGGGTTAAGACTACTCAATTCAGACAGAATCTGCTATTTTATATAGTAGCATATAAGAGTCATATAAGAGCACAAACATTCTGAGTGGTTGCTGGGGGTAGCATGCTAGTAATTGGATGTGCTTTCTCTCATTTCAACTCAAATGTGCCAAGAATGTAAAGTGCTAAGCTATTACAAGGTGCTAACCCTGGTATTAAGTGATTTAACTGGCATTTTTAAATATTAAGGCAGGAAAAATATACTCAGACCCATAAAAATGGTAAGATTATTGAGATGGCAAAAATGCTAACCCTGGTATTAAGTGATTTAACTGGCATTTTTAAATATTAAGGCAGGAAAAATATACTCAGACCCATAAAAATGGTAAGATTATTGAGATGGCAAAAATGATACAATTGCTTGAGGTGGATAAAATAAAATCAGTTGTAATGGCATTAAATAAAAGTAAATTCACTTAAAGTAGCAAAGCATTTTTGGGGGGTGGAGAAGGGGGATTAGGTGGAAAAATAAATTTACTTGGAGTGGTCAAATTTTTTAGGTCAGTACTGCTAAAAGTATACATAGGTTAGTCAGGTATCCCAGTGTGAAAAGTATTTGATCATGTTTAATGATTTGAACTAGAATTAGAGTTTAGATCATCAGTTTTATGTTGTCATTGTGTACTTTTAATTTTGAAGATTGTAATTTAAAATATTTCTTTTTTTTTAGTTCGTTACACAGAAGATGAGAATAAAATTGTTATTGAAGGGGTAAAGATTAAGTCTCCACGAACTGCAAATGTGATTAATGTACCTGCTGAAAGAGGATCATGCCCTCTCTGTAGATTGGGACTTAAGTTTCTAAGTCATACTGTAAGAAGTTTCATGTTTTATTTGTAATGCAGATATATTTGTTAAGTAGAAATAGTGTGGATGCTTAAAAATTAGTTATAAATCTTTTATGTATTAAGCTGTTTTGTTGACTAGCTGTCAACTGTATGAGTATACAAGTTGGCTGCCAATTAATTCTTTTGTTATAGTGGTCAGGTCAAGAATAAGCCAAGAATTAGAATATTATTATCTGATTAATGTGTTTATTATTGTTATTTGCTGTTAGCAAGAAACTGTTGCTGCTCAAGTTTCATAATTTCCACAAATTCTGTAATCATTCCTTGAATGATAAATACATCCTAATACTTTAGTTTTTTTATATTTGAACAACATTTTTTCTACACACTGGGCTAAATGGCCACTCAAATGATTCTAAGACTTTAAGGTACTCTTGAGCAGGTATCTCAGTTTAATTATCTTCAGAGCTATGTAACAGTTACTAGTGATGTGCAGCATGAGATTAACAGACAAATAGGGATTGTTGCCAGATCTGTGGAGAGAGTGGAGAAGTAGGCATACATCATCATCATCATCCTCAAGCAGCCATGGGCTACCTGAAGACTAAATTTAGACTCTATAATAATAGTTTGGTCCTTTCTACAGTTAGTTATGGTAGTAAAACTTGAATCCTTTGCAAATAAGATATAGGAAACTTCATGCTTTTGATTCTATATTGCATACACAGTATCTTGGGCATTAGGTGGTTCAATTTTGTAAGTAATGATGAGGTTAGGCAAAGGAGTCGGCAACCTTTGAGCAGCATATTGTGCAGAGAAAGAGAGATACTGCTGGTTTGGCCAGGTTACCCGTGTGCATAGTTATAGATTAATGAATAGGGTTATAAACAGTGTGCCTAAAGGCCTCAGAAAGAGGGGGAGACCTAGTATGCAGTGGGAAGACAAATGTCAAACAGGACCATTTTAGAATTGGTGTTCGGTGACCAGATGCAGCATATGTAGCTCAGAACAGATATGCTTGGAGAGCTAAATTACACAATCTTTTTGGACCTCTGTAGCCCATGGCTGCTTGAGGATGATGATGATGGGTTAAAGAGCTCTTCATGTAGTTGTTAGGAGAAGATAGACTTTTCTAAAAGCTATCTAGTGTGAAATAAAAATAAAAAAAATGAAAACATACTTAACCTTGTGAGTTTCACAACTCTTAACCATGTGAGTTTTTTTCCTGACATTATCTGGTTTTGAAAAATTTCATTAATGCAAATCAAATTTTTATTAATTGTTTTTGTATGATATTTAAATAAAACCTTTTTGTAACTTTAAGAAGGTATATGCTTTATTTCCCCTTTACTGTTATATATTGGTTCTATTATTAGATATTTCTGTGCTACCTAACATTTTATTGCCATAAAGGGTATCTAGGTAGTAACTGGAAGGAGATCTATGCACTAATCCCCTGTGATGCACACAACTGACCAGGTCTAGCACTAAAGTCCAACCCACCTTCTCATGGTTCAGACTATTAGTACCTTTCAAAAGACATACTCTCTTCTGGAAAGGAATGGAAGAAGAGGGCTGCCAGATCAGTGTGGTCTACTATGGCTACTTTTCTTTTTTTCTGCCCTGCTGAGGAGTGGTCAACCACACAGGTCCTGGTGCTGACCATATACACCAACTGGAATGGAATAATGGCACTGAGCTTGATTATGGATCTTTAATTTGCTGCACTGGTGTGCTTCTGTTGAGGGAAAATCTTCCTTTATTTTCTGTTTGTTTGTGGGTTGACAGCCCCAAGTCAATAGATTCCCAGGATACATTTTATTAGCTTGTGGATAATCCTGATCTGAGGTCTTTGCAGGTACCTTAACTCTTGCTTCTATGGGTATTGTCAAAACTGCATTGTAGGAAGTCTTCCAGTAGATGGCTTCAGCCTTTAGTAGTGGGGAAATCAGGTCTTTGCCTCATGCCTATGATTAGGGGGTTGTTTGATTTTGTTGGCACGTCCTCTCTTAATAAACATAGTTTCTTGAAACATCACAATCTAACCATTTTCTCTCTAGGTAGTTGGAATGTGAAGACTCTGCACAGAGATTATTCTCTTGATGTTGTCATACAAGAATTCCATCATTATAACCTTGATATTCTTGGCTTGCAAGAGATCACATTGACAGATAAAGGTCAGATTCTTAAAAATATTTTTAAATTTCTCTTCTCAGGGAGGGAAGATAATAAGAATCTCCTAGGCATCACTCCAAGGCATCACTAGCATGTCTGCTTCTCAGCAGACATGCTAGTGATGCTTTTCTAAGATATGAGTGCATTAATGAAAGATTTCTTACAGCAAAATTTCAGACAAGCATTAAAGACTTGAATGTTATCTGTTATTATGCCCCCACTGAGGATGAGAAAGATAGGTTTTACAGACAACTTCAGGATATTTTGAGTTCTGTCAAGAAAGGAGATATTACCCTTGTTCTATATAACCAATGCTAAAGTTGGTACTGACTCTGACCTTTGGGGAGGTATGATAGGTCTTTTGGTATTGGTAACTGCAATGGCAATGGGCAATGTCTCCTAGAGGTAAGTAAACTTAATGGTTTAAGAATAACTAACACTTATTGCAAACACCTCAACATACATAAGTACATATGGGTTTCATCAGATGGGCTGCATAAGAATATGATAGATTATATATTAATATACAGCAAATGGGCTAGTTCTGTTAGGAATACCAGGTCATATAGGGGAGCTGAAATTGGATCTGTCCATTTACTTGTTAAAAGTGTCTTGCAACTTAAACTTGAAAAGTGTGATAAGGTTGAAAAAATTACCTTTAACACGAAGCTCTGAAAGTCCTAGTTATAGCTAAAGCTTATCATGATAGGTTACTTAGTCATTATGACAGTCATGGTTTGCTTACTAGTGATGTTGAGGAAGAAAGAGGCCATTTTAAACAGGCTATTCTTGAAACTAACAGTACTTTTTTAGGTAGAAGGGAGGAGAGGAGACAAAATTATTTCAGTGATAAGGTGCTGGAGCTTATTTTGGAAAGAAAACTGCAGGAATGTCATTGATCAATACCCTACTAGTTCTAATAGAAAGCATTACAAAGAGCTTAATTGGTATGGATCAGTTAGCAGCTGGTAAGAATCTTTGGCTAGATGGCTTGGCTGACTGAGGAAGCAGCTAGACAGCATAACAACAGAGAGCTGTACCAGAAAATTAATGTTTTGTGTGAAAAAAACATACAGGATACAGGGATTGAAGGATAAACAAGGTAAGGTTATTGACAGTGAGGATTCTGTCATGGCTAGGTGGGCTGAGCATTTCAGAGATATTCTAAACAATGTGGTTAGTTCTACTCTCATTGTTTTTAATGAAGGTAGATACATTATTGGCTTTAATATTGGCCCTATATTACAGTCTGAAGTTATTATGACTATTTCTAAACGTAAACTGCATAAATCCCCAGCGGCAGATGAAATTACTACTGAAGTTCTTAGAGCTGGGAATGTTTCTGTTAACACCATGGGTGACTGAAAATTTGAATATCTTTTATGATAAAGGCATTGTACCTAAGGATTTTACCAGAGCTATTATTATTCTTATTTTAAAAAAAGGTGATCGCAGTTCTTGTGAAACTGTAGAGGTATCAGCCTACTTTCTGTTTCAGGTAAAGTTCTTTGCATGACTGTATTAGAATTGAGAATCTGGTTGATGGACAACTGCATGATGAGCAGTGTGAATTCAGAAGTGGTAGGGGATTTGTATATCAGTTTTTTTCACTTAGGCAGATTTTTGAGAAATGTTTAGAGTTTCAGAAACCTGTGGTTACTAGCTTGTAGGATTTCAAAAAGGCTTTTGACTATGTTGATCGTCATAATTTTTGGTGGAAGATGAGATTGTATGGCACACTTAACAAGTTAGTTAACATAATGAAAACTCTTTATAATAACACCAAGTCGTGTCAGAGTTGATAAAGCTTGTAGCAATTGGTTTAGCATTGCTTCTGGTTTTTGACAAGGGTGCATTTTGTGTCCTTTCCTCTTTAGTTTGGCTATTGATTATGTTATGTAAAATTCACTGCAACTGAAAGATTTTGGGCTTAAATGGTCTAGAGATCTGAAAATTTCTGATTTAAATTATTCTGATGATTTAGCCCTTTTGGCAAATGATTTTGATGAGATAAACTCTTTCATTCAAGTTGTTGATGAGACTAGTAGAGTAGGTTTGGTGATAAACAGAGAGAAACTAAAAATACCCCCTCAAGCAGCTGCTTGCCACAGAGGTCTGACAGGAGCCTGTCAGTTTATATGCCACAGTATATCTGAGAGGATGGCAGGACCTCAGCAGAAAAATGACACACACATCCATTCCTAAATCCGGGACTCGAACCCAGGTCCCTTAGATCAGTAGCCAAGCTAAAGTGATGAAAATTAGTCAGGCAGGCTGTGGTTCAGTTAATCTGAATATTTCCACTCTTGAGCAGGTGTTGCAGTTTAATTATCTTGGGAGCTATGTAACAGATACTGGTGATGTGCAGCATGAGATAAACAGACAAATAAGGATTGCTACTGGAACTTTTAAGAATCTGTGGAGAGTGGAGAAATAGTTGTATTCCCCCAAAGACTAAAATTAGACAGTATAATAGTTGGTTCTTTCTAGAATTAGTTATGGTAGTAAAACTTGGACCCTTTGTAAATAAGATAACAGGAAGATTGATGCTTCTGACGCTTCTTGATGCTTCTGATGCTAACACAGTGTTTTGAGCATTAGGTGATTGTTAAATATAAAATAAATATCCCCTCAAGCAGCTGCCCATAGAGGTCTGAGAGGAGCCTGTCAGTTTATATACCATAGTAGAAGCTCTGTGAAGAAGGCAAGACCTCAGCAGAAAAGCAATGCAAACATCCATGCCTTACCCAGGACTTGAACTCAGGTCTCTTTGATCAGTAGCCAAGATAGCTAATTATTTGGTGACAATCATTAATTTAAATTCTTCTTCTTGTCTAATGCATTGAACATAGAAATTTATTGGCAAGATTAATTGCCTGCTCCTAAGAATATTAGCTATCTGGCAAAGTAAAGATAACATACTTTTGAATGTTTTTTATGTATGATAATTAATAACTTTTTTTTTTGTTAAACGTTTTCCTTGCCTGTTACAATGCAGGGTATACTCAGAGGTTGTACCCATTTGTTATAGAAAATGAGGTCTTTGCCCAGATTTAAATATTGCCAGTCATTTATATGTTGTATTGAATGCATTGTTTCAGTCAATTTGAATATGTTGTTCAGCCAGTTTATTCAAGCATTAATGGCTGAACCTTTAGCTTGTTTAAGGCTGTGCCAATTTAAGGTTCAGTACACTTTTAAGATTAATTTTACTTTTATAGTTATTATATACATTTAATCAGAATGATCATAGAGGTATTGATAAAGACAAATACAAATTCCAGTTTGCATATTTTCAAAATTGAAATATATTTTTCTTTTGCAGGATGTTTTAATTTTAAGTCAGTTCATTTCATCAGATGGTACGGTGCAGCCACAGCAAGCCACTGGTTTATGTGATAAGCAGCACAACAGAGTCAAAGTTTTAGTCAGGCTTGCTCAGAGGGCAGGTAATTATAAAGAAATTCTGAGCATATATCTCTTTACATCTTATTTTTATGTGTGTTCATATCCCCACAAAAGCTATTTATTTCAGGAATAAAGTGTTTTCTAATGTTAACTAGTGCTCCACAATATATTCATCATTTTAACAAGGCCAAGCAATTTTACTTTGCAAGAATATTTGTTTTCTGTCCTAATTAATTGTATTGCCTTATTTTGTTTAGTTTGCCTCATGAATATGTTTAGTCTTGCTTTTTGCACTGTTTTGCAGTAATCCTTTAATGCAGCATTGAAAGTTTTTTTGAATTATTTGAAACTAGTGGATTTTGAATGTATAGATTTATTTGTTTGTAGTACAAAATTAATGATTTCTAAGTATATTTATTTTATAATAACATTTATCTTTCAACAGCTAAAATCAGTTGTAATCAAACCTGTTGTCCATCAACATTTTTAATAATGTTGGGTCTTGATTACTAGAAGTTTGGTTTCCTTTCACCTATCAGATGATATTAGTTTGCTGTTTTGTGGCACTTTAGCATGGCAAAATTTATCTTAATTGAACCTAAGTTTTGTAACTGTACATACAATTTTGAAAGATTTAATTTTCATGATGTTTTCTTGAAATGGATGCATGTTAGAGAAAATGTTTGAAGAATATTTCTAATTTTTTTTTTCATTCATGTGTTTAATTTGAAAAAAAAATAGGATACTTTGTAATTAATGTGTTAGAGGCTTGTAAATAATGTCTAAGCATATATTGGAAGGAAAACTGTATACCAACACCCTTTGATGGAATACAGACATGGCCAGACTTAAAGTCTACCACATTTTCTTGTGGTAGGACTTTTCAAAGGAATTGCTCTCTTGTGGTGGGGCGGGGGTGGCTCAGTCGGTAGCGCGCCAGGCTCGTAATCTGTAGTTCCCAGGTTCGAGTCCCAGCTGGGTCAGCGTTGAGATTTATCTCCGCAATAATTCCCCGCCCTGCCCACGGTCAGTAGGGGACACCGATGGGCTTGGAAAGGCCGCCGTCCGTCGGATGGGACGTTAAGCCGTGGCCCCGTGTGCGGGAGAGCCATACCCTGTGCACGTTAAAGAACACGCTGGATGGCCTTGACGGGAGGCTACCATCTGTCTCCCAACAGCTGTTCCAGTGGGTCCCCTCCTCCAACCTTCTCTGAGCCTTCGGGGTCCTTGTGGCCTGGCCATTTAGCCCATGGTGTGCAAAAAAGTGCCGCTCAGAGGTAAAACAACCCAACTCTCTTGTGGTGGGGAATAAAAGGAGAGGGTTGTTTGGTCTGTGGAGCTTGTTAATTTGATTATCCATGACCACTTTCAAATTTTTGCTATCATAATGAGAAGTAGCTTCACAAGGTTTTGTCTAATGATTTTGAGCATGATCACGAATTCTGAACGTGCTGCTTTGGTGGGCCTCTGATGACAATGATTATATTCTGCTGTGTTTTCTTTTCATGGGTAGCTAACCCAAGTGAACAGGTACTTGAACCTTTTGTGACATCACCTAGCTCTGCAGATACACATTGACTTAAAACACTGCACATTCCAAACACAAAAAGATATAAAGGCTCACTGTGGAGCACTTAAGAAGTGCATAAACACTGTCTTGGTCCTTGTGCAAGCTAATCACAAACCAAAGATGGAATGACAATGAATGACACATATATAGGTAGACCTTTTCAAGTTGCTGTGTTCATGGAATGACACCATGAACACAACAACAAGTTCATGGCTAGCTAGCTAACAGCGTAGCTTTAAACAACTCAGAGAGAGTTCTGACCATTGCAGTGAGCACAAATTTCAGGTAGTTGCACAGGTGATGTGTCACAATGGCAAGTGAGCAACCATCTGAAGCTTGATACTGTACTATTCATTCTGGTGGCAGCTTGTGGCTACCTAATTTTAAAGTGTGCTGCCATCTATTGGCTGAAGTACATCTACATTTGATATTTTAAAAGCTGCCGTTTATGGAGGTAAGGCATTAATCCATGCTGCCATCTAAGTAGGGAGCAGAGAACCAACATCTGAATTCAAAAGGTGTTAATATTCCCTTCAATTAATTGGAGGTATGAGAGTAATTTTTCAAATCTCTGAATGTCACTGTTTAGCCAAATCAGATAGGCAACTCCACTCAAAGTAGAGAACACATTTTGCTAAAATGAGACTTCTCCAACCTGAGATCGAACTGAGGGCTCCAAGGAAAGTCTATAAATGTGTCTTAGAGGGGCAATGTGACTAGAGCTCTTATGCCATTTTTAGGATCCATCATGTGTTATCTGTCATAGCACAGCCCGGTAGCTACACTTTGTGTCTAGAATTATTAATGACCCTATGCAGGTGTGATGTGTTTCAGGTAGGGCTGTTTCTTTTGATTACAGTTCTTGAAAAGGTCTACCTTTAAAGATGGTGTTTGAAGTTCCTACCAGCATTGGTGGTTTAAGCCCTAGGCAGTGGAAGAATAAGTTTTTTGCCCAATACCTGTGATTAAAGGACTGTTTGATATGGTACTTTCCCTAAGTACTTGGAATATGTGGACTCTAAATATTATTTTCTTAATGTCCTAACAGGAATTATGGCATTATAATCTAGGCTTGATAGATTGAAGAATGGATGTATACAGTACTTTGAAAGTTAACAGCAACATATTTGCACAGTGCATTTTTTAAGCTTCTTACTACAATAAAAATGATTTAAATAATACTTTAATGGAATATACATATTTAATCCTTAGGTTTCTCATAATACATATGCAATTGTGGACAATATTTTTTTTCTTCAGCAGAAAAGTAACTGAACTTTAGAACTTTATCCTGCAGTGACACATATATAGGCCATGTTACATACCAAATGAATGTGCATTTTACACAGAATATTAAAATAGCAGAAGTTTAAATTTAAATAAGGTTTCTTAAGCCTCATTTAAAAGAATCGTAAACCTTCTTTGGACACTCTAAGGTTAAGAAAGCATTGATTCTAATGTTTTTTTTTATCTCCTTTTGTAAATGATTAAATCTTCATATTCTGTACTTTTGGAAGAAATATTTGCAATCAAGATGGGAACAGGTGAACAATTTGAGGAAACTTCCTGTCCTCCCTCAGAGCACTGCAAAAATAATAATAAAATAAATCTCAATGGAAGTCCTCTTCAGGATGAAACAACACATTTCAATATTAGTACTAAAAAGGTATTTCCAAAGATTCAGAACTGGTAAAGAGATTCTGTACCTTTTTCCACTCTCCTTGTAATCGAGTTATGATTTATTACAACTGTTGAAAAAAAAAAAGATTAAATTTCTGCTCAGATCATGACTTTAAATGAATGTGGATAGAGCAAATTGTTCAAATTTTTAGTGTACAAGTCCAAGATGAGGTAGCAAATATCAAAATATACAATATTTGGAGAACTTCAAAGTGGAAAAATTGGAAAATATGGGACAGAAAAATATTTCATCACTTGCAATAGCTCATTTTCGTGGCTATTTTTGGAAGAGAGATGTACTTCTTTTTAAACTAACAGAAAGTTTTGAATACAACATGTGTTGAAATAGTAACTTCAAACAGTACAACTTTTCAACAGTGTTTATTGTTGAAAAGTTTTACAAAAAAGTACAAACTTTTCAACAGTAACTATTTCAACAGTTACTACACTTTCATCATCTCCCTTCGTAAAGTTAGTACTTTATTTTTTTATATAATTAAACCTTAATTTTCATTTCTGTAGTTTTTTATTTCTGTAAATTGTTGATCTTTTCGTCGGTTCATAGATTATTATTAATCTCTTGGAGTTATGCTACATCAGATGGCTGGCTTACAAGTTGTTGCAGATATTTTATTTAGCATTACATTAGGCTATATGTTATTTTTTCTTTTATTACTTCTTTGTTTTCCAGTAAAAAAACTCTGATCTTATGTCATTTCCTGAAAATGAATGAGGTATTGGATATGGAAGCAAAAAGGACTTTCTTGACATGGAAATCAGTCCTCCTGTGGGAGGGAAATTTCTCAAGGTTTTTTATTCCCCCCCACCTCCAGCAGAATTCTTTTTAACTGTAAGTTTTAAAGTGTTTATATTCAACGTTTTTTTTTTAATAACCCCCCCCCCCCCTCTCCATTATATTCACTGTGCCACTCTGACGATATATACTTTTTTTTTTACCCTTGGCGAACAAACTTTTTGGCACTTAGCCAGATTTGGCAAACTTTAACACCCAAAGAAAAAAAATTCCTAATGTTTAGTAAAAGAGGTAGCCAAGAAAGTGTTTTTACATTTCATAAACTGGACAGAAAATCCCATTAATGTGAGCAATCCAACTAACCACATATAACCCTGACCAATGTTTTAAAATATACCACACTGAACAAAATGCAAAATCATTAAAAGAAATAAAAATCATGTTTTATGTAAATATTATAGTATTTGGGAAGAAATTTCCTTTTGATTACTATATGATTTAAATGTTTTTATTCATCAGGTTTTCCAATATTAAGACCTAATTACATAGTCCAGTCTATTTTTTCATTATATCACAGGAAAAAATCTTATTAAAATCAATGTGTTTATAAATTTGTTTAAATTTTTTATTTTCATAAAATTCAGAATTAAATTCTATTTAATTTGGTATGTAACATGACCTATTTTGGTTTATAGATTATTTTAAAAAAAATCTAAAGTTGATGTTCTTATTTGATTTTGCACAGTTGGCAAAACATCTGGACTATTCTCAAAGTATGGTACCAAGAAAAAAAATTACAAAATGGGAGTAATTTTCGTGTTTCAAGTAAATATTTTTTTTGTTATTCAGAAATAGCCTTTCTTTTATTCATGTGCATTATAATCATTTCTAGTAGGGATTTTGTAATAAATTTTTATTTGCATTGCCAGTTGCATTTCTTTACTACATGATTCTAAAAATCATCATCTTCAAGCAGCCATGGACTATGGAGGTCCAAACCAGACCGTGCAATTTAGTTCTCCAAGCATATCTATCCTGCGCTACATCTGCTGCATTGGTCCACTGCACACCAATTCTAACAAGGTCCTGTTTGACATTGTCTGCTCACTGCATCCTAGGTCTCCCCCTCTTTCTGAGGACTTTAGGCACACTGTTCATAACCCTATTTGCCAATCTATAATTATCCATACGGGCAACCTGTCCAAACCAACGTAGTTTCTCTGCAGAATATGATGCTTAAAGGAGGTTGTAGACTCCTTTGCCTAACCTCATCATTAGTTACAAAGTTGAACCACCTAATGCCCAAGATACTGTGTAAGCATCTGATTCTAAAAAAAAATACTCTATTAAAATGAAACTAGTCATCTTTTTTTGTGAAACATTTTCAGAAAATCCAGAATGCTGATTAATTTGGCATATGTTGTCATTCCTTTCATTAGTTATTTGGCGAAAAAGCACTAAAGTTAATTTTTTTGGCTGATCATAGTGAAAAAATAGCTGGGCCTCCAGATGTAAACCAGTTTTTCAGGTGGTACCCTGGAAGGGTTAAGCAATTGCAGTGCCAGATAAACTGGCAAAATAACTTCAATATCAAACAGCAGAATAATGGGGATCAGTCTTTTTTGTAGTGACAAGTTAAATAGTTATCTAAATAGCAATAATTTTATGTGAGGGTTGGAAGTCCAGCTAAATACACAACTCTGCATGCACAGTAAAGACAGGGAAGTTCCTGTCAGTGCCATCTATTTTTTTCTGTAATAGTAATTGGCTGATTGCATTTTGAAAGTCATATTAATGTTGACATCTTTGGAACTACTTTAGAACAAAATGTTGCATTCAGCCAAACAAATATTTTAAAACAAGCTTTTTATTTTTCAAAATGATTCTGTTTTTCTGCCATCATACCAAACTTGCTAAAAAGTTTTTAAAACAAGAAAAGTTAGAGTTTTGCCTTGACCAGATAATTAACTGGACTCAAGCCCTACTGAAAAGTTTTGAATGATTTTAGAAAGTAAATAGAGCAATGAGAGCCTCATACAAAACAAGGATTGATGATAAATATTATCAAAGTCTGATTTCATGGTATTCAGTTGGAAAATTAACTGGCTTTAATTGGCATAAGGGAGCTATCACTCAGCAGGCTAACTTTGTGATCTCTAATTGTTTCAGTGGTCAGCAGTGACTTCAGCCCTAGTAGGACATGATCTTGTATTAGAAGGTCTACAAATTAGGAGTAGTTTCTCTAGGCTCCTCTGTTTTATATGTTGTAAACCAAAGGGAAAAATACTACTCAACCTGATTCACTCAATGTTAGGATAATATAAAGCAATGTTAATCATGTGATAGCTCATTAAGCATTGTAGGATAATGAAAAGTAATATAATTTTATTCATATATCAAGAACAATTGCTATTTTTCTTTCCAGTATCAATCCATATCTGAATTTGTTTTTTTATTAATGCAGTTATTGTCTGTTGTTATTATCTAGCAAATAGCACACACTCTGATATTACTATTTTCTAGTAATAATTAAGTAATCTTTCTGTAACTGAGAAACTGAAAACTTATGTTGAACTAGCAGAATTATACTAGATTTTGGGTCATTTTACTTTCATTGGCCACTTTATTAGGGCTACCCTGGGTGTGCATGTAATGGATTATTTTATTTCAAGTAGCACGTTTGTGCACACATACCAAGCTTAATGGCCAGGTCACAAAAATCCAAAAGCTTGGAGTTGTGTAGGGGAAGGAGATCCACTGGAGAACTATTAGAAGATGGATGGAATCTTACCATCAGGGTCATTTAGCTGTTTCTTTAATGTGCACAGGGTATGACTGGTGATGAGGACATATCTTAATGTCCCATATGAGGGACAAAGATCATTTCAAGCTCATTGGTATCCCCTTTCTCATCAGGTAGAATGAGGGTTATCAGAGAAAATCTCATTGCAAGCACAGTGGAGATTTGAACCAAGGAACATAAAATTTACAAGCTTGGCACACTACTGACTTGAACTAACCCCATCTCAGGTGTATTGGAATGTTCCACAATGTTCCATTGCCACATGCCAATTGCAAACACATCTAACAGTAGTTGAGATACAGATGACAAAAAAAAACGAATAGAAATAAAATTGTTTAAATGATTATAAACATGATATTAATGCTGGAATGAAAAATGCTAGTGCAAGTATTGATGAACCAAAAATTTGTTCCAGCAGGCCTTTTGGGTGTTTATAAACGTGGTATTAAAAGTGTATCATGAATGAGCATAGATAAGAAATTAAGCTGCCAGTGAAATGTATGCGGCCAGAAAAAAACTAGTTGATGCTTGAGCCAATTGCAAGTTCTAGAATTGTGCAGTGAAACAGACCCTTCATAGTGGAACAAATATTTGAATAGAGTGTGGGTTCTAGTATAACATATCAGAGTGGACTGTGTCAGACTCTTCATTTATGTTTTCATTTAGGTTATCATATTAAGCAGCTTCAGTGTGTACCATTCCTATCAACATTTGGTCTGATGAATTCAAATGCATCATGCTTATGGAAGGACTAAGATATGATCTTCAACTGCAAGAGCTCAAGGACCCATTGTGCCATTTGGCCAATGATGTAATGGTCTAGGACATTTTCTCTGAAGACATTAATACAGTCACTGAACACCTGAATGCTATATCCTTTCTAAATTTGGTTCCAGAGCCAGTATATTCTTTCATGTCGATTGTTTAGCCATTATGTAGTGGCTACTTCCAACAGGGTAATGCTATGTGCCAATTCTGTAAATTCTGTAATTTACAGAATTTACAGAATTGATTCCAGGATTGTGACAATTATAGTTCTTTTTCATTGGCCTATACAATCACTTAATTTGAACCCAGTTGGATATTTATGGGATGAAACAGAAAGAGCAGCAATACATATTTTGCCTTGCCAAAATGGGGTGGGTAGTAGTAGTAAAATGGGGTGGTAGTAAAATGGGGTGGCAAAATGATGCAGTCGGTAGCACGCCAGGCTCGTAATCTGCAGTTCCCAGGTTCAAGTCCCAGCTGGGTCAGCATTGAGATTTACCTCCACAAAATTCCCCGCCCTGCCCACGGTCAGTAGGGGACACCTATGGGCTTGAAAAGGCTGCTGTCTGTCGGATGGGATGTTAAGCCATGGCCCTGTGTGCGGGAGAGCCATACCCTGTGCACATTAAAGAACACGTTGGATGGCCTTGATGGGAGGCTACCATCTGTCTCCCAACAGCTGTTCCAGTGGGTCTCCTTCCCCAACCTTCTCGGAGCCTTCAAGGTCCCTGTGATCTGGCCATTTAGCCCATGGTGTGCAAAACAGTGCTGCTCAGTGGTAAAACAACCCATCCTTGCCAAAACTGGAAAGCAACTGGCAAAATGTGTAGCTGCTCTTTCTGTTTCATCCCATAAATATACAATTTTCTGCCACTCTCTGACAATTGACAGCTGCCTTTATTTATTTTGCTTCATAAGTCAGTATTCCTGAAGAATGCTTCAATTACTTGTGGAATCACCGGCAAGGCAAATCATGGCTGTTCTGAAAGCAGAAAGAGGTCTTACATAATATTAAGTTGGCATTTCTAATAAAGTGGAAACTGAGTTTGTATAGTAAAGAGGTAATAGAAAATCACCATAAAACACTGGTATAATTATATATATATATACAAGATAGATTTATAATATTGTTGGTATATGTGCAATAATAAAGCCAATGGCAATTGAAAACAGAATATTTGGCAAAGTTCCAACTTAATTTCATAACGTTTTTTGATAGAGATGCATTTACACTTTTGAGAGCCAATCATTTATGAACAAACACTTGATATAAGTTGGAAAATGCCAAAATTTAACATCATAAAGGTGTTAAGTACAATGGAAGAACTAGAATAAATTATACATACATCATAGAATAAAGATATAGCACAAAATGTAATTCACACAATAAGATCTAGATTACAAATGTACTTTACATTCGTTATCAGCAAAAAGGTAGTAAGTTCAAAAATCAATTTCTAAGATTAGAAGGTATATTTGAAAAGAACATAATGTGTATATGACATACTGAAGTGTTGATGCAGTTGATGTATCATTTTCAAGAGGATGAAATATTGATTGCACATTACTATTAGATCATATCGCAAAAATAATCAATCACTTTTTGTTGATTAAAATGGTGGTATTAGGATATTCCTTTAATAACAGTTTCCAAGTTGTAGGTAAAGTAGGTACAGAAGAATTGCTAATTGATGTAGATGATTTTCTTTTCAGTGTAAGAGGGTTTGAATTGAGAGTTTGGACAATTAATGATTGTAGCTTCTTCAAAGATTGGTAATGCATTTTGTTCATAGCTATGTTGAATAATGCTGTAGCTGGTATTTTCTTTTTGATGTTGTACTTGTGTTTTTGAAGTCATGCCAATATATCCTAGTAGGGAATCAATAGTCATAGAGAATTTATATGGTTGTTTTAAAGGAAATAGGTGACCTTATTGTAGTGTCAATAGCTCTGTCATTTAGAATTGATTGTGCCAAGTTTATGGAAGATTTGATAGGTACTCTGTAGTTGAAGGTTTTCATGTTTTTAATTTTATTATTTAGGACAGGAAGGTACACGATGGAGGTAGTATAGGGTTGGGTTGTTTTACCTCTGAATGGCACTTTTTTTGCATACCATGAGCTAAATGGCCAGGTTACTAGAACCTCGAAGACTCAGAGTAGATTGGGGGGAGGGGACCCACTGGAACAGCTGTTGGGAGACAGATGGTAGCCTCCCATCAAGGCCATCCAGTGTGTTCTTTAACATGCACAGGGTATGGCTCCCCTGCACACGGGGCCATGGCTTAATGTCCCATCTGACAGATGGCGACCTTTCTAAGCCCATCGGTGTCCCCTACTGACCATGAGCAGGGTGGTGAGTAAATCTCAACACTGACCCAGCTGGGAGTCGTACAGGGTGACACAAAACTGACTGACACATTTTGATATGTTTAATTTGTTTATAGTTGGAGAACAATGAAATGAAACACACCAGGTTTATGTTCACAGAATGTAATTTTTATTTATGATAGATAACATCATGAAGTTGCCTCCTTGACTTACAGTGCACTGTCTTAGATGATCAACAAAATTATCAAAAACTTTATGCAATAAATTTTGATCTTTATTTATGAGAGCAATTTCATCTTGAATTATACATTTCATGTCTTGTGTGGGGCGATTCCTGTATACTTGTTCTTTTAGATATCCCCACAGAAAGAAGTCTGCTACTGTTAGGTCCGGCGAATGTGCTGGCCACATGATGTCCCCAAAACTTGAAATAACCTAATGGAAGAGATTGTGGATCACATCCATACTGCATCTAGCAGAGTGTGCTGTTGTCCCATCTTGTTCGAAATAGAGATTATTGGGGTCAACACCAAGTGCTTCTAACTGTAGAAGCAAGAAGTTTTGGAGCATGGCTACAGACGCTCAGCAGTAACTGTAATGCTTTTACCATTATCATTGTCAAAGAAATATAGTCCAACAATTCCAAAAGTTCGTACTCCACATCATACTGTCACTTTAGGTGAATGCTGTGGTTGTTCATGCAATTATCTAGGATTCACTGGTGCCAAATAGTGCATAGTTTGTTTATTCATGAAACCTGTTACACGAAAATGGGCTTCATTGCTCATTTACAGTTCAAAACATCGTGATCTTTATTGATGATTCTGAGCAGGGCTTTACAAAAATCTTCTCAAGACACTTTTTCACAAGGAAAAAGCTTTTGGGCTATCTGTATCTCTTGTAGTGGTGAAACCTGATATCTTGCAAGATTTGTCCCAAACTTCTCTTGTTTGTGCCCAGGATGCGTGATTGTTGCCGAGCTGAGTGATGTGGACTATGATGAAATGATTCTCTTACTCTGCAAACATTTTCTTCTGTACACACAGATCTTGGAATACCATGAGGAATGTCTCTTACACTGCCAGTGTCTTCAAGCTTATGTATCCACATCAAAATTGTGTTGCATGAAGGAATTGCAACATGCCTAGGAACATTACATTGCTCCCTCAGTCGACTCTGTGTCTAAATCAGTGTCTTGCAAACTTTTTTACTCTGCGGCACACTGAATCTAATTTTTTTTCCGCGGCACACTGAATCTAATTTTTTTTACGCGGCACACCTAAAAAGAATTTTTGATGGTTACGTAAAAAGAGGAAAATTGAAGTTTCGTTCAATGCATTTTATTTAAAATTTAGATATGAACTTAATGGGATGTATGAGATTGCTTCTGCGAACAAATTTGCATTATTCTTGGCTCAAAAGCTTGATAAATACTTATAAGATCCCAGTTGATAAAATCTGAAAGTTTTTTATTAAAGCACGTTGATATTAAAGCATGTCGATAACACAAGTCAAGTCAAAATGAAATCTTTGGAATATCTAGTGTCAATTTGAAAATCTCTCGCTGCACACTTGGAATCTCTCGCGGCAAACAGTTTGCGAGACACTGGTCTAAATGGTGGACTTTGTTTCATAATAAAAACGAACAGCTTCAGTTCTGTATGCTACACTCCACCTCTCCATTGTGACTAAATCAGTTTTCAAATGGCATCAACTCCTCACTTGCTTGCCATGTAATTACACACCTTAACCCCCACCACTTGGAATGGAAAGAATTCTAAAATATAATAGTTGGCTCTCTGCCACCCTGTATATTTACATATATTTTCAGTTTTTTGACAATGATTTTAGATGATGACTGAGTTTATAAGTTTTTTGGTTAATAATTTTTTTCAAAAACAAGTTGGTATAAGGTAATCAGAATCTTTGCTAGCTTTTACCCTGAGAAAATTATGTTCCTTTTAAAATGTGCAGTAACTGTTTAGTTTTTCATTACTCATTTTTCCTTAAAACAGAAAGGCCAACAGTTCTGTTATGTACAGCTTCTTAGTAAGCAGAAACTATTTGCTAAAACAGAAAACATTAAGCTCATTATATTATCTGTGCATCTTACATCCATCATGCTCTGCCCATATGACCATTGCAGTATATACATTGATCATGCACCTTGCTCTGACAAGTTACCTTGTTACTCCAGTACACTAATCAATCATTTTTATAGTAAGATATTAGTTTTTGAAATCACTAAGTTGTTTAATATAATAAAATAATTAAATAAACCTAATATTCAGCAATAATCACAGGAAAATTGTTCTGTAGACAAGAAACTCTTGAAATAATTAGCTGAAAAAAAATTGGTTTTGCCACGAGTTAGATTCGAATTCGTAACTCCCATGAACATGTCAGGTATGATAACCACTACATCAGTGGCTAACTATTTATTCAGTAGTGTGACACATAGATATTCCTGCATATTTTTGTTGATTTGCTTCTGGTGTCATCTATGTTTGGGAATCTATGAATGGGCTGCCCATTCCCAAGTAACAGAAATTGGAAAGGTTCATAATCACATTTACCTGGAAAAAACTAGCTGCAATAGTTCAGTGGTAGAATACCTGGCATGTTATCAGAAGGTCATGAGTTCATACCCCAATCATGGCAAAATCAAAATTTTGAGCAAATTATTCATAAGGTTCAAATATTGCTTTAAAAGAAACTTTTGCTTCTTTTTTTTTACTTTATATGCTTTTAAATTTTAATTTTATTACTAAAATAATGAATTAAAATGAGGATATTCTCAACTAAACTTCATAAGTCACTGTCCATTTGAAAAAATTAATTTAAAAAATGTCAACCCTTCAATCCTGTGTTGGCTATAAGTACCACAAAAAATTCCTTGTTTAAATATTATTGTATATTTTCTGAAAAAGTAGGCTTTGACATTAATAATGTTTGCCCTTTTAATTTTGGGCAAATTTGGGTGTTGTAGCATACTAAAGAGCCTTACATATATCACCTTCACAATAAAAAGTGAAGATCAGGAATTAAACTTTGTTGAGATTTTTAAATTTGCTTTCAAGCTTAAAACATACAGTATTGCTATTCATGTTTGTTTCTGTTCAATGTAACCACAATCATCTGAAAGCAATTTGAAAAATACAACTATGGGACTGAAATACATTTTCTGTGAATACTAGGTTAATGAAATATAAAAACTAGGTTTTTATATTTCATTTGAAATATAAAAACCTAGTTTTGCTACAGAGGAAAAGGACTTGGATTTGAATCCCAGAGAAGGCATGAATTTTTTCTTTTTGATTTATGTTATTTTTCTACTGACGTGTTGCTTTTTCATATATACTGCTCACAAAAATTAGGGGATATTTCAAAATGAATATGAAGCGATGAAATATCCCCTAATTTTTGTGAGCAGTATATATTTCTTCTATTAAGTATTACACCCCCAGATTCCATTTTGGCAGACAAATTCTCTGGGCTGTCTGAAAAGAAATATATTTTAATAGACTGTTATAGTGTAAAAAGTTGACTTTGCTGCAATGATGCAACCCTTTATTTTCTAGGTCTATTACCACAGAAGCCTGAGGTACCAATATTTGGAGATTGGCAGAAAAATAAAACCTACTTTCACAACCATTAGTGTATAATGGTAGAAATAATAAAGTTTTAAAATGATTCAATTCCAATGTACTGCTTGAATAGTTCTCAGCATTGTTTAAAAATATTAAAAAAAGATTAAACAACATTGTTTGTCTAAGAGTGTGCTTACAAAAAATGTAATATAGGACTCTGAGCTAAATATCAGAAAAATTGTTTAAAGGTAATAAATTTTAAAAGTATTAAAAAACACAGTTCTTTTTCGCTTAAGCCAACTCCTCTTATGTGGATTCTAAAACATTTTTCACACAAAAATATCAAGAAATGATGCAGCCTCAATTTTTCATGATTCTTGAATAATATTTTAGGATACTTAATCCTTCAGTATCACTGGCAACAGCATCTGTGTTGACAAATAGTGAAATGACCATTTACAGATTCAACCTTCCCTAGGAGAATGAAATTTAATTTTTTTTAAAAATGAAAATGGCCAGTATGCAATTTTATGTATATGTTCTAAAAAAAAGTTTTAAAGTTTAAAATAATGAAAATTAAGTTGCACTAAAAATACATTGTCAATTACAATACAAATATTTTCTCATCACATTTAAAACATCCACTACCATGGTTTTATATCATCAAAGGCGGGGGTGGCTCAGTCGGTAGCGCGCCAGGCTCGTAATCTGTAGTTCCCAGGTTCGAGTCCCAGCTGGGTCAGCGTTGAGATTTATCTCCGCAAAAATTCCCCGCCCTGCCCACGGTCAGTAGGAGACACTAATGGGCTTGGAAAGGCCGCCGTCCGTCGGATGGGACGTTAAGCCGTGGCCCCGTGTGCGGGAGAGCCATACCCTGTGCATGTTAAAGAACACGCTGGATGGCCTTGACGGGAGGCTACCATCTGTCTCCCAACAGTTGTTCCAGTGGGTCCCCTTCCCCAACCTCTGAGCCTTCGGGGTCCATGTGACCTGGCCACTTAGCCCATGGTGTGCAAAAAAGTGCCGCTCAGAGGTAACAAAGGTGTGCTCCTGGATCACTGGTACATGACACACTGGTGTACCCAGTGATCCAGGAGCACACCAGTGTGTGACAGGTACATGACACACTGGTGTCATGTACCTGTCACACACTGGTGTCATGTACTCGATCAGGAGTAGACACCCTGATGGTACATGACACACTGGTGTGTGCACTGATGTGAATTAGTGACTCAAAGTCGTGGGAAAATAGTGTTATCTTATTAGCAGGTGATACAAAAATTTTCTCAAGTTATTTGTGTTTTGGATTACAAATATGGTCATTTCTTGATATTTAATTTACCTGTGAGCGCCGTTTTTTTTTTTGCCCACAATGGGATAAACCGTCATATGACGGATATCAGATGAAGGTCGGAGAAGGCGATTATGAGCCAACAAGACCATCGAATATGTTCTTTAGTGTGCGCAATATGGCTCTCTTATACATGGACCACAGAATAATTCTATCCAACGTCCAATGGACAGTGCCCTTACCAAAGCTATTAGTGCTTCCTTTTCCACTGATGGCAGAGTTAGAGGTAGTGGAGAAAATCTCAATACATCGTGGTTGGTGGTAAAACATGACAGACTATGAGCCTGGGGTGGTTCAGTCGGTAGCGCGCCAGGCTCGTAATCTGTAGTTCCCAGGTTCGAGTCCCAGCTGGGTCAGCATTGAGTTTTATCTCCGCAAAATTCCCCGCCCTGCCCACGGTCAGTAGGGGACACCGATGGGTTTGGAAAGGCCGCCGTCCGTCGGATGGGACGTTAAGCCGTGGCCCCGTGTGCGGGAGAGCCATACCCTGTGCACGTTAAAGAACATCTATCTCCCAACAGCTGTTCCAGTGGGTCCCCTCCCCCAACCTTCTCTGAGCCTTCGGGGTACATGTGACCTGGCCATTTAGCCCATGGTGTGCAAAAAAAGTGCCGCTCAGAGGTAAAAAAAACCCAATCCAAATGAGCCTGGCATATTACCAACTGATTCAGACGCTTCTAGCAAATAGGAAAGTATAGAATGACAAATTGAAAACATTCTGTCGGGGGCTGTAACGCTTTTTATTTCCTAATGTCTCTGCCATTTTAGCAGGTGCCGAGTTGAAATTTAGGATTCAAGATTTGCTAATATTATTAAAACCCATAAATAATTTAAAATTGATGTTGAAAATACTAATACGCACGTACTAAACATAAATATGTGGTTGAATGAACAGAACACCTTTCTGGTATATAATTTTTTTCTAATATTTGTAGCTAATATCAATCTGTAACGCATAATTCTCAGCCATTTTAGCATGCATTGAGGTGAGTTTTGATATATTTTTAATGGACTATTGCGACCCATAAAGAAGTTTTGATTCACCAACTCGAGGATTTCGTGTTGAAAATCAACGTCCTTAAAGTGAAAAAAACAAAAAGGTGGGTTTAAACTCAAACTCGGGAAAGAGATAGAGACTGGATTTTTTAATGCAACACGGGATAGGGCTTAGGAGAGCTATGGGACCAAATGAACAATATTTCGGAAGTTAAAAGATGGGTGTTAAATGACAATTTTTAACCTTTAAAGTATAAAAATGGAGAAAAAAGTCGACTTCAAATTGGGTTCTATAAAGCTAAAGACGAATTTTTAATATAATATAGGGTGATATGGAGAAAATTATGCATTAAATTTGGAAGTGAGCGTGAAGTATGTGGGAAATTACGGCGAGTTAAAAAAAAAGATCTGTTTAACTGCTAATCATGCCATTATTGAGTGTATCCCATGCGAAAACTTTCAAGTTCTACATCAAGATGCATTGTCATAGAGGTTACGTAGAAGACCTTTAAAGGAAAGGAGTTCATTGCAGTTTTTATTCCAAAAAGTCTGTACCATTCTAAATGAGCGTTTTCAACTATTCTTCCTATACGTATCCAAAAAAGGTAGAAACTATACTCTCACATAAAGAATGGAGCGGCAAGTCACCCTCAAAATTTTTTTTGCCCAGTCGTAACCACGAAACCCAATGAAAAAGCAAGATTCTACGCCTGAAAATGTATCAATCGTGAAATATGAAGCTTTCACGTCAAATGTTTAACACTAATAAAATGTGCCTTTCTTCAAGGAGGCCCATATACAGACAGGATTATTTCAGATGAATCCTGTTCGTTTCTTTGTCGGATATTAGAATTTGTTTTTGTAACTGCAATGTAACTGCATTATTGCAGTTACATTGCTATATTATGTTCCTGCACTTTGTAACTGCAATGAACTCCTTTGTTTTTGGTTGCCTCTGTTTCATTATAGAAGACAATAGACTTTAGTGGTAACTATTTTTATTTTATTAAAAGAACTATAAAAAATAACCAACAAATTCCCGTCCAATAATCTACTCGTATATATTTTTTCTTGATATGTAAATAACAGTGAAACACAGACACTATTAAAAGTTGTGATAATGTTATTGTACACATTAGTGTCAGATGATAATGGAGGTATAAAACAACTCTGCATTTTTATACACCACACTATAACAACAACAGTAAAAAAAATCGATTCAGAGGTAGCCCAACGATAGCTTTCATTTTTTGTTTCACTTAATGTAGAAAATTCCTCACTTTTTTCAGTCGAAATGTCTATGAGATTACATACAACAGCTGAAGTTTTTAGTTACTCGAAATTTGGGATAACGATACAAACAGATTTTGTTTTACACAACAGATTACCCCTTTTTAGCAATTTGAAGAAACAAAATATAATTTTAAGAGTTTCAAGTAAAATCCTCAGAAGCCCTAGATATGAAGTGCAATAGCGTCACATTTTTGGTTGAAATCGTTTGTCACATTTATAGAGAAAAAAATGATGAAAATATAATTTTTCTTAGTCATTCTAAATTAAGCGAAGCAAGAAATCCATCGGCAAGTCAGTTGGTCTGAAGTATCATGGTTTCCTATAAGGTCTTTGCACGCTGGAGTAGTTCACAGATGAATTTCTAGGATGAAAGTAAGAAAAACATTAAAACCTGGAAAATTTGCTTTTCATATTAAAAATGTTAGAATTATGTAGAATCCAGGGGAGGAGGGATGCATGATTCCTTCCCTTGGTAAAATGGGACGAAACAGAAAAAAATAGTATATATTACATAGCAATATTTAAAAAAAATTACAGATGTTATGTAAAAACCCAGTTACACACCCAGCCCACCCAGTCACGTATACAAGGTGGGAAGAAGGTTATAATCATACCCCACCCACTGAAGATGCGATATATTAATACGATATATTTATAGATTAAATACGATATATTTTCTAAGTCCCCAAAAGTCAGTAACTCAAAAATGTCAAAACTCCAATAAGTTGAATCATGCCAGAAACCACCAGTGAAGTCACATCAAATCCTTCAGCCATTATAATTTTCTAGGTACACAACGGAGTCCCAAAGTTAAAAAATTATACCACTCTTCTAGTCTGCTGTTCAAGAGTTGCGTTGGATTAGCATGTTCTATGCTACGAGACTATATGAAGCAATGAAACTGAAATCAATTCTCGAACCTTCGAATGAATATCAGCATCGCAAAGCAACTGGTAATGATGGTTTATATGAAAAATCCTCCCTCAAAAAAAGAAGGGTGTACTTTATAGATTTGAGGGTGCTGAATCCGAATCTGGTATCCAGATGTTTATATCAGGCACTATTTTCGTGGGAGGGCATATAGAGTATTAGGATGTAATATGTCGCTAAAGCTGCATTTCTTACATTCACACCCGATTTTTTTCCCCACAATCGATGAGAGTGGTCTCGGATGAGCATTGAGAAAGGTTTCATCAAGACATATCCGAAATGGAAAAACGATATAGCGGCAAACGGAACGAGAATATGTTGGCGGACAGCCAACATATTCTCGTTCCGTTTGCCGTTATATCGTTGGGCCCTACAGCGAGAGGCTCCAGAGATAAAATATAAGCGACAGAAGACAACAAACTAATTTTTTATGGAAAGATTTATATGCATCAGGATTTATTAGTGTCAGGATGAACTTTTTATAATGTAAATAAATAATTGGTAAAATATGTTTATCTTCTCTGAGTAAAAAGTGTTTTTTTAATTTAGATTCCATATCTCAAGAAAACTGTAGGTGATAAATCGGCTGTCAGATTCGGATTCAGCACCCTCAAAAATATAAAAATCAGAATTTTTTTTTGCAGACCAGTGTAATATACGAAGAAAATAAAAAATGCCTAAACGATGAGATCATTGGTTGATAACGGCGGAGTTTTCTTGAGAGTTCTGACAGGAGCCTGTCAGTTTTACGCCATAGTAGATCTGTGAGGATGGCGGGGGCTCAGTAGAAAAACAACACAAACGTCCATGCCTTCACCCGTGGTTCAAACCCAGGTCTCTTAGATCAGAGCCAATCGCGCTAACCACTCGGCCACGGGACGGCTAATGTATTAAATAGAATATCGAATACTTCTTAGATTAAAACTAGAAGAATGCATATCGCCTCTGGCGCATATGGGAATCTCGTTTTCAAAGAGAATAAAGTTTTTCCTTTACATACTTTTTCACTTATCAAAAGTTTTAATTTGAACTAACGGATGGTGGGGTAATGCAAATCATATTTTATTAGTAATTATATAACATAAAAAACAAAGCGAAATTATTATTTCTTTTTAAAAAAAAAACGCTTTTTACGTCAATTATAGGAAGCAAGTCTGCTTTCCCATCGTGTTAATCTAATTTTTTTTATTATACTATCGTAAAGCTCGTTTTTTGTAAGTAGGACTTAGAGCTATTTCTAATTAAATTGATGACTGTCCTCTGAATATTTGCAAGGCAGCTTTACTGACGTCAAAAGAACATATTGTCCAAAATTGAACGCCATTGAAATTCCACATGATCAGGACGCAGCTAAGATTCAATGACGGTTACGGTTTCAACAATAGTCGAAGTTGGATATTAAAATAAGTAGAAAGATTGAACTCTGCCACGAATAAAAGAGATTGAATATATATTCTGTAATCTCACTAAGGTCCGATAGACACACTATTAAAAAAATATTCTGCTCATGATATATATTAAAAATGCTCAAAACATGAACCATTCTCTCACCTCAACTGTTTCTTGGGATTTTTTAGCTCCGATAACTTTACCCTAAAAAAAAGGAAAGAAAATAATAATTATACAATGTTAAATTTAAACATAAAGTATCAGTAAACTAATCCAACACTTTACCACATATTCGCTTATAGTTCTTAAGCTAGCAACTATTGTTTGCGCTGAATACTTAAGGCGAACTCGAAGAAGAAACTGCGACAGAAAAATGTGTCTCACTTCTTTGCAGTAATTTGTGAAATACTGTAGTTTAAAATTAGCTATGTGTACATTATCTGTTACTGTTAATAGCATTTTTATATCAGAGTTGCTTCATAGTTAAAGTTTCGAACACTATGATGCCATAAGTTAACGTGGGTATAGAGAATAAATTGTTTAGAGTCTGGAGGGATCCGAATCACACGAACCCTTGACGACCTGTCAGATGTTCTAACCGCTGAGCTACGGACAGCCGATCACTTATTCTCTATTGTTGATGTTAAACCCCATCTTCGTGGAATCAGCCGCAAGTGGCTGTTTTATAACTGCAAATGAAGGATTGGATTGGGTTGTTTTACCTCTGAGCAGCACTTTTTTTGCACACCATGGGCTAAATGGCCAGGTCACATGGACCCCGAAGGCTCAGAGAAGGCTGGGGGAGGGGACCCACTGGAACAGCTGTTGGGAGACAGATGGTAGCCTCCCGTCAAGGCCATCCAGCGTGTTCTTTAACGTGCACAGGGTATGGCTCTCCCGTACACGGGGCCACGGCTTAACGTCTCATCCGACGGACGGCGGCCTTTCCAAGCCCATCGGTGTCCCCTACTGACCGTGGGCAGGGCGGGGAATTTTGAGGAGATAAATCTCAACGCTGACGCTGCTGGGACTCGAACTTGGGAACTACAGATTACGAGCCTGGCGCGCTACCGATTGAGCCACCCCCGCCTCCCGCCAACGCAAATGAAGGATCTTTTATTACAGTTCTTGCAGGCATGGGCTTATGGCCAGCAACACTTCACAGGACTAGTCACTGGCATTTGTTTAAAATATGATTTATCCTCAATTTTCATGACATGAGTACATAAATGAACAGTAATAGAGATGTGCACGAAACTTGAGGATTACTCATATAAAAAAAATGATAGTTAAGAATCCCATAGAGTGTGGCTAGTTATATGCCCATGTTAGAATGAAAGATTCTGCACTTGCATTTTATAAGACAGCCCTTATCTTATATATCTTACAGCTGATTCTAAGAAGATTGGGTTTAACATCGACAATACAAAATAAATTGATCAGTGGCCGGTAGCAAAGTGGTTAGACTACTTGCCATGTCATCAGGAGGTCGTGGATTCAGACCCCCCACCGGCTTAAGATAATTTTCTTTCTATACCTACCTTGACTTACAGCATAATAAGGAGCGGGGGTGGCTCAGTCGGTAGCGCGTCAGGCTCGTAATCTGTAGTTCCCAGGTTCGAGTCCCAGCTGGGACTCGAACCTAGCTGATTTTTTGATATCCCGCTCAGACGCAAAATTCCCCGCTCTGCCCACGGTCAGTAGGGGACACCGATGGGCTTGGAAAGGCCGCCGTCCGTCGGATGGGACGTTAAGCCGTGGCCCCGTGTGCGGGAGATCCATACTCTGTGCACGTTAAAGAACACGCTGGATGGCCTTGACGGGAGGCTACCATCTGTCTCCCAACAGCCGTTCCAGTGGGTCCCCTCCCCCAAACTTCTCTGAGCCTTCGGGGTCCATGTGACCTGGCCATTTAGCCCATTGTGAGCAAAAAAGTGCCGCTCAGAGGTAAAACAACCCAACAGCATAATAATGTTCAAAACTTTGTAATAAAAATTAGTCATTATGTCACGTAATATATGCTAATTTCTTTAAGGTTAATCAGTAACAAAAGTAATTTTTTGATATCAGATTTAGTGATTCAAGTGTTTGGAGATTTTTTTTCATTTAAGATACTTAAAAAAAAATTCATCTTATTAGCGTCATCTTTAAATGACAGTCGGGCCATTATTCTTAAAGACTCCGATATTGATAATTTATAATGTATGAATTCATAATACAGTACAAACCCATGTTCATTTGGGTTCAGTGAAGGAAATTGGTATCTGGTAATCATTTCTGTAGGGCTCACTTGGGTTGGGTTGTTTTACTTCTGAGCGGCACTTTTTTGTACACAATGGGTTAAATGGCCAGGTCACAAAGACCCGGAAGTCTCAGAGAAGGTTGGGGGAGAGGACCCACTGGACAGCTGTTGGGAGATAGATGGTAGCCTCCCGTTAAGGCTATGCAGCGTGTTCTTTAATGTGCACAGGGTATGGCTCTCCCGAACAAGGGGCCACGGCTTAACGTCCCATCAGACAGAAGGCGGCCTTTCCAAGCCCATCGGTGTCCCCTACTGACCTTGGGCGGATGCTGGGAATTTTGCGGAGATAAATCTCAACGCTGACCCAGCTGGGACTCGAACTTGGGAACTGCAGATTACGAGCCTGGCGCGCTACCGACTGAGCCACCCCGCTCCAGGGCTCATTTGGACTTGCCTATTATTACACCACGTCCGTAACAACCTTACTATTACAGTTAGCGTATTTAATGCAAGTTGTACCATCGATACATGGGAAAACAAGCAATAGCTGGCGCTTACAAAATAAATGCAAAATTTTTTTTATGCATCGATTTTTGTGATTTTTCTCCATTAATTTCCAGAATTTTGCCCTCTATTCCGTAATAAATATCACAACTGAGTACATTCGGGTTGGGTTGTCTTACCCCTGATGAGAACACTTTCGGACACAATGGGCTAAATGGCCTGGTCACAAGGGCGCCAAAAGCTCAGAGAAGATTGGGTGAAGGGGACCCACTGGATAGCTATTAGGAGATAGGTGGAAGCTATGAGGAGATAGGTGGAAGCTGTTAGGAGATAGGTGGAAGCTATTAGGAGATAGGTAGAAGCCATTAGGAGATAGGTGGAAGCTATTAGGAGATAGGTGGAATCTATTAGGAGATAGGTGGAAGCTATTAGGAGATAGGTGGAATCTATTAAGAGATAGGTGGAAGCTTCCTGTCACGGCCATCCAGCGTGTTCTTTGAAGTCCACATAGTATGGCACTCATGCACATTGCTTAACGTCCCATCCGACGGAAGGCAGCCTTTCCAAGCCCATCAGTGTCCCCTTTTTGACCGAGGTGGGGATTAGGGGAGATAAACCTCGAAGCTGGCACAGTTGGGCTCGAATCTGGAAACTGCAGATTGCGAGCCTAGCGAGATACTGACTCCCCCCCTTCCTTTATGTTTTTGCAACCCCTCGCTCTTATACATTCGGGAAAGCGTGATAGATAGCACTTTGGACATTCAGTTGGTTCCATTTGAGATGCACCCATTAAGATAAAACCACTTGTTGATATCTCAGGAGAATGACAGTTCCACACGGAAGCAAAGAATTCAACATACACTGCCTGGATAAATTATTATGAACACTGCATTGTACATGAAGTACCTTTAAATATGGCAATGTATGCAAATTTTCTTACTCATGGAAATATTCTACGTCACTATGCAGCGCAATGGAAGCCGTAAAGTCATGGTGTAAAGCAAATCAAGTGCGACTTTGGGTTGGGTTGTTTTACCTCTGAGCGTCACTTTTTTGCACACCATGGGCTAAATGGCCAGGTCACATGGACCCCGAAGGCTCAGAGAAGGTTGGGGGAGGTGACCCACTGGAACAGCTGTTGGGAGACAGATGGTAGCCTCCCGTCAAGGCCATCCAGCGTGTTCTTTAACGTGCACAGGGTATGTCTCTCCCGCACACGGGGCCACGGCTTAACGTCCCATCCGACGGACGGCGGCCTTTCCAAGCCCATCGGTGTCCCATACTGACCGTGGGCAGGGCGGGGAATTTTGCGGAGATAAATCTCAATGCTGACCCAGCTGGGACTCGAACCTAGGAACTACAGATTACGAGCCTGGCGCGCTACCGACTGAGACACCCCCGCCCCTATCAAGTGCGACTTACATGAAAAGGCTGATCTGCTGACTTTGAAAGGGGGACACATCTTTCGAGAGTAATGAGCAGGAGCATCCGTAACGGAGGTGATGGAACTCAGCTGAAAAAATACAGGGCAAAATATCCCAAGTGTATGGAGAATGGTGACAGTCTCGAAAAACGTTTGTCAATCTTGGCAAATGCGGGAGAAAAAAGGCTCTAATAGACAGCGTTTATTGGACATTGTCTAATAGACAGGCGTTTATTGGAATGAACTGTACGACGAAACAGAGCTAGTACAGTTCATCAGCTGAGAGAGATCTCTAGCATCCTTGAAGCAGCACTTCAAAACCCATTTCAACGAGCACTATGCGCAGAGAATTGAAAACTTTGAAATTTGGTAACTGTACCACGATACATACGACGGAGTATTAGGTAAGTATAAAATATTCGATAGAACAGTGAAGTAGCACAGAAGACACTTTTCGCATAAACATTAAGCCAACTCTTGTAGATGAGGATAATGGAAATATTCTCATATAGCATGAAACCGCCATATAAAATATCCGTAGTATGAAATTGTTAAAGTATCAAGGAATTCAATTCAACCATGGATAGTAGTAAGCTTTTATCAGAGTTTGATAAAGGGTAGGGCATTCTACTGAAGCCAGCGAGGACAATTCAGCTTGAACAACTGCGAAATGTTTAAGGTTTACTGTAACCGATAACTGCCTGATTTTATGGGACTAGTGTGTCACGAAAAACGTCATTAAATGACAAATAAAAAATTGTACGAGAAGTGGTCATAATATCTTGTTCATTACAATAGTGAAGTGTGATATGCAATGAAATTCTTATAGTCCAGCATCTTGTACATAGTCCAGCATCCAAAAAGCTGGAGGAAGGGATTGCCGAATGAGTCTGTGTCAGTCTGCCGCTTTCCGTGGTTCCAAACTCCAACGTTTTGTTTAGCTCTCAAAAAAAGGTTTGTGTCTATGTTACTGCTAAAGCTCGAAAGCCGTTAATGTGCACATTACCTAGCTAATCTGCAGATTAACTGATTTGCTCCGTTAACGTGCGGAATCAAGAGTTTTCCGCATTTCACTTAGGTAATGTGCACATTAACGGCTTCCGTATCGTTAAAGTTCAAAAGTTTGTTTCTCTCATAGTGGTGAATCTCTTGAATATGAATCTTCGTGTCACGTGATTCACTCGTCCGCATTATAAAAAACGCCCCGGATGAGCGGAGGCCAAGTGAGAACGAACCGGTAAAGTGATTCATTCTTGATAACGAATCACTAAAATGATTCGTTCTCACTTGGCCTGCTCATTTTGGGGGCGTTTTTTATAATTCGGACGACTGATTCATGTTGACAGAGGGATGACCCTGGTTTCAACTCTACTCTCGGACACTAGATAAATAACATTATGTTAATTTAAGCGTACAGAAACGTTCCTGTTGTTCCAGCAAAGATCTTATTTTCACTTTAACGAGTGCCTAATAGGTAATGTGCAGATTATCCAGGTAATTTGCAGATTACCTAGGTAATTTGAGAAATGAAACAATTTTCCGCACCTTAACGGATCACCCTAGTTAATCTGCACAATACCTAGATAATCTGTAGAATAACTGATTTCTGCACTTTAGCGGTAACATCTATAATCTCATCTCCCCTTGTTGCTTTCTCAGTTGTGAACGTTTCTCTCCACGGAACCTGCAATAAATTCATCACAAAAATGATTTATAGCAGACAGTAAAGCTCAGAAAGGTTGTGATAAGTTGTTAGGAGAATAATTTTAATACTGTCTAACAGGTAAGAATGGGAAATAAGGGTGTCTTGTAGCTCCTTGATCAATTTCTAGGAGTATCATCCAACAGTCCGAAATATTCAATAATAAGGTACCACTCAAGTCTCAATGGTGCCAGACTATTGTAATTTTGCAGTACAGGACGTCCGATAAATAATGGTAGTGTTTTGGGTTGTTTTACCTCTGAGCGGCACTTTTTTTGCACACCATGGGCTAAATGATTAGGTCACATGGACCCCGAAGGCTCAGAGAAGGTTGGGGGAGGAGACTCACTGGAACAGCTGTTGGGAGACAGATGGTAACCTCCCGTCAAGGTCATCCAACGTGTTCTTTAACGTGCAGAGGGTATGGCTCTCCCGCATACGGGGCCACGGCTTAACGTCCCATCCGACGGACGGCGGCCTTTTCGAAGCCCATCGGTGTCCCCTACTGACCGTAGGCAGGGCGGGGAATTTTGCGGAGATAAATCTCAATGCTGATCCAGCTGGGACTCGAACCTGGGAACTACAGATTATGAGCCTGGCGCGCTACCGACTGAACCACCCCCGCCCCGTAGTGTTTTGGATAACGGGGGGTTTCACAAAAGGCATCGCATTGAATACTATGTCTGTACATTTTCCCTCATTCAGTTTCACGGGCGGCCACTAGACAACATGGCGCATCACTACATTTCTCAAGACCTGTTATAAAAGCTCTTAGTGCAACCAAGTAGCCCTGAATTGACACCCCTCGATTTTTTCTTATGGGGCTTTTTAAGAATTCTGCTTTACATGAACAAAATTCGCGCCTGAATCATTTGAGGGCCAAAATAAGAGAAGCATTTGAGCAAGTAACGAGAAATATGCTTGTCATACCCGCTGCAGAAGTGGAATACCGATTGGACTTATACAGAGTCACAAACGGTGCCAGCATGTGTTAGATTTCACAAATTATGTTCAAAAGTATTCGAGGTAGGCTTTAAATTATTGCTTTCTTGAATATCTGTATTATATTCCTACATATTGGTTCTCGAAACCACACCGCTATTTTCCCCACCTGCATTATGGGGAACCTGTGTATGGGAAACTCGACTCTGTATTATGGGAAACTCGACTCTGTATTATGGGAAACTCGACTCTGTATTATGGGAAACTCGACTCTGTATTATGAGAAACTCGCCTCTGTATTATGGGAAACTCGCCTCTGTATTATGGAAAACTCGCCTCTGTATTATGGGAAACTCGCCTCTGTATTATGGGAAACTCGTCTCTGTATTATGGGAAACTCGACTCTGTATTATGGGAAACTCGACTCTGTTAAAATGGGAAACTCGCCTCTGTATTATGGGAAACTCGACTCTGTATTATGGGAAACTCGCCTCTGTATTATGGGAAACTCGACTCTGTATTATGGGAAACTCGACTCTGTTAAAATGGGAAACTCGCCTCTGTATTATGGGAAACTCGACTCTGTATTATGGGAAACTCGACTCTGTATTATGGGAAACTCGACTCTGTATTATGGGAAACTCGTCTCTGTATTATGGGAAACTCGACTCTGTATTATGGGAAACTCGACTCTGTTAAAATGGGAAACTCGCCTCTGTATTATGGGAAACTCGCCTCTGTATTATGGAAAACTCGCCTCTGTATTATGGGAAACTCGCCTCTGTATTATGGGAAACTCGTCTCTGTATTATGGGAAACTCGACTCTGTATTATGGGAAACTCGACTCTGTTAAAATGGGAAACTCGCCTCTGTATTATGGGAAACTCGACTCTGTATTATGGGAAACTCGCCTCTGTATTATGGGAAACTCGACTCTGTATTATGGGAAACTCGACTCTGTTAAAATGGGAAACTCGCCTCTGTATTATGGGAAACTCGACTCTGTATTATGGGAAACTCGCCTCTGTATTATGGGAAACTCGACTCTGTATTATGGGAAACTCGACTCTGTATTATGGGAAACTCGACTCTGTTTTATGGGAAACTCGACTCTGTATTATGGGAAACTCGCCTCTGTATTATGGGATCGGATTCTGCAGTCGGCTGCGTTGTATCATCTTATATGTGTTGTAAAAAACAATTGTGTTCATGGCTGTCTTCGATAGTTAGTTACGAAGATTTCTACAGTAAAAAAATTATTGAAAGCAAAATTTTATTTGAAAATTTTTGAATTTTTTTTATAGATATCTAGAGAGCAAGTCAAATTTGATCAAAAACGGAGCTAATGCTGACGCAAATATTAGCGCTGAAATATTAATTAATGTCTTAATTAATATCTTAGAATTTTATTATTATTAGAATTGTCCATTTTTAATCTTAGAAAAGAAATTCTAAGAGAAAAATTAAAAGTCTTTGTTCTAGAAAGGGAAGTAACTGATGAGTTGCTGATTTTTACCCTTGTATTTTGAACGCAATTTGGGTTTGGATTAGGCTCAGTTGGTAGTGCATTAGGCTCGCAATCTGATGTTCTCAAGTTCGAGTCATTTTTTAGATTTTTTCCTTTTAATCCCCACTCTGCCCTCAGTGGGGAAGGGAAGAACCATGCAATTGAAAAGGCCTGATGGGTTGGGTTGGGTTGTTTTACCTCTGAGCGGCACTTTTTTGCACACCATGGGCTAAATGGCCAGGTCACAAGGACCCCGAAGGCTCAGAGAAGGTTGGGGGAGGGGACCCACTGGAACAGCTGTTGGGAGACAGATGGTAGCCTCCCGTCAAGGCCATCCAGCGTGTTCTTTAAGTGCACAGGGTATGGCTCTCCCACACACGGGGACACGGCTTAACGTCCCATCCGACGGACGGCGGCCTTTCCAAGCCCATCGGAGGCCTGATGGGACATACGTCGTTGCTACGTATATAGGAGAGTCATATATATAGAATACCCTGTACACGAAATGAACATGCTGGATGACTTTGACGGGAGACTCCTTTCTAGTGGCTATGTAGTAAATCTTTATCCCCACCCAGTTCTGAGCTCCTGGGGTCCTTGTAACTTGTTCAATCAACCCATTTTGTGAAAGGTAAAAAGCGCGTTCAGATGTAAAACAACCTGAAATTCAGAGAATTTAACTATTTTTTTTATACCCCCTCAAGCAGCTGCTTGCCACAGAGGTCTGACAGAAGCCTGTCAGTTTATATGCCATAGTAGAAGGTCTGTGAGGATGGCAGGACCTCAGCAGAAAGCAACACGAACATTCATGCCTTATCTGGGGCTCGAAACCAGGTCTCTTAGATCAGCAGCTAAGCGCGCTAACCACTCTGCCACGGGACGGCATTTAACTATATTAGAGGTAAATTTTGAATATTCCACTAAGCGGGACCTATAAATGAATTGTACTTTGAATGAAGAGACTTTTAAACCATAAATTTTGATTTCTTTCACTGTTAAAAATAGTTGCATTAGAGACCAAACATTATATATTGCCAAAGAGCCAAAACATTACAACCAGCGGTCTTTATGCAAATCGAAGCAACTGCAGGTAAACGACGGTGCGTGCGAAGGTCATGAAACGATGAAAATAACACCTGATACTCAGCTCTTTTAATCCGTGTTATTCTTGTTCTTCAAATGGGAAATGCAGCGGACTTAAGTGAGCTTGACGGCTTGACAAAGGTCAAATTGTAATGGCCAGACGACTGGGTCAGAGCATTTCCAAGATGGCAAGGTTTGTGGTCTGCTCACAGTCAGTCGTGGTTAGTACCTTCAAAAAAGTGGTCGAGGAGGGAAAAACCACGAACTGCCCGGCATGGTGTGAGCTGACCATGGCTCATCGATGCTAGAGGTGAGCGAAGGCTATCCCATAGATACGAGCCAACGAAAGGTATACTGTGGCACAACTCACCCGTAATTTGAATGCTGATGACAGAAGTAATGTGTCATTAACACACAGTACATCGAACCCTGCTGAAAATGGGGCTGCTTAGACACACGCTGCTCGGAGTGTCCATGCTAATCTCGGTTCACCGTCGAAAGTGCCTACAACGGGCGCACGAGCATCAAAATTGAACCTTGAATGATTGGAAGAAGGTTGTCTGGTCCGATGAATTTCGTTTTCTGTTGCACCATGTAGACGGCCAAATACGTGTGTATCATTTACCTGGGGAAGTGTTGGCACCAGGATGCACTGTGGGACGAAAACAAGCCGATGGAGTGTAATGCTTTGGACAATGTTCTGCTGGGAAACCCTGGGTTCAGTCATTCATGTTCAGGAAACTATGACATCTACCACGTGCTTAAACATCATTGCAGACCTGGTACATCCTTTCATGGCAACGGTATTCCCGTCTAGTAGTGTTCTTTCAGCAGGATAATACGCCATGCCACACTGCCCAGATTGTTCGAAAATGGTTCACGGAACATGAGGAAGACTTCCAGCTATTGCATTGGCCTCCAAATTCCCCAGACATCAATCCAATCGAGCATCTGTGGTTTGTGTTGGAACAGCATGTCCGATCTACGACGGCTCCACCACGTAACTTACAGGAGTTAAAGGATCTGCTGGTAACGTGTTGGTATCAGATACCACAAGACACCTTTAAAGGTCTCGTAGTGTCCATGCCTCGCCGAGTAAGAGTTATTTTGGCGGCATGTGGAGGACCAACATCACATTAGGCAGGTGGTCATAATGTTTTGGCTCTTCGGTGTATATTATTGTTAACAGTGAATTAAAATAAAATATCCTTATGAAAGTATTCATTAAAATTTTCAGGATAAGATATAATCTAATGTCACGGAGAGGACTAAAAATGAATATGCGAGCAAAATAGGACACCTATTTGTAAATTATAAAGAGACAGAATATCTACCTCCACTAGAGATTTCCTCCTATAAGGGGGCTTATGAATATTAATAAGGAGGCGTGGACAGTGGCGCCGAAGAGAGGGAAGCACTAGTGAGGGTACGCTAGTCTGTCTCCTTACTACTTATGCATTGTATTCAGGAAGAGGATTCAAAATGTACAGAATAGAAATCTTCATACATTGGAGTAGTGAGGAGTTTATACATAAAAGTGAAATATTCCTAGGATTGATTGTACGAAGTATCATACTTACATCTAACCATTCTTTTCTATTGAAGTCTCCTTCAATGTCTAAAAGTTCATCGAGATCAATGTCAATTTCATAAGTAGGTGATTCGTCCTGTAAAAAAAGTATTTTATTAATATGTATTCTAATAAACAATATAACAACACAGTAAATAGTGAATATAGGAATTAATTAGTGTAATATTTTAACCATATTGTTTATTCGTCCTGTGTTGCAGTGATGTTAAGCGAGTAACTCAGTTTTGGATGTTGTTTCTTCTAATCACATAGTGATGGAGCTCAGATCAGTGATATGAGCGATTTGTGTAGTCTAGGTTGTTGATTGGCTAAGGGCTGCTTCATGTCGGGCCCAAGCCAACACCACCTAGAGGAGGTGTTGCTCAAGCCATGCCTAAACTCACACGAACTGTTGTAAGTGTTTTTAAGTAAGAGAAAACCAAGAGGTGAATGACTTCATCGTGGTAATTACAAGAAGGTTCTGGGCCCATTCTCAACTGACCTCTAGTAATCACTGAAGGAGATGCAAGGTAAGTTTTCAGCATATTGTTGCGAATTACAAAATGGATAGGCACTGAGCGTGAGTATTAATAACTATAATTTAAAACCAATTACAATACAATGCAAATTGTTGCAAAGGAAATACGGATGAAGTACCTTATAAACAAATTAACTACTATCATGCATAAGTCATTAACCTTTTTGTACAGAGTATACAATATCAGCTCTGTCTGTTCTACTAAATACTACCTCTTCACTTTGTTTACCATGTCACTTGAATACCTTCAGACGTAAACAAACTCTCGTCCTGTGCTAGTTCACTAAACATATCACACTAGCAAAACAAAACGACCGCCCGCGCACACATCACATAAAAGATACTTATTTTCACTTAACGCGCACTGACTCAGATCATCTGAACGTCCTTTCAGATCTCACAACTTTTTACACACTGCACTGCTATATTTTCATTCTTCCGAATCGTTCTCAGTTCCAATTCGTTGGCTCAATTGAATCTCACGTAGAAGAACACACGAGGGCCCAAGCCACGCTAAGTCACGAAGTCACTGTTGCTCGTTCATCTGTCGTAATAATATTGTTTCACTGAATATGTTTTGAATGGAAGCATTCAAGTAGGAAAATTACTTCAGAAAACAAATCTTCATGTGAATTACGATTTTTATTATTCACTAATTCGGGGCTTAAATTAATACTTTAGTGTAGATTGTAGAAATGTTGATAGAGCCTGATCCCCCCCCCCAGCCCCTGTGGCCTGAGCCATTCATTTAAATTTCCGTGGCGTTTGGCTGCCTGAAGATATGATGATACGAGGAAAGGAACAATTTACAGAGTAATGATCTGTAAATTGAAAATAATAATAATAATTAATTACCTCAAGCAGCTTTTTGCCACAGAGGTCTGCCAAGAACATGCCAGTTGAATACGCCAGAGAGCAGATCTGTGAGGAAAGTGAGACCTCATCAGAAGGACATCACAAGAAGGAAAGCACCTTATCTGGGACCTCGAACCCGTTTCTTTTTGATCTGTATCAAAACACGCTAATCACTCACCCACTGTGATCGTTCTATATATCTACTGAAATATGATGTACAAATGTTCATGGGGCGGGGGTGGCTCAGTCGGTATCGTGCCAGACTCGTAATCTGTAGTTCCCAGGTTCGAGTCCCAGCTGGGTTAGCGTTGAGATTTATCTCCGCATAATTCCCCGCCCTGCCCACGGTCAGTAGGGGACACTGATGGGCTTGGAAAGACCGCCGTCCGTCGGATGGGACGTTAAGCCCTGGCCCTGTATGCGGGAGAGCCATACTCTGTGCACGTTAAAGAACACGCTGGATGGCCTTGACGGGAGGCTATCATCTCTTCCAATAGCTGTTCCAGTGGGTCCCCTCCCCCAACCTTCTCTGAGCCTTCGGGGTCCATGTGACCTGGCCATTTAGTCCATGATTTGCAAAAAAAGTGCTGCTCAGAAGTAAAACAATCTAACCCAGGGTTCGAACTTAGGTCCCTTTGATTAGCAGCCAAGCGTGCTAACCACTATACACATAATTCTGAAACTATGAAGAAAAAAAGAACGTGCTATAATTATTTGGAGGGAATAACTTTCTTTGTGGGTACAATCGATATTAATAATATATAGAATTTATTTTGGGGAAGGAAATTATAAATTTAATTTGCAGCCCTAATGTTCTGCACAAAATAGAATTGTTAGAAATTTATCGCAAAATTATTATTCCAGGTAAGTTCACTACACCACAGTTAAGAAATACAGTGGACCTTCGTTATAGTGCTGCTCGCTATACCGCGCACTCGGTTATAGCGCGGGCGATGTTCGCGATAAGTTCAAACATGTTTATACAGGTCCGTGCGGCGTTAGTGAGTATCGCATTTTATTGTTACTGCGTATTGAGTAATTGTGTATGTATTGAGTTCCTGCATGTATTTTGAATAGTGTTTAATTATTGTATGCATGATGAGTAAAAGAAAAGCTTACAGTGTGAAATTTATTGTGTCGCCACCGCGCCGCTCGGTATAACGCGGGTGTTGTTTCCCGCCCGACATGCGCGTTATATCGGGGGTCCACTGTATTACCTTTGAGAAATTTACGTATTTTTTTTTTCACTAATTTTTTCTTTCACAAATATTAATATTAAACCAATAAGAATTTCGAATTTTTTTCCCGAAAGTGTTGGTTTGAAATTTCATGTTGAAAAAAAAATCCAATAAGGAAGTTTTCCATAAACTGTTCTTTTTCATAATAGCAAAGTTTTCCAACACATTAAGTGTTAATATAAGAAACGAAAAATGGCAATATTTGAAAATAACCTATTTCGTGACTACCTATTAACAACTGAAAAATTTGAATTTACTTCTGACGTGTAAAACTATCAAGTGCTATTTTTTAAACGCCCACTAAAGATAAAACTCTTTTTAAGCGGAACATTGCTACATTTTATTTATTTTTTCTTACGGTTAGTTTATATCTTTTCGATTTAATCTGAAACATTATAATAGCGATTTTTTTTTATAACCTGGATTGTTTGTTAATCTGGATTAAGTTTTTGATTATACATATCCTCTTCATGTATTTGCATTAGAGATAGTTCGGGTTCAAATTCTGCCCAACTGGGGTAAAACATTTAATTATTGACTTTTGTATCAACATTTGAAAGCGAAGTTGCCTTCGCCGTCCATAGATGGCGCCACGAGCGACAAGTTCGAGTAGATTTATAAGTCACATTAATAGATAAATGACGCAGTCGGTGCTAATTTAGTGGTTAGAACATTCTGGCATGAATCTGGAGAAACATGGGTTCGACTCCCACGCATCGGCAAAACTAATTTTTTTTTCCACAGAGTTCTTTATTGATTTCCTCTGGTAGTACATAAGACATTAATGCAGAAATGCATGTCGCTTGAAAAGGTTATAATTGTTTGATGAAAAAATTAAAATCTTAATGTTATTTGGAACGGAGAACGTTATAATTACTCGTAGAAACTGAAAGTTCTTGATTAACATCATTATAAACCCAAAAGCGATTCATCAATGAAAGAGAGAAAAACACTAAAGAACAATAATGAATATTGCTCCTTTTTAATAATTACTGAAGATTGATTAAAAGATTAAAAGGTTGAGATTATAATCAAAATTTAATATAACGAACAGGTAAAAGGTTTCAATAGTAGTAGCACAGGAGATGTTTTGTAAACATGAGATTCATTAAATAGCTGGGTTGTTGTTGGGTTGTTTTACCTCTGAGCGACACTTTTTTTGCACACCATGGGCTAAATGGCCAGGTCACATGGACCCCGAAGGCTCAGAGAAGGTTGGGGCAGGGGACCCACTGGAACAGCTGTTGGAAGACAGATGGTAGCCTCCCGTCAAGGCCATCCAGCGTGTTCTTTAACGTGCACAGGTATGGCTCTCCCGCACACGCGGCCACGGCTTAACGTCCCATCCGACGGACGGTGGCCTTTCTAAGCCCATCGGTGTCCCCTACTGACCGTGGGCAGAGCGGGGAATTTTGCGGAGATAAATCTCAATGCTGACCCAGCTGGGACTGGAACCTGGGAACTACAGATTACGAGCCTGGCGCGCTACCGACTGAGCCACCCCCGCCCCCATGAAATAGCTGAAAAAAAAAAAAAATTTTAGCTTTCCGCTTGAGCTGGATTCGAACTCAGGCTTCCGAGGTATATGCGAGGCATGTTGACCATTAAGGCATCATCCGCTAATAGTGCAATGGTCAACACACTTCACATGTAACAGTGGGTTCTAATCCTACTCAAGAAGAAACTAAGACGAATTTTTTTTTTCACTTTTTCACAATGATAAGAAAAATTAGGAATTTGAACGTGATCTAAAGAATCCGCCATACGTTGTCTGTGAAATTTTGAGCTTGACAAATCCTGAGTTCGAACTCATCTCTAGTTTGTATATATACAGTCGTATCAGAATAATATGACCACCTACCGTACATATACTATGGTAGGTGGTCATATTATTCTGATACGACCGTTATGTAGTCTGTTATGTATATATTTGCATTGTTATAAAATATTTATATTGTAATAGTTAATAACCCATAAATGATTATGTCTGTATGCTATAAAAAATACCCCTAAAACAGCTGCTTGCCACAGAGGTTTGACAGGAGCCTGTCAGCAGAAAGGGTTGGGTTGTTTTACCTCTGAGCGGCACTTTTTTGCACACCATGGCTAAATGGCCAGGTCACATGAACCCCGAAGGCTCAGAGAGGGTTGGGGGAGGAGACCCACTGGAAGAGCTGTTGGGAGACAGATGGTAGCCTCGCGTCAAGGCCATCCAGCGTGTTTTTTAACGTGCACAGGGTATGGCTCTCCCGCACATGGGACCACGGCTTAACGTCCCATCCGACGGACGGCGGCCTTTCCAAGCCCATCAGTGTCCCCAACTGACCGTGGGCAGGGCGGGGAATTTTGCGGGGATAAATCTCAACGCTGACCCAGCTGGGACTCGAACCTGGGAACTAGAGATTACGAGCCTGACGCGCTACCGACTGAGCCACCCCCGCCCCTTCAGCAGAAAGACAACACAAACAAAAACACAAACATCCGTGCCTTATCCATGCTTTATCCGGAGCTCAGAACCAAGGTCCACTCGTTAACCACTCGGCAACCAGGACATCTCTGTGTGAGGGGTGCGGGTGGATCAGTCGGTAGCGCACCAGGCTCGTAATCTGAAGTTCCCAGGTTCGAGTCCCAGCTGGATCAGCGTTGAGATTTATCTCCGCAAAATTTCCCCCCCCCCTGCCCACGGTCAGTAGGAGACACCGATGGGCTTGGAAAGGCCGCCGTCCATCGGATGGGACGTTAAGCCGTGGCCCCATGTGCGGGAGAGCCATACCCTGTGCACGTTAAAGAACACGCTGGATGGCCTTGACGGGAGGCTACCATCTGTCTCCCAACAGCTGTTCCAGTGGGTCTCCTCCCCCAACCTTCTCTGAGCCTTCAGGGTCCATGTGACCTGGCCATTTAGCCCATGGTGTGCAAAAAAGTGCGCCTCAGAGGTAAAACAACCCAACTTTCTGTGTAAAATAAATAAAAAAAACTTAGAAAAAGATTCACATATATATATTCCAGTCTACTTTTAACCCTTGCGTTTAACTGAATGTCTATTTAAATGAGTTTAATTCTCTTTTAAGCATGTTCCACGGATGTGGTTCACTGTGTTTTTGACTCTATTTAACTCAGGTAGTTTAGAGACCCAAATCCTTTTTTTTCTCATTCCGCCTCAACGGGTTAAAAATACTAAGTTCACGTTAAAATAGCTTTAATACGTGCGAGCATAAACAAGGGAACCACAGACACAAAAAAACAGACTCATTACAACCGGACAATGCATGTTTATCTTGTTTCAAGTGGCGATAAAACAATAGAGCAAAGAACACAGCAGAGATCACATGGTACTGATCGAGGTGCAGTGATGCGGATCAGCTATTGTGCTCTCTTTCTTGTAACACTGCAGAAAAGGATTGAAGCGGACGATCCTTTAACGAGTGGCTGGCAGTTCATAATCATCGGAAGATCGAGGAGTCGCCAGCATGACTAATACAGCGGCAGGTAAATGGCTGGGGCAGGCGAAGATCTGTTGACAAACACCCACTGATAACATCCACAGACAGGAAGGGGCACCCGACTGTCATTTCTATTACGGCGGCGGAGAACATGCAGGCAGGCACTCAGGAATAACACGGCAGGGACTGCTGGCTCGAGTCGACCTGGGAAGTCAGTTGTGACCGGGGAAAATAACATCTTATCGAGATTGTTCTTTCTACCGAATGAAGAGTTCTTTTTCTTATTTGGATGCCTGTAGATGTAACTGTGAGGGAGGTGAATGGCGTGGGCACTGAGTGATAGAATGCGTAAAGATATCTGCGGCTGATCCGAAAAGGTTTTGGGGGTTGGCTATTAAATGTGCGGGCTTCGAATTCGTAATCAGTTGAAAGTAACTCGGTAGTGACAACCAAGGAATGTTTTTTTTAATAAAAATGCGATTTGTAAAGTCGCTCAAAAAGGTATCCGAACACTATGGTTGATTACAGAATTCAGAAAAAATATCTGGTAACGATTTTTTTTAGAAGTTAGTGATCTGGCAACCTTCGTGTCACGTGATTACAGAATTCAGGAAAATTATCTGGAGCGTGTACAGCAACTGTACACGCTCCAGTTGCCGTTCACAGCAAACTGGAGCGTGTGCAGTTACTGCACACGCTCCAGTTTGCTGTGAACGGTAACTGCACACGCTCAATATTTCCGTGAGTGAGCCCACACGATCTAGTATCAAAATAATATGACCACCTATATTCGCTCAAAAAAAGTATCCGAACACTATGGTTGATTACAGAATTTAGAAAAAATATCTGGTAACGATTTTTTTTAGAAATTAGTGATCTGGAACGCTTAATTCGGCACGCCACTGGAAGTACTCTGATCACCTTTAGTGCGGATCTCCTTACAATCCCAGAAATTATCGCTGTAAAGGATATTTCTGCATTTCTGCAGAGGTTCGTTTTCGTAGTACTAGAAATTTCATGATTTCTAGAAATTTGTAAAACGGAACAAAAGGCAACCCTTAGGAATTTATAAATTGAGCATTGTAAAAATTAAGCGTAGTGTAGAAATTCTTAAGATTGAACAGAAATATCTAAAAAAAATGAACAAATGTGCCAAAAATATATAATGTCTACCGGTCCAATAAAAATTGGACAGGTAGACATTATATATTTTTAAAATTTTCTACAATAAACATGCACTGGTTTCCATAAATTAAAGAAGAAATGGAAAAAAACGTGATATGATAAAAAAATCCTCCGATAGATATGCACATAATGTATGTAAAATACGACGCAGGATTGAGGATATGCAAATGAATGGCGCTGGCAGTGACATATGCTAATGATCGAGCGTTTCGGAGATAAAGTGGAGAGTAATAGGTCGGTTCGTTGTTAGGTTGGGTTGTTTTACCTCTGAGCGGCACTTTTTTGCACACCATGGGCTAAATGGCCAGGTCACATGGACCCTGAAGGCTCAGAGAAGGTTGGGGGAGGGGTCCACTGGAACACCTGTTGGGAGACAGATGGTAGCCTCCCGTCAAGGCCATCCAGCGTGTTCTTTAACGTGCACAGGGTATGGCTCTCCCGCACACGGCGCCACGGCTTAACGTCCCATCCGACGGACGGCGGCCTTTCCAAGCCCATCGGTGTCCCCTACTGACCGTGGGCAGGGCGGGGAATTTTGCGGAGATAAATCTCAACTCTGACCCAGCTGGAACTCGAAACTGAGAACTGCAGATTATGAGCCTGGCGTGCTACCGACTGAGCCACCCCCGCCCCCTTTTTTTAGGGTAAACCTCCTTTGGACAAAACCGCAAGATATCTGTAACTCAGTTGAACAGTAGTACTTCCCCACTATGGGAGAGAAAAGGTCGAGCCACAAGGGCTGACCTTAACCCCAGAGGGTTGGTAGATCTCCAGAGGCGGACAAGAAGCAGGCTGTTGCGGATCATATGTACGAGTAATTTTGAAGACAGTGGAGACAATGATCAGAGAAGAAGTGCGCGTGGAACAATTGAAACAGGGGGAATGTGAAATGAAAAGCCAATCAATGGTTGATTGAACTATCAATTACCTGTCAGTCAATCGATGATCTCGAAGTCGAAAAAAAATCAATGGTTGATGACTAAATTTCCTTGACAATCTCAATCAATCTCAATCTCAATCAATTTGACTTATCTCAATCAATCAATGACTTCCGATAACCGGCGATGTGTCACCTGCGCAGTGTCATTGTCTTAGATGTTTCCATGCACACTTCGCTTCTGACAAGAGTGCACTTATCCTGGATCACAAATCTTTTAAACACTTTATGCTGTATAGTGATCCTATTGCCATAGAAGAAAAGAAATTGTCTTGAGACGGGTGGGATCCGAACCCATGACCTCCTGATGACATGTCAGGTGTTCTGACCTCTTGAGTTACGGGCAGCTGATCCAGATCTTCTCTATTGTTGATGTTAATCCCATCACTATAGGGTCAGCCGTCATCTGTTGTCTTTTAACTGCACAAGAAGGCTCTCTTATCATAGCTCTTCCTCTCCGCACAAGAAGGCTCTCTCATCGTAGCTCTTCCTCTCTGCACAAGAAGGCTCTCTTATCGTAGCTATTCTTCTCCGCACAAGAAGGCTATCTCATCGTAGCTCTTCCTCTCTGCACAAGAAGGCTCTCTCATCGTAACTCTTCCTCTCTGCACTAGTAGGCTCTCTTATCGTAGCTCTTCCTCTCTGCACAAGAAGGCTCTCTTATCGTAGCTCTTCCTCTCTACACGAGAAGGCTCTCTTATCGTACCTCTTCCTCTCTGCACGAGAAGGCTCTCTTATCGTAGCTCTACCTCTCTGCACGAGAAGGCTCTCTTATCGTAGCTCTCCCTCTCTGCACGAGAAGGCTCTTTATCGTAGCTCTTCCTCTCTGCATGAGAAGGCTCTCTCATCGTAGCTCTTCCTCTCCGCATGAGAAGGCTATCTCATCGTAGCTCTTCCTCTCCGCACAAGAAGGCTCTCTCATCGTAGCTCTTCCTCTCCGCACAAGAAGGCTCTCTCATCGTAGCTCTTCCTCTCTACACAAGAAGGCTCTCTTATCGTAGCTCTTCCTCCCTGCACAAGAAGGCTCTCTTATCGTAGCTCTTCCTCTCTACACGAGAAGGCTCTCTTATCGTAGCTCTTCCTCTCTGCACGAGAAGGCTCTCTTATCGTAGCTCTCCCTCTCTGCACGAGAAGGCTCTCTCATCGTAGCTCTCCCTCTCTGCACGAGAAGGCTCTTTATCGTAGCTCTTCCTCTCTGCATGAGAAGGCTCTCTCATCGTAGCTATTCCTCTCCGCATGAGAAGGCTATCTCATCGTAGCTCTTCCTCTCCGCACAAGAAGGCTCTCTCATCGTAGCTCTTCCTCTCTGCACAAGAAGGCTCTCTTATCGTAGCTCTTCCTCTCTGCACGAGAAGGCTCTCTCATCGTAGCTCTTCCTCTCTGCACAAGAAGGCTCTCTTATCGTAGCTCTTCCTCTCTGCATGAGAAGGCTCTCTCATCGTAGCTATTCCTCTCCGCATGAGAAGGCTATCTCATCGTAGCTCTTCCTCTCCGCACAAGAAGGCTCTCTTATCGTAGCTCTCCCTCCCTGCACAAGAAGGCTCTCTTATCGTAGCTCTTCCTCTCCGCACAAGACCAGCCACACTCTATACGCGGAGGTGGGGCTTGATTCGGTCGGTGGCGAACTAGACTCGTTAGCTGTAGTTTATAGGTTCGAGTGTGCCAATGTTGTGCAACCTGTGTCAGTGTTGATTTTTATATTCGATAAATACTCTTGCCCTAGCCCCCCCCCCCCCCCTCCCTTTGCCCTAGATCAGAAAGGGGACACCGATGGTCTTGGAGAGGCCATCGACTATCGGATGGGATGCAAAACCGTAACTCCCTGTACATAAAAGCCATACCCTGTGCATGTTAAAGGACACGTTAAATGACTTGATGGTAAAGAGCATGCTGAATGTCTTGACGTTACAGAATACACTGGATGATGACGTTAAAGAACAGCTGGATGACTTGACGTTACAGAACATGCTGGATGACATGACGTTAAAGAACGTCTGGATGACTTGACATTGAAGAACACACCGGATGATTTGGTGGGAGACTCTCATCTGTCTCGTAACAGTTGTCCAGTGGGTCCCCTTCTCCACAACCTTCTTTGAGCCCTTGTGGTCCTTGTAATCCGTCCATTTAGACCAATACGTGAAAAAAAAAAGTGCCGCTTAAAAGCGAAACAACAACGGCATGGATGTCATCAGGAGGTCGTGGGTTCGGATCCTACCCGGCTGAAGACAAAATCGTCAACGGAACACTTGATAACAGCGTAATAGTGGTTAAATGCTTTGTAAACCATTCAAGTGCTATAGATTAAAAAAAATTATACTTACCCTATTTTCATAGAGGGTCTGTAACTGGTCAAACATCCACATCTCTACTCTCAGTCGCTTCCTGATCAGACTCATCTGGTGTTGTCCGTATTTGGCTGTCAGGTATTTCTTTTTCCGCTCCTGAACCTCTTCCTTGCCCGGCTCGAAGTTCACGTGCAGCACAGTTTTGGTGGTGCCTCGTTCCTGTTTCATGTGCTTAATCCTCGTGGCAGCAGGCGCCACAGACTTCGGGCTGAACGTGGCCCCTATACTGAACTCCATCTTCCGATTCTTGTTGTACTAAAAGAAGATGACTACTATCAAAACTATAAATGTGTTATAGGTCAAACAAATGACATTATTCTCGTTTCTAAATTGCTCATTATTTATATAATTATGTTTTATAACTGTTAATAGTTTAAAAAATAAATAAATAAATACCCCCTCAAGCAGCTGCTTGCCACAGAGGTCTGACAGGAGCCTGTCAGTTTATATACCACAGTAGGAGATCTGAGAGGATGGCAGGACCTCAGCAGAAAAATGACACACACATCCATGCCTAATTCCGGGGCTCGAACCCAGGTCCCTTAGATCAGTAGCCAAGCGTGCTAACCACTCGGCCACGGTAGATGCATTTATTTCTATGTACAGTCGCTCAAAAAAGTATCCGAACACTATGGTTGATTACAGAATTCAGAAAAAATATCTGGCAACGATTTTATTTTAGAAATTAGTGATCTGGCAACCTTCGTGTCACGTGATTACAGAATTCAGGAAAAATATCTGGAGCGTGTACAGCAACTGTACACGCTCCAGTTACCGTTCACAGCAAACTGGAGCGTGTGCAGTTACTGCACACGCTCCAGTTTGCTGTGAACGGTAACTGCACACGCTCAATATTTCCGTGAGTGAGCTCACACGATCTAGTATCAAAATAATATGACCACCTACAGTCGCTCAAAAAAGTATCCGAACGCTACCGTTGATTGCAGAATTCAGAAAAAATATATGGCAACGAATTTTTTAGAAATTAGTGATCTGGTAACCTTCGTGTCACGTGACACGAAGGTTGCCAGTCACTAATTTATAAAAAAATCGTTGCCATATATTTTTTCTGAATTCTGCAATCAACGGTAGCGTTCGGATACTTTTTTGAGCGACTGTACACCTGTTATACACAGTTAGTTCCTAAAGTCTCTGTACAATTCCATTTTTAGAAAAAACAATCCTTCTCGCATCCTTGTCTGATATCCGGCCGTTATTTACAAATTCGGCGTTATTATCCTGGTGCATATTTCAAGCAAGGTTTACTATTTAAGCCACGGAGTTTAATATGTCGTATGCGGTGTGTTGGTTGAAGTTACCATTGTATTGGTTAAAAGCACATTTGATTGATATGAAGAGGACAGAGAACGTTTGAAGCAATGTATTCGATTAAGTAAAATCGCGGCTTATAGAGGTTTCTTATATTGAATGTGGGTGAAAAGTGTAGACATATATACATTGGTTGCATAAATTAAGGAAAATCCCTATGTTAAATCAATGGGAAGCTAACGTCAAAGCTCTATTCTAAAGTAAATTCGTCAAGCTTCTACTTCTAAAATAAGTTTTTTTGTTTTAAAAACTGTGATTGCAGATCTCAATCAAATAAATCAATATCTCGATTTTCAACACTATTCGTTCATTATTTAATGAGTTATGGAAGTTTGAATATTTAACAACAGCAATGCCAGTCTTAAGAAACATACAAAACTAAAGAATAGTGAAAGAATTCTTTACACAAAGTTCTAAAATACAAACTTATTTTATTAAACGCTTTGATACAATACTTATTACTAAGTTTTAATTAACTTCTGAAGTTAATTAAAACTGTGGCTGGCATTGTTATCGCTAAATATTCAAACTTCTATAACTCATTAAATACTGAACGAATATTGTTGAAAATTGAGATATTGATTTATTTGATTGAGATCTTTATCTGCAATCACATTTTTCAAAACAAAAAAACTTATTTTAGAAGTTATAGAACTTCGAAGTTAGTTCCTATTTACATAATACAGGGTTGTTCCTTAATATACGGAAACAAGCATATTTCATTGCAACGATACGTGTTTCACATTTCCAGGCAGTGGCATAATCAGTGTCAAAAGGCTGAAACGTAATCTCATTACAAGTGATCCTTATTATGATGAAAATCCTTAGGATTATGCCTCTTAAGTATTGGGGTCACATTGTGAGGCGTGATTAATATTCAGTCGACCTTGACAAATAGGAAGGAAATAAGAGGAAACTTGGTGAAGCTTAAAAGAAAGATCACGGTCAGGAGTCTCTTGGGGAATTACAGTCGTTAAGACAGAGGCCAGAAAAAGAATATTTTATTTGTGATACACTAAATGGCATGGATGAAAGAGTCACATTCAGAATGACTATCTGAATTAATCGTCAAATACTCCGGTAACTTTTTTAACTCTACTGCTTTGGTGGTATACAAAATAACACCCTACAAAGTCCTTTCCAATCATCCCATGGTTTGAGATGTTTCACCTCTGAGCAGCACTTTTCTGCACACAATGGGCTAAATGGCCAGGTCACAAGGACCCCAATGGATCAGAGATGGTTAGAGGAAAAGGAGACCCACTGGACAGCTCCAACCCACTGGACAGCTCCAGTGGATCTCCTTCCTCTAACCATCTCTGATCCATTGGGGTCCTTGTGACCTGGCCATTTAGCCCATTGTCTGCAGATCTGTCCAGTGGGTCCCCTTCCTCTAACCATCTCTGATCCATTTGGGTCCTTGTGACCTGGCCATTTAGCCCATTGTGTGCAGATCTGTCCAGTGGGTCCCCTTCCTCTAACCATCTCTGATCCATTTGGGTCCTTGTGACCTGGCCATTTAGCCCATTGTGTGCAGATCTGTCCAGTGGGTCCCCTTCCCCTAACTATCTCTGATCCATTGGGGTCCTTGTGACCTGGCCATTTAGCCCATTGTGTGCAGATCTGTCCAGTGGGTCCCCTTCCCCTAACTATCTCTGATCCATTGGGGTCCTTGTGACCTGGCCATTTAGCCCATTGTGTGCAGATCTGTCCAGTGGGTCCCCTTCCTCTAACCATCTCTGATCCATTTGGGTCCTTGTGACCTGGCCATTTAGCCCATTGTGTGCAGATCTGTCCAGTGGGTCCCCTTCCCCTAACTATCTCTGATCCATTGGGGTCCTTGTGACCTGGGCATTTAGCCCATTGTGTGCAGATCTGTCCAGTGGGTCCCCTTCCTCTAACCATCTCTGATCCATTTGGGTCCTTGTGACCTGGCCATTTAGCCCATTGTGTGCAGATCTGTCCAGTGGGTCCCCTTCCCCTAACTATCTCTGATCCATTGGGGTCCTTGTGACCTGGCCATTTAGCCCATTGTGTGCAGATCTGTCCAGTGGGTCCCCTTCCCCTAACTATCTCTGATCCATTGGGGTCCTTGTGACCTGGCCATTTAGCCCATTGTGTGCAGATCTGTCCAGTGGGTCCCCTTCCCCTAACTATCTCTGATCCATTGGGGTCCTTGTGACCTGGCCATTTAGCCCATTGTGTGCAGATCTGTCCAGTGGGTCCCCTTCCCCTAACTATCTCTGATCCATTGGGGTCCTTGTGACCTGGCCATTTAGCCCATTGTGTGCAGATCTGTCCAGTGGGTCCCCTTCCCCTAACTATCTCTGATCCATTGGGGTCCTTGTGACCTGGCCATTTAGCCCATTGTGTGCAGACACCAACTTTTAGCTGTTAGGAGACAGATTGAAGCCTCCCGTCAAGGCCATCCAGCATGTTCTTTAATATGCACAGGCTATGGTTCTCATGTACAAGGGACCACGACTTTACTTCTCTTCCGATGGACGGTGGTCTTTCCAAACCCATCGGTGTCCACTACTGACCGAGATTAGGGCGAGGAGTTTTGCAGAGATAAATCTCAATGCTGGGATAGGTTGGATTCAAACCTGGGAAATACAGATTACGCGTCTGGTGCGCTACCGCACCGATGGGCTTTGGAAAGGCCGCCGTCCGTCGGATGGGACGTTAAGCCGTGGCCCCGTGTGCGGGAGAGCCATACCCTGTGCACGTTAAAGAACACGCTGGATGGCCTTGACGGGAGGCTACCATCTGTCTCCCAACAGCTGTTCCAGTGGGTCCCTTCCCCCAACCTTCTCTGAGCCTTCGGGGTCCATGTGACCTGGCCATTTAGCCCATGGTGTGCAAAAAAGTGCCGCTCAGAGGTAAAACAACCCAACCCAACTGGTGCGCTACCGACTGCGCAATGCTGTACATATTACTACCACCTGGCCATCCCCGGCAATAATTTCCAAAAATGTTATTTTCAGTGCCATGATTCGAACGGCGCTAGTGGATTGCTGGAATTGAAAGTCAAGAAATTAAGAGGCGTTTTTGGAATTCAGAATGTTATAAAAGTTGCCGAATTAAAGATGTAGATTAAATCTACCTGAATCTTTAATTTCAGAAGTATTTTTCAGTATTTAAAGAGTTACGAAAGCTCTTCCGTAAAACATTTCTCTAAAATTAAAAAATTATTGGGACAACTTTTAAATATATGATAATTAACTAGCAGCACCTTCCCGTAGGGGACTGGTATTGCAAAAATGTATCGAATACAAAGCATACTTAAAAGTGCATACTTTAAAGTGTTTGGATGAACCTATGGCTCATGCCACTGACGTCACGATTCGTTGGAACAGGCCCGTACCTTCACGGTGTCCCTGGTTATTAGTCCAGGATAAGGTATGGATGAATTTTTTCATGTGTTGTCTTACTGCTGAGGTCTCTCAGATCTTCAGATGGTGTAGATCTTCTCACAGATCTTCTCTATGGTGTATTAAACTGACAGGCTCCTGTCAGATCTCTGTGGTGAGCGGTTACTTGAAGAATAATTTATTTATTTATAGCTGTCAAAGTGGCTAGAGCGCAAGCTATTGTTCTAGCGGGCAAACATTGCATCTTCTGTTAGCTCAATAATAGTGGTCAGCAGTGACTTCGGTATTAGTAGGGTATGTCCTTGTATGAGATGGTCTGTGTAGGGTAGAAGTGCTTTTTTAGGACTCTATTCTGTCCTATGTGTTGCAAATAAAAAGAAATGCATCTATATAATTTTAGTAAACGGGGCGTTTTGAATAGCTTTCCAGTTAAATTCTTAATATTGCTGCTAATATTCCAACATCCATAACTTTTTAAATACTGAATGCTGATGAACTTCAAGGTTTAGTTTAATTTACGTTTTCTGCTTCAGTCCCATTCCCAAAAAAAAGTTTATTCTTCAAGTATTTGGGGCGGGGGTGGCTCAGTCGATAGCGTGCCAGTCTCGTAATCTGTAGTTCCCAAGTTCGAGTCCCAGCTGGGTCAGAGTTGAGATTTATCTCCGCAAAATTCCCTGCCCTGCCCACGGTCTGATGGGCTTGGAAAGGCTGCCCTCCGTCGGATGGGACATTAAGCCGTGTTCCTGTGTATGGGAGAGCCCTACCTTGTGCACGTTAAAGAACAGGCTGGATGGCCTTGACGGGAGGCTACCATCTGTCTCCTAACAGCTGTTCCAGTGAGTCTCCTCCCCCAACCTTCTCTGAGCCTTCGGGGTCCTTCTGACCTGGCCATTTAGCCCATTGTGTGAAAAAAAAGTGCCGCTTAGAGGTAAAACAACCCAACCGCACACTTTCCCATGGCTTTACATCCCATTCGATGGACGGTGGTCTTTCCAAGTTCATCGGTTCCTTTAACTGACCGAGAGCAGGACGGGCAGTTTTGCGGAGATAAATCTTATTGGCCCAGGTTGGATTGGATTGCTTTACCTCTGAGCGGCGTTTTTTGCACACAATGGGCTAAATGACTAGGCCACAAGGAGCCCAAAGGCTCAGAGAAGGTTGGGGGAGGAGACCCACTGGAACAGCTGTTAGGAGACAGATGGTAGCCTCCCGTCAAGACTATCCAGCGTGTTCTTTAACGTACACAGGGTACGGCTCACCCAAACACGGCGCCACAGTTTAACATCCCATCCGACGGAAGGTGGCATTTCCAAGCCCATCCGGTGTTTCGTACTGACATAGGGCAGGGCGGGGAGTTTTGCGCAAAAAACTTTCAACCAAACTTTCAAAAAAACTTTCGCCCAAGGGGGATTCGAACCTGGGAACTGCATATTGCGGGCCAGCGACTGAGCCACTCGCGCCTCACTGGCCCAGATGAGAATCGAATCTGAGAATTGCATCAGTGAGTCCAAAATGTGGAGCGACTGAGCCACCCCCGCCCTACAGTTACTGATTAAGAAAATAAAACAAATTTCTTCTACATAACCTAAACTGTTTCGAATTCATATATTGAAAAGAAAAAAAAAAAGCTCCCCCACCTCCAATATCTTAACCCCCCCCCCTGCTGTACGTTCCCCCACCTCCAATATCTTGACCCCCCCTGCTGTACGTAATGTGCCAAGATTTTTTTCAAGTCTATTGCAAAAAAATTAAGTTTACCACCCCCTTGAAAAGAAAAAAAGTCTTGGATATCCGTCTGCATCCAGCAAGCAGCATGCATCTCTTTAAAAAGATCAGAAATATTGCGGTGAATATATATCACTAGAAATAAACCGAAACAGACTTGATTTTTTACATTCGTGTGACATCCTGCGAAAGGGAAAATAAATCGTCACTGATTAATGTAACACGACCTTATCTTCCTCCCCCCCCCCCATCCAGCTCATAGTGATTTCAGGTCCCTGACAGATATCACCTGCTTCGTCATTCAAAAGTTCAACTTCCCAAAGGTAGTGATTAGCCATCCACTTGTTTTTTTTTATCACTAAGTATCGCAATAAGGAAGTTCATCGCATTCTTTGGCGGATGCTCTCCTGAGGCCAAAACCGGATATCTGGAGCACTGTAAGATTGGAGGAGGATTAGAGAGAGAGGAGGTTGGGCAAGTGATCATCTCCCCCCCCCCAACTACATGATATTTCTTTTTCTCTTCCGCCCTTTGTGGCTGACACTGATTCTTTCGACGATGTAAGTGATTTACAATTGCTCTTCGCCCTTTTTTCAACCCTGGGGAATGTTTTCGCTTGGCGCTAACGCTTACAATTGTCGGGATTATTTCGTCCGTTCTTCATCGTTATTTTACGCATTTCGATGCGTATTGTTATTAAACAGAATCGGTCAATGACCTCTCAATCACCTGTCGATATATGAAAACTGTTAAAACGTCAACTGCGCAGTCTCCTAGTCTCTCCTCTTGCCCCCCCCCCCCCCATACCTGGGAAATGGGTTGGTTGTTTTACCTCTGAGCGGCACTTTTTTGCACACCATGGGCTAAATGGCCAGGTCACAAGGACCCCGAAAGCTCTGAGAATGTTGGGGAAGGGGACCCACTGGAACAGCTGTTGGGAGACAGATGGTAGCCTCCCGTCAAGGCCATACAGCGTGTTCTTTAACGTGCACAGGGTATGGCTCTCCTACACACGGGGCCAAGGCTTTACGTCCCATCCGACGGACGGCGGCCTCCTGGGAAATGGACTGAATGATCTTTGTGTTCTCACAGAGTGAAACGAGTATACATAGACACCAGAATTAAGTGGCAAGTTTCGGCTTGAACGTGATAGATGTTGCATGGATTCCACAAAAACCTCGCATAGCAGAATCCAAAACTGAACAACGTGCTGTATGCTGATGTTTTAATTTGACTCTCAGCGTCCGAAATCGATTGAGGCTGGACTGTGATGACATCATCAACTTGCATTTTGAGCCTACGGGCATTTGAAGGCTTTAGATTGGGTTATTTTATGTCCGAGCGGTACTTTTTTTGCACACCATGGGCTAAATGGCCAGGTCACAAGGACCCCCAAGGTTCAGAGAAGGTTGGGGGAGGGGACCCACTGGAATAGCTGATGAGAGACAGATGGTCGCCTCCCGTCAAGGCCATCCAGCGTGTTCTTTAACGTGCACAGGGTATGGCTCTCCAGCACACGGAGCCACGGCTTAACGTCCCATCCGACGGACGGCGGTCTTTACACATTTGAAGGCAGGTAACATAATAGAAAAGCTCTGGACTTGTCAGTAAAACGATTGTTTTGGCCGAGCTTTCCCCATGGGGAGTGGGTCCTTCGGGAGTTGGGGAGGGGAGTGGTTGGATACGGGGTGGGGAGTGGGTCTTTCGGGACCCACTCCCCACCCCGTATTAAAGAGAGTCGCTCAAAAAAGTATCCGAACACTATGGTTGATTACAGAATTCAGACTAACAGCTTCTAGTGGTGGTCTTTCTATAACAGACTAACAGTTTCCAGTGGTCTTCTTCCTATAACAGGCTAACAGTTTCTAGTGGTCTTCCTATAACAGGCTAACAGTTTCTAGTGGTCTTCTTCCTATAACAGGCTAACAGTTTCTAGTGGTCTTCTTCCTATAACAGGCTAACAGTTTCTAGTGGTCTTCCTATAACAGGCTAACAGTTTCTAGTGGTCTTCCTATAACAGGCTAACTGTTTCTAGTGGTATTCTTCCTATAACAGGCTAACAGCTTCTAGTGGTCTTCCTATAAGAGACTAACAGTTTCTAGTGGTCTTCCTATAAGAGACTAACAGTTTCTAGTGGTCTTCTTCCTATAACAGGCTAACAGTTTCTAGTGGTCTTCTTCCTAGAACAGACTAACAGTTTCTAGTGGTCTTCTTCCTATAACAGGCTAACAGTTTCTAGTGGTCTTCTTCCTAGAACAGACTAACAGTTTCTAGTGGTCTTCTTCCTAGAACAGGCTAACAGTTTCTAGTGGTCTTCTTCCTAGAACAGACTAACAGTTTCTAGTGGTCTTCTTCCTAGAACAGACTAACAGCTTCTAGTGGTCTTCTTCCTATAACAGGCTAACAGTTTCTAGTGGTCTTCTTCCTAGAACAGACTAACAGCTTCTAGTGGTCTTCTTCCTAGAACAGGCTAACAGTTTCTAGTGGTCTTCTTCCTAGAACAGACTAACAACTTCTAGTGGTCTTCTTCCTAGAACAGACTAACAGCTTCTAGTGGTCTTCTTCCTAGAACAGACTAAAATCTTCTAGTGGTACTTACTCTCCTAGGTAAAACTCCTGCTTTGCAGAGAATATCTGAAGCTCCTCTTCCCAAAAAAGGGACTAAGCATACAATTTGCATGAACTTACCTTGAAGCCCATTTCTCCACAGACTCTCGAACATTAAAAAGTTACAGATCTCTGAATTTGTCTTCTCAATTGACGTAACATTGGAAGTGTCGAATATTTTGTCCACCCTCCGTGCATATAAAGTTTTCCCTTGATACGAAATGACTAAAATAGCAAGCGATCTAAAATAATGTCGATTACGTATTTTGAAAAATTGGAAAACATTTTTTCGGATTTTCCGATTCACACGACGTTTCGGATTTTTTTTTGAGGTTACAGTATTATCATGATGGAATCTAGTAATATGGGTTGGATTGTTTCATAGCTGATTTGCATTTTGTTCATGCGCATAATGGGCTAAATGGGGATGTCACAAAGATTCCAAGTTCTCAGAACTGTTAGGATGATTTTAAGGCCATCGGAGTAATCTTTAACAGGTACAAGATAGCTGTCATGCATAATGAGTGAGGACCTATCGTTCCGTCCAAAGAGTTGCGATCTTTTTACCAACATCGATGTCACTTTTCTCACCGCGAGGGGAGAGTGAGGATTATGGGAGAAAATCTCAACGAAGTCATGGGATCTAGGAAAGGCCTGGGCAAACTAAGGCCGGTGAGTTATTGATGATAAATTAAAATTGTAAAAGAGAAAATAAAAACGTATGGAGGACAAGAAGTCTAACTTTTGCGAAACTAATTCTCGTTGAAATAATTAATTTTAATAAAATTATATAGTTTATGTTTCACTTCAGGTTTTTTTGCTTTTTTTTATACGTAAATTATTGATTATATAATTCTTTGGCGGCCAGCCATCCCATTTCAGTTTTCCATGCGCCCCTCCTTTTCATTTCAATTTTCTTTGCGCCCTGCCTTTTCATCTCAGTTTTCTATGAGTCCAGCCTTTTCACTTCAGTTTTCTAAGCGGCCCACCATTTTATTTCACTTCAGGGTTCTATGAGGCCCATTTTTTCACTTCAGTTTTCTATGAGGCCCATTTTTCACTTCAGTTTTCTATGAGGCCCTCCTTATCATTTCAGTTTTCTAAGAGGCCTGCCTTTTCATTTCAGTTTTCTATGAGACCCACTTTTTCACTTCAGTGAAAAAAGGCCCTTTTTCACTTCAGTTTCTTATGAGGCCTTTTTTCACTTCAGTTTTCTAAGCAGCCCGCCTTTTCACTTCAGTTTCCTATGAGGCCCTTCTTTTCACTTTAGTTTTATATGAGGCCCATTTTTTCAGTTTTCTATGAGATCTATCTTTTCACTTCAATTTCCTATGAGGCCCTTCTTCTCACTTCAGTTTCCTATGAGGCCCTTCTTTTCACTTCAGTTTTTTATGTGGCTCACCATTTCATTTAAGTTTTTTATGCGGTCCTTCAGCTAAAAAGTTTGTCGATGCCTGATCTAAAGGAATTTTAATAATCAGAACTGAGGTCAAATAAGCAAAATAAGAACTGAGAGAAAAATCACGTATATTGTACTATTCAGCGAGAAAAATTTCTGGGGAAAAAAATCTCTCTGTCCGTGTATACATACTGGAACAGTATTCCGACCCTTCGCTTCTTGATCCTTCCACGCCATATTTTTCTAGATCCAGACATGCAATTTACAGTCGTTAAACTCTTGAAACCAGAGATTACCAATTGTCAATTCTGATTCCACTACAAGGCAGAGCTTATTAAACCAGTTTCGTTTTTTTTTTTCGTTATGAAGCAGAGACCATGCTCCCCCCCCCCTCCCTCCTTTCAGACATGTCTAAGTAGAAGAGACAAACCTGAGTGACAAATGATCATCCAGTGATCATTAGCATCATTTTAGTAACATCTCTGATCTCATTGTCGACATGCACAAAAAGAGCTTCGGATGAGTGATTATCAATATTGTTATCATAATCGTCCTATTGATCATGTTAAGGACAACGATACCTACGATGTCAATGCTACTCATGGCACTTAGAAAGAACAATATGTCGCTTGTTGGAGGGAATGATAAGGCACTAGAGAACTGACGATCAAGATAATCCTTCATTGTTTCGAGATGCAGTTGCCATGGGATTTAGAAAGTATGAGAGGACTGTTTTGCATGTGTATCTCTATGGGTCGGGTTGTTTTACCTCCAAGGGGACGCTTTTTTGCGCACAATTGGACTAAATGGCCAGATTACAAGAACCCCAAGGGCTTAGAAAATGTTAGGGGACAGACAGGACAGCTCTTAGCGGAGAGATGAAAGCTTCCTCAGCAATCTGAAAGAATAGGCGTTTTAACCGCCGTGCGCCAGGCTCATAATCTGTAGTACCTAGTGTTCGACTAATTATGCCAGCGTTGAGATTTATCTCCTCTAAACCTGTACCCTGCCCTCACTGAGAAAAGGGTCATCGATCGGCTCCGTCCGTCGGATAGGACGTAAAACCGTAGGCCGTGTGCAGAACAGCCATATCCTGCGCCTTTTAAAGAACATAATGGATGGCACTGAGGAAAGACTTCCTTCGGTCTCCTAAAAGCTGTCAAGTGTGTCCCTTTCCCCCAATCTTCTCTGAGCCTTTTAGGCCCTTGTGACCTCACCATTTAGCCTAGTATGTGAAAAAAAAAGTGTCGCTATGAATTAAAGAAACCCAACCCAAATTAACGCCAAAATTACCCTGGAGAAATTTAAAAGAAAAAGCGAAAATTACGTTATAGGCACTTCAGGATCTAAGAAGGGGGTGGGGGAGTAGGAGCAAGGGGATCATACCTCACCTTCCCCGTTCAGAGCGCTAATAAGGGTAATAAAAGCAAAAAATTATTAAACTTATTTATATTTCATATATTTTCCAAAAAATCTTTTAAAAACTTGTAAAACGGAGAGGGAAATGTTACACTTAATTGGAAATCCAGTCTCTTCCCCCCCACTTTCATTTTTGTTGCTCGATTGCATTTCTTTCCCACTCCCCACCTTTCATATATTTTTTGCATCTACGTCCGCAGGGGATTCAAATATAAACGGAAATTTAGTTACTCTTCGAAAACAGATCAACTCAGGCATTCATTGACAAGTAGAGACACGTCCAAACTTGCGAATAGCACTAGACGTGCCTCCCTTCACATTACCAGACAATTGTCATCAAGATATAGGACCAAGAAGTACCCAGCAGTGTTGCTCAGCGCATAATTATCAGATTTCTCAAGAAGGAAGTTGTCGTTCTTTCCGAAATATTTGCCAGGCTTCGAGCTCAGTTTGGGGGGAAGATTGTTTGTCACAGGCAAAGAGTGTACAGTTGGGTCAAATCATTTTGAGAAGGACGAGACCGCGTCGAAAATGAACCTCACTCTCGGGACCTTCTATCCTTCCCGACAATGTTGTAAAAATTGAGGAACTTATCCTAGACAGTCGTCGGATAACGGTGCGTGAATCTCACAGGAGACTGGAATTAAGGGAGTTTTTTAACAAATCATTTAGAGAAGGACGAGACCGCGTCTAAAATGAACCTCACTGTCGTGACCTTCTATCCTGCCCGACAATGTTGTAAAAATTGAGGAACGTATCCTAGACAGTCGTCGGATAACGGTGTGTGAATCTTACAGGAGACTGGAATTAAAGGAATTTTTTAACAAATCATTTAGAGAAGGACGAGACCGCGTCGAAAATGAACCTCACTCTCGGGACCTTCTATCCTTCCCGACAATGTTGCAAAAATTGAGGAACATATCCTAGACAGTCGTCGGATAGCGGTGCGTGAATCTTACAGGAGACTGGAATTAAAGGAATTTTTTAACAAATCATTTAGAGAAGGACGAGACCGCGTCGAAAATGAACCTCACTCTGGGGACCTTCTATCCTTCCCGACAATGTTGTAAAAATTGAGGAACGTATCCTAGACAGTCGTCGGATAACGGTGCGTGAATCTCAGAGGAGACTGGAATTAGGAGAGTATTTTAAGAAATCATTCAGAGAAGGACGAGACCGTGTCTAAAATGAACTTCACTCTCGGGACCTTCTACCCTTCCCGACAATGTTGTAAAAATTGAGGAACTTATCCTAGACAGTCGTCGGATAACAGTGCGTGAATCTCACAGGAGAATGGAATTTGGAGACTATTTTAACAAATCATTTAGAGAAGGACGAGACCGCGTCGAAAATGAACCTCACTCTCGGGACCTTCTATCCTTCCCGACAATGTTGTAAAAATTGAGGAACGTATCCTAGACAGTCGTCGGATAACGGTGCGTGAATCTCAGAGGAGACTGGAATTAGGAGAGTATTTTAAGAAATCATTCAGAGAAGGACGAGACCGTGTCTAAAATGAACTTCACTCTCGGGACCTTCTACCCTTCCCGACAATGTTGTAAAAATTGAGGAACTTATCCTAGACAGTCGTCGGATAACAGTGCGTGAATCTCACAGGAGAATGGAATTTGGAGACTATTTTAACAAATCATTTAGAGAAGGACGAGACCGCGTCGAAAATGAACCTCACTCTCGGGACCTTCTATCCTTCCCGACAATGTTGTAAAAATTGAGGAACGTATCCTAGACAGTCGTCGGATAACGGTGCGTGAATCTCACAGGAGATTGGAATTAGGAGAGTATTTTAAGAAATCATTTAGAGAAGGAAGAGACCGCGTCGAAAATGAACCTCACTCTCGGGACCTTCTATCCTTCCCGACAATGTTGTAAAAATCGAGGAACGTATCCTAGACAGTCGTCGGATAACGGTGCGTGAATCTCACAGGAGACTGGAATTAGGAGAGTATTTTAACAAATCATTTAGAGAAGGACGAGACCGCGTCGAAAATGAACCTCACTCTCGGGACCTTCTATCCTTTCCGACAATGTTGTAAAAATTGAGGAACGTATCCTAGACAGTCGTCGTATAACGGTGCGTTAATCTCACAGGAGACTGGAATTAAGGGAGTTTTTTTAACAAATCGTTTAGAGAAGGACGAGACCGCGTCGAAAATGAACCTCACTGTCGGGACCTTCTATTCTTCCCGACAATGTTGTAAAAATTGAGGAACTTATCCTACACAGTCGTCGGATAACGGTGCGTGAATCTCACAGGAGACTGGAATTAAGGGAATATTTTAACAAATCACTTAGAGAAGGAGGAGACCGCGTCGAAAATGAACCTCACTGTCGGGACCTTCTATCCTTCCCGACAATGTTGTAAAAATTGAGGAACGTATCCTAGACAGTCTTCGGATTTTGGGTTGGGTTGTTTTACCTCTGAGCGGCACTTTTTTGCACAACATGGGCTAAATGGCCAGGTCACATGGACCCCGAAGGCTCAGAGAAGGTTGGGGAGGGGACCCACTGGAACAGCTGTTGGGTGACAGATGGTAGCCTTCCGTCAAGGCCATCCAGCGTGTTCTTTAACGTGCACAGGGTATGTCTCTCCCGCACACGGGGCCACGTCTTAACGTCCCATCCGACGGACGGCGGCCTTTCCAAGCCCCATCGGTGTCCCTTACTGACCGTGGGCAGGGCGGGAAATTTTGCGGAGATAAATCTCAACGCTGACCCAGCTGGGACTCGAACCTGGAAACTACAGATTACGAGACTGCCGCGCTACCGACTGAACCAACCCCGCCCCAGTCGTCGGATAACGGTGCGTGAATCTCACAGGAGACTGGAATTAAGGGAATTTTTTAACAAATCATTTAGAGAAGGACGAGACCGTGTCTAAAATGAACCTCACTCTCGAGACCTTCTATCCTTCCCGACAATGTTGTAAAAATTGAGGAATTTATCCTAGACAGTCGTCGGATAACGGTGCGTGAATCTCACAGAAGACTGGAATCAGGGGAGTTTTTAAACAAATCATTTAGAGAAGGACGAGACCACGTCGAAAATGAACCTCACTGTCGGGACCTTCTATCCTTCCCGACAATGTTGTAAAAATTGAGGAACGTATCCTAGACAGTCGTCAGATAACGGTGTGTGAATCTCACAGGAGACTGGAATTAAGGGAGTTTTTTAACAAATCATTTAGAGAAGGACGAGACCGCGTCGAAAATGAACCTCACCCTCGGGACCTTCTATCCTTCCCGACATAGTTGTAAAAATTGAGGAACTTATCCTAGACAGTCGTCGGATAACGGTGTGTGAATCTCACAGGAGACTGGAATTAAGGGAGTTTTTTAACAAATCATTTAGAGAAGGACGAGACCGCGTCGAAAATGAACCTCACCCTCGGGACCTTCTATCCTTCCCGACATAGTTGTAAAAATTGAGGAACGTATCCTAGACAGTCGTCAGATAACGGTGTGTGAATCTCACAAGAGACTGGAATTAAGGGAGTTTTTTAACAAATCATTTAGAGAAGGACGAGACCGCGTCGAAAATTAACCTCACCCTCGGGACCTTCTATCCTTCCCGACATAGTTGTAAAAATTGAGGAACTTATCCTAGACAGTCGTCGGATAACGGTGTGTGAATCTCACAGGAGACTGGAATTAAGGGAGTGTCGAAGAAATTGTGCACAACGAGCTGAAATTCAGTAAAGTGAGCGGAAGTTTGATCACTTGAACACAAGGACAACTTTCGTCCTTGCACAACAGCTTTAACGCTGGAGACTCTACGAAAACTGAATTGGGATGTACTGCCTCATCCATCGTCAAGTCCTGAGTTGACTTCATCCAATTTCTATTTATTTGGACCGCTGAAGGAGTTTATGGGGGACAAGAATTTCCGAGACAATGATGAAGTCATTGCAGCTGTGCAAAGTTATATCGATAAGCAACCAAAAACCTTCTTTGAAAATGGAATTAAGAAGCTTCCAGATCGTTGGGACAAGTGAATTGCAGTTAATGAGAACTACGTTGAAAAGTAGTATGTATGATTTTTCTATTTTCTTGCGAATAAATTTTTTACAATAAACTTCTCGTTTATATTTCAACGTTCGTCGTATAAACAGGATTTGTTTCACAGCCTACAAGTATTCTAAAATGAGAGGAGCATTTATCATGGAAGCTACGTGTGAGACTACGGAACAGACGCATCAACAGCTTTACAGCCTATGATCTAAAGATCGTTTATTAACAGCTTATGATCTATAGATCGTTTATTAACAGCTTATGATCTATAGATCGTTTATCAACAGAATATGATCTGTGAGAACTATCAAAGTGTCAACTGCGCAGTCTCACAGTTTTCGCATTTTACTACTGACCTATACCATTGTTGAAAATGAAATTTCAAGTGCTTGTTGAACCGTTCAGCTGTTTCGAGGCCCACACAAGGACAACAATGTAAAAACCACTTTTTCGAGTTGAGAGAACCTGAATTGTACTTCTCGTGCAAAAACTGGAGACTCAAATCTTTTTATGATCTCGATACTCTCTTCGCACTTGGAGAGAGACTAGGGAAAGCAAAACAGAAGTTAAACTAGAAAGTTCAATAGACTCCGATGACTAGGTTGGGTTGTTTTACCTCTGGCAGCACTTTTTTGCACACCATGGGCTAAATGGCCAGGTCACATGGACCCCGAAGGCTCAGAGAAGGTTGGGGGAGGGGACCCACTGGAACAGCTGTTGGGAGACAGATGGTAGACTCCCGTCAAGGCCATCCAACGTGTTCTTTAACGTGCACAGGGTATGGCTCTCCCGCATACGGGGCCACGGCCTAACGTCCCATCCGACGGACGGCGGCTTTTCCAAGCCCATCGGTGTCCCCTACTGACCGTGGGCAGGGCGGGGAATTTTGCGGAGATAAATCTCAACGCTGACCCAGCTGGGACTCGAACCTAGGAACTACAGATAACGAGACTGTCGCGCTACCGACTGAACCACCCCCGCCCCACATGTAGGAAGAAACTTCTGTTACAGTAAGAATTAACACCAACAATATCATTAGAAACAGCCTTCTACCTGAAAGCCATACGGGAAGTGAAGTTCATATTGGATCACTTGAAGTGGAACATCTTTGAATTGGGATGCTTAGCCCCATATCACGCGACTTTCTCGCCTTCTAACTTTCAATGTTACCTTCTGTTGCGTGACGCCCTGATCACTTGATTTGACAGCATTTCTCACAATCCACGATATTTGTTTTTCCTTCTGGCGTTACTGGGGGTAAAAGATTTAATTCATTACTTATTTAAATCCATACACGAAACAACGTTTTATTTGTTAATTCGCGAAGAACAGAATAGTGTCGTTAGAGAATTTATGTCCAGATCTTAAAAGGACACAATGCATTCAATTAATTGAACAACTGCTCTTGGCGATATCTGGTTTCCACCTGCTGGTCTGGAACTCTTTTCCCCCATCTTCCACCCCCCCCCCCCCTCACTTTCCTTTCGCCCACGACTTCTTCCTCGTCCTTTTTTTTCTGGCACAATAAAGGCCGCAACACGCTCTGCGATCCATCGGGGCAGATTTTGTTCTTTACATTGTCTCGCGGTGGAACTGGACTGCATCCGAGCTTTTAAAGCAGCTCGGTTTGCTGGCCATTGTGACGCTATCGCGTGCACAGCAGCTGCGAAGAATTGTGTGATTCTTTGGCGAGAAACGCTTCCTAGAAAGTAGCAGAATGGCACGACGGAGAAGAAAGGCTCTTGGAAAGTTTAAAACACCGTTCAATGCACACCCACACGTATCTACATGAGCAGTGCATACTTCCAGCTCTGTTATGAAATTGGTTGGATGCATTGGATGTGTTTCAAAAGTCGCTTCCAATGCGCATTTCTTGGGGTTGAAAGACTCCATATGATGCAAATGCTTAGAATCGTAATTCCGTGTGTAGGCCAATGTGATAGGTGGAAACAACTGCGTTTAGAATCCTGGAAAGTGTTGACAGCAGAGGCTGTTTGGGTGGATATGAATGAACTTAAGAGGAACTACATTGGACTATTTTATGCAATAAGGGATAATGATAGGAAAGTTCCGCTTGGCTTATTCACTTTTACTATTTTTAGAACAGTGATGTTTCAAATCATGTTTTTTTTACATGCTTTATAGCGAGAAATAATTGACGGCAACCAATTCCTGTAAACATGGTCATAACGATCAAGGGGTTGCCTAATGTTGGAATTGCGACAGCGTTGAAATTTATCTCCGATAAAGCTACACCCTGCCTTCGGTGAGAAAGGGGATACCGATGAGGGCCCCATCCATCGAATGGCACGTTAAGCCCTGGTTCGTGTGCAGAAGAGCAGTCCCTGTGCACGTTAAAAACATTCATGATGGTCTTGACGGGAGGCAACCATCTGTCTACTAATAGTTATCCATTGGATCCCCTTCTCCCAACTTTCTCTGAATCCTTGGGGTCCTTGTGACCTAGCCGCTTAGACCGCCGTGTGCAAAAAAAAAAAAAAATAAATGCCTCTCAGAGGTAAAACAATTCTACCCAGATATTCTAATTTTAGCTCTCCTTTACGCTCCAGCTTACTTAACACCTAGAATTTAGTTTCTGGCCAGGGGGGGGGGGGAGTCTGAAAATAAGACTTGAGTAGGGTTTCCCAATTACTAAAATATTCCACCGGACAACAAAGGTTAAAATGATGTTCTGTATGGAATAAAATATTATAGTTGTTTTTTAAATCTATTTTTAGTGTCGAATATATCTTATTGGGCTTATGCCAAAACACCTGTTTTGGATTTTAAAGTTTCAAGGCAAGTGCAAAATTTTGAGATTTCTTATAAGACGACCGAATTTTCGGGGGGGGGGGATCGCACCCCTTTGTCCCTTCCCCCTGGATTCGTCCCTAACAAGGACCCCTAGGGCTCAGATAAGACTGGGATGGGACCCATTTGACAGCTGTTAGGAGAGAGATGGTAGCCTCCAATCAAAGCTTCTCTTTAACGTGCACAGGTTATGGCTCTCCCACACACGGAGCAACGGCTTAACGTCCCATCCGATGGACGGCGGCCTTTCCAATCCAATCGGTGTCTCCTTTTTCACCGAAGGCAAGGAGGGGAGATTTTCGGAGATAAATCTCAACGTTGGCCCAGTTGAAACTCGAACCTGAGAGCTACAGATTCGAGCCTAGTGCGCTACCGACTGAGCACCCGCCCTCGTTCTGATAAGAGTTAAAAGAGTTAAAACTTTATTCTCTGTTCAAATTTTAATCGTCTAGGAAGTCACTTAATAGAGACTAATCACACTAGTTCATAACTTAAAATTTGGCAGCTAGGATGTTCGTGTTGTCTACTGCAGTATTTTTCAAAAATTTTTCACATGACCAGCATACACCGTAGTGATCTGACGCAAACCCACAGCTTTAATTTACAGCATCTATATCACAACTGTTGTGAATAAAATTCCGGTGCCGATAAATTAGATTTAGTAGGGTGCACCTGTACTTACTTTTACAAGTACAGGTAGTGTCCTTGCTTTTTGCTAATTGTGTAAGGAGGCAAGTTGCTGGTTAATGCAAACATCTTCACCAGCACAATCTGCCATCTAAATTTTAAAATACATATAGCATGAATGTTCACAATATTCAAATCGGTAGAAATTTAAATTATCGGAAGATTCGAAATATGAAAATATCAATATGTTAAAGCCAATACATCAGTGAATCATACCATTAATATCACATTTTTCCTTCCGGATAAAAACTGACAAAAGTTAGAACTTGAGATTTAACAGATAATTCTCTATTGTTCGCAAAGAAAATTTACAGATTTCGGCCGTAAATCTGCAGATTGTCCTAGATCCAATATTTTCGATTCCGGGACAGAATGTGTTTATGCACCCTTATTGGAAAAATATTGCTCCACCTTGTATTAGACAGTAAATCTGTCTAGACTTTTATTTGTAAAGAGAATAATTATTGGTTTTTTTTCCCAAGGAATAAAAGTTCCACTTCAGAACATTTCGCAAAACTGATCGCCAGATTCATCCTAATGTCACAATTACGTTTTTCAATTGTTTTCCTGTCCCAATTTTTTCAACTCTTGCAGCCAATCGTATTGAGGCAATAGGCCCAAAACAGGAAACTTCGAAATATCTATCTTCGATTTATAACCTTTTGTTGCGTGTGGGAGCTGTGTTTTAGCGCAGTTTTATGTCCCTATGCATGTGGCAGGCATTCACTTGTTAGCCATCATTCACGCCTGTGACCCATTGCACTTGTCACTTTTCCACCAAAGGAGAATAAGGTGCCACTTCCTCCTCGTTCTAATTCTGGAACAGTCTTGAAAAATTGCACGATTATCTGCACAACTACCCTCTATTTCTCTTAACCAACAGATGGAAACAATTTTAGACCGAAAACACCCATTCCGAATTGCATTTTTCGATATGGTAATTTATTTTTTTAACAACTCATAAATTAAACTTAAGTATCCGTTGATCAGGACATCTGTGCAAGAATTATCCAAAACAAATATATATGCGCCCAAGGACACATTGCTTTACCATATCATTACAAACCTCCTTCGTGTGCTAATAGGTAGCTTTGTATTTATGTAATTTGAACAGTTTACGAAAATATGAAACTGTAGATTGGGATGGAAATAGGGGTTATGTACCCAATCCCGAGGGAAGTTTTTTTTACAAGGCTATGTTCAGTAAAATTCAGGACATTATTTACTTTCTAAAAAATATTTTTCAGAATTCTGAAATTTTTTTCGTAACTCTATACATTTTTTGTTTCTTTTCAAAGCGTTACCCAGTTGCTAAAATCCATTTAGATTTGGTTGCAGGTAATTTGAAGATTTATACATATAAAATCTAACTCTTTTGCATTAACGATATTCATCATATTTAAAAATTTATGAAAGTTGGAATGTTAACCAGCTCGTGCAAAACTGTCCTCTTTAAAAGAGGCAAAAGCTGAATAATTACATGAACTTTAAAAAAAAACAACACTCGATTGAAAACACAAATATATTAGTTTTATATAAAACCATTTTGAGTTATTTAAATTAATCTAAGAGATACGTTATAAAAAATGGCATCGGTAGTTTACGTATTTTAGTTTTCATAATTTTTAAATGTAAAACAAATATGTAGAATATGAAGACTGGGATGTGTTTAATTAACATCTTTAGTTTATTTTCAGTCTTATTTTCCTATAAAGAGCTCATTATTAGAAGGTTAAAGAATGTTTAAATTTCGTATCAGGTAATGAGTGAGATCAGGTGTATGTTATCTTTGTATGGCCACCACGATTTGTGGCATTTCAGTTAAATAGGGAAGTTGAATGCTCGTAAACATTCGAGGATTGTTATCAAGTGTAAAAAGCTGAATTGCATAGAGAGAAATTTTTGTTCAGCAAATCTTGTTATTTTCAGTCTCTATTTACCAAATTTTTTACAAAAAAAATCGTATTTGAATTTAACGGATTTTTAACTGCAGTTCTATTTTTCTATTATTGAGAACGGATTTAATATGATATATATTAAGCTTCTTGCAAAATATCAAAAATAGATTTACTTAGTGACTTAGCCAAAGGGGTGGATTGGAGGTTTAATTTTTCCCTTACGGAAGCGTTATTTTTAAGAAATCATTAATTCATCAATACATCCTCCTCCTCAAGCAGCCATGGGCTACGGAGGTCCAGCCAGACCGTGCAATTTTGTTCTCCAAGCTTATCTGTTCTGAGCTACATCTGGTCGCTGCACACCAATTCTAACCAGGTCCTGTTTAACATTGTCTGCCCACCGCATCCTAGGTCTCCCCCTCTTTATGAGGCCTTTAGGCACACTGTTCATAACCCTATCACTAATCTATAATTATTCAACGGGCAACATGGCCAAACCAATCGAGTCTCTCTGCCCAATATACTGCTTGACGGAGGTTGCCGACTCCTTTGTAGACATTAATAAAAATTTTAGACCAAAATTTTGTCTAATCCTAGCTTCGCCACTGCATTTACTCCGGCTTATTTATTTCTTTTACATAATTTCAACTCTCATTAGCGTAAGAAAGTTAAAGCAGTCGTTACCGCAATTGGCAATCCTATTTTGAACAGTGATTATCAAAACCGTCACAAATCTTCTTTGCATTTCCTCTGTACAATTAGCAAACCTCCACTCATTACATAAACGATTAACTTACCCTAAAAAGCGAAACGATCTGAGAAACACTTGAAATAAACGGAAATTATCTTTAGCAGCAGACGACATCAGAATCCGTAACCGGCCAAAGCAAGAATCAACTTCCTGTATCACTGCAGTCAACCGTAAGCCACAAAATCACACGATAAACTTCCTCATGATTTATTTATCAGTTACTTGTTTCGAATCGCAGAGCAACGACACACAAGCAAGGTGTATAAGCCAACGACAAAAGTGGGAATTTTCTCCAGGAAAAGAAGAGATATTGGTCCTGTCAGTGCAACGGTTTGTGCCTGTTTGAAGTTTCAGTCATGGCGGAACAGGAAGATCCGGTGGGTTCAAATTCTTTTCGTTGTCGGCTGTTTAACTTCATTCCTTTCGTTTGGTATCGACAGTTTAACCTGTTTACGAAGCATCTTTAATGTCTGCTAATTACTTTGTTTTCACAGTGAATGGCTTTTAAATATTTTTTTTAATCTGATGCTAAGGGTTTATAGTGAGACTAATCGCTGTCAATGCCCATCGCGATAGTTTGGCGAATGCTATTCCGGTAGATGGGATAATTTTCGAACTAATCAAAGTGTGATGAGTGGGTGTCTTGGTGTATTAGATTTCGTAGAGGAAAAACAGGAAATATTTTATGGCTTAAGGCTTGCTTTTCGATATGATTGCTGATAAATGAACAGGTTTGATTTTTTTTTTCAATAGCATGAATGATCTTGTGATCAGTGTTGGCAAATGCTTTAGACAAAAGTCTACTTTAGAAATGTACTGAAAAGAAGTAATTTTTTTTTAATTTACCTGCGTGATGACCTGCGTTACCTCGAAAATTACCTGCTCGTTTACCTGCGTTACCTCGAAATTAGTAAAGATTGACTATTTCAATTCAAAGCCTTATATTGAAACAAAATGTTGCCTTAGGTTTTAGGAAAAATTCCTCGAAGTTGGTTAAGCTGCTTTCGGTGCAAGAGATACTACTTCTAATGAGGAAGATCTAATATAATAGGAAATTTGAAATTATTAAAGTAAAAAGATAAGCCCTCTGTTTTTAATGAACGACATTCTGCTTATTAAGTCTAAATCTTGTTCTTTGAAGACTAAGATGTAATATTATAGTCTTTTATTTTCAAATATTGATTTACAGGGAAGACATCTAAGATTTTGTGATTGTTATGTGATGCTAATGAAGCTTAAAATCTTGTCGGTTGATCGTTGGGTGAGAAAGTGGATCTTTAAGGACATATTACAGCCAAGTTTGTGATACAGAGACATGTCCTTAACCAGTTTCTTGTAGTTGTCTGCGCTGACAGTCCCGAGGAATTTGGTTAACACCAGATGAAACGCGCCCCAAGCCTTTTTCTCGTCACCCTGAAGCAGGTTGTCGAACATCTGGTCTCTGAACAGCTCGTGGATCTGAGGACCCACAAAAATTCCCTCTTTAATTTTCGCTTCGTTGAGTCGAGGGAATTTGTCAGCCAAGTACTTGAAAGCTGATGCTGTCTGGTCCATGGCTTTTACGAGGTTTTTCATCACACCTAGTTTGATGTGTAGGGACGGTAGCATAGGTTTCTTTCATGTAGACAGTGTGTCCGACCGGAATGGATGGAAGTCGATTTTCATTATGCAGCAACATCGCCTTGAGACTCAATTTCGAGGAGTCTATGAATAATCGCCATTCATGAGGGTTATGTTTCAATCCGAGGGCATTCATCAGGCCATCTACATCGGAGCAGAACACAAGGTCATCTTCCATTCGAAGTCAGTCGGACATTTTCCTTGAGAAGATTCCATTGTTTAAGCCTTGATCCAAATAACTTTGCTTTGGACTTGGACAGCTCCAGATCGCTAACATCGCTCATTTTTTCTTCTGTGACAATATGTGGCACAGATGATGCACCATGGCAAACGTATGGATCATCATTAGACACCGAAGGCTGCGGAGAACCTGACGCCGGTTCGCCTCTCTCCTCATCGTCTGAATCGATGGAAAATTCTTTTGGAGGTTCGGGAACAGGAAGGCCTTCGCCGTGCGGAACTGTCGGAGAGCAGACTGTATATTCGGGTATTCTATTGTCCACTTCTTTTTCCTTGTGATGCTTCCAGAAATAGGTGGAACTATGCAGAAATAGCAGTCATTTGCGTGATTGCTCTCTCCAAACCATAGGAACAGCAAACGGTATCGCCACTTTTTCGCCTTTCAGGCACTTTGGAAGATTTCTTGCACACGTACTGCAGCATATGTGTGAGGACCAGGACAAGGCCTGGTCCCTGATCCTGCATCCAAAATAAAATTCATACACCACTTTTACTATTGTAGTGATGGCTCTTTTCTGGCTTGCAAACGTCACTTCCCCGCAAATGTAACAAAATGTATCTACACTATTAACACAGTTACGAGGCATCATTTACTGCTGGATTAAAACTGCAAGGATCACTTGTGTTGTACTTATGACTCAGGGGTAAACGGTAGCGGCTTAAAAGACTTGCTCACCCTACGAGACGTTGCTTACGACACGATTGCATCAACTTTTGTCCGCGATCGTAAAGCCGCGATGTCATGACTCATTGCATCAGACATTGATGCAATACCGGCCGGAGGTTGTGTGTATGGCGGGCTGATGCAACACAACGCAACATGTTGCAATCTGGAGTTTAAAATACAGCGTTGCAAAATGGTTATCTATGTACTCAATGCGGACTGAATAGTTTATACATGACCATCTCTTTCTCTCCTAAACAAGAGCCAATCGACAAATTTTGTCATTTTCGTGTTCAGCACCTCGAAATTAGTAAAGATTGACTATTTCAATTCAAAGCCTTTTTGATGTTGCCCAGTGTTGTTCTCGTAATTGCGATCAATGTGAGGAGTTTGTGTTTATCGTTGAGTTGTACATTAATTGCGAATTATTTAAATTTTGGCAGGATGAATTTCAGCACCATTTTGAATCCGTAAACCATCAAAATCAGTGATATAAAAATTCGAGAGGCAGTTTTCAGAAGAGTTAGTTTCGATTGTTTTTACTTTGAGCAGAACTTTTTTGCACACAACTGACCAAATATCCAGGCCATAAGGACCCAAGGCTTCAAAGAAGGATGGTGGAAGGAGGCCTAATTACCCGTGGACAGGTTTCCATAAATTAAGGGAAAAAAAATAAATACCCCCTCAAGCAGCTGCTTGCCACAGAGGTCTGACAGGAGCCTGTCAATTTCCTTATGTAAGTTAATGGGAAGCTGACATCAAAGCTCTATAACTTCTAAAATAAGATTTTTTTTCGAAAAATATGATTGCAAATAAAGATCTCAATCAAATAAATCAATATCTCGATTTTCAACAATATTCGTTCAGTATTTAATGAGTTTGAGTTATGGCAGTTTGAATATTTAGCGATAACAATGCCAGCCACAAAAACTGACTTCAGAAGTTAATTAAAACTTAGTAATAAGTATTATATCAAAGCGTTTAATAAAATAAGTTTGTATTTTAGAACTTTATGTAAAGAATTCTTTCACTATTCTTCAGTTTTGTATATGTTTCTTAAGACTGGCATTGCTGTTGTTAAATATTCAAACTTCCATAACTCATTAAATGCTGAACGAATAGTGTTGAAAATCGAGATATTGATTTATTTGATTGTGATCTTTACCTGCAATCACATTTTTCAAAACAAAAAAACTTTCTTTAGAAGTTATAGAGCTCTGACCTTAGCTTCCCATTGACTTAATATAGGGATTTTCCTTAATCTATGGAAACCAGTGTAGATAGCTGTTGGGATATAAATGGTAGCCTCGCAAGGCTACCAGCGTATTCTTTAACGTGCACAAGGTATGGCTCTCCTACACAAGGGGCCATGGCTTTACGTCGCATCCGTAGGATGGCGGCCTTTCCAAGCTCATTGGTTGCTGGAACGAACAGGGATGTGCATGAATGGGGTTCAACGGCTGAAGTTCACCTGGGTTGGGTTTTGCCTCTGAGCGGCATTTTTTTTTGCACACAGTGGTCTAAATGGCCAGGTCACAAAGACCCTACTGGCTCAGAGAAAGCTGGGGGTAGGGGACACACTGCACAGTTGTTAGGAGACAGATGGTAGCCTCCCGTCAAGGCCATCCGGTGTGTTCTTTAAAGTGCGCAGGGTATGGCTCTCTCGCACACGGACCATGGTTTACAGTTCCATCCGATAGGCGCGGTCTCTCCAAGCCCATCAGTGTCTCCTACTGACCGAGGGCAGGAATGGAAGTTTTGTGGAGATAAATCTAAATGCTGGCCCAGGTGAGACTCGAAGCTGGGAACTGCAGATTATGAGCCTGGAGCGTTACCAACTGAGCTACCCCAGCCCCATGTTCACCTAGGCTTCCTAATGTGATTTAGTGTTCCAACTCTGCCAGCGTTAAGCTTTATTTCCGCAAATTCTCACTCTGCTCTCGGTGAGAAAGAGGGCATCGTTGGACTTGGAAAGGCCGCCGTCCGTCAGATAGGAGTTTAAGCCGTGGCTCCGTTTGCAGCATAGTCATACCCTATTCTCCTTTCTAAGTCTATCGAGGGCAGGGTAAGGGTTAGTGGAGATAAATGTCAACTCATCAAGGAGCTACCGATTACGGGAGTTGCAACTCGAACCAAGGAGCTCGACCAAGGAGCTACCGATTACGGGTTTGGCACGCTACCGAACTGAGCCAACCCCTCCTCGCCCTCCCAGTTACGAAAGCGAATTTGAGCATACGAGCCTACCAATTGCTGGTATGTGAATGACGTCATAGACTTCTAGACTGCAGGATATTTCTAAACAACTTATCTCAATGTGCTTGAAGATTGATTAATTCACGCGTTGACAAATAAGTAGCTTTTAATCTTGTCGTGATGGACAGTTAATATATAGCTTCTCCTTTTAAAGAGTTGGGGAATATTTTCTTCAGGAGCTAAAGGAGAAATTTGTCAGCGGAATGCATTAGAAGGCGATCAATTAGCTGAAGAATGCACGAAAAAAGAAACACTCCCTAAGCCTTCACTTTAAAGTAAATGTTAGTGAATAATGACCAGTTTTTTTTTTCGTTATTCATTCATCGATTTGAAAAGGTACAGACAAGTCTATTCCTGATGCCTTGAAGGCTTCGGAAGAACTGTTTTTTTACGTATAAAAAAAGATGATAGATCACTACCACTGAAACTACGAAATGTAATACAAGAGTCAAATCAGTGAAAAAAATAAAAAAAACTTTTAAATAATCAGTTCTTTGCCATCTGGCTTCTATTGATATCCAGATGTTTTTAATTCTTAAATCTCAATTCCAGGGCAAAGATATTAAAGATTAATCAATCAACTTTCTAAAAATTATTAACGAGATTCATCTAAGTTATTATTTGTAAGGGTGGAAAACTTTTTTTGAATAACCAAGAAGAATTAATTTGATTTCCACGTGAAAAGAAGATGAACCTGATATCAGATAATAGTTTAATGCTGCTAAAAATTATTAATTTTGTTGAAGAGGATGTTAATTTTATTCTTATAATAAAAAATAAAACGATTTTGTGATGTATTTATCCTGTATCCCACTCCACTACAGGTTTTAGCAAAGGAGAAAAAAAAATCCCCTCAAGCAGCTGCTTGCCAAAGAGATCTCACAGGAGTCTGCAGTTAATATGCAATAAAGAAGATCTGTGATGATGGCGAGACCTTAGCTCAAACAAAACACAAACATCCATGCCTTACCCGGATCTCGAACCCAGGTCCCTTTGATTAGTAGACAAGCGCGTGTTAACCACTAAGCCACGGGACGGCAGAGGGGGGGGGGGGGGGGGGGCACAGAAAGTACACTTCGCCCGCAACGCCATTTTATCTCGAGAGAGCCCTCTATCAGTTAGTATATTTTGTTTCGAAAGGGAACAGTATGATTTACGAAATTAATAATTGACGCAGAAATATCAATTACCTCTGTCGAATGTAGATTATTCGTTTTCAAAGAGAATGAAAAAAAAAAGATTGCCTTTCTCGCAACTGGCGCTCTCTAATGGCTGAAATTCAAACTATTCGAATATTTGAAAAATACGAATAGTAATATTTCATCAACACCTATTCATCTCTGGAGCGGGGGTGGCTCAGTCGGTAGCGCGCCAGGCTCGTAATCTGTAGTTCCTGGGTTCGAGTCCCAGCTGGGTCAGCGTTGAGATTTATCTCCGCAAATCTCCCTGCCCACGGTCAGTAGGGGACACCGATGGGCTTGGAATAGGCCGCCGTCCGTCGGATGGGCCGTTAAGCCGTGGCCCCGTGTGCGGGAGAGCCATACCCTGTGCACGTTAAAGAACACGCTGGATGGCCTTGACGGGAGGTTACCATCTGTCTCCCAACAGCTGTTCCAGTGGGTCCCCTCCCCCAACCTTCTCTGAGCCTTCGAGGTCCATGTGACCTGGCCATTTAGCCCATGGTGTGCAAAAAAGTGCCGCTCAGAGGTAAAACAACCCAACCTTATTCATCTGAAAGAGACTTTTTGTTTTTTATATTTGAAAGCAAAAAAAAAAGAATAAATCTCTACGAAAGTATGGATGACAAGATGGAAACAATATAGACAGACTAGAGTGATCAAGATCATTGGAAAATTTGCCCATAGGGTATATAGGTCCATCAGTGGATGTGGAAATGTTTTTTCCCCCCACATGGGAATGTTCATTCATACAAATGACTTTTTTTTTAGCGATTGAATTACTGAATAGAAATCAAATCAACACAAGATTTGGAAAATGTAAACATTAAATATTTTTCCAGCACCATTCTCAAAACACAAAAACAAAAAACGTAACTTAAAATAAAAAATTCTCAACACCTCTAATGGTAAGTTGCTACTCTGCCTGTAAATATTTTGAGCATCACACTCAACCACAAGATTCAAGCAAAGATAGGCTGCAATATTCTTCTTTTCTCTCTTCTTCCACGAGTGAAAATTAATACTCGTGGAAGTATTCGGAAATACGAATCGTACTATTTTATTAGTTGCTATCCAAGCAAAATAAAATTTTTAGTTTCTCTCTTATATGAAAAAATTTGAATTTTGATTGCAGACTGACCGACAATAAAATGGAAACAATAGCTCGTTTTTCTCAAAATATTTTACCTCTGAGCTGCACTTTTTTTGCTTATGGTCTAAATGGCAGGTCATAAGGAGCCCTAGGGCTCAGAGATGGTTGTGAGACAGATGGTAGCCTCTCGTCATGGCCATCCACAGTGTTCTTTAACGTGCACGGGGTATGGCTGTCCTGCACACGGCGGTCGAGGCTTTACTTCTTATCCGACGGACAGCAGCGTTTCCAAATCCATTGGTGTCTGTTATCGGACCGAGGGCAGGGAAAATCTTCAGGTTGGCACAAGTTGGACTCGAACATGCAGATGACGAGCCTGGCGCTAAAAACAGGTAGTAAAAGATAGAAAAAAAAAGAAAAGTAGCCATAGTAGTCCAGATTGGTAGACCACACTGATGTGGCAGCCTCCATCTTCCGTTCCCTTCCACAAGAGAGTATCTCTTTTGAAAGGTACTAATGGTCTGCACCACGAGACGGTGGGGTCGGACTTAAGTGCTAGACCTGGCTGGTTTTGTGCCTCATCACAGGGGATTGGTCCACAGCTCTCCTTCCAGTAACTACCTAGCTACCATTTACAGACCATTCGTATCTATCTAACGTAGGAAGTTTTTGTTCCTTTATCTCTTAAGAAACAAAATGCTCTATGAACTGCAGCGAAAATAACAGTTTGTTTTTCTTACTAAATATTTTCTTCTCATTGAAGATAGAAGGCGCTTTGATATCGGGCATACATAAAAGTCTCGATGTTATGGCTCTGAAAACAACAACAAAAAAAAATAGTGTGTGTAAGAGTTTGGGTTATAGGCAAAAATGCACTTCCTTCTCAGCATACCTAACTTTGCTGAGCTTTTATTCCTTATCCCCCTAAATAAGTGGGTGCGGGTTGGCTCAGTCGGTAGCGCGCCAGGCACGTAATTTGCAGTTTCCAGGAATGAATCCCAACTGTTGTAGCGTTGAAATTTATCTCTGCTAACCCTCATTCTCCCCTCGGTGAGAAAAGGGACACCAATAATCTTGAAAAGATCGGCGTCCTTCGAAAGGGACGTTAAGTCGTTGTCCCGGTAAGGAGTGCGATACTCTGTGGGTTGGATTGTTTTACCTCTGAGCGGCATTTTTTTGCACACCATGGGCTAAATGACCAGGTCACATGGACCCCGAAGGCTCTGAGAAGGTTGGGAGAGGGAACCCACTGGAACAGCTGTTGGGAGACAGATGGTAGCCTGCCGTCAAGGCCATCCAATGTGTTCTTTAACGTGCGCAGGGTATGTCTCCCATGCACACGGGGCCACGGCTTAACGTCCCATACGACGGACGGCTGCCTTTCCAAGCCCATCGGTGTTCCCTACTGACCATGGGCAGGACGGAGAATTTTGTAAAGATAAATCTCAACGCTGGGCCATGCGGAACTCGAAACTACAGATTACGAGCCTGGCGCGCTACCAACTGAGCCACCCAGCCCCGCAATACTCTGTGCACGTTAAAGAATACATTGGATGACCTTGACGGGAGACTATCATCTCTCTCCTAAGAGCTGTCTAGTCGGTCGCCTAACTTTCTCAGAACCCTTAGGGTCCTTGTGACCTGGCTGTTTAATCCATTGTGTGTAAAAAAAAGTATCATTCAAAGGTTAAACAACTTCCTCCTCCCCTCTCACCTTCCGAAACGATATTCCTTGAAACACTCGTAATCATTTTGTCTTTAACGGCACTTTGGCTGATGCACCAAAGTAGCTTGACGAATATTTACAGAACTGGTCTTTTACCCCCCTACGATGAGGTGGAGGATCGCGTGTTCAGGGTGATAAAGAAAAGCATAAACACCATTTCGAGATAACGTGGAGTTTTCCGGGATATTTATTTTGATCATCCGGTTGTGAAGTTTTTTCTTCCGACAGGCTCAACTGAGCGATGTTTTTAAGAGGAGCATACAGTCAGAAAGATTTTTCAAAATGATTTGCTTCTTGTCGCTTCCATTCGTACTTTCGTGTGTGAATGTTGGCAAAGGTTGTAGATAAATTCTTCGGATGTATTGGTAAAATAAAAAAATACTATCTGATTCAAGTACACGTGAATTTGTTTTAGTTTTAAGTGAATTTGCTTCCGTCAAATCTTTGTAGCTATTAATAATCTTTTTTTTAAGCATTAGTTTTTAAAAAGTTTTAATTTAAGGGGAATAATGGAGTAAGAGGATTGGAATACCTGATAAGGTACGGATGTTACTTTTCTCATGAAGTTTTCTTAATGAGGTCTCATGCTTCCATTCATATCTTCTCTATGGCTTATTATACTGACAGGTGGGTTGTTTTACCTATGATCGGCACTTTTCTGCACACCATGGGCTAAATGGAGAGGCCACAAGGACCCAGAGGTTGGGGGGAGGGGACTCACTAGATAGCTGTTGCGAGACAGATGGTAGCCTCCCGTCAAGGCCATCCAGCGTGTTCTTTAACGTGCACAGAGTATGGCTCTCCTACACACTCAACCACGGCTTAACGTTTCATCCGATGGACGGTGGCCTTTCCAAGCCCATCGGTGTCCCATTTTGACCGAGGGCAAGAGGGGGGGGGGGAGGAGTTTTGCTGAGATAAGTCTCAACGGTGGCCCAGGTGGGACTCGAACCTGGGAATTGTAGATTACGAGCCTGATTGGCTACCGACTGAACCAAACCCAGTTTCTATACTAACTTTAAGAGACTCTTATCACTGATCTTTCGAATCCGTATGATGTCCCTTATCAGAGGGATTCAAAACGCCATATCCGTAAGAGCGAACTTTCTCTTTATTTAAACTTTCCTCTCAGAATATTCGACGATGAGTTTTGTTTCTACACAATGTTATTCGTGCATAAATGTTATATTGAACGTAAGTATGATACAGGGTTGTATTGAGTTATAATCGATGATGTTTTTGGAGAAATAATCCTAATTTTGCAGCCAATGATAACTAAATGTCCCAAAAACCGTATTGTACTCTGTAGTTCCCAGGTTCGAGTGCCAGCTGGGTCAGCGTTGAGATTTCTCTCCGCAAAATTCCCCGTCCTGCCCACGGTCAGTAGGGGACACCGATGGGCTTGGAAAGGTCACCGTCCGTGTGATGGGACGTACGTTAAGCCGTAGCCCCGTGTGCGGGAGAGAGCCATACCCTGTGCACGTTAAAGAACACGCTGGATGGCCTTGACGGGAGGCTACCATCTGTCTCCCAACAACTGTTCAAGTGAATCCCCTCTCCCAACCTTCTCTGAGCCTTTGGGGTCCATGTGACTTGGCCATTTAGCCCATGGTGTGCAAAAAAGTTCTGCTCAGAGGTAAAACAACCCAACCGTATTGTACAGTGATTCCCAAGCATTGTGCTGCAAGCATGCGCTTATTGTGTTGCGACATTCATAATTAAAAAGTATATAAATTAGCTTAACGATGACTGAAAGTAAAGGAAAAGTCTTGAAATATTTTCTGTGATTCAGGAAATTACAGAATTTCTAAAATCAGTGGGCACAAATGATATAAATATGTGAAAGAAAAATTAGTCGATTATCTCTTATTATTTTTATTTTTTGGGTGATACTGCTGTGAATATAAATTAGTTGTTCCCAAATTGTGGGGGGGGGGGAGGCAGCGAGGACTTAAAAATTTTTCTCTTTATTTTTATTTGTGAATTTAAATTGTTAATAGAGGGGTAAGCTGATGATAAATGGGAAGTAAGGGTCGTGAAGTTTTCACAAAAATTAAAAAGTTGAGGTTGGGTTGTTTTACCTCTGAGCGGCACTTTTTTGCACTCCATGGGCTAAATGGCCAGGTCACAAGGACCCCGAAGGCTCAGAGAAGGTTGGAGGAGGAGATCCACTGGAACAGTTGATGGTAGTCTCCCGTCAAGGCCAGCCATCCAGTGTGTTCTTTAACGTGCACAGGGTGTGGCTCTCATGCACACGGGACGACGTCTTAACGTCCCATCCGACGGACGTCGGCCTTTCCAAGCCCATCGGTGTCCCCTACTGACCGTGAGCAGGGTAGGAATTTTTGCGGAGATGAATCTCAACGCAGACCCAGCTGGGACTTAAACCTGGGAACTACAGATAACGAGCCTCGAGCGCTACCCCCGCCCCATTTTCAGACTTGGGCTTCACATATAAAATAGAGGAGCTTAGTTGAGAACAGAGGCATTTTTAAAAACATTTTTTACAGTTACGTGCCCTATTAAGTTACTAATAGACATATCTAAATAAAATTATTGCCTAGTGTAGTAAGGAGATAAAAGGCACAGTCGTTCAAAAAAAATATCCTAACACTATGGTTGATTACAACCTTCGTGTCACGTGACACGAAGGTTGCCAGATCACTAATTTCTAAAAAAATCGTTGCCAGATATTTTTTCTGAATTCTGTAATCAACCATAGTGTTCGGATATTTTTTTGAGCGACTGTACAGTGATCAGACTAAACAATAATGTAACGAGATATTAAAACTCCCATTTGTCATCTTGGTACAATGGTTACTATGATAAATAACTAGCAGATAAGCAGATGGTTTGCCTAACGTAGGTGAGATTACTTTTATGCAAATTGTGTGAATAAAGAAAGATTAATGATATGGAGAAGTTATGAGAAAATCGGTTCTTGAGGCATTATCTTTAAGTATTGTTAACAAGGATCAATTGGGAATCGGATACATCTTACTTGAACAGAAGTATCTAGTAGGAATTAAAGGAACAGAATTATCAGAAATATTGTTTAGCAATAATAATCTTTTACCGTAATGATCACTTTATAATGGTACTACAATCTTCTTGGAAGAGTTATTTTTTGAACAAGTTTTGAAGGCATGATCAAGTTCATTGCAATTTACCACACGGTTTCTTCCTAGTTTTAATTCTTAAGTATTAATCTTTATGAACTACATCAGCCCGGTCGTAAGAAAACTACAGTATGAAACATGTTCTAGCTGTTGAAACATTAAAAACTAAATAAATACCCCTCAAGCAGTTGCTTGCCACAGAGGTCTGACAGGAGCCTGTCAGTTTATATGCCACAGTAGGAGATCTGAGAGGATGGCAGGACCTCAGCAGAAAAACGACAACACACATCCATGCCTAATCCGGGGCTCGAACCCAGGTACCTTGAAACATTACCAGACATTAATCAGATTCTTATGTAAGAATTGTTCAAACTCCTGATTAAGATAAAGCAAATTCCTTACAGAACATTTCATTAGAAATCGTCCTTGATTCAGAAGGGAAAAAAGAGAATCCCATTAGAGTATTAAGCGGTGGTGCAGCAGTCCAGGAAGTGTTTTAAATGCAGATTGAGGAAGGTTATATTTTTTGCTACTTTTAAAAACTAGGCATAACGTCAATAATCCTAAAATCCGAGTCCCACTTTTAAAGCGAAAACTGCAATTTCTGTTGCCAGATTATTCAACATTATTTTTCATTTTGAAGTGATTAAAATGATCACAGAAATCTGCGGGTGCATCTGTTTGGCCGTGGATACGTGAGCAAACTGTCGAGGTTTAAAAGCTGCGGATAATTAGAGGAAAAACCTTACCTTTCCTAGTGAGTTGAAAATGCCCGAGAGAAGGCTGTTAAACACAAACACAACGCACCACAACACTCATCCACACGAAGCACGAATTCAAGCGCACACCGACTCGTTGGCAAATGTTAACGACCTTTCCGCCAGTTGGACAACCTCCCGTGCCCCTGGCTCAAGTGAACTTGACGAGGAGGCCCGCGGCGTTGTGGCGTAACTCTCTCGAGCACTCGGCACATTGGTCAGCGCTCCAGAGGTGGTTGGGATACAACTTCGCGGACTGACAAACCACACAGACCGCTATCCCTGCACGCTTCGTAGGCCGTAACGCACGGAAGTACGAAAAAAAAACACGCATATTTTGAGGGAAACAAATGTTCTAGCTTTCTGCTCAGAAGGCATGAAAATGACGCGTTATGGTACAAAACTCATGATGGCCAGGTGGTCTGTGCGAAGTTTTTATTTCTGTGCGTATAGACGTTTAGTACATTTTTATTGGAAAAGAAAAAAATAAATGTCCGAAGCTATGACGTTCTCTGTTGAACTGTATGATTGGTAGATTTAATACCAGCCGTGAGATTGGAAGAGCGAAAATAATAATAAAAAAAGTCGACGGAGTTCTAAATCATTGCTCTCGGGAAAATCTAAATCGTCCTAACATTTAAAACGATTTCTTTTCCCACTGAAGGAAAAATAAATAAATAAATGCAGTTTGGTTGTCTGATGTTAAATCTAGGTGTTTCGGGTTCCAGAACTGAGTTGTAGAGGTCAAAAACCCGAAAAAGAAACGAAAGCTGTAATTCAAAAATTCTGATCAGATAAAAACGGCAAGAATATCCAGAACTCATCGTCTTGTAATGAAACATGATTTTTTTCCCCACTTTAAAGCAGGTATCGATATTTCTTTTTTCCTTCTCAGATTCACAATAAGGATGAAAAAAAAAACAACTGAAAATTTTTTTGTTTGGGGTTTAAGGAGATAAATCTAAACGTTTGTAGTGGTAAGACTTCAAACTAGGAACTGCAGATTACGAGCCTAGCGTGCTACCGTCTGAGCCTATCCTCGCTTCTAACGTATACGCAGGGTATCCAATTAACGTCCCATCTGACGGCATTTCCAAGCCTTTTTGTGCCTCCCTTTCTTACCAAAGACAGACTAAGGAGATAAATCTCAAAGTTGACAGGGTTGGGATGTTTTACCTCTGAGCAGCACTTTTTTGCACACCATGGGCTAAATGACCAGGTCACATGGATCCCGAAGGCTCAGAGAAGGTTGGGGGAGGGGACCCACTGGAACAGCTGTTGGGAGACAGATGGTAGCCTCCCGTCTAGGCCATCCAGCGTGTTCTTTAACGTGCACAGGGTATGGCTCTCCCAAACACGGGGCCACGGCTTAACTTCCCATCCGACGGACGGCGGCCTTTCCAAGCCCATCGGTGTCCCCTACTGACCGTGGGCAGGGCGGGGAATTTTGCGGAGATAAATCTCAACGCTGACCCAGCTGGGACTCGAACCTGGGAACTACAGATTACGAGCCTGGCGCGCTACCGACTGAGCCACCCCCACCCCTCAAAGTTGACAGAGTTGGGACTTGAAACACCGTTGATCTGCAGATTGCACTCCATAGGCACCTCCATACACCTCGTAAAATTTTGACTCTTGTCAGAATTCAGAGGGGTTTGGTTGAGACGGGTAACGCGCCAGGGTCGTAATTTCCAGGTTCGAGTCCCACCTGTGCCAGAGATCGTGATTTCCTGCCCACGGTCAGTAAGGGACACCGATGGCCTTAGAAAGGCCGCCGTCCGTAGGATAGGATATTAAACCGTGGTCCCGTGTGCGGGAGAGCCATACCTTGTGCACGTTAAAGAATAGGCTGGGTGGCCTTGATGGGAGGCTACCATCTGTCTCCCAACAGCTGTTCCAGTGGGTCCCCTCCCCAACCTTCTCTGAGCCTTCGGGGTCCATGTGACCTGTTCATTTAGCCGATGGTGTGCAAAAATGTACCGCTCAGAGGTAAAACAACCCAACAACCATATCTTCTCAACCCGGTAGCTGATTGTAGCAAGTTTTGTAACAGTTGAAACATATTTCTTCTTACTATGATATTCGAGGCTGGATAATGTGGTTGGTGAAACGATTTACTAACTATAGTTACTGGGATACAATTGGTAAAAAAAATGTAATAACTGTAGATATTTTAGACTGGATATTGCGTTTTGTGAAATGGTGCTCAGTTTACTAACCATGGATACTCGGATGCTGCTATTGGTGAAACTGTAGTTTATTAACTGCGGATACACGAAATTGTAATTGATGATACTATTGGCGAGGGATTGGGTTGTTTTACCCATGAGCTGCACTTTTTTTGCACAACAATGGGATAAATGGCTAGCTCACAAGAACCCCAAGGGTTCATAGAAGGTTGGAGGAAGGAATTAGGATGTTTTACCCATGAGCGGCACTTTTTTTGCACAATAATGGGATAAATGGCTAGGTCACAAGAACCCCAAGGGTTCGTAGAAGGTTGGAGGAAGGAATTAAGATGTTTTACCCATGAGCGGCACTTTTTTGCACACCATGGGCTAAATGGCCAGGTCACAAGGACCCGGAAAGCTCAGAGAAGGTTGGGGAAAGGGTACCCATTGGAACAGCTGTTGGGAGACAGATAATAGCCTCCCGCCAAGGCCATCCAGCGTGTTCTTTTAACGTACATAGGGTATGGCTCTCCCGCACACTCTGGATGGCCTTGACGGGAGGCTACCATCTGTCTCCCAACAGCTGTTCCAGTGGGTCCTTTCCCCCAACCTTCTCTGAGCCTTCGGGGTCCATGTGACCTGGCCATTTAGCCCATGGTGTGCAAAAAAGTGCCGCTCAGAGGTAAAACAACCCAACTCCCGCACACTGGTCACGGCTTAACCTCCCATCCCACGGACGGCGGCCTTTCCAAGCCCATCGGTGTCCCCTACTGACCGTGGCAGGGCGGGGAGTTTTGCGGTGATAAACCTCAATGCTGACCCAGCTGGGACTCGAAACTGGGAACTGCAGATTATGAGCTTGGCGTGCTACCGACTGAGCCACTCCCGCCCCAGGTTGGAGGAAGGAGACCCACTGGACAGCTGTTGGGAGACAGAGGGGAGGCTCCCGTCAAGGCCATCCAGCGTGTTCTGTAACGTGCATAGGTTTTGGACTCTCCTGAACACTGGACTACGGACTCCTGCTGCAGATAACGGCTTTTCCAAGTTCATTGGTGTCTGCTTTATGACCAAGGGCAAGCTGAGGTGTGGCAGAAATAAATCTCGAAGCTGGCACAGCACTAGAACCTCGCGCATTACAAATTGTCCCCTCCCCCCACCTCTATGAGCAAGTAATTACTATGTGTATAGGCTCTGATCTAGAAAAAATCGGGGGGGGGGGGAAACACAGTCGAGCTGGAAAAAAATAAAGAGGGGGGGGGGGTTGTTGTTGGGTTGTTTTACCTCTGAGCGGCACTTTTTTGCACACAATGGGCTAAATGGGCAGTTCGCATGGACCCAGAAGGCTCAGAGAAGGTTGGGGGAGGGGACCCACTGGAATAGCTGTTGGGAGACAGATGGTAGCCTCCCGTCAAGGCCATTCAGCGTGTTCTTTAACGTGCACAGGGTATGGCTCTCCCGCACACGGGGCCACGGCTTAACGTCCCATCCGACGCCCTTTCCAAGCCCATCAGTATCCCCTACTGACCGTGGGCAGGGCGGGGAATTTTGCTGAGATAAATCTCAACGCTGACCCAGCTGGGACTCGAACCTGGGAACTACAGATTACGAGCCTGACGCGCTACCGACTGAGCCACCCCCGCCCCCAAAAGAGGGGGGAGGAGCAATGGGACTTGATTTACAAGGCAATATAACATTCCCCCATTCGTTTTACAGGTCTTTGAAAAATGCACGAAAAATAATTAAGTTTAATAATTGTTTGCTTCTTACCTGTAGTAGAATTCTGAATGGAGGGGATTCTTCCCCCACCCTCCAAATCCGACCTATGTGTATATACAACACCTCCTATAACAGAGAGCTAGGGAACCAAATTTATGACGTCAGCTTAAGTAGTCCTACCATATAGACAATTCTTATATTCTTGATTTTAATGCTATTACTGGTGGATTCTGAGCTAAACTTTATACTAATATTTATTTATAAATTATTTTATTTAGGAGAAATTTGTATTAATTAGCACTATCATATTTGGTAATAAATACGAATAATTTTCTTCCAAAATAAAATATATTTATAAATAAACATTAGTATAAAGATTAACACAAGAGTCCACCAGTAATAATATTAGAATAAAAAAAAAATGAGAAATGGCTATATAGTAGGACTACTTCAGTGACGTCAAAAATTTGGTACATTGGCGTTGTTATAGATGGTGTTGGTATATAATATGCATATAGCAGTATAGTTACGTGTTTGACAGCTAGGGAGACAGACTGCGCATTGGTTGCTTCGACATTTCTCAGGTTCGGATTTTTTGTTGGGTTACCTCTGAGCGGCACTTTTTTGCACACCATGGGCTAAATGGCCAGGTCAAATGGACCCCGAAGGCTTAGAGAAGGTTGAGGGAGAAGACCCACTAGAACAGCTGTTAGCCTTCCGTCAAGGCCATACAGCGTGTTCTTTAACGTGCACAGGGCATATGGCTCTCCCACACACGAGCCCTGCTTAACATCCTATCTGACGGACGGCGGCGTTTCCAAGCCAAGTCCCCTACTGACTGTGGGCAGGGAGGGGGGGGGGTTGTGTAGATAATCTCAGGTTCGGATTGGATTGTTTTACCTCTGAGCGGCACTTTTTTGCACACCATGGGCTAAATGACCAGGCCACAAGGACCCCGAAGGTTCAGAGAGGGTTGTTGGAGGGGACCCACTGGAGCAGCTGTTGGGAGACAGATGGTAGCCTCCCGTCAAGGCCATCCAGCGTGTTCTGTAACGTGCACAGGGTATGGCTCTCCCGCACACGGGGCCACGGCTTAACGTCCCATCCGACGGACGGCAGTCTTTTCAAGCCCATCGGTGTCCCCTACTGACCGTGGGCAGGGCGGGGAATTTTTGCGGAGATAAATCTCAACGCTGACCCAGCTGGGACTCGAACCTGGGAACTACAGATTACGAGCCACCCCCGCCCCTTTCTCGGGTTCGGAGTTAAGGGACTTGTGCTCTTTGAGAATTGTCGAAATTGCAGGGAAACTTGTTGAAACACATTAAGATACTGGGGCAAAAAATTAAAGACGGAGATATTCTGAAATAGCATGTTTATTCCACTTGGAAATGTTTACAGCATTTTTTGACAATATGGAAACAATTATAAACAATTTATGGATTTCATTCTACACAAAGGCCATTTGGCACTGGAGAATTGTTTGATAACTATCGATATAAATATATGCATGATTTCTTCTAATGTCAACATCCAATCATCGAAATTTACAATCTCACTTCTCGCAGCAGCAGATTTGAGTGCTTCACTCGTATGCACACATACATCACGTGGAGGCAGGTTTAAGCGCCTATAACAATATTAAAGATTCTCTGTTAACAATATTACAAAGCTAGATTTGTGAATACTACGTAATGGGCTTGGAATTTCTGAAAAGCGCGACTTTTCCTACTTTGGCATTGGCGTCTTGCAAATGCTTTTCTTTTATGTAGTCAACAACGAAGTTTGTAAACTTCAGTTTCTAGCAGACGATATCTGAAGATTTGACCGTAACCGACAAAAATATTCTCGCCTTAAAATAGTTTATTGAAAGTGTCAATCTGAATTGATGTTTGTGACATTTGCTGTTTTAACTATGAAACAACATAAAGGTATTGTGATCAATGGCGAATTTTTAATGATTTAAATTTAATTTGGAACTCTGTAGTTATTTTTTCGTTACTTAAATGGGCTATAAACCGGGAAGTTTGTTCTACTGAAGGCAACAGATCTACTTGCAGTTGGTAAAAAATAAATTTAGGTGAACTATATAATTTTTTTAATATCAACTTTTTGATTAATTATGCAAAACTATGAAAGTGAATAAGTAAAGTTCAGATTAAAACACCATATTTATACAACTTGTTAAAATCATTAGGTCCCTGTTGCAGTGGATTTTTCTTCATTTGTTGTGTTGAACATCAGACAAGATGTTCTTAGTGATGATATGGTAAAAACACTATCACATTAATTTATAGTGACTAGACAATGATCTGCTTGAACGTCATGGTCTTTTTACAAATTAATTTCTAGGGAAGTACAGGGTGTTTTGAATGTGGCGCAAAATTTTCTTACCCTGTTAGCCTGACTCCCTATTTTTCAAAACCCCTTCTTCGGAAAATCAGAATCTGGATTGTTTTACCTCTGAATAACATTTTTTTTTTGCACGGAGTGTACTAAATGGCCAGGTCACAAGGACACCAAAGTTCAGAGCTAGAGATAGGACGAGGATCTGCTGAACAATTATCAGGAGACAGATGGAAGCCTCCTGTCAAGGCCATCCAGCGTGTTCATTAATATGAACAAGGTATGTGTCCTGTGGCACACGGATCCATGGCTTAATGATCTATCCTGCGGCCTTTCTAAGATTAGTGATGTCCATTTTCTTATCGACGACCTAGAGAGAATGGAGAAAATCTAAAACCAGGAAATATTTACGGGATCTAAGGTTGGGTTATTTTACCCATGAGGGCACTATTTTGCACACAATGGACTAAATGGCCAGGTCACAAGGACCCCGAAGGCTTAGAGTGCTGGGGGAGGGGACCCACTGGACAGCTATTGGGTGACAGATGGTAGGCTCCCGTCAAGGTCACCCAGGATGTTCTTTAACGTGCACATGGTATGGCTCTCCCGCACATGAGACCATGACATCCATCCGATGGACGGTGGCCTTTCCAAGCGCATCAGTGACCCCTAGTGACTGAAGGCAGGAAGTTTTGAGGAGATAAGTTTCAACGCTGACCGAGGTGAGACTCGAACCTAAAAACTGCAGATTATGAGCCTGGCGCGCTACCAACAGAGTCACCCGGTCTCTACCTGAATCTGGGGAACATCAGGTTATGCTACCGACTAAACTAGCCCTCCTGTTTTGGGGCATTGGAGTGGAAATGGATAGATGCTAATAACATAATAATATTCTCATTTCATAAATTTTCGCTTTGAATTTTACCAAGGTTGCTAAAGTTGGAAAAGTAACCAAACTTTAGTTAATATTATAAACAATTTTAGGTGTAAACTAACAATAACACTAAAATTGTACACACATATATGAAGAGTTCGTTCCGGAAGCAAGCTCATTCCCCTTTCTTAAGTTTCCGAGAAACTAGGAAATTTATAGCGAGATAACCTTACTGTGGTTAGGATCATTAACTTTATGCTTGAAAACAACAAATGTCTTTAGGAAAATATTTATTGATCCTACCATTGGAAGAGCATTAAACTCTTTTCGTAAAAAAAATAACTCTTCAAGCTGCTTGCCACAGAGGTCTGACAGAAGGCTGTCAGCTTAATACGCCACAGGTAAGGTCTATAAGGAAGGCGAACTCTCAGCAGAAAGAAAATATAAGAATCATCCATGCTTTATCCGGGGCTTTGGAATAAGCTCTTCATATATATTAGTGTTATAACGCTAGAAATGTTGGAAATATAAGTTTAGTAAAACAATATACATACGCATTTATAGTATGGAATATGCTATACCATACTGAATTGTTGCTTAATGAAAGGATAGCGGGATAATTTTTTATTTCGTCAGATATCCCTTCATAGGAAAAGGACAGTTTACTGAATCGGATTGGCTTGTTACTTTTCTTTTTGGCGCACAATGGTCCAAATGGCCAGGTCACGAGGATCACGAGTGCTCAGAGGTTGGATGAAGGGGTTGGGTTGTTTTACCTCTGAGTGGCACTTTTTTGCACACCATGGGCTAAATGGGCAGGTCACATGGACCCCGAAGACTCAGAGAAGGTTGGGGGAGGGGACCCACTGGAACAGCTGTTGGGAGACGGATGGTAGCCTCCCGTCAAGGCCATCCAGCGTGTTCTTTAACGTGCACAGGGTATGGCTCTCCCGCACACGAGACCACGGCTTAACGTCCCATCCGACGGACGGCGGCCTTTCCAAGCCCACCGGTGTCCCCTACTGACCGTGGGCAGGGCGGGGAATTTTGCGGAGATAAATCTCAACGCTGACTCAGCTGGGACTCGAACCTGGGAACTACAGATTACGAGCCTGGTGCACTACCGACTAAGCCACCCCCGCCCCATGGATGAAGGGGACCCACTACTGTTTAGGAGACAAAAGGTAATCTCTCGTCGAGGCCATCCAGCGTGTTCTTTAATGTGCACAGGGTATGGCTCTCTTACAAACGCGACCACGGAAAGCCGAGGTCCTGTGTCCTATCCGACGAATGACGTCCTTTCGAAGCCCATCGGTATCCCCTTTCTCACCGACGGCAGAGGCGGGGGGGATTAGCGGAGATAAATCTCAACACTGACATAGTTGAGATTCAAGCCAGGGTAATGTAAATTACGAGCTTGGCATGCTGCCAACCAGCTCCCGCACCCTGCAAAAATGGGAAAAATTATGATACAGCTAAATATTAATTTAACACATTTTTTCCTTTATTTAACATCAAGTATAAAGCATGATACATTGATTTCAGGACTTTATAGTTCGCAGTTAAAATATTTTTTAAATTTCAGTATGGTAGTAATTACCCTTTCACCTTCTGCTAGGAATGCCCATGTTCAGTTGTTTCAGAGCTTCAGAATAGGCTTCTCCAGCAACGTAATTTTTAAGTGTACGGATAATTAGGTTGGGATGTTTTATCTCTGAGCGGCACTTTTTTTGCACACAATGGGCTAAATGGCGGTCATAAGGACCCCATTATCCCCGAAGTCTCGAGGAAGGTGACCCACTGGTCAGCTGCTGGGAGACAGATGGTAGCCCTCTCGTCAAGGCCATTCAGCGTGTTCTTTAATGTGCACAGACAATGGCTTTCTCCCGCACACGGCACCACGGCTTAATGTCTAATCCGGCAGACGGCGGCCTTTCCAAGCACATCAGTGCCCCCTATTGATTGTGGGAAGGGGAAGGCATTTTGCGGAGATAAATCTCAACGCTAGCACGGCTGGGCTCAAACCTGGGAACTGCACACTTTACGAGCCTAGTGCGCTATCGACTGAATAACCTCCCACCCCCCTCGAATTTAGGTTTGGTTGTTTTACCTCTGAGCGGCACTTTTTTGCACACCATGGGCTAAATGGCCAGGTCACATGGACCCCGAAGGTTTAGAGAAGGTTGGGGGAGGGGACCTGTTGGGAGACAGATGGTAGCCTCCCGTCAAGGCCATCCAACGTGTTCTTTAACGTGCACAGGGTATGGCTCTCCCGCACACGGGGCCACGGCTTAACGTCTCATACGACGGACGGCGGCCTTTCCAAGCCCATCGGTGTTCCCTACTGACTGTGGGCAGGGCGGGGAATTTTGCGGAGATAAATCTCAACGCTGACCAAGCTGGGACTCGAACCTGGGACGAATTTAGGTTGGATATTGAGTATTAGGAATATGCGAAGCTTGAATGTTTTAATTAGGTGTGTCCGAAATGTCAACTAAGAGAAATATACCAGTCAGTTTGTTCTCAATTGTCTCATATCAGGTAACTATTTTTTCGTTACAGGACACCATGACCTTTACTGATCGGAAGGTGGGGGTTAGGTTTTGTGCAAATGCCGCGATCCTGAAATCTATTATCTCATATAAAAAGCTTGAAATTCAAATACTCGACAGTGGAATGTAACGTTCGGAAATATAAGGTGGATATTTGTTTTTTGGTAAGAGTATATTCCTGAACATATGCACGAGATAAAAAAAAAGGGAAATATCAAAGTAAAATTTATGTATTGCACATTGAATTCAAAAAGACATTAAAAAATCTGAATGCAATAGCATTTAATTATACCTTTATTCTCTATGTACACGTTAATATTTTGAACTTATAGACACAGACGCCAATTTACTAATACAAATTTGTGTCTCATTGGGCAGGGGGGGGGGCGAATACTGAGCATGGTCCAATCGTTCATATATTCTCGAGCTTGAGAATCCAAGCAAATTATCTCGAATGACTTTTTAGTCAAAATCATAATCCTGCATGATTTCTTTACTGCAATAGCAGTTGAAAAGGGTTGGGTTGTTTTACCTCTGAGCGGCACTTTTTTGCACACCATGGGCTAAATGGCCAGGTCACATGGACCCCGAAGGCTCAGAGAAGGTTGGGGGAGGGGACCCACTGGAACAGCTGTTGGGAGGCAGATGGTAGCCTCCCGTCAAGGCCATCCAGCGTGTTCTTTAACGTGCACAGGGTATGACTCTCCCACACACGGGGCAACGGCTTAACGTCCCATCCGACGGACGGCGGCCTTTCCAAGCCCATCGGTGTCCCCTACTGACCGTGGGCAGGGCGGGAATTTTGCGGAGATAAATCTCAACGCTGACCCAGCTGGGACTCGAACCTGGGAACTACAGATTACGAGCCGGCGCGCTACCGACTGAGCCACCCCCGCCCCCAGTTGAAAAGGATTTACGTGTAGGAGAGATAATACAATTGAATTATGGTTTAACGTTAAAGACAAGGAAAAATCAGAAATTTTATAGGGACAATAAAATTAACGAAATGAACACTAACTGAGCTGACCAGTGAGAATGCACATAAAAAAACTGAACGTCCCTCGAAGCAAGAAATATGGCACCCGCTTATGACGTCACATTCTTAATACAGTATTAGGTGCAAGCTTTCCGTTAGGGGTTCTCAACGTGGGGTACGCGGTAAAATTTTTTGGGGTACGCCGTGAGAGATCAATGGTCGCTAGATCTAATATAATAATGCCAACTTGGCGACTTTGTTAACTATAGTTTTATCTATCTATATAAGGGGTACGCCAGTTACATACACATTTCCAGGGGGTACGTGAAGCATAAAAGGTTGAGAATCACTGCATTACACTAACAGACTTATATTCTTCGGGTCTTTAATTCAATTTAAAGCCATAAAATATGCAGCAGATGACACTTCCCACCTCGAAATCTATCATTTGAGATATGGGTTTTCGGCACACAACTCATTGCACTCACCCTAATGAAATTTCCCTCTTTTTTAGTATGTATGTATAGGACATATTTTTAGGTAACCCATGATACCAACCTGAAAGCTTTTTCTTGATATATAATTTATAACACTCGGGAATCGTTTACACATTTTTTTCAGGGGAGTGGGCTTTTTATGTATGTATAGGACATATTTTTAGGTAACCCATGATACCAACCTGAAAGCTTTTTCTTGATATATAATTTATAACACTCGGGAATCGTTTACACATTTTTTTCAGGGGAGTGGGCTTTTTTCGAGTGGGGTGGGAAATAAAGTTTGGGGTGCCCAACCCTTAGGCTGCTTTAAGTTAGATAGGAGGCAGCTATTTACCAAATTTGGGGTTACCAACTCTTATCGTTTAGGAAGTCTATATTTTTAGAGAGTTTTATTTTTCTTTGGGTGGGGGGCAATCAAACAGACAAAATGAAAGAAAACTTCTCCAAATACATAGCGAACAGACACGGTTGGGTTGTTTTACCTCTGAGCGGCACTTTTTTGCACACCATGGGCTAAACGGCCAGGTCACAAGGACCCCGAAGGCTCAGAGAAGGTTAGGGGAGGGGACCCACTGGAACAGCTGTTGGGAGACAGATGGTAGCCTCCCGTCAAGGCCATCCAGCGTGTTCTTTAACGTGCACAGGGTATGGCTCTCCCGCACACGGGGCCACGGCTTAACGTCCCATCCGACGGACGGCGGTCTATTCCAAGCCCATCTGTGTCCCCTACTGACCGTGGGCAGGGCGGAGAATTTTGCGGAGATAAATCTCAACTGTGACCCAGCCGGGACTCGAACCTGGGAACTGCAGATTACTAGCCTGGCGCGCTACCGACTGAGCCACCCCCGCCCCACACGTTTGGGGAAAGTCATTCGAGATATACGTGTCAGCCACATGAAACAGCAGTAGGTCATTGAGATTCGCTTTTGTCTGCGTTCATAAACGTATTGCTTTTGTCATACTGGTTGTTTGGGGTTTTATGGCGTATGGGCGACTAGGCCATAATACGCCATTGGTCGTATTGAATGTGGATTTGGAGACAAGATATAATCCAATTTTTTACTCTTCAGGCAAATACGTGTCGCATTAAGTGGCAGAATAGTGAAGGTGTAAAGCTTCGGTGCGAAAGGACTTGGGTTAGAGCCCCGGATAAGGCATGGACGTTGTTTTTCGTGTGTTTCTGCTAATGTTTCGCTTTCATTGCAGATCTTTTCTGTGGCGTATTAAACTGACAGGCTCCTGTCAGATCTCTGTAGCAAGTGGCTGCTTGAGGAGCAATTCGTTTCTTAGTTTTATTAACATCATAATCATAAGAAAAAATGTTTTGTAGGGGGAGGGGGAGAAAATTTGTTCATGGAGGGTAAAATATTTCCAGGGCGCGCGCAAAAAAAAATCAATGTTTAAAGATAGAAATATTATTTATGTCGAGCAATTTGTTGATGAGTGTAGTTGATAAATAGAGCAATCATGCATACATCACAATGCAACTAAAGATGCACAAAAACAAAACGGAAAAGAGGCAAACGGGATGGAAAATACACGTAAAGATTTTTTTTTTCGTAATAATAAATGAAAATAAATAACATACTGTCAAAAATAAAACTTAAAAAAAAATCAGTGTTATATTTCATTAAAGAAAAACATTAATTTTTGTTTCACCTGATATTATTCAACATAAATTTTTCGATCAAATTGAAAAAAAAAAAACGTTTTGTGTATATTTTTGCAATCTCAACGCTGGGACAGTTGGAACTCGAACCTGAGTTGGGTTGTTTTATTTCCGAGCGGCACTTTTTTGCACACAATGGGCTAAATGTCTAGGTCACAAGGACCCCGAAGGCTCAGAGAAAGTTGGGGGAAGGGACTCAGTAGAACAGCTGTTTGGAGACAGATGGTAGCCTCCCGTCAAGGCCATCCAGTGTGTTCTTTAACGTGCACAGGGTATGGCTCTCCCGCACACGGAGCCATGGCTTAACGTCCCATCCGACGGACAGCGGCCTTTCAAAGCCCATTGGTGTCCTCTACTGACAGTGGGAAGGGCGGGGAGTTTTGCGGAGATAAATCTCAACGCTGACTCAGCTGGGACTCGAACCTGGGAACTGCAGATTACGAGCCTGACACGCTACCGACTGAGCCACCCCACTCGAACCTGGAAACTGCTGATTACGAGCCTGGTGGGCTTTACTGATTGAGCCGCCGTTCCCCCATTACATTAATAATTTAGCATTTGCATAAGGTTGCAAGAAGTTTTCCATCAAGCATAAAGTAATGGACAAAAGTGATTAAAGTAAAACTTAAAAGAACTTTCAATAAATATCTTAAAAAAACACCATTTTAAATCAGTAGAAATTGATCACAAAATGTTCCATAGCAACCGTTCTCCACGCTATTTACAGAAAACTTGACATATTCTCAAATGAATGTAAATAATGCGCATGCGCTACAATATTGCAAAGCGGACTAACAATACATTCCATTTTTAGTTGCGAAACAATATTTACAATATGTACATTTTAAAGCTTTGAGTACAAAATTTTAACTCTTTATGCACAACAGAATATAATTATATACATTAATACATCAACAACAAGCAAAATACTACATATTATATATATATAAGAATTAAAATGACTTTTCATTTATAGGCCGAGTGGAAAGGCATTTTTATTAATGAAATTCATCGTAAAAGACACATCATGTATTCCGCTTTCTAGGTTTAATATTTTTTCCTTATTTTTTTAAACTTTAGCTCTTAATTTAATACTCACTATCCTCACGATACTCGTGAACATTTAAGCTCTGCAAATAAAAAAAACACACAAAACTTTACCAAATATACACTGGTTTGCAAAAGTATGGATAAATTTTGTGATAAAAATTCATTTTATGTGAATAGGAAACTAACTTTGGAAGCTTTGGGTTGGGTTGTTTTACCTCTGAGCGGCACTTTTTTGCACAACATGGGCTAAATTGCCAGGTCACAAGGACCCCGAAGGCTCAGAGAAGGTTGGGGGAGGGGACCCACTGGAACAGCTGTTGGGAGACAGATGGTAGCCTCCCGTCAAGGCCATCCAGCGTGTTCTTTAACGTGCACAGGGTATGGCTCTCCCGCACACGGGGCCACGGCTTAACGTCCCCTCCGACGGACGGCGGCCCTTCCAAGCCCATCGGTGTCCCCTACTGACCGTGGGCAGGGCGGGGAATTTTGCGGAGATAAATCTCAACGCTGACCCAGCTGGGACTCGAACCTGGGAACTACAGATTACGAGCCTGGCGCGCTACCGACTGAGCCACCCCCGCCCCCCAACTTTGGAAGCCTTTTCTGATAAAATGCGTGAAGATTAATTAACGATCTCAATCAAATCATCCAAATCTCAAATTTTGGCAGGGTTGTGTTGTTTTTACCTCTGAGCGGCACTTTTTTCGCACACCATGGGCTAAATGGCCAGGTCACATGGACCCCGAAGGCTCAGAGAAGGTTGGGGGAGGGGACCCACTGGAACAGCTGTTAGGAGACAGATGGTAGCCTCCCGTCAAGGCCATCCAGCGTGTTCTTTAACGTGCACAAGGTATGGCTCTCTCCCACACACGGGGCCACGGCTTAACGTCCCATCCGACGGACGGCGGCCTTTCCAAGGCCATACGGTGTCCCCTACTGACCGTGGGCAGGGCGGGGAATTTTGCGGAGATCAATCTCAACGCTGACCCAGCTGGGACTCGAACCTGGGAACTACAGATTACGAGCCTGGCGCGCTATCGACTGAACCCCCCCCCCCGCCCCCAAATTTTGGCAGCATTCGTTAGGTATTTAACGCTATCTAATGATGGAGATCTCAAATCTACCTAAATCTCTATATTCAGCATTATTTGTTCAATATTTGAAGAGTTATGAAGTCTAAATTGTTAACAACAGCAATCCCAGTCATAAGAATTTAACACCGAAGTTAATTAAAAAATGTTATTCGAAATCGTATAATAAGTGCCTATTTTAGTATTATTTGGTAGAACAATGTATGCGGACTTGACAAGTTCGTGTAAATCATTTTTAAATCTTTCGATCAAATTTGCATATGCTTATTAGGGAACCCTGCTTCTGTTAAATATTCCAGATCTCATAACTCTTTCAAACAGCAAACTAAAATTGTGAAAAATCGAGATTTAGATCTGAATGAGATCTTTACACTTTAGGAACATTTTTTTTTTAAAAATAAAAAGCTTATTTTAGAAGTTGCAGAACTTGAAATTTAGATTCACATATGGAGTTATAAACTAACTTTTACACACCAGTGTATATATTTAAGAGTTCACTGAGTTACACCATAGCAGCAACAGGTTTCATGGGTTTGCATCTGAGACGCTAAGAGTTTAAAAATATCACTACTCAGTAAGTGAAACTGATTTAAGTTCAACTGCACTTTTCATATCTTCTCGTTTTCGCATGAGGTAATGTAATAGACTTATCTTACTTGTCTGCTGGCTTGGGCTTTAATAACTGACAGTCTCATATATAGTTTTATGAACGCCCTGAGAGGTGCATACTTTTTATTTCTAAAAGTCAAATGAGTGTCTTAACTTTAAATATAAGCTAAAAGGATACTTTATTTTTTAAAGAAGTTTTTATTTTATTGTTCTAAAATTTGCCATGAAATGTGCTATAAAGTTTTTAACACTGATTTTTTCCTTGTTTTGTATCCATATTCATTTCAGTGATATGATCGATATATGTACATTAAAATACACATTGCATTGTTTGAGTTTGTTTCGTTTTTCAAAATTATACACTGCCACTCCGAAATATTAGAGAATTTCCATATTATGTCAATGGGAATCTAGGTTCGAAGCTCTATAACTTCTAAAATGTGACTTTAATGGAAAAAAAAGTGACTTAAGATAAATATCATAATTAACTCTATTTAAAACTCGATTTTCAACAATATTTGTTCCAACATTCGTTCAGTATTTGAAGAATTATGGAAGCTGGAATTTTTCACAACAGTAATCCTCTATAAGAATTTACCTCAGAAATTAATTAAAATTTATATAAGGATTGTTTCAAACCATTTAATATACATTTTAGAAGTTTGCGTAGTGATTTACTTCAATGTTAAATAGTTTTGAATGATTTATATAAAACATAATTTATTGTTAAATATTCCAGTTTCTATAACTCTTTAAATATTTAAGTAATAATATTTTTGAAATTCGAGATTTAAGTACATTTAATTATGATCTTTAAGTTATTCCCATCACATTTTCCCATTAAATGCATATTTTAGAAATTATTGAGTTTCGAAGTTAGATTCCCATTCACATAACAAGGAAATTTTCTAATATTTTGGAGGGGAAATGTATTTTGACTTGACACTACTGTTCTAAAAATAAAAGCATTGAATTGTTAAAACACAAAAAATTTAGTTTTCAAAAACTTTATACGAAATGAAAATGTCCACTTGTTTTAAGGATCGATGGTAGAAATATGTTTACCTAAACCAACTCTAAGAAATATTCTGCATTCAAATAGTAGTGTTTACCGAATTTAACGCAGTTCGGATTGTGCTTAAAAGCTGTTGTGTGCAGGCAGGCCCGGATCAAAAAAAATATCGAGGGGTGGGGGGGGGAGAGAGAGAGAAACAAAATCGAGCGGGAAAACTGTAAAGAGGGGCTTTGGGTTGTTTTACCTCTGAGCGGCATTTTTTTGCACACCATGGGCTAAATGGCCAGGTCACATGGACCCCGAAGGCTCAGAGAAGGTTGGAGGAGGGGACCCACTGAAACAGCTGTTGGGAGACAGATGGTAGCCTGCCGTCAAGGCCATCCAGCGTGTTCTTTAACGTGCACAGGATATGACTCTCCCGCACCCGGAGCCACGGCTTAACGTCCCATCCGACGGACGGCGGCCTTTCCAAGCTCATCGGTGTCCTCTATTGACCGTGGGCAGGGCGGGGAAATTTTGCGGAGATAAATCTCAACGCTGACCCAGCTGGGACTCGAACCTGGGAACTACAGATTACGAGCCTGGCGTGCTACCGACTGAGCCACCCCCGCTCCATAAAGAGGGGCAAGAGACTGGATTTCCAATGCCGGTCTTACAGGTCTTTGTAATTTTTCTTGAAAAAATGAATGAAATATAAGGTTAATAATTTTTTGCTTCTATTACCCTTACTAATATTCTGAAGAGGGAGGCATGTCTCACCCCTTAGATCCGCCCCTGTTTGCAGGTTTGAAATAGGAGCGTTTGTGAAAAAAAACGAAAAAAAAAACGTGTTCATAGGTAAAAAAACAACAGAAGTCTTCTTTAAATAAAACTGTAAAAGAAAGGTTACTGTTCATAAAGAAGACTGCACTCATCAAGTTTTTGCGGACAAACAAGCCAAGATTTTTCCGACAAAAAGAAAAACTGCAATTGCCAAGTTCTTTCCAAAAAAGAATTCAATCGCAAAATATTCTCGACGAAAGATAAACAAGACTACATCGTTAAGTTTTCCCTGACGAAGAAAGCCGTTTTCTACGATAAAAAAAAAAGGGCTAAAAAAAGTTTCCCGCGACAAAGCAGACTTCAGTTGCCAGTATTCCTAAAACAAAGAACGGTACAATTGCAAAGTTTTCTTATTCAGAAATGACAAAATGTTTTATCTGTAATGAAGACATAACAATTGTAAACAACGCAACGGAAAAAAGAGGTAGATATCCATTTTCACATGGAAATATGTCACTTTTCAGGGGCCAGGTTAAATGTAAGGTACGTAATCAGCTATAATTATATTTTTACACAAAGTATTGGAAACTGAATCAAGTTTTTTCCACTGCCGATGTTGAATAGCTATTATCGCAACATTTCTCTTTGTAGAGGGTTGTGAGACATTCGGATAAAATTTAATTTACTTGCAGTAAAATTCCCATGCAGTCGATTTGGTTGGGATTGTCTTAACAATCTCACAAATGCAATGTAATATAAACTGAAACTTTCACATTCAAATACATAATTTTAACCCGAAGTTCCCACCTTTCTGAACCATTAACTGAAACTCAAGCTTACTTTATGCTACACGTATTTATATCCTGCCTAGTCGTCATTTATGAAACAGAATTGAAAGAATATCAGAGAAGAACTAATATTAAATATTGGCTACCTGATGATATGTATCCGTTTCATTCGTGTTTTCGGGCCATTTGCTTAAATATCGTCCTTTCTTAGGCATATACAGCGGACAACATAAAACATCTAAGAGTTAAGATGCAGAAAAGTGCATATTAAAATCAGAAAAATTTAGATGTAGAGACTGAAAATAATTTTCCAGTTCTAACCTTTGCAATTTAGTTGTTTTTTTTCTACTATTTAAACAGATAACCTTATGGGAAGCATTCCTTTGGTAACCGGCTACATAAATAGTGAATATTTTTTTTTTATATAAATAGTATGTTTATTTTAATAGTAATTTTATATAAATAGTATTTAAAGACTTTTAAGATTTGATCAGTTGGTGAAATAAAACACAATTTTCATTACTCCACTTTCAGAAAACAAAATACTACGGATTTGGTTTAAAAATGGGCACCCAGTATATAAATTACTATATTGGCCAGTTAATAAAGGGACCAGCCACAATTTTTTGCAGATAAACGAAAGAATAGTACATTTACACCATTTGGTTGTGGCCCAGAGATATTTACAATTAGAATTAACTCTTCTTTGGGTGTCCAACCACTTTCTGAGTTTTCTTGTCACTTCTTCTGGGATTTGTTTTTACGAAGTGCAGAGGTGGCCATTTTAGGAAGTACAATTTCTAACGAAGACAGCAGATTGATTCATTGTCTTTTTTGGAGGAAATACGACTTTTTATCCCAGGGGCTTATTTTGTTGTGCATACTTTTCTTGGTAGCAAAAAGCGAACTTAGTTCAATGCGTTACAGCCAGGAACCTTAAAAAATGCCACTTAGAGAATATTTTTCAGTGAATTCAGATGAAGCACTCTAATTTAGCAGCAAGCTTGTACTCGGCTTCAGCGTTGTTGTAGGACTCTATGGCCTGTAGGAGAAAAGAATAATTGAAGTTATTAAAGCACTTTTTTTTTTGATTTGCGACATATAGGACAGAGAAGAATCCTGGAAGCTACTCCTAGCTTAATACAGGCATTCTCATACAAGGACATGCCCTACTAAGACCGAAATCACTGCTGACCACTGCCTTAGTTAGAGCTAACACACAAAGTTTGCCTTGCTGGAACAGTCGCTAGCTGCCTAACCACTATGCCAGTTAACTTAAAAACTTAAAAGAAGAGAATAAAAGCGGGGGAGATTTGTTATAATCTTCCCCCTTTCTTTATTGGGATAAGGAAGGTGGGGGTGAAGAAGCAATTGACCAGAATGCCACTTGAGTAGAATTATAATTATAAATTTTTATTACACTGTGTCGTTTCTTCTCTGTTTTAGTGCTTGCAACTTTTTTTCGGTTACGTTACGGTTCCAAAATTCTTCAGGGGGAGAATAGGTGATGGCATCTTTTCTCCCCTAACAATCGGAAAGTTTTATACTGAATTTAACATTTAAAAAATTCTTTTTAACATTACTATATGACCTACCGACTGAGTCCAAACCTACTCCAGAGGGCTGAGGAAGGGTCGAGTTGTTTTACTTCTGAGTGGTTTTTTTGCACACAAATGGGCTAAATGGACAGGTCACAAGGATCCCGAGAGTTCAGAAAAGGTTGGGGTGAGGGGACCCACTGGACAGCTGTTGGGAAACAGATGGTAGCCCCCCGTCAAGGCCATCCAGCATGTTCTTTAACGTGCATAGGGTATGACACTCTTGCACTCAGGGCCACGGCTTAACGTCCCATTCAGGGGATGGTGTCTTTCCAAGCCCATCGGTTCCCCTATTGACCGATGGCAGCGTTGAAAGTTCTGCGGAGATAAATCTTATCGCTGGCCCAGTTTGGACTCAAACCTCAGATTTGCAGATTAGGAGCCTGGCTTTCTGCCGACTTTAGTTATGCAAACATCTTAACTTTTGTGTCGATAGATTTTTTTTTCCGTCATTGCAAAAATATTCAGCATTTTTTTCTTATCAGAATAATAACAGAAATTGCAATTTACTGAAACTAACTCGACTATAAAGAAAATGAATCGAAAGCTACTCACACTTTCCGTTTCTTTCATGAGATCCTGCAACTGCTTTTCGTGCACTTTCTTTAATCTTTCTCTCTCTTTGCTTTGCCTGAGCGCGGCTGTCTTCCTTTCCTCGATGAACTTCTTGGTGTTGTTGCTGTTCTTCTCCCTGAGGCGCCTACAATTGACGACAAAGAACTTTTAGAAACAGCTTTGAAAATTTCAATAACAATATTGATATGGAAGCAAGCCTAGAAAATTTCGGATGCAAAATCTAACCGAAAGATGGCGCCACCAATAAACACGCCAAATCTTATTGTCATTTATCAGCTAATTGCGAAGAAATGTTTGAAGGGCTTCTTTTAATTTTAACTACAAAATAATGTAGAGTCGTTTTAAAGCTTAAATGCAGAAGCGACAACTTTAATGAGTAACTTTCAAAGAAAATATTGTAAGATGCAAATATGAGAATCATAGGTAGAATTTTCTGCAAAGATTTTGGCCTTAAATGGTCAAGAGATTTGGAAATTCTAATGTAGATTGAGTTTTTTTTAGCCCTTTTTGCAAAGGATGTTGATGAAACGAACTATTTCATTAGAGCTGTTGATGAAAAATTGGTAATAGAGTAGTTTTGATGATAAACGGAGAAAATTAAAACGATGAAAAGTGTGAGGCAGGTTGTGGTTCAGTAGTTTTGAATGATTGCAGTCTTGAGCAGGTGTTGCAGTTTAATTATCTTGGGAGTTATGTACAGATAATGGTGATGTGTTGCATGGGATTATCAGGCGAATAGGGATTGCTGCTGGGACTTTTAACAATCTATGGAGAGTGTGGATAAATAGGCGAATCATTAAAGACTAAAATTAGGCTGTATAATAGTTTGGATCTTTCTAGAGGTAGTAGTAAAACTTGGGCGCTTTGTAAACAAGATAGCAGGAAACTTGATGCTTTTGATTCTAGATGCTTACACAGTATCTTGGGCATAAGATGATTCAACTTTGTAAGTAATGAGGACGCAAAGGAGTCTGTAATCTCCTTTGAGCAGGATATTGTGCAGAGAGACACTCCGTTGGTTTGTTCATGTTGCCCGTATGCATAATTATAGATTAGCGAATAGTGTTTCGAACAGTGTGCCTGAAGGCCTCAGAAAGAGGGGGAAACCTAGGATGCGGTGGGCAGACAATGTGAAACGGGCCTTACTAGAATTGACCTTTAGTGGCCAGATTCATAAGCTGTATTTCAGGACAGTTTGGTAAATTACACACCTCCGTAGCCTTTGGCTGCTTGGGTATACGTACGCATGTGAATATGAAACTTAGAAAATATTGGGTGATTACAAATGAAAGGAACGAAATTAAAAATTGAACTCTAAATACCACATCAGCAAATCCTACATGTTTTGAAAGAACACATGAAATATTTTTGCCTACCATTTTGCCACCTCCTTAAGCTCCTGTAAATGAGTTGATGGGCAACACACCGCCATTATCATCGACTGTAAATGAGCTGAAGGAACGCATATATTGAATTATTATGCCTGTACTAGGTGCAAGAGGATTGGAATATAGAATGGACCTACATAGTGAACATTTGTAATCTTTTTATAGTATGCAAGAAAACTTTATATAAAAAATAAATACCCCCTCAAGCAGTTGCTTGCCACAGAGGTCTGAGAGGAGCCTGTTAATCCCATATAATGCCATATAATCCCAAAATATGTAGCAGTTGCTGATGTTACATTTATAGCTTTAAGTGTAATAAATGCATAAATTCATTCATTTGGCATTCCTTCAGAAAGCATGAATGGAACTTAAATACGTACAAAATCGCAATTTTGTAACCGTAAGTGATATATCTGTGACAACATATATTCCCTTGTGTCACCTTAAACAACATATATTCCCTTGTGTCATTGTGTCACAACATATATTCCCTTGTGTCACCTTAAAGCTCCTAAGGACATCTTGTAATCTGAAACCAAGGCAATGAACCAGATGAATTTAAGAGACAAAATACATCATATGTATTCAGATCCACAACATGGAGCTCGTCTAATTAATTCTCAATATTATTCTAAGACAAGAATAAAAATAACTTTGATTTGAATCATTAGTTTGTAATTAAATAGTAACGGATTCATTTACGTAAATATGAAGACATTATTTTATTCGCAATGATGTCAAATGGGAATATAAGCAGAGAACTTAAGTAACGTTTTGGATCAGGATGAATATTAATGGGATAAAATGAAAGAATTTTAGGAACTGCCTACCTCTCCCTCTCCGCCTTGTTCCTAAGTGTCTTGTCGCTGGCAACCTCTCTCGCTGTCTCCACAGATACTTTAGCCTGCTTACCTTTCATCTCTTTGTTCTCCCTGCAGGGGGGGAAAAAAGTCACATTTCATATCTTATTTAACTGTTAATTTAGAAAGTATTTTATCAATCTTTACTGATATTTGTGTTTTTACAGCGGACACAGATCGGGATGTAATGAAAAAAAAAATGTTTTCATTTTCCCCATCTCTCTAGATCCAACCCTGATTGGATACCTCCCCAACGCCGAAAGCAACCATTCTCAAGTCCTGTGACTACGAAGTTCACTTTTAAGATTTATATCTGACTACAAATACTTAAAAATATTTTTGATGCCCTTGGAGACTAGACTAGTCTTCAAAAACATTTTCATTTAATTCCTTTTTTCTTTATTTTTTATTAATTTCAGTTTTATTTTTCTGGATTATTTCATTTCATCATCCGTTTAATTTTAGCCTATAGTCTACGTTTTTTGCTGCATTTTGAAAAAAATATTACATTCAACAGCTTTTATCTACACACGCACAAATATTTATCGAAATCACTTCAGCCTATCTCACAAGTGAAAGTTGGAGCAAGCATTGGGAAATGTTAATTGCATGGAAGTGTCAGATTCTGATTCTAAAACTGTTCCGAAGTTGGTCTGAGGGCACTTTTTGAAAACAGTGGACTAAGTGGCCAGGTTGGGTTGGGTTGTTTTACCTCTGAGCGGCACTTTTTTGCACACCATGGGCTAAATGGCCAGATCACATGGACCCCGAAGGCTCAGAGAAGGTTGGGGGAGGGGACCCACTGGAACAGCTGTTAGGAGACAGATGGTAGCCTCCCGTCAAGGCCATCAAAGCGTGTTCTTTAACGTGCACAAGGTATGGCTCTTCCGCACATGGAGCCACGGCTTAACGTCCCATCCGACGGACGGCGGCCTTTCCAAGCCCATCGGTGTCCCCTACTGACCGTGGGCAGGGCGGGGAATTTTGCGGAGATAAATCTCAACGCTGACCCAGCTGGGACTCGAACCTGGGAACTACAGATTACGAGCCTGGCGCGCTACCGACTGAGCCACCCCCAAGTGGCCAGGTCACAAGGACCCTAAAAGCTCAGAGAAGGCTTGATCCACTGAACAGCTGTTAGGAGACAGGTGCAAGCCTCTCGTCAAGGACATTCAGTGTCTCTCCGTACACGGAACATGTACGGAGAGACATGAAGGGTTCATGTCTCTCCGTTCACGGAACCACGGTTTAACATTTCATTCATTGGACAGTGGCCTTTCCAAGCATATAGGTGTCCCCTTTCTGACCGAGGGCAGGGTGAGGATTAACGGAGGCAAATCTCAATGCTTGCACAGGTAAGACTCGAACCTAGGTACTGCAGATTACAAACCTGACGCACTACAGACTGCTCCACTCCCCCTCCTGTTCCGATATTGTAATCTGGTAAGAAGGTATTGCTCTAAAAGGGTCAAAGTGGTGCTCTTATCGCCCCTAAACTGTTGTTTACTGTGTATGGAATGGCGGGTAGATGGGTGGTGTTATTGTTGGGGAGGGTTGTTAGTGTTGGTTCAGTCAATCTCGCACCATGCTCTTAATTTGATGCTCCCAGATATCTGAGTTCCAACCATGTCGGCGAGGGTGGCTCAGTCGGTAGCGCGCCAGGCTCGTAATCTGTAGTTCCCAGGTTCGAGTCCCAGCTGGGTCAGCGTTGAGATTTATCTCCGCAAAATTCCCCGCCCTGCCCACGGTCAGTAGGGGGCACCGATAGGCTTGGAAAGGCCGCCGTCCGTCGGACGGGACGTTAAGCCGTGGCCCCGTGGGTGGGAGAGCCATATCCTGTGCACGTTAAAGAACACGCTGGATGGCCTTGACGGGAGGCTACCATTTGTCTCCCAACAGCTGTTCCAGTGGGTCCCCTCCCCCAACCTTCTCTGAGCCTTCGGGGTCCATGTGACCTGGCCATTTAGCCCATGGTGTGCAAAAAAGTGCCGCTCAGAGGTAAAACAACCCAACCATGTCTTCGTTGAGATTTGGTTTGCTCTGACATCGATGGGAAAACGGAAACCATGTGCTGGAGAGCGATATTACGTACACGTTAAAGAATATCGTGGAGGACCTTTCACGAGAGACTTTCATATGTCTCTTAACAGCAGTCTAGTGCAGTTCCTCTCGACCATAAGTGCCATGCAAAATCTGCACGAAATTATGGAAAATAATCCGTGGATTAGAAAAGGTTGAAAACTACTGGTCTAGTAGATTCCCGTCCTTGCTCTAAGCCTTTTGGGCCCTTATGACCTTGAAATTTAGCCCGTTATGAGCACAAAAAAGTTGCTTCCTAATTGGTTTATACTGAAGCTTAATTACAGGGATATGCTTTGAGACTGTTGACAAAAAGGAGTGTTTCTACTTATTCGCTTATGATATGCTGTAATGCATTGAGATCTGAAGCGAATCACTTTTGATATCGTTCGCTTTAAACGTGTTAACTGGATATAGATCTGAGCCGTGGGTTGGGTTGTTTTACCTCTGAGCGGCACTTTTTTTCACACAATGGGCTAAATGGCCAGGTCACATGGACCCCGAAGGCTCGGAGAAGGTTGGGGGAGGGGACTCACTGGAACAGCTGTTGGGAGACAGATGGTAGCCTCCCGTCAAGGCCATCCAGCGTGTTCTTTAACGTGCACAGGGTATGGCTCTCCCGCACACGGGGCCACGGCTTAACGTCCCATCCGGCGGACGGCGGCCTTTCCAAGCCCATCGGTGTCCTCTACTGACCGTGGGTTTTGGATTGGATTGTTTTACCTCTGAGCGGCACTTTTTTGCACACCATGGGCTAAATGGCCAGGCCACAAGGACCCCGAAGGCTCAGAGAAGGTTGGGGGAGGGGACCCACTGGAACAGCTGTTGGGAGACAGATGGTAGCCTCCCGTCAAGGCCATCCAGCGTGTTCTTTAACGTGCACAGGGTATGGCTCTCCCACACACGGGGCCACGGCTTAACGTCCCATCCGACGGACGGCGGCCTTTTCAAGCCCATCGGTGTCCCCTACTGACCGTGGGCAGGGCGGGGAAATTTTGCGGAGATAAATCTCAACGCTGACCCAGCTGGGACTCGAACCTGGGAAGTACAGATTACGAGCCTGGCGCGCTACCGACTGAGCCACCCCCGCCCCACTGACCGTGGGCAGGGCTGGGAATTTTGCAGAGATTCTGAGGCCGTGTTTCACAATCTTTTCATCTCACAAAACCTGAAGTTTTTGACATCTAAGTTCGGTGTTTAACGACCTTGACACCTCTAAGCTTGACCTTTAACTTCCATGAAACCTTAAGTATGGTCTTCGATGTCTACTACTTACTTACTACTACTTACTAACTCTTGTTGAAGCTCCTAAACCTTAGTGTAGTAGTACTCAACTTTTAGTTTGAGTCACTCCATTGGGACTCCAACCTGGGAACTACTGACTACAATTGTGGGCAGGGCCGTCTTAAGCCATGGGCACACTGGACAGTTGCCCAGGGGTCCCACGATTCTAAATTTCGAAAAAGTTTGTGTTGATTAATCCTCGCTTTACAGCATGTTTTTTACGTTTAAACATTGATTTTGTTAAAAGTACCAATAAATCTATAAGCTTAATTTTATTGACCGTTTACATTTTTATTCCCGTAGGAGGGTGGGTAGGGACCCCAGTGCATTGCTTTGCCCAAGGGCCTACAATACTGTTAAGACCGCACTGCCAATTTAGTCGATCCCTGTCGTTTATTTTATCAGTTGGGTTGTTTTACCTCTGAGCGGCACTTTTTTGCACACCACGGGCTAAAATGGCCAGGTCACATGGACCCCGAAGGCTCAGAGAAGGTTGGGGGAGGGGACCCAGTGGAACAGCTATTGGGAGACAGATGGTAGTCTTTCGTCAAGGCCATCCATCGTGTTCTTTAACGTGCACAGGGTATGGCTCTCCAGCACACGGGGCCACGGCTTAACATCCCATCCGACGGACGGCGGCCTTTCCAAGCCCATCGGTGTACCCTACTGACCGTGGGAAGGGCGGGGAATTTTGCGGAGATAAATCTTAATGCTGACCCAGCTGGAACTCGAACCTGGGAATTACAGATTACGAGCCTGGCGCGCTACCGACTGAGCCACCCCCGCCCCTATTTTATCAGTAAAAACAGTTTTTTTTCTCTTATGACGAAAATTAAAGGGCGAATCTGTTGTATCCTATGAAGTGCAGGCATACCTTTCGAACTTAGCATCGATCTGTTTCATTTGTGCCACTTGAGCCATCTCCATCAGTCTTTGAAGAATCTCCCTCTGCTGCAAAAGGTGAGTCTTGAGGAGATCCCATTCCTCCCTGCGATGCCTCTCCAACATGGTCGACCATTGCCTCATCTGCTCTACCACAAGATCGCGAACTTGAGGGTCGTTTGCCAAATCGTTACTGAAAATGGAGAAAGATTTCATATTCACAGAAACAGGATTAAGGAACTAGATTTACGTTTTTCTTTCTGTTATGTAATGATTCAAATAATTACCTTTTGAAATGATATAGTGTTGACAAAAACATGCTAGAAAAGAGCACTAAAATCGAAAACTTTTCATACGAAACAGAAAAAGGAATCGATTATTATGATCATATGAATCAATATCTGAAATCATCAACTTATATTGCAATTTCAGAAGAGTAACATTTGAAATTATGATAGTCGTAACATTTTTATTTACATTTTGTCGTATAACAGTAAGTACAGTCGCTCAAAAAAATATCCGAACACTATGGTTGATTACAGAATTCAGAAAAATATCTGGCAACGATTTTTTTAGAAATTAGTGATCTGGCAAACTTTGTGTCACGTGACACGAAGGTTGTCACGTGACATTCAGAAAAATATCTGGCAACGATTTTTTTAGAAATTAGTGATCTGGCAAACTTTGTGTCACGTGACACGAAGGTTGCCAGATCACTAATTTCTAAAAAAATCGTTGCCAGATATTTTTCTGAATTCTGTAATCAACCATAGTGTTCGGATATTTTTTTGAGTGACTGTACATTTCATTATAGAATAAACTATAACTACATTGCATTTAGTGTAGGAGTTGGCGTTTTTGAATCTGTTTTTAAGGGCTTCCTTATAAAATGTTACTCAAGCCTTCAAGGGGCGAGCTATAATCCTACCCCATCCTTGGTGATTTCCTTGGGACTCTTGGGGCTGCAGTTGGAAACTGGAGAAGTTATGAAATAGTGAGAACTTCATTTCACACTTCATATAAAGGTATATAAGTTTCCCCCAAAAAAGTTCTCACTATTTCATAACTTCTCCAGTTTCCAACTGCAGCCCCCCCCCCACCTCTGTTCTTTCTCTCACTAACTTTTCCAATGTCTTGATCCTTTGAAAAATGCTGCCTGTCGTATATAAACATGTTCTGTCCTGTTTTACAAATATGCGAATTTAAGAAATCCTGAATGTTTTTAAATGTTGAATTCAAGGGAAAAAAAACATGTAATATTTAATAGCAGCACAGGAAAAAACCCATAAAGATCGACCTCATGAAAAATTAGCTGAAAGAAAGAAAGAACAGTGTTTCGCCGTGAGTGGGACTCGAACCCACATCTCCTGAAAAATTTCAATTATAGTCACAATTAGCTAAGGAAGGTATGAATATGGACTCCTTTGGCCTTATTCAGAAGACATGGGTTAGCTAAGGAAGGTATGAATATGGACTCCTTTGGCCTTATTCAGAAGACATGGGTTGGGTTGTTTTACCTCTGAGCGGCACTTTTTTTGCACACCATGGGCTAAATGGCCAGGTCACATGGACCCCGTAGGCTCAGAGAAGGTTGGGGGAGGGGACCCACTGGAACAGCTGTTGGGAGACAGATGGTAGACTCCCGTCAAGGCTATCCAGCGTGTTCTTTAACGTGCACAGGATATGGCTCTCCCGCACACGGGGCCACGGCTTAACGTCCCATCCGACGGACGGCGGCCTTTCCAAGCCCATCGGTGTCCCCTACTGACCGTGGGCAGGGCGAGGAATTTTGCGGAGATAAATCTCAACGCTCAGAAGACATGGGTTAGCTAAGGAAGGTATGAATATGGACTCCGTTGGCCTTATTCAGAAGACATGGGCTCCAATCCCACTCATGATGCAACTCAGTTTTTTCGGCTAATTATTTATGAGTCGCATCTTTTATTCAGGTAATGATTGTGTTTTTTCGAAAGTCTCATGGGAGATGGCAAAGGCATTTGTGACCTTTTGGAAATTAAATTTTAATTATTTAAAAACTCTATTGAAAACAGGTACAGAACTGTGCTATGTACTGCAATGGCGTATCCAAATTAGGGTGGTGCGTGTAGGTATTATACCTCCCCCCTTTCGAAGTCTAAATATCATATAGTTTCTAAAGCCAGTCCCTGAAAAACAGAGACTCTAGTATAGTTGGGTTCAAACATGGCCAATTAGATGCACCCTAGTTACAAATTTGTGGTACGTCACTGATATACTTTACTAATTTCTTCTTGTCGAATGTGGTACAATCGAATGTTGGTCTTGTCGAATGTTAGTTTGGTGTTCACCTTGTTCTTCGCTAAATATGCTTTAATCAATGACCAGCAAGTTTAAATTAAAAACAAAATTTAGTATTTCATAGTCAAACTTTGTCATTTCAATGTAGAGTATGTAAATAATATAAAAACGACCTCTGTAATAAAAAAAAAATCCTTTAATAATGAGAAAAAAAAAAGTTTTTCGGTTACAGCGGTTTATTTTAATGACCACATTTTAAATACATGTTCATCGACCATTTTTTTTTACACGATTATTCATATCACTGCATTTTTTTTTAGCAATTCGAGAACATGGAAACAGTAAAATAACAATATGATTCAATTCGATGCTGTGAAAAATCAACAACAGGTACGAGCTTTGGAACTGTATTTATAAGAATCTTATTTTACTATATTGTATTAGAGCTTATATTTAATTTATTTTGAACAGTTCTTCATTTCCGTGAGCATTATTAAGCTAACAATGATTCCTCATTATCGTTTTGTATTAGCGAAATAAAGGACATTTTGGTCGGAAATCCCATTGTCATGATGTCTCGAGCAGAAGAAGCATAGGATGTTTAGTGGTCCTGTAAAGAGGCTGGCCATCTCGGTGATTCACTGCCATTGGTTGATTGAATCACGTGGTTTGTCTTATTGTGAGACGAGAGCCTATGAGTTAGTGTATGCACCAAGTTAAAACTTCTCAGTTGTTATAATTTTATATATTTCTACCACTTTTTTGTGTATAGAAGCTGTCATATTTTATGAATGGCTCACTGCGCTGTATTTGGGTGTAAAAATTTCATTCAAAGAAATAAATTAATGAATATTCTTATCCGAGAAACTCCATCAGAAGATTGCAATCAGCTGCAAAAGTGAAACGAGCTAACTAAAAACCAATAAATAATTTCTTTTAAGATTCGTTTGAAAAACGAGCTGTTTTTACTTTGTCGTCTGCCAATGCCAGTATTTGTTCGTCTGTCTTGTCCGCCTCTCTGTTAACTGTTGTCTTTCCACCTGTCTGTCCGTCTATAGACAATCAATTTTTTTACTTTTAGAGATAAATGAAAAATTCTTTTTGGGTTGTATAGGTGTCGAACAAATATTGTGATTAGCAATTTTGAAAAATTTCAATAGCTTTAATAGCGCCCTCTAGCGGTGGGAAAAGATGGAAAATGTTAAAATTTCAAACAAATATTACAAACTATTAATACTGGAAATCTGAAATTTTGGTAGTAGAGTGTTATGATCAGAAGGTTTACAATGGCAACAAGCTTTGCCACAAAATGGGGTGCGAAAATGAAACTTTTTTTTAAAGAGATAAACGAAACAATATATATATATTTGTTCTACAGGCACAAAATATTAATGATTTAAACAATATTTGATAATCTCAGCGTTACCTGTAGACGTTTTAATGTCTATAAATCAATAAATGTTTTGTGGAAAAAATTTCGCCGACATACAGGATTCGAACCCATATCTCTCCAGAAACATGCCAGAGTATTCTAACCTGTTAAACTAATGCCGTCTGTCTTTTTTCCACTAATAATGACTCACTCTTCCCTTGAATTTTGGATGCCTCCTTATGGCGCCATCTATGATCTCGGGTTGCAAATATTTCTTTTTTAGTGCTCTGAGTAAGATGGAAATAAATAATGAAGTCACATCAAGCAATTTAGCGTTATTAATGATTTAAACAATATTTGATAATCTCAGCATTACCTGTAGACGTTAAACGTCTATAAATCAATAAAAAAAAATTCCTGAAAAAAGCCAGCGTTAGTTTAACAGGTTAGAATATTCTGGTATGTTTCTGGAGAGATGCAGGTTCGAATCCCGTATGTCGGCGGAATTTTTTTTCACAAAAATATGAATATTTACAATTTTCAAATCGCCGTCAGTTGGAATTTTCAGTTTTAGAGAATGCTAAAGATGGTAAATAAAAACTCGAAAGGCGACCTCTAGCGGCAGAAGAATGGTGGAAAATACCAAATCTTTAAATAAATATTGCAAACGATCTATTTTTGCTAGATACTTAAATTTTTGGTCAAAGATTGTAATGACCCCAATAATAATGATTGGTAAAATGCAACTTTTCTGCTTAAGAGATAAATGAATAACTTTTTTTTTGCACATTACAGGTACTAAAAAAAATTTAATAGTTTATTTTCCCAATTTTACAGTAGTTCGAATTTCCACTGTCAGAGGGTACTGAAAGTGTAAAATAACTAATCAGTTCAGTTTTCAGTTTTATTATAATAATAAGGTTACAAACAACATATATTTGTAATACTCTTATTAACCCAAGAGAATCTAAGCTCATGTAGGTAGAACGGTTAAAAGTTTTAATTATGGATGTTCATGTTGTTTTTATGCTGAGGTCCCACCATCTTCATGGACTTTCTGCTGTGGCGTATAAACTGACAGGGTCCTGTCAGATCGATGCACAAGCAGCTGCTTGAGGAGTTATTTATTTAATTTTTAATATATGATGGGGGAAATGCACTTAGCAATATTTTATTATAATTATAAAACATAAAAAGCATTTGTCTTTTAGTCCTTAAATTTAAAAAGTCGCCTCTGAAAATAGTGGGCAGATAATAGCTATCAGTGGAATTTCTACTATAACAAAACTCTACACGCCGAAATTTCTGCCATAAACAGATCACTTGAAACATTCTTTAAAAGTTTTGCAATTTCGATATTTAGTGATCTCTAAAGATATAAATTAAAACTACCTTTGAAAATGCGAATTACATTTCATTGGTAACCAATTAAAAAAGAGATTTCTAATTATCTCTTAAAATTAAACCGTTCCGTTTTTTACCTACCTTGATTTCAGGATCAATTCATTTTGTCAATGGAATTTTTAAGACTCACATTCCATGACAAAAATTTCAAATTTCTAGCATAACTACATCGTTTGAAACATTCGTTTTAAATTTTGGGATTTCTCGATTTTTTCCACCGTTAGAGGGCGCAATTATAATATTTTATCAATACCTGTCAACCCAAAAACAATTTTTAATTTATCTCTAAAAACATACACTTTTCTGTTACAAAAAAAAAAAGTTGCATTCACCTCCGTCTAAAAAGGTCTAAAAAGCTATAAAAAGGGTCTAAAAAGTCAAGTAGGTGATTGTTATCAATGGTAACTTCGAACCTTCACAATTAAACACCAAAATTTCAAACTTCTAACATAAAGGCATCGTTTGAAAAATTCGTTTGATATTTTGGAATTTTCAAGTTTTTCCACCGTTAGAGGGCGCAGTTATAACTTTTGAGAGATTCGAAAAATGCAAACCGTAATATATCATTAATACCTATTTAACACAAAAAGAATTTTTTATCTGTATAAACAAGAAAATTCGATGTCTGCAGACGGACAGAAAAAAGCGAAATAATACCTTTTTTTAAAAAAAAAAAAGTCCTAAGATTTACTTTTCCTGTTTTTTAGCCTTTTTCTAAATTGCTCCAATCATGATTCATCACTGAAATCTGTATCAAATATTAAAAAAAAAATAAAATAAATACCCCCTCAAGCAGCTGCTTGCCACAGAGGTCTGACAGGAGCCTGTCAGTTTATATGCCACAGTAGAAGGTTTGAGAGGATGGCAGTTACCCTAAAGTAATTTACCCATAACCATTACCATACCATTCAGCTATGCACGCTAAACAATCCTAGCAACGACAAAACATGGCGTCCAATTTTGAGATGTTAGTTAGTTAGTTAGTTACACTTCACAAAAATTGGGAGTTCCTTGCACAGACTTTCCCATTGAATTTATGTTTTCCCTTTTTTTTTTTGCTGTTCTTATTTTTTTTTAATTCTTAATATTTTAGTATTTTTTTTTCTCTTAGATTTTAAGAGATTTTTTTTTTTAGTTTCTTCTTCCTCCTAAGCTGTAGGAGTTAATTCTTTTTTTTTTAATTTTTGTTTTTTGGGTATATATACAATTTTTTTTTTTATTATTATTATTTTTTGGTTTTCATAAATTTTTTTTTTATAATTTTTTTTAATAAATTTTTTTTCTTGTTTCTTTTTTTTCTTTTTTTTTTAATTTTTTTTTTTTTATTTTGAAGTTTTATTTGCTTTTATTTATTTTTTGATAATTTTTTTTTCTTATTTTTATTAATCAAAATTTTTTCCTTTTTTTTTATGTTAATTTTTTTTTTTTTGTTCTTTTTTACAATTTATTCCATATCTCTGTTTCTTTAAGGAATTCCAATAGGAAGGCAAATATTTTTGTTTGAATTGAGGTTGTAGGGTGATTTAAAATTAGGTTTAGAGTAAATTCATTAATATTTATGTTTTTAAGTTTTTCAAAGAATTTTTCTCTTTGTGAGTCATATTTTTCACAATTTAATATAAGGTGGGAGGAATTTTCTGTAATGTTGCATTTTGTACATTTAGGTGAGTTACTTAATTTAAGTAAGAATTTTGATTTATTTAAAAGAATTGTATCTGTTCTTAATCGATATATGATTTTGGATTCATGTCTGGAAAATGGTAGTTGTAGGAAGGTATTAATTCTGTTGGAAAGTTCAAATCTGAAATTTGGTTTAAAAATAGAGTGAAATTGAACATATTTTTCTAAAATTTTGAATTCTAATTTTTTTATTTCTTTTTTAACATGTATGTAAAAATTATGAGTTGGAGAAATATTATTATAATCATGTGCTGATTTTGCAATTTTATCTACATATTCATTTTCTTTAAATCCAGAGTGTCCTGGTATCCAACAGAGTTGGATATGGTTATTTTTTTCATTTGTGTTTTCATTATACAGTTTTAGTAGTGTGTATGTGTAGTATGGGTATGTAGTGTATGTGTTGTCTTGTATTAATGTGTGTATAGCACTTTTAGAGTCAGTGAAAATAACTATTGATTGATTTTTTAAATTCTCTAAAATCCAGTTAAGTGCAGCAAATATTGCATAAATTTCAGCGTGTAATATCTGAGTAAAATCAGGCAGTTTGTATGCTAAAGATATGTTATGTGATGGAATATAAACAGCAGCACTGGATGACCCAGAATCTTTCATGTAGGACCCATCTGTGTAGATTTCCAAACAGTTGTTAAATTTTTCTGATTTAAAATTAATAAAGATTTGATATATAGCTTCATTAGAAATTTCATTTTTTGAAGTTAAATGTGGAATCTCTGTGTAAACCACTGGAAGTTTGTAACACCATACTGCTACAGATTCAGTAATGTCTCCTCGCAGTTCATCTTTAGTTAGTTTATTAAAAAATTCTTTTAATAATACATTTTCTTTAATTTTTTTATAAAATATGAGTCTTTTAAAATTAAGATAAAATGGGTGGTCCAGGTATAATCTGGTAATTTATAGTGGAGTCTTGTGTAATACTTTAATATTAAAATTGAATGCCTAATTTCAAATGGAGGAATGGCTGTTTCAGCCAGAAGAGCTAAAGTTGGACAAAATTTTGGTAAGCCTAAAGCAATTTTTAAACATTTGTTTTGGATAACATTTAATTTCTTTAAGTTATTTAGATTAGGTTTGTCTATGAGGTCTAAGCCATATTCCATTTTTGATCTGATTAAATTTAAGTAGAGTGTAATTAAAGTTTTTTGATCAGTACCTTCTTTTTTGAATGCAAAGTATTTAAAAATATTTAGGAGTTTTGAGCCAGAATTGTATGCTTTCTCCAGATGAGAGTTCCATAACAATTTTGAATCTAAGTTAAAGCCCAATAATTTACATTTGTTGACTTGATTAATAGGTTGTGAGTTAATTTTTAGATGAAATTTTGGATTATAATTTCTAAGTCGATAAAAGTAAATACAAAAGGTTTTATCTGTGTTGATTGTTAAATTCCATTTTTTACAATAATTTATCAATTTGTCTAATTGTTGTTGAGTTTTTTCTTGTAGAGTATATTCATTTTTGTCTGATACCCAAAAGGTAAGGTCATCAGCATAGCTTGTAAAGTTAAATTTTTTATCAAAAATCTTTTTTATGTCATGTAAGTATAAATTAAAAAGAACAGGGGATAAGGTAGACCCTTGTGATAATCCTTGTGTGATGTTATAAGAATTAGAGTAGGTTGAGTTTAATTTAACCTTTAATTTTCTGTTTCTCAAAAATTTTGCTAGGAATTCTATTAATTTATAATCTAAATTAGCTTTACACAGTTTGAGTAATAAATGTTCTATGGAAACAGTATCAAAAGCCTGTGATAGGTCTATTGACACAGCTAAAACTGTTTTTTTCTTTTTATTGGCAGAGTAAATATCATTTAAGAGTAATGAGATACATTCTTTAGAAGATCTGTTTTTTCTGAAGCCATAGAAGTTTTTTGGTAATAATTTTTTATCTTCAATTTGCCAATTTAGTCTAATAAGAAGCATTTTTTCCAATAATTTTAAGGAGTTCGATAATAAGGAGATTGGTCTGTAGGAGGTTATTTCTGTAGGGATTTTATTGGGTTTTTGAATAAAAATTATTAAAATTTCTTCCCACTCTGGTGGTATGTCTAGTGTGTTCCATATATGATTAAATATAGATAATAATTTTTCTTTCCATGCTTCTGGAAGATTTTTAAATAGTTTGTTTGAGATCAAGTCTGCACCAGGGGCAGATTTAAGATTAAGTCTTTTTATTGCTCTATTTAGTTCCAATAAGGAGAATGGTAAATTAACTGTAGTGTCGATTGATTTTAATTTGTTTAACTGTGTGTTATAAAATGATTTTTGTCTAGAATCTAAGTTAGGTGCAGTTTGAACTATTTTTAAATTTTGGGCAAATCTTTCAGCTGTTTGGCTAATGGTAATGTTGTGTTGTAAGGCATATTGGACTATTGGAAAGGTTTGTTGCTTTTCTTGGACAATACTTTTAAAAATCCTCCAGATGTTTTTACCTGGAGTAGAGGTTGTTAATTCTGATGTAAATTCTTTCCAATTATCACGAGATGCAGTTTTTAATTTTCTTCTTACTTCTGCTTTAATTTTTTTAAAATTGTTAATGTCTTGGAATGTTCTGGTCCTTTTGGCTTTTTGTTCTGCTTTTTTTCTGATAGCTGTTAATCTATTCATATACCATATATTTTTTTTTAATTTTGGAATTTTGTTAATGATTGTTTTAAATACTGATTTAGTTTGCTCCTTAATTGATTCAAAGAATTCATTATATTTTAGATTGTTAGAAGGGGGAGTATTGTTGAGAATTTTTTCGAAAGAGTGCCAATCGTTTAAATAAATTTTTTGTTGGTATTTTACTTGTAGTTGTGAAGTCAAAAGAATGGGGTGGTGGTCACTGCCCCTAGTATCTGGGAGCAGTGACCATTTGAATTTATCAATTAGATCAGCTGAAATTAAAGTTAAGTCAATAATTGATTGATTATAGGCTGGGTTTTCGTGAGTAGTTTCTTTACTATTTAGTAAGATCAGATTTGATTTTGTTATAAAGTTACTCAATTGAATACCTGCTGGGTTGGTAGTGTAGGATTGCCAAAGGGCATGATGGGAATTAAAATCTCCCAGAATAATAATAGGTTCTGTTAGTTGTTTAAGAATATCATTATAAAAATCTTCTCTGATAACCAAACCAGGATTATAAACATTTAATATGGTGTATGACACATTGTTAATTATTATTTTTAAGGCTAAAAGTTCTAATAAGGGGATATTGTAATTAATTGGGATAATTTTGTGGTGTATATTTTTGTTAATAATGAAACCTATGCCATTATTACTGTTTGTAGAAAAATGATAATAAGATATGAAATTAGAAAAGTTAATATGCTTTTTAGTTTTTATCTCTTGTAGTGCAAAAATATTTACCTTCCTATATTTAGCCATCAGTACAATTTCTTCCTTTTTTGAGATGATCCCCCTGCAGTTCCACTGTAGGAGGGTTAGCTTATTATGGCCAACCTCTACCTATATATAGGACCTCTAAGGATGTGTGATTAGAGCTGCCATCTGGTGAATAAAATTATAATGTGAACCTTGCTTTTGTCAAAGACACGCAATTATTATATCTAGAAAATTACATTGGTATTAGAAAAAAATTAAATGATTTCTTCGAGTTTTCTGTTTATTATTATTTTCTGAAACGGTGTTATTTTATTTTGTTATGTTAGGAAACTGATAGTTCAATTTCACTATTTTGTTATTTGTGTTTTTTTATTTATTGTATTATTTATTTTTTGGGTTATTTATGCTACAATCATATTGTTATTATTTGTTGATTATTCAGCACTTCAAAAACACACTTATTCTGAGTTTCAAAAATTTTTTTTATTTAATTTCATAAACAAGAATGTTTCGTTTTGATTACGTTGGCGCAGTTAGTTCTATGAGATCAATGCCATACTAAAATGGGGTTGGTGGTTGGAGTTGGCGATTATAACTCTCTTCACCACTTTCGAAAGTTTGAATATGGTTCATTTGCTAAGGACTGGGTTGTTCCATCTCTGAGTGGAAATTTTGTGTACACAGTAAACCAGGGGCCAGGTCACAAAGGCCAGAGAAAACTGGGGAAGGGGTTGGGTTATTTTACCTCTGAGCAGCACTTTTATTGCACACCATGGGCTAAATGGCCAGGTCTCAAGGACCCCGAAGGCTCAGAGAAGGTGGGGGGAGGGGACCCACTGGAACAGCTGTTGGGTGACAGATGGTACCCTCCCGTCAAGGTCATCCAGTGTGTTCTTTAACGTGCACAGGGTATGCTCTCCCGTACATGGGGCCACGGCTTAACGTTCCATCCGACGGACAGAGGCCTTTCTAAGCCTATCAGTGTCCTCTACTGACCATGGGCAGGGCTGAGAGTTTTATTTATCTGTAAAACTTTACCCAACATGGGTAAATCTCAACGCTGACCAGCTGGGACTCGAACCTGGGAACTGCAAGATTACGAGTCTGGCGTTATATATATAATGAATTAAGCTATTTAATAAATTGAGATAAAATGTTAGCTTTATTGCTCTCCTTTGCAGCATGATTATATTATTTTGCACATTAAATCATAGTTCTTCTACTTAATTCAAAATTGTTATGAAACGTTTGTCAATTTTCTCCTGACTAGTTTAGAATAAGAAATAATGACTTCTTCTCTGCCACTTTCAGCGTTTCCTGGCAAAAACATTCCCCTATTGAAGGACAATTAGTTAATCATATGAAACCTTTCTGAGAGTCGATCTTACTTTTTGCTGCTCTTGACGATCTTGTCGACAGCCGCACACTGCTGCTTTTGCACTGCTGTTTTTTCTTTGTGTTGCTTCCTCCTCAGGCATTCCAACTCCTTCTGTTGCTTCCTCGTTAGCTTTTGGAAAGCCTTTTCGCCTTTCAGAGTCTCTGCTGTAATGGCCTCAATCTTGAAATCATCTGAAATGGATTCGTTAACGGAAAATGTAGTCGTGTTTGCATTAACCTTGAAATCAACTGCAATGGATCCATTAACAGAAAATGAAATCACATTTGTTTTAACCTTGAAATCAACTGCAATGGACTCATTAACAGAAAATGAAATCACATTTGTTTTAAGCTTGAAATCAACTGCAATAGGTCCATTAACAGAAAATGAAATCACGTTTGTTTTAACCTTGAAAACATTAACAGGAAATCGCATTTGCTTGAAAACATGAAACCTTGAAATTAACCTTGAAAACATCTACAATGGAATCATTAACAGAAAACGAAATCACATTTGCTTCAGCCGCTGAAACCATCAGCAATGGATTCATTAACAACAGAAAATATCATATTTTGCTTCAAAACTGAAATCACCTTCAAAATCTCATGAGAGAAAGATAATGGCATCGATTCAGTGACAAAAAAGCTTACATCATGGATGAATTGTATTTAAAAAGAAAAGTTAATATTTTTGCCTCACCTTTCTTGTCGTCGTCTTTCTTGCTGATAGAATTCGTTGCCCCCAGTTGTAGGTCCTTGGTCTGTATGTCTGCCTCTTCGATTCCCATTGCTCTCATCTGGGCCAGCCTCTTCTCCTGAGCAGAGAGGAATGCACGAGGATCGGACAGGGCATCCATCAGATCTGAGAAACGAGAGAACAGAAATAGTGGTTAAGAATCATCATAATAAGTGTATCTGAACGAGCTAGTGGGCGGATTGGGTTTTTATCTCTGAGCGGCACAATGGGCTAAATGGCCAGGTTGGGTTGGGTTGTTTTACCTCTGAGCGGCACTTTTTTGCAAACCATGGGCTAAATGGCCAGGTCACATGGACCCCGAAGGCTCAGAGAAGGTTGGGGGAGGGGACCCACTGGAACAGCTGTTGGGAGACAGATGGTAGCCTCCTGTCAAGGCCATCCAGCGTGTTCTTTAACGTGCACAGGGTATGGCTCTCCCGCACACGGGGCCACGGCTTAACGTCCCATCCGACGGACGGCGGCCTTTCCAAGCCCATCAGTGTCCCCTACTGACCGTGGGCAGGGCGGGGAATTTTGCGGAGATAAATCTCAACGCTGGCCGAGCTGGGACTCGAACCTGAGAACTACAGATTACGAGCCAAGCGCGCTACCGACTGAGCCACCCCCCGCCCCTCATTTGTTACCCCACGTTGGGTTAAGAATCTGTTAGACGGGATTAATCCCTCTGCGAATGTCGTGGATATGGCAACGGTGGATGTCGCTGGCGTCGGCTCAGATACTATGAAAGCTATGAATGGAATATTTCGCGCCATACTTTCGGTGGGAAATGTGCAGGTCATCAATGGAGAATGTGTACGTTTTGCACCAAATGCTTGGCGGGAATTATTAACGTTAGCAACGGAGAGGAGAAGTGCGCTTCGTGCCAAACTTTCGGCAGTCAGTAGCTAGTAGTCACTAAATCGTTCAGTATTAAGTAAGTTGTTAAATAGAGAGTTGTATACGGCAAATTGGGTTATTTCACTTCTGAGGAGGAGGGTGTGATTCAGTTGGTAATGTCCTAGGTTTGTAATCTGCAGTTCCCAGCTTCGAGTCTCAATTGTGACAGCATTGATATTTTTCTACGCTAAATCCCAGTTTACCCTAGATCAAAAAAGGGACACCATCCATCAGAGGAGACTTTAAGCCATGGTCCTATTGTATGAGAGCCATACCCCGTGCACGTTACGGAAAGGCTTCCATCTGTCTTCTTATAACTGTTCAGTGGTTCTTTGTGATGTGAACATTTATCCCATTCGTGGTACGTAGAAAAGCGAAGCATCAAAATAAAACAATCCAACCTTGATGATGCACCAATTGCCTGGCAGTTGAAAAATAAATGAAGCAATTCTGCAGTGTTCAACTTTAACTTTATGAACACCATTCTAAACGTTTAGAAATCAGACATAAAAAACTGCTAAACTCTTAGTAATCGAGGAGCAATTTGCTCGTGAGAGAGAGAGTTGGGTTGTTTTACCTCTGAGCGGCACTTTTTTTGCCCACCATGGGCTAAATGGCCAGGTCACACGGACCCCGAAGGCTCAGAGAAGGTTGGGGGAGGGGACCCACTGGAACAGCTGTTGGGAGACAGATGGTAGCCTCCCGTCAAAGCCATCCAGCGTGCACAGGGTGTGGCTCTCCTGCACACGGGGCCACGGCTTAACGTCCCATCCGACGGACGGCGGCCTTTCCAAGCCCATCGGTGTCCCCTACTGACCATGGGCAGGGAATTTTGCGGAGATAAATCTCAACGCTGACCCAGCTGGGACTCGAACCTGGGACCTATAGATTACGAGCCTGGCGCGCTACCGACTGAGCCACCCCCGCCCCTGAGAGAGAGAGAGAGAGACAACTTACCTCCTAATCCATCTGGAACATAGATCTTCAACTCGATGCATATGAAGAGCATTGCTAAGGACATCGGGAAGTTGCCTTCGGTTCTTAAGGACACGTGTCTGTAGCCTGCAAACGAAAAAGCCAAGAATTAGTTCGCGTTTATGTGACTTGCCGTGCAAAATCAGGAAATTATTTTTACGAAAAAGAAATATTCTATACATCGAATTCCTTAGAAAAATTTAAAAGCAATTTTTAGCATTTTTTTAAACCCTCCCCCCTTTTATTTTCCAAAATAGAGTTCGTGTGTGGTTCCAATATTTTTTAAAGAATTAAAGATTCGTCTTTCTGTCTCAAATTTTAGACAGTTCAATTCAATATGATTTCTTCTGAATTGCGATGATAACACAGATGATCTGCTTTCTCCATTTCATTTACATGCTATCTGAGTGTTTGCATGTTATATGAGAAACCAGGAGAACCTATGTAGATAAAGCTTGAAGGTTATATCCATCCTTTGTGTAGTGAAGTATTTAAAAATGTTTCTCTTTCAAATTTCAACTCGATTTTTTAGTCTGTTTATTCAAAGGATGGTAAAAATGACTGATCTCTTTTTTTTTACCATTCCTGGTAATCATCTTGATAATTTTAGGATTTATAAAAAAATTTGTGGTTGACCTTCGAGAGGTATTATTAGTCCAATAGAATTTCAATAAATTTGAAAATTTGAGTGCAAAGATTTGAAGGGTTTGGATTCGGTTGTTTTACCTCTGAGCAACACTTTTTTTGCACACAATGGGATAAATAGCCAGGTTACAAGGACCCCAAGGGTTCAGAGGGGACCCACTGGACATTTGCTAGGAGACAGATGGTAGCCTTCTGCGAAGTGCACCCTGTTCACATCAAAGAACATTTCCATCGTGTGCTCTCCAGCAGATGGGGATTTTACACCCAATTAACGGCTTCATGTCCCAGCTGACTGACGGCGGCCTTTCCGGGCCCATCAGGGTCCCTTAATGACTGAGAGCAGGGCCAGCAGTTTTGTGGAGATAAATCTCAATACTGGCTCAGTTGGAATTCTAACTTGGGAACTGTTGGGTTGTTTTATCTCTGAGTGGCACTTTTTTGCACACCATGGGCTAAATGGCCAGGTCACAAGGACCCCGAAGGCTCAGAGAAGGTTGGGGGAGGGGACCCACTGGAACAGCTGTTGGGAGACAGATGGTAGCCTCCCGTCAAGACCATCCAGCATGTTCTTTAGCGTGCACAGGGTATGGCTCTCCCGCACGCGAGGCCACGGCTTAACGTCCCATCCGACGGACGGCGGCCTTTCAAAGCCCATCGGTGTCCCCTACTGATCGTGGGCAGGGCGGGAAAATTTTGCGGAGATAAATCTCAACGCTCACCCAGCTGGGACTCAAACCTGGGAACTACAGATTACGAGCTGGCACGCTACCAACTGAGCCCCCCCCCCCACGATCTAGAGAGGGAAGGGGTCCATCCCCCTTTCAAAATGCTAGTAAGGGCAATAGAGGCACAAAATTATGGAAGATGTGCATATTTAATGCATTTTCCAAGGGAATTTTGAAAGACCCGTAAGGGGAAGGGGGAAATGTGCAATGGAAATTCAGTCTCTTGACCGGGGGGGGTCAAGAGACTGAATTTCCATTGCACATTTCCCCCTTCCCCTTACGGGTCTTTCAAAATGAAAGATCCATGAAAAAAATTCATGGGATGATGGGGGGGCATCATCCCATGAATTTTTTTTCGAGATCCTCGCCTGCCGATATGCACATATATATTATAATAAGAGTAATTCCTGAACGGACGGACATGTGATGTCACTGATGTCAGAAAATGGGTGGGGAATGATCTGGAGGCGCTGCCGTCTCCTGCCTTGTGAATGGAATCGTACAGTAGCTCAAACAAGTATCCGAACGCTATGGTTGATTACAGAATTCAGAAAAAACATCTGGCAACAATTTTTTTTAGAAATTAGTGACTGGTTACCTTCGTGTCACGTGATTACAGAATTCAGGAAAAATATCTGGAGCGTGTAAGCAACTGTACACGCTTCAGTTACAGTTCACAGCAAACTGGAGCGTGTGCAGTTATTGCACACGCTCCAGTTTGCTGTGAAGGGTAACTGCACACCCTCAATATTTCCGTGAGTGAGCCCACACGATCTAGTATAAAAATAATATGACCACCTACAGTCGCTCAAAAAAGTATCCGAACACTATGGTTGATTACAGAATTCAGAAAAAATATCTGGCAGCGATTTTTTTCAGAAATTAGTGATCTGACAACCTTCGTGTCACGTGACACGAAGGTTCAGAATCAGATATCTTATAAATATGTAAGATATCTGATTATTCAAAGACTCAATCCTATAAAATTTCAAAATTTATTATTATTTATTGAAATATTATGATCTCTATTAATAACAATGCATTACATCTACGAATAAAAAAATCTTGCAATATATTACACCGTATTTGTTGTTGTCAATACTGATTTTAAACAATGCAAGATCACTAATTTCTAAAAAAAATCGTTGCCAGAAATTTTTTCTGAATTCTGTAATCAACTATAGTGTTCGGATATTTTTTTGAGCGACTGTAGGTGGTCATATTATTTTGATACTAGATCGTGTGGGCTCACTCACGGAAATATTGAGCGTGTGCAGTTACCGTTCACAGCAAACCGGAGTGTGTGCAGTAACTGCACACGCTCCAGTTTGCTGTGAACGGCAACTGGAGCGTGCACAGTTGCTGTACACGCTCCAGATATTTTTCCTGAATTCTGTAATCACGTGACACGAAGGTTGCCAGATTACTAATTTCTAAAAAAAATCGTTGCCTGATATTTTTTCTGAATTCTGAAATCAACCATGGTGTTCGGATATTTTTTTGAGCGACTGTAGGTGGTCCTATTATTTTGATATTAGATCGTGTGGGCTCACTCACGGAAATATTGAGCGTGTGCAGTTACCGTTTACAGCAAACTGGAGCGTGTGCAATAATTGCACACGTTCCAGTTTGCTGTGAACGGTAACTGGAGCGTGTACAGTTGCTGTACACGCTCCAGATATTTTTCCTGAATTCTGTAATCACGTGACACGAAGGTTGCCAGATCACTATTTTCTAAAAAAATCGTTGCCAGATATTTTTTCTGAATTCTGTAATCAACCGTAGTGTTCGGATATTTTTTTCAGCGACTGTACATTTACATATTTGACGATATATTTATCGGTAGTGTCCACACACAACAGGGCTGATTAATTGCGAGCACGAGATGTGGAGGAGGGCTCTTAATTTGTCGAGATGTGGAGGAGGAATTTGGAAGAGGTCCAGGTAACGGATATGTAAAAGTATTAAAAGCTAAGGACAGAAAAAAAAAGTGGAAAAGAATATAGTTTATAATTTGTAGTTCCAATTGGTAATAATTTTTGCAAAGGCTCACCTGCTTGCAGACCGTCCATTGGCAAAATCCTCTGTCCTAGCATCTTACTATTCTCATCATACACAGCGATCCGAATCACTGCAAGGTCAGGCAGCACAACCTGAGGGATTAGATTTTAGTTAATAAGACAACTGAACTAGAAAGTCAATGATATCAAATATTGCAAGTAATGGTGTCAATAAAATTGTATGATAGGACGTGAAGGATATGGGTTGGGTTGTTTTACCTCTGAGCGTCACTTTTTTGCACACCATGGGCTAAATGGCCAGGTCACATGAACCCCGAAGGCTCAGAGAAGGTTGGGGGGAGGGACCCACTGGAACAGCTGTTGGGAGACAGATGGTAGTCTCCCGTCAAGGCCATACAGTGTGTTCTTTAACGTGCACAGGGTATGGCTCTCCCGTACATGGGACCACGGCCTTTCCAAGCCCATCGGTGTCCCCTACTGACCGTGGGCAGGGCGGGGAATTTTGCGGAGATAAATCTCAACGCTGACCCAACCTGGGAACTACAGATTACGAGCCTGGCGCGCTACCGACTGAGCCCCCCCCGCGCCCCCAAGAAGGATATGGGAGATGGGTCAGAAGGGATATGCAAGATCATTACAAAAGTATACCCATGTTTCAAAGTATCGTTTTGTGTTCAATAGACTTCAATGTCCATTGGTAACTTGATATTCAACTTCCATCCACACTCGGCTGAGAATCTCTGGTGAAACACTTGCAACCCCTGCAGTGATTCTTTTCTTTAAACGCTTCAAGATTTCTTTTTTGGTCTGAGTCCCCCTCTCCCCCCAAGGGGGTGCAATCTGAAGTGGGTGAAATGTGGTCGTAGAAAATAAATTCCCGTAAAAAAAACTATTTTCCGAGTTAGTCCATCCCCGAACAAGGGATATATTAGATTTTTCACATGAACAGAAAGAAAAAGGGTTTGGATTGCATTGTTTTACCTCTGAGAGGCACTTTTTTGCACACCATGGGCTAAATGGCCAGGTCACATGGACCCCGAAGGCTCAGAGAAGGTTGGGGGCCCACTGGAACAGCTGTTGGGAGACAGATGGTAGCCTCCCGTCAAGTCCATCCAGCGTATTCTTTAACATGCACAGGGTAGTGTTCTCCCGCACACGGAACAACGGCTTAACGTCCCATCCGACGGACGGCGGCCTTTCCAAGCCCATCTGTGTACCCTACTGACACCATGGACAGGCCGGGGAGTTTTGCGGAGATGAGTCTCAACGCTGACCCAGCTGGGACTCGAACCTGGGAACTACAGATTACTGACTGAGCCACCCCCGCCCTAAAGAAAAAGGGAGAAATTCCACTTTCTGAATATAGAAGTAAACAGCTGTTTTCTCTAAACTTAATAATGATACTAACCTTTCTGAAAACGAAAGGTTCCTCATTGTAGACAGGGTTGAGTCCGTTTGCCGGGACCAGCCTGGTTCGGAACTCTTTCCTGATGGTGTCTGTGGGCAGTCCGTACATGTCCACTTCGACGTAGGTGCCGACTTTCTTGTCCGACAGGAACTGCCCGGAAATGACTCGCACAGCACACTGCGCAGCGATCACTCCATCCACTGGCGACTCAGCAAAAGGGTCAAAGGTCTTGTCGGACCGCCTCATGAAGTCTGGCTTTAAGAGGTACCTGAAAAAAATGATGAGAATAAGTCCGAAATCTGATTATATAAAGTGAGGAAATGGAAATAGATATCTGATTATTCAAAGATTCGATTCTATAAATTTTCCAGAAATCAAAAAAGTCCGCTCAGACTCCATTATCCAGACTTATATTCGGATAAAGGAGTCATTTACGGATTATCCAAAAAAGCTTTCAACCGCCACCCATATTTTATATATTTTATGTTGAAAGTGAATAATCCAATACAGAAACGAAGATTGGGTTGTTTTATCTCTGAGCGGCACTTTTTTGCACACCATGGGGTAAATGGCCAGGTCACATGGACCCCGAAGGGTCAGAGAAGGTTGGGGACCCACTGGAACAGCTGTTGGGAGACAGATGGTAGCCTCCCTTCAAGGCCATCCAGCGTGTTCTTTAACGTGTACAGGGTATGGCTCTCCCGCACATGGGGCCACGGCTTAACGTCCCATCCGACGGACGGCGGCCTTTCCAAGCCCATCGGTGTCCCCTACTGACCATGGGCAGGGCGGGGAATTTTGCGGAGATAAATCTCAACGCTGACCCAGCTGGAACTCGAACCTGGGAAATACAAATCGCGAGCTGGCGCGCTACCGACTGAGCTCCCCTCGCAAACCCCCCTCACCAGTGGCGGATCCAGTAAATTTTGATCGGGGGGGGGGACCTTAATGAAATATCACAGTCCTGCTACGCGATTGCGCATTTCGAATGAATTGAATAATTCAATGTTAACAATTTAGTTAGTTTTTAAGGATGGGGGCACATACCACGGTGTCATCACTTTGAATCAGCTGAGGGCCGGATCTAGGGGGATGGTCCTCCCCTTTTTGAAAATGCTAATAAGGGAAACGGAGATAAAAAATTATTAAACTTTTGCTTATCTCGAGCATTTGTCAAGAACGTTTTTAATAACCTCTAAAACGAAGTGGAAAATGTTACACTGGAATGGAAATCCAGTCTCTTGCCAACCCCCCCCCCCCCCTTATTTTTCTTTTAGATTCGGGTCTGAAACCGCTAATGGGTTAGTTGCCAGTTCGAAACTTAAAAGTTATAATAAAAACAATTTGAACGCATTTTGTTTAAAATCTGACTCCCTATCACCATACACTATAGACGTTATATTGAAATGTTTTGTGATGAAATCCAATGCCAGTACTTACCCACAGCCACCGTTGTATTCAAACTTGCCTTGGTTCAGTTGCATAGGTAGATCCGATGTCTGGAAGTTGAGGGCGACCATTTGACAGCCGGCATTCCAAAATATCTGGCAACAGGAAAAAAAAAAATAGTTTTCTTATTTACCCGAAATAGTTTCTAAACTTAAGTTTCTAACTTTTAGACTAAAGTAATATTCTGATAAAGAGTCGTTTTTTTCGAATATGTTTTATAATTTTTTTTTCAATTTATTCCAAGATTTATATTTCACGTAAATCAATCGGACGTTTAGAATGGATGCAAATTTCCTGATGTTGCAAAAATATTAAAATTCAGGCAAATACCCGCACTGAATAAGAAAATAAGCATTTTACAAGTAGCATGGATTTGGGTTGTTTTACCTCTGAGCGGCACTTTTTTGCACACCATGGGCTAAATGGCCAGGTCACATGGACCCCGAAGGCTCAGAGAAGGTTGGAGGAGGGGACTCACTGGAACAACTGTTAGGAGACAGACGGTAGCCTCCCGTCAATGCCATCCAGCGTGTTCTTTAACGTGCACAGGGTATAACTCTCCCGAACACGGGACCACGGCTTAACGTCCCATCCGACGGACGGCGGCCTTTCCAAGCCCATCGGTGTCCCCTACTGACCGTGGGCAGGGCGGGGAATTTTGCGGAGATAAATCTCAACGCTCACCCAGCTGGGACTCGAACCTGGGAACTACAGATTACGAGCCTGGCGCGCTACCGACTGAGCCACCCCTGCCCCCACAAGTAGCTTGGAACACACGACGATTAAATATTGCTAAAATTCGTCTTCTAAAAGAATGTTACGTCGTTAATATTAATGAAAATTACAAAATGAATTTATCAAAGCTTACAAAAAAGTAAAATAGAGAAAATTAGGTGTATTATTCAAATATTAAGAAGTGCTACAGAATTTTTTTAAACACGTAAAGAATGAATCTAAACACTACAAACTAAACACAAAATTTTAAAAAAAGCCAAATTACTAGTATGCACTAAAAAAAGTCAAAATGATTTGCATTTTTTTTATTATGCTAATCAGTGGTGTAACTCAATAGGAGACTATGAAACAGATCGTTAACACCCAAGCAATTCTCGTCGTTCATTGGTTGATGGTTCTATCGCTCTTTGATCATTGGTTGATTAACCTATGAGAAACAGGAAAATGCGCAGTTTCATAGTTGGGTTCATTACCGCTGAGCGGCGCTTTTTTTGCACAAAATGGGCTAAATGGCCAGGTTACAAAGACCCCAAAGGTTCAGAGAACAGGGAGGCAAGAAGATCCACTGGACAACTGTAAGAAACGGATAGATTGGGTTGTTTTACCTCTGAGCGGCACTTTTTTGCACACCACAGGCTAAATGGCCAGGTCACATGGACCCCGAAGGCAGAGAAAGTTGGGACCACTGGAAACAGGGGACCAAAAAAAACCAGGGACCCACTGGAACAGCTGTTGGGAGACAGATGGTAGCCTACCGTCAAAGCCATCCAACATGTTCTTTAATATGCACAGGACATCTCTCTCCGCACACGGAGTCACGGCTTAACGTCCCATCCGACGGATGGCGTCTTTTCCAAGCCCATAGGTGTCCCCTATTGACTGTGGTCAGGGAGGGGAATTTTGCAGAGAAAATCTCAACGCTGACCCACCTGGGAACTACACATTACGAGCCTGGCGCGCTACCGACTTCACACGCTGCCACGACTTAAAGCACCATTCAATGGACTATTTCACGCCCATCGGTGTCCCCCTTTCTCGTCGAGGGCAGAAAGGGTTGGGTTGTTTTACCTCTGAGCGGCACTTTTTTGCACACCATGGGCTAAATGGCCAGGTCACATGGACCCCGAAGGTTCAGAGAAGGTTGGGGGAGGGGACCCACTGGAACAGTTGTTGGGAGACAGATGGTAGCCTCCCGTCAAGTCCATCCAGCGTGTTCTTTAATATGCACAGGGTAGTGCTCTCCCGCACACGGGACCACGGCTTAACGTCCCATCCGACGGACGGCGGCCTTTCTAAATCCATCGGTGTCCCCTACAGACCGTGGACAGGGCGGCGGAATTTTTGTGGAGATAAATCTCAACGCTGACCCAGCTGGGACTCGAACCTGGGAACTACAGATTACGAGCCTAGCGCGCTACCGACTGAGCCACCCCCGCCTCGGGCAGAAAGGGAGTAAGCGAAGATAAATCTGAACGCTAATGCGGTGAGAACTCGACCTTGGAACTACTGATTACTAGGCTGGCGCTACCGACTGAGTCCCCACCCCCGTTTCATAGTCTAGCCTAATCTAACACACACTCCGTCGTTAATGCTAACAGTTATGAATCATAAAGTAAAATTATTTTGACTCACCTGTGGCAAGTAGTTACTTGAATCGGCTCGTGTTCCTTTCGGATATATCCTGCTCATCTGCCTTTTGTTGTAGCTTACAGTTGAGTCAAGAATAAATGATCTGTTTTATACTGAAATGGAGAATTGCTTGTTTCGTTTGTTACGTTTTCGGAGCTAAAATTGTGATCAATAAACTAACGGAATTAGATAAAAGAAAACGTACAGTCGTTCAAAAAAATATCCGACAGAATTCAGAAAAAATATCTGGCAACGATTTTTTTAGAAATCAGTGATCTGGCAACCTTCGTGTCACGTGATTACAGAATTCAGGAAAAATATCTGGAGCGTGTACAGCAACTGTACACGCTCCAGTTACCGTTCACAGCAAACTGGAGCGTGTGCAGTTACTGCACACGCTCCAGTTTGCTGTGAACGGTAACTGCACACGCTCAATATTTCCGTGAGTGAGCCCACACGATCCAGGTCTTTGTGAGCTCACACGATCCAATGTGCTATGAACATTAACCGCAACTGCTCCAGTTTGCTGTGAAAGGTAACTGCACACGCTCCATATTCATTGCATTATATATTCATACGCATTATATATGTTACCGGCAATGTATGAAAAGCCGGCATTCTATAGAATACCCGGCGTTTTTAGGCAATGTATGAAATATGAGAATTATTACATACTTTCCCTAGGCATTGTATAGAATACCTAGGCATTATATAGAATGACAAATACTATTTCGGCAAAGTATGAAAAAGGCTTTTATTTAAAAGATGCATGTGAAAATGTAAGAAGTACAAAATATAAGATACGGGATTTTTCTACAAAAAGAGAAAAATACCATTGCTGAACTACCGCCAGAAATATTAACATCATAACCTGTAATGAATCTGTCGTCCGCATTATAAAAAACGCCTCAAATGAGGTAAAGCCAAGTGAGAACGAATCAGTGAAGTGTTGAATATTCGAAGTTTGCAATTCGAGTTAGGATACTCGTATTTCACTTTACTACTTGTCAAATCTATTTCAGTGGAGTTCCGAGATGCTTGTGATATGTCGTTTTTTGATGATTTTTTTAATCTGTTTTTTGACCTTAACTCTCTTTCTATGGAAGCTAGGGTTCTCAAACTTTGGGATCCCTATTGAGGCAACCCTCTTTTACACTCTTACAACGCTAGGGGTCGCTTTTCCGAATGGAAGGGTGTCTTTTTGGTGTCCAAAGTGACCAACTACGGAGCTCTTTTTTACCGAAACTAGGGACTGGCGGATCTGGCAATCAGGGTGAGCCTATAGGGGACCCAGGGGAACATTTACTGGTCAATTCGAATTGGACTAAGTGCTCTGGCTCTCTGAGGCGAGCGTCGAGAGTCACGTGACTCGCATTGCGACATTAAACATCACTGCCGGGAGTATTTTATACTTTGCCGATTTGCTTTTTGGCATTCTATAGAATGCCTAGGAAATGTGTGAAATATGAATCGTTTCATACATTGCCGGCTAGTTTTAGGCATTATATACAATGCCTAGGCATTCTAAAGAATGCCGGATTTCAAACTTTGCCGGTGACATATATATTAAAAAATATCCGAACACTGGTTGATTACAGAATTCAGGAAAAAATATCTGGCAACGATTTTTTTCGGAAATTAGTGATCTGGCAACCTTCGTGTCACGTGACACGAACGTGGGTGGGCTACTCGTTTAACAAAGAGTGAATCGTTTCATTTTCCATTTTTGGACCCTCTAACAGTGTAAATTCGAACTAACGGATAATTGGGAAAATTCCATAAATTTCCTAGTAATATTTTATTAACACCTATAAAACAGAAAAAGAATCATTTTCCATTAATCTCTTAAAACAAAAATGGCGTTCCCCTCCTCTCCGAAGAAGACAAATCGCTAATGTCAAATTTCTTGACCTTCACTTTCCACCATCAAAATTCCTACCATAAACATATCGTTTGTAACAAATACTAATAGTAAATACACAGAGCTACCTGCTGACATAAAAACTACCTGCTGACCCCCTCAAGCAGCTGCTTGCCACAGAGGTCTGACAGGAGCCTGTCAGTTGATATGCCACAGTAGAAGGTCTGAGAGGATGGCAGGACCTCAGCAGAAAAACGACACAAACAGCCATGCCTTACCCGGGGCTCGAACCCAGGTCCATTAGATCAGTAGCCAAGCGTGCTAACCACTCGGCCACGGGACGGCAAAAAAATACCCCCTCAAGCAGCTGCTTGCCACAGAGGTCTGACAGGAGCCTGTCAGTTGATATGCCACAGTAGAAGGTCTGAGAGGATGGCAGGACCTCAGCAGAAAAACGGCACAAACAGCCATGCCTTACCCGGGGCTCGAACCCAGGTCCCGTAGATCAGTAGCCAAGCACGCTAACCACTGGGCCACGGGACGGCACCTGCTGACATAGGTGCCGTCATATTGACAAATCAATAAATGACGTCAAGTTCGGCAAAATTTATAAGTCACATTGGTGTATAAGTGACGTAGCTTGTGCTAGTGCATTAGAACACTCTGGAATGAACCTTGAGGGGCACGGGTTCGAGTCCCGCGCATCGGAGAAACTAATATTTATAGATGGTTTGTAATATTCGTTCCAATGGTAGAGAAAGCTTTAAACCTGCTGGATGATTCGGTGAATCCCAATATTTGATTTAATCGTATCCAAACTAAAAGAATTTTTCATTTATCTATAAAAAATAGAAACGTTGAATGGAAATAACAAACTTCTCTTATAATTTAGAGGCTTCTCTTCTTCCTATCCAAAAAAAATGGGTAAAGAATTCCTTGTAAACGTCAAGAACAAAGACCATCAAATCCTTTGAACAGATTATTTTTTATCATAACTTAAAATAACTTAAGGATCAGTCTCTTCAAAATTTACGCAACTTCCCTCCCCGCCCCCCCCCCCCCCCCCAAAAAAAAAATGTCGGAAGAAGAATTTCTTCTAAACGTTAAAAGCTATGAAATAAGGGATGAGGGTGAGTACATTTATTTCATTTATCATTTTTAAAAGTCTCGTTTGTTATTTACAGAATTGCAGTAATGTGTCAGGAAACAGCAGAATTTTCATTTTTGAAGTGCAGCACCCGCTGCTATTGTAACATCAAAAATAAATTGGTTGCAAAAAAAGTTGCACCGCTGCTATTGTAACATCTAAAATAAATTGGTTGCAAAAAAAGTTGCACCGCTGCTATTGTAACATCAAAAATAAATTGGTTGCAAAAAAAAGTTGCACCGCTGCTATTGTAACATCAAAAATAAATTGGTTGCAAAAAAGTTGCACCGCTGCTATTGTAACATCAAAAATAAATTGGTTGCAAAAAAGTTGCACCGTTGCTATTGTAACATCAAAAATAAATTGGTTGCAAAAAAAAAGTTGCGCCGCTGCTATTGTAACATCAAAAATAAATTGGTTGCAAAAAAAGTTGCACCGCTGCTAATTGTAACATCAAAAATAAATTGATTGCAAAAAAGTTGCACCGTTGCTATTGTACCATCAAAAAGAAATTGGTTGTATAAAAAAATAGTTGCGCCGCTGCTTTTGTAACATCAAAAATAAATTGGTTGCAAAAAAAAGTTGCGCCGCTGCTATTGTAACATCAAAAATAAATTGGTTGCAAAAAAAAAAAAAAAAAAAAAAAAAGTTGCGCCGCTGCTATTGTAACATCAAAAATAAATTGGTTGCAAAAAAAGTTGCACCGCTGCTATTGTAACATTAAAAATAAACTGGATGTAAAAAAAAGTTGCGCCGCTGCTATTGTAACATCAAAAATAAATTGGTTGCAAAAAAGTTGCACCGCTGCTATTGTAACATCAAAAATAAATTGGATGTAAAAAAAAGTTGCGCCGCTGCTTTTGTAACATCAAAAATAAATTAGTTGCAAAAAAGTTGCACCGCTGCTATTGTAACATTAAAAATAAATTGGATGAAAAAAAAAGTTGCGCCGCTGCTATTGTAACATCAAAAATAAATTGGTTGTAAAAAAAAAAGTTGCGCCGCTGCTATTGTAACATCAAAAATAAATTGGTTGTAAAAAAAAGTTGCGCCGCTGCTATTGTAACATCAAAAATAAATTGGTTGCAAAATAAGTTGCATCGTTGCTATTGTAACATCAAAAATAATTGGTTGTAAAAAAAAGTTGCGCCGCTGCTATTGTAACATCAAAAATAAATTGGTTGCAAAAAAGTTGCGCAACTGCTATTGTAACATCAAAAATAAATTGGCTTAAAAATTCAAAAATTTTGTGTCAAGGTTATAAAACAAATAACCTTGACACAAATGACAGACATATTTTTTTTACTCCAAAGGATACTTGACAAATTCTATGGCTTGTGACTTCAGATAGCCCAGAGCAGTATTCTCGGCAAAGGAAGACATATTGTAGTGCAAGTTCTTATCTGGAAAACAGGAAATGATGTTATAGCAGATTTCTAAGTTGAGGATTAAAGAAGAATAAAGCAGTTTACGTATGGAAAATAGAAATGTAGAATACGTTATTCAAACTATCTCACACACCAACACCAACTGTCTTACCAAATCAATACATCCACTGTCTTACCAATACAATATTAGATTATTTCCATGTGACGTCATTAGGAATCTAATTTCGAAGCTTTATAACTTCTAAAATATGCATCTAATCGAAAAATGTGACTGAAGATAAATTAAAGATCACAATCAATTCTATTTAAATCTCGATTTCCAATAGTATTCATTCAATAGTTATAAAATTATGGAAGGTGGGATATTTAACAAAAATTATCTTGTTTTAAATATCATTCATAATTATCTATTGAAATAATCATTACGCAAACTTCTAAAATGTATATTTATTTTATTAAATGGTTTGAAAGAACAGTTAAGTTTTAAATAATTTTTGAGCTAATTCTTAAGGGCTGTTTCTATTGTGAATGATTATTCTATCTTCCATAACCCTTTAAATACTAGACGAATATTGTTGAAGATGTTTTTTCAAAATTAAAAATGACTATGATCTTATCATCAGTCACATTTTCCATTAAATATATAGTTTAGAATTTATAAAGCTTAGAGGTTCTATTCCCATTGACATAATATGAAATTCTACATATCTAACTTTGAGAGAATTTATTGTGGTTAAATATTGCATTAGAAAATACCGGACGATATGACAATTTTTATTCATATTTTGTATATTTACATTATAAAAATTTCTAAAATTTGCATAAAATATTCTATACGAATAGTCTTTAAAAATATTTCCTCATGTTATCTACACTAAATAATTTGACTAAAATCTAACTTGGATTGTTTTACCTGTGAGCGGCACTTTTTTGCACACCATGGGCTAAATGGCCAGACCACAAGGACCCTGAAGGCTCATAGAAGGTTAGGGGAGGGGACCCACTGGAACAGCTGTTGGGAGACAGATGGTAGCCTCCCGTCAAGGCCATCCAGCGTGTTCTTTAAAGTGCACAGGGTATGGCTCTCCCGCACACGGGGCCACGGCTTAACGTCCCATCCGACGGACGGCGGCCTTTCTAAATCCATCGGTGTCCCCTACTGACCGTGGGCAGGGCGGGGAATTTTTGTGGAGATAAATCTCAACGCTGACCCAGCTGGGACTCGAACCTGGGAACTACAGATTACGAGCCTGGCGCGCTACCGACTGAGCCACCCCCGCCCCACTAAAATCTAACTAAAATCATGTTAAAAAGTAAATTGAATAAAACGTTCGCAGAACTTATAAAAAAAAAATCCGAAGCTCTAAATACAAATCTGTTTTTGAGAAAATAAAATAAATATTTTCCTCTTGAAATGCTTCAGTTGGTGAAATGATATTGGACGTATCGCTCATAATGTAACTTTTATAGAGAGAAAAGAAGAAAGTTTTCGAGACCGGAAAAAAAAAAAAACCTCGTTGAAGAATTTCATAGGAAAGCGAAACTCCGAAGTTTTCGTTTGGAAAGGAAACGTGGGAAGTCATCATATCGATTTGGGGAAAAAAATGCAATTTTGATTTATTTACATCTTTCTGGAAAAATCGAGCATTGCGCATGCGTTGGGGAGGATGTGAGCCTTGCTCCTCGTGAAATCTTTCGATTCTCATCTCGGTGCGACGACAAGTTCACTGGAGTGGTTTTGTCATTTGCTTTCCGAGGGGATTGAATCGAGAAGATATCGGATATTCTGTGGAATGGCGGACAGAGGAAGATGAAAACAAACAGACGGATGAGAGGATCAAGATCATCGGGAAGATGGAGATTCCGTATTGAATGAATCAAAAGTAAATATCTTTTCAGGCAGCTCACTTGGCATGGAGGTCTGGCAGGAACGTGCCAGTGTGATTCGCCATAAAGTAGTTCTGTGAGAATGGTAAGACATCGGATGAAGCAGAATTTATATCAGGAAGATATGATCCATGATTTATCCAGGATTCGAATTCCTTTTTTGAGGGAGGGGGGTGGCTCAGTCGGTAGCGCGCCAGGCTCGTAACCTGTACTTCCCAAGTTCGAGTCCCAGCTGGGTCAGCGTTGAGATTTATCTCCGCAAAATTCCCCGCCCTGCCCACGGTCAGTAGGGGACACCGATGGGCTTGGAAAGGCGCCGTCCGTCGGATCGGCCGTTAAGTCGTGGCCCCGTGTGCAGGAGAGCCATACCCTGTGCACGTTAAAGAACATGTTGGATGGCCTTGACGGGAGGCTACCATTTGTCTCCCAACAGCTGTTCCAGTGGGTCCCCTCCCCCAACCCTCTCTGAGCCTTCGGGGTCCATGTGACCTGGCCATTTAGCCCATGGTGTGCAAAAAAGTGCCGCTCAGAGGTAAAACAACCCAACCCTTTTTTGAGGATCACACTTCGAGACGGGTTAGGTTGTTTTATCTCTAAGGGATAATTTTTTGCCCACAATGGACTAAATGGCCAGGTCACAAGGACCTCGAATGCTCAGAGAAGGTTGAGGATAGGAATCCATTGGCAGATGTTAAGAGACAGAAGGCAGCCTACCGTCAAGGTCACCCAGCGTGTTCTTTAAAGTGCACAGGGTGTGACTCCTCAAAATATTTGCTCTCCAGCACACAGGGTCACGGCTTTACGTCTTATTCGACGGACGGCAACTTTCCAAGCTCATCGGTGTCCCCTACTGACTGTGCGCAGGGTGGGGAGTTTTGTGGAGATAAATCTCAAAGCTGACCCATCTGGGACCCGAACCTGGGAGCTGAAGATTATGAGCCTATCGCGCTACCGACTGAGCCACCCCTTCCATCTAAATTCCCTTGATTGTGTTTCCTCACATTTCATTATTATATTTGAAACTTTGTAAATAACTGTAAGCAACTTCCATTGGCTATTCCAATTTCATTGCACACAAATACGTCATTAATGCCATCTTGTCTACTTCGAGAGCTGCTGATTTAAATTTCGTATTCCATGTTCAATTTTATAAATCTTCTGATTTTTTGTATAAAGTGTTAATAACATTTCAGTGCGTAGTCTAGCAATCAAAGAGAGCAGATTAAATTAATTTTTTCTGACCATTGCGGAGCGGGGGTGGCTCAGTCGGTCAGTAGGATCGTAATCTACAGTTCCCAGGTTCGAGTCCCAGCTGGGTCAGCGTTGAAATTTATCTCCGCAAAATTCCCCACCCTGCCCTCGGTCAGTAGGGGACACCGATGGGTTTGGAAAGACCGCCGTCCGTCGGATGGGACGTCAAGCCGTGGACCCGTGTGCGGTAACAGGTGTTCCAGTGGGTCTCCTCCCCCAACCTTCTCTGAATCTTCGGGCTCCATGTGACCTGACCATTTAGCCCATGGTGTGCAAAAAAGTGCCGCTCAGAGGTAAAACAGCCCAACCCTGACCATTGCTTTGCTGAAACCAATATATTGTATCTATACATTATTTTTTTATGCGGACAAATGCACTTATATGTAGTAACGAGGCCTTTCGCCAATAAGGAAAGAGCCGTTTGTTTACATCAGGTCTCAACTTAGGTGAAACGGAATACAGCTCCTATTTGAACTTATGGCGAATTTCTAGTAACAGATTTAATTCGTAATAAGCCATAATGTTTCATACAATTTTTGAGTTTAGTAGTTTTACCTCTGAGCAGCATTTTTGTACACACAATGTGTTAATATGTAGGCCTTAATAAATCCAACGTCTCAAAGCTGGGAAGAGCTTTAGCAGACAGATGAAAGCATCCCGTCAAGGCCTTTGAGAGTTGAGTTGTTTTACCTCTGAGCGCCACTTTTTTTCACACCATCGGCTAAATGAACAGGTCACATGGACCCCGAAGGCTCAGAGAATGTTGGGGGAGAGGGCCTACTGAAACAGCTGTTGGGAGACAGATGGTAGCCTCCCGTCAAGGCCATCCAGCGTGTTCTTTAACGTGCACAGGGTATGGCTCTCCTGCACACCTCAAATCTGGGAACTACAGATTACGAGCCTGGCGCGCTACCGACTGAGCTACCCCCGCCCCATCTCTTTGAGAATTATTATACAACAAAGCAAGAAACGGAAGAATATTAAGCGAGAAAAATCCCAATACAAATAAAAAAAATATCTTGTGATAAAAAAACATAAATCGGAGGTAAATAAATCCGATTTACTCATCTGTTTCACAGTGAGTTGAGTGCGCAGGTCACAAAATCCAACGTCAGACATTTTTACCGATTTAAATTTCATATGACGAAAATCTTGAAAGCATTATAACGATTCAAAAATACTTTCGAAAAAATCGACATAATTGCATCGATCATAAAATCTTCTTAAAGGCAAAAGACATCGAAGTAGCACGTGTAGAATAAACGGTAAAACGACAATAACAACACCCAGAGGAAAACGAAGTAGCAAAACAATAATAGAAAATAAAACCAACAATCCAACACCCGAAGGAAAAAAATGCTGAAAAGGAGTAAAGAAAAAAAAAAAAATCAACAATAACAACTCCTAAAGAACAATCCAATAAGAAAAAAAAATACTAAAACCAAGAAAGATAAAATAACCCATTAAGAAAAAAAAATCAAACAATAATCTTATATATAAAAGCGAATTGTCTGTATAGGAACGACTCCAAGGCGCATGTTGGCATAACTCTTGGCACAAACTGATGAGACAGATATCTCTTTTTTTAACATATTTAGTCCCTCTCTCCATTCCTTGTAATTCAATAAACAATTGGCAATCCAATTCTGGGGCGGGGGTGGCTCAGTCGGTAGCGCGCCAGGCTCGTAATCTGAAGTTCCCAGGTTCGAGTCCCAGCTGGGTCAGCGTTGAGATTTATCTCCGCAAAATTCCCCGCCCTGTCCACGGTCAGTAGGGGACACCGATGGGCTTGGAAAGGCCGCCGTCCGTCGGATGGGACGTTAAGCCGTGGCCACGTGTGCGGGAGAGCCATACTCTGTGCACGTTGAAGAACACGCTGGATGGCCTTGACGGGAGGCTACCATCTGTCTCTCAACAGCTGTTCCAGTGGGCCCCCTCCCCCAACCCTCTCTGAGCCTTCAGGGTCCTTGTGATCTGGCCATTTAGCCCATGGTGTGCAAAACAGTGCCGCTCAGAGGTAAAAACAACCCAACTTTTGACCGTCGAAGCTTGGGTTGTTTTACCTCTGAGCGGCACTTCTTTGCACACAATGGGCTAAATGGCCAGGTCACATGGACCCCGAACGCTCAGAGAAGGTTGGGGGAGGGGACCCACTGGAACAGCTGTTCGGAGACAGATGGTAGCCTCTTGTCAACGCCATCCAGCGTGTTCTTTAATGTGCTCTTAAAACTTAAATGTGCTTCTTTAACGGCTCTCCCGCACACGGGGCCACGGCTTAACGTCGCATCCGACGGACGGCGGCCTTTCCAAGCCCATCGGTGTCCCCTACTGACCGTGGGCAGGGCGGGGAATTTTGCGGAGATAAATCTCAACGCTTACCCAGCTGGGACTCGAACCTGGGAACTACAGATTACGAGCCTGACGCGTTACCGACTGAGCCGCCCCGACCGTCGAAGCATTACAACAAGAGGAAGCGAACAATAATAAACGTCACGAGCAAAACAATAGCAACCGAGCACTTACTTTCAGCGATGTCGAAGCCTTGGAATTTGACCGGCTGAGCGTAATTCACGAGTGAAGAAAGATAAGGATGAACATGGATGGTGGCTCCCGTGTATTGGTAATTTGCCATGGCCACCTGCTCGTCTGACTGAGGAGCTTCCTAGAAATAAGAAAGAAAAATACTTAAAATAAGTTAGACACAGTTTAAATTTCCCCTGGTAACTGAAAAGAATAATTACTTGTCAGAAAATGACACAAAAATATAATACAGAATTTGTCTGTTTGTTCGACATCGCCTATACCAGTGGTTCTTAACCTTTTATGCTTCACGTACCCCCTGGAAATGTGTATGGAACTGGCGTACCCCTTGTATAGATAGATAAAACTATAATTATAGTATAACAATGGTTATTTTTACTTTGTTACTAGATCTAGCGACTCTTGAGCTCTCATGGCATAACCCCAAAAATTTTTCCACGTACCCTCAAGAGGTATGCGTACCCAACGTTGAGTTGTTGGGTTGTTTTACCTCTGAGCGGCACTTTTTTGCACACCATGGTCTAAATGGCCAGATCAGAAGGACCCCGAAGGCTCAGAGAAGGTTGGGGGAGGGGACCCACTGGAACAGCTGTTGGGAGACAGATGGTAGCCTCCCGTCAAGGCCATCCAGCGTGTTCTTTAACGTGCACAGGGTATGGCTCTCCCACACACGGGGCCACGGCTTAACGTCCCATCCGACGGACGGCGGCCTTTCCAAGCCCATCGGTGTCCCCTACTGACCGTGGGCAGGGAGGGGAATTTTGCGGAGATAAATCTCAACGCTGACCCAGCTGGGACTCGAACCTGGGAACTACAGATTACGAGCCTGGCGCGCTACCGACTAAACCACCCCGCCCCTCCCAACGTTGAGAACCCCTAGCCTAGACTGTCAGAGCTTGGACCAGCGAACTTCGTCTACAGCTTTATTTCACCGTAACTCAGTGCGCTGTAAGGTTTTCGACCCCAGAAAATTAAGCCCTCCCCGAAAAATTGTCAATGGCAACTCCTTCAGAGATTTCGGAGACTTGCGGCGGGTTTAATCATGGTTTAATCCAGACTAACCAAAGATAGAAACCCCACCTCTAAACCCACCGACCAAGCGGGAATGGTGAAACCCTACATGAAACTGAAGACCGATCGGTCGAGTACCTGAAGAATTACGGGGAGCCGAAAATACTGCCCACCACTTAGCCGATCATCTATCAGAGTAGGGTTTCTCAGTTTTTTTTGCTCGTGGTAACCCTAAGCACGATCGAATTTCTGCTCCTATTTAATTTGGAAAATCTAACAATAATAACGTACTCTTAGTCTGGAGTACGAGATTATTGTTTTTTTTACTCAAATAAACATTAAAAAAATGAAAATGAAAAAAATAAAATCAATATACAAAATATATTACTTTATTAATTGTAAATATATTGCATGTTCTAGAATGGGAAATGATTTTTAAAAATGTATTTTAACAATATTGTATCAATTGAAATAAAGATCTATAATTAGTTGAGTCGTTTTATCTGTGAGCAACATCATTTTGCACACGATTGACCAATGGTCAGGTCACAAAGACCCCAAGGAACCTCAGAGAAGAATGAGGGAAGGGTTCGGTTGTTTTACTCTGATCGGCACTTTTTTTGCACACCATGGGCTAAATGGCCAGGTCACAAGGACCCTGAAGGCTCAGAGAAGGTTGGAGGAGGGGACTCACTGGAACAACTGTTAGGAGACAGACGGTAGCCTCCCGTCAAGGCCATTCAGCGTGTTCTTTAACGTGCACAGGGTATGGCTCTCCTGCACACGGAGTCACGGCTTAACGTCCCATCCTACGGACGGCGACCTTTCCAAGCCCATCGGTGTCCCCTACTGACCGTTGGCAGGGCGGGGAGTTTTGCGGTGATAAATCTCAACGCTGACCCAGCTGGGACACGAATCTCAAAAAAAAAAAATCCCTCAAAATCGGGGGTTAGAAATCTCCTCGTCTAGAATTTTTTTCCTACCACATTACAACCTAGCTTATACTTACAATACCTAGAGTATGTAAATGAGTTTTGAGGATATCATGACTGGTGTGAAAGAAGAAAATGGGAATGACGAAAAATGCACCATTCATTAAAGATTGCGAAACGATGTTCTTCTGATGTAGAGGAAAAGAAAGTGTATCATCCCAAGTGATATTTGCATCCAGAATCTATTTTGTAGTCATTGTGTAAAAGAGTAATACCCATATTAAAGTATTCATTCTGTGGATAAAACAATATGAAGGTGTAAATCATCTGCCATGTAGAAACGAAACATTACACATCTAATTAAAAGAATCATTCTCTGGTTTAACCTTAAAACCAGGTGACTTTGTGGATCTCCTTCTGGAAGACCTATAGTCCACATCATCCCAAATTAGCAGACTGGAGAAGGTGTAACTTACCTTCTTTTCTGAAAAGAAAAGAGGAGAACGAAATTAGGACATGGAAATGGTCGAAGGAAGAAGAAGTGAATGTTTCAAAATCATCGCGAAACAGAATGAGAGACATAATACGACATAAGGTTAAAACGATAAAGGGGTTAGTTGGGTTACTCCAAAATGCAGAACTGGCATGCAAAATAATCTTCCCTTACTGCAGTGATTAATTGGAAGATTTAGAATGGGAAAAGGGTGTAGGGGTGCAATAAGGTGAAATAAATGTGTGATAACTGTAAATATTCAGGTGTTCAACACTTGATCGAAATGAATTATTAATCGAGTGGATTAAACGATTAGCATTTATAATGCTAAAGAATAATCAGGAATTTACATGAACATAATGCTGAAGAAAGATCATGATGCTAAAGATAGATCATGTCTCTATCTTGCAGATCATGTCTATCTTATAGATCATGTCTCTATCTTATAGATTGGTGTCCCCTTTCTAACTGAGGGCGGGGGGTTGTGTTGTTTTACCTCTGAGCGGCACTTTTTTCGCACACAATGGGCTAAATGGCCAGGTCACAAGGACCCCGAAGGCTCAGAGAAGTTTGGAGGAGGGGACTCACTGGAACAGCTGTTAGGAGACAGACGGTAGCCTCCCGTCAAGGCCATCCAGCGTGTTCTTTAACGTGCACAGGGTATGGCTTTCCCGCACACGGGGCCACGACTTAACGTCCCATCCGACGGACGGCGGCCTTATACCAAGCCCATCGGTGTCTCCTACTGACCGCGGGCAGGGCGGGGAAATTTTGCGGAGATAAATCTCAACGCTGACCCAGCTGGGACTCGAACCTGGGAACTACAGATTATGAGCCTGGCGCGCTACCGACTGAGCTACCCCCGCCCTTCCTTGGGCTATTTTGACTGATACAGGAAAATAAATTTCAACAGAATCCACCAAGTAAGTGGTTCGGAATTTCGTTTAGACACATTTTTGCTCTCTAAATTTCTGCATAAATATTTCGAAGACATAAATGGGCACACTGTGATGCGATTTACAAGATTTGAAGAAAGTCCTCTCATTAATTGCATTACAAAAATATATGTTTCAGATGTATTTATAAACTATTTTGGAAAGGCATTGAAATTACTACTCAAGTGTTAAACAATTTGTTTTTCTGTAACTTCACATAAAATATTTTTTGGAGAATTTCGCTGCTTCTGGAATTTTTTTACAGCAAAAATATCATTTGTTTTTTTGGCCGTGGTAAATATTATCACAATAGTGCCGTCCCGTGGCCGAGTGGTTAGCGCGCTTGGCTACTGATCTACGGGGCCTGGGTTCGAGCCCCGGGTAAGGCATGGATGTGTGTGTCGTTTTTCTGCTGAGGTCCTGCCATCCTCTCAGATCTCCTACTGTGTCATACAAACTGACAGGCTCTTGTCAGACCTCAGTGGCAAGCAGCTGCTTGAGGGGGTATTTATATATTTTTATTTTTATAATGCCTTAAAGTAAAACACTATTAAACATATATCAAAACCTACTTTCGATATAATAGTTTTTACTTCATAGAATACACATCAAGACAATTATTCTTTCAGTTTCTGAACAGTACCGCACATTTTAAGCCGAACATACAAATGTACAAAGAGATTTTAAAGATTTTACAGTTCACACAAGAGTAAGTAGAACAACAGGATGACATTGTCAAACATGTGCAGTGTTACGTGCAACAACAATGCAAAGAAGTGCAGATGAAGATTCTGAAGTACAACAAGGAACGTGCAAACAGCGGAATAAGTTGAGAGATTAATCGAACTAGGGAGATTTATAGCTATTCCTTCTACGGGTAGTCAGAAAAGGGGTTTCCAAATGAATTTGGCACCTTATAGCCATCTGGTGAGTAAACTTGATTGTAAAATAATTTTAGTCGAATCTTGAACGCAGCAGATATAACGTGAAATATATAAAGATTATTTGTTGTAAACACTCATGTAATATTTTTTAGACTGAACTGATTGGGCTTTGGGTTGTTTTACCTCTGAGCGGCACTTTTTTGCACACCATGGGCTAAATGGCCAGGTCACATGGACCCCGAAGGCTCAGAGAAGGTTGGGGGAGGGGACCCACTGGAACAGCTGTTGGGAGACAGATGGTAGCCCCCCCCCCCCGTCAAGGCCATCCAGCGTGTTCTTTAACGTGCACAGGGTATGGCTCTCCCGCACACGGGGGCCACGGCTTAACGTCCCATCCGACGGGCGGCGGCCTTTCCAAGCCCATCGGTGTCCCCTACTGACCGTGGGAAGGGCGGGGAATTTTAAGGAGATAAATACTGATTAGGCGCTTAATTACATGAATTAGAAGAAAACTCGATGAGCTAATGCTTCTGAAGTTCTGTCTATAATTTTCAACTGATTAGAAGGCATCTGTCCCTTTATAACACGTGACTACTTTCAGCAGTCTGCAGACCCTATGCAGATTATTTTTTCACAGCCTCCAGCCCTTAGGTGGACTTTCTTTCTTACAGTTTCAGCTTCTATGTGGCCTATTTTCAACAATTTTCAAACCCTTCTGCACCAATACTTTCAATCCTAAATTATTTTTAGCTTCTGTGTGTGATACTTACAGAAACCTTTAATATGTATGAATATTATTGTCATTCATCAGACAATGTGTGAATATGTTTGGCGTCCTAAGTCACGAAGTAATCTATTTTCATCAATCTGTAAAATTTCAATCGCGTTTAGACAGAGGCTTTAGATAGATACTTTCACTAATCTTCAAGCCTCCTATGTGGCTACTTTCAGAAGGTGTACTACATTCAAAACCTTTCAGATCCAGTTCATTGGTAATATGCGACTATTTTAAATCCGGGGCGGGGGTGGCTCAGTCGGTAGCGCGCCAGGCTCGTAATCTGTAGTTCCCAGGTTCGAGTCCCAGCTGGGTCAGCGTTGAGATTTATCTCCGCAAAATTCCCTGCCCACGGTCAGAAGGGGACACCGATGGGCTTGGAAAGGCCGCCGTCCGTCGGATGGGACGTTAAGCAGTGGCCCCCTGTGCGGGAGAGCCATACTCTGTGCACGTTAAAGAACACGCTGGATGGCCTTGACGGGAGACTACCATCTGTCTCCCAACAGCTGTTCCAGTGGGTCCCCTCCCCCAACCTTCTCTGAGCCTTCGGGGTCCATGTGACCTGGCCATTTAGCCCATGGTGTGCAAAAAAGTGCCGCTCAGAGGTAAAACAACCCAACAACTTTAAATCCAATTGTGTGCGACAGCTTTCAGCAGCCTTTAGGTCATGTGACTAATTTCAGCCCCGGTCCGCAACTTTTTTCTCCACTTTCCAGCCACAGTGTGATTACTTTCTGTAACCTTAAGCCCAGATATCTAAACTCAGTAGCTTCATTCCCATTGTGGGACAACTTTCATAATCCTTCAGCACTAGCGTAGCAAATTTAAGAAGCTTTCTCTCCCAGTGTCTGGCTACATTAAGATATATCTCTTCACGATTATTTATTGATTCCAAACTATCCAAAGTATTAGTTTACCTCTGGAGACTTTTTCTCGTACTACAGAGAACTAAATGGCCAGGTCACAAAGATCCGATGCTCACTGTCGCTGAAGGGTTGGGTTGTTTTACCTCTGAGCGGCACTGTTTTGCACACCATGGGCTAAATGGCCAGGTCACATGGACCCCGAAGGCTCAGAGAAGGTTGGGGGAGGGGACCCACTGGAACAGCTGTTGGGAGACAGATGGTAGCCTCCCGTGAAGGCCATCCAGCGTGTTCTTTAACGTGCACAGGGTACGGCTCCCCCGCACACGGGGTCACGGCTTAACGTCCCATCCGACGGACGGCGGCCTTTCCAAGCTCATCGGTGTCCCCTACTGACCGTGGGCAGGGCGGGGAATTTTTGCGGAGATAAATCTCAACGCTGACCCAGCTGGGACTCGAACCTGGGAACTACAGATTACGAGCCTGGCGCGCTACCGACTGAGCCATCCCCGCCCCACACTGTCGCTGAAGAGACACATTGGGAGACTCCGTCAGGTAGTTGATCAGCTCACTTTTCTCTCCAAAAGCAGAACATGTGCAAGCACAGATAATTTCAACACTGGAGTAATTTACACAGGAATTCGCGCGATTTTTTGATTCCAAGCCTATCACTGCTAACTGTAGATTCAGTACAAGACTAGTATTTTACCAGTAATAATAGGGACGACTTGAATGATACAAGTAGCATTTTGGAGCACCTTATTCTGGTTTTCTCAGCCTAATAACGTTAGCTCAACAGGTTGGGCTGTTTTACCTCTGAGTGGCACTTTTTTGCACCAACGGATAAGGGGGTAGGTTATAAGGACCCCGAGGGCTCAGAGAAGATTTGGGGCAGAGGATCCACTGGACAGCTGCTTAGAGACAGATGGTAGCTTCTGTGAAGGCCATCCAACGTGTTCTTCAATGAGCACAGAGTATGACTCTCCCCACACGGACCATAGACAAACGTCCCATCCGACGGATGGCGGCCTTTCCAAGCCCATCGGTGTAGTACCAAAGTGTAGTACTTAGTCAGTACCAAGCCCATCGGGTACTGACTAAGAGTAGGGGGACAGATTTTTGTAAAGACAAATCTCAACGCTGCTGAGATGAGACTTGAACCTTGGAACGGTAGATTATGAGCTTGGCATGCCACCGACTGAGCCACTTCCACCCCATTTTGATCAATAACTAAAACTATAATTGCTTTGACAACGTGATTCGTGCATCACATCTTCTGCACACCATTTTTCCATTAAGCTGGAAAAGGAGCATGAAGACAGGATAATTATTCCATCAATCAACATCCACCTCACATATATATATGTGTGTGGGCGTTTGGATATGTGTCTAGTTGGAGTGATGTTAGAACAGGGAAAGTAGATTATGGTTAGAAAGAGAAGATAGATGTGGTTAGGAAGATATGGTTGGGGATAGAAGATGGAAAATGGATAGGAAGATGAAGTTGGAGATAGAAAATGGTTAGGAAGATGAAGTTGGGGATAGAAGATGGAAAATGGATAGGAAGATGAAGTTGGAGATAGAAGATGGAAAATGAATAGGAAGATGAAGTTGGGGATAGAAGATGGAAAATGGTTGGAAAAGTGATGTTCGAACCAAAATGATCGGTGGCAGTTACAGAGATATTGTTAGACTGGAAAGATAGATGATGTTAGAAATGAAAGAAATCTCATTGATGTTAGAGCAAGAAAGACGAATGACGAATAGGAGAATGTTATAACTGTGAAAATCTTCTCTCTTCCGACATTATTCTCATAAACTACACTTATTCCTCCTGTTCTATCATCTTTCTCAACGCCACCTATCTTTTGTGTCCCAACACCCTTTTAGAAAACTAGGGAGATATATAAGGCATGTTTATCAAGGTAATGTACAGAAATGGGAAGGACAAGTAATAATAGGATTTAGGAAAATAGCAGCAGGAAAGTAGTTCGATCAATATCTCAACTGTGACAGCAAGACATGTGACTTATGTTAATTACATCGACACGACCATTTATGGATGCTCCACTGTACCTGCGCTCTCAGAGGCTCAAGCTGTGACGTTCCATGTCGTCAATTTCACTGAAGATGAAGCAGAGGAAGTTAATATTTTACTACTGAAATTGCACTTGGTCCAAGGCTTAGGAAACTAAAACTCTGTTTGCAGGGAAGCAAGGTTAACTCGAAGTGGAGGCCATAACTTAGTGTGGTTAGGCTTAAAAAGCATTGAAACTGCAGCATGTGATATAATGTTAAATAGGTAAACAATTAACAGATATTAATTTGGCACTTATTCTGTTGTTTTATTCATGATAAGAGTTTTATTAGCATAGAGGAAGTGAAATGGTAGGATCTTAAGATTCTCAGCGTATGGCTCATGATCCATCTGGATCACGAGCTCTCAACGAAATAGGAAGCAGTGAACTATTGGATCGCAAGAGTTCAATTTCAAATTTGGGCATTGGTATGCTGATGTACAAGAACACTTTTCCCAACTGGCTTGGTGTATTGGATTGTTTTACCTCTGAGCGGCACACCATGGGCTAAATGGCCAGGTCACAAGGATCCCGAAAGCTCAGAGAAGGTTGGGGGAGGGGACCCACTGGAACAGCTATTGGGAGACAGATGGTAGCCTCCCGTCAAGGCCATCCAGCGTGTTCTTTAACGTGCACAGGGTAGGTTCTCCCGCACACGGGGCCACGGCTTAACGTCCCATCCGACGGACGGCGGCCTTTCCAAGCCCATCGGTGTCCCCTACTGACCGTGGGCAAGGCGGGGAAATTTTGCGGAGATAAATCTCAACGCTTAACGATGAAGGCATATTAACAAGGTTTTTCAACACTTATTTGGATTCTTTGGGCATCCATAAGCTTATATTCTTATTCTCCTATAATTGGGAACAGTGAGGTGAACAATTGGGGAGAAGTGACCCCAAATAGTGTCACATGGTGATCAAGAGGATAAGAAGGCCTAAATGGAATGGTAACCAATTGGATGAGAAGAGCTCCTGGGTATCGTGTGCTTCTCAACTGGATAAATAGAGAACCTAATCTGGCTTATAAAAAACAGGATCCAATGTGCAGGACTGTGCATGGAATGTTGATGAACTGGATCAGAAGATCCCAAAATGGGAACGTTTTGGCGATCCATGATGTCAGTATGATCACAGGAGCTCCAGTTGGTTATAATACTTCAGACATTTTGGATCAGAAAAACCTCAACAAGGGCACAATACGATGACCAACTAGATAGTGTTGGTTAATAATCAAAGGAATGTAATCTAGTTAAGTATCTTTAATTCAGAGGTTTGCGATAGGATAAAATAAATGAATATCATAGATATTAATATACAGACATACAAAAATTATTTTCAAAAGAGATGTCATCAGAAAGAAGAATTCGAATCGAAAAATATTTAAAATATATAGCTTTCGAAAAGATTTTTTATGGAGAAATGTTCTACAAGTTAAAAGATCTCAATTTTGTTGACCAAAAATAACGATGTTGAATGATATTCATTCTACACTTAAAAGAGTTATTGATAACTTCAGCGTTTATGAATGCATCAGAAGTAAAAATATAAATGATAAAAATCTTATTAAATCCTGTGTTGAAATAGATGCAAGTTTTAGGAATTTGTCTACTGATTCTCCAGCTTCTGCAAATTTTCTATAAAAGTGTTTTTAAACCAACCACACTAACATAAAAGCATTGCAGCTTCTGCAACACCTTAAGTTGAAAACGAACGTTTAAAAAACGTATTTTGAAAGAATTTATTCATAACGTACAGTCGTTCAAAAAAAGTATCCGAACACTATGGTTGATTACAGAATTCAGAAAAAATATCTGGCAACGATTTTTTTTAGAAATTGGCGATCTGGCAACCTTCGTGTCACGTGACACGAAGGTTGCCAGATCACTATTTTCTAAAAAAAAAATCGTTGCCAGACATTTTTTTTCTGAATTCTGCAATCAACCATAGTGTTCAGATATTTTTTTGAGCGACTGTACATTCAAGCTCATTTTTACATAAAAGATTTTGAAGGGGGGGTCCAGCCAACTTGCACTTTTGTTCCCAATTGATAATTTTCTTGTACGAAAAAAACTGCATGAGCTAGGAAGCTGTTAGGTTTTATCTGTCCTTTATTGTGTGGCATGTGAAATTGTCAAAATAATTTCGACAGGATTGTGTATACAAATATTCAGGTTCTGCGTAACGGAACAAGAATTCAGAGTGGCAACTCCTGGTGATATGCTATGGAAATTAATATATTAGAAATCTTGGATTAAAGTGATCTATTTTATTAAATAATCAAGATAAGCAATTGTGTGTACAGAATGTCAAGATATAACAAAGTTTGGGTCACTGTGAGAGCAATTGGTGGGTGTGATATTTTTTATTCCGATCAAGTTAGCTCAACATGTCTGCTCTAACACTTGCAAAAGATGCAGCGATTCTTTCATTTAAATGCTGTAAATTACGGATTTTTATAGAATGAACGGTGCTTTTTATGTATATGTTCCGCTAAAGCTCGAAAGCCGTTAATGTGCACATTACCTAGCTAATCTGCAGATTAACTGATTTGCTCCGTTAACGTGCGGAATCAAGAGTTTTCCGCATTTTACCTAGGTAATGTGCACATTAACGGCTTCCGTATCGTTAAAGTTCAAAAGTTTGTTTCTCTCATAGTGGTGAATCTCTTGATATGAATCTTCGTGTCACGTGATTCATTCGTCCGCATTATAAAAAACGCCCGGATGAGCGGAGGCCAAGTGAGAACGAATCGGTAAAGTGATTCATTCTTGATAACGAATCACTGAAATGATTCGTTCTCACTTGGCCTGCTCATTTTGGGGGCGTTTTTTATAATTCGGACGACTGATTCATGTTGACAGAGGGATGACCCTGGTTTCAACTCTACTCTCGGACACTAGATAAATAACATTATGTTAATTTAAGCGTACAGAAACGTTCCTGTTGTTCCAGCAAAGATCTTATTTTCACTTTAACGAGTGCCTAGTAGGTAATGTGCAGATTATCCAGGTAATTTGCAGATTACCTAGGTAATTTGAGAAATGAAACAATTTTCCGCACGTTAACGGATCACCCTAGTTAATCTGTAGAACAACTGATTTCTGCACTTTAGCGGTAACATATCCACCAAAAAAAGAAGTCCAATGGTATCAAATGGGGACTTCTTGGGAGCCACAAGATCGGTCCGCTTTAACCAACCGGGAATTTGGGAATTTGACATTAAAGACGTTACATGTGATATTAACTTCACCATGTGATACTAACTACATGTCGTCTTAGAACAGTCTCTTGATATTTTGGAGACATAAATTATATTAAATAAGTAACAAAAGCAATTAACACTTCAAAATTCGGATATTCTTTTATAAGAATTATTATAAAAGAATTAAGTTTAGATACTAGTTTAATGTTTAAATGGCTTGATGCCCCAGTACACTATAATAGTACAGTTGGATATTCATGAGTTGGGTTGTTTTACCTCTGAGCGACACTTTTTTGCACACCATGGGCTAAATTGCCAGGTCACATGGACCCCGAAGGCTCAGAGAAGGTTGGGGGAGGGGAACCACTGGAACAGCTGTTGGGAGACAGATGGTAGCCTCCCGTCAAGCCCATCCAGCGTGTTTTTTAACGTGCACAGGGTACGGCTCTCCCACACAGGGGGCCACGGCTTAACGTCCTATCCGACGGACAGCGGCCTTTCCAAGCCCATCGGTGTCCTCTACTGACCGTGGGCAGGGCGGAGAATTTTGCGGAGATAAATCTCAACGCTGACCCAGCTGGGACTCGAACCTGGGAACTACAGATTACGAGCCTGGCGCGCTACCGACTGAGCCACCCCCGCCCCCTGTGTGAAAAAAGACATTTTACTTTTGTGTTGCGCGCGGTGATAAACTATCTACTACATTTGTAGCTGTAAGACTAGTATCTTTAGTACAACAGTATATCTGTGTTTTTCACAGGAATGGTAATTCTTTCTAAAGTGATGTTTATCCGGTTAAATATGATTGGTAGGATCATTTCTGCCAATGCCTTGATTTGTAATTCGGTTTCTCAATGTTGTATTCGATTATCAATTTGGCATTTCAAGTAACTAAGTGAAATTTCATTGCTCTAAGTTTATTGTCTTAATTATTAAATCAGTTGATTTAGTGTCTATTACGAATTCTCGTACAGTTGTCAAATATAAAAAAATACAATTTAAAAATCTGTAATACCATTTTAAGTTGCGTATTTCCCACACATTTCTGCCAAATGCTTTAAGATCAACACATATCTCAACTCTACATATAATACCAAATTTTGACTCAGGATAAAGGAATTTAACGATTTTAATGTTTAATGTAGTAATCAAGCATTATAAAAGTTACAAAAAAATTTTGATATTATATGTTTGTTTTAAAGGTTCATCAAGTGACAGTTTCGGGCAAGGAAATATCGACGAGCGTTTTATTAAACAAACTTAAAACGTTTAAAGTCTAACCATAACTAATAAATATGTAATTTTAGTCAGCTTATCATCGAGGTTTGAGAGGACATTTTCGAACGATGTTCACCAATCAAATCCTCACCTCCATCCGCTCCAGGGTCATCAGTAGTGGGTAAGGTGAGATTCGGTGCAGCATCCTCCTTATCATCATCGTCATCATCATTCTGCAGTTGACCTTTGCGCCACAGTTCCAGCTCCTCTGAAAGGAAAAAAAAAATGAAAATGTAAAGGACATTTTTTAATGTTTACGATTTACACTCAAACTTGAAGAATGGCATATCTCATCTAGTTTTCTTTTTTTCGTTTTCCGACTTTTTGCACTCTCTAAGTGTGGAAATTCGAACTTAATGGGTTGGCAGTTTTCCACGTGAGGGCGCTTTCTGCACACAGTCAGGCTAAAAAAGTTATATTTTATTGAAGAAATATTTCATTATGTTTCGAATTTATCGTATTATATAAATTATCATGTAAAAATGATTTAGTGGAATGTACCTTAATAATCAGAATAAATTCGCATATGAATTTTTATATTGTTTTGTTTTATTCAAAAAATATAAAATGTATAACAATGATCAAAATATATAAAATGTAAACAGACAGTTCTTAAATCTATTCGCATCAGATGTGCATTCAACTCTATTTTCACAATTATTCTCAACATCTTTTATCTTCATGACAGTTTGGGAATATTCTCATTCTACTTTTATTATTCAGTTGAGTTGTTTTACCTCTGAGCGGTACTTTTTTGCACACAATGGGCTAAATGGCCAGGTCACAAGGACCCTGAAGGTTCAGAGAAGATTGGGGGAGGGGACTCACTGGAACAGCTGTAGGGATGGTAGCTTCCCATCTAGGCCATCCAGCGTATTCTTTAACATGCACAAGATATGGCTGTCTCTCATACTATGTACACACGAACCCACGGCTTAATGTCCCTCCGACGGACGGCAGCCTTTACAAGCCCATCGGTGTCCCTTACTCAAATGGGGGTTCTGACCCACAGAAGGCTAATGTTAATCCTATGGGAGAATTCCAATCCAGAAAAATCCAAAGGAGGCTAATGTTAATCCTATGGGAGAATTTCAATCCAGAAAAATCGAAGGAGGCTAATGTTAATCCTATGGGAGAATTTCAATCCAGAAAAATCGAAGGAGGCTAATGTTAATCCTATGGGAGAATTTCAATCCAGAAAAATCGAAGGAGGCTAATGTTAATCCTATGGGAGAATTTCAATCCAGAAAAATCGAAGGAGGATAATGTTAATCCTATGGGAGAATTCCAATCCAGAAAAATCGAAGGAGGCTAATGTTAACCCTATGGGAAAATTTCAATCCAGAAAAATCGAAGGAGGCTAATGTTAATCCTATGAGAGAAATCCAATCCAGAAAAATCGAAGGAGGCTAATGTTAATCCTATGGGAGAATTCCAATCCAGAAAAATCGAAGGAGGCTAATGTTAATCCTATGAGAGGTTTCTAATCAAGAGCATCGAAGGTGATTACTGTTAATCCTATATGGGGGGAGGGGATTTCTAAGAGAGAATCTAGGAGGCTAAATTTTTCTGGATTGGAATTCTCCCATAGGATTAACATTAGCCTCCTGTGAGTCAGAACCCCCATTTATCTTCTACTCTTACTGATTGAGGGGGCAGGGTGGGGAGTTATGTGAAAAATCTCAACGCTGGCCCAGGTGGGACTCGAACCTGGGAACTGCAGATTACGTACCTGGCTCGCTAAAGACTGTCCCCCCCCATCCTTTTTTATTCAATAATAAAGTATTAAAAAAAGTCCTGTAAACAAAAAACACTTGAAATAATTAGTTGAAAAAAATCGGGTTTTTTATTTTTAGAAATTCGTATTTTTAATGTATCGCGTAAATGACACTCCTAGGGATCATAAAACAAACTTCCATGGGGCTCATTTCGCACACAAAACACAATAAGCAGTTAATTACACCTGCTTTCAAGGTTTTGGCTTTCTCCTTTATTATCTTGTCTCGAGTTAAAGAGTTTTCCGGAGTGGTAGTAACGAGCGCCATATTGCCGGATAACGAGCGCTATTACCGCAATATTTTCGTGCAATTAATGAGACGTTTGGATGCTTCCCCTCTTTGCTTTCAGAGCAGAGCGGATGCAATTACCGAGAGCAGTAAGCTTAGCTACGAATTCCCAGCCTTAGTCTTAGTAAGCCTAATTTGCCGTTTGTTTTGATGTACGGCTTCTGTTCACTGCTCTTAATATACTAATTAGGATCCCTTTAGAGGTCAGGATAGAGAAAGATACCGCAGGAAATGTGTGTGAAGATGAGGTGAAGGGCGATATTTGGAAAGGGATATTCATAGAGAGATTTTTAGGCTATGAAGCTGAAGTTTTTTACAGAGCGATATTCAAAGGTAAAAGTTTAGGCCATGAAGTCAGCGATATTTGGAGGACAATATTCAAAGAGAGGGGTTTATAAGTTTTGGGTTGTTTTCCTCTAAGTGGAATTTTTTTTGCACACAATGGGCTAAATGGCCAGGTCACAAGGACTCCGAGTGGGAGGACGCACTAGACAGCTTTTAGGAGAAGGACGATAGCCTTCCATCAAGAATCTCTCTCTCCAAATAACGTCCTTCACCTCACCCAGCATGTTATTTAACGTGCACAGAGTATGGCTCTCCCGCACACGGGGCCACGGCTTTATGTCCCATCCGATGGACGGTAGCCTTCCAAGCCTATCGGTGTTCCCTACTGACCGAGGGCAGGGTGAGGGTTTTGTGCAGATAAATCTCAACGCTGGCCCAGCTGGGATTCGAACCTGGGAACTGCACATGAGCCTAGTGTGCTACCGACTGAGTCCCTCCCCCTGAAAAAAGTACTGACTGACACCATGAGCGACTGCCAATTGGGAAAGTTTATAATACTGTTAGTTGGAATTGTGCTAGCTTGTGGTAGCTAAGTGGGTCAGTTATCGGGTAGGTCATGGGTTCGGATCCCACTTTCAGAACTCGTTTTTTCAGCTAACTATTCAAGTGTTGATAAAAAACGACATGGAAGTTAAAATAACATATCCTTAAGAACTCAAGTTGTTGGGTTGCTTTATCTCTAAGCGGCACTTTTTTGCACACCATGGGATAAATGGCCAGGTCACAAGGACCCCGAAGGCTCAGAGAAAGTTGGGGGAGGGGACCCACTGGAACAGTTGTTGGGAGACAGATGGTAGCCTCCCGTCAAGGCCATCCAGCGTGTTCTTTAACGTACACAGGGTATGGCTCTCTCGCACAATGGGACACAGCTTAACGTCCCATCCGACGGACGGCGGTCTTTCCAAGCCCATCGGTGTCCCCTACTGATCGATGGCAGGGCGGGGAATTTTGCGGAGATAAATCTCAAGGCTGACTCAGCTGGGACTCGAACCTGGGAACTGCAGATTACGAGCCTGGGGCGCTACCGACTGTGCCGCCCTCCCCCCTCCTGAATTAGAAGTACCATTAGTTTAATATTTATAGCACATTGTCACAAAAACGCGTAAATTTTTAATAATTTCACCGAACTATTTTTTAAAAAATTTTGACTTTGTGAAATACCTAAAGTGTCAAAATGTCACAAAAATGGTTTCGTTGTTTGAGGTTTCATGGCGCATGCGCATCGAAGGCCCAATTACGCCAAACATGATATTTAACAGAAATGATTCAAAGAGTGTATTTTAACATGAAAAGTTTTTTTTTACTTTAAACGATTAAAGAAAATACTTAGTTTTATATTTATTCATCGAATCATATCGTTGTAACTTACGTTTTTCCACTTCTGGTCGGAGTCTCTTATTTTTGATGATGATCTTCCTTTTCAGATCGATGGGGCTTGGGAGCGAAACGGCTGGATCCAGCTGAGGAAGCAAGAAGAAAGGAATGTCATTGGTAAGATGATCCTCGACTTTAGAAGCAAGGCAAAACTAACTACAGGGTCGTTTCAATGACCTGAATCGATTCTTTTATCTCTTCGGGTTGAGTTGTTTTACCTCTGAGCGGCACTTTTTTGCACACCATGGGCTAAATGGCCAGGTCACATGGACCCCGAAGGCTCAGAGAAGGTTGGGGGAGGAGACCCACTTGAACAGCTGTTGGGAGACAGATGGTAGCCTCCCGTCAAGGCCATCCAGCGTGTTCTTTAACGTGCACAGGGTATGGCTCTCCCGCACACGGGGCCACGGCTTAACGCCTCATCCGACGGACGGCGGCCTTTCCAAGCCCATCGGTGTCTCCTACTGACGGTGGGCAGGGCGGGAAATTTCCCGGAGATAAATCTCAACGCTGACCCAGCTGGGACTCTAACCGGGAACTACAGATTACGAGCCTGGCGCGCTACCGACTGAGCCACCCCGCCCCAACAAAAGGTGATTAATATAAGGAAGCAAAACTATTATTTTAAATTTTGAAAAAAATTCTATTAATCGTTCTTTATATCTTAGCAATAACAATATTTTAAGGGGGGGGGATCCATGGACCCTCCCTCCCTGCGTACACCACTGCAACACACACAATAACGGAAATTACCGGGAAACTGGGAAGAGGTTCTCTCAGCAGAAGATCTCCGAGGCTGTCATCGCAATACTTGGCCAACTTATATTGTTGCTTCTTACTGCAAGAAAGATTAAAAAAGAAATTTTTTAAGAGATACGATAATTTATTTTCTGCTAATAGAAGAAATCACCAAAACAAGAACATTATGGGATTCAATACCTTTACAGAAAATGCTATCGTTATGGAAGCGCTGAATTAAAAGATGTCATTAAGAATTAAAAAAAAATTAAAATGATTTAAATTCTGATATTTACCTGCAATGATTCTCAAATGAAAGAATGATGGGAAAATCAGAAGTTACAAATGCACAGTCTCTGATGGCAGCAATGACATCCTAAAGGCGATAGAAAGATATTTATTCTTATTATATAATTATGGTTAGATGATATGAAAAGAGAAACCGAATGGAGGTTTCTTAAAACCATCGAGCTTTCGTGTGTAGTTGTTGTTGGGTTGGGTTGTTTTACCTCTGAGCGGCACTTTTTTGCACACCATGGGCTAAATGGCCAGGTAACATGGACCCAGAAGGGTCAGAGAAGGTTGGGGGAGGGGACCCACTGGAACAGCTGTTGGGAGACAGATGGTAGCCCCCCGTCAAGGCCATCCAGCGTGTTCTTTAACGTGCACAGAGTATGGCTCTCCCGCACACGGGGCCACGGCTTAACGTCCCATCCGACGGACGGCGGCCTTTCAAAGCCCATCGGTGTCCCCTACTGACCGTGGGCAGGGCGGGGAAATTTTTCGGAGATAAATCTCAACGCTGACCCAGCTGGGACTCGAACCTGGGAACTAGAGATTACGAGCCTGGCGCGCTACCGACTGAGCCACCCCCGCCCCTGTGTGTAGTTGTTTTTACCATGATGTTAAGAGATCCTTTATGGATACAATTCTTTCATGCATAAAGGATCAACTAAGATATGTTGGGGGATATTTTTGCATCATGGAGGAGCATCTATAAAGCAGGCGTCTCAAACTGAAATCATACAAGGGACAAGTCAGTTAACTTCTCAACAGACGAAGGATGCATTTTAAGTGATAAGAAGGTTGGGTTGTTTTACCTCTGAACTGCACTTTTTTGCACGCCATGGGCTAAATGGCTAGGTCACATTAACTCCGAGGTCTCAGAGAAGGTTGGGGGAGGGGACCCACTGGAACAGCTGTTAGGAGACAGATGGTAGCCTCCCGTCAAGGACATTCAGCGTGTTCTTTAACGTGCACAGGGTATGGCTCTCCCGCACACAGGGCCACGGCTTAACGTCCCACCCGACGGACGGCGGCCTTTCCAAGCCCATCGGTGTCCCTTACTGACCGTGGGCAGGGCGGGGATTTTTGCGGAGATAAATCTCAACGCTGACCCAGCTGGGACTCAGAACCTGGGAACTACAGATTACGAGCCTGGAGTGCTACTGACTGAGCCACCCCCGTCCCAGCGATAAGAAGCAAAATATAATTACTTATACTGTTGTTTTAGTATTTAAATTCCAAAACGTAAACCTAAATTTCATTTCTGGTGGCTTCATCTACAGCTGAATGCGACCGAAATTCTCATACCCGTACGTGATCAATGAAGTCTAGCTAAGCTAGTAAGCCACTGTTACCATGATGGTGAGAGAAGATTTTACACGTGGACTGCGAAGTCATACAAAATGACTTCGCAGTCCACGTGTTTAAAATCCCTCAGCTAAGCCATGCATTGTATGTTTTCTTCATGGAGGATCAGCTTCGTACTCTTGTTTCATAAATCAGCTAAGACAAGTACTGTATATCTAGACTCATTAAGAATCGCAGACTTGATGAGAACCAAATATTTTATTAACCTTTTGTTCTCCTATACCACCCTTTTTGTTGTGTTGCTTTAACCTCTGAATGGCATTTTTTTCACACAATGGGCTAAATGGCCAAACGGATCAGAAGGACTCAGAGAAGATGGGGGGGGGGGGGAAGAGGATCCAGTGGGCAATTGTTGGGTTGTTTTACCAGTGAGCGGCACTTTTTTGCACACCATGGGCTAAATGGCCAGGTCACATGGACCCCGAAGGCTCAGAGAAGGTTGGGGAGAGGGGATTTACTGGAACAGCTGCTGGGAGACAGATGGTAGCCTCCCGTCAAGGCCATCCAGCGTGTTCTTTAACGTGCACGTGTTTATGGCTCTCCCGCACCCGGGGACACGGCTTAACGTCCCAATCGAAGGATGGCGATCTTTACCAAGCCCATCAGTATTCTATTTATCACCGAGGGTAGAGTGCAGGTTAGCGGAGATAACTGTTAATGTTCGCACAGTAAGGGCTAGAACGTGCGAACTTCAGATTACAAACATGGCACGCTAACTGACTGAGTCAACCCATGCCCTGAAGGGGGCGAGGGTGGCTCAGTCGGTAGCGCGCCAGGCTCGTAATCTGTAGTTCCCAGGTTCGAGTCCCAGTTGGGTCAGCGTTGAGATTTATCTCCTCAAAATTCCCCGCCCTGCCCACAGTCAGTAGGGGACACCGATGGGCTTGGAAAGGCCGTCGCCCGTCTGATGGGACGTTAAGTCGTGGCCCCCGTATGTGGGAGAGTCATACCCTGTGCACGTTAAAGAACACACTGGATGGCCTTGATGGGAGGCTATCACCTGTCTCCCAACAGCTGTTTCAGTGGGTCCCCTCCCCCAACCTTCTCTGAGCCTTCGGGGTCCATGTGACCTGGCCATTTAGCCCATGGTGTGCAAAAAAGTGCCGCTCAGAGGTAAAACAACAACAACAACCCATGCTCTGATGAGGCTGAAAAACGATCTTTAACAGGAGTGCAAATTAAATTTTAATAATTTACGTTTAGGAGCTGATAGAACGATGATAAAGAGGAAGATCTTACCTTGAATAGAATGTCAGTGCACATGGCTTTCCCATGAGTGATGATCGGCTCTTCATCTTCACTTTTTCCATCCCAACAATCCAACTCCACGCATCTGCAAAGGAGAGAATCGAAAACATTAAAAAAATGTATCGGGGAAAAACATGCCGATAAAAGCACCGCTACATTTTGCCGAAATGGAATAGCTTACACACATATATATTACAATTTGTTCTCTGCGATTTTGGGTTGTTTTACCTCTGAGCGGCCCTTTTTTACCCACAACAGGCAGGTTACAAAGATCCCGAGGGCTCAAAGAAGAATAGGGGCAGGGGATCCAATGGACAGGTGTTAGGAGACAGATGGTAGCCTCCTGTCAAGGCCATGGGGCGGGGGTGGCTCAGTCGGTAGCGCGTCAGGCTCGTAATCTGTAGTTCCCAGGTTTGAGTCCCAGCTGGGTCAGCGTTGAGATTTATCTCCGCAAAATTCCTCGCCCTGCCCACGGTCAGTACGGCACACCGATGGGCTTGGAAAGACCGCCGCTCGTCGGATGGGACGTTAAGCCGTGGCCCCGTGTGTGGGAGAGCCATACCCTGTGCACGTTAAAGAACACGCTGGATGGCCTTGACGGGAGGCTACCGTCTGTCTCCCAACAGCTGTTCCAGTGGGTCCCCTCCCCCAACCTTCTCTGAGCCTTCGGGGTCTATGTGACCTGGCCATTTAGCCCATTGTGTGCAAAAAAGTACCGCTCAGAGGTAAAACAACCCAACCCTGTCAAGGCCATCTAAATGTATCCTTTAAGGTGCATAAGGTACGACGCTCCCGCAGAAAGTAATATGGCATAATGTTACTTTGCGATAGAGTAGTCTTTGAAAGAAAGGTGCAAGCTCATCAATGTCCCTTACTAATTGAGGGCTGGGTGGGGAGTTTAATGTAGATAAATCTCAACGCTAGCCCAGGTGGGACTTGAACCTCGGAAATATAGGTATAAGCCTGACGCGCTACCGACTGAGTCACCTCTGCCGCTTGATTAGAAGAGTTTATTTCAGCAATACAAGTGCAGCAAGCCTCCTTATTTATCTACCGGAAGTGATTGTTTAAATCAGTATTACCAAGTCATTGGATCCATCGTGGCAGCCCCTTTAAGCGACCTCATTCACTGTACAGTCACTCAAAAAAAAATATCCGAACACTATGGTTGATTACAGAATTCAGAAAAAATATCTGGCAACAAATTTTTTTTAGAAATTAGTGACTGGCTACCTTCGTGTCACATGATTACAGAATTCAGGAAAAATATCTGGAGCGTGTACAGTTGCTGTACACGCTCCAGTTACCGTTCACAGCAAACTGGAGCGTGTGCAGTTACTGCACACGCTCCAGTTTGCTGTGAACGGTAACTGCACACGCTCAATATTTCCGTGAGTGAGCCCACACGATCTAGTATCAAACTAATTTCTAAAAAAAAATCGTAGCCAGATATTTTTTCTGAATTCTGTAATCAATCACAGCGTTCGGATACTTTTTTGAGCGACTGTAGGTGGTCTTATTATTTTGATACTAGATCGTGTGGGCTCACTCACGGAAATATTGAGCATGTGCAGTTACCGTTCACAGCAAACTGGAGCGTGTGCAGTAACTGCACACGCTCCAGTTTGCTGTGAACGGCAACTGGAGCGTGTACAGTTGCTGTACACGCTCCAGAAATTTTTCCTGAATTCTGTAATCACGTGACACGAAGGTTGCCAGATCACTAATTTCTAAAAAAATCGTTGCCAGATATTTTTTCTGAATTCTGTATTAAATCATAGTGTTCGGATATTTTTTTTGAGCGACTGTATTTAAACCTCCCCCCCCTCTCGATTTCGCCCTGTAAAGTTTCATAAAAGATATGCTTATCATCTGTCATCACCACAATTCATCATTGAACTGAAAGACAGGATTATTATTGTCCAAGTAACTCCTATTGTGCTCCATAGAGGAGGGCGGAAATTGAATTTCCTTGGGATGTCTGCTACACTACATTTGACACTCACGTGGACTAAATCTCTAAACTTTTATTTCTCTTCATTGTCTTGCCATTTTGCTTTCCTTTAATGTGATAAATACTTTAGTTATAAATTTCTGAGTGGCAGTGAGGTCGTGATTTTTTTGTGGCATTCCTGTTGCAGTATCTTATCTCTGAGTGGCACTTTTGAAAAGCTATTTTGTAAATACTTTGCATACATAAATGCCAACAATAAAGGTTAGAATGTATGTTTGTTGGGTTGGGTTGTTTTACCTCTGAGCGGCACTTTTTTGCACACCATGGGATAAATGACCAGGTCACAAGGACCCCAAAGGCTCAGAGAAGGTTGGGTGAGGGGACCCACTGGAACAGCTGTTGGGAGACAGATGGTAGCCTCCCGTCAAGGCCATCCAGCGTGTTCTTTAACGTGCACAAGGTATGGCTCTCCCGCACACGGGGTCACGGCTTAACGTCCCATCCGACGGACGGCGGCCTTTCCAAGCCCATCGGTGTCCCCTACTGACCGTGGGCAGGGCGGGGGAATATGCGGAGATAAATCTCAACGTTGACCCAGCTGGGACTCGAACCTGGGAACTACAGATTACGAGCCTGGCGCGCTACCGACTGAGCCACCCCCGTCACATATTTTTTGGGAGTGTGGGGGATATCTCAGAGCGGATTTTCTAAATTATTTGAATCGACTGATTCTCATTGTATTTCTTTACAAAAGGTTTTTGTTGCGGTTGACTAAGGATGTCTGGAAAAGACAAATGATCTGTTAAATCTTCACTAACCTGCATCCCGCCAGCAAGACTTGTCTGTACATTTCCACAGATGACCTGCCACCAAACTGCCTGCCCGTCAGGTATGTGTTATGAGAAGAATTGATGTAATAGTGAGCCAAAGGTTGGTCCATTTCCATGTAGATATCTAATCTATCCAAGAACACAGGAGCATTCTCGTCTGACATTAGATACCTGATGAGACCATCTTGACTGAGGAGACCTGTTAGAGAAAAAGATAATTGATTATACCGATTATATCAAACGTTTTGTTAGAGATCAGATCTGTGAAGAACCACCAGATTCAGTTCTGTTTTGGCCAACGAATGGTACTTAAAACATTCTTTTGCTTTGAACTTGGACCAATAATATCGGTTGTTTGGGTTGTTTTACCTCTGAGCGGCACTTTTTTGCACACCATGGGCTAAATGGCCAGGTCACATGGACCCTGAAGGCTCAGAGAAGGTTGGGGGAGGGGACCCACTGGAACAGCTGTTGGGAGACAGGTGGTAGCCTCCCGTCAAGGCCATCCAGCGTGTTCTTTAACGTGCACAGGGTATGGCTCTCTTCCGCACACGGGGCCACGGCTTCACGTACGTCCCATCCGACGGACGGTGGCCTTTCCAAGCCCATCGGTGTCCCCTACTGACCGTGGGCAGGGCGGGGAATTTTGCGGAGATAAATCTCAACGCTGACCCAGCTGGGACTCGAACCTGGGAACTACAGATTACGAGCCTGGAGCACTACCGACTGAGCCACCCCCGCCCCAATAATATCGGTTAAAATAGCATTGCCATAGAAGTAGGGTACCAAACATCCTCCAAAAGGAGGATATGTCCTCCTTTTTTCTTTCGTGTCCTTCTAGAATTTTGAAAAAACGTGAAATATCCTCCTTTTGCATAAGCTCATGTTTCAAATTAAAACTAAGGCACTCATTTGTTTGTATTTTCCTTTTTTTAAATTTCTTGAACCTATGACTAGAGTATAATTTACTGTCAACCGTGAGATAATATACTGTGCAAATCGTGAATACTAAATTAATTCTGTTATTGTAAAAGATAACATTTCTTGCAATCTCAATATGTGCGATTTACATGCCAGATAGAAAAAAGGACGCGCTTTAGAAAATTGCATAAAATTTTGTTTCCGTCCACCGAGAGTTGGAGCTATGAAAGTTGACAGCAGTTTTATATCTTTTTATTTGCAACATAAAAGGACAGCAAAGGAATTAAATAACTATTCTTCTTTACAGAAGCCCACTCATAGAACAGCAGCATACCCTAGCGAGACCGAAATTATTTCTGATCACTACTCAGTTATAGTTAGATACTACTACACTGAAGACTTCTACTTAAGACTGAAGATTTTTGAAGCGCATTTATTGTCCGCTTATGCCTCAGCAAATATGTAACCGTTTTAGAACAGTGGCCCCAACCTTTTAGGTGTCACGGACCCCCTATGACGTCAAACCCTTTTTGTCTGCAGACCCCTTGAGAAGTCGAACTTTTTCTTAGGACCCTCTTTCCATCATTACCTGGTACCTTTTAACTAAAATAAAGATCATTGCAATGAGGATTCGCTAAAAATTCCAAGAATGGATTATATCTCTGGTTTTTTTTTTATCTGCTGTTTATTTATTGGACATTTTGCAATTTTAATGTAAACATTTGAGTGCAGAAATTCGATGCTCCAGTTAACATATTTGCCACATGTACGTTGCAAGTCTAACATATTTGCCACATGATTCTGTCTTCTACTTAGTGAACCATCTTAAGCGACCAATTCTCTATATTTTCGGACTATTTTTCACTGAAATAACAACTATTCTTTAATGTTATGAATGCAAAAAATTAAACTTTTGAAATTTAGTTTTTTTTTTCCTTAAGTAGTTTCGAGTCAGGCATAATTAAATCAAATTTAGCGAAGAGCCACTAGAAAAAAATATCATAAAGAGCAGCGGGAAAAATTGTCTACTTAAAAACGAAAACATAAATTTGTAAACGATTAATAAACAGGGAACAATATTTTAAAAAACTATACATAACTCGTGGTAGCTCATGACATTTTCCACACGATAAGCTTTCATTTGACACCAAACGCGTAACTGTAGGACCCTAGCGTTCGAAAGATATAGCGGAAGAACACTTTTAATTTTCTTTCTTTACGAGGATGGGTTGTTTTACCTCTGGGCGGCACTTTTTTGCACACAAAGGGCTAAATGGTAAGGTCACAAGGACCCCGAAGGCTCAGAGAACATTGGGAGAGGGGACCCACTGAAACAGCTGTTGGGTGACAGATGGCAGCCTCCCGTCAAGGCCATCCAAAGTGTTCTTTAACGTACACAGGGTATGACTCTCCCACACACGGAGCCATGGCTTAACGTCCCATCTTAACCCCCCGGCGGTCTTCCCAAGCCCATCGGTTCTTTACGAGGAAGAAAACACGGAGGGAATTTTTTGTAGTTTATGACATTCCTCGCTTTACTACCTTTTATTTGACACATAAAACGTTGAGTCGGTCAGCTGGTTTAGGCACTGTACACACTGATACTATTTTAACTCTGAGCAGCACTTTTTTTGCACACCATGGGCTAACTGGCACGGTCACATAGACCCCGAAGGCTCAGAGGTTGGGGTTGTTGGGTTGGGTTGTTTTACCTCTGAGCGGCACTTTTTTGCACACCATGGGCTAACTGGCCTGGTCACATAGACCCCGAAGGCTCAGAGAAGGTTGGGGGAGGGGACCCACTGGAATAGCTATTGGGAGACAGATGGTAGCCTCCCGTCAAGGCCATCCAGCGTGTTCTTTAACGTGCACAGGGTATGGCTCTCCCGCACACGGGGCCATGGCTTAACGTCCCATCCGACGGACGGCGGCTTTTGTAAGCCCATCGTTGTCCCCTACTGTGGGCAGGGCGGGGAGTTTTGCGGAGATAAATCTGAACGCTGATCCAGCTGGGACTCGAACCTGGGAACTGCAGATTACGAGCAGCTGGTTTGGAAAGTATGGTGAAAGAACGGTTTGACTAACCAAACAGAGAAATGACGAATGGAAAGTAAGAGGATTAATTAAGATGGTTAACTGGGTATCTAACCGCATCAGTACGTTTAAATTTCGAGATTGTATCTTAAGGTGTGTCGATCAGATACATTATAAATTTGCTCCGATATCTTTTCGTGGAGGAAGTTACCTATTTTTTTAAGTATTTTTTTACTTACCTTCTTTAGATAATTCTGGATTCTTCTCGTAGGTGTTGATGATTTCCCTTGCCCTTTGTTCATCGTAAAATGGGTAAAGAATTTCATTCAATCTTGGATCTCTCTGTTTCTGAAATGAGAAGGAATATGACGTCTAAGAAATTGTTTGTCTTAATCATCACTTTCATTGATGGCTCACATCTAATTCGAAACAATTGCCTGTGCGTAAAATCAACGTTATTCGGTTGAAAGAAATGTTGAATTAAAATGTTTCTCCATTGAATCAATAAGCAATTTAATGGGTTGGGTTGTTTTACCTCTGAGCGGCACTTTTTTGCACACCATGGGCCAAATGGCCAGGTCACATGGACCCCGAAGGCTCAGAGAAGGTTGGGGGAGGGGACCCACTGGAACAGCTGTTGGAAGACAGATGGTAGCCTCCCGTCAAGGCAATTCAGCGTGTTCTTTAACGTGCACAGGTTGTGGCTCTCCCGCACACGGGTCCACGGCTTAACGTAAGATCCGACGGACGGCGGCCTTTCCAAGCCCATCGATGTCCCCTACTAACCGTGGGCAGGGCGGGGAATTTTGCGGAGATAAATCTCAACGCCGACCCAGCTGGGACTCGAACCTGGGAACTACATATTACGAGCCTGGCGCGCTACAGCAATTTAATGATTAAGTAGTTATTGAATGAATCTGTTATTACATTAATGTCCAAATTACGAGAATAAAATAATTGAAATAAAATTAATCATCGCCATTGAATAATTGGCGACTTAATGGCTAACCTACTTTGAGGCGATGGAATTGAATAATTTACAACTTTGAGGCCATTGAATTAAATGCTGAATTACAGTCAAAATCACTACAAAGGCCATGAATATTTGAGGCCCAAAATGCACTGGCAAATTAAATAATAAAAAAAATAAAATCACGGGTTTTCGGTTTGGTTAGGTTTTATGGTGCATGAGGAATTAAGACTACAATGCATCATCTAAAAAAGACCAAGAAAAAAAGGTTAAAAATATGTGGAACCCTCAACCATAAGAAAAAAAAGTTAAAAATATGTGGAACCCTCAACCCTAAGGAAAAAAAAGTTAAAAATATGTGTAACCTTCAACCATAAGAAAAAAAAGTTAAAACTATGTGGAACCCTCAACCATAAGAAAAAAAGCAAAAAATATGTGGAATCCTCAACCATAAGAAAAAGGTTAAAAATATGAGGAACCCTCAACCATAAGAAAAAGGTTAAAAATATGAGGAACCCTCAACCATAAGGAAAAAAAAGTTAAAAATATGTGGAACCCTCAACCATAAGAAAAAAAAGTTAAAACTATGTGGAACCCTCAACCATAAGAAAAAAAGTAAAAAATACGTGGAACCCTCAACCATAAGGAAAAAAGTTAAAAATATGTGGAACCCTCAACCATAAAAAAAAGCAAAAGTTAAAAATATGTGGAACTCTCAACCATAAGAAAAAAAAGTTAAAAATATGTGGAACCCTCAACCATAAGAAAAAAAAGTTAAAAATATGTGGAACCCTCAACCATAAGAAAAAAAAGTTAAAAATATGTGGAACACTCAAGCATAAGAAAAACAAAAGAAATAAAGACATAAAGGGGAAAAAACAATAGAGATAAAATATATAAATAACAATCAAAACAAGTGTATAAAGAACACTCAAAAGTATATATAACTGTGTAATATACACAGTGCAAACTACACAGAAAAAACTTGTTGTATACATTGATTTGCCATTGATTGAAGAGAATTTGCCATTGTTTGTTTGCTGGACAACTCCTCCTAGACGGACAGCGCAGTGTATCCTTAATATTCTATATAAACAGCAGATGGCGAGATTAATGGCTTTGAAAGTGAGGGAAAATATGTACTGATACTGGTATCCAACAAGGAGAATTTAAAGGAGGGAGGAGAGCAAAAAAAATCAATGTTTCAAATAGCACCCTCAAGCGAATGCTCGAGTATCAGACCAACTGATGCTAAAAAGAATTATCTATTGAAGCCTCCAGAAGAAGGGGGCCACAGCTAATTGTCAAGGTCGGCCTGGACGATTGAATTTCCAGTTGGAAGATTAGCAGAATAGACAGTCGACGGAAATCCAACGGGACACTCAATGAAAATAAAGCACTTAGACGGTACTATTTGCGTGTTAGAGAGATCAGACATCACTCTTTGAGGAGGAGGAGGTGTTCTATAGTTTTTCAGCCGCTGAGAGGGCCAACTTCGGTTTGGAAGTTCTGACTCTCTGTGGGCGAGAATGAGGATGCTTTTCAAACGTTGAAATAGATCTGGGGAGCAAGGTTGGGTTGTTTTACCTCTGAGCGGCACTTTTTTTGAGCACCATGAACTAAATTGCCAGGTGACATGGACTCCGAAGGCTCAGAGAAGGTTGGGGGAGGAGACCCACTGGAACAGCTATTAGGAGACAGATGGTAGCCTCCAGTCAAGGCCATCCAGCGAGTTCTTTAACGTGCACAGGGTATGGCTTTCCCCCGCACACGGGACCCAGAGTTAACATCCCATCCGACGGACGGCAGCCTTTCTAAACCCATCGGTGTCCCCTACTGATCGTGGACAGGGCGGGGAATTTCCCGTTGATAAATCTCAACGCTGACCCAGCTGGGACTCCAACCTGGGAACTACAGATTACGAGTCTGGCGTGCTACCGACTGAGCCACCCCTGCCCCAGAAGTGTGTTGGGATAGAGGACAATTAATGATGGGTTCTCTGCCTCCTAGAATTAAGTAAGGGATTACGATAACAAAAATAGGAACGTTTCGATTCTTAATGTTAAATATACGAACCAAATTCCAATTTCTCATACACACAATAAGTCGAATTCAGATTTAAGTGATATAACATCCACAAAATGAAAAAAAAAGAAGTGATGCAAGATAAATTATTCAAGACATGAATAGTTAGTTACTTAGCAGTTACCACATTTTAGTTAATTCGCCGAAATAAGCAAACCTACCTTGTTCAAGAAGGCTATCAGCTGCTTAGAGGAGATTGTGTCACTTTTACCTTGAGTTCTGAAAGAAAAAATATTTCTCATCATCGGAAAAAAATAGTAAAGCAAACATTCAATTGATTTTTAGTTGCATAATTTGAATCACAAAAACAATTTCATAAAACAGAATTGAATAGCTATTAATAGAATTAAAATTATTAAAAAAAACTTGCTAACTTCTACTATTGTAAGAATGGGCATTGAAGGAAATTTTTCAGGGGATGGGGAGAAACGTTTTAAGGGGGGGGGGGGGGGCTGGTTAGTTGGTTACCTCTGAGCGGCACTTTTTTGCACACCATGGGCTAAATGGCCAGGTCACAAGAACTCCGAAGGCTCAGAGAAGGTTGGGGGAGGGGACCCACTGGAACAGCTGTTGGGAGACAGATGGTAGCCTCCCGTCAAGGCCATCCATCGTGTTCTTTAACGTGCACAGGGTATGGCTCTCCCGCACAAGGGGCCACGGCTTAACGTCCCATCCGACGGACGGCAGCCTATTCTAAACTCATCGGTGTCCCATACTAACCGAGGACAGGGCGGGGAGGGCATGCGGAGATAAATCTTAACGCTGACCCAGATGGGACTCGAACCTGGGAACTACAGATTACGAGCCTGGCGCGCTACCAACTGAGAGGGGGGGGGCAAAAAAACAATATTTTAAAATGGAAATAGTTAGGTCGATCCATTCATGAATGAGTGCATCTGAAAATAAGGAATCATGTAGTTGTATAATCACATTATTATACGACTAAGGATGCCCGAAAATAAAAGGAAATTTTTTATAAATTTCCCTCCACCCAAGTATTTCAAAAGAGTTCAAGCACCCCCTAGAAATATGCTCCTAGTCGAAAATCAAGAGACTGACCCCCCCCCCCCCTTCTCATTATCGTAATATTTTAATCCTACTTCTTATAAGCAAAAATACAATGATTTGTTTCCCATTTATGATGCTTACATGATGTTGAAGAGCTCCTCGATGTCGCTCCTTGGGCAGAGCTTGTTGTACAGCTGATGGAACTTCTCGAACGTGAAAATAGATCCATCAATGACGTCATTCTGGAAGAAATCAAGTAGTTAGACATGTCATCAAAACACGATATATATATATATGTACATAATGGCCAACGGATTGGAAATCTCTGCAGGTAGTGTAATATAGGGTGGGGGGGGGGAGGAGTGTGACTGTGCCTCGCAGAGATGAGAGAAGTGTTATTGCACCCTATAGTGATACGTGAGGTGTTATTGCACCCCATAGTGATAAGTGAGGTGTTATTGCACCCTATAGTGATAAGTGAAGTGTTATTGCACCCTATAGTGATACGTGAGGTGTTATTGCACCCTATAGTGAGAGTGTTATTGCACCCCATAGTGATAAAGAGGTGTTATTGCACCCTATAGTGATAAGTGAGGTGTTATTGCACCCTATAGTGATAAGTGAAGTGTTATTGCACCCTATAGTGATAAGTGAAGTGTTATTGCACCCTATAGTGAGAGTGTTATTGCACCCCATAATGATAAATGAGGTGTTTTGGCCCCTATAGTGATAAATGAGGTGTTATTGCCCCCTATAGTGATAAGTGAAGTGTTATTGCACCCTATAGTGAGATGCGTTATTGCACCTTATAGCGAGAAGTGAGTTTACTGCACCTTATAGCGAGAAGTGAGTTTACTGCACCTTATAGCGAGAAGTGAGTTTACTGCACCTTATAGTGAGAAGTGAGGTGTTACTATACCCTATAGTGAGAGAAGAGAGAGTTGTTATCACAGTCTATAGTGAGAGAAGGTTAGATATCATTCCATCGGCTAAGATTACTATATAAAAATGGCAAAATAATGACAAAGTGTTAAAGCGGTTCTTTACCTTGCCGTTTGGAAGCCCAACTTCTCCAATGCATTGGTAAACCAACTTTTCTGTCTTTCCCGAAGCGAATGTTTGCGCTATCCTGAAAAAGAGGAATAATTTTAAGAGGCACTTAAAAATTTTACATTTCAAATATGAATAGAGAGAGATAAACAAAGTTCAATTCTTAAAAACAACAACAACAAGGTGTTTTTGTGGCAAAACGAATAATAAGGAGCTACCGGCTGTTTGATCGGCAGCCAAAGTCAAATGCCAAAAAATCACGGCAGCCAAATGTCAGGTGCTCAGCGGTCAGAGCACCTGACATGTTATCATGAGGTCGTGGATTCGGATCCCACCCGACTAATGACTATTTATACATTTAAATCGACATGGAACTAAGAGTGATTACTCCCATTTCAGTTGAAACTAAAAGACGAAAAGTTTATTATGAAAGAAAATAAATATTTGCATCATAATGAATACAATGAAATATAAAGGAGAAGATACAATGTATAATTAACCAAACAATTTTAAATTAGTTTATACTGTATAAAGCTAATTGATCTGAATTAGAAATTTATTTACCTATATAGCAAGGATGGTCATATGTCAATATACAAATAAATTTGGGTTGTTTTACCTCTGAGCGGCACTTTTTTTGCATACCATGGGCTAAATGGCCAGGTCACATGGACCCCGAAGGCTCAGAGAAGGTTGGGGGAGGGGATCCACTGGAACAGCTGTTGGGAGACAGATGGTAGCCTCCCGTCAAGGCCATCCAGCGTGTTCTTTAACGTGCACATTGTATGGCTCTCCCGCACACGGGGCCACGGCTTAACGTCCCATCCGACGGACGGGGACCTTTCCAAGCCCATCGGTGTCCCCTACTGACTGTGGGCAAGGCGGGGAATTTTGCGGAGATAAATCTCAACGCTAACCCAGCTGGGACTCGAACCTGGGAACTACAGATTACGAGCCTGACGCGCTACCGACTGAGCCACCCCCCCCGCCCCCAATATACAAATAAAGCCTATCAAACAAAACCCTTTCCAAATTTTGTAACCTTTAACGGCGATTGAAAAAATGTGAATAATAATGTTTTCAATCACTGCCCTACAAATTTTTTTATTCATATTATTTATATTAATTTTTCAATAGCCCTACAAAATGCAAAACACATATTTCATTTATCTATTAAAAATGAAAAAATAATGTATTTTCTTATCCCCTATAGTAGAGGAGCAAATCATCCAGTGTATATAATATTATTTATTTTTCACTTATAACATATGACTATATATTGTTGCGGATCACAAAAATGGATAGCCACTGAGCGTGAGTATTAAAAGCTATATTTCTAAACCAAATTCAATACAAGGTAAATTGTTACAAAGGAAATATGGATGAAATATCTTATTAACAAATCAACTATTAACATGCACAAGTCATCAATCTTCCTGCGTAGAGCACACAATATCAGCTCTGTGTATTTTACTAAATACTACCTTTTACTTGATTTACCAGGTCACCCGAAGATCTTCACTCGTAAACCAATTCTCGTCCTGTGCTAATAACTTTTCACACACTAGCCGAACAAAAAGACAGTCCGTGTAGACATTCGAAGTTAGCCATAAAAGTTCCCACTTTTATACTTCCGCGTATACACAACACATCAAGTTACTTCTTGATACTTAACGATAAAAGATCCCACTTTTATCCTTCCGCGTATACACAACACATCAAGTTACTTCTTGATACTTAACGCGCACTGTCTCAGAACAGCCCACCGGCCATTTTCGAACTCACCGACCGTTACAACACAACGACCGTTACAATACAAAACCGTTAACGCTCCACTCTTCTTCTCCAAATTCTCCCAACGTTCTTATTCGTTGGCTGAAACTTTTTGCTTTCGGTTGCCAGATTCCTTCTGTCGTAACAATGCCCCCTTCCTAGGTCTTGTTCGTCCCGAACAATTCTGGATTCCAAAGCTTCTTCAGTTCTTCGATGAAACGGGGCCAAACGATCCACGTGAACCACCTTGCACTTTGTAGCTGGACGTCGACGAATGCGATATACCACGTCTGTGTCAAAATGAAAGCGAATCTCATTATGACGTAGATTTCTTTTCTGACTGAAGCCTCGTCCACAAACATAATACGTGTAAGGCCTATAGCCCTTGTGAACACGTTTATGTCTCTGCAGGGAGAAGAATCGACTAAGAGTTTTCGTGCAAAACCTGTAAAAAGTTTTCTTCTTTGTCGAAAGTTTTCTTCTTTGGATTTTTACTTCTATCAACAGTAACAAGGAATGAAAGTCATTAGTGACATAACATCTAGGGAGAATTTTCATCCTGCAATCTGACCCTTTTGTCAGTTGACTTTCACTTAATTCAGAACTGTCGTGATGAACCTTCAGCCATATTTCACCTGATTCAATTTGATCCCCAAGGTGCTTCACAAATATAATATCAGCTCCATAATTCTTTTTAGCGCTTCGGTCCATCTCCTCCTTCCATACTCTTGCTAGAACTGCAGCTTCTAATCCGACAACCTTACCTGTTTCTCCTGTATAAGTGAAATCAGTGATGTGTCGGGCTGCTAGCAATATTTTTTCTGTTTTACCTTCACATAGCCAGCTTGCAATATCTTCAGATACTCCTTGTTCTATTAACATGTTACGAAACTTGTTCAAAGCATTGCCGTTATGCAGAACCTTACGGACACGTGATGCTTCATCTACCCTATTATCCACAATGTTCACAAAACGCAGAAGTTCTCCTAACTCTTCGACGAGCTCTTGCAGTTCCAAGGATCCGTTACCAAGGAAACACTGAACAGCTTCCATCACTTCCAGAGAGTTGTCAACAGAGTTTTCAAGAGGTGAATCCATGTTGCTGATAACAGCTGAACAACTCAAACTCTTCATTCCACGAGCTTGTGATGCTGCAACCATTTTCTTAACTAAATCAACAGCAACATCTTCTGTACTGATGAGATCAATAGCTCCTTTTCCGAATTCAACATCATGAACCAAAGCACACACTCCTTCAGCCAGCTTTTTGGACACAATTGAGCATCTCCTTAGAGGAACGCTATCTACGGTAGCCGTCAGATCCTTGCAGCGGTAAATCTCCTTATCTGTTGGCACCAGCTCCTCTGTCTGTCCTACGATGCAGCATCCGACGTCTTCCATCATCTGCTCGATTTTATCTTTAGTGCAGTCGACTGTGAAGCCAGGGATGGATTCCAATTTGTCCAGAGTATCTCCCGTCAATTGGAGAGCACGACCGGAGATCATAGGGACCTTGAGACCTAAAGCAGCAAGTGCAGGAGCCAAGACAAGACTCACTTTGTCGCTGACACCTCCTGTGCTGTGTTTATCCACCATCCGATGGCGCCACTCAGGTCTCCAGCAAAACACATGACCCGAGGAGGTCATATTTGCTGTTTCTTCCGAATTCACTTTCTTGGAGCTCTCATTGTAATTAGCCAGGGAAATATCAGTCATGATTGCCAAATTGTTCATTCTGGAGATCAGCGACGAGTTCTGTAACATGATATTGTCCACTTTAGAGCTCTTGTAATCGTGATAAAACTTTTCTATATCCTTATAATCTAAATGGTTATAATGTCCAAATCTGCACATTGACTGTTCAGAAAAGAAATTCAGCATGGTTTCTTTGAGATTGTCTGAGGGCTTTACTTCTCTCTGATCGTAACTCTGAGGCTTAGTTTCATCCAGAAAGTTAGTCTTTGAAGTACTGTCTCTGCCTGAAGCTCTTTTACTAGCATCACCTGTTATGCTTCTAAGCCATCCTTCGGAATTCCTCTTCCTTAAATCCCCACTTTCTATAAACGATTCGAGTGTGGCTATATGCTTCGGAAAAATCTCTCCGACTTCCGCGGTAAAGTCGAATGGCACTTTGTATCTATGATGAATGGACGCCTCTTCTTTACTCGGACCACTCTGCGAAACGTAAACTCTGTTTCGTTCCCCTTCATTACCACTCGTTACTCTGCCTTTGCGATAATTGTCCATGACGCATTTTGCTGAGAGCGAGGAATAGAATACCTTTCGTGTGGATCTCTCTTCAGATCGTGCCAGACTTGTATACCTAGGTATTTTGAAGTGCAAAGCGTACTGTATAGTCTCGCAGCTCTCTGATCTGTGTGATTGTTCTTCACAGTTCCTAGACATGTCACCAGCGACATAGACACTCTGCCATGCATTACCAGTAGTTGCGTGGTCAAAGGCATTATCTGCGCTATCTCTACGATTCTTGATTTCCAGTAGCAGATCCACATTTTTATATGCGTTGCCTTTCTCTTTTTCTTTTCCATGTTTACAATCTAACTTAACACTATCAAGATCATCTTTTTCACTGACAAATTCAACATTTAAACTATTGCATTGTCTATTGAGTTCGGTTTTATGATCCTTGAAGTGATCAATAAACTTACCAACTTGAGAAGCCACTTCAGCTCTCATCTCAGTATTTTGTGCGGCCAGGTCACCTATTTTGTTAGCCATATCGGCTTTTAAGTCATTATTTTGACTTTTAATGTCATTCATCTGTGTAGCCATATCGGCTTTCATATCAGTCATCTGCGTAGCCATATCGACTTTCAAGCTATTTATCAACTTTACTAATTCATCCATACTTCTAGTTAACGGCATTCAATAAATTATCCCGCTTCTGACACCAAATGTTGCGGATCACAAAAATGGATAGCCACTGAGCGTGAGTATTAAAAGCTATATTTCTAAACCAAATTCAATACAAGGTAAATTGTTACAAAGGAAATATGGATGAAATATCTTATTAACAAATCAACTATTAACATGCACAAGTCATCAATCTTCCTGCGTAGAGCACACAATATCAGCTCTGTGTATTTTACTAAATACTACCTTTTACTTGATTTACCAGGTCACCCGAAGATCTTCACTCGTAAACCAATTCTCGTCCTGTGCTAATAACTTTTCACACACTAGCCGAACAAAAAGACAGTCCGTGTAGACATTCGAAGTTAGCCATAAAAGTTCCCACTTTTATACTTCCGCGTATACACAACACATCAAGTTACTTCTTGATACTTAACGATAAAAGATCCCACTTTTATCCTTCCGCGTATACACAACACATCAAGTTACTTCTTGATACTTAACGCGCACTGTCTCAGAACAGCCCACCGGCCATTTTCGAACTCACCGACCGTTACAACACAACGACCGTTACAATACAAAACCGTTAACGCTCCACTCTTCTTCTCCAAATTCTCCCAACGTTCTTATTCGTTGGCTGAAACTTTTTGCTTTCGGTTGCCAGATTCCTTCTGTCGTAACAATATTATTCCGCTGTATATTTTTTATTTAAACATATGACTATCAATTATTCCGCTGTTACAGTGTTTCGCAAACTGTGTGCCGCGAGAGATTTTCAAATTGACACTAGATATTCCAAAGATTTCGTTTTGACTTGACTTGTGTTATCGACGTGTTTTAATAAAAATCTTTCAGATTTTATCAACTGGGATCTTGGAAGTATTTATCAAGCTTTTTCCAAATTTTGGTATTAATTTTTGATTATTTCAAGCCATAGAATGGACAAATGTTTAAAACAAACACCGAGTTATGATTAATTATATTTATTATTATATTTATTTTAAATAAAATGCATTTAACGAAACTTCAATTTTCCTCTTTTTACGTAAACCATCAAAAATTCTTTTTTAGGTGTGCCGTGGAAAAAAAAAATTAGATTCAGTGTGCCGCGGGGAAAAAAATTAGATTCAGTGTGCCGCGGGAAAAAAAAAATTAGATTCAGTGTGCCGCGGGAAAAAAATTAGATTCAGTGTGCCGCGGGAAAAAAAATTAGATTCAGTGTGCCGCGGGGAAAAATTAGATTCAGTGTGCCGCGGAAAAAAAATTAGATTCAGTGTGCCGCGGAAAAAAAAATTAGATTCAGTGTGTCGCAGAGTAAAAAAGTTTGCGAGACACTGCGCTATTCAATAACACATTCTCTCACCAGAATTTCTCATATCTAGCTTAAATATATCGTTTGCAATATAACTTCAAGTTTTACATTTTCTACATTTAGCGCCCTCTAACGATGGAAAATTAAGGCCATTTGGAGGAAGGAATCATGTTTCGTTAGCACCTATTCAACTAAAAACATTTTCATTAATCACATAAAACAAAAATAGTTGAGTTTTCTCAGCCACCCTTAGGTGAAGTGACAAACTGTTGCTGACAATGTACATTCTTTGATCCTCGCACACCACCACCAAAATATAAATTTTCTATCCCAAAGAGATCGTTTGCAATATCGGTTTAAAATTTCTAAATCTTAAAAATTTTCCACCGTTAGAGGGCGCAGTTAAAGCTTTTGGAAAATTCTAAATGTGTATGTAATTCAAAACAGTTTATCAATGCCCGTGTAACCCAGAAAGTATTATTATCTCTAAAACCAATTATCTTTTAAAAGAAAAAAAAAATGCGTTCTCCCACCTCCTCTGGGAGTAAAGACCAAATTAATTTCTGTCAGTGCAAACTTATGATATTTACTTTTCAAAACCAAAATTTCTAACACAATTTACATCGCTTACTATATTAGTTTGAAAGTTTTAATTTTCATCTGATCATTCATGTCTACAGACAGGCGACAAAGCGAAAACGTTCGCTCCTTTTTCTTTGAAAATGAGCTAAAAAGTCTTTTAAAGTCACAGAAACTAGGGAAAAAATTACCCTCGCAACGACGGTTGAGTTGGGTTGGGTTGTTTTACCTCTGAGCGGCACTTTTTTGCACACCATGGGCTAAATGGCCAGGTCACAAGGACCCCGAAGGCTCAGAGAAGGTTGGGGGAGGGGACCCACTGGAACGGCTGTTGGGAGACAGATGGTAGCCTCCCGTCAAGGCCATCCATTGTGTTCTTTAATTTTGGATTGTTTTACCTCTGAGCGGCACTTTTTTGCACACCATGGGCTAAATGGCCAGGTCACAAGGACCCCGAAGGCTCAGAGAAGGTTGGGGGAGGGTACCCACTGGAACGGCTGTTGGGAGACAGATGGTAGCCTCCCGTCAAGGCCATCCATTGTATTCTTTAATTTTGGATTGTTTTACCTCTGAGCGGCACTTTTTTGCACACCATGGGCTAAATGGCCAGGTCACAAGGACCCCGAAGGCTCAGAGAAGGTTGGGGGAAGGGACCCACTGGAACGGCTGTTGGGAGACAGATGGTAGCCTCCCGTCAAGGCCATCCATTGTGTTCTTTAATTTTGGATTGTTTTACCTCTGAGCGGCACTTTTTTGCACACCATGGGCTAAATCGCCAGGTCACAAGGACCCCGAAGGCTCAGAGAAGGTTGGGGGAAGGGACCCACTGGAACGGCTGTTGGGAGACAGATGGTAGCCTCCCTTCAAGGCAATCCATTGTGTTCTTTAATTTTGGATTGTTTTACCTCTGAGCGGCACTTTTTTGCACACCATGGGCTAAATGGCCAGGTCACAAGGACCCCGAAGGCTCAGAGAAGGTTGGGGGAAGGGACCCACTGGAACGGCTGTTGGGAGACAGATGGTAGCCTCCCGTCAAGGCCATCCATTGTGTTCTTTAATTTTGGATTGTTTTACCTCTGAGCGGCACTTTTTTGCACACCATGGGCTAAATGGCCAGGTCACAAGGACCCCGAAGGCTCAGAGAAGGTTGGGGGAAGGGACCCACTGGAACGGCTGTTGGGAGACAGATGGTAGCCTCCCGTCAAGGCCATCCAGCGTGTTCTTTAACGTACACAGTATATGGCTCTCCCGCACACGGGGCCACGGCTTAACATCCCATCCAAATCCGTCTGAAAGTGTATGAGCTGTTTCATTATTTAAATATAAACATGTCTGCATTTTATTAAAATATTAAAAGTTATTACAAAATAAGGAACAAAATGTTAAAAGGGCGAAAATCCTCTAAAATTTAAAACCTCCGAAATAAAATAATAAAATTTTAGAAATCGGTAAAAAAATGTAAATGAGTTTTTTGTAACTTTCAACAAATTAATAATTTTTAATACAATATTATTTTTATAAATAAATTCTAGCATTTAGAAAAAAGTTGGTAAAAACATAGGAATGTAAAAGAATATTAATCGTGAACATTATTACACAAAATTATTTCCAATTACCGTATATTTCCGCAGATAAGACGATAGTTGAATCATAAAAAAAGGCCCCCAAAATCCGGGTCGTCTTATAGGACAGATACAAAAAAAATTAGATTGAAATTTATGTAAATTGAAACCATTATTACTACAACTATTCGAAAAATCTATCATATATTTAAATACGCTATATGATGATACATTGCATTGTAATAGTAAAACAATACTAATATATATATATCTTAAAAGTTATGTTTATTGAGCTACTGAGGAAAAAACGGACAAACCGTAATTATTTACTAGTACAGATTAGGGTATGTCCACAAAATAGAATAGCCCATACGACGCTTTTGTGAATAGTCAAGGTCATTACCCGAATGCCCGAATCAGTGCGAATGTTTGCGAATAGGACATAATTCCGTATACGCTATACAGTATTATTATCCAGATGATGATCGCCCATCTAAACGAAATTCATAGGCCGTTGATAGTTTGGGGTCGTCTTATAGGACAGATATATGCTAAAACTATAAAACTTTGACGAAAATTTATACCTCGTCTTATCTGAAGGTCGTCTTATCTGCGGAAATATACGGCAGTTATTAAATAAATGAATAATTTCAACGCAGACTTCTAAAATCAGGCCCGTCCAATTCACAGCACATTGCAAAAGAACCTGAGGCTGATAATACAAATAATAAGATACAGAATCTGGATCATTGCTTTCAAGTTTTTGACCAAACAATTTTTTTTCAATTCATAGTAATCATTAAAAATTTATATTTTTGCTTTTTAATCAAATTTTTTTAGAAAACAGTTTTTTTTTCCAATTCATTGCTAGGTTTTCGTTTTTAAGAAGAGCATTTTCCATGCTGCTGTTTAAAAATATAATTTTTTTCCCCCTAGTGGCTCTTCGCCAAGTTTGTGTTGGACGTGCCTGACATAGAGAGATAAAAATTAAACAGCACTAACCTTCTAATGGGAAGTTTCCCGTCCGCGTCAACCAGATAACCAAGTTTCATCCAGCTATCAAAGAAAGAATAATTTGCATTAAGGAAATATGAAAGTTTCATTTTTTCCCGCTTCGAAACGTTATCATTTGTTATGTATTGGTCCCACATGCAGTTTGTCGCGAGTTCCGCCACACGATTCATGTTGCAAACACGCGAAAGGAGTTCGTGGCACGCGATTGGCTCGTTCGTTGTTGCCATATCCAGAGAGCGAAGTCGTCATTTCCAAATTTCAAAAGGGAAAAAAAAAGGCATATTAGGAAAAAAAATAACTTCTCATTAATTCAGTAGCTGACATTAAGGAAACCCTTTTTGACTCTTGTTAATGGTGGATTTTGTTACAATTGGCGAATATCGTGGACTGTGAAATAATGTTATCTTTTATCCTCAAATTGTTAATGGACTGTTAATGTTTTTTTTTCTTCCTTGCTATCTTCTAATGCTGCAATCCGATTTCTATCGAAATGGAGGCAATCTCATTTTCAACAGCAAATTAAGGAGAATAAAAGGGTTAATTGAATTACGACAGAAGTGTTAGTTTTTCAGAAGTTTTTATTTTTAATACTTAATTATTGGGAGTGGTCCTCAGCAAAAAGTTATACAAGTACCAGAGAAATATCGATGTAAAAATTAATACTGAAGGGTTTGTTACAAATTGGTGTTTATTCAACATATGTGTCTTTAAATGTTTATGGGCCTTTATCCTTAAATGATTATGAAAAGACTGCCCTTCATCAGATGGGGCATAAAGTTGGTTGTTTTACCTCCGAGCGGCACTTTTTTGCACACCATGGGCTAAATGGCCAGGTCACAAGGACCCCGAAAGCTCTGAGAATGTGGGGAAGGGGACCCACTGGAACAGCTGTAGGGAAACAGATGGTAGCCTCCCGTCAAGGCCATACAGCGTGTTCTTTAACGTTCACAGGGTATGGCTCTCCTGCACACGGGGCCAAGGCTTTACGTCCCATCCGACGGACGGCGGCCTCCTGGGAAATGGACTGAATGATCTTTGTGTTCTCACAGAGTGAAACGAGTATACATAGACACCAGAATTAAGTGGCAAGTTTCGGCTTGAACGTGATAGATGTTGCATGGATTCCACAAAATCCTCGCATAGCAGAATCCAAAACTGAACAACCTGCTGTATGCTGATGTTTTAATTTGACTCTCAGCGTCCGAAATCGATTGAGGCTGGACTGTGATGACATCATCAACTTGCATTTTGAGCCTACGGGCATTTTAAGGCTTTGGATTGGGTTATTTTATGTCCGAGCGGTACTTTTTTTGCACACCATGGGCTAAATGGCCAGGTCACAAGGACCCCGAAGGCTCAGAGAAGGTTGGGGGAGGGGACCCACTGGAACAGCTGTTGGGAGACAGATGGCAGTCTCCCGTCAAGATCATCCAGCGTGTTCTTTAACGTTCACAGGGTATAGCTCTCCAGTACACGGGGCCACGGCTTAACGTCCCATCCGACGGACGGTGGCCTTTCCAAGCCCATTTGTGTCCCCTATTGACTGTGGGCAGGGCGGGGAGTTTTGGGGTGGGGCATAAAGTCAAGGGCAATATTCAAGAGAGATACCCTGCAAATTAATAAGGCCTTAATAGGAGGTTACAGTCGGGATGTTTTACCTCTGAGCCGCACTTTTTCAACACAATGGGCTAAATGGCCAAGTCACAAGGTGACCAACGGTTCATAGAAGACGGGGAAGATGATCCACTAGGGTTGGGTTGTTTTACCTCTGAGCGGCACTTTTTTGCACACCATGGGCTAAATGGCCAGGTCACAAAGACCCCGAAGGCTCAGAGAAGGTTGGGGGAGGGGACCCACTGGAACAGCTGTTGGGAGACAGATGGTAGCCTCCCGTCAAGGCCATCCAGCGTGTTCTTTAAAGTGCACAGGGTATGGCTCTCCCACACACGGGGCCACGGCTTAACGTCCCATCCCACGGACGGCGGCCTTTCCAAGCCCATCGGTGTCCCCTACTGACCGTGGGCAGGGCGGGTAATTTTGCGGAGATTAATCTCAACGCTGACCCAGCTGGGACTCGAACCTGGGAACTACAGATTACGAGCCTGGCGCGCTACCGACTGAGCCACCCCCCGCCCCAAGGATCTACTAGAACAGCTGTTGGGTGACAGATGGCAGCCTCCCGTCAAGGCCATCCAGCATGCTCCTTTTCGTGCACAAGGTATAGCTCTCCTGTACATGGCTTAACGTTCAATCCGACGTACAGTGGTAGGAGGCTATCATCTGTCTCCTAACAGCTGCATAATGGGCATCCTTTCCCTAAGCAATCCTGAGCCCATAAGGTCCTTCTGGCATTGCTATTGTGTACAAGCTCTTTGGTAAAGTGCTGCTCAGTTGTAAAACAATAAACCGTTAAACGTGGCTATTTTTCATCCTGTTTAATTAAAAATGAAATCAGTCTAAGTAGTATCTGCACGCGCGAGAGACGTGAAAGTGGTTGGTAATGGGTTAGGTTGTTTTACCTCTGAGCGACACTTTTTTTTATACACATTGGCCAGGTCACAAGGACCCCGAAGGCTCAGAGAAGGTTAGGGGAGAGGACCCACTGGAACAGCTGTTAGCCTCCCGTTAAGGCCATCCAGCGTGTTCTTTAACGTGCACAGGGTATGGCTCTCCAGCACACGGGACCACGGCTTAACGTCCCATCCGACGGACGGCGGCCCCTACTGACCATGGGAAGGGCAGAGAGTTTTGCGGAGATAAATCTCAAAGCTGACCCAGCTGGGACTCGAACCTGGGAAATGCAGATAACGAGACTGACGCGCTACCGACTGAGCCGCCCCGATGAAAGTAGTCTGTGGAGTCGTCCACATATACCTTTAAGGTGGTAGGGGAGATTTTCATATGCGATATATGGAGGTCTCGTAGAAGTGTTATGAAATGTTAAAATTTTACATCACATTTGTTTCATGTTTATGATGACAAAAGTAATTTTTTTTGCCTATTTTCCTATTGCTTTTCTCTCGTCATTTGTCGCTTTGTCAGTTTGTTGAAACAGTTGTTCCATCGAGCACAACGGACAAGCAATGTTTTATACGCCAAATGAAAGTTTGTGATGTTTGGAAGCGTCATAGGCTATAAAAAAAATACCGGATGATATTACCACTGCTCATGGTGGGGCGGGGGTGGCTCAGTTGGTAGCGCGCCAGGCTCGTAATCTGTAGTTCCCAGGTTCGAGTCCCAGCTGGGTCAGCATTGAGATTTATCTCCGCAAAACTCCCGCCCTGCCCACGGTCAGTAGGAGACACCGATGGGCTTGAAAAGGCCGCCGTCCGTCGGATGGGACGTTAAGCCGTGGCCTCGTGTGCGGGAGAGCCATACCCTGTGCACGTTAAAGAACACGCTGGATGGCCTTGACGGGAGACTACCATCTGTCTCCCAACAGCTGTTCCAGTGGATCCCCTCCCCCCAACCGTCTCTGAGCCTTCGGGGTCCATGTGACCTGGCCATTTGGCCCATGGTGTGCAAAAAAGTGCCGCTCAGAGGTAAAACAACCCAACCATCGCTCATGCTCCCTTCCATCCTAAAAAAAAAGGAAATACAACAATATTCTGAAATCAACAAATTGTACGTCAAATGACCTGACCATTGACTCCATTGTGTAAAAAAAATAAAACTATCAGCCAAAAATGCTTATCCTAATTAACGAGGATTAAAGGCAGCCCATAAAACAGAGCTTATACTTACTGTTTCTTAAGACAAGTCATCGGACAAACATTATTGGCCTTGATGTTGTTGGTGATACTTCTTAAACCAGCCTGCCATTCCTGGAAAGAAAAATTCAAAACTCATGAAACGAATCGCAATCGAGATGAACCGATGTGGAAATTAACATGTAATGGAACAATATACGGGTGTTTCAAAATTCTCTGTACAAATTTCAAGGAAGATAGGGAACACCAAGACAAGACTTTTTCGTCTATGAATGTATGTCCGCTGATGTAACTTTTTGGTGCTAGAGGGCGCTGCTTGGCAGTGCTGCAATTGGTTAGAGGGGCGGAGTGGGAACGAACTTGTGTTTGTCGTCGGCATTCGTAAAATCAGACACATTACGTGTAACATGGAGTGTTTCACGTCTTCTGAGATGGCTGACATGTATCTTACTTATGGGCTTCTGAAATGGCTGACATGTATTTTACTTATGACATGTATCTTACTTATGGTTACTTATGGAAACGGAAGAGCTGCTGTGAAGTTGTACCGACAGTGCTTCCCAAACAGAGGTGTGCCAAACCACCAAACATTTGCGCGTTTGCACCGGCAATTGCAAGAAACTGGAACATTCCATGCAGACATGCATGACACTGGTTGGGAGAGAACCATGCACACCCCTGACATGGAAGAAGAGATCCTAGGGGGGATTGAGGATAATCCAGGCACAAGAATGCGAGCTGTTGCACGTTGCTTCAGTGTGAACCATGCCTTCGTGTGGAGAGTGTTGCACGAGCAGCAGTTACATCCGTTTCATTGTCAGAGAGTCCAGACATTGCAGTTTCAGGATTTCCTCTTCGTGTGGAATTCTTACGCTGATTTCTGCAGCAGACCGCAGTGCAGCCTGATTTTCCAGCTCATGTGCTCTTCTCAGATGAGGCCTCTTTCACACGTCAGGGTGTGTTTAATGTGCACAATTCTCACGTTTGGGCGCACGAAAATCCATCCTAACTTATATTTTGATTGGGCCATACCTGCTGCCTTCCCGACTCAACGGGCAGATTTATCGTGTATTTCTTGAAGAAACGTTGCCGGGACTGCTGGAAGATGTTCCCGTGGCTATTCGCAGATGAATGTGATTTCAACACGACGGGGTGTCCAGCACACTTCAGCAATGATGGGCGGGATTATCTGAATGCCACTTTTGGGGGTCGATGGATAGGCCGGGATGGACCCGTCGCCTGACCACCAGGATCGCCCGATTTAACATGTATCGATTTCTTCCTCTGAGGACACATGAAGCACCTCGTATACGAGACTCCCTTGGACTCGGATGAAAAGAATGAGAACTTCGTGTACGTACACGAAGGTTGCCCCCTCACTAATTTCTAAAAAAATCGGTGGCAGATATTTTTTCTGGATTCTGTAATCAATCATAGTGTTCGGATACTTTTTTTTGAGCGACTGTACATTTAGAAACAAATAACACTTGAGGTAATACTGAACCCACCTTGGCCGTTTCCACGTCAGGACACACGAAATGAGTGTAGTTGATGTTCACCATGTCCACCCCGCTGCAAATCGTGAGAGCCACATCTTCGAGACTGCATTTCGTCCGTCCATGAAGCTCAGCAAGCAATTTTGGATCCTGAGAGAACAAAGGAATAGGAGCTATGGCAAATCAGAATGACAAATTCCTATCGGTCAGTTTGAAATTTAGTTCACATTTTACATTTCCAGAAAATACTAAGATTTCCTTTTGGTTTCAAAAATTTTTTAAGGGAGAAAAAACATCACGAATTTATTTGTACCATGGGACTGATGTTGGCCAATTAATTTCAGTTTCTCTAAAATATTCCAAATGGATCGAATTCCAGTCCGCTATATTCCAGATGGATTAATTGCTGATTAATTACATTAGAGATAATTTACATTAGGTTCGTTACAATGGAAGTAAACTATCAGTTCGCCATATCGGAGATTATTTCATCAAAATGCTTGAATTATTGGAGATTAATATTCGTTTCTTCAAACTGGAAATGAATCAAAAATCTCGCTACATAGGAGAAAAATTCATTCCAATACTTCGGAAATTAATTAACTAGTTGCCTAGGGCAGTGGTTCTCAACCTTTCATGCTTCACGTACACTCTGGAAATAAATATGTAACTGGCGTTTCCCTTATATCAATAGATAAAACTATAGTTAAAATATAATAACGCCAACTTAGCGACTTTGTTACTAGGTTGTTGTTGTTTTTACCTCTGAGCGGCACTTTTTTGCACACAAATGGCCAGGTCACATGGACCCCGAAGGCTCAGAGAAGGTTGGGGGAGGGGACCCACTGGAACAGCTGTTGGGAGACAGATGGTAGCCTCCCGTCAAGGCCATCCAGCGTGTTCTTTAACGTGCACAGGGTATAACTCTCCCGCACACGGGGCCACGGCTTAACGCCATACCGGCCTTTCCAAGCCCATCGGTGTCCCCTACTGACCGTGGGCAGGGCGGGGAATTTTGCGGAGATAAATCTCAACGCTGACCCAGCTGGGACTCGAACCTGGGAACTACAGATTACGAGCCTGGCGCGCTACCGACTGAGCCACCCCCGCCCCAGGGAATCAATTAGAGTTTGGTTCATTATGTTAGAGAAAACTTTCATTTCTCTATATTGGTGAAAAATAAAAATTGGTTTGCTATAGTGAAGATCAATTGAGATCTGTTTGTTATATCAGAGTAGAAGTAATATCTTGTTCTCTGTATTTAGAGAATAGGATTGATACCTGGTTCCCTATATTGAGATCAACTTAGATAGATCTAAGTTGATCTCAATAAAAAGTCAATCGTTTCCTATATTCTATCTCAATCGTTTCCTATATTAGAGTTAAATTCATATCCAGTATAGCCAATCAGATTTCATTTCCGGTTCGTATGTTGAACCTAACTTAAGAGATTGGGATAGGCAAAAATTAACTTGATTAAGACTTATTGAAAGGCACATTTTATACCTCGCTAATTTTTATTTTTGATTGAAATGGGAGTTCGTAAAAACAGAATAAAAACGTTGTTAGGAAATAATTGAATGACTGACTTAAGATACATCATTGTAATATCATTATCAAACATAAGACTAAAAGAGGATTATGAATTCAAATTCTGTTTATCAATATATCCAGTTGCATTTTTAAACTGCTACTATTTTCCAAAAAGAGAAAAATCAATTTCCCTCTATTAATATATTATTAGCTTGTAAAATTATAATTTTTACAATCATTACAGCAAAGTAGATCGAACTAGCTCTAGTACACCATCAACTTTACATCTTTTAAAATTAAACTTGAATTTTGTTTAGGGGTAAGGGAAGACAAAATACAGATGTTCGGGGGGGGGGGGCACCAAAGCAACAATAAATGCTTTTTCAAATATCACATAGACATTTCTTGACATTAAACTACTCTTTCAAATCATTGGATCGATTCATAATTTTATTTGAAACTTTCTTACTTTGGGAATTCCTCCTGCCCTGATGTCATTCACCTGTGAGAGTTCAAGAACCTGGCCATCCTGAAATGAAACAAAATATCATTCAATTCTTTACTAATTTTAGGTCAACTCAAGGCGCAAAAATTAACTTAAGATTAGACATTTAATCACGTGTCTTTATGTTCCCTTTTCTGTATCACCTGCTTGCTTTTGGTTTGTGGATTTGTTAGCATTAGTCGTGGCTTAGTTTCAGTAGCAACTGAATACACTTTTTCGATATTTTATAATATGTAATAGAGTTGGGTTGTTTTACCTCTGAGCGGCACTTTTTTGCACACCATGGGCTAAATGGCCAGGTCACATGGACCCCGAAGGCTCAGAGAAGGTTGGGGGAGGGGACCCACTGGAACAGCTGTTGGGAGACAGATGGTAGCCTCCCGTCAAGGTCATCCAGCGTGTTCTTTAACGTGCACAGAGTATGGCTCTCCCGCACACGGGGCCACGGCTTAACGTCCCATCCGACGGACGGCGGCCTTTCCAAGCCCATCGGTGTCCCCTACTGACCCTACTGACCGTGGGCGGGGAATTTTGCGGAGATAAATCTCAACGCTGACCCAGCGGGGACTCGAACCTGGGAACTACAGATTACGAGCCTGGCGCGCTACCGACTGAGCCACCCCCGCCCCTAAATGGCCAGGTCACATGGACCCCGAAGGCTCAGAGAAGGTTGGGGGAGGGGACCCACTGGAACAGCTGTTGGGAGACAGATGGTAGCCTCCCGTCAAGGCCATCCAGCGTGTTCTTTAACGTGCACAGGGTATGTCTCTCCCGCACACGTGGCCACGGCTTAACGTCCCATCCGACGGACGGCGGCCTTTCCAAGCCCATCGGTGTCCCCTACTGACCGTGGGCAGGGCGGGGAATTTTTCGGAGATATATCTCAACGCTGACCCAGCTGGGACTCGAACCTGGGAACTACAGATTACGAGCCTGGCGCGCCCCGCCCCAAGGGTAGGAGAGACAACTGGAAGCATACAAAGTGTCTTCTTATAACAAGAAATATAATACTATAAATCAGTGGTTCTCAACCTTTTATGTTTCACATACCCCCTGGAAATGTGTATGTAACTGGCGTACCCCTTGTATAGATAGATAAAATTATAGTTATAGTATAACAATGGTTATTTTTACTTTGTTACTGGATCTAGCGACTTTTGAGCTCTCACGGCGTACCCCAAAATTTTTTACCGAGTGCCCCACGTTGAGAAATTTGCTAGAATTTGTGTTAGTTGGGTGTGTGTGTGTGTGTATTTTTATGATATGTATTTTATTAATACAATATCATTTAAAAAATAAGAATTTTTCACATCTCTTAAAAAATGCTGAATGTTTAATAACGGACAGACAAAATATGAAGAGCAACAGAAGATTCAGAAAATGCGAATAGTAAAATAGTAATTTTTTTTAAACTAAAAATTGTTTTTCAAACAGAATTTTTTTTACTTATTCTTAAAAAAGAACAATAACAAAAAAGGCGGAATATCTGTGAATTACGTTGCGTTCCTTTAGCTAATTTTTTTTACACACAATGGGCTAAATGGCCAGGTCACAAGGACCCCAGGGTTCACTTAGAGAAGGTTGGGGGAAGGGTACAGTCGCTCAAAAAAAGCATCCAAACACTAATTGATTACAGAATTCAGAAAAAAAATGTCTGGCAACGATTTTTTTTTAGAAATTAGTGATCTGGCAACCTTCGTGTCACGTGACACAAAGGTTGCCAGATCACTAATTTCAAAAAAAAAAAAATCGTTGCCAGACATTTTTTTTCTGAATTCTGTAATCAACTATAGTGTTCGGATATTTTTTGAGCGACTGTACACACAGCATAGATTGTAGCCTCCCATAAAGACCATCCACAGCCTCTTCTTTAACGTGCACAGGATATAACATTCCAGCACATGGCTTAATGTTCCATTTCATGGACGGCGGCCTTTCCAAGTTTTTTATTAGGATCTAATTAATCTAATATTTTTTATCTCTTAAAGCAGAAAATGCTGAATGTTTAGAGACAAACAATGAAAACAATAGTTCGCAATTTAAAAAAAAATGTCAATATATCCACTTTTACCGAGAAGCCTGGTAACTTTCCTCGTCTTTGTTCCGCTGTTGTTTGATGCTATCGATTATTACGAGAGAGCGGCTCCCCAAAGCATCGCAAAGGCAGCCTGTCCCCATCTCTCCAGGATAGCAGACTGCACGGCAACATCCAACAACACGAGCGAGGAGGTGCCCGTGATCTTTTGTTGTCAACTATTGATTTGTTGAAATAAAGAACAAAAGGTTTCGTTTGCGTAGTCACTTGGACAGGAACTGTTGGAGATGGAACAGAGAAATCGAAGATTGGAACAGATTCTTGCTCAGCGATTCGTAATATTTCGTGCGAATAAAACAGAAAATCTTCATCTACGAAGATATCAAAAAAAAATACCCCCTCAAGCAGCTGCTTGCCACAGAGGTCTGACAGGAGCCTGTCAGTTTATATATGCCATAGTACAAGATCTGAGAGGATGGCAGGACCTCAGCAGAAAAACGACACACACACATCCATGCCTAAATCCGGGGCTCGAACCCAGGTCCCTTAGATCAGTAGCCAAGCGTGCTAACCACTCGGCCACGGGACGGCTACGAAGATATTACTATAGTATATATCTTCGTGGATGAAGAACGAAATACTATAGTTGATGCTATTACTATAGTATTAGCATCAAGTAAGACATTACTATTGGTATACTTAGCTCCAATATTTCTCAACTTAATCCGAAATACCATCAAAACTGGGGCGGGGGTGGCTCAGTCGATAGCGCGCCAGGCTTGTAATCTGCAGTCCTCAGGTTCGAGTCCAAGTTGAGTCAGCGTTGAACTTTATCTCAGCAAAACTCCCAACCTTGCCAACAGTCAGTAGGGGACATCGATGGACTTGGAAAGGCGCCGTCCGTTAGATGGGACGTAAAGCCGTGGCTCCGTGTGCGGGAAAGCCATACCACTGTGCACGTTAAAGAACACAGTGGAATGGCCTTTACGGGAGGCTACCACTGTCTCCCAACAGCTGTTCCAGTGCGTTCCCTCCCCCAACCTTCTCTGAGCCTTCGGGGTCCATGTGACCTGGCCATTTAGCTCATGTTGTGCAAAAAAGTGTCGCTCAGAGGTAAAACAACCCAACCCATCAAAACTATTACCAATTCTCATTCATTTTGTATGCATTTGAAAAACCTTTTTGTTAGATCTTGATGAGGTAGATAATCTGATGCAACACCGAGTTTTTTTTTTTACAGTATTCTTTTCTTGTTAAATTTAAATTACAGTAATTATATTCCGCCAAACTAATGATCTACGTAAGCATAGAGAACTCACGTACCAGACATTCTTGGAAGCTCTCAAAATTGTTTGTAAACATTTACGAGAAATAAAAGAATTAATGCTAATAATTTCTGAGAATGGTGCTTAGTTTTCGTCACCCGACTGCAACTCTCTTTTGTGTTATTCAGGCCGGTGAAAGGGAAAATTTTCTTTAATTTGTAATCCGTGATGAATTTGTGATTCTCAGTCCACTGTGAGAGATACTTCCTGGCCAAATTATTATGAATATTGATTCGTTTACGAAGTACAGTCGCTCAAAAAAAAAAGTATCCGAACACAAAGGTTGATTCCAGAATTCAGAAAAAATATCTGGCAACGATTTTTTTTCAGAAATTAGTGATCTGGCAACCTTCGTATCACGTGATTACAGAATTCGGGAAAAATATCTGGAGCGTGTACAGCAACTGTACACGCTCCAGATATTTTCATCAAGTTCATAGCAAACTGGAGCGTGTTCATTTACTGCACACGCTCTAGTTTGCTGTGAACGGTAACTGCACACGCTCAATATTTCCGTGAGTGAGCCCACACGATCTAGTATCAAAATAATATGACCACCTACAGTCGCTCGAAAAAAGTATCCGAACACTATGGTTGATTACAGAATTCAGAAAAAATATCTGGCAACGATTTTTTTTCAGAAATTAGTGATCTGGCAACCTTCGTATCACGTGATTACAGAATTCGGGAAAAATATCTGGAGCGTGTACAGCAATTGTACACGCTCCAGATATTTTCATCAAGTTCACAGCAAACTGGAGCGTGTTCATTTACTGCACACGCTCCAGTTTGCTGTGAACGGTAACTGCACACGCTCAATATTTCCGTGAGTGAGCCCACACGATCTAGTATCAAAATAATATGACCACCTACAGTCGCTCAAAAAAGTATCCGAAAACTATGGTTGATTGCAAAATTCAGAAAAAATATCTAGCAACGATTTTTTTTAAGAAATTAGTGATCTGGTAACCTTCGTGTCACGTGACACGAAGGTTACCAGATCATCAATTTATAAAAAAAATCGTTACCACATATTTTTTCTGAATTCTGAAATCAACCATAGTGTTCGGATACTTTTTTGAACGACTGTACGTCGAGTTTTAAGCCGTCATCTCTGTGCTCTGAGGTCGACGAATGTGTTCGTAATTTTGAAGTACTGACAGGCAGATTACAAGTCTGGCGCATTATCGAACGGGTAATTTATTATTACACAATTCGATGTTATGTCAAGAGTAACACGCTAACTTCTTAAACAAGCTATTAATGAAAAATTGTGAAGATAATTTAAAGATCAACAAAATATATTTTAAACAATAATCGTTCTGTAAGGTGATAGCGTTAAGGAAATTGGGATATTTAGCTGTTGTTGTTGTTTTTACCTCTGAGCGGCACTTTTTTGCACACCAGGGGCTAAATGGCCAGGTCACATAGACCATGAAGGCTCAGAGAAGGTTGGGAGAGGGGACCCACTGGAACAGCTGTTGGGAGACAGATGGTAGCCTCCCGTCAAGGCCATCCAGCGTGTTCTTTAACGTGCACAGGGTATGGCTCTCCCGCACACGGTGCCACACCTTAACGTCCCATCCGACAGACGGCGGCCTTTCCAAGCCCATCGGTGTCCCCTACTGACCGTGGGCAGGGCGGGGAATTTTTGCGGAGATAAAGCTCAACGCTGACCCAGCTGGGACTCGAACCTGGGAACTACAGATTACGAGCCTGGCGCGCTACCGACTGAGCCACCCCCGCCCCAGGGATATTTAGCAGCAATAGAGCTAATTTAAATAATTGATCTGAAATGTTAATAAAAAAGAAAGCGATATCAGTTATACTAAAGTTTCCTAACAAGTGTAAGAGAATTTTTTGCAGTTTGCGCAATAATTACGCTAATTTCGCTATTTTTGAATGCTTTTTTTTACCATAACGAGATCACTGTTTAAACGCTTCAACTTCCATAACTCTTTAAATAGTGAAAGAATATTTGTTGGAAATCGAGGTTGGAATAAATTTGATTGAGATCTTTAAATTATCTTCTTTCACATTTTCTCATAGTAGCTTCTTAAATGAGTCTTTGGAGCTCTGCATCAGAATTGTCATTGGCATAATATCCAATAAAAAGTGGACGCTGAGGGCATATCACGACTGCAAGTGTAGTCTAGTGATAGTTTTAGAAGTTCCACTTTGATAAAATGTTCTACTTAAATATTTATTTAAACAAAATTAAATCAAAAGTATTGAAATTTTTTTAAAATAAACTTACCCTCCCTTCACTTTTCCAGAAGATAAAGAATCCGTATTCGTCTACTTTGAAAAGGGCATTGGGCTCAAATATCGACTGCTCTTTCTCCTGTTAAGGACGAGAAAGGATTATTTTTACAAAAGATGAGAGAATACATAGGAACATACATGAGAAGTAATTGTATTTAAATATTGCACGTTTGAAAATTCGTTGGTTTCTATAAAATAAGGAACAACTTTATGTTAAGTCAGTGAGAAGCCAACGTCAAAGCTCTCTAACTTCAAAAATAAGTTTTTTTGTTTTGGGTTGTTTTACCTCTGAGCTGCACTTTTTTTGCACACCATGGGCTAAATGGCCAGGTCACAATGACCCCGAAGGCTCAGAGAATGTTGGGGGAGAGGACCCACTGGAACAGCTGTTGGGAGACAGGTGGTAGCCTCCCGTCAAGGCCATCGAGCGTGTTCTTTAACGTTGGATTGTTTTACCTCTGAGCGGCACTTTTTTGCACACCATGGGCTAAATGGCCAGGTCACAAGGACCCCGAAGGCTCAGAGAAGGTTGGGGGAGGGGACCCACTGGAACAGCTGTTGGGAGACAGGTGGTAGCCTCCCGTCAAGGCCATCCAGCGTGTTCTTTAACTTTGGATTGTTTTACCTCTGAGCGGCACTTTTTTGCACACCATGGGCTAAATGGCCAGGTCACATGGACCCCGAAGGCTCAGAGAAGGTTGGGGGAGGGGACCCACTGGAACAGCTGTTGGGAGACAGGTGGTAGGCTCCCGTCAAGGCCATCCAGCATGTTCTTTAACGTGCACAAGGTATGGCTCTTCCGCACTCGGTTCCACGGCTTAGCGTCCCATCCGATGGACGGCGGCCTTTCCAAGCCCATCGGTGTCCCCTACTGACCATGGGCAGGCGGGGAGTTTTGCGGAGATAAATCTCAACGCTGACTCAGCTGGGACTCGAACCTGGGGACTGCAGATTACGAGTCTGGGGCGCTGCCGACTGAGCCCCTTTTTTTTAGAGGGGAGGAAATTTCATAACCTGTAACACTTCCCACGTCAGAAGGTTTCATTGGAAGCTCAGCCCGTATTCTCACCCTCGATTTCGAAGGTATCATTGAAGAATCGTTTTCATAGTTCCTCTTTTGTAGGAGGGATGAAGCATGGGGAGTAAATTTCTCATAGTACCCCCAAAGTCACAAAGGGTAATTTGATACATAACTCCTTAGGTTTGTAGGGCGGGGGTGGCTCAGTCGGTAGCGCGCCAGGCTCATAATCTGCAGTTCCCAGGTTCGAGTCCCAGCTGGGTCAGCGTTGAGATTTATCTCCTCAAAATTCCCCACCCTGCCCACGGTCAGTAGGGGACACCGATGGGCTTGGAAAGGCCGCCGTCCGTCGGATGGGACGTTAAGCCGTGGCCCCGTGTGCGGGAGAGCCAGACCCTGTGCACGTTAAAGAACACGCTGGATGGCCTTGACGGGAGGCTACCATCTGTCTCCCAACAGCTGTTCCAGTGGGTCCCCTCCCCCAACCTTCTCTGAGCCTTCCGGGGCCATGTGACCTGGCCATTTAGCCCCTGGTGTGCAAAATAGTACCGCTCAGAGGTAAAACAACCAACCAACCAAATCCTTAAGTTTGCTCTCGCGTTCGAAAGGTATGGTGGGAAAAAAATCGAAAACAATAGGAAGAAAGGTAAAAAAAAAACGGTTGAATGCATTTGAAAATTGAAATTTTGGCTTTACAAGATCTGGTCTTTGTTTAAACTAGTGAAACTTCGATTAACTAGTGAAACTAGATGGAAACTTTTGATTCCAGATGTTAACGCAGAATATTGAATAGTATTAATGAAGAGATTAAATCGAGGTTAGATATGCACAGAATATGACTCTCGTGCAGACGGAGCCACAGCATAACTTTCCATCCGACAGACGGTGACCTTCCCGAGTTAATCGGTTTTCAATAGCATCTTAAATAAGAAGGAATTGCTTTGGTATTTTTGTATGTATTCAAATAAGTGGCAATTGAATTAAATGGTCGCTTGTTTTTATGGCGCATTATCAACTATCACCGCAATGTGCCAATTATTGAATTAAAAGTCATGAAGAGCATTCCTTAACGTTCAACGAAAAATGCGGATGACACAGAATGCAATGGGTGTCTACAAGAAAAGCTTGGGTAGTTTTACCTCGGAGAGGCACTTTTTTTTTTGCATACAATGAGCTAAATGGCCAGGTCACAAATGCCACCAGGACTCGGAGAAGATTGGGGGATGGGGATCCACTAGACAGCTGTTAGGGGACAGATGACAGCCTACTGTCAACGCCGTCCAGCGTGTTCTTTAATGGGTTGGGTTGCTTTACCTCTGAGTGGCACTTTTTTGCACACCATGGGCTAAATGGCCAGGTCACATGGACCCCGAAGGCTCAGAGAAGGTTGAAGGGACCCACTGGAACAGCTGTTGGGAAATAGATGGTAGCCCCCTCCCCCGTCAAGGCCATCCAGCGTGTTCTTTAACGTGCACAGTGTATGGCTCTTCCACACACAGGGCCACAGCTTAACGTCCCATCCGACGGACGGCGGCCTTTCCAAGCCGATCGGTGTCCCATACTGACCTTGGGCAGGGCGGGGAATTTTGCGGAGATAAATCTCAACGCTGACCCAGCTGAGACTCGAACCCGGAAACTACAGATTACGAGCCTGGCGCGCTACCGACTGAGCCACCCCGCCCCTCTTTAATGGGCACTGGGTATGGCTCTCCCGCACACGGCTTAACGATAGCTTTTCCAAGTCCATTGGTGTCCTCTTTCTGATCGAGGGCAGGGTGGGGGTTTAGCGGAGAAAATCTAAACGCTGGCATAGGTGGGACTCGAACCTGGGAACTTCAGATTTTGATCCTGGAGAGATATCGACTGAGCCATTCCAACGTCCGAGAAAAGGTTGTAATTAATGTGTAGTGGCTAAATCCAGTAGACTGTTACTAAGTACAGGGTTGGGTTGTTTTACCTCTGAGCGGCACTTTTTTGCACACCATGGGCTAAATGGCCAGGTCACATGGACCCCGAAGGCTCAGAGAAGGTTGGGGGAAGGGACCCACTGGAACAGCTGTTGGGAGACAGATGGTAGCCTCCCGTCAAGGCCATCCAGCGTGTTCTTTAACGTGCACAGGGTATGTCTCTCCCGCACACGGGTCCACGGCTTAACGTCCCATCAGACGGGCGGCGGCCTTTCCAAGGCCATCGGTGTCCCCTACTGACCGTGGGCAGGGCGGGGAATTTTGCGGAGATAAATCTCAACGCTGACCCAGCTGGGACTCGAACCTGGGAACTTCAGATTTTGATCCTGGAGAGATATCGACTGAGCCATTCCAACGTCCGAGAAAAGGTTGTAATTAATGTGTAGTGGCTAAATCCAGTAGACTGTTACTAAGTACAGGGTTGGGTTGTTTTACCTCTGAGCGGCACTTTTTTGCACACCATGGGCTAAATGGCCAGGTCACATGGACCCCGAAGGCTCAGAGAAGGTTGGGGGAAGGGACCCACTGGAACAGCTGTTGGGAGACAGATGGTAGCCTCCCGTCAAGGCCATCCAGCGTGTTCTTTAACGTGCACAGGGTATGTCTCTCCCGCACACGGGTCCACGGCTTAACGTCCCATCAGACGGGCGGCGGCCTTTCCAAGGCCATCGGTGTCCCCTACTGACCGTGGGCAGGGCGGGGAATTTTGCGGAGATAAATCTCAACGCTGACCCAGCTGGGACTCGAACCTGGGAACTACAGATTACGAGCCTGGCGCGCTACCGATTGCGCCACCCCCGCCCCACTAAGTACAGGAGTAGTATATGGAAAAACTAGTAATTGTGTAGGAAGGTAGGTAGACTCATGTTCGCCATCTGGTGCCTTTGTATTCCCTACGAGAAATACCTGACGTTGTTAAAACATATTATATTCCATAAGAAGGAAACAGAAACTTCTTTCACTCTTATAATATCACGTTTCCAAAATTCTAAACGACGCAAAGTTCTGCATCAAATTATCTGTTTCCGTTTTACCTCGCTGCAGATCACTTCTGCCATCACGAGAAACAGAATTGACTGCACGAAAGTCCGAACAAAAAACTCCGTAAACGTCGAAAGTGCGGATTGGAAGCCGCAGCACCTGCGCTCGAGAGAGATTCGATCAGAGGAAGGCGGTTGTCATGACAACTGTGTATCTTCCCTTCCCGTCCTCCTCATTACGACGCTCTCTGCCTGCAACGATACCTGAGAAGAGAAAGAAGATGCGACGCGTCCACCACACCAAGAGGACAGACTCAGTTATTGGAGCTGCATCAGTTTATCTACGTTATTGGAGCTGCAGCTAGTAAAGCCGGTAGGCCAGCAGGGACTGCGGAGCAGTTTCGTGGCCTCCGCAATGGCTCGGCCATATTTAATGGCACTAATGGAAAAGAAGATGAAGTAGAGAGAGAGGCGTTTAATTCCTCTCTCTAAGGTAAATCAGCAAAATTACTTGCGCAAAATGCTGAATCACTTGTAGCAGCGGTTGGCAAAAGTCGCTTTTAAGTTTCAAGCGAGGGTAAAAGCTTACATAGCGCGTTGATATTGCAGGAGGATGCGTTGCTAAGGCTTCTTAAGTTTTCCGAGGGACCTGATATTTCTGATCGCTGTGCGAGATGTTTAACCCTTTCACGACTAAGGGAAACATTTTTCCCCATTTTAAAATTGGTGATTGTCGTATTTAATTATAACCTTATCTGCATTTTTTATACAGAATGTCAAAATAGAACGTATGCCGAACGCAATTACGTAAACGGGAACGTTTAGTCCATGTCCATCTTTGCAATAATGTTGCATCTGTGCAATGTCCATCTTTGCTTCACAACCAAAAGAAATTGCTTCGCAGAATATCATAATTAGCACATCATTTTGTATAGTAATTTTATTTCATAATTTTGTATTATTTTAGTTAACATTTTGTTCTAATAAACCAATAAATAAAAGACATTGCATAATAAGCCTAACTATAATTTGTGTTACCTTTATAGTCCATTGGGAAAAATATTTCCCATAAAATTCCAAAAAAACTACACATTGTTATGTATTTTTCTTATGATTTTTATTTATTTTACGTCTAATCAAACTAAAATAAACAGTTACATACTAATATTTACTCTTAGAAACCTTATGGTCCTGAAAGGGTTAATTATTAAAGACAAGGGATAGCAATGTGTTGCTAAATGCGATTTGTTGTAGACAAACGTGGCTAGAAAATGTTAAATTTCCAGGGAGGGAGTGAAAAATAGGCGATGATGGAAAAAAAATCGATGGCGGCACCTCTTGTAATATCTTCTAATATTTAGTGTTATTTTAGATGAATATATTTTTGAACGTGTGCAAAAATTTAATTGGTTATAACAGTATTATACGGAAATTGATGAAGACTGGAGCTTTTATTTGCTTACTTATTTATTTCATTTCTGATAACATGAGGGGGCGGGGGCTATTCAAAGTGGGTTGGATTATTTTACACCTCTGAGCAGCACTTTTTCGCACACAATGTGCTAAATGGCCAGGTCACAAGGACCCAGAGGCCTCAGAGAAGGTTGGAGGGGATCCACTGGGTACCTGTTGGGAGATTGATGGTAGACTCCAGTGAAGGTTATCCAATGTGTTCTTTAACTGCACAGAGTATGGCTTCCCATACATGGGGTCACGGTTTAACATCCCATCTGACGGACGGCATTATTTCCTAGTCCATCGGTGTCTCCTATTGGTCGAGGGCAGGGCGGAAAATTTTGTGGAGAAAAATCTCAACGCTGGCCCAGGCCGGACCCGATCCTGGGAACTGCAGATGATTAGCCTGATGCGCTACCTATTGAGCCACCTCGCCCCAGAAAAACCTAGGTGTCTCGGGCCTATGAATTGTTTAATCCTCCAGAACGCAATATTCATCCGCCATAATATTTCCATTTTGTGGCCAGAAAAGAGGTCTTACTTCTGAGCGGCAATCTTTGGCACATACTGGGCTAAATGGTCAGATCACAAGGACCTCAAGAGAAAGTTGGAGGAAGGGATCTACTGGACAGTTGTTAGGAGACAGATGGTAGCCTCTCGTCAAGGCCATCCAGTGTGTTTTTTAAGGCACAGGGTTGGGTTGTTTTACCTCTGAGAGGCACTTTTTTGCACACCATGGGCTAAATGGCCAGGTCACATGGACCCCGAAGGCTCAGAGAAGGTTGGGGGAGGGGACCCACTGGAACAGCTGTTGAGAGACAGATGTTAGCCTCCCGTCAAGGCCATCCAGCGTGTTCTTTAACGTGCACAGGGTTAACGCACACACGGGGCCACGGCTTAACGTCCCATCCGACGGACTTTCCAAGCCCATCGGTGTCCCCTACTGACCGTGGGCAGGGCGGGGAATTTTGCGGAGATAAATCTCAACTCTGACCCAGCTGGGACTCGAACCTGGGAACTACAGATTACGAGCCTGGCGCGCTACCGACTGAGCCAACCCCGCCCCACTATTTAGAGAAGTTTGTGATTTGTGAATAAACAGATATTCAGATTCTGCAAAATATACTCTTAGATATAACTCGATACGATCTGCCTGACCATTGTTGATATAAAGAAACAACCGATTATACACTATCGATTTTTAGAAAAATTTGGGAGGGGGAATTTTTATGTGACACTTTGTAAGCTACAGACTTCTCATTTTATTGTTGCATAATTCCTTACGATAAACCATTTGGTTCAGATATTTTAAAACAACCTTTCAACAAATCCAGAAAACAACCAATCGGAAGATAGATAATAATATTTTTTGCTTTTTTAAGTGAATCCATGGCAAAAATATATTTTATCTGACGCAAAATATATATTTCAAACAACAACCCGAATCTAGAAAACAAAAGTAAATGAGGGGGGGGGGGTAATTGACGCAATCGATCGGGAAAAATATAAAAGTGGGAGGGACCCAAGAGACTTTCCAAAGAGACTTTTCCCAAGAACTTTTCCATTGCAGTATAACATTTTCTCCTTAGTTTTCGAAGTCTTAAAAATTTCTTCATAAATGCGGGAAATAAGCACAAGTTCATTAAATTTGGCTCCATTACCTTTACCAGCATTCTCGAATTCGGAGAGTGGGGCGTGGTCTCCCCCTCCCTCTTAGTAGAGTGGGGCGGGGGTGGCTCAGTCGGTAGCGCGCCAGGCTCGTAATCTGTAGTTCCCAGGTTCGAGTCCCAGCTGGGTCAGCATTGAGATTTATCTCCGCAAAATTCCCCGCCCTGCCCACGGTCAGTAGGGTACACCGATGGGCTTGGAAAGGCCGCCGTCCGTCGGATGGGACTTTAAGCCGTGTCCCCGTGTGCGGGAGAGCCACACCCTGTGCACGTTAAAGAACACGCTGGATGGCCTTGACGGGAGGCTACCATCTGTCTCCCAACAGCTGTTCCAGTGGGTCCCCTTCCCCAACCTTCTCTGAGCCTTCGGGGTCCATGTGACCTGGTCATTTATCACATGGTGTGCAAAAAAGTGCCGCTCAGAGGTAAAACAATCTAATCAATTTAATCTATATTTTAAGATGTACGGTCGCTCAAAAAAATATCCGAACACTATGGTTGATTACAGAATTCAGGAAAAATATCTGGCAACGATTTTTTTAGAAATTAGTGATCTGGCAACCTTCGTGTCACGCGACACGAAGGTTGCCAGATCACTAAGCGTTCGGATATTTTTTAATATATATAATGCGTATGAATATATAATGCAATGAATATGGAGCGTGTGCAGTTACCGTTCACAGCAAACTGGAGCGGTTGCGGTTAATGTTCAGAGCACATTGGATCGTGTGAGCTCGCAAAAACCTGGATCGTGTGGGTCCACTCACGGAAATATTGAGCGTGTGCAGTTACCGTTCACAGCAAACTGGAGCGTGTGCAGTAACTGCAGACGCTCCAGTTTGCTGTGAACGGTAACTGGAGCGTGTACAGTTCCTGTACACGTCCCAGATATTTTTTCTGATCAACCATAGTGTTCGGATATTTATTTGAGCGACTGTACCCGTTCAAAATATGTGTCGATGAAATGCAACTTCTAAATGGAGATCGTAAGAATATCGTTGCCAAAGAATTCAAGAGCAGAAGAGACTCAAAAGATACCTGAACGGATGTTGGCACGATCCCTCTTTGAACAGGATGTAAGAGAAGGCGTCTGCAACATCCCGGAAACGGGAATGCACGAGTGAGGCGGGCGTTGCATGTGGAAGAACCGAGTCGAAGCGATGGCTGCTGATTTGTGGCGTGATATTTGAAGCAAACTGTAAAAGAGTCTGTACATCAGCTGCTTTCGATTATCAGAATCGGGCGTAAATCGACACGTCACAGCCATTTTCTACAGCCATTTTTTTTTCACTTTTATTTCAAGTAGAGTATGTAATTTATAAAACAGAAATGTTCAAAGCAGTCTTTTTCAAAGCGTGTAGGGGTGCGGTGATCTTCTGGAAAAGTTTTGTAATGAAACCGAATTGATTGCAATTTTGAAACTGTCAGAAGACCATCGTTTGATTCTTGCAGTGCTTTTGGAAACGACCCTTGCAACTACACGATTCCTCTGGTAAATTAAAAAGTCTTTTTCTTCAGTCGTTGCATCTTGTTGTACGATTTTGAAATTCGTCACTAACACTGGTTGGGTTGTTTTACCTTTCAGCGGCACTTTTTTGCACACCATGGGATAAATGGCCAGGTTGGGTTGGGTTGTTTTACCTCTGAGCGGCACTTTTTTGCACACCATGGGCTAAATGGCCAGGTCACATGGACCCCGAGGGCTCAGAGAAAGTTGGGGGAGGGGACCCACTGGAACAGCTGTTGGGAGACAGATGGTAGCCTCCCGTCAATGCCATCCAGCGTGTTCTTTAACGTGCACAGGGTATGGCTCTCCCGCACATGGGGCCACGGCTTAACGTCCCATCCGACGGACGGCGGCCTTTCCAAGCCCATCGGTGTCCCCTACTGACCGTGGGCAGGGCGGGGAATTTTGCGGAGATAAATCTCAACGCTGATAAATGGCCAGGTCACATGGACCCCGAAGGCTCAGAGAAGGTTGGGGGAGGGGACCCACTGGAACAGCTGTTGGGAGACAGACGGTAGCCTCCCGTCAAGGCTATCCAGCGTGTTCTTTAACGTGCACAGGGTATGGCTCTCCCACACACGGGGCCACGGCTTAACGTCCCATCCGACGGACGGCGGCATTTCCAAGCCCATCGGTGTCCCCTACTCACCGTGGGCAGGGCGGGGAATTTTGCGGAGATAAATCTCAACGCTGACCCAGCTGGGACTCGAACCTGGGAACTACAGATTACGAGCCTGGCGCGCTACCGACTGAGCCACCCCCGCCCTACACCAAGTGATGAGCAACGACAACTATGTATGTGAAAATACACTTAAACTTATATTATTTTCCTCGAAACATGATGAAATTTATGAATTTTCAATAAATGTAAGAATTTTTTTTAAGACGTGGATGATATGTACGAATTTTCTTTAATACGTGGATGAAATATACAAAATTTTCTTTAAGACATGGATCAAATGTACGAATTTTCTTTAAGATTTGGAGAAATTTCTCTAAGAAGTCGGCGAGGCTCTGTACATAAGATGACGTTATCACATCTCTTTCCTTCCAACTTTAGTATCAAAAAGACAATGAAGATTGTCAGAAATGTTCCACGAAGTCTCTGTTAACAACCCTCACAGAATTCAGACCACGCTTCAAGTGATAAGTGCTCTGCCAAGGCTATGTCAGCTCCAAGATCTTCCACCTCTTCGCGTTGCATTTCCGTTGCCTTGACTCCAACGATGGGGAAAAGCTAAATGAAGATGCAGTACTGATCTCACTCTTATTTCCTCGACAGTTTTCGTCGTTAGAGACAAGCGCCGGTCTCGTGCATGATGGGAGTCCTGTTTGCTCATCCCACAGTTCATCCACGTGCTCCGGTGTCGGGAGAGCGGATGAGGAGGCGGGAGGTGATGATCTTATGTCTCGGCAATGGATGACGAAACGCTGAGGGATTAGGAGGCAGCTTCTGCTGCTCCTCTTCCATTTCCATCACGGATAATGTGATGCTCCATCGAGCTGACGATCTGGCCTTGAACCTCGCAGCAGTTCTGAGAGATGTCGCCTGTTTTCCTCGACTAATAGATGGCGGCGGGACTCGCTTGGTTTGCACAACTTGCTTGTTTGGAAGAGAGGAGGATGCACGCGCAGTTGTTAGGCCATCGATTCGGAATCATCATGATGTCGCAGCGATGTTGTTTAACAAAGCAAACAAGATCACGGTACGAAAAAAGGATCTATTTACAGAGATGATCCGCGATTTTTTGATCGATTTTGCGGTTTTTCGGCGAACGTCAATCAGCCATTTAATTGTAAGAATTAAGTTGGGTTGCTTTTACCTCTGAGCAGAACTTTTGCGCACAAAATGGGTTAAATGGCCAGGTCACAAGGACCTCGAGAACTCAGAGTTGGGTTGGGTTGTTTTACCTCTGAGCGGCACTTTTTTGCACACCATGGGCTAAATGGCCAGGTCACATGGACCCCGAAGGCTCAGAGAAGGTTGGGGGAGGGACCCACTGGAACAGCTGTTGGGAGACAGATGGTGGCCTCCCGTCAAGGCCATCCAGCGTGTTCTTTAACGTGCACAGGGTATGGCTCTCCCGCACACGGGGCCACGGCTTAACGTCCCATCCGACGGACGGCGGCCTTTCCAAGCCCATCGGTGTCCCCTACTGACCGTGGGCAGGGCGGGGAATTTTGCGGAGATAAATCTCAACGCTGACCCAGCTGGGACTCGAACCTGTGAACTACAGATTACGAGCCTGGCGCGCTACCGACTGAGCCACCCCCGCCCCCTCGAAGGCTCAGAGAAAGTTATGGGGAGAGAACCCACTGAACAGCTGTTAGGTGGCAGATGGTAGTCCATTCAGCTTGTTATCTCTCTCCCAAACACCGCACCATGGTTTTATGTCCCATCCGACGGACGGTTGCCTTTTGAAGCCCATTGGTGTCCCCTATTGACCCAGGGCAGGGTGGGGGTTTTGCGGAGATAAATCTAAAAGCTGGATCAAATGGGAACTGCAGATTACGAGCCTGTCGCGCTACCGTCTGAGTCATTTCTCCTCTCAAACAATTGGTTAAAGCTGAAAATCCCAATTTCCATTTCGTCTTTAAATTTATTTAATCTGCTGGTGGGACATGAAATAAATCCTTTTCGTCCTTTCTCTACTTGCTAATACCCTCTCAGCTCCGTAACTTAAAGGGGCGGGGGTGGCTCAGTCGGTAGCGCGCCAGGCTCGTAATCTGTAGTTCCCAGGTTCGAGTCCCAGCTGGGTCAGCGTTGAGATTTATCTCCGCAAAATTCCCCGCCCTGCCCACGGTCAGTAGGGGACACCGATGGGCTTGGAAAGGCCGCCGTCCGTCGGACGGGACGTTAAGCCGTGGCCCCGTGTGCGGGAGAGCCATACCCTGTGCACGTTAAAGAACACGCTGGATGGCCTTGACGGGAGGCTACCATCTGTCTCCCAACAGCTGTTCCAGTGGGTCCCCTCCCCCAACCTTCTCTGAGCCTTCGGGGTCCATGTGACCTGGCCATTTAGCCCATGGTGTGCAAAAAAGTGCCGCTCAGAGGTAAAACAACCCAACCCATCGGAATAGCAACTGAAATCTTGAACAGAGAACACCTCGTCTCCATCTGTCTGAGAAACAAGACCATACATCTGTCTAAACACTAAACCTAAATTTAGTACGTATCATTCAAAAAAATTCGGAATTTACACACGAGATGCCAAATATTTTCTTAGACACAATTTTTCTTTTTTCCACCAGAATGCTTGTTTCACTTATGAGTTTGCAGATAATCTATGTCAGCGCATAATGATCCTGATGAGGAAAGCCTGTGCGTGGTCACAAAAAAAAAAGTAAGGGCGCGTGTACAACTCGCTCCTAATGTCTTCTTAGTGACAAAGTGTTAACAAGAAAAGTCGAAATTAAATCAGGGTAGAAAGAATCCGTTTCGCTCTCTCCTGCGAGTCATTCTCTTTCGCACACGTTGCCAGAGAGACGAATGCGTCAAAAATAACCCCAGGTGTGCGAACTTTCTGCTCTTTGGAACTCGGAGATGCTGAATCCAGGCAACGGATATTTCACACGTGTCTAAGCCTGTGTAAACGGATCCATAAGGAGAGCATTGCTAAATTTAAAATCATTGGTGGGGAAAGAATGGCGATTGAGTTATGTTGTCTTACCTTGCACGCATTTAACTAAATGGACAGATCAAAAGCGCCAGATTTAGAGGGGTTGGGTTGTTTTAACTATGAGCGACACTTTTTTGCACACAATGGACTAAATGGCCAGGTCACAAAGACCCCGAAGGCTCAGAGAAGGTTGGGGGAGTGGATCCACCTGAATAGCTGTTGGGAGACAGGGAGACAGATGGTAACCTCCCGTCAAGGTAATCTAGCTTCTCAATAGACGAAGGATGCATTTTAAGTAATAAGAAGGTTGGGTTGTTTTACCTCTGAGCGGCACTTTTTTGCACACCATGGGCTAAATGGCTAGGTCACATGGACCCCGAAGGGTCAGAGAAGGTTTGGGGAGGGGACCCACTGGAACAGCTGTTGGGAGACAGATAGTAGTCTCCCGTCAAGGCCATTTAGCGTGTTCTTTAACGTGCACAGGATATGGCTCTCCCGTAAACGGGGCAGCGGCTTAACGTCCCATCCGACGGACGGCGGCCTTTCCAAGCCCATCGGTGTCCCCTACTGACCGTGGGCAGGGCGGGGAATTTTGCGGAGATAAATCTCAACGCTGACCCAACTGGGACTCGAACCTGGGAACTGTAGATTAGGGTGTAAAGGGGTCTCGCCCCTTGCACCCTAATCATGGAAGTTTAGAGGATGTAAATGTTAACGTTGGCACAGGTAAGACTCGAACCTGGGCACTACTGATTACGAACCAGGCGAAGTACCGACTGAGTCAACTCTGGCCCCAGGAAATAGAAACTCACAGGCACCGTAAATTGGTCAGATGATGTTCCAATTTTTCTGAATGGTTGTGGTTGAGCAGGTTTCTTAGTTTAATTGCCTCAGAGGCTCTGCGGAAGATATTGGTAATGTGCGACACGAGATGAATAGGGGATATTGATTTTAGGACTTTTAAGTATCTTTGGAGATTCTAGAAGAATAAAATTAGATGGTATAATAGTTAGGCCGTCCCGTAGCCGAGTGGTTAGCGCGCTTGGCTACTCATCTAAGGGAATTGGGTTCGAGTCCCGGGAGTCCCGTAGCCGAGTGGTTAGCGCGCTTGGCTACTGATCTAAGGGAATTGGGTTCGAGTCCCGGGTAAGGCATGGATAATCGTGTTGTTTCTCTGCTGAGGTCCTGCCATCCTCACAGACCTTCTACTATGGCATATAAACTGACAGGCTCCTGTTAGACCTCTGTGGCAAGCAGCTGCTTGAGGGAGTATTTATTTATTTTTTTTACTTAATAGTTAGATCTGTTCCATAGCTTTTCCTACAACCTTTTTTGTGAGAGCTCTACTATAGGAAAAAATGAGAGACTTCCCGACAGTTTGATTTTAGGAAAAAAAAAAACTATATATTACTTATAGATAGAGTGTGAATAAGCTAATCACAGCTTTATTGTGAATAAGGTAATATCTCCTAACCATAAGAAGAGACTCCTTCTAACTTAAAAAAAAGAAGTTCTCTTGTAAAGTGAAACTTAAAATTTACGAATAACGTTTTCACTGAAATGAATCTGTAGTTGAACGACTCATTTTGTAGTCTGACTGACTGGATTACCTCTGAGCGGCACTTTTTTGCACACCATGGGCTAAATGGCCAGGTCGCATGGACCCCGAAGGCTCAGAGAAGGTTGGGGGTGGGGACCCACTGGAACAGCTGTTGGGAGACAGATGGTAGCCTCCCGTCAATGCCATCCAGCGTGTTCTTTAACGTGCACAGGGTATGGCTCTCCCGCACACGGTGCCACGCCTTAACGTCCCATCAGACGGACGGCGGCCTTTCCAAGCCCATCGGTGTCCCCTACTGACCGTGGGCAGGGCGGGGAATTTTTGCGGAGATAAATCTCAACGCTGACCCAGCTGGGACTCGAACATGGGAACTACAGATTACGAGCCAGGCGCGCTACCGACTGAGCCATCCCCGCCCCTCCTCTTATAGTCTGACTGACTGAATGACTCAAGATCGCATAACTCGATCCAAAACGATGTAATATGCAGAAAGAGAAACCAAAAAGCTCTCATTGCTCAAAGAAGAAGCGGAGCGAGACGTGACCGCAAGAGAAGGCAGAGAGCCAAGGAAGCTGACTCAATCCCATCACCTTGCTGTCTCCAGGATACGGCAGATACTCTTGGGCTTCCCATCCTACTACGAGGGATGAAGCCGTGCCAAAGTCTGGCAAGTGGCTTGATAAGCGAGTTTGGGGGGGCTCCTTGCTGTGTTCTTCTGTCTGTGTCGGAGTCGATCTCAGAGGAAGTTCAGTCACAGAGCTCGACAGATGTTTCGTGCTCTCATTTCCGAACTTTCGGTGCCATCACGTCAAAGATACTTTTTTTTTCGAGATTTCTGACACTGGTCTTTATTTTGCAGATCTGCGGCATTAATTTTTTATTTGGCATTTATATTCTTGTAATTCATACCTTATACGGGACATTTCTCTCATTTTTTTACGATATGACTGCAATTTTTAAATTTCACTCCTTGATTTCATTGCGACATTTTCTTTATATTTGTGACACTTTGTTTAGCTCCGAGATTTTCTTTCCCTGCGTGCGACATTCCTTTTTTTGCTTCAAGACTTCAATTTTTGTGGCATTTGTTTCGGTTCGAGGTAATTGACATTTTTCGGGCATTTTTAAACTTAAAAAAATTTTTTCCTCGAGTTTAATTCTCGAGTTTTTCTTGTGACATTTGTTTTCGGTTGGGTTGTTTTTTACCTCTGAGCGACACTTTTTTTTACACAGAATGGGATAAATGACCAGGTCACATGGACCCCGAAGGCTCAGAGAAGGTTGGGGGAGGGGACTCGCTGGAACAGCTGTTGGGAGACAGATGGTAGCCTCCCGTCAAGGTGCTTGGAAAGGCCACCGTCCGTCGGATGGATCGTTAAGCCGTGACCCCATGTGCGGAAGAGCGATACCCTGTGTACGTTCAAGAACAAGTTGTATGACCTTGACGGGTTGGTTGGTTGTTATACCTCTGAGCGGCACGTTTTTGCACACCATGGGCTAAATGGCCAGGTCACATGGACCCCGAAGGCTCAGAGAAGGTTGGGGGAGGGGACCCACTGGAACAGATGTTGGGAAACAGATGGTAGCCTCCCGTCAAGGCCATCCAGCGTGTTCTTTAACGTGCACAGGGTACGGCTCTCCCGCACACGGGGCCACGCTTCAACGTCCCATCCGACGGACGGCTGCCTTTCCAAGCCCATCGATGTACCCTACTGATCGTGGGCATGGCGGGGAATTTTGCGGCGATAAATCTCAACGCTTGCCCAGCTGGGACTCGAACCTGGTAACTGCAGATTACGAGCCTAGCGCGCTACCGACTGAGCCACCCTCGCCCCCAGGTCTTGACGGGAAGCTACCATCTGTCCTCCCAACAGTTGTTCAAGTGGATCCTCTTCCTCAATCTCATCTGATCCTTCGGGGTCGTTGTGACCTGACCATTTAGCCAATTGTGTGCATAAAAAAATGCCGCTCAGAGGTAAAACAACCCAGCAACTGATTGGTTTGATTCAAACTTGTCACATGTAGAATCTCTGATTCGTTTTCGCAGGAATGCCCAATATGCAGATTTCACGAATCATTTTCCAGAAAAATGTTTTTCCGCTAATCTTAATGCGAGGGAGAGGAAGATAAGATGGATAATATGTTTACGCTTTGGGTTACCGTCGCAAAGTTATAAATATAGATTCCTGAGCGCTCCATTTTTCAAGGAGCAGCCGTGCCTTGGGCCGTAGCCATCTGTTTGGCAGCAGGCCGTGCTGACGATGGAAAGACGGCAGCAGCAGACTCCTGGCTGTTTGAGCATCGGTGGCAGAATGCTCCGCTTGGGGTGTTGGCTTTGGGTTGGGTTGTTTTACCTCTGAGCGGCACTTTTTTGCACACCATGGGCTAAATGACCAGGTCACATGGACCCCGAAGGCTCAGAGAAGGTTGGGGGAGGGGACCCACTGGAACAGCTGTTGGGAGACAGATGGTAGCATCCCGTCAAGGCAATCCAGCGTGTTCTTTAACGTGCACAGGGTATGGCACTCCCACACACGGGACCACGGCTTAACGTCCCATCCGACGGACGGCGGCCTTTCCAAGCCCATTGGTGTCCCCTGTGGGCCGTGGGCAGGGCGGGGGAATTTTTGCGGAGATAAATCTCAACGCTCACCCAGCTGGGACTTGAACCTGGGAACTACAGATTACGAGCCTGGCGCGCTACCGACTGAGCCACCCCCGCCCCCCAGATCACATGGACCCCGAAGGCTCAGAGAAGGTTGGGGGAGGGAACCCACTGGAACAGCTATTGGGAGATATATGGTAGCCCCCGTCAAGGCCATCCAGCGTGTTCTTTAACGTGCACAGGGTATGTCTCTCCCGCATACGGGGCCAAGGCTTAACGTCCCTTCCGACGGACGGCGGCCTTTCCAAGCCCATCGGTGTCCCCTACTGACCGTGGGCAGGGCGGGGAATTTTGCGGAGGTAAATCTCAACGCTGACCCAGCTTGGGACTCGAACCTGGGAACTACAGATTACGAGCCTGGCGCGCTACCGACTGAGCCACCCCCGCCCCATGGTGTGTTGGCATTCTTTTGGCCGTGACAGAGGTTAGGCAGACGGAACTGGAAGTCATGGGGCACGCGCCGTTTGCCTGTCTGTTAAGATCCACGTGGACTAAATTATTTGATTTTCTGTTTGCTATGTCTAATGAGAACTAAGGTTCTTTCCTCAAAATTCGAAATAAATTTAGATTTAAGCTTAATAAAAAAATTTTTCAACACCAGTTGCAATTCTCGTAAATTGATCAAAAGTCATAATTCTTCTTTATTTTTGCAAGACTAAGCAGATTTATTGTTGGTAACTTTTAAGGCAATGTTTCGTAATCTTATAACAATGGCGGACACTGATGGGTTTGGAAAGACCGCCGTTCGTCGGAAGGGACGTTAATTCGCATCCTGTGCACGTTAAAGAACACGCTGGATGACTTTGACGGGAGGCTAACCATCTACCTCCTGCAGCTGTCCAATGGATCGTCCTCCTTCACCTACTCTGAACCTTTGGGGTCCTTGTGATCTGGCCATTTCATATCCTATGCACATTAAAGAACACACTGGATGGTCTTGACAGGAGGCTACCATCTGTCTCTTAACAGCTTTTCCAGTGGGTCCCCTCCCCCCAACCTACTCTGAGCCTTTGGGGTCCTTGTGATCTGGCCATTTCATACCCTATGCACATTAAAGAACACACTGGATGGCCTTGACAGGAGGCTACCATCTGTCTCTTAACAGCTTTTCCAGTGGGTCCCCTCCCCCCAACCTACTCTGAGCCTTTGGGGTCCTTGTGATCTGGCCATTTCATACTCTATGCACATTAAAGAACACACTGGATGGCCTTGACAGGAGGCTACCATCTGTCTCTTAACAGCTTTTCCAGTGGGTCCCCTCCCCCCAACCTACTCTGAGCCTTAGGGGTCCTTGTGATCTGGCCATTTCATACCCTATGCACATTAAAGAACACACTGGATGGCCTTCACAGGAGGCTACCATCTGTCTCCTAACAGCTTTTCCAGTGGGTCCCCTCCCCCAACCTACTGTGAGCTCCGGGGTCTTTGTGACCTGGCCAATTAGCCCATTGTGTGCAAAAAAAAGTGATACTCAGAGGTAAAACAACCGAACCCAACAATGGTGGACATCCTTGAACGATAATGTGAAGTCCTACGGAATCCCAACACATGTATACTAGCAGATTTACCCTGCGTTGCTTAGGCCTTAAACTCTCTAAAGAAGATGGACTTTCTCACGTCGCAAGCTTTCATTGGTATTAAACTCATTACAATCTATTCGTCACCCCAGCTCCCCTCGTCAAAACATTTCTCCCCCACTTTTGGGGTAGATCTGAAACCCCCCAAAGTGTCTAGTAGATGCCCCCTCCCACGTCGAAAGCTTTCATTTGGCATAAAACTCACTGCAATCGATTCGTCGTCAGATAGTGGTTTGTCGAGCAGTAGCACCTAGCACAATATCAGATAGTGACGTCACAGCCAATGCTCACACGGACACGAAACAGAGTGGCACGAAACGTTATACCGTATTTCTTCGATTCTAAGACGCCATCGATTGTAAGACGCACCTTTAATTTCACTACCACCAACAGAAAAAAAACTTTTATTCTAAGAAAAAATAAATAAAACGCTAAAATATATCTAACCAATATTTTTATTATAATAGAATTTAATTTACTAACAACAATAGTATCTCTTTATCAGTAGGTTTGTTATTCATCACTTCCTTCTGAATCAATATCAGAGTCTACTTCACATTGGGGCGGCTCAGTCGGTAGCGCGCCAGGCTCGTAATCTGTAGTTCCCAGGTTCGAGTCCCAGCTGGGTCAGCGTTGAGATTTATCTCCGCAAAATTCCCCGCCCTGCCCACGGTCAGTAGGGGACACCGATGGGCTTGGAAAGGTCGCCGTCCGTCGGATGGGACGTTAAGCCGTGGCTCCGTGTGCACAGGGAGAGCCATACCCTGTGCACGTTAAAGAACACGCTGGATGGCCTTGACGGAAGGCTACCATCTGTCTCCCAACAGCTGTTCCAGTGGGTCCCCTCCCCCAACCTTCTCTGAACCTTCGGGGTCCTTGTGACCTGGCCATTTAGCCTATGGTGTGCAAAAAAGTGCCGCTCAGAGGTAAAACAACCCAACCCTTGTTCAAAGCTTGGGGCGGAGTGGCTCAGTCGGTAGCGCGCCAGGCTCGTAATCTGTAGTTCCCAGGTTCGAGTCCCAGCTGGGTCAGCGTTGAGATTTATCTCCGCAAAATTCCCTGCCCTGTCCACGGTCAGTAGCGGACACCGATGGGCTTGGAATAGGCCGCCGTCCGTCGGATGGGACGTTAAGCCGTGGCCCCGTGTGCGGGAGAGCCATACCCTGTGCACGTTAAAGAACACGCTGGATGACCTTGACGGGAGACTACCATCTGTCTCCCAACAGCTGTTCCAGTGGGTCCCCTTCCCCAACCTTCCGGGTCCATGTGACCTGGCCATTTAGGCCATGGTGTGCAAAAACGTGCCGCTCAGGGGTAAAACAACCCAAGCCTTCCTCACGGCATCTTAAACTGATAAGCTCTTCGCAGACTCCTGTGGCAAGCAGATGCTTGAGGATTTTTTGGTAGAACAATAAAATGCAATAACGGGCAAGTCTTGGCTTTGTGTGGCTTGCCAAGAAGCAAGTTCTTGGCAAGTCGTGGCTCAAGTTCTTTGAAAAGCACTGCTTAAGCCTATAAACTTTAGAATACACGTTTATCCTGCAAAGAGTTCAAAATATCCATTTAAAAATGCCTGAAAGGGGGTTGGGTTGTTTTACCTCTGAGCGGTACTTTTTTTGCACACCATGGGCTAAATGGCCAGGTCACATGGACCCCGAAGGCTCAGAGAAGGTTGGGGGAGGGGACCCACTGGAACAGCTGTTGGGAGACAGATGGTAGTCTCCCGTCAAGGTCATCCAGCGTGTTCTTTAACGTCCGTAGGGTATAGCTCTCCCACACACGGCTTAACGTCCCATCCGACGGCCTTTCCAAGCCCATCGGTGTCCCCTACTGACCGTGGGCAGGGCGGGGAGTTTTGCGGAGATAAATCTCAACGATGACCCAGCTGGAGCTCGAACCTGGGAACTACAGAAATAAGAGCCTAGCGCGCTACCGACTGAGCCACCCCCGTCCCACCTGAAAGTGGGTAAGAAGGGTTTGTGCATGCATTCCATGGAACAACTCTATCATCAATATTATACTGTATAATTAGTCTCCTATTGTTTAGGCACCAGACCAAACTCAAATAGATATTTTTTCTCCTCTTTGTGTTCACTGCTACATAATTACGTTGATCATTACCACCTGAAACAATTACACGATGCATCGATTGTTTGAATAAATAATTTCATAGTCGTACGCAGTGTTGTGCAATCATACATGATAAACGCAATTAGTGTAAACGTTGCACTGTTGTGCAAATCAAAAAAAAAACAACGCACTTAAAGTATCGTAATTATTCCCTGTCCTTTCGAAATCGTTATTGAATGTAAAACAGTTTATCTATTACCTTATATCTTCTACCTCAAGGGAGTGGAAGAATCAGAGACCTTTCTCAGTCTCCAAATTCTTTTGCCTGTTTGCTGGGGCGGGGATGGCTCAGTCGGTACCGCGCCAGGCTCGTAACCTGTAGTTCCCAGGTTCGACTCCCAGCTGGATCAGCGTTGAGATTTATCTCCGCAAAATTCCCCGCCCTGCCCACGATCAGTAGGGGACACCGATGGACCGTCGGATGGGACGTTAAGCCCCATCCGACGGACGGCGGCCCCGTGTGTGGGAGAGCCATACATTGTGCACGTTAAAGAACACGCTGGATGGCCTTGACGGGAGGCTACCATCTGTCTCCCAACAGCTGTTCCAGTGGGTCCCCTCCCCCAACCTTCTCTGAGCCTTCGGGGTCCATGTGACCTGGCCATTTAGCCCATGGTGTGCAAAAAAATGCCGCTCAGAGGTAAAACAACCCAACGTTAAAGAACACGCTGGATGGCCTTGACGGGAGGCTACCATCTGTCTCCCAACAGCTGTTCCAGTGGGTCCCCTCCCCCAACCTTCTCTGAGCCTTCGGGGTCCATGTGACCTGGCCATTTAGCCCATGGTGTGCAAAAAAATGCCGCTCAGAGGTAAAACAACCCAACGTTAAAGAACACGCTGGATGGCCTTGACGGGAGGCTACCATCTGTCTCCCAACAGCTGTTCCAGTGGGTCCCCTCCCCCAACCTTCTCTGAGCCTTCGGGGTCCATGTGACCTGGCCATTTAGCTCATGGTGTGCAAAAAATGCCGCTCAGAGGTAAAACAACCCAACCCTGTTTGCTATGTTAAATAGAGATTATATCTTTAAGCACAATGTGGTGGAATTTTCGGGACAGTAAACAACGGCTGCATTATTCACCAAACATCCTATTTTCAATTTAAGAAAATCGTTCAGTGGTGAAATAATATATTATGCAACTTTCTTCATTAAATTTCTAATAAACGTTAATTACAATACGTGCATTGTAATTAACATTAGTGTGCATTGTAACGAATTTTTCGCCTACTCCTTGCAACAGTAAAGTGCATTGCGATACTTTCATTGCTATTTCCTAGACAGGGAAATGTGTAATTTAAATCAGTATTGTTCGAATCGCTAAGTACAGTCGCTGAAAGAAATATCCGAACACTATGGTTGATTACATAATTCAGAAAAAATATCTGGCAGCGATTTTTTTTAGAAATTAGTGATCTGGTAACCTTCGTGTCACGTGACACGAAGATTGCCAGATCACTAATTTCTAAAAAAATCGTTACCAGATATTTTTTCTGAATTCTGTAATCAACCATAGCGTTCGGATATTTTTTAATATATATAATGCGTATGAATATATAATGCAATGAATGTGGAGCGTGTGCAGTTACCGTTCACAGCAAACTGGAGCGGTTATTGTTCACAGCACATTGGATCGTGTGAGCTCACAAAGACCTGGATCGTGTGGGCTCACTCACGGAAATATTGAGCGTGTGCAGTTACCGTTCACAGCAAACTGGAGCGTGTGCAGTAACTGCACGCGCTCCAGTTTGCTGTGAACGGTAACTGGAGCGTGTACAGTTGCTGTACACGCTCCAGATATTCTTTCTGAATTCTGTAATCAACAATAGTGTTCGGATATTTCTTTCAGCGACAGTACTTTATTCGAGTTATTTTAATTTCAGCTTTCTTTTTACTTAACTAATATTGCTGAAGCAAATGTTCCAGCTTCAAAATACTAACACACACTTTTTCCACGTACCTTAAAAATCCACTTACACATCCCGCCATCCTTTTTTAATCTCAGAGCATCTTCCTCCAGATTGAAATAGATAAGTAGGACGTGCTCGCTCTTACCTCTTCCCATCTGTCGAAGACGCATCCCTTGAGGAGGGCTGGAGGCACGGGCCTCTGCCAGTTGAACTCGTACAGTTTCGTCATGGCGGGACGACTCCCTCAGAGGAGAATTTCTTCTTCACAGACGCAGCCGTCTTCCTCTTCTGACTCTTCACCCCTAGTCACGTGTTGCGATGAAGAGGTGAAGATTGCCTCTTCCTTCTCTTTACTCTTCACCAAGGATTTCTTCTGCAACAGCGCTGGCCAATGTAGTCACCCAAGTCCCGTGAGGTGGTGGATCCAAGATCTACCTGTGGATAAAATTTTTTTTTTAATGTTTATGTTAAAAATGTATGTATGTATATCATGTTTTTTTAAAATTCATGTTAAACAACATACATGATCATGATTCAAGTAACATACATGATTACTTTATCAATGCTTTTTTTTTACATCAAATACAGGTCATCCCTCGAGTTTGTTGTTTGCGTTCCCAAGAGTGTTCGAATAACTTAACATTTGCCCCTCCCCCGTAGAAATAATCTTATTATAGTTTTTTTTACCCGAACATACAGTCGTTCAAAAAAATATCCGAACACTGTGGTGGATTACAGAATTCAGAAAAAAATATCTGGAGCGTGTACAGCAACTGTACACGCTCCAGTTACCGTTCACAGCGTGTGCAGTTTGCTGTGAACGGTAACTGCACACGCTCAATATTTCCGTGAGTGAGCCCACACGATCTAGTATCAAAATATGACCACCTACAGTCGCTCAAAAAAGTATCCAAACGCTATGGTTGATTACAGAATTCAGAAAAAATATCTGGCAATGTTTTTTTAGAAATTAGTGATCTGGCAACCTTCGTGTCACGTGACACGAAGGCTGCCAGCTGTTGGGGCAGCTGTTGGGAAACAGATGGTAGTCTCCGTTCAAGGCCATAAAATGTGTTCTTTAACGTGTTGTATGGCTCTCCCGCTCACGGGGCCACGGCTTAACGTCCCATTTAACGGACGGCGGCCTTTGCAAGCCCATCGGTGTCCCCTACTGACCGTGGGCAGGGCGGGGAATTTTGCGGAGATAAATCTCAACGCTGACCCAGCTGGGACTCGAACCTGGAAACCGCAGATTACGAGCCTGGCGCGCTCCCGACTGAGCCGCCCCTAGAGACGAAGCAGAAAAAATACATCGAATATTATATGCAGCATTGTAGAGCTAAGTTTTGTAAATTGAAGAAAAAAAAAGATGAAAATTATTGAATCCCATCTCGAATTTTTCCCAACCCTGAGTTTTCTTAAACCTGAAAAATTTAAATTATTAAATCGATAAACCTGAATAAGAATATCATTTTGAAAGCTAAAGAAATATTCTGGGAACAAATACGGCTGGGTTGGATTGGGTTGTTTTACCTCTGAACGGCACTTTATTGCACACCATGGGCTAAATGGCCAGGTCACATGGACCCCGAAGGCTCAGAGAAGGTTGGGGGAGGGGACCCACTGGAACAGCTGTTGGGAGACAGATGGTAGCCTCCCGTCAAGGCCATCCAGCGTGTTCTTTAACGTGCACAGGGTATGGTTCTCCCGCACACGGGGCCACGGCTTAACGTCCCATCCGACGGACGGCGGCCTTTCCAAGCCCATCGGTGTCCCCTACTGGCCGTGGGCAGGGCGGGGAATTTTGCGGAGATAAATCTCAACGCTGACCCAGTTGGGACTCGAACCTGGGAACTACAGATTACGAGCCTGGCGCAATATTTCCGTGAGTGAGCCCACACGATCTAGGATCAAAATAATATGACTACCTACAGTCGCTCAAAAAAGTATCCGAACACTATGGTAGATTACAGAATTCAGAAAAAAATATCTGGTAATGATTTTTTTAGAAATTAGTGATCTGGCAACCTTCGTGTCACGTGACACGAAGGTTGCCAGCTGTTGGGACAGCTGTTGGGAAACAGATGGTAGTCTCCCTTCAAGGTCATAAGATGTGTTCTTTAACGTGCACAGGGTATGGCTCTCCCGCACATGGGGGCCACGACTTAACGTCCCATCCGACGGACGTCGGCCTTTCAAAGCCCATCGTTGTCCCCTACTGACCGTAGGCAGGGCGGGGAATTTTGCGGAGATAAATCTCAACGCTGACACAGCTGGAACTCGAACCTGTGAACTGCAGATTACGAGCCTGGCGCGCTACCGACTGCGCCACCCCCGCCCCTGGAACACTTACGGCACAAATTGAAAAAATAATAAACTATGTCAGAACTTCGAAATTATCAGGGCACCAATCGATCATTAGCATAAGTCAACAAAGAGACTTTTGTCGGTGTCTGGACTCTGTTGCGTGAGTATCGCGTCATTAGTTAATGGCTGTGACGTACATTGTTGGCGGCAGTCCATTTCATAACGAAGCCATCGCCATAGCAACGCGTACCGCGAGACGATGACGGTAGTGCAATTATTATCCAATCAAAGAGCATTGCATGGCGAAGGGCAATTAGTACCACTCACACGAAGAGGAGGAAGAACTGGCGGGAAATGCCTGCATAATTAAATTTTGCGCTACTTGGGCACTGCCAGTAATCAGATGATTCGTCACGTGTCCTCTTTGCAGGAAGTTCCGTTGTAAGCAAGAGCGGAAATAAGTCTTTCTGGGAATTGTATGGACGTTGATGTTTGCTGGAAGGTGACTAATGACATTTCTTTTGCTTCCTTTGTGGAAACCAGTATGTTTTAGGTGTCAGTGAAGTTTGGGGAAATTAAATGTTTACCGTTCTGATCAATATATGCGTTATTGAATCTCAGTTGAAATATCCACTTTGACGCGGAGGGGAGATAGCGTCTCTCAGTAAAACGCAAACAGGCAGACATTATATCGGATGTTTTCAATAATTTCGATTTTCGATACTTTTATTCTTTTAAATCGCAAATCAGTTTCCTTATGCTGTTGAAACATTTCCATAAGTGGAGTCAAATATGTTTTGTTAAATAAAGTTTAATTTAAAGAACAATATATTTATTCTCCATATAGCGTTAAAAACACTGGTGACAGGTAAAGGTTGGATTGAAAGAAGGATTTAGGTGGGGAAGGGTGCCTGCCCCCTTCCCTTCAGTGGCTCAGTCGGTAGCGCGCCAGGCTGGTAATCTGTAGTTACCAAGTTCGAGTCGCAGCTGGGTCAGCGTTGAGATTTATCTCCGCAAAATTCCCCGCCCTGCCCACGTTCAGTAGGGGACACCGATGGGATTGGAAAGGCCGCCGTCCGTCGGATGGGACGTTAAGCCGTGGCCCGTGTGCGGGAAGAGAGCCATACCCTGTGCACATTAAAGAACACACTGGATGGCCTTGACGGGAGGACACCATGTCTCCCAACAGCTGTTCCCGTGGGTCCCCTCCCCTAACCTTCTCAGAGTCTTCGGGGTCCATGTGACCTGACCATTTAGCCCATGGTGTGCAAAAAAGTGCCGCTCAGAGGTCAAACACCCCCAACCTACACTTTAAAAAATACTAATAAAGGTTAGAGAGGCAAAAAAAAATATTAAACTTATTTATATTTCATGCATTTTTCAAGAATTTTTTCAAAGATCGGTAAAAAGGACGGGGAAATATTATACTTCAATTGGAATTTTTTCCGGATCGATTTTGTTTCCCCCCCCCCCTCTTTCGATTTTTTTTCTAGCTCCGGGCCTGATAGGATGAATTAATTTACACCTGCGCGGAAATTTTATGTATGTAATAGCTAAACGCCAGGTCACAAGGACCTCAAAGGGCTCAGAATTGGATCAATTAGAATTAAAAATAATTGAAATAAATAATTCATAGAAACGAAAAGTTCTCGATTCATATTATTTTTTAACAACAATGAGATTCATTTAGCTAAGTGGTGGGTCGAATTGGATTTTGGGTAGTAGGTCATGTGAAACAGGTTGGGTTGTTTTACCTCTGAGCGGCACTTTTTTGCACACCATGGGCTAAATGGCCACGTCACATGGACCCCGAAGGTTCAGAGAAGGTTGGGGGAGGGGACCCACTGGAACAGCTGTTGGGAGACAGATGGTAGCCATCCAGCGTGTTCTTTAACGTGCACAGGGTATGTCTCTCCCGCACACGGCACCACGGCTTAACGTCCCATCCGACGGACGGCGGCTTTTCCTAGCCCATCGGTGTCCCCTACTGACCGTGGGAAGGGCGGGGAATTTTGCGGAGCTAAATCTCAACGCTGACCCAGCTGGTACTCGAACCTGGGAACTACAGATTACGAGCCTGGCGCGCTACCGACTGAGCCACCCCCGCCCCATGTGAAACAGGTCTATCAGCAGAACGATAAATAGGGATATTCATATGTAAAAATAGTTCTAAACGTAATTTTCTAAATTAGTAGCTTATTTTCTTTTGACAGTTTTGAGTTCAGTTTAATTATCGATTGGAGGCTGCAAACCTTGGTAATGTGCATTGTCAATTTTAATTCATTGGAAAGACAGGACGATACAGTCGCTCAAAAAAGTATCCGAACACTATGGTCGATTACAGAATTCATAAAAAATATCTGGTAACGATTTTTTTTTTTAGAAATTAGTGATCTCGCAACCTTCGTGTCACGTGACACGAAGGTTGCCAGATCACTAATTTCTAAAAAAAAATATCGTGTGGGCTCACTCACGGAAATATTGAGCGTGTGCAGTTACCGTTCGCAGCAAACTGGAGCGTGTGCAGTAACTGCACACGCTCCAGTTTGCTGTGAACGGTAACTGGAGCGTGTACAGTTGCTGTGCACGCTCCAGATATTTTTAATGAATTCTGTAATCAACCATAGTGTTCGGATATTTTTTGAGCGACTGTACCCTGGTTCATGGAAAGACACAGTTGAATACTCTGGTCACCAAGGTATTAAAAAGTGTGTGTTTCGATGTAATAACAGAGTTAAATTCCGTCAAGGCCATCTAGCGTGTTCTTTCACTTGCACATGGTCCACGACTTAACGTCCCATCTGACGGACGGCGGCCTTTCCAAGCTATTCAGTGTCCCCTTTATGACCGAGGACAGAACGGGGGTTAGCCGTGATAATCTAAGAGACTCGAAGTTGGGAACTGCAGATTACGAGCTTGGTGTTTCAACCAACAATCGCCAAATAATAAATCGAGTTGTGATCTGAATTGAATACCTTTTTGGGTTGGGTTGGGTTTTGCACACCATGGGCTTTTTTTCACCACACTTTTTGCACACCATGAGTTAAATGGCCAGGTCACATGGACCCCGAAGGCTCAGAGGAAGTTGGGGAAGGGGACCCACTGGAACAGCTGTTGGGAGACAGATGGTAGCCTCCCGTCTAGGCCATCCAGCGTGTTCTTTAACGTGCACAGGGTATGGCTCTCCCGCACACGGGGCCACGCCTTAATGTCCCAACCGACTGACGGCGGCCTTTCCATACATTTTTGGATGTAGGAAAACAGTTCTTGCCATCATTCAATCTAGAACATCTGGTTTTTCTATAATGCACTCGTATAAGAAGGGCAAAGCTGCAGGAATCTCCAGATCACCAACAGTTCCTCCATTTCTGTTCGGTGAACTTTGAATTCCAAGATTGGAATGAAAGGTCTAGCTGCAAGAATAGTTGGAATACTATTTCCGAATATTGTACTAACTCTGTAGCGGTAATGAGAGTGTTGGGTGTGGTTATAGTTCACGACAGTCTAATATCCTCCACGGTCGTGTTTGGAATACATATTGCAATGTTTTTATGAAGTGTCGTGAAGAATGATTCGTTAGTTGCAGAGGGATCTTCCAAATAAGTTGAGCTGTGTCTCCATCCCCATTGGGTTGGTTTTATGCTCTGTTAATACTCGCACATTGCAGATAGATTCTGTATACCTTTAACAATTTTTAATCTAGTCACCTTTTAATGCATATCGTCCAGCAGTTAATGCCTGGATTCCTTTTGAAAGAAATTCCTTTGATCGAGTGCTTCAACACTCACGAACGGCCTTGTGTATGTCTTCATTGACGTGGAACGTTTTTCCGCCAACTGCAGCATCCTTCAGTGGCCCAAAGATAGGTTCGGTTGTTTTACCTCTGAGCGGCACTTTTTTGCACACCATGGGCTAAATGGCCAGGTCACAAGGACCCCGAAGGCTGGAAGGTTGGAGGAGGGGACTCACTGGAACAGCTGTTATGAGACAGACGGCAGCCTCCCGTCAAGGCCATCCAGCGTGTTGTTTAACGTGCCCAGGGTATGGCTCTCCCGCATACGGGGCCACGGCTTAACGTCCCATATGACGGACGGCGACCTTTCCAAGCCCATCGGTGTCCCCTACTGACCGTGGGCAGGGTGGGGAGTTTTGCGGAGATAAATCTCAACGCTGACCCAGCTGGGACTCGAACTGGGAACTGAAGATTACGAGCTAGAGCGCTGCCGACTGAGCTACTCCTGCCCCAGCCCAAAGATTGGATAATCGGAAAGGAGGAAGTCAGGTGAATATGGAGATTGAGGAGTGTTGCTGTTTTTAACCCCTATTCGGCACATTTTATACACACAATAGGTTAACGGTCACAAGGACTGAGGGCTTAGAGTTTGGGGGAGGGCATGGAAGTCCTCCGTCAAGGTCATCCAGCATGTTCTTTAATGGGCACAATGTATGGCTCTCTCGCACACTGCTTAACATCCCATCCGACGGACGGCGACCTTTCCAAGCCCATCAGTGTCCTCTACTGACCTAGGGCAGGGCGGGGACTTTTGTGGAGATAAATATCAATCGTAGCCCAGCTGGAACTCGAACCTAGGAACTGGAGATCACGAGCCCGGCGCTCTACTGTATGGGCCACCTCCGCCCCAAATAGCTCTGAATCACAAAGCGAATACTCTACGTAACACGGCAAATAATGATTACACAACGAATATAAAAATAATATTACGCTTATTTAGAAATGACAAATTATGAATAGTAATATTTAAATTCATTTGTACTTTCTTTTGATTATTTTTGCTATTCCAGTGTCCCCAGGTGGCCTTAATGGACGAGATGCCCCTTCCACTGCATAAAAGATGTCGCTCAGCGTTAAAACAACCCAACTAGCGATAGAAAGACTAGATTTATTCAATTTTGACGTTGGATAGCGACTAAAGTGGTATTTGTTACAAGAGAGAAAATGTAAGCTAACCAGCAACCCAAGAGTCAAAATGTAATATCGGAAAGTCATTGAGAATGACATTTTAAAAGAGCAATTCGTTAATTCTTAAATTAGAGCCACCTAGCTGTCCGAGTCGATTTTCAGTTTCGGCATCAGCCAATAAATGGCGTGCAAGCACTTTCCATTCAAAGAGCGTTGGTAGCCTCCATGCAGAGCGAGGAGGGCAGCAGCCACCATCGATCCAAGAAGACCGCGCCTGCCGTGTTGCTTGCAAACGAACAGCCAGCCAGCGTTGCGAAATGACGGGCGTTTGCACCAGGGGAAAGTGACCTGCCTTCGAAATAACAGTTTGAATATTGCATTAGCGGAAGATGCATCCGACGTCAGAACAACACTGGGCGTGTGTGTTTTTCCGTTTCGGGTCGTGCACACCACCCGATATAAAATAGATGCCCTTTAGATATCGCATTTGTGTTGAATGTCTGTATCCCCCCCCCCCTTGGAAATATAGACTCCCGCTGTTGTATTAGTAATGAGGGTTTTGTTTATGGGGATGTATATTTAGGGCGCATGGGTCATGGTTATTTTGTTGACTGTTTCATGCCGGCCATTCTATTAGGATTAAACGAAATGTTTTATTAATCAGAGAGAACGTGGAATTCCGATACTGAAATTGGTTTCTTTGTAGCCTAGTTTCTTTCATTACAGGAACAGTTATGTGTAGGGCAATGTTTCGCAAACATTGTTCCGCGAAGTAAAAATAAGAGTTTGGCAAGAAAATTCCATTGTAATTAAAAATTAATTCATTTTTTTTGAATAAATATGCTTTTTCAACACATTAACGTTTACTTAGTATTATTCTCCATTTTTATTTCTATTCTATTATTTTTAGTTTCATGCATAAGAACGTATATAAGTTCATATATATACTGGAAAACACTGATGTAGAGGATTCCCGGTTACTGGGAAACACTGGTGTAGAGGATGCCCGGTTACTGGGAAATACTGGTGTAGAGGATGGCTGGTTACTGGGAAACACTGGTGTAGAGGATGGCTGGTTACTGGGAAACACTGGTGTAGAGGATGCCCGGTTACTGGGAAACACTGGTGTAGAGGATGCCCGGTTACTGGGAAACACTGGTGTAGAGGATGCCCGGTTACTGGGAAACCCGGTGAAGAGGATGCCCGGTTACTGGGAAACATTGGTGTAGAGGATGCCCAATTACTGGGAAACACCAGTGTAGAGGATGCCCGATTACTGGGAAACACCAGTGTAGAGGATGCCCGATTACTGGGAAACACTGGTGTAGAGGATGCCCGATTACTGGGAAACACCGGTGTAGAGGATGCCCGGTTACTGGGAAACCCGGTGAAGAGGATGCCTGGTTACTGGGAAACATTGGTGTAGAGGATGCCTGGTTACTGGGAAACATTGGTGTAGAGGATGCCCAATTACTGGGAAACACCAGTGTAGAGGATGCCCGATTACTGGGAAACACTGGTGTAGAGGATGCCCGGTTACTGGGAAACACCGTGTAGAGGATACCCGGTTACTGGGAAACACTGCTGTAGAGGATGCCCGGTTACTGGGAAACACTGGTGAAGAGGGTGCCTGGTTACTGGGAAACACTGGTGTAGAGAATGCCCGGTTACTGGGAAATACTGGTGTAGAGGATGCCCGGTTACTGGGAAACCTGGTGAAGAGGATGCCTGGTTACTGGGAAGCATTGGTGTAGAGGATGCCCGGTTACTGGTAAATACTGGTGTAGAGAATGGCCGGTTACTGGGAAACCCTAGTATAGAGGATTCCTGATTACTAGTCTTCATCATTATCGTGAAAAGCAGCGCTGTCCGACTAGCGGCCCGCACAAGGATTTTTGTGGAAAAGCAAACAAATTCAAGTTTTCACTTGAAATTTTAAATAAATATCTGTAATCCACCTTATAATTTTTTGTCAACTTATATTACTTTACTTGATATGCAATCTTCAACTTACTCATTCTATTTGCAATTATTACTTCAACTTACCCATTCTATTCTTATTGCTCAACAGCTACAGCCACAATGCTCCCATTAAATTTATTAAATATTTGATAAGGTTTAGAAAATTTATATTGGTTTATTATTACTTATTAATTTTCGAATAAATAAAATAATTTTTTGAGGTGACATGAATTGACTTCTCAATTACCTATCCTGTCCTATTCTTTTTTTTTGGTCCGCGAAATATTGGCGAAAGAAAAAATGGCCCGCGGTTTTAGAGAAGTTGGACTGCACTGATCAAAGGTATTGGAACTTTTAAGTTGGCCTGTAGTGCCATCTGCCTTTTTTCCAAATTGCTGAGATAGATTTTGTTTTGAAGTAAAATAGGTTGCAGGTAGGTAATATCTCACATCTACATGAAATGATTCTGTAGATGTGAGATAAAGGACCCTTGTGCAGATTCGTCAAGGATAGCCGACCAGGGTTGGGTTGGGTTGTTTTACCTCTGAGCGGCACTTTTTTGCACACCATGGGCTAAATGGCCAGGTCACATGGACCCCGAAGGCTCAGAGAAGGTTGGGGGAGGGGACCCACTGGAACAGCTGTTGGGAGACAGATGGTAGCCTCCCGTCAAGGCCATCCAGAGTGTTCTTTAACGTCCACAGGGTATGGCTCTTTCGCACACGGGGTCACGGCTTAACGTCCCATCCGACGGACGGCGGCTTTTCCAAGCCCATCGGTGTCCCCTACTGACCGTGAGCAGGGCGGGGAATTTTGCGGAGATAAATCTCAACGCTGACCCAGCTGGAACTCGAACCTGGGAACTACAGATTACGAGCCAGGCGCGCTACCGACTGAGCCCCCCCCCCCCCCGACCAGGGTCGTACCCAACATGATGAGATATTCTTATATTTTAGGGGGATTCTTTTACAGTGGATGGAGTTTAATCGAAAAACATCGATTAAATCGTCGTTTAATCGTCTCCCAACAGCTGTTCCAGTGGATCCCCTCATGCAACCTTCTCTGAGTCTTCGGTGTCCTTGTGACCTGGGCATTTAGCCCATGGTATGCAAAAAAAAGCCGCTCAGAGGTAAAACAACACAACACGGCCTCTCACCAGAAGCGGCATCCAGGAGAGACTGCACCTTCTGAAAATCCTGTCATACAAAATCTCAAACTTGTCTACCTGCTTTGAATTCCAAAACAATTTTCTCTGTGTAATTTTATTTTAGCCCCATATTTTATGTCCGACACTAAAAGTTAGATAAAAATTAACAGAAAAATGAGATTAAAAAAAATATTATATTATTTTAGTAATTGGGAAACGCTTCTTAAGTCTTATTCTCAGATCCTCTCCCCCCCTCCCGAAGGCTAAAATCTTGGAATCTTCCCGAAACTGAATTATTCCGCCCTCCCCTTTCTCACTGGAATATATTTGAAGAACAAATATCAGAATAAAAAATTTAGGTCCACATTTAAAAAAAAAAGAAGGTACTAAATCCATCATAAACATATCGCTAAAACGGAACCTTGTTTAAACGCCAAAATAAAAATAAAATCTCAAGGAACTGCTTGTCGCAATAGTCTGATAGGATCCCTTCAGTTAAATACGTCATAGAGGGGATTTATGAGGAAGACCTCAACTGAAGCACAACACACGAAATGAAACAATCTATAATAATTGTAAAAATATTAATATAAGAAATATTAATAATTGTAAAACTAAGAGAATAAGGGAAGAATGGATTACAGATGACATTATTTTAGCAATTAAAAATAGATATAAATTATGGAAAAGATATAAAGATAATGTTAATAATAACCAAAATTATGACATAAAATGGAAAGAAATAGGATAAACATCATTATAAGGAACCAAAAACGCATATTTTATTCAAATAAATTAGCAATTAATAAAGCAATTATTATAAGTTAGCAATTACTAAAGGTAATAATACTAGAATGTGGGAATTAATGATATTATTGATGAAAAAAAAAGAATGTCAATCGACGAAAATGTTGAAAAACACTTGATTAGAGATAACACTCCAAAAGAAATTCTAAGTAGTTTTGTTAAGTTTTTTGTAACAACTATTAGTGAGATGCAAACAGAATTTGCGTCGATGAATACTAGGTCAGATAAGGTTTACGAATCATGTTCCATAAATAAGAATTCTATGCATTTTCCACTAGCTAGTAACTTTGATGTCGCCAATATTATAGATCACTTAAAATATAACACATCTCCTGGATTGGACAATATTAAACCAAAATACATAAAGGAAAGTAAATGCAATTTTGTTCATGTAATAACAATTCTTATAAATAAAATTTTTGAAAATTCGCAAATCCCAATAGCTATGAAAATTGGAATTATTCGTCCGGTATATAAAAGTGGATCAAAAAAGAATTTTAATAACTATAGACCAATCACTTTATTAACAATTTTTGATAAGATAATGGAAAAATACGTTGGAGATCGCTTGCAAAATTTTTTGAATAAATTTTCTGTTTCCGTAAAGACTTTTGGAAGATCTTATTAATAATATAAATATTAATTTAAATATAGGAAAGAAATGCGTCGCCGTATTTATGGACTTAAAGCATTTAATTCAGTTGCCATTGACATCTTGTTACAGAAATTATATTTACTTGGTATAAGAGGGAATATTTTTGAATGGTTTAAAAGCTACTTATTACATAAAGAAATAGTTATAAAAATAAATGAAAATTTTAGCGATAAATTTCAGATCAATTTTGGAGTTCCACAAGGATCTATTCTCGGCCCTATGCTATTACAAATATACATACATAATTTGGCTAATATTAATTTCGATAGTAAATTATATATGTATGCTGATGTACAGTGTTAATCAACTTCCACTCTGACTTAGAATACGCTATTTGCAAATCTACAAAATGATTTTAATAAAGCAGTTAAAGGGTTTGCTCTTAACAAACAGTGTAAACGAGAAAAAAACTAAATTTATGTGTATTGGTTCTCAACAACCTTCATTTAATAGAAGAATTACTAAGCATCGAATAAGTTGTACTATGCTGGATGGTTTATCACCTGGTATATGCAATTGTCCTAAAATAGAAGAAGTAAACGAAATAATTTACCTAGTCTTGAAAATGAATTCGAAAATGAAATGGAATAAACATATTGATTGGATGTGTTCAAGACTACGATTTGTAGCATTTAAAATTAGGAAACTTAACTTGTTTGTTGATACACAGATAACAATTTTAGTATATAAAGCACTTTTTGAATCTATAATTAGATTTGGGATAACAGTTTATGGGACAGCCTATAAGACAGAATTAAATAAAATTAAAAGAATATAAATTAGTCTGCTAAAAGGATTGTGTAATTCAGAAGTTAAAAATTCTCTTACAACGAAAGATGATATATTCAGTTTGTTCAAAATTTTACCTAATGAAAGTTTATATGTGTTTGTTTCTGTTATCAATAACTTCTTTGATGATACCTATAAACAAAATATTTGCCACAAAAACTTTACTAGAAAAAAGGCTATGTGTTTTTTGAAACAACCAAAATTTTATAATTATTACGGACGAAATTCCAAAGAATATATTTTTTCCTACCTATTTAAACTTGCTTCCTAGAGAAATAGTTCACTTGAAAAAAATTTGTGATGTTAAGGAAAAATTATTTCAGTGGTTGATAAAAAAGTGATATTTTTATTTGGAAACTTTCATCATTTTGTCGGTTTTTTCTTTTTCATTTATTCTTTTTTTTTCTCTCCTTCATTTTATGTACTACTGATGTAATCTAGATCATATCTGTAAAACCATATATGTACATTCCCGCTGATAAACTTCGGCTTAGTGGGATTTTTTATCTAAAATAATTATAGATAATACTTATTAAAAATGAATTTGGTTGGTTTACCTCTGAGCAGCACTTTTTTTGCACACCATGGTCTAAATAACCAGACAATGCAACAACACCATTTGTTGCATTGTCACATTTATTGCAGGTCACAAGGACCCCGATGGCTCAAAGAAGATTGGGGGAGGGGACCCACTGGAACAGCTGTTAGGAGACACATGGTAGCCTCTTGTCAAGGCCATCCAGGGTGTTCTTTAACGTGCACAGGGTATGGCTCTCCAGCAGATGGAGCAACGGCTTAGCGTCCCATCCGACGGACGGCGGCCTTTCCAAGCCCATCGGTGACCCCTACTGACCGTGGGCAGGACGGGGAGTTTTGCGGAGATAAATCTCAACACTGACCCAGCTGGAATTCGAACCTGAGAACTGCAGATTACGAGCCTGGCGCGCTACCGACTGAGCCACTCCTGCCCAGGGTCTCACAGAAGCAAAGGTTGCTTCAGTAGATAGTACGCGCGCGCGCCCCCCGCCCCCTCCTCCCTTGATGGGCTTGGAAAGGCCGGTGTCTCTCAGATGAGATGTAAAGATCTGGCCACCTGAGCCGGAGATCCATACCCTAGACACATTAAAGGACATGTTGGATCGTCTTAACGGATGACTTCCATGTCTCCTGACGGCTGTTCAGTGGATACCCTTCCCTAACCTTCTCCGAGAATGATCTCCCAAATGACTGGGTCACGAGGAGCCCTTGGGGTGCTTGTGACCCGGTCATTTGGGACAGAGGTTGCTCCGTCGGTAGCGCGCCAGGCTCCTAATCTGCAGTCCGCACGTTCGAGCCCCGCCTGGGCCAGAGTTGAGATTTAGCTCTACAAACCTCCCCACTCTGCCCTCGGTCATTAGGGGACACCGATGGACTTGGAAATGCCGCCGTCCGTCGGATGGGATGTTAAGCCGTGTGTGGGAAAGCCATACCCGGGGCACGGTAAAGAACACTCTGGATGACCTTGACGGGAGGCTTTCATCTGTCTCCTAACAGCTGTCCAGGGGTTCCTTCCCTCCAAACTTCTCTGAACCTTCGGGAGCTTTGTGACCTGGCCATTTATTGCATTGTGTGCAATCTATACCATTCAATATCGAAAATTCTCCCGGTTATACCCATAATCGAGGATTTGGATTGGGCTGTTTTTCCTCTGAGCTGCACTTTTTTTACACTTTTTTAATGATCAGATCACAAGGACCCCCGAGGGTTCAGAGAAAGTTGGGAGTGGGGACCAATTGGACAGCTGTTAGGAGACAGATGGTAACCTCCCGTCAAAGTCATCCAGTGTGTTCTTTGATTTGCACAGGGTATGGTTATCCCTCCCACACGCGAGGCCAGAACGTAACGTCCCATACGACGGAAGGCGGTCTATCCAAATCCATCATATCCCCAACTGACCGGTGCATTCCGAAAGTTATGTAGAGATAAATCTCAACGCTGACGCAAGTGGTACTCGAACTTGGGAATTGTAACTTGCGAGCCTGACGCGCTACTGACGGCCCATAATATGTTAATTCACGATCAATAAAAAAAACATTTTAATCTCTCTCCCTCTGAAAATATTGCTGAAAAGGCGTCATTCTGTTGCCATTTTTAATTTCGCCTTCCTTTGCGATTGTGAAAGATCTGGGATCTCCTAAACCCCAGGGGCGGGGGTGGCTCAGTCGGTAGCGCGCCAGGCTCGTAATCTGTAGTTCCCAGGTTCGAGTCCCAGCTGGGTCAGCGTTGAGATTTATCTCCGCAAAATACACCGCTCTGCCCACGGTCAGTAGGGGACACCGATGAGCTTGGAAAGGCCACCGTCCGTCGGATGGGACGTTAAGCCGTGGCCCGTGTGCGGGAGAGCCATACCCTGTGCACGTTAAAGAACACGCTGGATGGCCTTGACGGGAGGCTACCATCTGTCTCCCAATAGCTATTCCAGTGGGTCCCCTCCCCCAACCTTCTATGAGCCTTCAGGGTCCATGTGACCTGGCCATTTAGCCCATGGTGTGCAAAAAAGTGCCGCTCAGAGGTAAAACAACCCAACCCAACCTAAACACCAGCAGAGAACACGCTGGATGGCCTTGACGGGAGGCTACCATCTGTCTCCCAACAGCTCTTCCAGTGGGTCCCCTCCCCCAACCTTCTCTGAGCCTTCGGGGTCCATGTGACCTGGCCATTTAGCCCATGGTGTGCAAAAAAGTGCCACTCAGAGGTAACCCAACCCAACCAAAACCCCAGCAGAGAATCGAGTCATAAGGAGCAAGCGAATGTCTCTCAAGGGACGGAGATGAGCCATCCAAGCACTTGCTTCTACACACGTGACACTGACAAGGAGCGGAGTTAGGGTTAATTGCGGTCTCCCATTCTCCTCTTCCCATCACCACCACATTGTGTACAAAATGCTAAAAATAAGCTTGTTTGGCTGAGGGCGGAAGACAGGCAAATGATACAGGACAGAGATAATCACAGTTGGCTTGTTGGTTCAGATGACAAGGTTTAAGGAAGTGGGCTTTGCGGCCTCTTTGCAATGAACACGTCAACATGGGTGTAAACAGGAAAACTACGGACGAACATCCGTAGTACGTAAAAGACCACGGTTTTTTTTTTCGATTTTATCTGTAGTTTTAATGACGGTTGGGGTGTTTTAACTCTGAGCGGAATTTTTTTGCACACCATGGGCTAAATGGTCAGGTCACATGGACCCCAAAGGCTCAGAGAAGGTTGGGGGAGGGGACCCACTGGAAGAGCTGTTGGGAGGAGCGTGTGCAGTTACCGTTCACAGCAAACTGGAGCGTGTACAGGTGCTGTACACGCTCCAGATATTTTTCCTGAATTATGTAATCACGTGACACGAAAGTTGCCAGATCACGAGCTCACAAAGACCTGGATCGTGTGGGCTCACTCACAGAAATATTGAGCGTGTGCAGTTACCGTTCACAACAAACTGGAGCGTGTACAGTTGCTGTACATGCTCCAGATATTTTTTCTAAATTCTGTAATCAACCATAGTATTCAGATGGTAGCCTCCTGTCAAGGCCATCCAGCGTGTTCTTTAACGTGCACAGGGTATGGCTCTCCTGCACAAGGGCAACGGCTTTACGTCTCATCTAACGGACGGCGGCCTTTCCAAGTCCATCGGTGTCCCCTACTGACCAAGGGTGGGGAGTTTTGCGGAGATAAATCTCAACGCTGACCCAGCTGGGACTCGAACCTGGGAACTACAGATTACGGGCCTGAAGAGCTACCGACTGAGCCACCCCCCGGCCCTCAGAATAGGTAATCGTAATCAAATAAATTGTCATTTATTACAAGACAAGTATTTTAACAAAAATTCTACATAAGTGTTTCGATATTGACATCTATGTCGGACAGAGTTGGGTTGTTTTTCCTCTGAGCGGCGCTTTTTTTTCGCACGGTGGGCAAAACGGCTAGGTCACAAGGATCCCACGGGCTTAGAAAAGCTTTGAGGGAGGGGACCCACTGGACAGCCGTTAGCAGACTGTTCTTTAACGTGCTCTCGTGTAGTGTGCAGAGAGAGCACTAGTTTCACCCCAGGGTCGGGTCCTGCAGGAACCGCCCCCCACCCAATAACAGAGGGCTTGTTCTTTAACGTGCACTGGGTGTGGTTCTCGTGCTTAACGTCCCATCCGACGGATGGCGGCCTTTCCAATGTCCATAGGCGTTCCATACTAACCGAGGGTAGGGCGGGAGAATTTTTCGGGAATAAATCTCAACTATGGCCCAGGAAGTTGGGTTGTTTTACCACTGAGCGGCACTTTTTTGCACACCATGGGCTAAATGACCAGATCACATGGACCCTGAAGGCTCAGGGAAGGTTGGTGGAGGGGACCCACTGGAACAGCTGTTGGGAGACAGATGGTAGCCTCCCGTCAAGGCCATCCAGCGTGTTCTTTAATGTGCACAGGGTATGGCTGTCGCGCACACGGGGATGGCCCAGCAGAGTCAGGCCGAACACAAAAAAAAAAGAGTGGTTTTAGGGATCTCAGACTGTATGCTGTGGTTTAGTTCGTTACGTCGTCATCTCCCAGTTGTTGATTATTAGCAGATCGTTGGAGGATGAAGTGGTAATGAACTTAAAATGTGAAGTATTTCTTTAATTTACTGAGTGAGATTTGGAAAATATTAACTTCCCCCATGGGAGGCGGTGCCGGGGTTGAACTCAATCGGTACGCACTAGGCTGGTTGGGTTGGGTTGTTTTACCTCTGAGCGGCACTTTTTTGCACACAATGGGCTAAATGGCCAGGTCACATGGACCCCGAAGGCTCAGAGAAGGTTGGGGGAGGGGACCCACTGGAACAGCTGTTGGGAGACAGATGGTAGCCTCCCGTCAAGGCCATCCAGCGTTTTCTTTAACGTGCACAGGGTATGGCTCTCCCGCACACGGGCCACGGCTTAACGTCCCATCCGACGGACGGCGGTCTTTCCAAGCCCATCGGTGTCCCCTACTGACCGTGGGCAGGGCGAGAAATTTTGCGGAGATAAATCTCAACGCTGACCCAGCTGGGACTCGAACCTGGGAACTACAGATTACGAGCCTGACGCGCTACCGACTGAGCCACCCCCGCCCCCACTAGGCTGGTAATCTGCAGTTCGCAGGTTCGAGTCCCAACTGCTCCTGCGTTGCGAATTCTCTCCGCAAACCCTCAGCCTTCCTTCGGTCAGAAAGGGGACACTGAAGTGCTTGGCAAGGCCTCCTCACGAGGCGCAAAGCTTTGAACGTTGGGTTGTTTTACCTCTGAGCGGCACTTTTTTGCACACCATGGGCTAAATGGCCAGGTCACATGGACCCCGTAGGCTCAGAGAAGGTTGGGGGAGGGGACCCATTGGAACAGCTGTTGGGAGACAGATGGTAGCCTCCCGTCAAGGCCATCCAGCGTGTTCTTTAACGTGCACAGGGTATGGCTCTCCCGCACACGGGACCACGGCTTAACGTCACATCCGACGGACGGTTGACTTTCCAAGCCCATCGGTGTCCCCTACTGACCGTGGGCAGGGCAGGGAATTTTGCGGAGATAAATCTCAACGCTGACCCAGCTGGGACTCGAACCTGGGAACTACAGATTACGAGCCTGGCGCGCTACCGACTGAGCTCCCCCCCCCCCGCCCCAAGCTTTGAGCAATAGAGCCATTCCTTGTGCACGTTGAGCCCATCGTGTACAAAAAAGTGCCCATTTGCCGCTCGGAGGTAAAACACCTCACGCAAAATTTACATGGTGTAATGGCTGCGACTCCACCCCCAACGAAAAAACAACTAGTGAAGTTGGTTAATGATGCAGCAATTTAAATAACTGTTTATCTAAGGGACCTGGGTTCGAGCCCCGGATTAGGCATGGATGTGTGTGTCGTTTTTCTGCTGAGGTCCTGCCATCCTCTCAGACCTTCTACTGTGGCATATAAACTGACAGGCTCCTGTCAGACCTCTGTGGCAAGCAGCTGCTTGAGGGGGTATTTATTTATTATTTATTTTACTGATGTTTAATGTACACTTGGCTATTAACTCGTGGTTTAAGTTGTATTGATTTTTGAAATGTTTTTACGTCGATGCATTTGAGTCGTTCACGGAGAAAATTCTTGCGACGCACATTTTATATTGTCTAACTTTAACAAATCTTTGGGGGGCAGGGGTGGCTCAGTCGGTAGCGCGCCAGGCTCGTAATCTGTAGTTCCCAGGTTCGAGTCCCAGCTGGGTCAGCGTTGAGATTTTTCTCCGCAAAATTCCCCGCCCTGCCCACGGTCAGTAGGGGACACCGATGGGTTTGCAATAGGCCGCCGTCCGTCGGATGGGACGTTAAGCCGTGGCCCCGTGTGCGGGAGAGCCGACCATACACGTCACCTCCCGTTAAGACCATCCAGCGTGTTCTTTAACTGCACCATACCTTGTGCACGTTAAAGAACACGCTGGATGGTCTTAACGGGAGGCTACCATCTGTCTCCCAACAGCTGTTCCAGTGGGTCCCCTCCCCCAACCTTCTCTGAGCCTTCGGGGTCCATTGACCTGGCCATTTAGCCCATGGTGTGTAAAAAAAATGCCGCTCAGAGGTAAAACAACCCAACAAATCTTTAATTACAATTCATCCAATTTAATAAATAAGTTGAACTCATTAATCATTTTAGCTTCAACTATATATGGTTTTGCCTCATACGTCTGACGTAACAGTAGTAGTCAAGATTAGATCAAGAAAAAAAGGGGGCCTTTTATTTGCACGCAATGGGCTAAATGTCCAAGTCACAAGGACCCCAAGGTTCAGAGACGGTTAGCGGAAGGGGAACCACTGGAGAGCTGGTGACCTCCCGTCAAGGCCATCCAGCGTGTTCTTTAACGTACACTGGGTATGGCTTTCTACAGCCCACGGGCCACGACTTAACGTTCCATCCGAGGGACGGCGGCCTATCTAAGTCCATCGGTGTCTCTTACAGACACAGGGCACGGCGGGAAGTTTTGCGGAGATGATTCGCAACGCCAACCCAGGTAGGACTCGAATCTGGGATCTGCAGATTACGAGACAGGCGCGAAAATCTTAATTTGATAATTTGATGCGAGGGTTGGGTTGTTTTACCTCTGAGCGGCACTTTTTTGCCCACCATGGGTTGGGTTGTTTTACCTCTGAGCGGCATTTTTTTGCACACAATGGCCAGGTCACATGGACCCCGAAGGCTCAGAGAATGGTTGGGGGAGGGGACCCACTGGAACAGCTGTTGGGAGACAGATGGTAGCCTCCCGTCAAGGCCATCCAGCGTGTTCTTTAACGTGCACAGGGTATGCCTCTCTCGCACATGGGGCCCACGGCTTAACGTCCCATCCGACGGACGGCGGCCTTTCAAAGCCCATCGGTGTCCCCTACTGACCGTGGGCAGGGCGGGGAAATTTTTCGGAGATAAATCTCAACGCTGACCCAGCTGGGACTCGAACCTGGGAACTACAGATTACGAGCCTGGCGCGCTACCGACTGAGCCGCCCCACTGCACACCATGGGCTACATGGCCAGGTCACATGGACCCCGAAGGCTCAGAGAAGGTTGGGGGAGGAGACCCACTGGAACAGCTGTTGGGAGACAGAAGATAGCCTCCCGTCAAGGTCACCCAGCGTGTTCTTTAACGTGCACAGGGTATGACTCTCCCATACATAGGACCACGGCTTAACATCTTATCCGACGGACGGCGACTTTTCCAAGCCCATCGGTGTCCCCTACTGACCGTGGGCAGGAGGGGAGTTTTGCGGAGATAAATCTCAACGCTGACCTAGCTGGAACTCGAACCTGGGAACTACAGATTGTGAGCATGGCGCGCTACAGACTGAGCCACCCCCGCTCCATCGATGCGAGGGGAAAAATAAGATATGCGAGCTTTAATACAATCCCCATCCCTTTTAGCCGTGTATCTTGGGTTGCAATTGTAAATCTGTCGCTAATTTAATCTCTCTTAAATGTTTCCTTGCAAGGTCTTAACAATTCGCATAATTTTCTTACCTTTTAAGAATCACGACACGTAGGCGAATAATTCTTCGATCGGTTGTTAACGGAAAGAATATTTTAATCAAAACGCACAAAAAAATCCACCTAAAATGTAGCAGATCTAAATTCGTGATCACCGTTACGTTTGCAGATGATCTAAATCGCGCGTTCTGACGTCACGAGATCTTGAGCGAAAGTGTTCATGGAGTCCCTCTAGCGGCGATTTACGCTGGGCGCAGACGCTCGTAGAAAATCTCAACGTTTTGAAAGGTTGGAACCCGAAACTGGCAACAAGATGAAATTCGTCGCAAACGGGAAGTCAGGTCCTGTTCAAGTAGTAGTGACAAGGAGGGCCAAGCGAAGCCTCAAAGGCTGAATTCATTGCAATTCTCTCGTAAACAGCAGCAGCCACTTAAAAACAGAATCTGTCAAAAAGAAGTGTCCATTTTCATTTAAAATGAATTTAAACTAGGAATTTGGAGTGATATACTGCAATGAATGGGGAAAAAAAGTGATTTCAGGTTTTGAAAATCGGATTCCTTTAGAGCAGTGGTTTCAGGTCTTTTAAATCGGATTCCATTATAGCAGTGATTTCAGGTCTTGGAAATCGAATTCCATTAGAGCAGTGGTTTCAGGTTTTGGAAATCGGATTCCATTAGAGCAGTGATTTCAGGTTTTGAAAATCGGATTCCATTAGTACAGTGTTTTCAGGTCTTGGAAATCGGATTCCATTAGAGCAGTGGTTTCAGGTCTTGGAAATCAGATTCCATTAGAGCAGTGGTTTCAGGTCTTGGAAATCGGATTCCATTAGAGCAGCGATTCCAGGTGTTGGAAATAGGATTCCATCACAGTAGTGGTTTCAGATTTTGAAAATCGGATTCCATTAGAGCAGTGATTTCAAGTTTTGAAAATCGGATTCCATTAGAGCAGTCGTTTCAGGTTTTGGAAATCGGATTCCATTAGAGCAGTCGTTTCAGGTTTTGGAAATCGGATTCCATTAGAGCAGTCGTTTCAGGTCTTGGAAATCGGATTCGATTAGAGCAGTGGTTTCAGGTCTTGGAAATCGGATTCCATTAGAGCAGTCGTTTCAGGTTTTGGAAATCGGATTCCATTAGAGCAGTGATTTCAAGTTTTGAAAATCGGATTCCATTAGAGCAGTCGTTTCAGGTTTTGGAAATCGGATTCCATTAGAGCAGTCGTTTCAGGTTTTGGAAATCGGATTCCATTAGAGCAGTGGTTTCAGGTCTTGGAAATCAGATTCCATTAGAGCAGTGGTTTCAGGTCTTGGAAATCGGATTCCATTAGAGCAGTGATTTCAAGTTTTGAAAATCGGATTCCATTAGAGCAGTCGTTTCAGGTTTTGGAAATCGGATTCCATTAGAGCAGTCGTTTCAGGTTTTGGAAATCGGATTCCATTAGAGCAGTGGTTTCAGGTCTTGGAAATCGGATTCCATTAGAGCAGCGATTCCAGGTGTTGGAAATAGGATTCCATCACAGTAGTGGTTTCAGGTTTTGAAAATCGGATTCCATTAGAGCAGTGATTTCAAGTTTTGAAAATCGGATTCCATTAGAGCAGTCGTTTCAGGTTTTGGAAATCGGATTCCATTAGAGCAGTCGTTTCAGGTTTTGGAAATCGGATTCCATTAGAGCAGTCGTTTCAGGTCTTGGAAATCGGATTCCATTACAGCCGTGGTTTCAGATTTCGGAAATCGGATTCCATTAGAGAGTGATTTCAGGTCTTGGAAATCAGATTCCATTAGAGCAGTGGTTTCAGGTCTTGGAAATCGGATTCCATTAGAGCAGTGATTTCAAGTTTTGAAAATCGGATTCCTTTAGAGCAGTGGTTTCAGGTCTTTTAAATCGGATTCCATTATAGCAGTGATTTTAGGTCTTGGAAATCGGAGTCCATTAGAGCAGTGGTTTCAAGTTTTAGAAATCGGATTCCATTAGAGCAGTGATTTCAGGTTTTGAAAATCGGATTCCATTAGTACAGTGTTTTCAGGTCTTGGAAATCGGATTCCATTAGAGCAGTGGTTTCAGGTCTTGGAAATCAGATTCCATTAGAGCAGTGGTTTCAGGTCTTGGAAATCGGATTCCATTAGAGCAGCGATTCCAGGTGTTGGAAATAGGATTCCATCACAGTAGTGGTTTCAGGTTTTGAAAATCGGATTCCATTAGAGCAGTGATTTCAAGTTTTGAAAATCGGATTCCATTAGAGCAGTCGTTTCAGGTTTTGGAAATCGGATTCCATTAGAGCAGTCGTTTCAGGTCTTGGAAATCGGATTCCATTAGAGCAGTCGTTTCAGGTCTTGGAAATCGGATTCCATTAGAGCCGTGGTTTCAGATTTCGGAAATCGGATTCCATTAGAGAGTGATTTCAGGTCTTGGAAATCAGATTCCATTAGAGCAGTGGTTTCAGGTCTTGGAAATCGGATTCCATTAGAGCAGTGGTTTCAGGTCTTGGAAATCGGATTCCATTAGAGCAGCGATTCTAGGTGTTGGAAATAGGATTCCATCACAGTAGTGGTTTCAGGTTTTGAAAATCGGATTCCATTAGAGCAGTGATTTCAAGTTTTGAAAATCGGATTCCATTAGAGCAGTCGTTTCAGGTTTTGGAAATCGGATTCCATTAGAGCAGTCGTTTCAGGTTTTGGAAATCGGATTCCATTAGAGCAGTGGTTTCAGATCTCGGAAATCGGATTCCATTAGAGCAGCGATTCCATGTGTTGGAAATAGGATTCCATCACAGTAGTGGTTTCAGGTTTTGAAAATCGGATTCCATTAGAGCAGTGATTTCAAGTTTTGAAAATCGGATTCCATTAGAGCAGTCGTTTCAGGTTTTGGAAATCGGATTCCATTAGAGCAGTCGTTTCAGGTTTTGGAAATCGGATTCCATTAGAGCAGTGGTTTCAGGTCTTGGAAATCGGATTGCATTAGAGCAGCGATTCCAGGTGTTGGAAATAGGATTCCATCACAGTAGTGGTTTCAGGTTTTGAAAATCGGATTCCATTAGAGCAGTCGTTTCAGGTTTTGGAAATCGGATTCCATTAGAGCAGTCGTTTCAGGTTTTGGAAATCGGATTCCATTAGAGCAGTCGTTTCAGGTCTTGGAAATCGGATTCCATTAGAGCCGTGGTTTCAGATTTCGGAAATCGGATTCCATTAGAGAGTGATTTCAGGTCTTGGAAATCAGATTCCATTAGAGCAGTGGTTTCAGGTCTTGGAAATCGGATTCCATTAGAGCAGTGGTTTCAGGTCTTGGAAATCGGATTCCATTAGAGCAGCGATTCCAGGTGTTGGAAATAGGATTCCATCACAGTAGTGGTTTCAGGTTTTGAAAATCGGATTCCATTAGAGCAGTGATTTCAAGTTTTGAAAATCGGATTCCATTAGAGCAGTCGTTTCAGGTTTTGGAAATCGGATTCCATTAGAGCAGTCGTTTCAGGTTTTGGAAATCGGATTCCATTAGATCAGTGGTTTCAGATCTCGGAAATCGGATTCCATTAGAGCAGTCGTTTCAGGTCTTGGAAATCGGAGTCCATTAGAGCAGTAGTTTCAGGTTTTGGAAATCGGATTCCATTAGAGCAGTGATTTCAGGTCTTAGAAATCGTATTCAATTAGAGCAGTGGTTTCAGGTCTTGGAAATCGGATTCCATTAGAGCAGCGATTCCAGGTGTTGGAAATCGGATTCCATCACAGTAGTGGTTTCAGGTTTTGAAAATCGGATTCCATTAGAGCAGTGATTTCAAGTTTTGAAAATCGGATTCCATTAGAGCAGTCGTTTCAGGTTTTGGAAATCGGATTCCATTAGAGCAGTCGTTTCAGGTTTTGGAAATCGGATTCCATTAGATCAGTGGTTTCAGATCTCGGAAATCGGATTCCATTAGAGCAGTCGTTTCAGGTCTTGGAAATCGGAGTCCATTAGAGCAGTAGTTTCAGGTTTTGGAAATCGGATTCCATTAGAGCAGTGATTTCAGGTCTTAGAAATCGTATTCAATTAGAGCAGTGGTTTCAGGTCTTGGAAATCGGATTCCATTAGAGCAGCGATTCCAGGTGTTGGAAATCGGATTCCATCACAGTAGTGGTTTCAGGTTTTGAAAATCGGATTCCATTAGAGCAGTGATTTCAAGTTTTGAAAATCGGATTCCATTAGAGCAGTCGTTTCAGGTTTTGGAAATCGGATTCCATTAGAGCAGTCGTTTCAGGTTTTGGAAATCGGATTCCATTAGATCAGTGGTTTCAGATCTCGGAAATCGGATTCCATTAGAGCAGTCGTTTCAGGTTTTGGAAATCGGATTCCATTAGATCAGTGGTTTCAGATCTCGGAAATCGGATTCCATTAGAGCAGTCGTTTCAGGTCTTGGAAATCGGAGTCCATTAGAGCAGTAGTTTCAGGTTTTGGAAATCGGATTCCATTAGAGCAGTGATTTCAGGTCTTAGAAATCGTATTCAATTAGAGCAGTGGTTTCAGGTCTTGGAAATCGGATTCCATTAGAGCAGCGATTCCAGGTGTTGGAAATCGGATTCCATCACAGTAGTGGTTTCAGGTTTTGAAAATCGGATTCCATTAGAGCAGTGATTTCAAGTTTTGAAAATCGGATTCCATTAGAGCAGTCGTTTCAGGTTTTGGAAATCGGATTCCATTAGAGCAGTCGTTTCAGGTTTTGGAAATCGGATTCCATTAGATCAGTGGTTTCAGATCTCGGAAATCGGATTCCATTAGAGCAGTCGTTTCAGGTCTTGGAAATCGGAGTCCATTAGAGCAGTAGTTTCAGGTTTTGGAAATCGGATTCCATTAGAGCAGTGATTTCAGGTCTTAGAAATCGTATTCAATTAGAGCAGTGGTTTCAGGTCTTGGAAATCGGATTCCATTAGAGCAGCGATTCCAGGTGTTGGAAATCGGATTCCATCACAGTAGTGGTTTCAGGTTTTGAAAATCGGATTCCATTAGAGCAGTGATTTCAAGTTTTGAAAATCGGATTCCATTAGAGCAGTCGTTTCAGGTTTTGGAAATCGGATTCCATTAGAGCAGTCGTTTCAGGTTTTGGAAATCGGATTCCATTAGATCAGTGGTTTCAGATCTCGGAAATCGGATTCCATTAGAGCAGTCGTTTCAGGTTTTGGAAATCGGATTCCATTAGATCAGTGGTTTCAGATCTCGGAAATCGGATTCCATTAGAGCAGTCGTTTCAGGTCTTGGAAATCGGAGTCCATTAGAGCAGTAGTTTCAGGTTTTGGAAATCGGATTCCATTAGAGCAGTGATTTCAGGTCTTAGAAATCGGATTCGATTAGAGCAGTGGTTTCAGGTATTGGAAATCGGATTCCATTAGAGCAGTAGTTTCAGGTGTTCGAAATCGGATTCGATTAGAGTAGTGGTTTGAGGTGTTGGAAATCGGATTCCGTTAGAGCAGTGATTTCAGGTCTTGGAAATCGGAGTCCATTAGAGCAGTGGTTTCAGGTTTTGGAAATCGGATTCCATTAGAGCAGTGATTTCAGGTCTTGGAAATCGGATTCCATTAGAGCAGTGATTTCAGGTCTTGGAAATCGGATTCCATTAGAGCAGTGATTTCAGGTCTTAGAAATCGGATTCCATTAGAGCAGTGATTTCAGGTATTGGAAATCGGATTCCATTAGAGCAGTAGTTTCAGGTGTTCGAAATCGGATTCGATTAGAGTAGTGGTTTGAGGTGTTGGAAATCGGATTCCATTACAGCAGTGATTTCAGGTCTTGGAAATCGGATTCCATTAGAGCAGTGGTTTCAGGTCTTGGAAATTGGATTCCATGAAAGCATAGGATTCAGAATTTGAAACTCGGATTCCATTAAAGCAGTGATTTCAGGTCTTGGAAATCGGATTCCATGAGAGCAGTGGTTTCAGGTCTTGGAAATCGGACTCCATTAGAGCATTGGTTTCAGATTTTGGAAATCGGATTCCATTAGAGCAGTGATTTCAGGTCTTGGAAATCGGATTCCTTTGGAGCAGTGATTCCAGGTCTTGGAAATCGGATTCCATTAGATTAGTGGTTTCAAGTTTTAGAAATCGGATTCCATTGGAGCAGTGATTTGAGGTCTTGGATATCGGATTCCATTAGAGCACTCATTTCAGGTTTTGGAAATCGGATTCCATTAGAGCAGTGGTTTCAGGTTTTAGAAATCGTATTTCATTAGAGAAGTTGTTTCAGGTTTTGGAAATCGGATTCTATTAGAGCAGTGATTTCAGGTTTTGGAAATCGGATTCCATTAGTACAGTGTTTTCAGGTTTTGGAAATCGGATTCCATTAGAGCAGTGGTTTCAGGCTTTGAAACTCGTATTTCATTAGAGCAGTGATTCCAGATGTTGGAAATAGGATTCCATTAGAGCAGTGATTTCAGGTCTTGGAAATCGGATTCCATTAGAGCAGTGATTTCAGGTCTTGGAAATCGGATTCCATTAGAGTAGTGGTTTCAAGGTTTAGAAACGGATTCCATCAGAGCTGTGATTTCAGGTCTTGGAAATCGGATTCCTTTAGAGCAGTGATTTCAGGTTTTGGAAATCGGATTCCATTAGAGCAGTGGTTTCGGGTCTTGGAAATCGGATTCCATTAGTGCAGTGGTTTCAGGTTTTGGAAATCGAATTCCAGAGCAATGGGACATACAGTAAGCAGTTGGCTAGAAAGGCTCGGTATATTCTAGGAAAGTATGTGATAAAATTGCCCTGATTACAATTCTCGCGAAACTTCTGAGATCATTGGTTTAGTTTCATGCAGTGATTTAGAAACTGAATCCTCGCAGATACAATATCGTTTCTTTCAACTTCAAGCATTTTCAGTCATTGCATCTCTTGCACGATTATGTACTTCTTTCTTGACAGTTGGCAACGCTGTCACGTGCAGTTTGAGTTGCGTTACTTTCCAGCCAAGTGACTGACATTACTTGCCATTGCACATACGTTTGTGGGAATGGGATATACTGAAGAGTGTGGGGGGGGGGAATGAAATATTTGACAAGCTAAGGGGCGCCTCTGTAGAAAGTTCAGATTTGGTTGTTTTACCTCTGAGCGGCACTTTACTTGCACACAATGGGTTAAATGGCCAGGTCACAAGGACTCACAGGAGGACAGCTAGAACAGCTGTTGGGACACAGGTGGTAGCCTTCCGTGAAGGCCATCCAGCGTGTTCTTTACCGTGCACAGGGTATAACTCTCCCGCATATAGGACTACGACTTAACGTTCCATACGACGGACGGAGTTGCTTTCCAAGTCCCTTGGTGTTCCCTACTGACCGTGGACAGGGCTGTGCGTTTTGTATATAAATCTCAACGCTGACTCAGCTGGAACTCGAACATGGGAATTGAAAATTACGAGCCTGGAGTGCTACCGACTGAGCCCCCCCCCCCCCCCCCCCACCTCCGCCCCTGCCGGATCTAGGGGAGAGGCGCAAGGAGTCACGACCCCATTTTTTTCAGAATGCTACTAAGGGTAATAGAGGCAAAGAATTATTAAACTTATATATATATATCGTGCATTTTTCAAGAAATTTTTAAAGACGTGTAAAACGGAGAGAAAATGTTATACTGCAAATGAAAATCCAGTCTCTTATCTCCCCTTTTATATATTTTTTGGCTCGATTGTGTTCACCCCCCCCCCCCATCCACGGCTCCGGACCCGAATTTTTGTTCTGGATCCTGGCTGATCACAATCGTTTGTATATTAATAATAATAATTTATTTCCTCTATATACTATACAAAAATTTGTATAACAAACCGTTGGGGTACCTTTGAAGGTACTACTCACAAATATAACTTACACTGTTCGACATTGAAAGCGCCCCACCCAGAAGGACATGTCGTACAAACATGCAAATAGAAGGGTGGGTGCGCGCAGTTGAGATATGCAAATGATGATAATCCGGAGCCAATGGCGTGTGTGGGTAAAAGAGATAAATGGTGCAAGAAGGAACAAGGGATGGTGTTGTGCTTATGTAGGTGGAAGTCGTACGAACGGTTGAGATTAGGTGGTTCCGCTTGGAAATTGTTCAGCAAAGGCTGAATATGTCTGGTACACGCCGTCGGCAGATTTATCGCCATTTGGATGCTTTTGAGACGGGAAGAATTATAGACTTGTGTGATTATAGACAGTGGTTTCAGGTTTTGGTCAGCACGGCTTGATAGGCGCATTGTTCGACATGCTCGTTCGTCACCACAGAGCACTGCAGGCGATATTCAACGGGCTGTGTCAGCAGCCATGGACGTCCCCATAATGACCCGAACGGTAAACCATAGCATGAAGCACACCTGAACTCTAGGCAACCGTTACGTGGACTACCATTGACTGCAAACCATTGCAGCGCTCGTCTGGCTTGGTGCCGAAGTCGTGCGAACTGGGGTCACGAACGGAACACTGTTGTGTTTGGTGATGAATCCCGTTTCTGTCTGGGTGCTGACTATCGACGGGTCCGTGTATGGCGACAACCTGGCAAGAGGGCATATCCAACTTTCATTCGCAACCGGCACACCGCCCGTCAGCCAGGCATAATGGTATCGGGTGCTATTGTATATGACATCAGGTCACCTCTTATCCACATCACGTGAGCATTGACAGCTGCACGATACGTTAGCACGGTTCTGCAACCCCTTTCGTTCCTGTTCCTGGGAGGCATGTAGCAGTCCATTTTTCATCATGACGACGCCCGTGTACACACTGCTAGGGTCTCCAGACAATGTTCTCCACACGTTCAAGTATTGCCATGGCCAGCACGATCTCCATATTTATCCCCAATAGGATATCTGTGGGATCACATTGGACAACGTGTGCAATCCTCTCATTGGCCGGCACGGAATCTCGATGAATTATGGGAGCAAGTCAACGCTGGTTGGTGTGTAATTCCTCAGGACCATATCCGTCGACTGTATGACTCCATGCCACGCCGTATTGCTGCCTGCATTGCCGTTCACGGCGGTGAAACCACTTATTGAGGCAGTCACATTGTGCTGCATTATCTCATCATCTAACCGCTGTAAGTGGCTGCAAATTAAATCATGGCACGCTAATATGTATGTGTGTGCTATATTTCCTCACTCCTTCTGTGTGGTTCCCAGGTTCGAGTCCCAGCTGGGTCAGCGTTGAGATTTATCTCCACAAAATTCCTCGCCCTGTCCACGGTCAGTAGGGGACACCGATGAGCTTGGAAAGGCCGCCGTCCGTCGGATGGGACGTTAAGCCGTGGCCCCGTGTGCGGGAGAGCCATACCCTGTGCACGTTAAAGAACACGCTGGATGGCCTTGACGGGAGGCTACCATCTGTCTCCCAACAGCTGTTCCAGTGGATCCCCTTCCCCAACCTTCTCTGAGCCTTCGGGGTCCATGTGACCTGGCCATTTAGCCCATTGTGTGCAAAAAAGTGCCGCTCAGAGGTAAAACAACCCAACCCAACCCTTCTGGGTAGGGCAATTTCAATTTCGGGCAGTGTATATCCGAGTAGAAGAAAAAACATAAAACAAGAGATTTGTAAAATCATAACAAGACACCCTTTTAGGAAGCACTAGCGGTATCGGAAATCACCGTGGTGTGCGCCCTCCCTTAGATTTACATATAGGCGAGCCTGTGGCCGTGCAAGCTGGGTCTTTCACTATAAAATTTAAATTTAAAATTAAAATGTAAACTGAAGCATATCTTCAATGTCAGATAGGCCCAACAATCAAATTTTTAATTGCTTAGAGAAACTTGTAAAATTACCAGCTATTTTAATTTTGTAAGGCAGGGAATTAAAAATCTTTGGGGCCGTGTAAAAATTAAGTAGTATCAAATACTATGCTTTTCTGTGTCATATTACGTGACACGATTCTGTGCCATCTCTATGGTAACGGAGTTCTCGTTAACATTCAGTTCGTCGTATGCACAAAAACGCCGCTTGCAAGTATAAAAAAAGACTGGAATGTTGTCGATTTAACCATTTCAATGGACACCGATGGGCTTGGAAAGACCACCGTCCAGATGGGACGTTAACCGTGCCCATTTGCTGTGCACGTTAAAGGACACGATGGATGGCCTTGGCAGGAGGCTACCATCTATCTCCTAACAGCTATACAGTGGGTCCTAGGGGTCCTTGTGAGTTGGTCATTTAAACCCTTATGTGCAAAAGTGTCGCTCAGAGGTAAAACAATCCACCTTAATCCACGGAGTCCTTGTGACTTGACCGTTTAGCCCATTATATGAAAAAAATGTTGCTCAGGGATAAAACAACCCAACTTAATCCTCGCGGTCCTTGTGACTTCGCCGTTCAGCCCATTATGTGCAAAAAGTGTCGCTCAGAGGTAAAACAACACACCTTAATCCACGGGGGTCCTTGTAACTTGGCCTTTAGCCCATTGTTTGCAAAAAGTCTTGCTCAGAGGTAAAACAACCCAACTCAATCCTCGTTGTCCTTGTGACTTGGCCATTTAGCCCATTGTATGCAAAAAGTCTACCTCAGAGGTAAAACAACCTAACTCAATCCACGGGGTCCTTGTGACTTGGCCCTTTAGCCCATTATGTGTAAAAAGTGTCGCTCAGAGGCAAAACAACCCACCTTAATCCACGGGGGTCCTTCTGATTTGGCCTTTAGCCCATTGTATGCAAAAAGTCTCGCTCAGAGGTAAAACAACCCAACTCAATCCTCGGGGCCCTTGTGACTTCGCCATTTAGCCCATTATGTGCAAAAAAGTGTCGCTCAGAGATAAAACAACCCAACTGAATCCTCGGGGTCCTCCTGACTTCGCCATTTGGCCCATTGTATGCAAAAAGTGTCGTTCAGAGGTAAAACAAACCAACTAGATCTTCAATCTTTCAGTTAAACTCCTCAAGAAATGGGAACCCACCTGCACTCTCTTCTATCTCGATATCGATGAACGTTAGATGGCAGTAAAGAGTTCACCAAACTTCGATTCACAAAAAACCGATCTCATCGATTAAAATATTCTCATATAAGAAAAAGTTTCTTCTGAGCAGAGAAACGGAGTCAATAGCTTTTTTTTTTTGTGCAACCGAGTGTTTTACTGCTCTGAAAGAAACGGACAAATTGCGTCGCCTACGCATTCAATTAGGAAGGCGAGAGACGGTTTCTTTTGCGGCAGAGGAGGAGACCTAATTAAAGAGAGGAGCTTTTTAATCACGAACGTGAAAGGGAGAAAGAAAAATATCGCTCAGAGTAAAGAAGAAAGGAGTATTTAAAAAAAAAAGTTATGTCCAGGAAATGACGTATTTGAAGTCCTTGTTGATGACACTGGAGACATCAGATATTTCTTTTTCGACTCATACATTAAATTGAGAAATAAAGACTTTACTGAATATTGATGATCAATACGCGAAGAGTGCGATTTTTTTCTCCTATTTTTCTCCTGATACTGGTTTCTCTTGGATTCGAATATGGATCTCCTGATCTGTTCGGACTTGGAAAGTCCGCCGTGTGTCTGATGGGGCGTTAAGCCGTGACCCCGTGTGCGGGAGAGAGCCATACCCTGTGCACGTTAAAGAACACGCTGGATGGCCTTGACGGGAGGCTACCATCTGTCTCCCAACAGCTGTTCCAGTGGGTACTCTCCCGCAACCTTCTCTGAGCCTTCGGGGTCCATGCGACCTGGCCATTTAGCCCATGGTGTGCAAAAAAGTGCCGCTCAGAGATAAAACAACCCAACTCAACCCTGGTCTGTTCGGATTTTAAGTACACGAAGCGGTAAAACAATTTTCTCTTCCTTAAAGTATCAGGTGATTGTTTTGCGAAACAACTGTGAGATTTTGTTTCGTGAGTCTACCAGGAAAAATTTCCTTTTGTGAGACTGATAGGAGATCTACCACTTTTCTCCCCATTCATTCCCCCTTCTTCCCTATTTATGCCTCCATCCTCCCCACTACTCCACTTTCTTCCGGGGGGGGGGGGGGCGCAGTCGGTAGCCGCCAGACTCTTAATCTGCAGTTCTCAGGTTCGAGTCCCAGCTTTGTGATTTATCTCTGTAAAACTTCCTCTCCTGCCCTCAGTCAGTAGGGGTCACTGATGTACCTTATTCCCACTTCCCTTCCTCCTAATGTCTGCTCCTGTTTCCCAGTATGTCATTTTCCTCACCACTTCCATCACCTTCATTCTCTCCATTCACTCCATCTTCATTCCTATTTCTGCCATCTTCATCATCATCATCATTCCTGCCATCTCTCTTTGCTCATCGTTCCCGAAAAGAGAATTAGAAAACTCACACAGCGACAAATGTAATCGGAAGTGAAATGGAGGTGGACTATGCCTTGTCATCTCATGGAACCAAATCCTCACTGCATTCTCCATTGACAAAAGACAACAGACAGGACACGCCAGAGAGAAAGAGAAGAAGAGAAAGCGAAAGGCAGAAAATTCTTAGAGCCAATGAAATGCCCATAGTTTGGGGGTGGAGCCGACTTCCCACAGTTCTCCGTGCGGTCCGAAATTCCCTCTTACTCCCCTTCCCCCCTCCGCTTTAACAGACTTGTAGAAATCGATCCGCCAGAGCTGCGCGAGGAGAAGGTCAGCAAAACACATCATTATATCGATTGGGTAAGGCCTAGAAGAGAAGGTGCAATTTCATCTGCCTCTGTCCTCTACTGAGAAATAAGAGGCTTTGCTTCCATGACAATGGAGATGGTCCTTCTGACTAAAACACAGGACATTGTTCTGTGGTCGTTTAAATTGGCGAATGCTTGGCTAGTTGTTGTTCATTGCAGCAGAGGTAAATGCTAGAAAGTGGAAGAATCTTACCGTCGTTATTACCTTCACATAGAGGTTTGTTTTCAGTTTGGAAGATTTTTCGAGACAGAATTTGGGACTTTTTGTGTAGAGACAAAACTGTGTCGTGTTTAAGTCTAAACTATTTCAGAATTACTGACTTTCTTTAGCTGAACTAATCAGTACTCTTGCAGCTACTTAATACGCAAATGTGGTCACCTTCCATGCAGTTATTATTTATATCTGTCAGCATTGTTTGTGTTAAAAGAGGACACTGATGGACTTGTCGAAAAAGCCTTCCATTGGATCGGATTTTAACCGTGGCTCTGTATGCAGTAGCACACATCTTGTGCACGTTAAATAACATATTGGATGGCCTTGATGAGAGGTTCACATCTTTCTGTTAACAGCCATCCAGTAGCTTCTTTGAGCCTTGACTAGAGTTTCGCATCTTTCTCCTAACAGCCGTCAAGTAGCTTCCCTGAGCCTTGATGGGAGGTTCGAATTTTTCTCCTAACAGCCGCCTAGTAGCTGCCCTGAGCTTTGGGGGCGGGGGTGGCTCAGTCGGTAGCGCGCCAGGCTCGTAATCTGTAGTTCCCAGGTTCGAACTACAGATTTCGAGTCCCAGCTGGGTCAGCGTTGAGATTCATCTCCGCAAAATTCCCCGCCTTGCCCACGGTCAGTAGGGGACACCGATGGGCTTGGAAAGGCCGCCGTCCGTCGGATGTTAAGCCGTGGCCCCGTGTGTGGGAGAGCCATACCCTGTGCACGTTAAAGAACACGCTGGATGGCCTTGACGGGAGGCTACCATCTGTCTCCCAACTGCTGTTCCAGTGGGTCCCCTCCCCCAACCTTCTCTGAGCCTTCGGGGTCCATGTGACCTGGCCATTTAGCCCATGGTGTGCAAAAAAGGGCCGCTCAGAGGTAAAATAACAACAACAACCCTGAGCCTTGACTGGAGGTTCGTATCTTTCTCCTAACAGCCGTCAAGTACTATCCCTGAGCCTTGACTGGAAGTTGTATCTTTCTCCTAACAGCCGTCAAGTACCTTCCCTGAGCCTTGATGGGAGATTCGAATTTTTCTCCTAACAGCCGTCCAGTAGCTTCCCTGAGCCTTGACTGGAGGTTGTATCTTTCTCCTAACAGCCGTCAAGTACCTTCCCTGAGCCTTGACTGGAAGTTGTATCTTTCTCCTAACAGCAGTCATGTACCTTCCCTGAGCCTTGATGGGAGGTTCGAATTTTTCTCCTAACAGCCGTCCAGTAGCTTCCCTGAGCCTTGACTGGAGGTTGTATCTTTCTCCTAACAGCCGTCAAGTACCTTCCCTGAGCCTTGATGGGAGGTTGTATCTTTCTCCTAACAGCCGTCATGTACCTTCCCTGAGCCTTGATGGGAGGTTCGAATTTTTCTCCTAACAGCTGTCCAGTAGCTTCCCTGAGCCTTGACTGGAGGTTGTATCTTTCTCCTAACAGCCGTCATGTACTTTCCCTGAGCCTTGATGGGAGGTTCGAATTTTTCTCCTAACAGCCGTCCACTAGCTTCCCTGAGCCTTGACTGGAGGTTGTATCTTTGTCCTAACAGCCGTCAAGTACCTTCCCTGAGCCTTGATGGGAGGTTGTATCTTTCTCCTAATAGCCGTCATGTACCTTCCCTGAGTCTTGATGGGAGGTTCGAATTTTTCTCGTAACAGCCGTCCAGTAACTTCCCCGAGCCTTGACTGGAGGTTGTATCTTTCTCCTAACAGCCGCCAAGTACCTTCCCTGAGCCTTGATGGGAGGTTGTATCTTTCTCCTAACAGCCGTCATGTACCTTCCCTGAGATTTGATGGGAGGTTCGAATTTTTCTCCTAAAAGTTGTCCAGTAGCTTCCCTGAGCCTTGACTGGAGGTTGTATCTTTCTCCTAACAGCCGTCAAGTAGCTTCCCTGAGCCTAGACTGGAAGTTGTATCTTTCTCCTAACAGTCGTCAAGTAGCTTCCCTGAGCCTTGATTGGAGGTTGTATCTTTCTCCTAACAGCCGTCAAATAGCTTCCCTGAGCCTTGACTGGAGGTTCGCATCTTTCTCCTAACAGCCGTCAAGTACCTTCCCTGAGCCTTGATGGGAGGTTCGAATTTTTCTCCTAACAGCCGCCCAGTAGCTTCCCTGAGCCTTGACTGGAGGTTGTATCTTTGTCCTAACAGCCGTCAAGTACCTTCCCTGAGCCTTGACTGGAGGTTGTATCTTTCTCCTAACAGCCGTCCAGTACCTTCCCTGAGCCTTGACTGGAGGTTGTATCTTTCTCCTTATAACCGTCCAATAGCTTCCCTGAGCCTTGACTGGAGGTTGTATCTTTCTCCTAACAGCCGTCCAGTAGCTTCCCTGAGCCTTGACTGGAGGTTGTATCATTCTCCTAACAGCCGTCCAGTAGCTTCCCTGAGCCTTGACTGGAGGTTGTATCTTTCTCCTAACAGCCGTCCTGTAGCTTCCCTGAGCCTTGACTGGAGGTTGTATCTTTCTCCTAACAGCCGTCATGTACCTTCCTTGAGCCTTGATGGGAGGTTGTATCTTTCTCCTAACAGCCGTCCAGTAGCTTCCCTGAGCCTTGACTGGAGGTTGTATCTTTCTCCTAACAGCCGTCCAGTAGCTTCCCTGAGCCTTGACTGGAGGTTGTATCTTTCTCCTAACAGCCGTCAAGTAGCTTCCCTGAGCCTAGACTGGAAGTTGTATCTTTCTCCTAACAACCTTCCAGTAGCTTCCTTGAGCCTTGACTGGAGGTTGTATCTTTCTCCTAACAGCCGTCCAGTAGCTTCCCTGAGCCTTGACTGGAGGTTGTATCTTTCTCCTAACAGCCGTCCAGTAGCTTCCCTGAGCCTTGACTGGAGGTTGTATCTTTCTCCTAACAGCCGTCCAGTAGCTTCAGTGAGCCTTGACTGGAGGTTGTATCTTTCTCCTAACAGCCGTCCAGTAGCTTCCCTGAGCCTTGACTGGAGGTTGTATCTTTCTCCTAACAGCCGTCCAGTAGTTTCCCTGAGCCTTGACTGGAGGTTGTATCTTTCTCCTAACAGCCGTCCAGTACCTTCCCTGAGCCTTGACTGGAGGTTGTATCTTTCTCCTAATAACCGTCCAATAGCTTCCCTGAGCCTTGACTGGAGGTTGTATCTTTCTCCTAACAGCCGTCCAGTAGCTTCCCTGAGCCTTGACTGGAGGTTGTATCTTTCTCCTAACAGCCGTCCAGTAGCTTCCCTGAGCCTTGACTGGAGGTTGTATCTTTCTCCTAACAGCCGTCCATTAGCTTTCCTGAGCCTTGGCTGGAGGTTGTATCTTTCTCCTAACAGCCGTCCAGTAGCTTCCCTGAGCCTTGACTGGAGGTTGTATCTTTCTCCTAATAACCGTCCAATAGCTTCCCTGAGCCTTGACTGGAGGTTGTATCTTTCTCCTAATAACCGTCCAATAGCTTCCCTGAGCCTTGACTGGAGGTTGTATCTTTCTCCTAACAGCCGTCCAATAGATTCCCTGAGCCTTGACTGTAGGTTGTATCTTTCTCCTAACAGCCGTCCAGTAGCTTCCCTGGGCCTTGACTGGAGGTTGTATCTTTCTCCTAACAGCCATCTAGTAGCTTCCCCGAGCCTTGACTGGAGGTTGGCATTTTCCTCCTCAGCCGTCCAGTAGCTTCTTTGAGCATTGACGGGAGGTTTACATCTTTCTCCTAACAACTGTCCATTAGCTTCCTGAGCCTTGACATCTTTCTCCTAATCGCTGTCCAGTAACTTTCCTAAACCTTAATATTTTCGCGGCCTAACTATTTATCTCATTTTCTGCACAAAAGTGCCGTTCGCTCACAGGTTGGGTTTTTTTTCTTTGAGTGACACTCGTTTTTGCACACTGGTCACAAGGATCGCCAAGGGTTCGGTGAAAATTAGAAATGGAAACCTATTGGACAACTATTAGGAAACAGATGGTAGCCTCAGGTAAAAGCCATCCAGCATAATCTTTAGTGTACATGGCATAGCTCTGTTGCGGACGGAGCCACGGTTTAACGTTCGGTCCGACGGAGAAGGCCATTCCAAGCTCAACTGTGTCACTTCTATTATTGAGGGTAGAATAGGGTTTAAATTTAAATTCTAAATAAATATTCCCTCAGACAGCTGCTTGACACAAAGGTCTGACAGGAGCCTGGCAGTTTATACGCCATAGTTTAAAGTCTGAAAAGGGCGGGGGTGGCTCAGTCGGTAGCGCGCCAGGCTCGTAATCTGTAGTTCCCAGGTTCGAGACCCAGCTGGGTCAGCGTTGAGATTTATCTGTGAAAAATTCCCAGCCCTGCCCACGGTCAGTAGAGGACACCGATGGGCTTGGAAAGGTTGCCGTCCGTCGGATGGGACGTTAAGCCATTGCTCCATGTGCTGGAGAGCCATACCCTGTGCACGTTAAAGAACACGCTGGATGGCCTTGACAAGAGGCTACCATGTGTCTCCTAACAGCTATTCCAGTGGGTCCCCTCCCCCAAGCTTCTCTGAGCCTTCGGGGTCCTTGTGACCTGGCCATGTAGCCCATGGTTTGCAAAAAAGTGCCGCTCAGAGGTAAAACAACCCAACCCAAAATTAAAGTCTGTAAGGATGCGAGACATCAGAAGAAAAATGGCAGAAACATCCATGCCTTACCCAGCTCTTGAAGAAGATAAAAATATCATCGTAGACACAATTGAGACTGAAACTGTGAACTAGATGTAAAAAACCCTCCCCGATACCGATCCCCCCTCCCTCGCTAAAACGTAAAACAACCTAATCCAACCTGTGTGTTATTTTCTTTATTCAAAAATAATCTAGCACTATGAAGACTGAGTTCATGAAGGCGCATCTTCGTTGCTCTCTTCTACCATTCATATAGCTGCATGTAATTAATATTTTTGATTGACAGACTACTCACTTACCCTTGTCATGGATATGAACTGGTAAAATATTGCTCATGAAGAACATTTTTAATTAATGATAACATTTTAAAAATTATTTTTTTTTCATTTTAACAGCTCTGCTTAATCTGAACTTTACCGCAGTTTACTGCGTAATCTGAACTTTACCGTGTTTATCAACACGATCCTCTGTTTGTATGTTGTATGAGTTGGGTTGGGTTGTTTTACCTCTGAGCGGTACTTTTTTGCACACCATGGCCTAAATGACCAGGTCACATGGACCCCGAAGGCTCAGAGAAGGTTGGGGGAGGGGACCGACTGGAGCAGCTGTTGGGAGACAGATAGTAGCCTTCCGTCAAGGCCATCTAGCGTGTTCTTTAACGTGCACAGGGTTATGGCTCTCCTGCACACGGGGCCACGGCTTAACGTCCCATCCGACGGACGGCGGCCTTTCCAAGCCCATCGGTGTCCCCTACTGACCGTGGGCAGGGCGGGGAATTTTGCGGAGATAAATCTCAACGCTGACCCAGCTGGGACTCGAATCTGGAAACTGCAGATTACGAGCCTGGCGCGCTACCGACTGAGCCACCCCAGCCCCATATGTTGTATGAGAAACAAGGACCAGCCCAATGGAGCTTCAAGGTTTCCTCTTGTACTGCGTAATCTGAACTTCATTCTACAGAGTAACATAATCAATAATCAATTTAAAAAGAAAATGGAGACAAAATGCACCGTTGTCGAACACCAGAAGCAATGCTAAACCAATTGCTACAAGCCTTACCAACTCTCACACACGACTCAGTGTTATTATAGAGAGCTTCCATTATGTTAACTAACTTGTCTGGTATACCATATGATCTCACAATCAACCACAAATTATGACGATCAACAGAGCTGAAAGCCTTTTTGAAATCAACAAAGCTAGCAACCAAAGGTTTCTGAAACTCTAAACATTTCTCAAGAATCTGCCTAAGTGAAAATATCTGATCCACACATCCCCTACCACTTCTGAATCCACATTGCTCATCACGCAATTGACTGTCAACCAGATTCTTAATTCTATTAAGCACAATCATGGAAAGAACTTTATCTGGAACAGAGAGTAGGCTGATACCCCTATAGTTATCACAAGAACTGCGATCACCTTTTTTAAAAATAGGGATAATAATAGCTCTGGTAAAATCCTTAGGAACCATGCCTTTGTCATCAAAGATATTCAGAATTTCAGTCATCCAAGTGGTAACCGAAACATTCCTAGCTCTAAGCATTTCCGTAGTAATTTCATCAACCCCTGGGGATTTATGAAGTCTAAGTTTAGAAATAGCCAAAATAACTTCAGACTGTGTTATAGGGCCAACATTAAAGCCACCAATGCATCTATTATCATTGCAAACAATGGGAGTAGAACTAACCACATTGTTTAGGACATCACTGAAATACTCAACGAACCTAGCCATGACAGAATACTCCCCTTCTATAACCTTACCTTGTTTATCCTTCATTCCTTGTATACCTGTCCGTTTTCTACCACACAAAACATTAACTATCTGGTACAGCTCTCTGCTGTTGTGCTGCCTAACTGCTTCCTCGGCTTTGTCAGCCAAGCCATCAAGCCAAAGCTAACTAACGTTAAGCCGTGACCCCGTGTGCGGAAGAGCCACACCCTGTGCACGTTAAAGAACACACTAGATGGCCTTGACGGAAGGCTACCCAACAGCTGATACGGTGGGTCCCCTTCCCCAACCTTCTCTGAGCCTTCGGGGTCCTTGTGACCTGGCCATTTATCCCATGGTGTGCAAAAAAGTGCCGCTCAGAGATGAAACAACCCAAGCCAGCGTACGCCCCATTACCCCAAAATTTGAATCTTTCTTTTATATTTTCCACCAACCAATTCACCACATTTAACCATGAACCCCCATGAGTTAGCCCATTATTTTTTGATTAATTAAGAATCAACTACCTACCTACCGGCCTGCAGGTAAAATCTGTCGCTGTCCTTGCGGCCCAATCCGACACTGGTCTTTGCGACAAAACCTCGAGAGCAAAGTAAACCCAAATGAAGGTAACATAATGCAATCGAAATCTTCTAAACCAGAATCATGTAACCGAAGGGTCGTGGGGCGGGGGTGGCTCAGTCGGTAGCGCGCCAGGCTCGTAATCTGTAGTTCCAGGTTCGAGTCCCAGCTGGGTCAGCGTTGAGATTTATCTCCGCAAAATTCCCCGCCCACGGTCAGTAGGGGACACCGATGGGCTTGGAAAGCCCGCCGTCCGTCGGATGGGACGTTAAGCCGTGGCCCCGTGTGTGGGAGAGCCATACCCTGTGCACGTTAAAGAACACGCTGGATGGCCTTGACGGGAGGCTACCATCTGTCTCCCAACAGCTGTTCCAGTGGGTCCCGAGCCTTCGGGGTCCATGTGACCTGGCCATTTAACCCATGGTGTGCAAAAAAAGGGCCGCTCAGAGGTAAAACAACCCAAGGGTCGTAAAACAAATCATCATTTTTCCAGTCTTTCTTCCAATTTCATTAACAAAATATTTTTATTGACATAACAATTTTGTGAATTTACAATACTCATTCAAAATATATAGTTTTCTTTTTTTTAAGCAGGATTTTTTTTCTTTTTTGGATTAATAAAAATATGGCTTTTTTAAATTTATTACTTATTAGAAACGTATGTTTTCGTTTGTAATTAGGAATTTTCCTTCGGCTCTTTAAGAATATAGTTTTTTTCCCTCCTAGTGTCTCTTCGCTAAATTTGGGCTAGACGGATCTACTCCAAAGCGATAAAAAAATAAAAAAGCAATGAATAGAAATTTAAAAAATTAAGAATCTACAACTTTAGCTCTTCACAGAGATCCAGAAATATTTATAGAAAAAACTTCTGTAAAAATTAGACGAAATGTATATTTTCAAAACGTTTATAAATAGACTTAAGTTACTTCTTTATTCTCAAGATGAATGGGACAGCATAAACCTTCTCAGAAAATTTAAATCGCCTTCTTGTTTCAAATTCAAATGTTTATATTTTTCTGTTTCGCCGAGAAGTAAATATCTAGATAAACAAGAAAACACATCACCGTAAACAACTAGAAATACATTTAAAATTTCCTCGAACTGAACATATTTATTATTTCTTGATTACCTTCAACGATATTTAATGATATTTCTCTCACTTCTTTGATGCGTATCATTTAAAAAACAATCGGAAAATATCATACCTTTCCAGAACTCTCCCGGCATCAAAATCAATTCCCACATCAGCTACCGTTGTAGCAGCAAATAAGCATGCTTAGGCCTAGTCCTATAGGACAGTGCTCCTATAATCTCAATGGAAGAATCTAAAAATCCGGCGCACTTACCCACGAAATTGAGACGTAATGGAGGGGGGCGATTGCTGTGTGGCGTATCCTCACGTCAGATACAATAATTGCTATAAATACCTTCAGCATAGCGGGTATAGATAAAGCTAGATCTGTCAGCGTCACATTGCCTTCAACATTCGCTTAGATATCGCAATAGCATATAAATACCCTAACACTTTCTCTTAAGCTCACTCACCTTCAGTGTAGGAGCCTCCATTTGTGTCTCCTTTCTCTTCCAAAAGAGGAGATAGATTCATCGAAGGATGGGAGAAAAGTGCGGATGATCCGATCCTTGATCATCCTGGTGCTCCAAGAGGCAATTTGCCTCCGCTGCTGTGATGGAGGAGGACCGAAGACTTGGATCTTGGAGAAGTGGATGACGGCTGGGTGGCAGTGGACAGGTGGCGCCCTCTAGCGGGAAATGTGTTAAGCGTGGGCGGACCAATTGTTAGTTGGTGTGGAGGGGGGGGGAGTCGAGAGTTCAGTGTGTGTCTTGGGGAGGAGGGGGAGTGATGTGTTTTCATTGGAGGAGAAGGAGGATGTGGATGGGCAGCCTCTACATATCCGTCTTCCGGATGTAGCATGGTTTGCTTCTGAGAAAATGTCTCATGAAAGAGTGTGATCAACTGATGTGAGGATGCAAACGCAAGCAATGAGAGGTTTCCGTCTTTGTGGTTGGTTCTGAAAGAGAAAGATGAAGCAAACTAATTGTCTTCTCTTCAACCAATGGCAAAACACTGAAATCTCTTTTTTTTCCCCGACGTTTCATGCTTTGGGGTGAAAAGAGTGTGAAATTTTGGTTTCCTGGAATTTTACTCTTAATTCCGAATATTACGATTTCTGAAGTTTGATAAGAACTTCCATATGGCCGCAACAAAAAAAAATCTCTATTCAGTGACTCAAAAAATTAATAAATTATGGGAAAATGTTGATTGAGGGGAATAAATATCTAATACAAATCAATTTTAATTTTGATTTCCAAAAGTTTTCCTTATTGGAATGCTTTACCTATGAGAGGCATTTTTAAGCACACATTGGGCTAAATGGCCAGGTGACAAAGACCCCGAGGGTTCAGAGAAGGGTGGAGAACGGTGGACACTGGACAGCTCTTAGGAGACAGATGGAAACCTCCCATTGAAGCCATCCAGCGTGCTCTTTAACGTGCCAAGGGTATGGCTCTTCTTGAGGGCTCGTCTTAACATGCCAAGGGTATGGCTCTTCTTGAGGGCTCGTCTTAACATGCCAAGGATATGGCTCTTCTTGAGGGCTCTTCTTAATGGCTCTTCTTAACGTGCCAAGGGTATGGCTCTTCTTGAGGGCTCGTCTCAATGGCTCTTCTTAACATGCCAAGGGTATGGCTCTTCTTGAGGGCTCTTCTTAATGGCTCTTCTTAACGTGCCAAGGGTATGGCTCTCCTTGAGGGCTCTTATTAATGGCTCTTCTTAACGTGCCAAGGGTATGGCTCTTCTGTGTATTGAACCAAAGCTTGATGTTCCATCTGGTGGATGGCGACCTTTTCAAACACATAATCTTTATTGGAAATATTTCGCAGTAAAATTAAAAGTCTTAAAACTTTTTCTTAGGGGTTAATCAAAACGAAATAGAAAGTGTTCTATGAAATGGATTGATTGATTAGTAATTAAATATGTCTAATTATCTATCGAATTTTAGTACATGATTTTTTAGGGACTCTTCTGGAAAGTATGAATTAAACTGCTTTCATTAAGTTCTTGTTATCATATTTAATTACGTCGAAAATATTGCTGAATGTGAAATTTTTAAACGCATTTGATTTATGTCCGGAAAATTTTTTTTTTTGATGGAATGTTTTAAACGTTGCATTGAAGTTAACAGTGGAGATATATGACGAGGCTTCTTCTGATCAATTTGATGATGAAATTTATTCTTATTAAAGTTGGCACATTGTCTTTACAGTAGTATAAGAGTTACTCTTTGTACAGATATAAGAATAACTCTTTAAATTCATATGAGTCACTCTTTGCACTGATACAAGAGTCATTCTTTGCTTTGTTATAGGAGTCTCTTTGCACTGCTATAAGAGTCGCTCTTTGCACTAATACAAGAGTCATTCTTTGCTTTGCTATAGGAGTCTCTTTGCACTGCTATAAGAGTCGCTTTTTGCACTAATACAAGAGTCATTCTTTGCTTTGTTATAGGAGTCTCTTTGCACTGCTATAAGAGTCACTCTTTGCACTGATACAAGAGTCATTCTTTGCTTTGTTATAGGAGTCTCTTTGCACTGCTATAAGAGTCACTCTTTGCTTTGTTATAGGAGTCTCTTTGCACTGCTATAAGAGTCACTCTTTGCACTGATACAAGAGTCATTCTTTGCTTTGTTATAAGAGTCATTCTTTGCTTTGTTATAGGAGTCTCTTTGCATTGCTATAAGAGTCACTCTTTGCACTAATACAAGAGTCATTCTTTGCTTTGTTACGTGAGTCTCTTTGCACTGCTATAAGAGTCACTCTTTGCACTGATACAAAAGTCACTCTTTGCACTGATACAAGAGTCATTCTTTGCACTGATACAAGAGTCATTCTTTGCTTTGTTATAGGAGTCTCTTTGCACTGCTATAAGAGTCACTCTTTGCACTAATACAAGAGTCATTCTTTGCTTTGTTATAGGAGTCTCTTTGCATTGCTATAAGAGTCACTCTTTGCACTAATACAAGAGTCATTCTTTGCTTTGTTATAGGAGTCTCTTTGCACTGCTATAAGAGTCACTCTTTGCACTGATACAAGAGTCATTCTTTGCTTTGTTACGTGAGTCTCTTTGCACTGCTATAAGAGTCACTCTTTGCACTGATACAAAAGTCACTCTTTGCACTGATACAAGAGTCATTCTTTGCACTGATACAAGAGTCATTCTTTGCTTTGTTATAGGAGTATCTTTGCACTGCTATAAGACTCACTCTTTGGACTAATACAAGAGTCATTCTTTGCTTTGTTATAGGAGTCTCTTTGCATTGCTATAAGAGTCACTCTTTGCACTAATACAAGAGTCATTCTTTGCTTTGTTATAGGAGTCTCTTTGCACTGCTATAAGAGTCACTCTTTGCACTGATACAAGAGTCATTCTTTGCTTTGTTATAGGAGTCTCTTTGCACTGATACAAGAGTCATTCTTTGCTTTGTTATAGGAGTCTCTTTGTACTGCTATAAGAGTCACTCTTTGCACTAATACAAGAGTCATTCTTTGCTTTGTTATAGGAGTCTCTTTGCACTGCTATAAGAGTCACTTTTTGCACTGATACAAGAGTCACTCTTTGCACTGATACAAGAGTCATTCTTTGCACTGATACAAGAGTCATTCTTTGCACTGATACAAGAGTCATTCTTTGCACTGATACAAGAGTCATTCTTTGCTTTGTTATAGGAGTCTCTTTGCACTGCTATAAGAGTCACTCTTTGCACTAATACAAGAGTCATTCTTTGCTTTGTTATAGGAGTCTCTTTGCATTGCTATAAGAGTCACTCTTTGCACTAATACAAGAGTCATTCTTTGCTTTGTTATAGGAGTCTCTTTGCACTGCTATAAGAGTCACTCTTTGCACTGATACAAGAGTCATTCTTTGCTTTGTTATAGGAGTCTCTTTGCACTGATACAAGAGTCATTCTTTGCTTTGTTATAGGAGTCTCTTTGTACTGCTATAAGAGTCACTCTTTGCACTAATACAAGAGTCATTCTTTGCTTTGTTATAGGAGTCTCTTTGCACTGCTATAAGAGTCACTTTTTGCACTGATACAAGAGTCACTCTTTGCACTGATACAAGAGTCATTCTTTGCTTTGTTATAGGAGTCTCTTTGCACTGCTATAAGAGTCACTCTTTGCACTGATACAAGAGTCATTCTTTGCTTTGTTATAAGAGTCATTCTTTGCTTTGTTATAGGAGTATCTTTGCACTGCTATAAGAGTCACTCTTTGCACTGATACAAGAGTCATTCTTTGCTTTGTTACGTGAGTCTCTTTGCACTGCTATAAGAGTCACTCTTTGCACTGATACAAAAGTCACTCTTTGCACTGCTACAAGAGTCATTCTTTGCACTGATACAAGAGTCATTCTTTGCTTTGTTTTAGGAGTCTCTTTGCACTGCTATAAGAGTCACTCTTTGCACTAATACAAGAGTCATTCTTTGCTTTGTTATAGGAGTCTCTTTGCATTGCTATAAGAGTCACTCTTTGCACTAATACAAGAGTCATTCTTTGCTTTGTTATAGGAGTCTCTTTGCACTGCTACAAGAGTCACTCTTTGCACTGATACAAGAGTCATTCTTTGCTTTGTTACGTGAGTCGCTTTGCACTGCTATAAGAGTCACTCTTTGCACTGATACAAAAGTCACTCTTTGCACTGATACAAGAGTCATTCTTTGCACTGATACAAGAGTCATTCTTTGCTTTGTTATAGGAGTCTCTTTGCACTAATACAAGAGTCATTCTTTGCTTTGTTATAGGAGTCTCTTTGCATTGCTATAAGAGTCACTCTTTGCACTAATACAAGAGTCATTCTTTGCTTTGTTATAGGAGTCTCTTTGCACTGCTATAAGAGTCACTCTTTGCACTGATACAAGAGTCATTCTTTGCTTTGTTATAGGAGTCTCTTTGCACTGATACAAGAGTCATTCTTTGCTTTGTTATAGGAGTCTGTTTGCACTGCTATAAGAGTCACTCTTTGCACTAATACAAGAGTCATTCTTTGCTTTGTTATAGGAGTCTCTTTGCACTGCTATAAGAGTCACTCTTTGCACTGATACAAGAGTCATTCTTTGCTTTGTTATAGGAGTCTCTTTGCACTGCTATAAGAGTCACTCTTTGCACTGATACAAGAGTCATTCTTTGCTTTGTTATAGGAGTCTCTTTGCACTGATACAAGAGTCATTCTTTGCTTTGTTATAGGAGTCTCTTTGCATTGCTATAAGAGTCACTCTTTGCACTAATACAAGAGTCATTCTTTGCTTTGTTATAGGAGTCTCTTTGCACTGCTATAAGAGTCACTCTTTGCACTGATACAAAAGTCACTCTTTGCACTGATACAAGAGTCATTCTTTGCACTGATACAAGAGTCATTCTTTGCTTTGTTATAGGAGTCTCTTTGCATTGCTATAAGAGTCACTCTTTGCACTAATACAAGAGTCATTCTTTGCTTTGTTATAGGAGTCTCTTTGCACTGCTATAAGAGTCATTCTTTGCTTTGTTACGTGAGTCTCTTTGCACTGCTATAAGAGTCACTCTTTGCACTGATACAAAAGTCACTCTTTGCACTGATACAAGAGTCATTCTTTGCACTGATACAAGAGTCATTCTTTGCTTTGTTATAGGAGTCTCTTTGCACTGCTATAAGAGTCACTCTTTGCACTAATACAAGAGTCATTCTTTGCTTTGTTATAGGAGTGTCTTTGCATTGCTATAAGAGTCACTCTTTGCACTAATACAAGAGTCATTCTTTGCTTTGTTATAGGAGTCTCTTTGCACTGATACAAGAGTCATTCTTTGCTTTGTTATAGGAGTCTCTTTGCATTGCTATAAGAGTCACTCTTTGCACTAATACAAGAGTCATTCTTTGCTTTGTTATAGGAGTCTCTTTGCACTGCTATAAGAGTCACTCTTTGTACTGATACAAGAGTCATTCTTTGCTTTGTTATAGGAGTCTCTTTGCACTGCTATAAGAGTCACTCTTTGCACTAATACAAGAGTCATTCTTTGCTTTGTTATAGGAGTCTCTTTGCACTGCTATAAGAGTCACTCTTTGTACTGATACAAGAGTCATTCTTTGCTTTGTTATAGGAGTCTCTTTGCACTGCTATAAGAGTCACTCTTTGCACTAATACAAGAGTCATTCTTTGCTTTGTTATAGGAGTCTCTTTGCACTGCTATAAGAGTCACTCTTTGCACTGATACAAGAGTCATTCTTTGCTTTGTTATAGGAGTCTCTTTGCACTGCTATAAGAGTCACTCTTTGCACTAATACAAGAGTCATTCTTTGCTTTGTTATAGGAGTCTCTTTGCACTGCTATAAGAGTCACTCTTTGCACTAATACAAGAGTCATTCTTTGCTTTGTTATAGGAGTCTGTTTGTACTGCTATAAGAGTTACTCTTTGTACCGATACAGGTCACTCATTAAACTGAAATGAGGCACTCTTTGCAGTGATATAGGATCTTTTTTTACAGTGATATAAGATTTGCTCTTTCCTGTGTTTGTAGAACACTAGGCCCAGAAAGGAACACTGCAAAACAAAAGACTGGTCCAAAGAGATGTTTTATTCCTGGAAAGATTAATGTGAGGTATAAGCCTCTAGTTGACCCCTCTGATGTTCTGCTCCCACCACTAAACATCAAACTGGGACTTATGAAAAACTTTGTAAAGGCTATTGACAAAACTGGTGAAGGGTTTTTGCACTTGAAGGAAACATTTCCAAAACTAAGTGCTGCCAAACTCAAAGAAGGGATCTTTATTGCTCCTCAGATCAGGAAGCTACTGAATGATACTGTCTTCGAAGAAAAACTGAATATGAAGTAGCGTGCTGCATGGAAATCCTTCACGTCTGTGGTTCAGGGTTTTCTGAGGAATCACAAAGAGGAAAACTACCATCAGCTCATTCAATATCTTCTTAAAAACTATGAAAATCTTTTCTTTGAAGGTCGGTAGCGCGCCAGGCTCGTAATCTGTAGTTCCCAGGTTCGAGTCCCAGCTGGGTCAGCGTTGAGATTTATCTCCGCAAAATTCCCCGCCCTGCCCACGTTCAGTAGGGGACACCGATGGGCTTGGAAAGACTGCCGTGCGTCGGATGGGACGTTAAGCCGTGGCCCCGTTTGCGGGAGAGCCATACCCCGTGCACATTAAAGAACACGCTGGATGGCCTTGACGGGAGGCTACCATCTGTCTCCCAACAGCTGTTCCAGTGGGTCCCCTCCCCCAACCTTCTCTGAGCCTTCGGGGTCCATGTGACCTGGCCATTTAGCCCATGGTGTGCAAAAAAGTGCCGCTCAGAGGTAAAACAACCCAACCCAACCCTTCCAAGTTTTTCAATGCACAAGAAGAAAGACATTATTTATTTTCCAACAAACATATGAACAAAAATGTAACTGAAATACAAAATACTTCTTAGAATGCTTTTTGAAGTTGGTTATAAATAAGAGAGCAAGATACTTTGCGGAAATAATAACCTTCTAAAGTACGTTCGTTCGTGGATGTAACTATGTAATGTTTTATATAATATTGTACTTACAACATATGATGCACAAAGATTAGTGTTTACTCTAAAATTTTATGTTGACACCATATATATTTAAGTATTCTTCTAGTAGTACAATTAATACAGAAATAAGTTTTTAAACACTACATCAAACAGTTAATTCATCGAATTTTAATTTTGGGCCAATAGCAAAGAAAGCACACTAAGAAGGTTTTTTTTAAGCAAAGATTGTATTCTTAGCAAAGATTCAGTATTGTTAAAAGTTAATAACTATAATTTTACTTGTTTAAAAAAATGTTATTCATTGTTTGTTTGTATTTATATCAGTTGGCAAAACATTGAATAATCTGCTTGACAAAAGAACATAATGTTCAGTGATATTTACCAATTGCAAAATGTGTGAAGAACGCGTATTCCTAACAGGCATTCTGATTATGTTAAAATTCCCATTTTATCTAACATGTTTTATTGCTTGATATGTTATAAAACATATCAAGCAATAAAACATGTTAGACATCATATATAGTTTCCAAAGCTGTAAACGTTACATTTTGGTGTATTCTTGAACATTATTATTTTTTCTATAATTTTAACATGCATCTAATAACATGATTTTGCGCATATTCTAATGGTTTTATATTAGTTGCATGAGTTCCTGAGTGACTTTTTTGTTCCGCTGAAACTTTTTTGTGTGATTCTTTGCATTGGAAAAACTTGAGTGACTTTTTTTTCGTTGAATTTACTAAATCAATTTTAACATTTGTCGACTGAAATTTCGAATCCTTTGATATCTAAATTTTATCTCGCACATCAAACAACGTAAAGTAAGCTTCACGATGAAGTGCTCAAGTAATACCTGGAAGCCCAATATACAGGTTCGTGGCCAAATACGCCATGGCCAGGAGAGTAGTCAGCTTTCAGGTTTTGTATGCAAATATCGAGAAAAATTCGACGCTTCCTCATCTTAAAATAAACTTTTTATTGAGGAATGAAACTAAAAGTATGTTTTTGGATTTTTGGCTAATCATCTATCTCATGTTTTCGTAAAGGGTTTATTGACCAAATGAAAGCAAAAGTTGGAACAGTCCCAATTTAAAATCTGCGGAGGATAGATAATTACACCGAAGATAATATACAGGGAATGTCCTTATATAGGAGAGTTAGTGTAAGGTTCTGCCATCCTCTCAGATCTCCTACTATGGCATAGTAAACTGACAGGCTCCTGTCAGACCTCTGTGGCAAGCAGCTGCTTGAGGGGGTATTTATTATTTTATTTTTTATAGTCACTAGACGTGTTTATCTCCGCAAAACTCCCCTCTCTGCCCTCGGTCAGTAGGGAACGCCGATGGGCTTGGAAAGGCCGCCGCCCATCGCATGAGACGTTAATCCGTGGTCCCATGTGCGGAGAGTCATATCCTATTCACTTTAAAGAACATGCTAGATGGCCTTGACGGGAGGCTACCATCGTCTCTTAACAGCTGCTCAGGTGGTCCCCTCCCCTCAACCTATTCGGAGCCCTCGGGTCATGTGACCTGGCCATTTAGCCCATTGTGATAAAAAAAGTGTCGCTCAGAGGTAAAACAACATAACCTAACAGATTTCTTCGGACACTTGACACTTGTTATAATCTTCGATCGGCTTACTGAAGCCCTGCTGATAAAGGATGCAACCCGCTCTTGAAGTTCTTTTGACGGCGTCGAAAAAAATGGATGGAAAGTGTCGCCTTCGGAGATGCTTCTTCAGCTTCCGAAACAAGTGAAAAACGGATGGCGTCAGTTCAGGAGTGTATGAAGGGTGGTGAAGAGTTGCCCATCGCTAGGTGCGAAAGTCCTCATCCACTACAGACACACGATCATTCTCTAATTCACGACACCATTTCCTCACATGTTGCACTGACAGAACATCCGAGAAGTACACAGCCACAGCTGTCAATGGATTTCTGCCAGCTGAGTCTTCTGTGTCCACAGAAACGGAATTACTGTTCGGATCTCAAGCTATTTATACAGTCGCTCAAAAAAGTATCCGAACACTATGGTTGATTACAGAATTCAGAAAAAATATCTGCCAACGATTTTTTTTTAGAAATTAGTTATTTGGCAACCTTCGTGTCACGTGATTACAGAATTCAGAAAAAATATCTGGAGCGTGTACAGCAACTGTACACGCTCCAGTTACCGTTCACAGCAAAAACAACAGCAACTGTACACGCTCCAGTTACCGTTCACGCTCCAGTTACCGTTCACAGCAAATTGGAGCGTGTGCAACTGCACACGCTCCAATTTGCTTTATTATTACGTCTCATACGATATTTTCGTGAGTGAGCCCACATGATCTAGTATCAAAATAATATGACCACCTACAGTCGCTCAAAAAAGTATCCGAACGCTATGGTTGATTACAGAATTCAGAAAAATATCTGCCAACGATTTTTTTTTAGAAATTAGTGATCTGGCAACCTTCGTGTCACGTGACGAAGAAAGGCATTGTTGCAGGACTTGTCTTCATCTACGAAGAAAGGCATTGTTGCAGGACTTGTCTTCATCTACGAAGAAAGGCATTGTTGCAAGATTTGTCTTCATCTACGAAGAAAGGCTTTGTTGCAGGACTTGTCTTCATCTACGAAGAAAGGCATTGTTGCAGGACTTGTCTTCATCTACGAAGAAAGGCTTTGTGCAGGACTTGTCTCCATCTACGAAGAAAGGCATTGTTGCAGGACTTGTCTCCATCTACGAAGAAAGGCATTGTTGCAGGACTTGTCTCCATCTACGAAGAAAGGCATTGTTGCAGGACTTGTCCCCATCTACGAAGAAAGGCATTGTTGCAGGACTTGTCCCCATCTACGAAGAAAGGCATTGTTGCAGGACTTGTCCCCATCTACGAAGAAAGGCATTGTTGCAGGACTTGTCTCCATCTACGAAGAAAGGCATTGTTGCAGGACTTGTCTCCATCTACGAAGAAAGGCATTGTTGCAGGACTTGTCTCCATCTACGAAGAAAGGCATTGTTGCAGGACTTGTCTCCATCTACGAAGAAAGGCATTGTTGCAGGACTTGTCTCCATCTACGAAGAAAGGCATTGTTGCAGGACTTGTCTCCATCTACGAAGAAAGGCATTGTTGCAGGACTTGTCTCCATCTACGAAGAAAGGCATTGTTGCAGGACTTGTCTCCATCTACGAAGAAAGGCATTGTTGCAGGACTTGTCTCCATCTACGAAGAAAGGCATTGTTGCAGGACTTGTCTCCATCTACGAAGAAAGGCTTTGTTGCAGGACTTGTCTCCATCTACGAAGAAAGGCATTGTTGCAGGACTTGTCTCCATCTACGAAGAAAGGCATTGTTGCAGGACTTGTCTTCATCTACGAAGAAAGGCATTGTTGCAGGACTTGTCTTTCTGAGCAAAGGCAACGGGCGCCATTTGTTTGCCTCGCAGCTGCAGAGATAGGCCGACGATCGATTCGCGGCGTTCGGAGAAGGTCATTGTCGTATCAAAAAGCAAACTGTTGAGAAGTGAACAGTTTGCTTTACTAAAACGTAATGAGTATCTTTGGTGAGAGGCGGGACAGAATTCATCACCTCTGAAGGCATTTTAGGTTATTAATCATTTCATCTGTGGCAACTTCATTCGTTCATCAGTTAGAGCAGTGGTTCTCAACCTTTTATGCTTCACGTACCCCCTGGAAATGTGTATGTAACTGGCGTAACCCTTGAATAGATAGATAAAACTGTAGTTATTAGTATAACAATGGGAATAAAATAAAACACTGACTTTGTTACTAAATCTAGCGACTTTTGAACTCTCACGGCGTACAGTCGCTCAAAAAAGTATCCGAACACTATGGTTGATTACATAATTCAGAAAAAATATCTGGCAACGATTTTTTTTAGAAATTAGTGATCTGGCAACCTTCGTGTCACGTGACACGAAGGTTACCGGATCACTAATTTCTAAAAAAAATCGTTGCCAGATATTTTTTCTGAATTCTGTAATCAACATGTGTTCGGATACTTTTTAAGCGACTGTACTCCACGTTGAGAACCCCTAAGTTAGAGGGTAAATAATCATGGGAGTCTGTCGGGGGGAAGACAAGAGGAGACTGATAAAAATTGATCGGAAATTTAATTCATGTTAAATAATATTAGTGTACCAAATAAATTGATATTTTTCCGAAATCTAAGCCTTAGGTTAAAGTTTTATCGAAAAATAAAACTTAGGGGTTTTTTTATCGTTACTTTTCTTTTCGGAAGCATACCCTTTATTTCTATTACGAAAAAAACTTTCTAAACGTTTATTTTCAAAAAAACCTTTTTTTTTGTCGGAATCCTTTTGTTGTGTTATGGTAGGATATATTCATGATTGCTCTATTCGAAACTAATGGGGCGGGGGTGGCTCAGTCGGTAGCACGCCAGGCTCGTAATCTGTAGTTCCCAGGTTCGAGTCCCAGCTGAGTCGGCGTTGAGATTTATCTCCGCAAAATTCCCCGCCCTGCCCACGGTCAGTAGGGGACACCGATGGGCTTGGTAACGGCCGCCGTCCGTCGGATGGGACGTTAAGCCGTGGCCCCGTGTTCAGGAGAGCCATACCCTATGCACGTTAAAGAACATGCTGGATGGCCTTGACGGGAGCTATCATCTGTCTCCCAACAGCTGTTCCAGTGGTTCCCCTCCCCCAACCTTCTCTGAGCCTTCGGGATCCATGTGACCTGGCCATTTAGCCCATGGTGTGCAAAAAAGTGCCGCTCACAGGTAAAACAACCCAACCCTATTCGAAACTATACTCGTTAACGAACTGCTCGACCAAAACATTTAAATCTTCAAATATTGATTTCTTCTTTTAGGTTCTTTTTGACCATCCCTGGAAATATTTCCCCCCCCCCTCCTCTCCCACCCCCGGATTCCGCACCTGCTGATCCTCATGACAGCAACCATTCTGGGACCAATGCTTCTGCTCTTTCCACTCTCCTTTAAAAACTCTATTTTTCAGCAGGACAATGCTCAGCCATTTACTGCTCTCGTATCTCGACAGTTCCTAAGTGGTGTGACCATCCTTCCTTGGCCTTCACATTCCCCAGATCTGCCTCACACAGAACACGTTTGGAACATGATGGAAAGTTCACTGACCTCCGCCTCTCATCCCCCTTACCACTCTTCCGATCTCGCAACACAGGTGCATGGAAGAATATAAATAAAAACAGAAAAATATTTGAAAACCGAAAAATGTGAATAGCGCGAAAACGTGAATAACGAGTCGAATAGGTGAACGAGAGTCATCCTGTTTCACCAGGATGACACTCGTCACCTATTCGACCCTTTATCACGACCTCTGGTCGCTTGTATCACTGTTCATGGAGGCCATACTTCTTCTTAATGATGTACACCACATTTTCGTAAGCAAATACTATTTTTTTTTCCACAAACTTAATAATCCTTTTGTCTACACTCCTCTCTCACGCCACTTGTTTCGATTTCAAAGCGAGCACTTGTTGTATGTAGGATAACTTTAATAACCAGCAGTATATCTATTGAAAAAACACTCTCACCTCAATGCACGTTTATTCCTTATCGTTTAAGTATGGGTTGAGTTGTTTTACCTCTGAGCGACACTTTTTTGCACACCATGGGCTAAATGGCCAGGTCACAAGAACTCGGAAGGCTCAGAGAAGGTTGGGGGAGGGGACCCACTGTTGGGAGACAGTTGGGAGACAGACTCAACGCTGACCCAGCTGGGACTCGAACCTGGGAAGTACAGGTTACGAGCCTGGCGCGCTACCGACTGAGCCACCCCCGCCCCTCAGAGAAGGGGATTCATTGGACTTATTAAGCTGTTGGGAGACAGATGGAAGCCTTACGTCAAGGACATCCAGTGTATTCTTTAACGAGCCCAGGGGTGGCTCTCCTGAACCACCCGGAGCCACGGCATAACCTCCCACCCGACGGACGGAAGCCCTTCTAAGCCCATTAGTAGTCTCTTTCTCACCGAAGACAGGTTGAAGGTTAGCCGAACGTGTTTAGTCTGTCAAATATTTTGCGGTTTTCAATTTGCGCGAATATTTTTAAAAATGCCGACAAAAGTGGATTTGGCCGCTTTTTAGGTTAAGGCATAAAAGGAGGCGATATTGTTCTTCATGTAAATGCTAGAATGGCTTATACTGTATACATCGAAATGACACTGTACAGAATTAATGAATGGTTTACATAGTGTAATTTAGGTATTTTTATTGCTATTTGTGAAACATTACTAGCATTTGGAAATTTTAACGTTTTTAATAGCTGAGTTGGGTTTAGTTGTTTTACCTCTGAGCGGCAATTTTTTGCACACCATGTTCTAAATGGCCTGGTCACAAGGACCCCAAAGGCTAAAAGAAGGTTGGGGGAGGAGATCCACTGGAACAGCTGTTGGGAGACAGATGGTAGCCTCCCGTCAAGGCCATCCAGCGTGTTCTTTAACGTGCACAGGGTATGGCTCTCCCGCACACGGGGCCACGGCTTAGCGTCCCATCCGATGGACGGCGGCCTTTCCAAGCCCATCGGTGTCCCCTACTGACCGTGGACAGTTTTGCGGAGATAAATCTCAACGCTGATCCAGCTAGGACTCGAACCTAGGAACTGCAGATTACAAGCCTGGCGCGCTAACGAATGAGCCACCCCCGCCCCTTTAGAGCTAAGATATTTATGAGGAAATGTAAATGACGCACACTGAAATGTATTTGTAAATCTTCTATAAAATTCTGTTTATTATTTTCACGATTTATCGAGTTCTTATTTTAGGCAAAAATCCCTATCATGCTAATATATTTGATTTTATCATTTAAATATCTCCTATTTTGTAGCGTATTGCTACTACCTGACCATTGCTGCCAAGAATTATCAAAAATTTATTTTCTGTGCGGATTCGTATAGCGCGAGTCTATTGCTGGACTCGCAAACTAAGATCATTTCAGAAATTTCTGGAATTCAGAATATTAGGAAAGTGTTTCCTCAAAGTATTTCCTCATAGGATTTTAGTGGGCGGGGGTGGCTCAGTCGGTAGCGCACCAGGCTCGTAATCTGTAGTTCCAGGTTCGAGTCACAGCTGGGTCAGCGTTGAGATTTATCTCCGCAAAATTTCCCTCCCTGCCCACGGTCAGTAGGGGACACCGATGGGCTTGCAAAGGCCGCCGTCCGTCGGATGGGACGTTAACCCATGGCCCCATGTGCGGGAGAGCCATACCCTGTGCACTTTAAAGAACACGCTGGATTGCCTTGACGGGAGGCTACCATCTGTCTCCCAACAGCTGTTCCAGTGGGTCCCCTCCCCCAACCTTCTCTGAGCCTTCGGGGTCCATGTGATCTGGCCATTTAGCCCATGGTGTGCAAAAAAGTGTCGCTCAGAGGTAAAACAACCCAACCCATAGGATTTTGGATAGCGAAGTTCCAGATAGTTTGCGAAAGGATTAGTGTTATTAGAATTAGGGAAATTTCTAAGCTAGTGTAAATCGGGTAGTAATGGTAATGAGATTTACGATTAGAGTTACGATTTGAAAGTTTAAGTGCTGCTGGCGTATTCTGCAGGGTTTTTTTGTTAAAATAATATAAATTTTGCATTGCCTGGTCTTGCTTAATATTCGTAGTAATTATTTTTAGTGTATTGGAATTGTTTGTAATTGCTTCTTGTTCCTCACTTGTAAATAAAATATTTCTAAATTTAAAAACTATTATAGAGCCCAACCATCTGGAATAGATTTTTTTGTTTATAACTTTCTTATTAGAAGCTAATACAACATCTCAACATTTTTTAGTCTATGCGTACAGTCGTTAAAAAAAATGTATCCGAACTCTATGGTTGATTACAGAATTCAGAAAAAATATCTGGAGCGTGTACAGTTGCTGTACATGCTAGCAAACTGGAGCGTGTGCAGTTACTGCACACGCTCCAGTTTGCTGTGAACGATAACTGCACACGCTCAATATTTCTGTGAGTGGGCCCACACGATCCAGATTTTTCTGAGCTCACACGATCCAATGTGCTGTGAACATTAACCGCAACCGCTCCAGTTTTCTGTGAACGGTACCTGCACACGCTCCATATTCATTGCATTATATATTCATACGCATTATATATATTAAAAAATATCCGAACACTATGGTTTGATTACAGAATTCAGAAAAAATACCTGGCAACGATATTTTTAGAAATTAGTGATCTGGCAACCTTCGTGTCACGTGCCAATCGTTGCCAGATATTTTTTCTCAGTTCTATAATCAACCATAGTGTTCGGATACTTTTTTGAGCGACTGTGAGAAAGGACGACTTGAGAGTCACTTGACGTCCAATAGTCACATTTGAAGTATTCGAGTCTATTTTTTAGGGCTGCCTTAGAAAACACACGATGTTGAAAATCCTCAAAGTGGTTTTCCCTATAACTTGCAATTTCTCATTTTTCCAAAATGTGATCACTTTGACTAACGTTGACGATTTACTTTTTTTTTCTTGATATTATAATCACAGGAATTTTATTTCTGAAAGTGTGATAAACCTTATCTACATCTTAGAAATTGACAATTTGCAAATGGTTTCTGTGAGTGTGTAAAATATGAGTTTCAAGCTGCATGAGATATACCGAGGAGCCTCAATCCATCATATCCAAAGCGTTTCCGGGGCTCTGAATCTGTCTCATCCAGAGTTCTTAATCCGCCTCATCCACGGCTTTTAATCTGTTCCACTAGGGGCTCAATTCTCTTAATCCGCACCCACCCCCAGGTCTGAATGGCACAGAGGACTTAGTGTAATTACAAAAAAATAAGAAGTCCAGTTGACCCTAAATTTAAACTTAGCTCACATATTACTACTTGATCTTGCTAACCAAAATATTAAACCTTATTCTCCAATTTAATGAGCGATCTCGATAACTTTAATTAAACAAAAATCGATCTCGATAACTTTTATTTAAACCTTATTCTCCAATTTAATGAGCGATCTCGATAACTTTAATTTTCAGGTTTGTTCACATATTGCTAAGTGATCGTTATTTTGCTAAGTGACAGCAAAAGTTTAGACTTTTCATGCTGCTTATTATATGATTTTTAGAAACGTAATTTTAAGCTTCACGTATTGGTCAGTGATTTTGATAATTTCAATTTTCAGATTTGTTCACGAATTGCAAAGTGATCTTTATAAGCATAATTTTAAGCTTCTTTTGTCAATTAATTGAGGGTTTTTGATAACCACATTTTAAGCTTTTTACGAAAATTATTAAGTAATTTTGCTAACCATAAATTTTAACTACATTCGCCAATCAGTAAGTGATTTCTTTCTAACTCTAATTTTTAACTTTGCTCTCCAAATAGTCGATGATTTGGTAACATACACAGCCGGCCAAATTATTATGACTACTGCACATGTCCGAAATATCACGAGGGGGCGGGGTTGGCTCAGTCGGTAGCGCGCCAGGCTCGTAATCTGTAGTTCCCAGGTTCGAGTCCCAGCTGGGTCAGCGTTGAAATTTATCTCCGCAAAAATCCCCGCCCTGCCCACGGTCAGTAGGGGACACCGATGGTGTTGGAAAGGCCGCAGTCCGTCGGATGGGACGTTAAGCCGTGGCCCCGTGTGCGGGAGAGCCATACCATGTGCACGTTAAAGAACACGCTGGATGGCCTTGACGGGAGGCTACCATCTGTCTCCCAACAGCTGTTCCAGTGGGTCCCCTCTCCCAACCTTCTCTGAGCCTTCGGGGTCCACGTGACCTGGCCATTTATCCCATGGTGTGCAAAAAAAGTGCCGCTCAGAGGTAAAACAACGCAACCTATAAAAAAGCTGTAAAGGCATGGTGGAAAGTCAATGCGACATGGGTAAAAAGGCTGATCTGACCGATTTCGAAAGATGGCTCCTTGTTGAGCACAATGGGAGGAGCATCCCTAACGGAGGTGATGGGACTCAGGCAGAAAATCACGGGACACAATATTTCAAGTGTATGAAGAATGGCAGTAGTCCTCAAAAAACGTCCACCAATTGCTGCAAATACGGAAGGAAAAAGACTGACAGACAGGGACAAGTGTTTATTGGTCCAGACTGTGCGGTCAAGCAGAGCTGTTACAGTTCATCAGCTGGAGAGATGACGCTTCTAGTTCTGCTTGATGACTATTCAGAACTTCAAAATCTATTCAAGCTTGATGACTATTCAGAACTTCAAAATCTATTTCAAGGAGAAACATCAGTAGAAAATTGAAAACTTGGAAATTTGGGAATTGTACCATTATGAGAAACTTTTCATTTCCGAAAACAACAGGATTAGAAGATTTTGGGTTGGGTTATTTTACTTCTGAGCGGCACTTTTTTGCACACCATGGGCTAAATGGCCAGGTGACATGGAGCCCGAAGGCTCAGAGAAAGTTGGGGGAGATGACCCACTGGAACAGCTGTTAGGGATTGTTTACTTCTGAGCGGCACCTTTTAGCACACCATGGGCTAAATGGCCAGGTCACATGGACCCCGAAGGCTCAGAGAAAGTTGGGGGAGAGAAGCCACTGGAACAGCTGTTAGGGATTGTTTACTTCTGAGCGGCACTTTTTTGCACACCATGGGCTAAATGGCCAGGTCACATGGACCCGAAGGCTCAGAGAAAATGGGGGGGGAGGACCCACTGGAACAGCTGTTGGGAGACAGATAGTAGCATCCCGTCAAGGCCATTCAATGTGTTTTTTAACGTGCACAGGGTATGGCTCTCCCGCACATGGGCCACGGCTTAACGCCCATCCGACGGATGATGGCCTTTCTAAGCCTATCGGTTTCCCCTACTGACCGTGGGCAGAATTGAAGAGTCATTGGGGTGTGAAGCGATGAACCCTATCAGTGGAGGACTGGGAACATATCATATGATCAGACGAATCACGTTACACGCTGTTTTCAAGAAATGGCCGAGGTAGGATGGGGCGACAACCCCCATAGTAATGGACCCAACATGTTTCGAAGCTCCTATTGTTCAAGGTGCAGGAGGCAATGTGATAGTGTAGGAAGCATTTTTCTTAGCATGGATTGGATCTTCTGGTTTCTATATAGAGGACGCGTCATTTCCCGGATGTATAAGAGCATCTTGGATGATCAGGTGATACCGATTATAAATCATTTTTACTCCAGTTGATACGTCAAATTCCAGAATAATAATGCACCAATTCATCGCCTTCGAATCGAATCGTGCAAGAGTGGTTTGAGGAACCTGAAACGAACTTTCCCATTCCCTGTGTCTGACAATCTCCTGATCTTAATCCAATTGAAAATATATGAGACAATTTGAAACGCCCTATTCGAATGAACAGATCTATACCCTCTTCCGAGATGTTCAAGTCATTTTTGAAAGAAGAATGGATTAAAATCCCTTCTGATGAAATATGACAATTGTAGTATCCCTCGCATAATTAATGAGTGATTATTTCATAGTTTAATAATTGCATAATGTAGCATATGTTCATAGATACTGGTATTTTTCACTGATAATATTTTCTATGATCATTGTACATATTTATGATATTGGTGACCATTTCGTGGTATGGTTATTGATTGTAGCTATTTCTGTTGGCTGGGAACATCGAGTTTGATGATGCTGGGGAATGTGAAGTGCACAAAATGCGTGGGAAATGTGTGAGAATCTAGGAGGTGATAACTTCCCATGATGACAGGAGGGGAAGCCGTTGTCATTGTGAGCTACCATGATGAGGCACCCTTCGCCACCTTGTCTTGTTCGTTGGGGGGCTGGGGAGGGGGTGGCTCAGTCGGTAGCGCGCCAGGCTCGTAATCTGTAGTTCCCAGGTCCGAGTCCCAGCTGGGTCAGCGTTGAGATTTATCTCCGCAAAATTCCCCGCCCTGCCCACGGTCAGTAGGGGACACCGATGGGCTTGGAAAGGCCGCCGTCCGTCGGATGGGACGTTAAACCGTGGGCCCGTGTGCGGGAGAGTCATACCCTGTGCACGTTAAAGAACACGCTGGATGGCCTTGACGGGAGGCTACCATCTGTCTTCCAACAGCTGTTCCAGTGGATCTCCTCCCCCAACCTTCTCTGAGCCTTCGGGGTCCATGTGACCTGGCCATTTAGCCCATGGTGTGCAAAAAAGTGCCGCTCAGAGGTAAAACAATCCAACCCTCTCCTACGACGAATAGCAGTCTTTCCGGAGGGTTTACGTATCTAAACTTTAACCTCAATTATCATTTCATTTAGAATTATTGAGTCTACTCTTTTTGTAAAATGTAAAATACGAACAGCAACTTGTTGAGTGAACGGAGGATGTAGTGTAAGGCTCCGTAAATTCCGCAATAAACGTTTTGTTTGAAACGGAAATGAACATTTTATTTTATCATAACATTTAAAATCCTCAAAGGGTGACGATATAGAAAAAATATTGGAAAATGAAAAATAGAAAGATTTGTTTACAGTTTATAGGGTTGGGTTGTTTTACCTCTGAGCGGCACTTTTTTTGCACACCATGGGCTAAATGGCCAGGTCACATGGACCCCGAAGGCTCAGAGAAGTTTGGGGGAGGGGACCCACTGGAACAGCTGTTGGGAGACAGATGGTAGCCTCCCGTCAAGGCCATCCAGCGTGTTCTTTAACGTGCACAGGGTATGGCTCTCCCGCACACGGGGCCACGGCTTAACATCCCATCCGACGGACGGCGGCCTTTCCAAGCCCATCGGTGTCCCCTACTGACCGTAGGCAGGGCGGGGAATTTTGCGGAGATAAATCTCAACGCTGACCCAGCTGGGACTCGAACCTGGGAACTACAGATTACGAGCCTGGCGCGCTACCGACTGAGCCACCCCCACCCCATGAGTTTATAGGGAATACTTTGAAGTTAATTTATGTCTTCAGGGTTCTCTTACTTCCTTCGTAGCGATTGAAGGATTTGAATTTTGACTTGAATAGTTTTGTGACACGTATCTCCAATTGTAAAAAGGTGAATATTCAATCTATGAAGAGAGCAAGTTCAAACAACATTCTAAACTAGGAATGTTTATTGGCATCGTTAACAATAAAAATAATCACAAAAGTTAATTAAACATTAATAAAAGCGAAAGCATTAACCTTTAAAATGAACACTTGAAGAAAAACCATTCTTTTTCAGGAATTTGAATTTTGTTATTTGTTTATTTCTGTTTGATAAATAGAAATAAACAACCATTGAAGAAAATGTTTTTCTACAATTTTGAATGAATATTTTTTTTTTCAGAACGAGTTTTTTAATGTTTTACTTTCCATTACCCTTTGGATACCAAAGGGAACATTACAGTCGCTCAAAAAAATTATCCGAACACTATGGTTGATTACAGAATTCAGAAAAAATATCTGGCAACGATTTTTTTTTAGAAATCAGTGATCTGGCAACCTTCGTGTCACGTGACACGAAGTTTCCAGATCATTTATTCCTAAAAAAATTGACAGATCACTAATTTCTAAAAAAATCGTTGCCAGATATTTTTTCTGAATTCTGTAATCAACCCTGGTGTTCGGATATTTTTTAATATATATAATGCTCTGTGTGTATTTTTTCTGGAAATGTGGGCCAAATCCATGACTGAAAGATTGCGAGTTTGACCCACTAACCGTTAGGCCACTTCTCCCAAGGTTGGGAAAAAAATCTGCTGCAAAAGCAAATAAAGGACTCAATTCACGTGACCACCAACAAATTAGTTTATTTCCATATATACAATAGCATGAATATGACACTTGGAATGGGAGGATCACAGAAGAACACGTCAGAGTCCGTGGAAGAAACTGGGCCGTAGTAAAAAGGTCAAAGGTCAAGGACCACGTCTGGATTGTCATCTCTCACAATTTTGGTCACCGCCATTATTAGAGCGGCCCACAACAGTTTTGGCACAGAAATACAGACGAGATATTAGGAAAAGTAAATTCAGTAATTGTCCAAACAGCAAATCCAGCAAAATAAGGCTGCCACTCAAATAATAATTTTTGCTATGATAGAAGTTTTTTCCTTCTGGTTTTTTGAAATGCTTATCAGATTACGTTAAACCGAACACTCGCAGTGTAATTTATAATACAGTGATTAGATTAAGTCACAAAAATTGGAGTTGAAATTATAAAGTAGTGTGAAAGTCGACATTGATTTCTTAATTTGTCACCTAATGGGAAGGATTAATTATCAAAACCTAAAAAAAATCTAAAATGTTGATAAATATTCCAGCTGTAAAAGGCAAGATGGCCGCCGGAAATTTCAAATATTTTTTTGATATAATTTGCATCTTAATACACCGAAAAAAATAGGTTGGGAATAAAAGATTCTTTTAGTGTTTTTAGGGAATACTTTAAATTTTATTTATGGTATCAAGATTCTGTTACTTCCTTCGTAGCAATTGAAGACTTTGAATTTTGACTTGAATAGTTTTTGTGACTATTCAAGTTTTGTGACGTTAGTTCTTATTGAGATTATTAATCCTTATATTAACAACGTTATGGAAGGTGATTTATACCTATGATTTTGTTTTATAAAGTTTTCATGTGTTTTAAATTGTCAAAAACAAGGTTTTGAAAATAGTAGTTCTGTAAGTTCTATTTCACATTTTCGTATATTTGGTAAAATTGAGTACTTCTGATAAGGCAGCTGGATAGTTGGCTATCCTGCATACGGGGTGCTTAACCCTTTCACGACTAAGGGAAACATTTTTCCCATTTTAAAATTGGTGATTGTCGTATTTAGTTATAACCTTATCTGCATTTTTTTATACAGAATGTCAAAATAGAACGTATGCCGAACGCAATTACGTAAACGGGAACGTTTAGAAAACAAAAACAGAACTGTCAGGACGCATAATATATGTACTATGTGCAATGTCCATCTTTGCCTCACTACCAAAAGAAATTGCTTCGCAGAATATCATAATTAGCACATCATTTTATATAGTAATTTTATTTCATAATTTTGTATTATTTTAGTTAACATTTTGTTCTAATAAACCAATAAATAAAAGACATTGCATAATATGCCTAACTATAATTTGTGTTACCTTTATAGTCCATTGGGAAAAATATTTCCCATAAAATTCCAAAAAAACTACACATTGTTATGTATTTTTCTTATGATTTTTACTTATTTTACGTCTAATCAAACTAAAGTAAACAGTTACATACTAATATTTACTCTTAGAAACCTTATGGTCCTGAAAGGGTTAACGTATTGTTTCAAACACCTGCCTTCCATTGGTAAAGCCCTGAATCCGGAAGTTTTGTAAATGTTAATAAATTTATTTCAAATTGAATGTAGATGTTAATAAATTTCAGTGAAGTCAAATATTCACTATGAAACTCAAACCCCTTTTCTTATTTAAAATATTGATTTCTTAATTAGTCACCTACTGGCAAGGGTTAATTATCAAAACCTAAAAAAATTATAAAATGTTGATGAACATTCCAGCTGTAAAAGGCAAGATGGCAGCCGGAAATTTCAATTTTTTTTTTACGTAATTTGCATCTTAATACACTGACAATATTTGTTTTACAATTAATGAGTTTCGTCATCGACATAGAAAAGTTTCATGGCAAATTCTTTGAATTTCGAACGATATTAATTTAACTGTAAAAATTTGTGATCTTTGGAGAAAACATGTGTCGTATCTGAGCATTAAAAAGGCAAAAGTAGTATAATAATTGCAATTACTACGTAACAAAATTAAAAAAGTACTATTTGCTGCTAGATTCTATTAAGACATGGATTGCACTATTTCTAATACATATAATAAAGGTTATCATATATATTTGAAAATTTATTTTTGTGAAGAAAAAATTAAATATTAGTTCCAATTCCAAGATAAAAACTCTTTCCAATCATGGTTGTTGGATTACATTTCCAAGGGTTCCAAAATTTTGAAATTTTCCGAATTTGGGTCTTTTTTATGGCCAGAAGTAAAAAAAAAAACAAATATTTTTCGTTTTTTATTCTTGCATTTTTCATATATTTTTTATGAACCAGACAACTATCTCCAAGGGAAGATCATTTGATTGATCTTGTTATAAATCTAATTTGTACAGTCGCTCAAAAAAAATATCCGAACAAAATATCTGAATTCTGCAATCAACCATAGTGTTCGGATATTTTTTTGAGCGACTGTACCTATATAAAACCTTGAAATAATATTAAATTACTAAATTATTATTTTGAAATGTATAGTACGAAGTTAGTCTGCAGATTTACCTCTATTTCACTAAGGTACGGAAAATGTTCCAGTTTTCTGCTGAAGTCACCTTTTATTACAAAAATACGACTGATAATAGATATTTTGCTGGCTTTGCTGGCAACGCGTTACAAAGAACAAACGTTCGAAATACAGAACGTTTTGAAAACTTCGATGGTACGAAAGTAAAAATAAAATATAACTTTAAAAAAATCAGTTATAAAATTAAATAATAATGGACATAAACATGACACAAATGACTTATTCTTAATATGTGTGGCTAAACACACACACATATATACACAAATGTATACATTGACGAAACACTGAGCAAATACACCTGGAATGTACAGTTGACCATGCGGCCGTGTTCGAGGCCTCGTAGTTTTGTGGAGGAAACAGTTAAAATAAAAATAACGACACTGCTATCAAAGAAACATACATTGTAAAATGAATGCGCTGGTGCAGCATCATCCCCTATTAGAGAACACCAAAATGCAATCAGACATTTTATTGCGCTTTAACAATACATATACACACACACACAGAGAGACATATACACATATTTTAATAATACTAAAGAAAATAATGCTGGAAAAGCACATTAAAACATATAAATGCATACTTTTTAATATATATATATTCGATCACATAACGTTAATGCCATTTTTAGTTCTTGTTATAGTTTTATGATTTCTTTTTATATATATGATTACAAAATCAATGTTTTTAGCAGTTGGCATCATTTAGAAGAATATATTTTGAGCAATATTTTTTGTTTTGGTTATAGTGTGTTTTGTTTATTTTTATTTGTATTTACAAATGTTTCCTAACTGGGAAGAAAGTAAATGTACAGGATGTGCAGATAATAACATTTGTGTTATTTTCAACGTTTACAATTGAAATTATATACGTACATACCTTCAGTGGTGTATCTGGGCTTAAGGATGGAACAAAATATTGTTTTGGCCTTGATAATTATGTGATTTCTTTTTTAATTTAAACACTAATTTAAACGTGGGAGTTAAATAATGCGAAAGCCCATTATAAATCACTGAATGATTGAAGCTATAACAAATACGTTAACTTTTAGAAGTGGTCATTTATAAGAAGAAAAATATGACTATTAAGAATGCAATTATCTTTATTTTGAGACTAATGAGACCTACAATCCTGATTACAACATTTTAGGAATGAGTTAAAAGGAGAAATAAAACAAAAGATGCAAATTAAACAATAGCAATCTTCAATCTTTGGAAAGAAATATCATTAAAGGACTAAAATTTGTTACTGCAAATAGATGCTTAAAAAGCATATATCTCGTAGAATTTAAACTCTTCGATGTTTTTTCTATCCTATGACTAAAAAAAAATTCTGTAACTGGGCGATACAGTTGGATGATGAGACAGTTTTTGATTATCTGTTATTATAAACAAACAGTACAAATAGAAGGAAATGAAGAATTATTAAAAAAAATCAATGTTTTTAGCAGTTGGCATCATTTAGAAGAATATATTTTGAGCAATTTTTTTTTGTTTTGGTTATAAGTGTGTTTTGTTTATTTTTATTTGTATTTACAAATGTTTCCTAACTAGGAAAAAAAGTAAATGTACAGGATGTTGTTTTATTTTCAACATTTACAATTGAAATTATTTATTATTATATATTCTCAGAGGATCGGGGAATGCTTTCTTGTGAAATTTCTAGTGTGAAAAGGAATAGTAAACATTGCTGACTTTGAAAAGAAGAACAACTCAATAGGTACCATTACCTGCAGTGCAGCAACTAGGTTAAAATTTGGGATGCACTCTTTTTGGATGGTTTAAATTATTATTTGTATTTATACATGGGTGTCAGTAGGAAGGGGGGTAAGACAGCAGGGAAAAATTGATCGAAAAATTGACTTTTGCTGCATAGTATCAGGTGTTCTAAAGGTTAACGTTTCTTAACCATGCTATAGTTATTTTCTGTGCTTTCTGCAACTTTCGAAAGGCATATTAATTTTTTTTTAATTTATTATTGAAAATTAAAAAAAGCACGTTTGTACAGTCGCTCAAAAAAGTATCTGAACACTATGGTCGATTACAGAATTCAGAAAAAATATCTGGCAACGATTTTTTTTAGAAATCAGTGATCTGGCAACCTTCGTGTCACGTGACACGAAGGTTGCCAGATCACTAATTTCTAAAAAAAATCGTTGCCAGATATTTTTTCTGAATTCTGTGGTCAACCATATGGCAACCTTCGTGTCACGTGACACGAAGGTTGCCAGATCACTAATTTCTAAAAAAAATCGTTGCCAGATATTTTTTCTGAATTCTGTGGTCAACCATATGGCAACCTTCGTGTCACGTGACACGAAGGTTGCCAGATCACTAATTTTTAAAAAAAATCGTTGCCAGATATTTTTTCTGAATTCTGTAATCAACCATAATGTTCGGATACTTTTTTGAGCCACTGTACATATTTTTAATGATAGTTTTCCCTTATTTTCATTTTGTTTTCTGGCATTCTTAATTGTCTTTCGGTATGATGTGCGCATGACTGATGTAATTGGAATTGTGCTCATTAATGAACTCCTAATTAAACCTCATTAATGTGTCCCTAAATATTTCTGTCTCGAAACATTGATTTGTTTCTCCCTCACCAATCAGAAAAAAATTCCATCTGATGCTCATCTATTTATAAAGGGTTTCCAAAAGGGGTTTTAGGATTTTGAATGCCGATAACTTAAAAAAATATTTTCGGGTGGAATTTCATATAAACTTCAGTCATATATAGGTCTAACTATGGCGTCCCTCTCACAAGAACAACGTATTGAAATCATTAAAACTTTTTATGGAAATAGATGTTCAGTAAAAGAAACACATCGCAAAATTCGTGATTTTTTCGGCGCATTCAATTGTCCAACTGAACAAGCAATTCAAAATTTAGTGAAAAATTTTGAAGAAACTGGATCTGTTCATAATAAGCCACCTTCAGGGAGACCAAAGAATGCAAGTTCTGCTGAGAACATTACTGCTGTATGTGAAAGCATCGCAAATGACCCATCAACATCAATTCCACGACGTTCTCAAGAATTAGGCATTGCTGAAACCAGTTTATGGCGAATTTTGCATAAAGATTTGCATTTGCGTGCTTATAAGATTCAGTTAACGCAGGAACTGAAGGGAACGGACCATTTGCAACGCAGAAATTTTGTTACTTGTATGTTAGAACAAAGGGTAACGAATCCTCAGTTTTCGCATAAAATCATCTTCAGCGATGAGGCACATTTCACGTTAAATGGAAGTGTCAATAAACAAAATTGTCGAATTATTCATTCCTCGAATTATTCACGAACAATCACTTCATACACAAAAATGTACGGTTTGATGTGGTTTGTGGTCTGAAGGAATCATTGGCCCATTTTTCTTTGAAAATGATCGTGGTAATGCTGTTACGGTGAATGCAGAGTGTTATAATGCGATGATTACAGAATTTTTGTGGCTTCAAATTGATGGAATTGACATTTCTGATGTTTATTTTCAACAAGATGGTGCTACGAGCCATACAACACGAGCGAACATAGAGTTATTACGTACGAAATTCCCTGGACGTGTAATTTCACGAAATGGAGATGTGAATTGGCCGCCAAGATCTTGCGACTTAACACCATTGGATTCTTTTCTTTGGGGCTATTTGAAAAGTAAAGTTTACGTCAACAAATCAGATAACATATCAGACTTAAAAGATAACATCCGAGCAGTCATAAGAGATATTAATGTCTCAATGATTGAGAATATCTTACAAAATTATGATGTTCGTATCGATGCCTGTAAACGTGGCCGTGGTGGAGATTTAAATGACATCGTCTTTCAAGTTTAATTTTAATCGATGAAACTTTAATTTACAATAAACAAACCAGATATATTCCATGTGTTTTCCTTTTTATTACAAAACAACATCCTAAAGTCCCTTTTGGAAAACCCCACATATCAAACATAATCTTGAACGCCTTATTATTTTGACTGAGTTCTTTTAGTGCGAGTTCCCTATTTTTGTTCCTCTACATCTACTGCAAGTCCTTCATTATACCAATGATTTCAGAAATGACTTTTCTTTGAATAAACGATATTCTTCGAAGCAAGCACAGAGAAAATCCACAAATTTAGTTTTTTAATGTCCTCAAACTTCATATTTGATTTTATGATTTGTACTGTCGCTCAAAAAAGTATCCGAACACTACGGTTGATTACAAAAAATCGAGACAAACAAAATGCAATAAAATACAAAAAATGACAACCTTCGTGTCACGTGACACGAAGGTTGCCAGATCACTAATTTCTAAAAAATCGTTGCCAGGTATTTTTTCTGAATTTTTGCAATCAACCGTAGTGTTCGGATACTTTTTTGAGCGACAGTACATACGAGGAATTGGCATACATTACAAAAATAATAAACCTTAAATGATTTGTGGAAAATTCATAATTAAAATACATCCTACAGTACTCTGAAATATTTATTATATGATCTGTATTACAGGGTGGATAGGTAAAAAAAAAGGTTCTGTATGACAATCTTTCGCACCAAATTTATTTCTGCTAGAAAATGAAATTTTAGTAGCTAAAGTGGAAATTGGATTTTTTTAACTTTTAAAATTAGCCAAACTTCGATTAGTAGATGGTAATTTACTGAATCAAAGCTCGCTTGTAGAAGAAAAATTGCTAACAAGCGAATGAGGATTCTCACAAATGATGTTGACCATCACACCAACTATGCCTTTTGCTGTTGACGTCTGCTATTTTTTTATTAGCATGATTGGATCTATACTCATACTTTTCAATACAACGAGACATATCAACTCCTGGGTACTTCAAGATCGTCATTCGGCATTGGGCAATAAAAATAGAAATAGCCTCAAAGATAACGAAGAAAACATACTCTGTGCTTCAAATGTATTATCAAAATTGCATTTCCTTTTAAAACTTACATTATTTAACTCGTTCATGAGGTAATTGTGTCTTCAAACATTGATTGGTTTCGTTGATCCCTCCTTCCCCCTGAAAAAATTTACCTCCCCCTCCCCGGGAAAGATTCATGACGATGCCCATATCCTGCAAGCTCCGACACTTACTGTGCAACTTCTTCCTATTTACAAAGTCTATTTCATAAAGTAACTCTTATTCTAATCCTCGTTTTAACAAATTCTTAACAAAGAATGTGAAGGGACCGAGTTGAAAAATGAAGATTTATTTCAGCAGCAAAAGAACAGCAAAAGAATGGGTTTTGCTGCCTTATTTCAAAGCAGTTAATAAAGAGAAATGGATCTTATTCCAGGTCAAAACCATAGGTCGAAATGGAAGAATATTGTTTATAATTTTAAAACATAAGTTCGAAAGAAAAAGATGTCAAAATTTTCTAAAGAAATAAAAACCCCTTTTTTTCTGATAGATAAGAATTAGCAACATCTGTAAACTAGCGAATCTTCCTAAATTTTAAATAGAGGGATATTCTGAAACTTTGAATTAATTTTCTAATCAAAGAACTCTGGAAGTTCAAAGTAAAATTCAAACTATGTTAAATTGCTTGCTTAGGATTCTTTTTTATAACTCTACAAGAAAAATTCTCTCTTGCAGATAGACAAAAAAATATGTATCCATCATCTTTTGTATTTCATTACGAAACATATTTAGGTTATTTTGCACTTTGGGTTACTTTGGAAACTATAGGTTCCAGTTTAGGCTAGTCCTTTCCCAGGTTAACGGGCTTGGCTTCAATACTCCTCTGCAAACGATTCGCCGTCAGCATAATAAAAAAAACACCATAAGGAAATAAATTATATAACTGTGGGATTCTTTTTGTATAATGCTGTGGGCTGCATCTTAGAAATGCAAAAATCGGTAGGAATACAAAAAAACTCTTAGCTACCTGCTGATGGCGGCCATTTCACATTTTTTTGTAACCGTCAATTTATACGTTTTCAATGCCCTCATTGTTTTCAATGCCTCAATTAACTTCTGAAGTTCTAATTTTTAATTACTAAAAAACAGTTCACTGATTTCAACAATTATCCGACTGCCGCATTATAAAAAATTATCCCCTTCTGGGGATCTCTTTTATATTAATTGTTTATGTTTTTTTTTATAATGTGGGAGGCGATTGACTCGGAAATCTGAATAACCCGTTAACTGGGAAAGGACGTAGCCTAACCTGGAACCTATAGTTTCCAAAATAACCCAAAGTGCAAAATAACCCATATTTATAAGATCTTTCATGTCGTGGTTACTAAATTGTGGTCCTCTCACTAGTTGTTAAAACAGTTAACAGCGAAATGACGTCTGAAAACCTGTGAAAAGCCATTGTAAAATATGCTTTCAACAAATTTAGTTTAAAAAGCTTATATTTATTATAGTTGCAATATTTTAAACGTATTAACTTTTAGGCTGCATATTTAATCTTTGATGTACACTTGGTTTCCATAAATTAAGGAACAAACCTATGCTATGCAAATGGGAAGCTAATTAAGGAACAACCCTATGTTATTGGAAGCTTACGTCAAAGCTCTATAACTTATAAAATAAGGTTTTTCGTTTTGAAAAATGTGATTGCAGATAAAGATCTCAATCAAATAAATCAATATCTCGTATATGAGTTATGGAAGTTTGAATATTTAGCGATAACAATGCCAGCCACAAAAATTGACTTCAGAAGTTAATTAAAACTTGGTAATAAGTATTGTATCAAAGTGTTTAATAAAATAAGTTTGTATTTTAGAACTTTGTGTAAAGAATTCTTTCACTATTCTTCAGTTTTGTATATGTTTCTTAAGACTGGCATTGCTGTTGTTAAATATTCAAACTTCCATAACTCATTAAATACTGAAACGAATATTGTTAAAAAACGAGATATTGATTTATTTGATTGAGATCTTTATCTGCAATCATATTTTTCAAAACGGAAAAAAACTTATTTTAAAAGTTAGAGTGTTTCGTCCTTAACTTTCCATCCACATACCTAGGCTTGTTCCTTAATTTATGGAGAAAAAAAAATGTATTATGAGACAAAAAGTAGAACCTGTCGCTAATAATGTCAACGATACCTTTTGTAAAAGTCTGCAGAAGAACTGTTTAAAAGTCAGTACAATTAATTTTTGCAATCATTTCAAGAACAGAGATGCGCAATAATTGATGTGGTGATCTGTCACAGAAATATTAAATATTTTTTCCAGTGGCTCCTTATAAAACAATATTTCAGAATAGATGATTCTTTAATGAACACGAAGCAAAGAAAGAACACTTTTGGCAAAAAACATTAAAAACAAAACGTAAAAGAATCTTCCCAACACTGCATTATTCCTTTTAACCACCTTAAATTCTTAACAGCTCAACTTTGTACGTCTTTATTATAATATTTATATCTAATTATGCATTCCCTAAGCGGCAATGTTAAGGCTTTTTCTAAGATTATATGGGATGATATTGTTAAACATATCACTACATGACAACATGCCATACCTTTTAAGATTTTCAGATGCACGATTTTGTGCATACTTGGATAACGTCTTCCAACATTGGAATGACAAAGCAGAAACAAAACATATCAACAGAAATATATTATATATGTATAATAAAAACAAGAAAATAGTTCATTTTTTTTCTACAATCACAATTTTTAAACCTGATTCTCCTCAACGACACAAAGCGCATTAATCAACAGACTTAAATTTTTTACTGCAACTGGTGAACGAACACAATGAATAAAAAACAATAGGGGAAAAACTATTCGCAAGTTTCTTAAAAAAATATAACAACAGCTTACGAATAGATTGATGATGAAACATCAACACGACAATGGGAGACTAAAAAAATGAGAACGCAAAACGTTAACAGTTAAACAACAAGTATAACAATATCAAACAAGTAGTTCTGCATAAAGCGGTGGCATCATGTGATACAACCATCTGTGAGGAAGGAGAAGGAGACACACAGTTACACTCTTGAAATTATACTGATGTTATTACGAAGAGAGAGCTAAGTGTTACTGTCGCGGATTGATCCGTTGTTAAGTCCGGTTTGTTCCATGGTATTGGCAGATGGATGATAGATTCGGAAAAACTGTGAAAGCCCAAACAGCATTGGCAAAAGGGAAAGAAGTCAACACGTTGGGGGAGGGGCGGGGAGGAGATCAAAGGTCAAGGAAGGGGGAAGAGGAGAAACCTGCAGAATTATGCATCGGTGAGAGTTTTTAAGTGGTGATGGTGTTGTTTACACTTCCCCCAGCAAGAACAATTAGCAGCACCTTAGTCGTTTGTCTCTGTAAAAAGAAAAGAATGAGAAGTTTATGAGTAACAAATAGTTTTTCAGAGTTGTAAGTATTGTCACAATTGGGCAATAATAATGATTAACGTAATCATTATTATTGCGTCTGTTATCAATAACTTCTTTGATGATACCTATAAGCAAAATATTTGCCACAATAAGTTTACTAGAAAAAAGGCTATGGGTTTTTTGAAACAACCAAAATTTTATAATAATTACGGACGAAATTCCAAAGAATATCAAATTCCCTACCTATCTAACTTGCTTCCTAGAGAAATAGTTAACTTAAAAAAAATTTGTGATGTTAAAGATAAATTATTTCAGTGGTTGATAAAAAAAAGTGATGTTTTTATTTGGAAACTTTCATCATTTTGTCGGTTTTCTTTCTCGTTTATTCCTTTTTTTCTCTCCTTCATTTTTTGTACTACTGAGGCAATCTAGATCATATCTGTAAAAACATATATGTACATTCCCGCTGATAAGCTTCGGCTTCGTGGGATTTTTTTATGTAATATAATTATAGATAATAATTATTGAAAATTTGAATAAGGAACATTAATGTTTGCAGCAATAAAAGTTAAAAGAAAAGTCACTCAGAACGAAATCTAAAGCCCAAGGAAAATAGTGAGCACTAAAAGTACACTGGATATCGTTATGAGACTGATGTAAAAAAAAGACTGATAATAGTACTGATATTCAAATTAAAGCAAAAAAAAAGTCACTGACAATGACAACGAAACCAAGATACTCATATTAACAATGGCATTAAGAACAAAACAAAATGATACTGAAAATAGTGATGATGCCTGCAACAAAACAAAAGAGTACTGAAAATAATGATGACACCTGCAACAGGACGATACTGAAAATAGCGATGGCATCTCCAACAAAATAATATTAAAAATAGTGATGGCACCAAAACAAAACCGCAACATAAAATAACACTTAAAAAAGAGTGATAGAACCTAAAAAAAACTGCAACAAAACGAATAGCTTGAAATTAGTGACATTTACCGAAAAAAACACAACATGCCACAAAACAAATTTGACATTTGAAAACAAAATAAGGACTGAAACAGGATTAAGGCACAACACTAAGTTAGGAGTACAATGGTGTCAAAATCAACAATAATAGAAACAATAGTTATGAGAAACTAAACAATAGAGACATAAATCAAAGCGATATTGACAACAATTACTAAGAGCGCATTAATTGCAAAATATTACGAAAGCAACAGCGCCGACAGGGGCAAAGGGTGAGAACGTAACAAGGACGATATTGTCAGGCAAAATGGACGACGAGGGAAGGAATGACAACTGATACCTCGAATAATTATTTCAACAAACAAAACTCTCAATAATTGTTTGATGGAAGCAATTTTGGGAAAGTCAGTACTAGTTAAAGCTGTAAGTATAATTCACATTACCTCTAAGCTTAGCAGCCTGAAATGAGATCTGGAGTCGCTCAAAAAAATATCCGAACGCTATGGTTGATTACAGAATTCAGAAAAAATATCTGGCAACGAATTTTTTAGAGATTAGTGATCTGGCAACCTTCGTGTGACGTGATTACAGAATTCAGGAAATATATTTGGAGCGTGTACAGCATCTGTACACGCTCCAGTTACCGTTCACAGCAAACTGGAGCGTGTGCAGTTACTGCACACGCTCAATATTTCCGTGAGTGAGCCCACACGATCCAGGTCTTTGTGAGCTCACACGATTCAATGTGCTGTGAATATTAACCGCAACCGCTCCAGTTTGCTGTGAACGGTAACTGCACACGTTCCATATTCATTGCATTATATATATATTAAAAAATACCCGAACGCTTCGTGTCACGTGACACGAAGCTTACCAGATCACTAATCTCTAAAAAATTCGTTGTCAGATATTTTTTCTGAATTCTGTAATCAACCATAGTTAAAAAGTTTAAAAAGTTTTAAAGTTACAAAAGTTTCTTTGAAAATATACATTCCAAATTTCAAAAATGTTGCGGGTTTATACCTGTTAAGCTTGTTGCTACATAAAATTATGGGAACTGGTGAAATCCAATCTTCTTCCTTGTCGTAAAGCACTGTTTGTTCAGTTTCGTAAATGATGATATCCCTACAAGCCGGATTGATCACACTTTTTAGACTTGTCACAATGGATTCGGAACTATTCAATCTTTTTACATAAGTAAACGTAACATTAGTTTTAAAACGACAAGTGACAAAAGCAAAGCTCTTCGATTCATACCCACAAGTTTCAATATATGGAGCAAACATTATGACGCACACTATCGGGCCAGCATACGGGGTTTAAATAACAAGTGTGGCTGTGGCAGGTTGCCAAGTATTGAGGGTTGTTGGGAAGTTGCCAAGTGTTGAAAATTGTTGTGGTAGGTTGTTAGATGTGGCTGTGACAGGCAGGTTGTTGGGGTTGTGGTATTTAGATATGAAGTGAAGGTTGTCAAGTATTGGGGAGTTGTCGTTTTGTTGAGGGTTATCAAGTCGTTGAAGGTCGTCATTGAGGGGTTGTTTGTGGAAATTAGATGTGGCAGATTGCCAAGTATTATGATGGATAAAGACTTTTTTCTTAGTGTTGCAATCGCATGCGGAAATGGTGTAACTTCCTCTTTTGTTACTATAAAAGGGGGAGAGTTGAAAACATAGGCAAGCAGCAACATGGATCGTTGCATTCGATGTAATTACTACTGTAATAGGATTATCAGCATCAGAGATAATGTTGAATATATCAAAAACATATTCAAAAATTACGCACTGAAAACCCCTAGAACAGACCACGAATCTGTTATGGAAATAATATTCGGTTTGAATTTGGTCTACGAAGAGTTAAAGTGTTATTCAGATGTACATATTATAGACTGTGGTGAGAGGGAAATAAGAAGATTTATAGAAAAACTGAAAACAGTTCAACCCCAAATAACTCACCAAAGTGCATCAGAAGCGCTCATACTACAACAGATACAACAAGCTCGCAGATTTTCGGAAGCTCGCCCTAATACGTTGGAAACTCGTCCAGATGCATCAGGAACTCGCCCCAGTACATCGGGGATTCGCCCCAGTACGTTGGAAACTTGTCCAGTTACATCAGGGACTCGTCCCAGTACATCAGGAGCTTGCCCTAATACAACAGGAACTCGCCCCAGTACAACTTGTGCGTCAGAAACCGTCCAAGTAATCGTTCTATACAACAGAATGAAGGAAATCTCCAAATAACTTTTGGAACAGAGAAAAGGAAAAGGGTATGTTAATTTTTTAATCTTTAATTAATTACTTTAAGGCTATGCTCTTTTTGGGTGGAAAAGTGTCATTAAAGTAATTATATTATGGTGACACGTCTTCACACAGGCTGCCGTTTACAATGCTTGCACCTGCAGTAATTCTGGGGGAGGGGTGATGGATTTACGCAACCTGTAGACGTAATATCCTCCAACGGCCTGTAGCACGAGGTCATCCAGGTCATCTTAATGACGGCGTGCAGACAGTGACATACCCCACGTCAGTGCACAAAGTACCTGCTTAATTGTGCAAGCTGAATGAAGGGGGGGGGGACTAAAGTTAGAGCTATTACCTAAGCAATTACAGACACCTATTTTCAAGGGTACATGTTGGCTTGGACTTCCAGTGTTCCTGAGCTGTTGGGAAATAGTTCTTTCAGTACGTAGGAAATAGGACGTAGTATTTTAGAGAGTAGACAATATTTTAAAGTGATAGTTAAAGGGGGAAAAGATCTAAGATACAGGACAAGATTTAACCTGTAACTGGTACATCTATCAATTGGGGGCCCGCTATACCAGTTAAGTGGACAAATAAGGTATGTGGCCAGATGTTTGACTTAAGATGCGGGACAAACTGTAATGTAAAAACTCCCATTATAAGACGTACTTTTTTTCTTCTCAAAATAAAGTTTATACATTGACAAGTATCTCATGTGTAAAAGCCATCAATAAGTTCTAAAATTTAACAAGTTCTAAAATTTAACTGCTAGGGGAAAGTTGTCAGTTTTACGGCTAAATGATTTTTTTAATTTCTCAAATACTGCATTTTTGAGTCACTTGTCGAGGTATAAAAGTACCCTATATTTTAAAGGGAAAAATATATATATTATTTTATATATTTTATTTTATTATTTATATATATTTTATTTTAGGTTATGGGATACTACTCACCATAATGAAATAATCCAAGTTTTGATCATGTTTCCCCTGATGCCGACTGAACATTATTTTTTGATGCTGACTTATTTTTGATACTATTGAACATTATCGGATACTTTTTTTGAGCGACTGTACCACGCCAAACCTAGAGAACTGAAATGGGATCTACTAGATTAAAATATGTAATTACGGTTCATATTGTATAGTAACCTAAACTGTAAGTTTACCAAAAAAGTTTTTTGTGGGCATTTATAGTCACTTTTTTTTACCAATTATACAAGAGTATTTGTTACTGGACCCCCTACAAATAACAAAATTTTAATGAATATCTTTGGAGCCATTTTTGCGACATTGCCAGGATCTCAATTTTATGAAAATCGTCTTAGAACATTTATCTCTATTTCGCAGTCACTAATTCAGATGGAAATAAGCTTAAAAAATTTTCGTCTCAACGGCTGAAGTGTTCAAGTACTGAAGTTATAGAAATTTAATTTGGGTTGTTTCACCTCTGAGGAGCACTTTTTCTGCACATAATGGGTTAAACGACTTCGTCGAGGACTCGCATGGGCTGAGAGTGGACTAGAGGTAAGGGATCATTTGGATGGTTGTTGTGAGACAGATAAGAATCCCTCGTCAACAAGGTTCAGAGAGTATAGCTCTCTTGTATTCAGGGTTGGGTTGGGTTGTTTTACCTCTGAGCGGCACTTTTTTGCACACCATGGGCTAAATGGCCAGGTCACAAGGACCGTGAAGGCTCAGAGAAGGTTGGGGGAGGGGACCCACTGGAACAGCTGTTGGGAGACAGATGGTAGCCTCCAGTCAAGGCCATCCAGCGTGTTCTTTAACGTGCACAGGGTATGGCTCTCCCACACACGGAGTCACGGCTTAACGACGGACGGCGGCCTTTTCAAGCCCTTCGGTGTCCCCTACTGACCGTGGGCAGGGCGGGGAATTTTGCGGAGATAAATCTCAACGCTGACCCAGCTGGGACTCGAACCTGGGAACTACAGATTACGAGCCTGGCGCGCTACCGACTGAGCCACCCCCGCCCCTTTTTGTATTCAGGATATTGGCTAAAATCCCAATCACCAGACTGCAGTCTCTTTGAAGCCCATTTTTGTCTCATCATGAGAGGGACTGGCTTTTAATGTGTGCAGAAAAATGGCTCTCTTTCACACGGAACCATAGTTAAAAACTCGGTTTAACAGATGGTTGGGTTGTCTTAAATCTGAGCGGCGCTTTTTTGCATACAATGGGCTAAATGGCCAGGTCACAAGGATCCCAAAGGCTCAGAGCTGGTTGCTGGAGGAGACCCACAGGAACAGCTGTTAGCCTCTGGTAAAGGCTATTCAGCGTGTTCTTTAATGTGCACAGGGTATGGCTCTCCCACATATGGGATCACGGCTTAGCATCTCATCAGACGGAGGGCTGCCTTTCCAAGCCAGTCGATGCCCCTTACTGACCGAGGGTACGGTGGGGAGTTTGGCGGAGATAAATCTCAATACTGACCCAGCTGGGACTGCTACTTATTGAGCTGCCGCCGCGCCTTGGGTTGTTTTACCTCTGAGCGGCACTTTTTTGCACACCATGGGCTAAATGGCCAGGCCACATGGACCCCGAAGGCTCAGAGAAGGTTGGGGGAGGGGACCCACTGGAACAGCTGTTGGGAGACAGATGGTAGCCTCCCGTCAAGGCCATCCAGCGTGTTCTTTAACGTGCACAGGGTATGGCTCTCCAGCACACGGGGCCACGGCTTAACGTCCCATCCGACGGACGGCGGCCTTTGCAAGCCCATCGGTGTTCCCTACTGACCGTGGGCAGGGCGGGGAATTTTTGAGGAGATAAATCTCAACGCTGACCCAGCCGGGACTCGAACCTGGGAACTACAGATTACGAGCCTGGCGCGCCACCGACTGAGCCACCCCCGCCCCTACCGCCGCCCCTTAACAGACGATGTTCGTTTCGAACCAATCGGAGTTCTCTTTCTCACAGAGGTGATTTCGGAGAAAAATCACAGTGTAGACACAGTAGTGTGTTGGGTTACCTCTGAGCGTCACGTTTCTGTACACAATGGACTGAATGGCCAGGTCACAAGGACCCCAAGGGTTCAGAGATAGGTTAGGGGAAGGATTTATGGACTGCTGTTAGGATACATATGGCAGCCTCCCGTCAAGTCCCTACTATATGTTCTTTAACGTGCACAGGGTATGACTGTCTTGCACATGGGATCATGACTTAACGTTCCTTATGGAGGACAGCAACTTTTCCAAGCTCATAGGAGTCCCCTCTTTGATCGAGGACAGGGTGGGGACTTAGAGGAGATAAAGCTCATTGCTGGCATAGGTGGAACTCGAATCTTGGAACTGCAGATTACGAGCCTGGCGCGCTACTGACTGAGCCAACACCGTACACAGTGTTGGGAGAGAGCCCAACACAGCAGTGGAGTCGCGCATAAGGACATCGAGTTACAGGCCAAAATCATCTCCCTGGAAATATGAAAAAGACTAAAATGAAAGTGACACAAAGTATTCATTTCAATGACCAAGTGGGCATAATGATGACATCGTAGTTTCAGTAGTTATAAAGATTCGGAGAGAAATATCGTAATTATTATTGTTTTTCTATCATAAACTAACACATTCTTGGATCTAAAGATGCCAAATTTGTAATCTGATCTTATCAATTTCAAATCCCAACACTGTCTGTGTTGCAATATTTTATCCCCTAACACCCGTTCTGCCCTCGTTCGATAAAAACGGGGGAAAATTCGGGTTTGGAAATGCCACTGTTTGCCCCACTGATATATATACATGTATATCAGATGGGGCATTCAGTGGTAGACCCGTGTGCAGAGAGAGTCATAACCTCTGTACGTTAAAGATCACGCAGAATGGCCTTGAAGGTAGACTATTATCTGTCTCCTAACAGCTGTCCAGTGGATCCCTTTCCCTAACGTTCTCCGAGTCTTTTGGGTCCTTGTGACCTGTCCACGTAGCCTATTGTGTGCCAAAAGAGAGGAGAGTCTTACCCTCTGCACATTAAAAATCACATTGAATGGACTTGACGGTAGACTATCATCTGTCTCCTAACAGCTGTCCAGTGGATCCCCTTCCTTAACGTTCTCCGAGTCTTTGGGGTCCTTGTGACCTGTCCACTTACCTATTGTGTGCCAAAAGAGAGGAGAGTCGTACCCTCTGCACATTAAAAATCACACTGAATGGACTTGAAGGTAGACTATCATCTGTCTCCTAACAGCTGTCCAGTGGATCCCCTTCCCTAACGTTCTCCGAGTCTTTTGGGTCCTTGTGACCTGTCCACTTAGCCTATTGTGTGCCAAAAGAGAGGAGAGTCGTACCCTCTGCACATTAAAAATCACGCTGAATGGACTTGAAGGTAGACTATTATCTGTCTCCTAACAGCTGTCCAGTGGATCCCTTTCCCTAACGTTCTCCGAGTCTTTTGGGTCCTTGTGACCTGTCCACTTAGCCTATTGTGTGCCAAAATAGAGGAGAGTCTTACCCTCTGCACATTAAAAATCACGCTGAATGGACTTGAAGGTAGACTATTATCTGTCTCCTAACAGCTGTCCAGTGGATCCCTTTCCCTAACGTTCTCCGAGTCTTTTGGGTCCTTGTGACTTGTCCACTTAGCCTATTGTGTGCCAAAAGAGAGGAGAGTCGTACCCTCTGCACATTAAAAATCACGCTGAATGGACTTGAAGGTAGACTATTATCTGTCTCCTAACAGCTGTCCAGTGGATCCCTTTCCCTAACGTTCTCCGAGTCTTTTGGGTCCTTGTGACCTGTCCACTTAGCCTATTGTGTGCCAAAAGAGAGGAGAGTCGTACCCTCTGCACATTAAAAATCACGCTGAATGGACTTGAAGGTAGACTATTATCTGTCTCCTAACAGCTGTCCAGTGGATCCCTTTCCCTAACGTTCTCCGAGTGTTTTGGGTCCTTGTGACCTGTCCACTTACCTATTGTGTGCCAAAAGAGAGGAGAGTCGTACCCTCTGCACATTAAAAGTCACGCTGAATGGACTTGAAGGTAGACTATTATCCGTCTCCTAACAGCTGTCCAGTGGATCCCTTTCCCTAACGTTCTCCGAGTCTTTTGGGTCCTTGTGACCTGTCCACTTAGCCTATAGTGTGCCAAAATAGAGGAGAGTCGTACCCTCTGCACATTAAAAATCACGCTGAATGGACTTGAAGGTAGACTATTATCTGTCTCCTAACAGCTGTCCAGTGGATCCCTTTCCCTAACGTTCTCCGAGTCTTTTGGGTCCTTGTGACCTGTCCACTTAGCCTATTGTGTGCCAAAAGAGAGGAGAGTCGTACCCTCTGCACATTAAAAATCACGCTGAATGGACTTGAAGGTAGACTATTATCTGTCTCCTAACAGCTGTCCAGTGGATCCCTTTCCCTAACGTTCTCCGAGTCTTTTGGGTCCTTGTGACCTGTCCACTTAGCCTATTGTGTGCCAAAAGAGAGGAGAGTCGTACCCTCTGCACATTAAAAATCACGCTGAATGGACTTGAAGGTAGACTATTATCTGTCTCCTAACAGCTGTCCAGTGGATCCCTTTCCGTAACGTTCTCCGAGTGTTTTGGGTCCTTGTGACCTGTCCACTTACCTATTGTGTGCCAAAAGAGAGGAGAGTCGTACCCTCTGCACATTAAAAATCACGCTGAACGGACTTGACGGTAGACTATCATCTGTCTCCTAACAGCTGTCCAGTGGATCCCCTTCCTTAACGTTCTCCGAGTCTTTTGGGTCCTTGTGACCTGTCCACTTAGCCTATTGTGTGCCAAAAGAGAGGAGATTGTACCCTCTGCACATTAAAAATCACGCTGAATGGCCTTGAAGATAGACTATCATCTGTCTCCTAACAGCTGTCCAGTGGATCCCCTTCCTTAACGTTCTCCGAGTCTTTTGGGTCCTTGTGACCTGTCCACTTAGCCTATTGTGTGCCAAAAGAGAGGAGATTGTACCCTCTGCACATTAAAAATCACGCTGAATGGCCTTGAAGATAGACTATCATCTGTCTCCTAACAGCTGTCCAGTGGATCCCCTTCCTTAACGTTCTCCGAGTCTTTGGGGTCCTTCTGACCTGTCCACTTAGCGTATTGTGTGCAAAAAAACTGCCGTTCAGAGAAACACAATGCAGCCGAATCATTACAATACCCAGAATTTCGTTATTATCGATTTAGTGGATTCCATTAGAAAAAATATTTCACTTACCTATTAACTCTCATAAGTTTGTGCTCTCAACTATCTCAGAGAGTGTGAGAAACATGTTGGGATTATTCTCGAATTCCTTCCCAAGCTTGGTGCATTTTTCTTCGCACTCTTGCCTCAGTTTTTCCACCGCCTGGAAGAAACAATAGACAATCAGAAAGGATTGATATCTAGATTGAAGTCGATCTGAACGCAGTCTGGGTTGTGGCCACTACCTTAGGTCCTACCCAATGTTGAAAACTCGAAGATTTAGTGAAGCCAGCTTTCCAATTTCTGCTATCGAGTCAGTAGCTTGTGCTGAAATCCAGAACAGAGGGGGGGGGGGAACACGAGGCATACTGGCCGAGCCATTTTCTCATCCTCCTAAGCCTACATTTCTCCAATCACGATTTCTCTCCATGACCGAAATAAGTCTGATTATTTAAATGAAAAAAAAAAAATGGAACGTTGAAAGAAACTTATCAACATCTTTTCAAATTTCCTTCTACCAGAAATCAATCGGCGCCTCTTGATTTCTGGAACTTCACTCCGACCTCTATTTGACCTTGAACGCGACCTTTATCTGACCTTGAACGACATAGGATCTGAAATTTCTTAGCAGTTCTGAGATCTACGGTGGCTCGAAATAGCTCTAGCCCACCAACGTTCATCTCTTTAGCACCACTACATCGAAATTTGACCTTTGGCCTCGAATGACCAATCGGATCCAAAATTTCACAACGTTTCTGAGATCTAAGATACGAAATACCCTTCGCTATAAATATTTAGCTCTCTATTACCTGTAGATAAAATTTTTTCTCTGACCATAATGGTCATGCTACGTCCCAAATATCAGAAGATTTCTGAGATCTAGAATCGGAAATATCTCCAGGCAGCAACAGTTAACTCTCTAGCACCTGTAGATTTAAATTTGACCTGTGACCTCAAAGGACCCCTTAGAATCAGAATTTTCGTAACATTTCCGAAATCTACAACCTGAAACGCCCCTATACACAAGTTTTCACGTTTTCAGCAATCTTAGATCAAGGTTTTTCCTTCAAAGACATGTCGGTGGTCAAATTTCGAATACACCTATCCCTCGATTTATACTGAAGATAGGTTCCGCACAAAACCGTGTAAATCGAAATCAAAACCGAAATCAAAACACGGTTTTGTGCGGAACCTATCTTCAGTGTAAATTGAGGGATAGGTGTATTTAATACATTCAGAGTTGTGTTCACATGCCATCAAGAGATAAACCCAGCGGGAGAGGGGACATTGGGTAATAATTTTATTGTCCAAGCCCCCCCCCTCCCCCCCGAAAATCCGATTGTCTTATATGAAATCTCAAACTTGTCTAGCTGCTTCGAAAACCAAAACAATCGTGCTTGTATAATTTTATTTTAGTCCCATAGTATATGTCCGAAACTAAAAATAGGTTTTAAAAGCAACTATGAAATATTATACCATATAGAATATCATCAGTGGATTATTTTAATAATTGAAAAGTCTACTGAAATCTTATTGTCATATTATCAGACCCCTCCCCCTGAAACTAAACTCTCGGACCGCCCCCATACTAAATTCTCGAACCCTCTCGGAAAATAAAACTTGGGTACTCCCCTACACGTACCCCAGACTTCTGTTGGGTACCCCTAAGAAAAATTGGTTCAATATACTCCGTGGCAGAGTGGTTAGCGCGCTTGGATACTGATCTAAGGGACCTGGGTTCGAGCCCCGGGTAAGGCATGGCTGTTTGTGTAGTTTTTCTGCTAGGGCTTTTTTTTTTGTTTTACCTCTGAGCGGCACTTTTTTGCACACCATGGGCTAAATAGCCAGGTCACATGGACCCCGTAGGCTCAGAGAAGGTTGGGGGAGGGGACCCACTGGAACAGCTGTTGGGAGACAGATGGTAGCCTCCCGTCAAGGCCATCTAGCGTGTTCTTTAACGTGCACAGGGTATGGCTCTCCCGCACACGGGGCCACGGCTTAACGTCCCATCCTACGGACGGCGGCCTTTCCAAGCCCATTGGTGTCCCCTACTGACCGTGGGCAGGGCGGGAATTTTGCGGAAATAAATCTCAACGCTGACCCAGCTGGGACTCGAACCTGGGAACTACAGATTACGAGCCTGGCGCGCTACCGACTGAGCCACCCCCACCCCATTGTAATGTCTGACTGGACATCGGTTGTCATTTAGTGGTGAGTTTCTTCTATTCATAGAAGATACTTTACATGGTCAATAACTTCCCGTCAAGGCCATCTAGCGTGTTCTTTAACGTGCACAGGGTATGGCTCTCCCGCACACGGTGCCACGGCTTAACGTCCCATCCTACGGACGGCGGCCTTTCCAAGCCCATTGGTGTCCCCTACTGACCGTAGGCAGGGCAGGGAATTTTGCGGAGATAAATCTCAACGCTGACCCAGCTGGGACTCGAACCTGGGAGCTACAGATTACGAGCCTGGCGCGCTACCGACTGAGCCACCCCCACCCCATTGTAATGTCTGACTGGACATCGGTTGTCATTTAGGGGTGAGTTTCTTCTATTCATAGAAGATACTTTACATGGTCAATAACTTCCCGTCAAGGCCATCTAGCGTGTTCTTTAACGTGCACAGGGTATGGCTCTCCCGCACACGGGGCCACGGCTTAACGTCCCATCCTACGGACGGCGGCCTTTCCAAGGCCATTGGTGTCCCCTACTGACCGTGGGCAGGGCAGGGAATTTTGCGGAGATAAATCTCAACGCTGACCCAGCTGGGACTCGAACATGGGAACTACAGATTACGAGCCTGGCGCGCTACCGACTGAGCCACCCCCACCCCATTGTAATGTCTGACTGGACATCGGTTGTCATTTAGGGGTGAGTTTCTTCTATTCATAGAAGATACTTTACATAGTCAATAACTTCCCGTCAAGGCCATCTAGCGTGTTCTTTAACGTGCACAGGGTATGGCTCTCCCGCACACGGGGCCACGGCTTAACGTCCCATCCTACGGACGGCGGCCTTTCCAAGCCCATTGGTGTCCCCTACTGACCGTAGGCAGGGCAGGGAATTTTGCAGAGATAAATCTCAACGCTGACCCAGCTGGGACTCGAACCTGGGAACTACAGATTACGAGCCTGGCGCGCTACCGACTGAGCCACCCCCACCCCATTGTAATGTCTGACTGGACATCGGTTGTCATTTAGGGGTGAGTTTCTTCTATTCATAGAAGATACTTTACATAGTCAATAACTTCACCGGGAATGAAGTAAATTACATTAAGTTCACTTACATGTGTCCGTTCTTCTTCAAGAGAAGTTTTGATGTTGGAATGCTGCCTGGTGAGTTCCAAGAGTTTTTTATCGAGAAGACTGCTGAACTGTTTGAACAATATGAGAAAGAGAAGTCACAATCTCAGAGTAGCATTGGAAGAGCAATCTTAAAATAATTCTTAAAAAATCACTAAGAGCAAAAATGGTAACACTTCAAAAATAATAACTAAATTAATTTCTATCCTGAAATTCAGAGAATTAATAAAAATACGTCGAATAGTTTTAAATTAATTAGAATTACAATTAATGAACTATTTCTACCAGTGCTGTTTTTCTAAAAAATTAGTTCCCGAAGCACAGAATGACCCAAAATGATGCCAGTGAAGGGGGTAATTTTCTTTTTAGGAAAAGTTGGGTTGTTTTAACTCAACTCTTCTATGAGCGGCACTTTTTTTGCACGCAATGGGCTCAATGACCACCTCACACAGATCCCGAGAACTCAGAGAAGGTTTATAGGAAGGGGACTCACTGGACATCAGTTGGGAGACAGATGGTAGCCTCTCGTCAAGGCCGCCCAGCGTGTTCTTTAAAGTGAACAGGTATGACTCTCTTGTCCACGGCTTTATGTTCCAACCGACGACGGCAGCCTTTTCAACGGGGCGGGGGTGGCTCAGTCGGTATTGCGTCAGGCTCGTAATCTGTAGTTCCCAGGTTCGAGTCCCAGCTGGGTCAGGCGTTGAGATTTATCTCCGCAAAATTCCCCGCCCTGTCCACGGTCAGTAGGGGACACCGATGGGCTTGGAAAGGCCGCCGTCCGTCGAATGGGACGTTAAGCCGTGACCCCGTGTGCGGGAGAGCCATACCCTGTGCACGTTAAAGAACACGCTGGCTGGCCTTGACGGGAGGCTACCATCTGTCTCCCAACAGCTATTCCAGTGGGTCCCCTCCCCCAACCTTCTCTGAGCCTTCGGGGTCCATGTGACCTGGCCATTTAGCCCATTGTGTGCAAAAAAGTGCCGCTCAGAGGTAAAACAACCCAACCCAGCCTTTTCAAGCCCAAGTGTTTTTTAATGGAGGACCAACCGCTCTAATAAACAGTAGATCACATGTAGTGGACCTCAACCTGAGAAGCGGTCTCGTTAATTTTCCGCATTCTTTGAACTAGCATTCGCTTTAAAGCAATTTGTGTTTATTCTTAAAGAGAAATTGTAGGGAGCTCCTGATTTCAATCAGATTTCAATTATGATTGTGCAAGATAGCGATTAAATCTAGTATTAACTAGAAAGGACGCATATCGCCTCTGGCGAATATGAGAATCTCGTTTTCAAAGACAAAGAAGTTTTTTCTTTACCTACTGTTTCATTCCTTAAAAGTTTTAATTTGAGCAAGAGAATGATGGGAAGAAATGCAAATAGCAGTTTATTAGTAATAATATACAACATAAAAGTATTCGTCTTTTAATTCTTAAATCTAAAAAGTTGCATTTCCTACATCTCTCTCAGAAAAGTGGGTAGATTATTGCTGTCAATTAAATATATGAAAAAAAAACAAACCTACAACTAGTTTTTCAAATTTATAAGCCCCGGGTAAGGCATGGATGTTCGTGTCGTTTTTCTGCTGAGGTCCTGCCATCTTCTCAGACCTTCTACTCTGGCATATAAACTGGCAGGCTCCTGTCAGACCTCTGTGGCAAGCAGCTGCTTGAGGGGGTATTTATTATTTATTATTATTTTTTATTTTATTTATATATTATTTGAACTAAAAAAATAGTTTTACTGTTTCATCATTTCAGTAATCTGTGAAGATATATAATATTAAAACTGCTAAATATCTGAAAAATGCAAATTATAATATTTCATTAGTATCAATCAAACGGAAAAAGAGTTCCCTATTATCATTTTCATTTGTTTCCAATCAAAATTTCATTACGTTCACATTCCACTATCAAAATTTCACATTTCTGTCGTTAATACATCGTTGCAATATTCGATTGAAATTTTGGAATTTTTAATCCTTTTCATTGTTAGAAGGCGCAATTATAGTTTTCGAAAGATTTAAAAAAAGTGTGAATCATAATATTTTATCAATTCCTATCTAACCCTAAAAAGAATTTTTATATTATCTCTAAAAACAAACAATTATCTGCTAAAACTGAAAAGGGTGTGCTTTTCCCCCTTTCTGGGTCCTTTTAAGATTTTCCACTCCCTCTGGGTCTAAGGGGTCAACTCATTGACGGCAACGGTAGAGATTCAAAATTTCAAATCTCTATTGTAAATACATCGCTTGCAATATTCGTTTGAAATTTTGGAATTTTCACATTTCCCACCGTTAGAGGGCGCAATTATGGCTTTAGAGAGATTCTGAAAGTGGATATCGTAATATTTCATCATATTAGTTTTACCATAACATTAGAGCTGCCGTTTTTAGAGTATCGTGCAAATGAAGCATTCTCTATCCACCACAAAAAGAATTTTTGATTTATCTCTGTAAACAAAAAAGTTTAATGTCTACAGACAGACAGACAGACCGACGACAAAACGAAACTATTATCTCGTTTTCTTTGAAAACGAGATAATAGTTTTATCTCGTTTTCAAAGAAAATGTTCTAGGCCGTGTGTTACTTTTATGATCAAAAATCGTCTCACTATTCAAAACGAATGAATTTTTTCCTGTTTCAAAGTATTACTTTTTCCTTTTGTTTCAGGTTTTCAAGTGAAATTGAGATTTAACAAGCATTTCGTCCTTAATACAGAGCATCCAAATGATATTCTGTTAAACTTATAAATGACGACATTTCATTACACGTCACTGTTCTTGGGAGTTCTTCTTACAAGCTTTCCCAAATGTGATTTAATGGTAATTGCTATTTTGATTGTTCAATATTCTTCTTAGCATCTTTTGGAAGTCTTTTCCAAAAATTTTTACTTTGTGTGATATATATATTATTTTTTTTTAATATTTTAAATATTTTTTTTATTCATTTTTTTTTCATTTTTAATAAATTTTTTCATTTTTTTTTCTTTTTTTCATTTATTCATTTTTTTATTGTTTTTTCATTTTTAATAACTTTCTTTTTATATTTTTTGCCATATGTTAGTCTCAAGGAGGAAGTCAAGCAGGAAATTAAAAATTTTAATTTGTGTAGATAAAATTGGAAAATCTAAAATTGTGTTTATATTGAAGTCTTTTAATCCTATACTTTCAAGATTACTAAAAAATTTATTTCTGTGATGTTGATATTTATCACAGTTTAATAGTATGTGTGTAGAATTTTCTATAAAGTTATAAATGACGACATCTCTGGGATTCAATGTAAATTGGAAGTGCGAAAATTGAAAGGTGGGCACTGAAAACGCAGACTTATCAGGCAAAAAAGTTCATTTTACATCATTGCAATTAATTATCTAAAAATTGTACCATGGAAATGTTTTCTTTTACTCACAAATACCCTACTTCTTCTCAGTATCAAATGCTATCTGAATATACAGTCTCTCAAAAAAATATCCGAACACTATAGTTGATTACAGAATTCAGAAAAAATATCTGGAAACGACTTTTTTGAGCGACTGTAGGTGGTCATATTATTTTGATACTAGATCGTGTGGGCTCACTCACGGAAATATTGAGCGTGTGCAGTTACCGTTCACAGCAAACTGGAGCGTGTGCAGTAACTGCACACGCTCCAGTTGCTGTGAACGGTAACTGGAGCGTGTACAGTTGTTGTACAGGCTCCAGATATTTTTCCTGAATTCTGTAATCAACCATAGTGTTCGGATACTTTTTTGAGCGACTGTACAGCATTACCTCAGTAAATATTCCCAAATTATCATCATTGTAACAGATATACACGCAAATGTATGTTGTTATCTTCTTCAAGGATATACAGTGCGTGCTTTGATGTGCACAAGGATATATAGTGCACTTGGACTGTGAAAATTAGGACCGAACAAATGGTCGTGTCATCCTTCAAGAACTCAGACTCGGCAATTGGAGCGTCGTCGCTGAGCTAATGCGACACAAAGTGCGTTACCATGATGGCAATTAGTTTAGAACTTGAAATTTTTTTAGAAATGGGTTGGGTTGTTTTACCTCTGAGCGGCACTTTTTTGCACACCATGGGCTAAATGGCCAGGTCACATGGACCCCGAAGGCTCAGAGAAGGTTGAGGGAGGGGACCCACTGGAACAGCTTTTGGGAGACAGATGGTAGCCTCCCGTCAAGGCCATCCAGCGTGTTCTTTAACGTGCACAGGGTATGGCTCTCCCGCACACGGGGCCACGGCTTAATGTCCCATCCGACGGACGGCGGTCTTTCCAAGCCCATCGGTGTCCCCTACTGACCGTGGGCAGGGCGGGGAAATTTTGCGGAGATAAATCTCAACGCTGACCCAGCTGGGATTCGAACCTGGGAACTACAGAATACGAGCCTGGTGCGCTACCGACTGAGCCTCCCCCACCCCTACATATCGGGTAGAGCACAGCTGATGTGTTATCTGTAGATCGTGGATTCGTAAAAAAACTTGACGAAAGTTTTTTTTCCTTCTGTTCATTCAAAGATAATACATTTACATATTTGTTCGACAGAAAATAAAACTGAATTTACCCTTTGCCTTTCGGTTACAGCCGTGTCGATAAGTTTCTGATGAAGTTCCCGCTTTATCCTGAAAAACAGAAACAACGAGAGAGTCAATACTGAGAGAAACATTTGGAAAACACAATACCCAATATACGTATTATCTGTTACAAACGACAGTAAAACTCTGCTATTTAATTCCAGCTTACATCCCAAATGAAGAATGGTGGCCCTTTCAAGTTCATGGGTTCTGTCTTATTGAGGGCAAAGTGAGGCGAAGTGGGAGGAGGGAAGGATTGGATTGTTTTACCTCTGAGCGGCACTTTTTTGCACACAATGGGCTAAATGACCAGGCCACAAGGACCCCGAAGGCTCAGAGAAGGTTGGGGGAGGGGACCCACTGGAACAGCTGTTGGGAGACAGATGCTAGCCTCCCGTCAAGGCCATCCAGTGTGTTCTTTAATGTGCACAGGGTATGGCTCTCCCGCAAACGGGGCCACGGCTTAACGTCCCATCCGACGGACGGTGGCCTTTTCAAGACCATCGGTGTCTCCTACTGACCGTGGGCAGGGCGGTGAAATTTTGCGGAGATAAATCTCAACGCTGACCCAGCTGGGACTCGAACCTGGGAACTACAGATTACGAGCCTGGCGCGCTACCGACTGAGCCACCCCCGCCCCAAGAGGAGGGGAGGGTTACCAGATAAAATGCAGACACAGTGGGGGATACCTCCGATGTAAAGAATCTCAAAAGCTACTACCAATAGAGCACTTTCAATGGGATAGACACAAATATCATTTTATGCAGGGCGGGATCTCGGGGGCAGGGTCAACCGCCTCCACCCGCCCCCTTTCAGAATGCTAATACTGGTAATAGAAAGGCTTTCATACATTTTTCAAGAAATGTTTTAAAGACCTGCAAAACTGGAAAAAAATGTTATATAATTCATTAGAAATCCAGTCTTTTTTATATTTTACCGGCTCGATTGTGTTTCTTGGCGCCCCACACCCCTACCCACCTCGATTTTTTCTAGATCCGGCCCTAATCCTATATGTATTAAATATAAAATGACGATACAAATAGAAAACTGGGAAGGGAAAGGCGGTGCTTTGATGGAAGGACACACTTTCATCTGGGTTAGGAGGGAAGTATACAATTCCAGTGATTACATATTTGCGAACAATCCAATAATCGCTGTCAGTGAAATTCCATGATACTTTACCACCAAATATCAAACGTTTTAGCACAAATCGATCGTTTAGAATTTTCGTCTAAAATTCTGTATTTGCAACATTTAGCACTCTCGAACTACGGAAATTAAAACTAGGTGAGGATGGGTTGTTCTACCTCTGAACGTACTTTTTTGCGCATAATGGACTAAATGGCTAGGTCACAAGGACCCCGGTCTCAGAGAAGGTTGGGGGAGGGGTTGTTGAACCACTGGACAGCTGTTGGGAGACAGATGGTTAGTATATATATAGTTATATATATATAGTTAGTTATTATATACGTCAAGGTCATCCAGCGTGTTCTTTAACGGGAGCAAGGGAATGGCCCTCTGTCACACGAGGCCATGGTTTAACGTTCCATCTGACGGACGGTGGTCTTTCCGAGCAGCTCGGTGCCCCCTACTGACCGAGGGGAGAGCGAGGAGTCTTGTAGAGCTAAATCCTAAAGCTGGCCCAGGCGGAGCTCGAACTTGGGAACGGCAGATTATGCACCTGGCACGAATTTTACTAACATGGAGATTTAAATAGATTTAATTTTGATCTTTATTTTTCTGAAGATTTCAAAAATATGAGTCATTATATTTTATTAGTACCTATCGAACTCGAAAAGTTTTCCAATTTCCTCTTGAAACAAAAAAAAAAGTTGCGTTTACCCATCCCCTTGAGATAAAGAGACGAATCATTGTTGACCATGCAGACCTCTTGACCGTCAGATTTCACCATCAAAATAATTTCTAGTATTAACAATATTGGAATTATTCATTTGAAAATTTGTTTCATATTTAAAAATTTTCAACTTTTTCCACCAATAGAGGAAGCATTTAAAACTTTTCAAAGTTCGTTGTTTTTTTTTCGCAAAATTCCCCGCCCTGCTCACGGTCAGTAGGTACACCGATGGGCTTGGAAAGGCCGCCATCCGTCGGATGGGAGGTTAAGCCGTGGCCCACGTGTGCTGGAGAGTCATACCCTGTGCACGTTAAAGAACACGCTTGATGGCCTGGACGGGATGATATCATCTGTCTCTCAACAGCTGTTCCAGTGGGTCCCCTCCTCCAACCTTCTCTGAGCCTTCGGGGTCCATGTGACCTGGCCATTTAGCCCATGGTGTGCAAAAAAGTGCCGCTCAGAGGTAAAACAACCCAAACCAATCGTTTTTTTTTTTTTTAAAAAGCGAGTTTAATAATGCATTTCTTTAACCAAACTTCAAATAAAAAAGCTATGGACGCAAGTAATTTTATTGTGCTTTTAGTTCTTCCCTAAAAAAACATTCACTAAGATCACGATTGATGAGAGGTTTTGCAAGGCTTATATGGAACTTTTAATGAGGTCTCATAAAAAAAGAAAATTTGTATTTCGATATTTTATAACAAAATACATATATCAAGAGTTTATAACACTTATAGGAAAGAAATGTTCTCCTCTTAAAGACAAAATACAAAAAGCGTTTTTTAATCCAATTACTTTTTACCTGCAATTTTTGAAGCAAAGCGATCGATAACATCACGCGCACTCACAATGAAAACAAGTCAGAGTTTTACACGTCATTTTGTGTTGATATTTTTAATAGGTTTATTGAAAGTTCTTGCTTATATATTTATTTAAAATATGGAAAACTTCAGACAAATTTCTAGAATTATTAATTTTTTAATTGCTTCCTTTAATTTTAGTAGAATAAAATCACGAACACCAAGTTTCTATCTTAACCCTTTCAGGACCATAAGGTTTCTAAGAGTAAATATTAGTATGTAACTGTTTATTTTAGTTTGATTAGACGTAAAATAAATAAAAATCATAAGAAAAATACATAACAATGTGTAGTTTTTTTGGAATTTTATGGGAAATATTTTTCCCAATGGACTATAAAGGTAACACAAATTATAGTTAGGCTTATTATGCAATGTGTTTTATTTATTGGTTTATTATAACAAAATGTTAACTAAAATAATGCAAAATTATGAAATAAAATTACTATACAAAATGATGTGCTAATTATGATATTCTGCGAAGCAATTTCTTTTCGTAGTGAGGCAAAGATGGACATTGCACATAGTACATATATTATGCGTCCTGACAGTTCTGGTTTTGTTTTCTAAACTTTCCCGTTTACGTAATTGCGTTCGGCATACGTTCTATATTGACATTCTGTATAAAAAATGCAGATAAGGTTATAATTAAATACGACAATCACCAATTTCAAAATGGGAAAAATGTTTCCCTTAGTCGTGAAAAGGTTAACCAAAACAATACAAAGTAGACGGCTGTTACTAAAAAATTATTCAAAAATATGAGGAAAAATGGTTCTCACCTGGAGAGTTCGTTTTTATCTTTATGTTTTTTACTCAGATTCCTCATTTCTTCCTTCGTTTGCATATCCAACTTCTTCATCAGCTCACTCACCTCTCTAATGAAGGAGATCGAAATGGTTTATTTTTCGGACACTTGTTCTTGCATTATAATTTAAGTTCAGAAAACTAAAACAAATTTAGCATTCAAAACATGCTTTTCATTAATGGAGAATACATTTAAGTACACCTGCTCCTCGAATAACACGAATTCGACTAACATCGAGATTTAAGCAGATTCGATTGTGGTCTTTAATTTATCTTCAGCCACGTTTTCCATTAAAATGCATAGTTTTGAAGTTATAAAGCTTTGAAATTAGAATCATAATATTTTTAATATTTTTTATTTAATAATATATTTAATCTAATATTTTTAATAGGGGAGTACATTAATTAACATATAAAAAATGCAAGCAGGACTTATAGAGCCAATTAAGATTCAAGCCATTTTGAAATTTTGAGGTCTTATAATAAAAATGATATTGACCAAAGTCTGCAATTAATTTACACAGGTACTGTCGCTCAAAAAAATATCCGAACACTATGGTTGATTGCGAATTCAGAAAAAATATCTGGCAGCGATTATTTTAGAAATTAGTGATCTGGCAACGATTATTTTAGAAATTGGTGATCTGGCAACGATTATTTTAGAGATTGGTGATCTGGCAACGATTATTTTAGAAATTAGTGATCTGGTAACGATTATTTTAGAAATTAGTGATCTGGTAACGATTATTTTAGAAATTAGTGATCTGGCAACGATTATTTTAGAAATTAGTGATCTGGTAACGATTATTTTAGAAATTAGTGATCTGGCAACGATTATTTTAGAAATTAGTGATCTGGCAACCTTCGTGTCACGTCACGAAGGTTGACAGATGACTAATTTCTAAAATAATCGTTGCCAGATATTTTTTCTGAATTCGTAATCAACCGTAGCGTTCGGATACTTTTTTGAGCGACTGTACTTTAGCCAGAAACGTTACCTGTCGTGTAAGCTCTTCAGAAATTCGACCTGTGCTGTCTGTGACAGTTGCAACGCTTTCTCAATTGCTGTGTAGAACTGCAACAGAAAACAAGAGAAAAATTAGCATCAAAGAAGATTAATTTCGATAAAAAATTAATTTAATTACTGATAATAATAATAATAATCTTAAGTTAACTTCACATTAAAGTCGTTTTAGAAAAATTTAAATACCATGTTTCGTTATTATTCACTTCATTAACCCTAATTGAGAAGATTTAAAAGACGTTTTAAAACATTTCTTTCTTAAATTTGAAGACTTTTTTTGCCTAAGAATATTTTAGAAGCTGATACCCTGTCAAAAAGGTTTTACTGTTTAATTCTTGTTTTTTTTTACCCTTTGGAGCACGACATTATTGTTATTTAGACCCAAATAAACAACTCTCAAAAAAAAACTTAAAATAATGTAATGAAAAAAATAATGAATAAAAAAAACTAACCTACAAAATTTAAAATATTTCCTGTTTTTTCGTCAATTTATTACAAGTTCTCATATGAGAAAAAGTTTTCAAAATGCTGTTTTATTTAATGTACAAAACAGTTTCAATTGTTGCCATACCTGTGTTGAGTGTTTTACCTGTGAGTGGCGCTTTGTGCACAAAATGATCTTAATAGTGAGGTCACAAAGACTCCAAAGAATCATAGGGTTGGGTTAGGTTGTTTTACCTCTGAGCGGCACTTTTTTGCAAACCATGGGCTAAAATGGCCAGGTCACATGGACCCCGAAGGCTCAGAGAAGGTTGGGGGAGGGGACCCACTGGAACAGCTGTTGGGAGACAGATGGTAGCCTCCCGTCAAGGATATCCAGCGTGTTCTTTAACGTGCATAGGGTATGGCTCTCCCACACACGGGGCCACGGCTTAACGTCCCATCTGATTTACGGCGGCCTTTACAAGCCCATTGGTGTCCCCTACTGACCGTGGGCAGGGCGGGGAATTTTGCGGAGATAAATCTCAACGCTGACCCAGCTGGGACTCGAACCTGGGAACTACAGATTACGAGCCTGACGCGCTACCGACTGAGCCACCCCCGCCCCAATGTGACCTGGCCATTTTGCAAAAAACGTGCTGCTCAGAGGTAAAAACAACCTAACTATGAAGTTTGTGATGACCACTGCAACCTGCTATTGTCAGATACGAAAGTGCGAAACGGTCTCAGGTAACTTGAGAAGAATGAAAGTCAGTTTGCTGTTTTCGCTCCTTGGAAAGGTGTATGTTTTTGTGTGTGTTTTTTGCAGGCTATGGCTTATCTGGAAACTGAGCAGCGGTATGTGATGCGTTACTGTGTTCAGCGAGGATTAAGTGGTGCACAGATAGTCGAATACTCAAGTGGATGTAGAACAGCGCGTGAAACAAAGCGCAATTTTCAAGTGACACAAACGCTTCACAGACGGGTGAGATTCCGTGGAGGACAATCCAAGATCTGGGCAACCAAACTTATAATCTGTGTGATTGGTTTATTATTTATTAATTACTCCCTCCTGAAAACGTATAAATTTATTAGACTGAATTTTCACCGTATCCGTCCCATGGCCGAGTGGTTAGCGCGCTTGGCTACTGACCTAAGGGACCTGGGTTCTCCCATGGCCGAGTGGTTAGCGCGTTTGGCTACTGACCTAAGGGACCTGGGTTCGAGCCTCGGGTAAGGCATGGATGTAATGTCGTTTTTCTACTGAGGTCTTTCCATCCTCTCAGACCTTCTACTATGGCATATAAACTGACAGGCTCCTGTCAGACCTCTGTGGCAAGCAGCTGCTTGAGGGAGCATTTATTTATTTTTTATGTTATCTTCATCAGTCACCAAACCCCAATAAACGAGTCTTAATGCGTATCCAAAATGGGGGATGCATACATGAGTATCAATAAAAAATCTATTTGCAGCAGCATATTACTGCGCTGCTGAACGTAGTTCTTGCATTAGGAAGTAGAGCGCAACTTTGGAAATATTTCAGCAATTTACAAGTGATAACAAATATTTCCCAACGACATTTAACTGATGGATAAACATAAAGGTGATAATAAGTAAATTAATTTAGTATTAAGTTGAACTTAGACAAGAACCAAGTGTTTCTTGTCTACACGGCGTTTTCTTGTGATAATTTATTACTGAATTAGTATTAAGTCTGCCAAAGCCATTAAACGATGTAACTGAAGTGATTGCTTCCAGTAATGATGCTGGAACTGACCACTCCACTAACCCTAACTGGTGGAGTGGTTAGAGAACCGGACTACTAAGCTCATGGGCTTGTCCTTGTTTAAGTGTTTGTATGTTTATGAGAAACTAACACAAATCAGAATTTTACTGGTTATCTGCATGTTACAAATACCATGCTTGCTGGAAAGTTTTAATGAATGCTGAAAAAACCAAAACTTGAGCGTGAGAAATCTGCTGATAAAATAAATATTATGCATATTGGAACGAGTAATGCTAATCAATTAAACTGACAGTGAAATATGTAAAAAAATGTAATAAATAACGTCGCTCAAATAAATATACAAACACTACGGTTGATTACAGAATTAAGAAAAAATATCTGGCAACGATTTTTTTTTAGAAATTAGTGATCTGGCAACCTTCGTGTCATGTGAATATTAATTTTTAAAAATTAAAAAAAAAATCGTTGCCAGAATTTTTTCTGAATTCTGCAATCAACCATTATGTTCGGATACTTTTTCTGAGCTACTGTAAAATATCTGCCTATATAATCTGCCTGTTAAAAAATGCTAAAGAATGCTAACAACTTGATACGATGTAATGATAAAAGTTCTAATGAAATGCTGGAAAATTGCCATTTGAAGAAACTCACTTTAATTTTGGGTTCTTATTAAGTATTCATTTACGAAATTCGCACACGTTGCAAGAATTCTAATTAATTGCAATAAATGAAAATGTCATTACAAACCGCACTTGTAAGTATTGATCATACATAAATCTAACTATTGTGTTCCATTATGAACTTCGTGTTTTGAATTTTACTTACAGGTTCTTGGTATTTTGCACAAAGTTCCATTTCTGTCTGAAGGTGGTCCCTGGTTAAAGCCAGCATTGTCTGGGAATGATTTTTTCTCAGTTCTTCAAGCTGCAAAGGAATAGAAATATTTGAGAACACTTACTTTTATAGCAAACATTTCCTACGCTCCTGTCTTTAAGGTTGGGTTACCTCTGAGCGGCACTTTTTTTGCACACCGTGGGCTAAATGGCCAGGTCACATGGACCCCGAAGGCTCAGAGAAGGTTGGGGGAGGAGACCCACTAGAACAGCGGTTAGGAGACAGATGGTAGCCTCCCGTCAAGGCCATCCAACGTGTTCTTTAACGTGCACAGGGTATGGCTCTCCCGCATACGGGGCCACGGCTTAACGTCCCATCCGACGGACTTTCCAAGCCCATCGGTGTCCCCTACTGACCGTGGGCAGGGCGGGGAATTTTGCGGAGATAAATCTCAACGCTGACCCAGCTGGGACTCGAACCTGGGAACTACAGATTACGAGCCTGGCGCGCTACCGACTGAGCCATCCCCGCCCCAATCTAGTTAAGAGATCTAATTCCCTTATTGGTAAGGTCACCAGTTTTCCTTTTCTAAAAAACGGGATATTTCCGTGAAGATCGATTTTCATTTTTTATTTTTTATTTTTGAAATTGAACCACTTCTATCTTAGAGTGCCTTTCTTCCAAGTTCCTAGCTATAATAAAACCCGATATTGAACAATAAAAAAAATTCAATTATTAAAATTACAGTATACCGTGTAACTAACACCAAAATCAGTAATCATTATAAAAATATATTTTGTTACCAGATTTGGTTCAGGAAACAGAAGCTATATAAGTTAAAGGAAACAACCTAGATTCAGAGAAACACACATTGGAAACCATTTGTAAAAAAATAAACACGCCGGACACTTAAACAAACATTGGACATATTTAACTGAACATTGTTACTAATTAACAAATTTTTGGGTTGTTAAGTGGTTATTGTTGTCAACATTGTTGTCCTATTAAGTGGTCATTGTTAAAAATAATATGACGTCTCGTTTCCCACCTTACGCAATTGTAATGCACAATTGAAATTTTATTTTAATTTTTTCTTTTAATACTGCAAATTTTAAGAGGTAAAATTTTCAAGTTTTTTCTTTTAATCTTTCTGGACATTGGGACGAGCGATTGGAAAGCAGTAAGCATCGTCATCTTATTTATTGGATAATTCCTGGTGTAATAGGGCGATGACTTTAGCTGAAATAAAATTTCATTTTTTTTTCTCACAATTGTAAATGGTGAAATAGGATATACGACGTTTCAAAAGAAATTTTGCAATAAAGATAATAGTAACTGAAAATAGAATCGGAAATTGCATTGCTGTGTTCAGTCACGGTGGATAGAAATAGCTAAAGATAAATAAGAAATTTCAGTAGCTCTGTCTGATCATAGATAAAATTTCATTTTTTTTTCTCACAATTGTAAATGGTGAAATAGGATATACGACGTTTCAAAAGAAATTTTGCAATAAAGATAATAGTAACTGAAAATAGAATCGGAAATTGCATTGCTGTGTTCAGTCACGGTGGATAGAAATAGCTAAAGATAAATAAGAAATTTCAGTAGCTCTGTCTGATCATAGAGGGCAGTACTAGTTGAGGGACGTAGTGTAAGTAATAGTTGGGTTGTTTTACCTCTGAGCGGCACTTTTTTGCACACCATGGGCTAAATGGCCAGGTCACATGGACCCCGAAGGCTCAGAGAAGGTTGGGGGACGGGACCCATTGGAACAGCTGTTGGGAGACAGATGGTAGCCTCCCGTCAAGGCCATCCAGCGTGTTCTTTAACGTGCACAGGGTATGGCTCTCCCACACACGGGGCCACGGCTTAACGTCCCATCCGACGGACGGTGGCCTTTCCAAGCCTATCGGAGTCCCCTACTGACCGTGGGCTGGGCGGGGAATTTTGCGGAGATAAATCTCAACGCTGACCCAGCTGGGACTCAAACCTGGGAACTACAGATTACGAGCCTGGCACGCTACCAACTGAGCCACCCCCGCCCCACTGAAACCTGGGAACATGAGTTGACAAACCTTATGCGCTCTTTCATAAAGGTTTTCGCTTTTTTATAGTGAAACCAACATAGTACAGGTTACAGTTGTAGAAATTAATTCTAAGTGGTAATATATTATCTGATTTTTGTCATCAATAAATGGAAAAAATATAAATGGAAGAAATAAATCGAGAACTTTATCGTTACATAACGCTACTTCCAAACTATCTCCCCTCTCCCATTCCGGGTGGGGGTGACTCTGTCGGTAGCGCACCAAGCTCATAATCTGCAGTTCCAGGTTGGAGTCCAGCTCAGTCAGGGTGGAGATTTATCTCCGCAAAACTCTACGCCCTGCCCACGGTCAATAGGGGACACCTATGGGCTTGGAAAGACTGCCGTCCGGCGGATGGGACGTTAAGCCGTGACCCCGTATGAAGGAGATCCATACCCTGTTCACGTTAAAGAACACGCTGGATGGCCTTGATGGGAAGCTACCATCTCAACATCTGTTCCAGTGGGTCCCCTCCAACAACATTCTCTGAGCCTTCAGGGTCCTTGTAACCTGGCCATTTAGCCCATTGTGTGCAAAAAAGTGAGCCTCAGAGGTAAAACAACCCAACCCCTCTCCCATTCAATAGGACATGATGTAACAAAATCCTTATCTCCTTTACCTCTCGAGCCATTAGATAATTTATAGACAAATTCTAAGCACCTAAGCAGTTCGGGGCGGGGTGGCTCAGTCGATAGCGCGCCAGGCCCGTAATCTGTAGTTCCCAGGTTCGATTCCCAGCTGGGTCAGCGTTGAGATTTATCTCCGCAAAATTCCCCGCCCTGCCCACGGTCAGTAAGGGACACCGATGGGCTTATAAAGGCCGCCGTCCGTCGGATGGGATGTTAAGCCGTGACCCCATGTGTGGGAGAGCCATACCCTGTGCACGTTAAACAACACGCTGGATGGCTGGACGGGAGGCTACCATCTGTTTCCCAACAGCTGTTCCAGTGGGTCCCCTCCCCCAACCTTCTCTGAGCCTTCGGGGTTCATGTGACCTGGCCATTTAGCCCATGGTGTGAAAAAAAGTGCCGCTCAGACGTAAAACAACCCAACGCTAAGCAGTTCATAGTAAAATTCCAATAATCCGACATCCGACCAGCTAAAGGACTTGCGAACGAATTCTTTGTCAGCCAGGCATTTTCCCTTCTTCCGAACTCCAGCGCTTTATCTGCTAGTTATTATATATTTTGTTTATCTTTCTCTGATAATTATTCCAATATTTGCAAAAACCTGAATTAAAAGTGTCTTGAAGTGTTTTGAGCTATTTTTAGGAATATCATCCAATACTCGAGCACCACTGAAGTCCCATTTATCCAGGACTATCATAATTTTATTCCACTTTAAAACACTTCAACATACAGTTCATTGACTTTTTGATACTATTAAGTTCCAGTTAGCTAAAGCTCCATTACAATTACCACTTTAACCCCCAGCCCCTAAGATATAAGGATATTATTATCATAGGGTGATTCCGAATAAATTTGGAAATCCTTTAATCCATGCAAAAATAATACTGGGTTGGGTTGTTTTACCGCTGAGCGGCACTTTTTTGCACACCATGGGTTAAATGGCCAGGTCACATGGACCCCGAAGGCTCAGCGAAGGTTGGGGGAGGGGACCCACTGGAACAGCTGTTGGGAGACAGATGGTAGCCTCCCGTCAAGGCCATCCAGCGTGTTCTTTAACGTGCACAGGGTATGGCTCTCCCGCACACGGGGCCACGGCTTAACGTCCCATCCGACGGACGGCGGCGTTTCCAAACCCATCACTCTCCCCTACTGACCGTGGGCAGGGCGGGGAATTTTGCGGATATAAATCTCAACGCTTACCCAGCTGGGACTCGAACCTGGGAGCTACAGATTACGAGCCTGGCGCGCTACCGACTGAGCCGCCCCCGCCCCGAAACAATACTGTATTTAGTGTGATTCAAGCGATGAAGGTGAACAAGAAAAGATTTTTTTGGGAAAAAATAACGGGAGGATATATATGAGACGGGATATCCATAGTAGTATAGCATTTTTCCTCCTGTTATAGAAGTCTTTTAATAAAATTTTGAAAAATATGTGAAATATGAACGAGTATCAACTTTTTTGTCTCCATTACCTTACTAGCATTCTCAAATTACCTTACTAGCATTCAGAATTCAGATTCTCCCTCCCAGAACCATCCCTGAATGTGAATGATTTGAAAGGATAAGAATGAACTGCATTGATTATATTATAATAATTTAAAGTTGTAAACACACAAAATACTACTGACCTTCGACCTGTTTTCCGTAGATATTAGCTGGATGTCGACTTCGCTCCTGCGCTTCGACTGTCGACGAGGATGCCAACACCTGGAAAAGAAAGGCACATTTACAGACAAAAAAAATGTTAAATTGTGCAATTGACTTTGTGTAATAGAAACAAGATATATAGAAAAATGAAAATTGTTTAATATTACGAATCATGAAGCCAACAGAGAATTTTTCAAACGCAGTGTCTGTTAGAGCAGCCCCGGATCTAGGGGGGGGGGGGGCGAGAATAATAAAAAAATAAATAAATAAATACCCCCTCAAGCAGCTGCTTGCCACAGAGGTCTGACAGGAGCCTGTCAGTTTATATGCCATAGTAGAAGGTCTGAGAGGATGGCAGACCCTCAGCAGAAAAACGACACACACATCCATGCCTTAACCCTGGACTCGAACCCAGGTCCCTTAGATCAAGGAGAGAATAAAATAAAAAGGCAGATCGACCGGAAAGCCATTCCAGTTCTTATCTGCTTCTGTTTTAGTAGGTTTTGAGAGAATTCTGGCATTCTTATCAGCAATGCCAATGATGCTCTTGTGGGATACGAATGCATCAATGAAAGAATTCTTAAAGCTAAATTTAAAACTGGGATTAAAGACTTGAATGTTTTTTGTTGTTATGCCCCAATTGAGAAATCGAATGGAAAAATAGATTTTACTAACAACATCAGGATTTTTGAATTCTGATTAAAAAAAAGATATATTACATTTGAATTGCATAGGACTATGATTTACTATGTATTAATTAACAGTAAATAGTTTAGCTCTGTTAAGAATACCAGATCGTATAGATTAGGGATTCTCAACGTGGGGTACTCTGTGAGAGCTCAAAAGTTGCTAGATCTAGCAACAAAGTAAAAATAACGATTGTTATTCTATAATTATAGTTTTATCTTTCACAAGGGGTACGCCAGTTACATACACATTTCCAGGGGGTACGTGAAGCGTAAAAGGTTGAGAACTACTGGTAGAGATCATCATCATCATCAAAAAGTATTGAACTAAAAAGTTGGCTCATAACGCCATCTGCTGTGTGAAAAATTCACACTCTGTTAGATAGAATGTATTTCTTCCAATAGTCAGGATAGTTTTTTGTTTGGTAGTAAAATAGATTACCGGTAGGTCACTCATAAAATGATTTTGTAGAAATGAAGTAAAAGGCCTAAATCCTTATGTGATTTGGAGCTGAAATTGGGTCTGACCATTACCTAGTTAAAAATATCTTTCAACTGAAGATTAACAAACGTTGTGCTATGGTTAAAAAAATTACGTTTAACACTGAAGCTGACCCAGATGTAGTCAAAGCATACGTGATAGGTAACTTCGTCATTATCGTGGTTAGCATACTACTAATGTTAAGGAAGAATGGGCCGTCCGTCGGATGGGACTTTAAGCTGTGGCCCCGTGTGCGGGAGAGCCATACCCTGTGCACGTTAAAGAACACGTTGGATGGCCTTGACGGGAGGCTACCATCTGTCTTCCAACAGCTGTTTCCAGTGGGGCCTCTCCCAACCTTCTCTGAGTCTTCGGGGTCCATGTGACCTGGCCATTTAGCCCATGGTGTGCAAAAAAGTGCCGCTCAGAGGTAAAACAACCCAACCCAACGGGCCAGTATGGGATATAAAACTGTGGTCTCGTGTGCGGGAGAACCATACCTTGTGCAGGTTAAAGAACACGCTGGATGGCCTTGACGGGAGCTACCATCTGTTTCCCAACAGCTGTCCAATGGGTCCCTTCCCCCAACCTTGGGGGCGGGGGAGGGGCTAAGTCGGTAGTGTGCCAGGCTCGTAATCTGTAGTTTCCAGGTTCGAGTCCCAGCTGGGTCGGCGTTGATATTTATCTCCGCAAAATTCCCAGCCCCACCCACGGTCAGTAGGGGGACACTGATGGGCTTGTAAAGGCCGCCGTCAATCAGATGGGACGTTAAGCCGTGGCTCCGTGTGCGGGAGAGCCATACCCTATGCACGTTAAAGAACACGCTGGATGGACTTGACGGGAGGCTACCATCTGTCTCCCAACAGCTGTTCCAGTGGGTCCTCTCTCCCAACCTCCTCTCTTTTACTTTGGGGTCCATTTGACCTGGCCATTTAGCCCATGATGTGCAAAAAAGTGCCCCTCAGAGGTAAAACAACCCAACCCCCAACCTTTTCTGAGCCCTCGGGGGTCCTTGTGACTTGGCCATTTAGCCCATTGTGCAAAAAAAGTGCCGCTTAGAGGTAAAACAACCCAAAAGTGATTTAGTATCAGCATCAACTCAAACTTCAATTTCTTCGGAAGGGTGAATTGAATTTCTCGTTTGATCATTATACTTTTTTAACAAATAAATCCTAAAATACAATTCACAAATACGTTGAAAGAAAAATTAATTTCAGTTGCGAGTTTTGCAGCTGATCGTCATGCATTTCTTCGTTACTTCACAACAAAGGAAGATACAAAATTTACACTTGCGGAGCAGAGAATTTCCTGACTAATCTATTTTGGCCCCTTTGGTCAGACGTCTTCAGTAATTTGGCTTCCTTCGTCTGAAGAATATCCTTCTCCCTTTCTTTCACCTAAGGAAAAAGCGAAAAGAGAATTAGCATAACTCTGAAATTTATAATCACCATAATATTATAATGAACTTCGGAAAACATTTTAGCATCTGCATTAATTTATACTCCAACTAAACTTACCACATGTAGAGCACAAACATTCTGATATGTGTAGGTTGGGTTGTTTTACCTCTGAGCGGCACTTTTTTGCACACCATGGGCTAAATGGCCAGGTCACAAGGACCCCGAAGGCTCAGAGAAGGTTGGGGGGAGGGGACCCACTGGAATAGCTGTTGGGAGACAGATGGTAGCCTCCCGTCAAGGCCATCCAACGTGTTCTTTAACGTGCACAGGGTATGGCTCTCCCGCACACGGGGCCACGGCTTAACGTCCCATCCGACGGACGGCGGCCTTTCCAAGCCCATCGGTGTCCCCTACTGACCGTGGGCAGGGTGTGGAATTTTGCGGAGATAAATCTCAACGCTGACCCAGCTGGGACTCGAACCTGGGAATTACAGATTACGAGCCTGACGCGCTACTGACTGAGCCACCCCGCCCTGTGCTATGTGTAAGTTGTTAGTGTAGCACAATGGAACAAACCAAGGTAGGGCGCGAGACTAGTAATTTGCAACTTCCAGGATCAGGTCCCAAGTGTGACAGGGTTGAGATTTATCTCCGATAAACTTCATCTTGTCCTCGGGTAAGAAAGGGGAAACCGATGGGCTTGGAAAGGCCACCGTCCGTCAGACTGGACCTTAAGCCGTGGCCTTGTGTACAGGTGAGCCATACCCTGTGCACGTTAAAGAACGCTCTGGATGGCCTTGACGGGAGGCTTCCATCTGTCTCCTAACAGCTGTCCATTGGGTGGCCTTCCCCCAACCTTCTCTGAGCCTTTTGGGGTCCTTATGACCTCACCATTTGGGGGCGTTGGTGGCTCAGTCGGTAGCGCGCCAGGCTCGTAATCTGTAGTTCCCAGGTTCGAGTCCCAGCTGGGTCAGCGTTGAGAATTATCTCCGCAAAATTCCCCGCCCTGCCCACGGTCAGTAGGGGACACCGATGGGCTTGGAAAGGCCGCCGTCCGTTGGATGGGACGTTAAGCCGTGGCCCCGTGTGCGGGAGAGCCATACCCTGTGCACGTTAAAGAACACGCTGGATGGCCTTGACGGGAGGCTACCATCTGTCTCCTCCCGCAATCTTCTCTGAGCCTTCGGGGTCCATGTGACCTGGCCATTTTAGACCATGGTGTGCAAAAAAGTGCCACTTAGAGGTAAAACAACCCAACCCAACCTCGCCATTTTGCTCATTGTGTGCAAGAGAAAAAAAAAATGCCGCTCATAGGTAAAGCAATCCAAATCAGCCAAAGTATACATAATTAGACATCAACTCAAAAATGCCACTGAGGTGGCACTGTGGCATTTAGGATTGACTCTCACAATGAATTGCTTAGCTTAGGTTTCAAGCAACATTACGTTTTGCAATGTCTGTTATGAAAACCGTCGGTTGTTTGATTCATCGTAGAGCTAACTCAGATAGCATTATGCTCATTATGTGGGTGATGATGTTTGAGCTTTATTTTTCACTTTTCCGATTATTTTCCTTCATTAACAAAGGCAGAAATGTTCTTGGATGAAAATTCAAGTTTCTGTTGTTGTCAACATATGTGAGACGCGGTTTTTTAACCTCTCCTTCAGCACTTTGTGAAAGTTTGAGTTGTTTTCACCTCTGAAAGGCGCTAAATGAGCAAAATGACAAGGTCACCAGGACCCTAATGTCTCAGAGCTAGCCAGGGAAAGAGAATCCACCAGGACGAGAAGAACTGAAAACTCTTGTTAAGATAGCCATCGTGTTCTTTTATTATAATGTTTCAATTACGTACTCTCTTCCACATAGTTCATAGTTTAACATCCCTTCCTCTGGACGACAGCCTTTCCAAGTCTATCGATGTCCAATTTCTCAGTGATAGCGGAGAAAATCTCAAAGAAGGTTAGGTTATTTTATCTCTGAACGACACTTTTTATGCACACAATGGGCTAAACAAGGACATCAAGGGTTCAGAGAAGGTTGAGTTGTTTTACATCTGAAAAGCACTTTTCTGTATACTTTGGGCTAAATGGCCAGGTCACATGCACCCCGAAGGCTCAGAGAAGGTTGGGGGAGGGGACCCACTGGAACAGCTGTTGGGAGACAGATGGTAGCCTCCCGTCAAGGCTATCCAACGTGTTCTTTAACGTGAACAGAGTGTGGCTCTCCCTCACATGTGGACATAGTTTAACGAAATAGTATAGTTCATAGTTTTCCTTCCGACAGAACGCGGACTTTCCAAGCCCATCGGTATTCCCTACTGACCGAGGGCAGGACGGGAAGTTTTGCGGAGATAAATCTCAACGCTGGCCCAGCTGGGAGTGAAACCTGGGAACTGCAGATTACGAGCCCGGCGCAGTACCGACTAAGGCACTCCTGACCCTCAGAGAAGATTGGAGAAAGGAAAAACATCAGATAGCTGTTAGGAAACAGATGGAAGGCTTCCGTCAAGTCCATCCAGTGTTTTCTTTAACGTGCATAGGGTAGGGCTCTTCTCCACAAGGAGCCATGGTTTAACGTCCCATCCGACTGACGGCGACTTTTCCAAGCCCATAGAAAGCCCATTTTGCAGCGTGGGGTTTAACGGAGGAAATCTCAACCGTTCCCAGGTGGGATTCGAACTTCAGAACTGCAGATTATGAACTTGGAGCATTGACAGCGCAGACGGCACTACCACCAGCATTAGGTTGGGTTGTTGTTGGTTGGGTTGTTTTACCTCTGAGTGGCACTTTCTTGCACACCATGGGCTAAATGGCCAGGTCACATGGACCCCGAAGGCTCAGAGAAGATTGGGGGAGGAGACCCACTGGAACAGCTGTTGGGAGACAGATGGTAGCCTCCCGTCAAGGCCATCCAGCGTGTTCTTTAACGTGCACAGGATATGACTCTCCCGCACCCGGAGCCACGGCTTAACGTCCCATCAGACGGACGGCGGCCTTTCCAAGCCCATCGGTGTCCCCTACTGACCGTGGGCAGGGCGGGGAATTTTGCGGAGATAAATCTCAACGCTGACCCAGCTGGGACTCGAACCTGGGAACTACAGATTACGAGCCTGGCGCGCTACAGACTGAGCCCCCCCCGCCCCCCACCAGCATTGCAATGAACGAACAGGGACAGTGGACACTAACGAAAACGACACAGATCTGAAACAACATGGCCGTTCAATTTGGGATCAACAATATATCGTTTAACAACTTTCCTAAAGTGTCATTAATCGATGTGAATGGTCACCATATCTGTATAGTTTTAATCTATGTAATAACCGAACAGTGTATGCCGATGCACTGAATATATAGTAATAAGTGCGATTTTGCAGAAAATATTAAGAAAATATAGGAATGATTGAACGGAGTATGGAACGGACATATGAAGAAATGATGGACGAATAATAGAATAAATTGAATGATTGAGTGAATGTATTGAATGTAGGATTAAATAAGGAGAGGTGAATGAAGAATTGAATGCATGAAAGAATAGAAATGATTTTGGAATGAAATGAATGAAGAAAATAACATTTTTTAATTACCTTTTCATGTTTTTTCCTGAGTAATTGGAGATCTCTCTCCAGTTTCGTTGCAACTTTAAGGACGAACCTGTGCTTCTTAATGATATCTAGAGATTCTGCTGTGATGTTGGCTGCTTCCGATTCTGAAACAAATATATTAAGCAAAAATCTTAGGAAATTTCAAGTGTGTCGTCATCACAAATGCCATTGAAAATCTACACAGACTTAAATAAAAATCTTATCTTCACCTGAAACGTTTTTTCTCTCAACAAGAGTAAATATTTATGTACAAAATATTGATACGTTTGAATTGACTTAATTAATATAAAAATTTTTTAGAATTTAAAACTCTCAAAAGCTGCAAATTCTCTACAAGGCATCGTAATATACAAGGTGATTACGAATTGTATGAGTGGTTTCAAAAATTCCCTTTAAAAAACTGAAAGGCGTAGAAACATGAAACTCAAACCATCGGAAAGAACAATTCATTTTTTTGGGGGGGTGGGGGTGCTCTATTAAAGTTTTAATTTGAAGTTCAGTGAATAGATCGGCAAATGGAGTCCATTTCGTGGGCACGGCGTCCTCTAAATCGAACATCTTCGGCTTCTTTCTGTGGTGTTTTGTCAAAAATTCATTTGATGTTCGGCCCATTGTCTGCAAATTTGGACAATCTTCTTTAAGGTGAGAATAGGTTGGGTTGGGTTGTTTTACCTCTGAGCGGCACTTTTTTGCACACCATGGGCTAAATGGCCAGGTCACATGGACCCCGAAGGCTCGGAGAAGGTTGGGGGAGGGGACCCACTGGAACAGCTGTTGGGAGACAGATGGTAGCCTCCCGTCAAGGCCATCCAGCGTGTTCTTTAACGTGCAGAGGGTATGGCTCTCCCGCACATGGGGCCACGGCTTAACGTACCATCCGACGGACGGCGGCCTTTCCAAGCCCATCGGTGTCCCCTACTGACCGTGGGCAGGGCGGGGAATTTTGCGGAGATAAATCTCAACGCTGACCCAGCTGGGACTAGAACCTGGGAACTACAGATTACGAGCCTGGTACGCTACCGACTGAGCCACCCCCGCCCCGGTGAGAATAGGAATCGCTGTTGGAAAACATTGATCGTCATATGATGAAAAATGTTTGAGCAGGAAATTGAATATCATTTTGACGTATGCAAATTCATAAAAGGAGCACACATTGAACTTCAATAAGGTATTGAAAAGATATAAATTTTTGAGTTTTTTAGTCGTTTTGAAAAGAAATTTTCGAAACTGTTCAGATCATTTGTAATTACCTTCTGGTCTTTTTAGTGGGACGGAGTCAGAAGGGTCGTTGGCCCTGGGCCATAACCTCAAAGAGAGCCTTAAATTTAGAAACTTGTTAAATTTTTGATATTATATATAACAATAAAAGGTTGATTTAGTAAAAGAAACAGTTTTTTCCACTGATGAGCCTCAGATAAGGCGTGGATTTTCTTTCCTGGTTTTGTCTTTCTGCTGAGTTGCTTTACCTCTGATCGTCACTTTTCGCACACAATGGGCTGAATGGCTAGGTCACAAGGACCCCAAAGGTTAAGAGAAGGTTGGAGGGAGAGGGACCCAGTGAATCTTAACCTTCTCTGAGAAGATGTTAGAAGACAGATAGTAGTCTCCCATCAAGGCCATCCAGTAACGTGCACAGAGTATGGTTCTCCAGCACACGGCGCCCAATTGTTACGCACCGTCCAACAGAAGGTGGCCTTTCCGTGCCCACTGGAGTCCCTTACCGACCGAGGGCAGGGGTTTTGCGGATTTAAATTTTAATGCTATCGCATGTGGGACTTGAACCTGGGAACTGCAGATTATGAGCCTAGCTTGCTACCGATTGAGCCACTCTGCCCCTGTCTTTCTGCTGAGGTCTTGCCTTATTCCCAGACTTTTCCTAAGAAGGACTGTTGACTAAGAACTTTTCCTAACTAAGAAGGACTGTTGACTAAGAACTTTTCCTAACTAAGAAGGACTGTTGACTAAGAACTTTTCCTGATTAAGAAGGAATGTTGATTAAGAACTTTTCCTAACTAAGAAGGACTGTTGACTAAGAATTTTTCCTAACTAAGAAAGACTGTTAACTAAGAACTTTTCCTAATTAAGAAGGACTGTTGACTAAGAACTTTTCCTGATTAAGAAGGACTGTTGATTAAGAACTTTTCCTAACTAAGAAGGACTGTTGACTAAGAACTTTTCCTAACTAAGAAAGACTGTTAACTAAGAACTTTTCCTAACTAAGAAACTCCTGTTGGACTTTTGTGAAAAGAAGCTGCTTGAGGGGTTAAATTTTTTATATAGATCTTGTCAAGTTAAAATTAAAAAAATCGCAAATTATAATATCAATTAATTTTTAATATGGCTGAGAGCCTAAAAGGTTTAAAGTGTTGCCTACCTTTCTAGACATGTGAGAAGAACTAATTACACGGTATAATACCGAACTGATCTCGCAAAACAATGACAAAGGCTGTCAGATTGCCTTCTGTGGCAATCTGCCAAATTCCCCGCCCTGCCCACGGTCAGTAGGGGACACCGATGGGCTTGGAAAGGCCGCCGTCCGTCGGTTGGGACGTTAAGCCGTGGCCCCGTGTGCGGGAGAGCCATACCCTGTGCACGTTAAAGAACACACTGGATGGCCTTGACGGGAGGCTACCATCTGTCTCCCAACAGCTATTCCAGTGGGTCCCCTCCCCCAACCTTCTCTGAGCCTTCGGGGTCCATGTGACCTGGCCATTTAGCCCATGGTGTGCAAAAAAGTGCCGCTCAGAGGTAAAACAACCCAACCCAACCCACTTGGATCTTTAAAAGATCCAAGTGGGTTAGAGTAGTATATATAAATATAGGAATGACAGCCTATATAAATCATTTAGTGTCCTTTAGCGTTTCAAAGGCTTAGTAGAAATAGTTTATTCAAATACCCCAATGCTGGGACTTGCTACGCTGTACCACACAAAAAGTAGGCCCGCTTTTGAATTTGTGAAGGAACAAGGAATAAACTCTCGAAATTTCTAATATCGAAATACCTTTTTTAATAATAATTACAATCTCGATTAACCAAATTATATGGAGGTGGGGGTGGATCAGAATAGAAAAGTCGGTTATTTGAAGGGGAAGGCAAATAGCTATAAATGACTAGTAAATGTTGTGAAAAAAGATTTGAAATATAGTTTTTTAATATAAACTTTGAGTGACCTTTTGTGCACGGGCTAAACAGCCAGGTCACAATGACCCCAAGGGTTCAGATAAGATTGGGAGAAGATGATAGAGAAAGGAAAAGCTACCATCAGTCGGATGGGGCTTTAAGTGTGGAATGTATGCAGGAACGGTGTGGAATGTATGCAGGAACGGCATACTCTGTGCACATTATAAAACACTCGGGATGCTCTTGATGGGTTGGGCTGTTTTACCTCTGAGCGGCACTTTTTGCACACCATGGGGTAAATGGACAGGTCACATGGACCCCGAAGGCTCAGAGAAGGTTGGGGGAGGAGACCCACTGGAACAGCTGTTGGGAGACAGATGGCAGCCTTCCGTCAAGGCCACCCAGCGTGTTCTTTAACGTGCACAGGGTATGGCTTTCCCACACACGGATCACGGCTTAACGTCCCATCCGACGGACGGCGGCCTTTCCAAGCCCATCGGTGTCCCATACTGACCGTGGGCAGGGCGGGAAGTTTTGTGGAGATAAGTCTCAACGCTGACCCAGCTGGGACTCGAACCTGGGAACTACAGATTACGAGCCTGGCGCGCTACCGACTGAGCCACCCCATCCTTGACGGGAGACTACCATCTGTTGTACATTAGGTTTCCATCAGCCTTCTCTGAGGCCTCGGGTTCTTTGTAGCTTGGCCATTTAGCCCATTATGTGCAAAAAAAGTGTTGCTCAGAGGTGAAGCAACCGAACCCATACAAGAACACACAAGTAACAGACATGTGGTTAAATTTTATGATTACAAGTGAAATTGTAATCCTAAAAGCTTACCTAAAAGTGACAATGGTGATTCTTGATGTTCTTCACAAACATTGCAAACAGGTGGACCCGACTTTTCTGGAAAGAAAGTTACCGTCGCTCAGTATCTGAATTAGAGGATAAATTTATAATGCTGATAAATGACATCACCAGAAGTTCATTCTCTATCAGTGTCGACGAGTACGGAATTAAACAGAAGCTGTTTTAGATGCATTTACTTCTGGTGCAGAAAACAAAACCAACTGCTTTAAGACCATTTTATAAGGAATAAGTTTTAATCACAAAAACACTATCTTAAAAAGTTAAAAATGAAACAAAATTCTAAATGATTAAATTATTTATTCAATTTGTATCAATTTCAAAAGAAAAGATAGGAGCCAGCAAATTCCTGCACTGGTTAAATGAAACTTTTTATCCATCCTGTCATTTGCAAAAATTGATACCAATTGGGTTGGGTTACCTTTGAGCAGTGCGTTTTTTTTGTATGGGGCGGGGGTAGCTCAGTCAATACCGCGCCAGGCTCGTAATCTGTAGTTCCCAGGTTAGAGTCCTAGTTGGGTCAGCTTTGAGATTTATCTCCGCAAAATCCCCACCCTGGGCACGGTAGTAGTAGGCCAATGGGCTTGGAAAGGCCGCCATCCGTCGGATGGGACGTTAAGCCGTGATCCGTGTGTGGGAGAGACATACCCTGTGCACGTTAAAGAACACGCTGGGTGGCCTTGACGGAAGGTTACCATCTGTCTCCCAACAGCTGTTCCAGTGGGTCCCCTCCCCCAACCTTCTCTGAGCCTTCAGGGTCCTTGTGACCTCACCATTTAGCCCATGGTGTGCAAAAAAATACCGCTCAGAGGTAAAACAACAACTTTTCTGTACACAATGGGCTAAATGGCCAGGTCACAACGACCCCAAGGGTTCAGAGTAGGTTGGGGGAAATGGAACCCGCTGAACTAGCAGGCCAATGGGCTTGGAAAGGCCGCCGTCCGTCGGATGGGACGTTAAGCCGTGATCCGTGTGTGGGAGAGACATACCCTCTGCACGTTAAAGAACACGATGGGTGGCCTTGACGGAAGGTTACCATCTGTCTCCCAACAGCTGTTCCAGTGGGTCCCCTCCCCCAACCTTCTCTGAGCCTTCGGGGTCCTTGTGCCCTCACCATTTAGCCCATGGTGTGCAAAAAAATACCGCTCAGAGGTAAAACAACAACTTTTCTGTACACAATGGGCTAAATGGCCAGGTCACAACGACCCCAAGGGTTCAGAGTAGATTGGGGGAAAGGGGACCCGCTGAACAGCAGTTAGGAGGATGGAAACCTCACTTCAAGCCCTTCCTACGTGTTCTTGAACGTGCATAGGGTGTGGCTTTCCCGCACATAGAGCCACGGCATTACGTCTCATCCGACGGGAAGAGTCTTTTCCAAGCCCACCGGTGTCCCGTTTCTCACCGAAGCCTGGGGCAGGGGTTTAATTGCGGTAGATCTCAATGCTGGCTGAATTATCGGGACTCAAACCTAGGTACAGTCGCTCAAAAAAGTATCCGAACACTATGGTTGATTACAGAAATCAGAAAAAATATCTGGCAAAGATTTTGTTTCAGAAATTAGTGATCTGGCAATATTTGTGTCACGTGACACGAAGGTTGCCAGATCACTAATTACTGAAAAAAAATCGTTGCCAGATATTTTTTCTGAATTCTGTAATCAACCATAGTGTTCGGATACTTTTTTGAGCGACTGTACGCAAATGACGAGCATATCGAGCTACCGACTGAGCCAAATAATCATCGTCAATACGAATTGAGTAAATCAATTATTATTGGTAATTATTGCTTTAATTAAAAAAATGTTGAGTATATTTCATTGCATTTCAGTGACAAATTCAAAAACAATGTTGTCACTAAATGTATTTAGCTCTTCTTTTAGGGAATTTTTTTTCCCCTTTACTATGTTGTTCCTCTTTCAATGAAACATTTCCTTCAAACGGAGTGAATTTCTTTTTTGAATTTCCTCTTTTATCACCCTGCAACATTAGAAATTCCGATTATTGGATGATTGAAAAAATGCGATAAGTAAAATTTTATTAGAAACTATAAAACATAAAGAATATTTTTTCTGTCCTTAAAACAAAAAGTGTTCTTTGGGACGGGATTTAGCTCAGTTGTTTATAGCGCCAGGCTCATGATTTGCAGTGGCCAGGTTCAAGTCACAACTGGGGCCAGCGGTGACAATTTTCTCTGCTAACTGTCGTTATGACCTCTACAGTACTGTGCAAATTAGTTGGGACAATAGGAAAATGCAGTAACAAAGACACAACTAAAATATTTATTTGTTTAATAGTGTAGTTAATAGTGAATGTGACCCCCCCCCCCTTAGCTTTAATTACTTCTTTCATCCTCTCAACCATTGATGCCACTAGCTTTCCACACATCTCCTTCACTTCAGGGTCGTGGTACCACACTTTCATGACACTTTCTATCGTTTTGGTTTTCGTCGTGCAATCCATCTTAGATATGTGCGCTTTAATAATGGCCCACAAATTTTCAATGGGGTTTAGGTCGGGTGAATTTCCTGGCCACTCCAATACCTTCAAATGTTGCTGGGTAAAGAAGCTCTTAGCAAGCTTAGAATTGTGACATGGAGCCAGATCCTGTTGAAATACCCCATCGCCGTTAGGAAACAGCATTTTCACCTCCAGAACGCCTATGTATTTTTTGCTATCCATCATTCCTTCAATGGGGTGAAGCGTCTGTGGCTCGGAAGCTGTGAAACATCCCCAAAACATGACCTTGGGTGGGTGTTTGGGGGATTGCTGGATGTGGCTGGATCGAAGAGGTTCTCCGGGCGAGCGGCGGACGAAATTTGACCTATAGCCATGCACCTCAAACTAGGTTTCGTCGGAAAATATCACTTTTTCCCAATTCTCCACAGTCCAGTCTCATGTTTCTTTGCCCAGAATAGCCTTTTTGCTTCATAGCGGGTGTCAAAAGTTGCTTTTTGAAGGGCGTCGAGCCCGGCGGCCTCCAGAAAGCGACGACGTACGTTGGAAGCATTTATATTAACCCCATGAGACACAATCTCCCTTTTGATGCCTCCACTGGTCTTCTTCGGGTCTATAATACTAATTCTTCGAATTAGACTATCATCTCTAGGGGTGGTTTTTCTTTTTCTTCCACAATATCCTTTATGGGACGTGTCCACGGACCCTGTCTCCTTACGCAGCTTCATGATCCGTGAAACGCTGGATTTCCCGACGCCAACTGCTTTTGCTATCTGCCTAGCAGTAAGTGAAGTGTTTTCGCCTAAAGCGATTATTTTAGCTCGTTTACGAGGCGTGATGTCCATGATGTATTTAATAAAAAAAGTTTCCAATGAAAATTGTGAACTACTTACATAATCACGTCCTAAGCCTATGAAATATCAATTCGGAAAAAAGTCGAAGTGTAAATAATAGCAGAGTAACACAACAGACAATTCTAGACTTGCAGACTAGAATTCTAGACTTGCAACAGACAATTCTAGACAAGTCTAAACTTTCGCGTCTCCATTGCAGGGACATGCGCAAGTTTAGACTTGCAGCAGTTTAGACACTGCAGCAGAAGGGACTTAGCGTTCCTTCGCTTGTCCCAACTAATTCGCACAGTACTGTATCATAATGAACTTTGAAAGGCCGCCGTCCGTCGGATGGAATATAAAGCCGTGGTTCCCTGTATAGAAGAGCCATACCATGTGCCTTGAAAGGACATTCTGGTAGAGAGGTTTTCATCTATCTTAACAAATGCCCAGTGACTTTCTTTTCACAAACCTTATCTGATCTCCTTATCCTCTCTGGGGCGGGGGTGGCTCAGTCGGTAGCGCGCCAGGCTCGTAATCTGTAGTTCCCAAATTCGAGTCCCAGCTGGGTCAGCGTTGATCTCCGCAAAATTCTCCGCCCTGCCCACGGTCAGTAGGGGACAGCGATGGGCTTGGAAAGGCTGCCGTCCGTCAGATGGGACGTTAAGCCGTGGCCCCGTGTGTGAGAGCCATAACCTGTGCACGTTAAAGAACACGCTGGATGGTCTTGACGGGAGGCTACCGTCTGTCTCCCAACAGCTGTTCCAGTGGGTCCCCTCCCCCAACCTTCTCTGAGCCTTCGGCGTCCATATGACCTGGCCATTTAGCCCATGGTGTGCAAAAAAGTGCTGCTCAGAGGTAAAACAACCCAACCCAACCCTTATCCTCTCTGGCCATTTAGCCCATTGTGTGCAAAAAAGTCCATCTCAGAGACAAAACAACCCGAAAAACAACGTATTATTGCTGTAAAGATGATTCAGGCTTTGTAGCGTCAGTTTACAGAATTTATACAGATATTGACTCCCTCGCCTTCCACTTGTTTAAAGAATTTCCATGTTGCTGGAGATTCTGTTAAGAACGTATCTATGAACATCAGAAGAAGGACTATATTCACAGAAGCAATCTCCGCTAGTAATTCCTTAAGTAAGATTTATTTACTCAGATTTACGTTTCTGATTACTTCATGTAGTCCATCATTTAACATGGAAGCGGAAAATATTGTTAAGTTTGCTTATTGATATTGCTTGTAAGACATATCATCTATGCCAGATGAAAGCATTTTTGAAACAATTAACTTTTCAGAGGAAAACTTAATTTTCTGGCTTTCTTATAGGCAAGAACTATAACTGCTTAATAACGAATCAGTTTTCAATGGGATTCTTGACATTAGGATTCTTCTACATTCTTTTAGCAACATCCTCGCAGGGTTGTGGGTTGTTTTACCTCTGAGCGGCACCTTTTTGCACACTATGGGCTAAATGGCCAGGTCACATGAACCCCGAAGGCTCAGAGAAGGTTGGGGGAGGAGACCCACTGGAACAGCTGTTGGGTGAGAGATGGTAGCCTCCCGTCAAGGCCATCCAGTGTGTTCTTTAACGTGCACAGGGTATGGCTCTCCCGCACACGGGGCCACGGCTTAACGTCCCATCCGACGGATGGCGGCCTTTCCAAGCCCATCGATGTCCCCTACTGACTGGGCAGGGCAGGGAATTTTGCGGAGATAAATCTCAACGCTGACCGAGCTGGGACTCGAACCTGGGAACTACAGATTACGAGCCTGGCGAGCTACCGACTGAGCCACCCACGGCTCCATGCTTACAGGGGGGAGGATTTAAAACGGGGAAAAGAATTATTGTAACCTATGATACTTCCCTAAATGCTTTTGATTCTAGATGCGTATGCAGTAACTTGAGCATTAGGTGGTTCAATTTTGTAATGATGAGGTTAGGCAAAGGAGTCGGCAACCTCCTTTGAGCAGCACATTGTGCAGAGAGAGACTCCGTTGGTTTGGCCATGTTGCCAGTATGAATAATTATAGATTGGAGAGTAGGGTTATGAACAGTGTGCCTAAAGGCCTCAGAAAGAGGGGGAGACCTAGAATGCGGTAGGCAGATAATGTCAAACAGGCCCTTGTTAGAATTGGGGTGCAGTGGACAGATGCAGCAGATGTAGCTCAGGACAGATATGCTGTGAGAACTAAATTGCACGGTCGGGTTGGACCTCCATAGCCCATGGCTGCTTGAGGATGATGGATGATGATACTCCCCACGTCACACGCTTTCATTTGATCCAGAATTCATTAAGATTTGCCGCCAGGTTAGGAAGATATGGTCGAACAAATGTTTTGCGAATTCCGCAAACCAACCGACCAGCGTGAGAAGCGAAATGCGTTAATAAATAGAAATACAGGTCATAAAGATCATGTAAGTGTGTTGATGGGCAATGTTTGCCTTCCAATAACAATCACACTGTGAACATTCTATCTTCACAACTGAATATCCAAGTAATATATGTTGTGTACATACTGTTTCCAGAAATTTCTTGGGATTTAACGGGCGCAGGAACTGGCGAAGTGCTCCCAGAGGACGCTGACCAGGGGACGCTGCCATTCACGTATTTGGAAGAGTCGCCAATTTGTTGAGGGGTGTCGTCAGATCCCGTGCTCAGTCGAGTCATCTGTTTCTGCTTCAGGGAATTCTTCTTAACAGGTTTTACACTTTTCGTCGTCACTTCCTCTTCCGCTTCTTCGGATTCCTATCGAAGGCAAAATTAAACAAAAAATTTTGCAATCAATCAACCATGGTGTTCGGATATTTTTTTGAGCAACTGTAGGTGGTCATATTATTTTGATACTAGATCGTGTGGGCTCACTCACGGAAATATTGAGCGTGTGCAGTTACCGTTCACAGCAAACTGGAGCGTATGCAGTAACTGCACACGCTCCAGTTTGCTGTGAACGGTAACTGGAGCGTGTACAGTTGCTGTACACGCTCCAGATATTTTTCCTGAATTCTGTAATCACGTGACACGAAGGTTGCCAGACCACTAATTTCTAAAATAATCGTTGCCAGATATTTTTTCTGAATTCTGTAATTAACTGGAGTGTTCGGATACTTTTTTGAGAGACTGTAGGTGGTCATATTATTTTGAAACTAGATGGTGTGGGCTCACTCACGGAAATATTGAGCGTGTGCAGTTACCGTTCACAGCAAACTGGAGCGTGTACAGTTGCTGTATACGCTCCAGATATTTTTCCTGAATTCTGTAATCACGTGACACGAAGGTTGCCAGATCACTAATTTCTAAAAAAAATCGTTGCCTGATATTTTTCCTGAATTCTGTAATCAACCATGGTGTTAGGATACTTTTTTGAGCAACCGCACAATCATCTGATCTTAACCAATGTCCATCTACCACAATAAATACTTATAGCTGAGGGTTGGGTTGGGTTGTTTTACCTCTGAGCGGCACTTTTTTGCACACCATGGGCTAAATGGCCAGGTCACATGGACCCCGAAGGCTCAGAGAAGGTTGGGGGAGGGGACCCACTGGAACAGCTGTTGGGAGACAGATGGTAGCCTCCCGTCAAGGCCATCCAGCGTGTTCTTTAACGTGCACAGGGTATGGCTCTCCCGCACAGGGGGCCACGGCTTAACGTCCCATCCGACGGACGGCGGCCTTTCCAAGCCCATCGGTGTCCCCTACTGACCGTGGGCAGGGCGGGGAATTTTGCGGAGATAAATCTCAACGCTGACCCAGCTGGGACTCGAACCTGGGAACTACAGATTACGAGCCTGGCGCGCTACCGACTGAGCCACCCCCGCCCCAATATAGCTGAGGAATTAGTTGAAAAAGACAATAATGAAGTTCGACGGTAATGGGATCTAAACTCGCAGAATTCTGAAAATAAAAAAAGTTGAGTACTGTGAGCTATTTAACTATCTCAACTCGATTAATTTTTCAATTTCATTTTTTCCTGATGCCAACCATAGGTAATTTTAACACTTGACTATTTTTTTGAACAGAATCATTACTGAAAGTGCATTTCTTTTCTATATAAAGGCCGTTTGGCAACCTTTAATGCTGATAAGCAGGGCAGGGGGGCGGAAATTCTTTTTATCGCCATCGCTGTCCCCTTCTCACCGAGGACAAGGCCGGGAATTAAAATATTATTTAAGAATTGTCCGCCTTTATTTTGAACAGAGTAAGCTGATGAAAAATTATTTGCATTTTTGAAATTTAGGATTTTTAGTGTTCATATTTTCAAGTATTTCTAATTCACATGCTAACACAAAAGAAAAAAGATAACCTTTTTTTGGTGTTCTGTTGGGTTGGGTTGTTTTACCTCTGAGCGGCACTTTTTTGCACACCATGGGCTAAATGGCCAGGCCACAAGGACCCCGAAGGCTCAGAGAAGGTTGGGGGAGGGGACCCACTGGAACAGCTGTTGGGAGACAGATGGTAGCCACCCGTCAAGGCCATCCAGCGTGTTCTTTAACGTGCACAGGGTAAGTCTCTCCTGCACACGGAGCCACGGCTTAACGTCCCATCCGACGGACTTTTGAAGCCCATCGGTGTCCCCTACTGACCTGGGCAGGGCGGGGAATTTTGCGGAGATAAATCTCAACGCAGACCCAGCTGGGACTCGAACCTGGGAACTGCAGATTACGAGCCTGGCGCGCTACCGACTGAGCCATCTCCGCCCCCGCCGCCGCCCCTTGGTGTTCTGTAGAGAGCTCGATGACATTCAGGGTTACTAGATCTGAAAATGTTTGAGAACTATTGGTCTGAAGTAACAGGAATTTTCTTGTGAATAACTATTAGTAAATTATAGTTAGCTGATGAGTAATAAGTAAATCAACCAAAATAAACTTATATTGCCAAATGCGATTAGATTAAAAAAAATTAGTTTATCAATATACTTCAATTAGGTATTCATACAAATGATATAAAGGCGAACACCTTTTTATTTGGTTAGTGTAGAGACACTCTTATGTTATTTCTTGTTACTTTTTTTATGTTGCTTTACTTTTTTAAACAATAGAATTTTTTAGATCATTTTATTTTTGTTTGTTCGCGTGAAATATACAGTCGCTCAAAAAATATCCGAACGCTATGGTTGATACAGAATTCAGAAAAATATCTGGCAACGATTTTTTAGAAATTAGTGATCAGGCAACCTTTGTGTCACGTGTCACGAAGGTTGCCAGATCACAAATTTCTAAAAAAATCATTGCCAGATATTTTTTCTGAATTCTGTAATCAACCATAGTGTTCGGATGTTTTTTTGAGTGACTGTACAGCACAGCAGAACTGCTACAAATTCATCAGCTGAGAGAGACGACAGCTGGCAGTGCTTCAAAAACCCATTTTTTTTTTTTAGAATATAATTTTTATTCATAAGAGTAAAGAATACAAATACATTTACACTTTGACCCGCAAAGCTAAGTAGCTTATCTGCAGGAAAATGAATAAATTATATTAACATAAGTCATTCAGCCACAAAAATGGTGTACATCAAATAAATCCACAAAACACAACACATATTAATCAGCTAACTAGAAAATACCAAATAATTTTTAATTCCATTTTAAGTCTTCTAAAAGAATCTATATTTAGTAATTCTTTTGGAATAGCATTAAATATAAGTGGTACTTGATATTCGGAGGTATGTTTCCCGTAATTATTTCGAAAATTTGGCAATTTGTAATAACCCTGGTTTTGAAGTCTTGTATTTTTATTATGTTGAATTTTTAGTTTGTAAGTTTCGTCAAAAATTTTTTAATTATTACATTATATTTATATAAATTGCTGTAGGACAAAAGATTTAAAAATTTTAATCTATCGGTAGAAGTTTTATAAACTTTTTGCAAATGAAACGGAATAATATTTTTAGCTATTATAGACTGCAGTTTTTCTATTTTATTTATGTTACTTAAGTTAGTTGTTCCATGCACAATTATTCCATAATTTAAAATAGATTCGCATATTGCTTTATAAAATAGGACACATGTTTCCATATTTAATACGTATTTCAATTTTTGAATTTTTATCGCCGATATTCTCAAGCTTTCACATATGTGGGATATATGGGCATTCCACCTAAAATATTCATCAAAAATGATTCCTAAGTAATTTATTTTATTTACTTGCTCAACAGTGGGCAGCTGCATAATGATTCATAATTCGAAGCATCCTTTTTTCTGCAATTTATTTTATGAGTTTTGATAAAGAGGTTTTGATGGATATGAAATCCTGGTGAATGAATAATCATCAGTTTTGTTTTTTTCTCATTTAAATAGATTTTATTACAATTTAACCATCTAATAATATTATTGTAATCTGTTTGAACCTCTGAAATGCTATCATTTAAATATTTCTGACTGTTTATTAAAACAATGTCGTCAGCATATAGATAAATAGCACTATTTAATTTTGTATTGAACAAATCATTTATGTACACTAGGAACAATAAAGGACCTAAAATTGAGCCTTGGGGAATTCCACATCGTGTAATTACTTTTCTGCTGTAGCAGTTTTTTATTTTAGTAATTGTGTATCTGTCTGATAAATAATTTCTAAACCAATCTAACAATATACCGCGAATACCGTAATTTTCCAATTTATTTAGTAAAATGCTATGATCTATTGTATCGAAGGCTTTCTTTAAATCTAAGAACATAGTTACAATTTTTTCCCTATTATTCAATGATTTATTAATATTATTTGCAATTTTGGAAATTAGTTGAATTGTGTTTTTTCCTTTTTGAAAGCCAAACTGATTTTCATTAATTATGCTGTGTTTAAGTAAAAAGTTAAAAACAGTATTATAAATATATTTTTCCATTATTTTCGAAAAAATTGGCAGAATTGTTATTTGTCGATAGTTAGAAAAATCCTCCTTAATACCACCTTTAAAAATAGGTCTTAAAATACCTGTTTTGAGTTCAGTAGGTATGTTCCCAGTAAATATAATCTGATTTATAATTTTTGATATAATATTTAGTAGTGTCTCTTTATTAAATTTTATATGTTTAATGCAAACATTATCGTAACCAGGTGATTTATTGGTGTCTAATGAAGAAATTATTTCATCAGTTTGTTTTTCAGTGATTTCATGTATATAGATAGATTTCAAAACTCTTTGTATCATGGTTGGAACATAATTTGTATCGTCTTGGTGATTTGTATTTCTTATCTGTAAAATTAGTGTATTATAAATGTCATTGTAATTATTTGCTATTTCTTCCACAGATAATTTCTTTTTGGGCATATTGTCAATTATTACATCGTCCGATGATTTTTTCTGTTTTCCTTCTAATGTTTCATATATTAATTGCCAGGTAGCCTTCATATCATTTTTTTTCATTATAAGTTTATTTCTATAATAAAGTTGTTTCTGATTTCTAATCTGAATATTAACCTTATTCCTTTAATTTTTTATAGTTATTTTTATAAGCATCACTTTTATCATTGTTTTTAAATTTAATCCAAGCTTTATCTCTTTCTTCAGTTAATTCTATCAAGTTCGGTGTTATCCAATTTTTGCTATGATTTCTTTTTACTTTTCCAACTCTCCTCATATATATTCTATTTTTTCCTAAATTTCCATCATAAATGTCTTTAAATACTTTATAGAGGTTTAATTCATCCTTTGAGTTGTCTCCATAATTTTCTAAATTCCAATTCGTTTCAGAAATAGCTTTGTTTATATTGTTATGGTCAAATGACCAATTCTTATTTTCCTGGTCTGTTTCATTATAATTAGTATTATTTAAATTGTTATTGGTGTTGCTAATCAGTGTTAAAATCATATAGTGATCTGCTATTTTGCTTGTTTGAATTATTGAATTTGCTGACATATTTTTAATCAGTTTAATATTAATATGGTCTATACAGGTTTTGGTAATTTTATTTTTTACTATTTCTTCTCTTGTAGCTTCCTTTATTAATCTTTCAAAATTCATTTCAGCCAATAGTGTGATATATTTTTCTGTGCCATGTTTTTTAGTATTCATTGTATCGATATTAAAATCACCTATTAAAATCTGATTTTGGTCTTTTTCTGTATTTTCCATCCAGTTTCGGAAATTCAACAGAAAAGAGTTCACATCTGTACTAGGCGATCTGTATAGTGCTAAAACATGATATATTATATTATTTTTTTTTTTACTTTTCAGCGAGAACTATGTGCAGATAATTGAAAACTTTGAAATTTGGGAACTTTACCATGATACGAAGCTTTTCATTTCTGAAAACAACAGGATTAGACTTGCACGGTGTATGGAGTGTTAAAACTGGTCAACAGGGGACTGACAACGTATCTTATGGTCAGACGAATCACATTATACTCTCTTTGCAACAGATGGCCGACGTAGAGTGTGGCGACAACCCCACGAAGCAATGAACCCATCATGTGTAGTTCCTGCTCTTCAAGGTGCTAGATGCAGTGTGATGGTGTGAGAAGCATTCTTCTTTACGCAGATTGGATCCTCTGATTTCTATAAAGGCCGCATCACTTTCCAGAAGTATAAAAGATTCTTGGACGATCAGGTGCTATAGGTGATGAATCATTTTTACTTCAGATGAGATGCTAAACTTCAGGATGATAATGCGCCGATTCATCGCTATAAATCGTAAAGGAAAGAGTCGGATAACATGAAACAGACTTTTATTCCATTCTCTGTAACGTACAGTCGCTGAAAAAAGTATCCGAACACCATAGTTGATTACAGAATTCAGAAAAAATATCTGGCAACGATTTTTTTTAGAAATTAGTGATCTGGTAACCTTCGTGTCACGTGACACGAAGATTGCCAGATCACTAAATTCTAAAACAAATCGTTGCCAGATATTTTTTCTGAATTCTGTAATCAACCATAGTGTTCGGATACTTTTTTGAGCAACTGTACAATCATCTGATCTTAATCAATTGAACACTTCCCATATGTTTTCGATTGCCTATTGATAATTTAGGACGAGTTTTTTGAATGCACGCCTTTATCTTCTTCGCTTCGAGATGTTCAAGAAATTTTGCACGAAAAGTGGTTCAGAATATTTCCTGCTGCATTTCGAAAGTATGTGTGAAGCATTTAATGTCAAGTCTCTGCCCATGAAGACCGATAAAATATTAGGAGGGTGTACGTAACAATTTGACATATTATGTGTATGTGTATATTAAATTAAAATGTGTGAATGGTAAAATTTTTTGTTTCGTATTTAAAGTACCTACTTTATCATTCTGTATTTTCAGTGTCTGAGAGCAGCGGAAAATGCTATTCTGTTTTTTTTTTGGGGGGGGGACGCGCCAAGAAATAAGTTTTAAAATTCTTGTTCACTAATATACTATTGTAATGAATGTTAAGAAGTTACATTTGAGAATGTGTTAAAGGAACTCACTTCATCAGTTATGTCATCAGTGAGGGCCATCAGTTGCTGGGCATGCTTCTCAACCATCGACTGGTAAGCGATTGGATTGGCCAAGGCATCAGCTAGGTCTATATTCACAAAACAGAAAGAATACAGAATTAATGTGAAATCATTCATGTGACGATTAATTATCAAAAGAATTATTATTTATATCTTGAAAGAGAGAAATATAAACTGATTGGTATCACAGATCATTCTGTTCCCCAATTATTGCGGAGGAAACAAATCCCTTCTTGGTAATTATTCATAAATTTATGCTGTAATTGCACAGTGACTATCCGGACATCTTGCATATCTCTAATCTGAAGCCTTTGACGGAACAGGATACCTGGTGGTTGCAGTGGTGGAATACTATTTCAGCTGTTCCCTATATTACAGTATTTACAGGAAGAGTGATCAATATGCTACTTTAGAAGCCTCTAGACTAGTGCATTATATTACAGATAGGATAGCAGATATACTACTCTGGCTGACCCTAGGCCAGTACAGTATATTATAGGGACAGCGTGGATATACTATTCTAACTGCCACTTAGACCAGTACAGTATTTACAGGTACAGTGGCGAATAACTACTCTGACTGTCCTTAGACCAGTACTGTACATTACGGGTACAGTGGCGGAAATATCACGCTAGTTACCCTTATACCAGTACATTATATACAGGTACAATGGTGGATATATTATTTTAACAGCCCCTAGCCTAGTACAGTATATTATGGGTAACGAATATATTACTCTGGCTTATCCTAGACTAGTGTTGGGTTGTTTTACCTCTGAGCGGCACTTTTTTGAACACCATGGGCTAAATGGCCAGGTCACATGGACCCCGAAGGCTCAGAGAAGGTTGGGGGAGGGGACCCACTTGAACAGCTGTTGGGAGACAGATGGTAGCCTCCCGTCAAGGCCATCCACTGTGTTCTTTAACGTGCACAGGGTATGGCTCTCCCACACACTGGGCCATGGCTTAACATCCCATCCGACGGACGGCGGTCTTTCCAAGCCCATCGGTGTCCTCTACTGACCATGGGCAGGGTGGGGAATTTTTGCGGAGATAAATCTCAACGCTGACCCAGCTGGGACTCGAACCTGGGAACTACAGATTACGAGCCTGGTGCGCTACCGACTGAGCCACCCCGCCCCCTATCCTAGACTAGCACAGCATATTACAGGTAAAGTGGTGGATATACTACTACGCTGCCCCTTAGACCAGTACAGTATTTTCAGGAACAGTGACGAATAAACTGCTCTAACTGCCCCTAGACCAGTAGAGTATATTAGTGTGTAGTGACGGATATACTACTGTTGCTGCCCCTAGGTGGCTTGCTATCGGCTGTCTCAATTTCTTTTAAAATTAAGTTTCCTACAATTGCATGCTTGTATTTCACAAGATGGTTCATAACGGAGGCGTCTCTAAAAGGCTTCGGTCTTAAGCCATAGCCTTACTGGCTATACCTAAATCCAGCTCTGGATGGGGCGGGGGTGGCTCAGTCGGTAGCGCGCCAGGCTCGTAATCTGTAGTTCTCAGGTTCGAGTCCCAGCTGGGTCAGCGTTGAGATTTATCTCCGCAAAATTCCCCGCCCTGCCCACGGTCAGTAGGGGACACCGATGGGCTTGGAAAGGCCGCCGTCTGTCGGATGGGACGTTAAGCCGTGGCCCCGTGTGCGGGAGAGCCATACCCTGTGCACGTTAAAGAACACGCTGGATGGCCTTGACGAGAGGCTACCATCTATCTCCCAACAGCTGTTCCAGTGGGATCCCTCCCCCAACCTTCTCTGAGCCTTCGGGGTCCATGTGACCTGGCCATTTAGCCCATGGTGTGCAAAAAAGTGCCGCTCAGAGGTAAAATAACCCATCCCAACCCAGCTCTGGATAAGAAGTCGGTGGTCATAGGTCTCTGGAATAAATTTCCCGTTGGAAGAGGAGAGGGTAAACTTCTCATTCGAGTGCCCCAATTTTCTCTCCATAAATAGAATGCTCATCGCATGGGGTATTAGTGGAAGTCAGATTAAATGATGGCTTCCTATGCGGAAGAGATTCTCTCAAATCCCATTGGATAGCCTTGAAAGATTCAATGAGATCTTGGTGTTCTTCATCCTCAATATTGTTCGGAGCCTTTGAGTCCACGTGGCTTGAGCAATTAGCATGATACACAACAGAAAATGGATCACTCAGAAGCAAGTAAACAAAGCAAAACAATGGAATTTCAGAAAAATATCAAAAATTCAGAAAAGTAACCTTTTATAAAATACCGTAAAACCTTCAATTTAATATTTTTTTGGTACATTTACTCTATAAAATATTAATAATAAAAGTTCATTCAAACATTTAATATTTTAATTGTTCGGTTATTTCTAGTCCTCCTTCATTAAAATATTTTCATCAGATTTGATGAGGATTGATCAGATTTGATCAGATTTGATGAGGATGATTTGATTGAGATGAGGATTCCAGTGCTGAGGATTTAAAAGTTGGTTTTCATAACTAACCACAAATCCAGTTATTCATTAGCTTTGTCACATTGATGTGCCTTTTTCTACCAAACATTCAGATTTTCTATGCTATGTAATAAATAAATAATAATAAATACCCCCTCAAAAAACATGGCCGAGTGGTTAGCGCGCTTGGCTACTGACCTAAGGGACCTGGCTTCGAGCCTCGGGTAAGGCATGGCTGTTTGTGTCGTTTTTCTGCTGAGGTCCTGCCATCCTCTCAGACCTTCTACTATGGCATATAAACTGATAGGCTCCTGTCAGACCTCTGTGGCAAGCAGCTGCTTGAGGGGGCATTTATTTATTTTTTATTTTATCTTCATCAGTCACCAAACCCCAATAAACGAGTCTTAATGCGTATCCAAAATGGGGGATGCATACATGAGTATCAATAAAAAATCTATTTGCAACAGCATATTACTACGCTGCTGAACGTAATTCTTGCATTAGAAAGTAGGGCGCAACTTGAGCGCAACTTTGGAAATATTTCAGCAATTTACAAGTGATAACAAACAGCCATGCCTTACCCGGGGCTCGAACCAGGTCCCTTAGATTAGTAGCCAAGAGAGCTAACCACTCGGCCACGGAGGGTAGTATATTAATAGGGGTGTGTGGATTCGTAACCTTCAGTTTCAAATTCCTGTAACGTAAACCTGTTCTACAATCTACAGTCTGTGAATTACTAATGACAAATTCCTATTTGCGGTATTGCAGAAAGTAGAGCTGTACATGGTTCAATTATATTGCCAGTGAGATATCGACTAGAATTATTCTTACCTGAAAGCCCATCAGGAACGTAATCTTTCACTGTGATGTGCACAAACAACGTCTTCAATGTCAGAGGCTGCCCGGATTCATTCCTCAAACAGATATGCCTGTATCCTGTAAGAGAGAAGTAACCATCATTGAAGTCTAAAAAAAGAAACTGTTTAGTTAAAAAAAATCAAAATATGCATTCATTGTTTAAGAGAAGGAATGTCCCATCACACATCTATCCGGGATTAAAATCGAATCCTGAAATAGGACAACACATTTTAATCTATATTTTGTGAGGAATATAATAGGATCCTGTGTACAGTCGCTCAAAAAAGTATCCGAACACTACGAGTTGATTACAGAATTCAGAAAAAATATCTGGCAACGATTTTTTTTTAGAAATTTTTTTAGCAACCTTCGTGTCACGTGATAGTGTTCGGATACTTTTTTGAGCGACTGTACAAAATTTCAAGTCGATAGAATAAAAATGGCTGATATACAGAGCATTACAGAGATAATGACCAAAAAAAAAATAAGAGTTTTAGTGGCTTAATTGTATTTTGACCTGTATCCTTTAAAAATATATTATTAATTAATTTAAAACTGAAATAAATTATTTTAAAATATTTGCATCTTGATGCTTAGATATATTTGAATACTTCCTCGAAGTGCACATTTTGATTTACTCACCGGGTCGTAGCCCTACAACGGGAAGCACTCGATGTCCTAGAAGTCTACCATTATCTTCATACACAGCTATTCGTAAGCAAGCCAATTCAGGAAGGACGACCTGAAAGTAATCATGTTCACTACATTAAAAGCAGAACTTTAAAAATGATTCATTACTTGAAATATTGAAAGCTATGAAGTCAGTCTTATCATCGATATCAAACTTAGAAGAAAAATTGTCTTCAGCCGGGTGGGACATGAACCCAAACCCACCCGGCTCAAGACTCTTTCGATCAGTGTAAAAATTAAAAATCAGCACCATTCAGCCTCCGATTATATTTTGAGATGTTTTCTCTCGTTCATTAATGAATCATCACAATGATAGGGTGTCTATACGTCACGGTGTCCCGAAGATATATTTTCGAGACGTCTAAATAACCCTTTTTGTGATAATATGGAGTCCGCTCTCGATTTATACATATGTAATTAATTCCTTTTTCAATTTACGTGGAATATATTTTTGAGTTGGGTTGTTTTACCTCTGAGCGGCATTTTTTTGCACACCATGGGCTAAATGGCCAGGTGACAAGGACTCCGAAGGCTCAGAGAAGGTTGGGGGAGGGGACCCACTGGAACAACTGTTGGGAGACAGATGGTAGCCTCCCGTCAAGGCCATCCAGTGTGTTCTTTAACGTGCACAGTGTATGGCTCTTCCGCACACGGGGCCACGACTTAACGTCCCATCCGACGGACGACGGCCTTTCCAAGTCCATCGGATTCTAACGTCTACCTAGCATGCACGTATTCCTCGCTTGACTTAGCTCCAAAATCAAAGACTAAAACGGCGAATGAGGGTTGGTTTGTTTTACCTCTGAGCAGCACTTTTTTGCACACCATGTGCTAAATGGCCAGGTCACAAGGACTCCGAAGGCTCAGAGAAGGTTGGGGGAGGGGACCTACTGGAACAACTGTTGGGAGACAGATGGTAGCCTCCCGTCAAGGCCATCCAATGTGTTCTTTAAAGTGCACAATGTATGGCTCTCCCGCACACGGATTAGAAATTAGTGATCTGGCAACCTTCGTGTCACGTGACACGAAGGTTGCCAGATCACTAATTTCTAAAATAAAATCGTTTCCAGATATTTTTTCTGAATTCTGTAATCAACCATAGTGTTGGGATATTTTTTTTGAGCGACTGTACACTCCGCAACATTCGACTCTATTATTTAAGTTTAAATCACTAAATCAAATAAATTCTCTTTCCTTTTGGATGCTGAAATATTAAATAACACTATTCCAGCGATTTCGAAGAACGCAGACAAATTATTCATTTGATGGTTAATCTTGTTTCCTTCACCATTTGAAACCCTCTTTCGTTTTACCTGCAGCAGCTAACAAATCAATACGTAAATCGCCTAGCAACAGATGCTATCCAATCAGAAACTTCGCCGACAAAGCTGACGGTTCTTTCATTAACAGCTGTTGCCAACATTAATCTTAACAATAATATAAAAAATGCCAGCAGTCGATATAAGAAAATTTGTTTGCAGTGGGCTAACGGTTGTTCAGTAGCGTATCGAAGATATCGAATGGATGTTCGAAAACTTAGTTAAGTAACTCTAAGCAAGGCCATAAATATTGCTATGCAGTGCAAGAGAAAACTTATTCAGAAGAAATATTTAAATATGTGCAAAGCAAATAAGCACTTAAATCAGGGATTTAGTAAACTAAAGTTTTCAAGTCATACCTAACAATGGGCTTCAACTTCCGCGATACTTTTAAGTCGTTTTCATTTTGTAATATTAGCGGCATTTTTAAAAATAAATTGAGATCCTCACTTTATATCAGTGTGGTGAAATTCCTAAAGACGAATATATTACTAAGTAAGGTGGAAAAACACACTGTCTTTCAAGTGTTCAGCACGGATTAAAAAAATATGCGCATATTTAAAAAGTTTAATCAATAAATAATTCATCGATGGAAAGTTAACTTCGGAACTTTATAACTTCTAAAATATGAATTTAATGAGAAAATATGACTGAAGATAGTTGGGTTGTTTTACCTCTGAGCGGCACTTTTTGGCACACCATGGGCTAAATGGCCGGTCACATGGACCCCGAAGGCTCAGAGAAGGTTGGGGGAGGGGACCCACTGGAACAGCTGTTGGGAGACAGATGGTAGCCTCCCGTCAAGGCCATCCAGCGTGTTCTTTAACGTGCACAGGGTATGGCTCTCCCGCACATGGGGCCATGGCTTAACGTCCCATCCGACGGACGGCGGCCTTTCCAAGCCCATCGGTGTCCCCTACTGACCGTGGGCAGGGCGGGGAATTTTGCGGAGATTAATCTCAACGCTGACCCAGCTGGGACTCGAACCTGGGAACTACAGATTACGAGCCTGGCGTGCTACCGACTGAGCCACTCCCGCCCCGGACTGAAGATAAATACCATAAACAAACCTTTTTAAATCTCGATTTTCAACAATGTTTGTTAAATATTTAAAGAGTTATGGAAGCTGGGATATTTAACAATAAATTATTTTGTTTGATAAAAATCATTCACAACTATCTGACATTGAAATAAACATTACGCAATCTTCTGTAATGCATATTTATTTTATTAAATGGTTTGAAACAACATTTATTATTTGAGTCTTAATTGTATTCTGAGATCAAGTCTTATGACTCATTACTGTTGCAAAATATTCTAGTTTCCATAACATTTAAATATTGAACGAATATTGTTGAAAATCGATATTTAAATAGATTTCAGTATGATCTTTAATTTATCTTCAGTCACATTTTTCCATTAGCTGCATATTTTAGAAGTAATACAGCTTCGAAGTTAGATTCCCATTAATATAACATGGAAATTCTCTAATATTCTGGTGGGGCATTGTATTGAGTACATTATTCTTATCTTTTTAAACGCATTTTCTCTAATAACTATGTTTTATCTATTATAAAAAAAAAACTCCTAAAAGGTACCAGCCGAAAGGTAGCACTGCTTTCAACAATTTTTACAGTTTTGTAAATCTACAAGCAGTCTCTGTCAACCTATAGTGTAATTTATTCCAATACATTCACAATGAAGAAAGAGAGTTGGTGGGTTGTGTGACGTTCTTCGAAATAATGATATTCAGAACTCGATTATCGGATTGATCATAATTCTAGACTAAAGAATTAAATGAATCATAACAACTAGGCTAAAGGAAACAAATTAAGATCTTACGCATTACACCCGATTCCGTTACTGATCGTCACAAACCAATCATACATTTAAATATAAACTGCCAAATAGTGAGATAAAACAGATACCAAAACTGACACCCACCTTGTTGAAAACAAAGGGCTCTTCTTCATAAACAGGATTGATGCCGTTGTTGGGAACAGTTTTTGTCCTGAATTTCCTTCTCACTGTGTCAGCAGGAAGTCCATACATGTCCACTTCAACATAAGTTCCGACCCTTTTGTCCGAAAGAAACTGACCTGACATAATCTGTTAAAAAGCAAAACACGTAATTCATTTGGTTTCATTTTAAAGTCTGAATTAAAAAGACTTGTGTTTTGCTGAACACTAAAGAACAAAAGAACTGAAATATAATTTTATATATTTGAAAATTTTTTATCGAGAATAATTATGAAGTTTTTAATTAAATACCTTAAAGGAACTTTTCTTTTTTCGTTTTAATGAAGTAATTTTGATCTCAATAACCTTTTGAACCATGAGTAGTAAAATGGCAAAATGGATTAGCACAAAGTTCGCAAATTGAAGTTTTCACGTTTTCGTTTAAATTGCTTGAATGTTGAGATTCCGTTCTGTGGTCGTGTTTGCCTTCTTCCCACCGATGGAAATTGGCGGAACTTCGGAAAGAAATCTTGAAAAGCTAGATGTAGAGAAATGAGACAGAAATGGGATTTTAAAAGAGAAAGAATGTCGATAAGAGAAAATCTTGTATGAAAAAGAAAAGACGGATGGAACTGTAAAAGGAAAGTTTTCTGATGAGAAAGTCGTTGCTGGAAAAAGGAGATGTTAATAGGACAGGGAAAGAATATAAGCTAGCCAGAAAGTGGGAAAAGGGGACTTCAGTGTGAATGTGAATGAAAATAAATTGGGAAAAAAACATAGTCAGTGAGAAAGTCGCTGTTGAAAAAAAAAGAGGAGGAAGAGGACATCATTGGTAACGAACAAGAGAGGCTAAAAAAATAGTTGGTGAGAAAGTTATTGGCGAAAACAAGGCCCAGCAAAAGGATTGGGAGAAAAGAAAAATAGGTTGAGAATGTTATTAGTGAGAAAAGACTCAGTAAAAAGAAAAAATTGGTTAAGAATGTTATTGGTGAGAAAAGACCCAGTAAAAAAAAAGATTTGTTTGCGAATAGTATTGGTGAGAAAAGACCCAGTAAAAAAAGATTTGTTTGCGAATAGTATTGGTGAGAAAAGACCCAGTAAAAAAAGATTTGTTTGCGAATAGTATTGGTGAGAAAAGACCCAGTAAAAAAAGGATTTGTTTGAGAATAGTATTGGTGAGAAAAGACCCAGCAAAAGGGTTGGAAAAGAAAGATTGGTTGAGAATGTTATTGGTGAGAAAAGATCCAGTAAAAAGAAAAAACTGATTGAGAATATTATTCGTGAGAAAAGACTAAGCAAAAGGATTGGAAAAGGAAGATTGGTTGAGAATGTTATTGGTGAGAAAAGACCCAGCAAAAGGATTGGAAAAGAAAGATTGGTTGAGAATGTTATTGGTGAGAAAAGATCCAGTAAAAAGAAAAAAATTGATTGAGAATATTATTCGTGAGAAAAGACTAAGCAAAAGGATTGGAAAAGGAAGATTGATTGAGAATGTTATTGGTGAGAAAAGACCCAGCAAAAGGATTGGAGTGAAGATTGGTTGAGAATGTTATTGGTTAGAAAAGACTCAGTAAAAAGAAAAGATTGATTGAGAATATTATTGGTGAGAAAAGACCCAGCAAAAGGATTGGAGAGTAAAGATTGGTTGAGAATGTTATTGGTGAGAAAAGACCTAATAAAAAGAAAAGATTGATTGAGAATATTATTGGTTAGAAAAGACCCAGCAAAAGGATTGGAGAGTAAAGATTGGTTGAGAATGTTATTGGTGAGAAAAGACCCAGTAAAAAGAAAAGATTGATTGAGAATATTATTGGTGAGAAAAGACCCAGCAAAAGGATTGGAGAGTAAAGATTGGTTGAGAATGTTATTGGTGAGAAAAGACCCAGTAAAAAGAAAAGATTGATTGAGAATATTATTGGTGAGAAAAGACCCAGCAAAAGGATTGGAGAGTAAAGATTGGTTGAGAATGTTATTGGTGAGAAAAGACCCAGTAAAAAAGAAAAGATTGATTGAGAATATTATTGGTGAGAAAAGACCCAGTAAAAAGAAAAGATTTATTTAGAATATTATTGGTGAGAAAAGATCCAGCAAAAGGATTGGAGAGTAAAGATTGGTTGAGAATGTTATTGGTGAGAAAAAACCCAGTAAAAAGAAAAGATTAATTGAGAATATTATTGGTGTAAGAGACGCCTGCGCAAACTACAGCCCTGTTTTTACTACAGCCTGAGAATTTCTCTCTGTTTGTTCTGCCCGCGAGTTGCTGATGACAAATAAATTAATTTTTTCAAAGAGAAAAAGAACGTAAAGAGGATAAAAAGTCCAATTTTGGGGAAGCAAAAATCTCATTAAAATAATTAATTTTAATAAAAAATGTATTGTTTTATGATTCACTTTAGATTTTTTTTGCGTTTTATTCTATATATGATCTTTTTCAATCCTTTTTGGTATGTCATAACAACACGAGCACCATTTCCGAAGGCTCTGTTTTTAGTTGAAGCTACAGCTTTCCTTTTTAGTTTGAATTCGTGAAGCATGCACAAAGGAATATCAGACATTTGGACTGACATCTCAAATTACAGGAAACAGGAAATCAACAACATGAAGAATGAAATCCAAATGATTTGAAATAAGCGCCACAGTCTGGATTTCAATTTGATGCGCAACAAGTGCCTTGATCTCATTTTATCAGTTATGTCAGGGTTTACATAAAGTGACATTAACGCCATTTCAAATTAATCAATTGGATAAAATTTACCTTCAGTTTCTAATGTTATTAATAACAAAATTGAATATAATATTCAGGCTCTGTTTGAGTAACCTTGGAGAGACCTCATAGAACTTGGAATGGCAATCTTGAAGAGATCTTAGAGACCAAATAGATCAACTTTGAAGTGATCTTATAGACCGAATAGAGCAACCTTGAAGAGACCTTATATAACTTAATAGCGAACCTTAAAGAGACCTTATAGAGCTTGCAATGGAAACTTTGAAGAGATCTCATAAACCTTAATAGATCAACCTTGAAGATACCTTATAGAGCTTGGAATGGAAACCTTGAAGAGACTTTAGAGAGCTTGGAATGGAAACCTTGAAGAGACTTTAGAGAGCTTGGAATGGAAACCTTGAAGAGACTTTAGAGAGCTTGGACTGGAAACCTTGAAGAAACTTTAGAGAGCTTGGAATGGAAACCTTGACGAGACCGTTATAGAGCTTGGAATTGCAACGTTAAATAGATCTTATAGACCTAATAGAGCAACCTTGGGAAGATCTTAGAATGAGTCATAAAATAGTTCAGTCACAAACGGTTTTTTTTTTAATTTCGGTTGTTGCTAGTTGAGAAAAGCGAAAGCAATTCAGAACTATTTTCTGAAAATTTATAAAGTTCGAAAAACCAAATCGTATTACAGAATGCTTTATTTCGAATTAAGCTTTGAGTTTGGACAACGCAGCATTTGTTTGGTTACTTTATCAGTGTTATTGGTAGTTCGTAGTGATTGAGAACAATGTCATATAAATGTAAGTAGAAAAAAAACACAGTGCAAAAAATGTAAAACCAAAGTTTACCCACCTTCACAGTGACCGTACCCGCAATAATACCATCAACAGTCGATTCCGTGAAAGGGTCAAATTTACGGTCCGTTCTCCTCATGAAATCAGGCTTTAGAAGATAACCACCGCGCCCGTTGTATTCGAAGATGCCAAAATTGAGCTGCATTCCCAAGTCTGAAAATGATGAAGGGAAAAAAAACCTTTATAAAATGACTATGTTGACATTTTTGCCAAATGAAATAACAAGTGAGCGATGATTATTATCAGTTTACAACGTGATATCAAAGAAAAAAATTTATTAGCTGAATATTTATTTCAGATCATTTTTGAATCACGTTCTGTGTCCAGATCTAAATCAGTTCTTCATACAACTCTTGGAGACGTTGTTTAAAAATTCAGCTAATGATGGTTCTAGCTGTAGAGTTAGTTTTGTTTTACATCTGAGCAGTATTTTTTTTTACTCCAGGTAGACAAAATGGCTAGATCAGAAGAATCACAAGTTTCAGAGCTGAACATTATTATTAGTTTAATGAGTTATTGACAATTAATTTTAAGATTTTTCTCAAAACAAAATTTCGATTATATTTACACTTACCAAGAGTTTGATAATTCAGGGCCACCATTTGACAACCTGCATTCCAGAATACCTAAATGACACAAAAATATATTGTAAGTCTTAATCATTGCATTTTGAGCATTTCGATTATGATGAAATTTGCATTATTACAAAGGGGCGAATCCAGGGGGGACCGATTTCCTTGCTTCTCGGAGAATTTAATTAGCAGAAACTGAGACAAAAATATTTATTAAACACTCCAAAGTATTTGATCGTTGTGATTTGCTCAATAGCTTTACATGAACATGATCTGTCTTTATTACACATATTACCAGGGTTGGGTTGTTTTACCTCTGAGCGGCACTTTTTTGCACACAATGGGCTAAATGGTCAGGTCACATGGACACCGAAGGCTCAGAGAAGGTTGAGGGTTGGGTTGGGTTGTTTTACCTCTGAGCGGCACTTTTTTGCACACCATGGGCTAAATGGTCAGGTCACATGGACACCGAAGGCTCAGAGAAGGTTGAGGGTTGGGTTGGGTTGTTTTACCTCTGAGCGGCACTTTTTTGCACACCATGGGCTAAATGGTCAGGTCACATGGACACCGAAGGCTCAGAGAAGGTTGAGGGTTGGGTTGGGTTGTTTTACCTCTGAGCGGCACTTTTTTGCACACCATGGGCTAAATGGTCAGGTCACATGGACACCGAAGGCTCAGAGAAGGTTGAGGGTTGGGTTGGGTTGTTTTACCTCTGAGCGGCACTTTTTTGCACACCATGGGCTAAATGGTCAGGTCACATGGACACCGAAGGCTCAGAGTAGGTTGAATGTTGGGTTGGGTTGTTTTACCTCTGAGCGGCACTTTTTTGCACACCATGGGCTAAATGGTCAGGTCACATGGACACCGAAGGCTCAGAGAAGGTTGAGGGTTGGGTTGGGTTGTTTTACCTCTGAGCTGCACTTTTTTGCACACCATGGGCTAAATGGTCAGGTCACATGGACACCGAATGCTCAGAGAAGGTTGAATGTTGGGTTGGGTTGTTTTACCTCTGAGCGGCACTTTTTTGCACACCATGGGCTAAATGGCCAGGTCACATGGACCCCGAAGGCTCAGAGAAGGTTGGGGAAGGGGACCCACTGGAACAGCTGTTGGGAGACAGATGGTAGCCTCCCGTCAAGGCCATCCAGCGGGTTCTTTAACGTGCACAGGGTATGACTCTCCCGCACACGGGACCACGGCTTAACGTCCCATCCGACGGACAGCGGCATTTCCAAGCACATCGGTGTCCCCTACTGACCGTGGGCACATAATACCATGTATGTATAAGTTATAGAGCAAAACATCCATTTTTGTTAATGAAAAATACATAAATTTGGTTTTCTTGATATTTAAACTCAATTGGTTATTGTTGAACCAGCTTGTTATTAAATCTATATCAGGTATGATGTCCAGATACAGTTCACTACTATTTGAATTTTTGAAAACAATTGTGGTATCATCAACAAATGACACAACTTCGCCTTTTAAATTCAAGTTGGAAAAATCATTAAAATAAATTCAAACTAAAATAGGTCCAAGTACCTGGGTTCGAGCCCCGGATTAGGCATGGATGTGTGTGTCGTTTTTCTGCTGAGGTCCTGCCATCCTCTCAGATCTCCTACTGGGGCATATAAACTGACAGGCTCCTGTCAGACCTCTGTGGCAAGCAGCTGCTTGAGAGGGTATTTATTTTTTTTTTATTCATTGAGCCGTGTGGTACATCATTAGTGATGAATTTAATTGTACTTTTGTTGCCGTCGATCTGGAAAAATTTCATCCTACTTTTTAAATATGATTTGAAATACTCAAAAACATTACCTCTAAATCCTATGACGAATAATTTCTGTAAGAGTTCATCGTGGCGAACTGTGTCAAAAGCTTTTGCTATATCTAAGTATATAGATCAATTTCACACAAAATTATCGTAGTCAATTTTAATACAGCATCTTCAATATTATACCCTTCGCTGAATCCAAATTGTGAACTGCTAAAACAATTTTTCTTGTTCAAATATCCTAAAATTCTTCTCTTCATATTTTGTATATAACTTTATATAAACTAGGCAAAACTAATATTGGCCTATAGTTATTCATGTCATCTTTATTTCTAGGGGCGGGGGTGGCTCAGTCGATAGCACGCCAGGCTCGTAATCTGTAGTTCCCAGGTTCGAGTCCCAGCTGGGTCAGCGTTCAGATTTATCTCCACAAAATTCCCCGCCCTGCCCACGGTCAGTAGGGGACACCGATGGGCTTGGAAAGGCCTACGTCCTTCGGATGGGAGTTAAACCGTGGTCCCGTGTGCGGGAGAGCCATACCCTGTGCACGTTAAAGAACACGCTGGATGGCCTTGACGGGAGGCTACCATCTGTCTCCCAATAGCTGTTCCAGTGAGTCCCCTCCCCCAACCTTCTCTGAGCCTTCGGGGTCCATGTGACCTGGCCATTTAGCGCATGGTGTGCAAAAAAGTGCTGCTCAGAGGTAAAACAACCCAACCCATCTTTATTTCCTTTTTTATAAACAAGAGTAACCCTAGCAATTTTTAACTATTGAAGAATGTACCATTTTTGAAAAAAAATTAATTAAATCTGCTAAATATTCAGCGTGATATTTAGCAATAATGTACCTTGGGTCCAATCTTATCGTATCCTGCAGAGCTATTATTAATTTAATGAGGATATAATATTTATCACTTCCTTAGAATTCGTTGGTTCCAAGTAAATGGAATTCGTAGAGTCCTCTAATCCGTTTATATAAAATGGATTTTCAACAGCACCAGTACTGCCTAAATTAATATTTATAAAATGATTATAAAAATTTTCAGGCAAAATGTTTTGGTCATGGTTCTTGGACAAGTTTAGTCTCTTTTTTAGGAGTATTCAATATTTTATTTAAACATTGCCATTCCTTTCTAGAATTTCCCTCACTTTATCAAATTCTCTTTAAAAATAATCATCTTCAACTATTTTAATTTGCTTTATTGTAAAATTTCTAATATATTTATATTTATCCCAATAATCTGTAATATTAGGATATTTTCAATGTTTTCGATAAAACTTATCTCTTAACCCTTTCACGACTAAGGGAAACATTTTTCCCATTTTAAAATTGGTGATTGTCGTATTTAATTATAACCTTATCTGCATTTTTTATACAGAATGTCAAAATAGAACGTATGCCGAACGCAATTACGTAAACGGGAACGTTTAGTCCATGTCCATCTTTGCAATAATGTTGCATCTGTGCAATGTCCATCTTTGCCTCACTACCAAAAGAAATTGCTTCGCAGAATATCATAATTAGCACATCATTTTGTATAGTAATTTTATTTCATAATTTTGTATTATTTTAGTTAACATTTTGTTCTAAATAAACCAATAAATAAAAGACATTGCATAATAAGCCTAACTATAATTTGTGTTACCTTTATAGTCCATTGGGAAAAATATTTCCCATAAAATTCCAAAAAAAGTACACATTGTTATGTATTTTTCTTATGATTTTTATTTATTTTACGTCTAAACAAACTAAAATAAACAGTTACATACTAATATTTGCTCTTAGAAACCTTATGGTCCTGAAAGGGTTAACTTTAAATGATTAATCAATTCATTCGTTATCCAAGAATTTTAATTTCTATACTTTTTAGCTTTATTACCATATTTTTATGTTTCCTTTATTCTGCTGCTTTTCATTGCTACTTGCATCTGATTAACAAAATCTTCATATTCACTGTTTAACTCGACAGAGTTGTTAAAATTAATATTTAAATGTAAATTAATATTTTTTTATTTACGTTGCTAACCCAATATAATCGACTTTTTTCCTAACAAATAATGGGCAGCCTTCATATTTATCCAATAACCCATTTATTTACTTTACCTAGTTTTAGTATTATTGGATATTGATCAGTTACATCCTTAACATAGATCGCTGAACTATACTGACAGAGATATTTCGGTGTCCTTTATGAAAACATGATCAATGCAAAATCTTGAATCTTTAACTAACTATCCTGGTATGATTTGATATTAAAGAATGTATGTAATAACTGTATTCACAGTAAATTTAAATATGACAGAGTATCATTTATATCTTGTAATATATCAATATTATATCCTCAATTATTATACTCTTGTTATAATTCGTCATTTTTAATATATCTTGCATTTCCTGCACAAAATTTGAAATGGTGTGTTTATGTGATTTATATATATTGCCCAAATATTCACATCCAAATTCTATCATAGACATTTAACCCTTTCAGGACCATAAGGTTTCTAAGAGTAAATATTAGTATGTAACTGTTTATTTTAGTTTGTTTAGAGCCAGTGATTCCCAACCTTTTCTGGACCATCGCCCCCTTTAGAAGAGAACAAAAATTTCAACGTCCCCCTAGTCCATAATAGTTAATTTTATATGAATTAAAATATTGTTGCATATTATCTGTACCTAATTTATCTGTTTATTTATCTATTAAAAATCATAATACCGCGCCCATGGAAGGCTCCAGCGCCCACTGGGGGGCGGTATCGCCCCCGTTGGGAATCTATGGTTTAGACGTAAAATAAATAAAAATAAGAAAAATACATAACAATGTGTGTTTTTTTTGGAATTTTATGGGAAATATTTTTCCCAATGGACTATAAAGGTAACACAAATTATAGTTAGGCATATTATGCAATGTCTTTTATTTATTGGTTTATTGGAACAAAATGTTAACTAAAATAATACAAAATTATGAAATAAAATTACTATACAAAATGATGTGCTAATTATGATATTCTGCGAAGCAATTTCTTTTGGTAGTGAGGCAAAGATGGACATTGCACATAGTACATATATTATGCGTCCTGACAGTTCTGTTTTTGTTTTCTAAACGTTCCCGTTTACGTAATTGCGTTCGGCATACGTTCTATTTTGACATTCTGTATAAAAAAATGCAGATAAGGTTATAATTAAATACGACAATCACCAATTTTAAAATGGGAAAAATGTTTCCCTTAGTCGTGAAAGGGTTAAACACTGCAGTATTCATTTTGAAAGGCATTTTAACGAAGTTAAAGGCATTAGTTTTATAATAAAATAATATCCCACCAGATCTTTTTTCTTCTCTACAATCATAAAACATATCATAACCACCAATTTTAAAAGTATCAACTTCGTTTTCCGACTCTCAGATCTCACTAAGCACCAAAATATCAATTTTGTAATTAGCCATTTCTAATAACAATAATATTTCATTAAAATGTGCACGAATACTTTTAACATTAATATGAAAAATAATATAATTCACAGTATTATCACTATTTATATATTGTATGAACTCATTATCGCTACACAATTCCAATGAAGTGTAATTTAGCTGCCCCCCTCAAGCAGCTGCTTGCCACAGAGGTCTGACAGGAGCCTGTTAGTTTATATGCCATAGTAGGTCTGAGAGGATGGCAGGACCTCAGCAGAAAAACGACACACATATCCATGCCTTACCCGGGGCTCCAACCCAGGTCCCTTTGATCAATAGCCAAGCGTGCTTAACCACTCGGCCATGGGATACTACTTTCAAAATTGTCCACACTAAGTTATTATCCGTATTATTGAACGTATTATTATCCGTATTATGAAAATTTTCTCATCTTTAAGTCCATACAAATTTATAGTGATGCTTTTGCTTGTATTGTTTTGTTTCGTAGAGTAACTCTTAATTCGACGGTATCAAATGTTCAATCATATATATATTTGAACTCGTGAATCTCCAAGATAGACATTCTGAGGAAATAAACTTTTTCTTCTTTGCCGCCAGCAAAATTTGTCTCCTTTAATCCTTATCTTTAAATTGCACTATAATTGTTTCTATTTTATTTCTGATCGATGTAGGCACTCTATGTATATTGCTTATTTCTATCTTTTCTGTTGCATTTAAGGCTTTCTGAATTCCTTCGAAAACCTCTTCTAGTTTCTCTCCTACATCTTCAGGTACATCTACAATTTCCAAACTAGAGTTTCTAGAACAGGGGTTCTCAACGTGGAGTAGGTGGTAAATTTTTTTGTGGTATGGCGCGAGAGCTTAAACGTCGCTAGATCTAGTAACAAAGTCAGTGTTTTATTTTATTCCTATTGTTATTCTATAACTATAGTTTTATCTATCTATACAAGGGGTACGCCAGTTACATACACATTTCCAGGGGGTAAGTCGCTCAAAAAAGTATTCGAACACTATGGTTGATTACAGAATTCAGAAAAAATATCGGGCACCGATTTTTTTAGAAATTAGTGATCTGGCAACCTTCGTGTCACATGACACGTGACACGTGATTTTTAAAAAAAAATCAAAATTCCCCGCCCTGCTCACGGTCAGTAGGGGACACCGATGGGCTTGGAAAGGCCGCCGTCCGTCGGATGGGACGTTAAGCCGTGGCCCCGTGTGCGGGAGAGCCATACCCTGTGCACGTTAAAGAACACGCTGGATGGCCTTGACGGGAGGCTACTATCTGTCTCCCAACAGCTGTTCCAGTGGGTCCCCTCCCCCAACCTTCTCTGAGCCTTCGGGGTCCATGTGACCTGGCCATTTAGTCCATGGTGTGCAAAAAAGTGCCGCTCAGAGGTAAAACAACCCAACCCAACGCAGTCTAAAAAAAATCGCCCCCGATATTTTTTCTGAATTCTGTAATCAACCATAGTGTTCGGATATTTATTTGAGCGACTGTACGTGAAGCATAAAAGGTTGAAAACCATTGCTTCTGAGTATTGTTCCAAATCATTCACTTGAGTCTGAAGGCCCAATAGTTGATTAACCAAGAGCCTGATTTTCAGCAATTAAAATTTGGTTTACTTTTTACATTTCTAATATATTTTAAAATGATTATGCATTTCCATAAATCATTAACTGGTAGTATGACTAGCGTAAAAAATCTTTCCTTCTTGAAGCTGGAATTACTGATTTAGTAGTAATATAATTAGTGTAGAAACGATGATTAAAAAAAATGGTCTCTATATTATTCAAAAAGTATTGTCAGATTGAAATTCAAAAAACAAAATTTAATTAGATATTAAATTTTAAATTTGCCATTTATATTACATACACTCTTATGACAATGCTTGAGGAATCTTATTGATGGAAGGAAAACATTTTGATCTCTTACCTGCGGCATGTAGTTACTGGAATCCACTCTTGTCCCTTTTGGATAAATCCTACTGAGTTGCCGTTTGTTATAACTAGGAAACACAGTCAAGGTTAACAACTGGCATTAATGAACGATCCGCATTTCAATTTCGAAGCATTATTAATAGACACGAGCAAAAAGGCAAGATACATGGCAGGTGCTAGAAATTTCTTTGTCAGAGGAATAAGGGCATCCTTATTTTTATCTTTATTACTTAATACATGCCTCTGAGACCGACCCGAAGCCAGTTTCAGTCTCCGAGACCGTCGCGACGCCGGTTTCAATCTACGAAATTTTCCTGACGCCGATTTCAGTCTATGAGATCGTCCGGACCCCAGTTCCAGTCTCCGAGACCGTCCAGAACCCAGTTTTAGTCTCCAAGACCGTCCCGACGCCGGCTTCACTGTTCTAACGCTTTCATTCTCTGAGACCGTCCCGACTTCAGTTTCAGTCTCTAAAACCGTCGCGAGCAACCCCCCTTCTCCTCCACATATACACTTCTTATCTTCACTTCATTTTTCGAAAGTTTGACTAGTCTCAAATTTTTAGTTCCTTTTCGAAATCGAGTTATTGTTTTCGCTTTGTCGTCTGTCAGTTAGTAGAGAGAAGAATTATTTTTTTGGGGGTAGGTCACGTATCAGTGAAATATTAAGATTTGTATTTTCCGAATCTTCCTAAGATTTTAATAGCACCTCCTAAACGTTCGATCCATTATTGTTTTTACCACGGTTAATCCGCAAACCTGATGATCTGCCCCTTGGTAATCAAGCGTTGACTGTATAAGGAACAAACATTCACAAGTAAGTTATATCTTCGCCAGATCTCATACGTCATTGGTTGTTAACATTTCATTGACAGTTCATTGATCTAGACCAGAGGTTCCCAAATTGTTATTTGTCCTACCGCCCCCTTTTCAGATAAAAAATTACTCAGCGTCCCCCTGGAAATCTACGTTCTTTAAGCGAACAAACAGAAAGATGCAGTGACAAATTTGCGTTCTTTTATGTATCTATATTTCTACCTACGTCCTACAACATAGTAAAGAAAGATGTTGTTGTAAATAAGACACCTTGAAGCTCGAAATTATAAAATTATTTATTAAAATCAACCATAGTAACATTCGCATTACACACAGAAAATTAAGATAACGAAGGATAATTTTATGTGTTTATTTGGGAAAAAAAAGTAATCACTACAACTTTAACTCTATGTTACACAACACCTTCGTGTCACCAAACCACTGAAGGTTGCCAGATCATTATTTCTAAAAAAAAATCGTTGCCAGATATTTTTTCTGAATTCTGTAATCAACCATAATGTTTGGATACTTTTTTGAGCGACTGTACGAACGGTTTTTCAAAATTTTCTTATCTTCTCTTCTTCCTTTATGCTTCCACCACCCCCCAATTGCACCCGAGCTACTACCGACCCCCTGGATCGTTCCAACGCCCCCCAGGGGGCGGTATCGCCCACTTTGGGAAACATTGATCTATAGGAATGTCCAAAGCTGCGCAGTCTCATTGCTTCCCTAACAACCACTTGCATTATACAACTGCAAACCTATTTAGAAGAATTACATAGGATAGCTTTCCTGAAATTATGATTAGCGAGTACCAGAGAGGGTCGGTCGCAAGTAAGATATGTTTGAATGTGTAAAGATATAAAAAATATACTTCGTTCATTGTGAAAATGACGGTTAAAGCTTAATATGCTATAAACAATCGTTTCAGTAACTAAATCACAAGACGGAGATCCTTTACCCGTTCTTTCTGGGGCGGGGGTGGCTCAGTCGGTAGCGCGCCAGGCTCGTAATCTGTACTTTCCAGGTTCGAGTCCCAGCTGAGTCAGCGTTGAGATTTATCTCCACAAAAATTCCCCGCCCTGCCCACGGTCAGTAGGGGACACCGATGGGCTTGGAAAGGCCGCCGTCCGTCGGATGGGACGTTAAGCAGTGGTCCCGTGTGCGGGAGAGCCATACCCTGTGCACGTTAAAGAACACTCTGGATGGCCTTGACGGGAGGCTACCATCTGTCTCCCAACAGCTGTTCCAGTGGGTTCCCTCCCCCAACCTTCTCTGAGCCTTCGGGGTCCATGTGACCTGGCCATTTAGCCCATGGTGTGCAAAAAAGTGCCGCTCAGAGGTAAAACAACCCAACAACCCAACCCAAAGCTTTCAGACGAAAGAGAATGAAGGTAAGAACCTCCTATACTATGCGACACGAAAAACTCTCCTCTACTTGCAGTGTTCCCAGCTTACTGTAATCCACATACACCTCTCGTCCTGGGCGGGAGTGGCTCAGTCGATAGCGAGACAGACTCGTAATCTACAGTTCCCAGGTTCGAGTCCCAGCTGGGCCAGCATTGAGATTTATCTCTGCAAAACTCTCCGCCCTTCCCACGATCAGTAGGGGGCACCGATGGTCTTGAAAAGGAAGCCGTCCGTCGGATGGGACGTTAGGTCGCGGCAAAGTGTGCGGGAGAGATCTATCCTGTGCATGTTAATAAAACATGCTGGATGGTCTTGAGGGTAAAAGAGGCAAGAAATGATTAAACCTATTTATATTTCATTCATTTTTCAAGAACTTAAAACAAACCCTAGCAAAACGGAGGGGGAAATGTTATACTGCGTTGGAAATCAAGTCTCTTGCAAGTCACCCTTTACATTTTGTCGGCTTGATTGCCTTTCTTTCCCTTCTCCTCAAATTTTTTTATATCCGGGCCTGGTAAGGGGTGACAAATTCAATGGCAAAAGGGGGCCGCCAATTTGCGACTGGAAAAGGTTTGATAACTACAGTACTGTGTGAATTAGTTGGGACAAGCGAAGGAATGCTAAGTCCCTTCCGCTGCAGAGTCTAAACTGCTGCAAGTCTAAACTTGTTCGTAACCTTCTGCTGCAAGTCTAAACTAATCTAACAGATGCTTCACCCCAATTAAAGAATGATGGACAGCAAAAAGTACATACATATGCGTTCTGGAGGCAAAAATGGTCCCAACACTGCAGAAACTGTTTCCTAACGGCGATGGGGTATTTCAACAGGATCTGGCTCCATGCCACAATTCTAAGCTTGCTAAGAGCTTCTTTACCCAGCAACATTTGAAGGTATTGGAGTGGCCAGGAAATTCACCCGATCTAAACCCCATTGAAAATTTGTGGGCCATTATTAAAGCGCGCATCTCTAAGATGGATTGCACGACGAAAACCAAAACGATAGAAAGTGTCATGAAAGTGTGGTACCACGACCCTGAAGTGAAGGAGATGTGTGGAAAGCTAGTGGCATCAATGGTTGAGAGGGTGAAAGAAGTAATTAAAGCTAAGGGGGGTCACATTCACTATTAACTACACTATTAAACAAATAAATATTTTAGTTGTGTCTTTGTTACTGCATTTTCCTATTGTCCCAACTAATTTGTACAATATTTCCTGCTCAAACTTTATCAGAACAATAGAGACTACTTCTCGATGCGAAAGCGAATCCTGAAAGTTAACCGTAAGGCAGACTGCGAATGAGGGACACCCTGAGAAGCGATCGGTGTAATTTATCCACCAAAATATTTCCTACAAGTGATTACACTCGCAGTCTTCGAGGGAAGAATCTTCAACGAAACAATCTCATTTTTCTCAGCTTGGAATACTCGTTTAAAATAACTTGCTTCTTCTGAGAACTTGACATTTTCCTTTTTGAATTTTAAAAACTGAGGGCTCTCAATGAACCTGCAGAAGCCATCATTGAGGAAAGATCAAATAATGGCAGTGGCAACTTTGGTAAATCAACGAATGTTTTACTAAATATATTATTATCAAATGGCATTTACAAAATGTATTATCATCAAATGGCATTTACAAAATGTATTAATATCAAATGGTATTTACAAAATGTATTATTATCAAATGGTATTTAAGAAATTTATTATCAAATGGTATTTACAAAATGTATTATTATCAAATGGTATTTACGAAATTTATTATTATAAATAGTACTTGCAAAATATATTATTATCAAATGGTATTTACAAAATGTATTATTATCAAATGATATTTACAAAATGTATTATTATTAAATGGTATTTAAGAAATTTATTATTGTCAAATGGTATTTACAAAATGTATTATTGTCAAATAGCATTTACAAAATGTATTATTTGCAAATGGTATTTACAAAACGTATTATTATCAAATGGTATTTACACAATGTATTATTAGCAAATGGTGTTTACAAAATGTATTATTATCAAATGGTATTTACAAAATATATTATTAGCAAATGGTATTTACAAAATATATTATTAGCAAATGGTATTTACAAAATGTATTATTAGCAAATAGTGTTTAAAATGTATTATTAGCAAATAGTGTTTAAAATGTATTATTAATAAATGGCATTTACAAAAATGTATTATTAGAAGCTTCTTTGTTTAACAATTTCTGTAGAAAATCAGCGAATGGAATAAGATTTTGGAATACAAATGAATGACATAAAATATACGCATAACATTTCTTTCCAACTGTGGAGTAAATCTGAAAGGATACTTTACAAACTCAACAGGATGTTCCTTGAGCAAATTAGTTGCATGAGTTTCAACAAAAGACGACACTTCGTAACTTTTGTTGCGCCCTGGAGGAAAATAAAATAAAATAATAATAATAATAATAATAATCTTTATTCATATTCATGTTAGTTATACAAAATTTTAAACAAATGACCCGCAAAGCATTTGCTTATCTGCAGGAGAGAAGAATAATAACGTTACATGAAAATACATAAGATATAGTTTAAAACAATGTCATCAAATTATATGAATTTCAGTGGAAGCTCCATTGTAGTGGTTGAAATTTTTTATTTAAAATTTAGTGCCTAGAAGAAAATTTTTTGTCTTATTTTTGATTTCTTTAAAATTGTTTAATAAAATAATTTCCCTTGGCAGTTGATTGAACACGTAAGGTATTGTGTATGCCCTTGTACATTTCCCGTAATTGTTTAATATTTTTGGAAGTTGGAAATAATTTTTGGATTGTAACCTTGTGTTTTTCCCATGAGAGATTTTATATTTAAATTGATTATCAAAAAAATATTTTAAAGTGATGCTGTATTTGTAAAGGTTGTGAAAAGAGAGTATGCCTAGATAATTTAGTCTTTCTTCGCTATGATAAAATGAATTTCTTAAGTTGTATGGGATTATATTTTTAGCAATGGATGATTGAATAGTTTCTATTTTCTTTATATTTGTGAGGTTAGTTGAGCCGTATATTGTCAAACCATAGGTCAATATAGATTCACAGATAGCTTTGTAAACCAAAATACATGTATGTGTGCTTGCAACAAATTGTAGTTTATAAAGTTTAGATGCACATAGACGCAATTTCCCTGCTAACTTTTGAATATGTGTATTCCATCGGAAGGTTGTGTCCATGTAGAGTCCAAGATATTTATGGCTCTCAACACGCTCAATAACATCACAGTCGCAGCAGTCAGGGTCATGAGTTATCATGTTGTGGGGACACAAGGGTTCGTGGTTTTTAATTGCATAAGATGAGAGATCATAGTATCCTGGTGAATGAAAGCTCATCCATTTGGTTTTTTCTGAATTTATGTAAATACGATTAATGTTAGACCAGTAAATAATTTTGTTAAAATCATCCTGTGTATCTCGGACTGCGTCTCCTATATTGTGATTCACGTTAACCAAGGCGGTGTCATCAGCATATATATAAAGAGAGCCCTTCAGTTTAAGGTTAGCTAGATCATTAATATAAATAATGAATAAAAGCGGACCTAAAATTGAACCTTGTGGAACACCAGTGTACACTGTTCTCTTCTCACTAAAAACGCCATTAGTTTTGGTAACATGCACTCTATTTTTTAAATAATTTTCAAACCATTTAAGAGTAATACCTCGGACACCATAAATATACAATTTTTGAAGCAAAATATCGTGATCCAACGTATCAAATGCCTTACGAAAGTCCAGAAAGATAGCTGCTGCTTTTTTTCCGTTGTTTAAAGTTCCATTAATGACGTCAGAAAACTCCGTTAAAAGTGTAATTGTATTTTTACCTTTTTGGAAACCATATTGCTTTTCACTAATTCAAGTCATTCTTCAAGTGTCTGTTTAATTTCACAATCCTGATAATTTGCATATTATGCTGGTGTAAACTAAAATCCTTTAAAATATTTTCGAACAGTTTTGCTTCAACTTTTACAAATTTTCCTTCTTAGAGTGGAAAAAGGAGTACAGTCGCTCAAAAAATAACTATCCGGACACTATGGTTGATTACAGAATTCAGAAAAAATGTCTGGCAACGATTTTTTTTTTAGAAATCAGTGATCTGGCAACCTTCGTGTCACGTGACACGAAGGTTGCCAGATCATTAATTTATCACGTGAGACGAAGGTTGCCAGATCACTAATTTCTAAAAAAAAACGTTGCCAGATATTTTTTTCTGAATTCTGTAATCAACCATAATGTTCGGATATTTTTTTGAGCGACTGTACTCAATTTTGTAAAGGAAAACATAGAAGAGTGTTATTCGCCTTCAGTAAAGGGAGTACTATAAGAAAAGCCAACTCCCTTCTACTTTTTTCCACTTTTTTCGAAAAGGCACTTTTAAAAAAAATTTACAGATTTTTTTCAGTTAAGCACTCGCCATTGCAAATGAAAGAGCTTAAATAAAAAAAACTATTTTCAATAAAGTGAACGTTTTAAGGAAAACATTATTCATGCTAATAAATTGAAATATTTTAACGGGAAAAATCACTCAGTTTCATAAAATAAGGCAATTAAAGAAAATATAACACATTTTTCAGTAAGATGAGTACTTGAAAAAAAAAAGGAATACTTATTTTTGTAAAGGAAAACATTTAGAGAAAGGGAGTATTATAAGAAAGGTACACCTCCCTTCCACAAAAGGTACTTTAAAAAGACATTTTCAGTAAGCACTCTTAAAACAAATGCAAATGAAAGTGCTTAAAAAAGAAAATAACTAATAATAAGTGTAACAGGACGCTCTAACTTTAATATTCGAATGGTTTAAAATATTTTGTAATGTAAATTCGTTGATATCTAGTGGCTGTAAATATCAATTTAGCAGTACTTACTGAAAATTTTTGCAAATGAAAAGAAAGGTTAGAATTTCAATCAAATGAGTGTTTTCAAAAAAGGGAGCACTTACTTTCGGCATATTCAAAACTATGGAAGCGAACTGGTTGTACATAATTCACCAGAGCAGACATCTCAGCACCTGCTTCAGATTCTTTCACTGAGACTCCCTGAGAGAGAAAGAAGTAAAAGTTTTTATCAAATTTTATAAAACTAGTGAATTGGGCAAAATATTAAAGGTTGGGTTGGGTTGTTTTACCTCTGAGCGGCACTTTTTTGCATACCATGGCTAAATGGCCAGGTCACATGGACCCCGAAGGCTCAGAGAAGGATTGGAGGAGGGGACCCACTGGAACAGCTGTTGGGAGACAGATGGTAGCCTCCCGTCAAGGCCATCCAGCGTGTTCTTTAACGTACACAGGGTATGGTTCTCCCACACACGGGGCCACGGCTTAACGTCCCATCCGACGGACGGCGGCCTTTCCAAGCCCATCGGTGTCCCCTACTGACCGTGGGCAGGGCGGAGAATTTTGCGGAGATTAATCTCAACGCTGACCCAGCTGGGACTCGAACCTGGGAACTACAGATTACGAGCCTGGCGCGCTACCGACTGAGCCACCTCCGCCCCCAAAATATTACAGGAATAGATTGAATCAGTTACAATTATTCTTTCTGTAACTGTTTACATATAAAGAGTAAATGTGTACGATAAATGTGAAAAGAATTTAATATTAAAATAATAAATGTTAATCTTTGAGCCTTTTAATGGGCAGTGAAATGTAATTTGTTTTCGAATAAATAATTAAATAATTTTGAAATAATGAACGAAACGCGAGATTTTTTGTTGAAATGATGCAACAAAAACTAAAAGGAATTCATATCGGAGGTTAGAATAATTAACGTAATTTGAAAAATTGGTATTTATTACGTATATCATATTAAAATACTTTTTTTAATTAATTAACGTATATCTCACAAAATATGTTAATTTATTTATCATTTATACCTAACGTTCATCTGAGCACTTCGGTCGATTAAAGCACATCAGTAACATATACTTCAACTATTTACACAATCAGTTATATAATGAGCAATATAAAAAAAAATCAAAGAGTTTAAGTAGATGAGAATAAAATAAAATTTGTAAGTGAACAATGAAAAATTGAACTTAAAATATATCTTAAGAAATTCATAAGAGATTTCGAATTAAGGGCTATAAGTTATTAAAGTTGGGAAAGGACATTGAAAATTTTCTTATCGTTCTGTAACAGGAAGCTCTAATTTTAATATTCGAATTGTTTAAAATATTTTGCAATGTAAATTCGTTGATATTTAGTGGATGTAAATTAAAAAAAAATTCTATTCTTTGTAAATTCCATTTTGAGCAATTTATTAAAGGTGGGAACTCGCTTCGAACTTTCAGAGGTATTCCATTGAGTACATTTCGGAATTCTGATTTTTTTAAAAATTTTATGTAGATAATAATTTAGTCCAATGTTGCCAACTCTCAATCTATAAATTAGTGAACTATGACGAAACCTGAACGGATCCGACTTGACTTACATCTCAACAATGAATAGTTCCTGCATAAAAAGCCTAAGACACAATGCAGACTCATTCAGGTAATTTTTTTAACTATGAATATAATTTTTTTTATTTTTTTTAATTATGAATATAATTTTTTATTTAATGGATATGAGTCTAAGACCTTAATGTTTTTTAAGAAGTGTAGTAGTAATTTATAAAAGGAGTGTTTTGAAATATTTTTTGAAGGTTCCAATATATTTTTAAAATTAAATGTTGTTACATTATATTTTTGTAGTTTTTTGGAAGGATCCGGTCACTCCTTGATTATAATTGTAACACCAATAATTGTATCTGTTTTAATGCACTTTTTGATCTTTATTCTAGTGAATTAAAATATTATTATTATTAAATATACAAGCGTAATAAATTTACATTTGTTCCTAGATTTTAGCATAGAACAGAAATTAAAACCCGAATCGTGGGTTCAATTCCTATCCCATTGAAAAGATTTCCTCTAATTTAAAAATTATTAATGACGAGTTTTTTTAGTGTTCATTGGCTAATTATGTCCCACATTACGAACCATTTCAAATTATTTTCGTGAGTATGCTATAACTTAGCGAATAAAATATTCGTATATGGGTAAGGTTAAACAGAAACATCTCTCATGATCGATTTGGAGCGGGGGTGGCTCAGTCGGTAGCGCGCCAGGCTCGTAATCTGTAGTTCCCAGGTTCGAATCCCAGCTGGGTCAGCGTTGAGATTTATCTCCGCAAAATTCCCCGCCCTGCCCACGGTCAGTAGGGGACACCGATAGGCTTGGTAAGGCCACCGTCCGTCGGGTGGGACGTTAAGCCGTGGCCCCGTGTGTGGGAGAACAATACCCTGTGCACGTTAAAGAACACGCTCGATGGCCTTGACGGGAAGCTACCATCTGTCTCCCAACAGCTGTTCCAGTGGGTCCCCAACCTTCTCTGAGCCTTCGGGGTCCATGTGACCTGGTCATTTAGCCCATGGTGTGCAAAAAAGTGCCGCTCAGAGGTAAAACAACCCAACCCATGATCGATTTGGTCAACATATAATATACATGCATCCACCAAACGCTCGATATCTTTCATGCAGAATTCCTTTTTTTTTGCTAATCAGCCAATAGCACACAACTTGCCGCACTTCGGGGTTCTCGACTGCAACCGGCTCTTCTCGAGTTTCTTCGTCAGAGATCCGAAGATATGGAAATCACAAGCTGTAAGAGCTGGACTCGAAATAGGATTATCTAGCACTCCCATTACATTCCACGTAGAACAAACAACAATTTTGACAGTGTTTGATGTGAACGTGCGTCGCCACGATAGAAGATGATTCTGTGTGTGAGCTTTTTTGGGAACTGATTTCTCATGGCTGTATGAAATATTACGCTGTTGTTTTGCACACAAAAGAAGGTCCGTGTTTATCTTGCATCCTGGGGAGGAATTTCTGCCGACATATAGTCCCCTGAACAAAACCTCTATTTTTGCAAACATATTTAGTTTGGAATGATATGGAATCCGATATGACATGGTATATGAGCTTCTACACAATTCACTCATGGGTTGTTGGGTTGTTTTACCTCTCAGCAGCACTTTTTTGCACACCATGGGCTAAATGGCTAGGTCACATAGACCCCGAAGGCTCAGAGAAGGTTGGAGAGGGGACCCACTGGAACAGCTGTTGGGAGGCAGATGGTAGCCTCCCGTCAAGGCCATCCAGTGTGTTCTTTAATGTGAACAGGGTATGGCTCTCCCGCACACGGAGCCACGTCTTAACGTCCCATACGACGGACTGCGGTTTTTCCAAGTCAATCGGTGTCCCCTACTGACCGTGGGCAGGGTAGGGAATTTTGCGGAGATAAATCGCAACGCTGACCCAGCTGGGACTCGAACCTGGGAACTACAGATTACGAGTCTGGGGCGCTACCAACTGAGCCACCCCCGCCCCCATTTCACTCATGATCATCCGTGCCTCGCTCGACTCACCAACTTATTGCTTTTCACTCTTAATGGTTTCATACCATGAGATGAGATACTTCCAAATGATGAGTCGCTGAATGGTTTTAATTGAACTGTTTATATTTACATACAAAATACATAAACCTTGCACAATTGGGGCGGGGGTGGCTCAGTCGGTAGCGCGCCAGGCTCGTAATCTGTAGTTCCCAGGTTCGAGTCCCAGCTGGGTCAGCGTTGAGATTTATCTCCGCAAAATTCCCCGTCCTGCCCACGGTCAGTAGGGGACACCGATGGGCTTGGAAAGGCCGCCGTCCGTCGGATGGGACGTTAAGCCGTGGCCCCGTGTGCGGGAGAGCCATACCCTGTGCACGTTAAAGAACACGCTGGATGGCCTTGACGGGAGACTACCATCTGTCTCCCAACAGCTGTTCCAGTGGGTCCCCCCTCCCCCAACCTTCTCTGAGCCTTCGGGGTCCATGTGACCTGGCCATTTAGTCCATGGTGTGCAAAAAAAGTGCCGCTCAGAGGTAAAACAACCCAACCTTGCACAATTGTATTTATTAATGCAAATACTTTGAAGTTTAAGCACTAGAGAAGTACCAAGTTATAGGTGCTTCGGAATTTCCATTGATATAGCATATTTATGATATAGCATATTCTCTAATATTTTGATAGAGCAGGGTAAAAGCTTGGGTAGGGTTGTTTTACCTCTGAGCGGCCCTTTTTTGCACACCATGGGCTAAATGGCCAGGTCACATGGACCCCGAAGGCTCAGAGAAGGTTGGGGGAGGGGACTCACTGGAACAGCTGTTGGGAGACAGATGGTAGTCTCCCGTCAAGGCCATCCAGCGTGTTCTTTAACGTGCACAGGGTATGGCTCTCCCGCACACGGGGCCACGGCTTAACGTCCCATCCGACGGACGGCGGCCTTTCCAAGCCCATCGGTGTCCCCTACTGACCGTGGGCAGGACGGGGAATTTTGCGGAGATAAATCTCAACGCTGACCCAGCTGGGACTCGAACCTGGGAACTACAGATTACGAGCCTGGCGCGCTACCGACTGAGCCACCCCCGTCCCCAGGGTAAAAGCAATCCTAAACAAAATATAATTACTTATAATGCTGTTTTAGTATTTAACATACTTTTAATGCCAAAGCATGAACCTAAATTTCCTTTGTAGTGGCTTCATCTTCAGCGGAATGCGACCATAGTTCACATACTCACATGAGATCATTGTAGTCGATCCACAAGTCGCCACAATGATTAGTGTGATAGAACGTACTGCTTGCGTGTTTCAATCTTTTTATTAAACTAATAAAAATCCATCTTTCTATGTAATGCATAAATTAATATCAGTTAATTACTTTCGTTATTGAATTGTAACAAAAGGTGTGAATCAAACCTCCTCAGCTTCTCCGATCTGATCTTCCAAAGGCCTCTCGACTTCCTCATCATCCGATCCCAGATCTGTGTCCGACTCCTCTACATCCTCTGCGATGCCATTCATCAGTGTCCGCTCCTCCCCAGTTCCCGTTCCCCCTCCTGGATCATTCTGGCTCTCGTCCTCAGCCACAGGCGTTGCAGGCGATTTCACCCTTTCGGGAGTAGCGGGAGGAACGACGTCATCCTTAACGATACTCGGTTTAGCTGTTGGTGGGGGAGCTGGAAAAGAAATTGGGATTAATGGGAATCAATCTCATTATCAAATTTTTTCCATGTAGCAGAAAAGTTCACTTTTGTAGTGGGGTGTATGTGTGGGGTTAACTCAGGCAGTAGCATGTCAGATTCATAGCCCAATACTCCGACACCTGAGTTTAAGGTTTTCTCAACAATTTATCGTCCTTTGAACTGTGGGGAAGGGACATCGAAGTGCTTCAAACATCCCCATCAATCGGATGGCACTTTAAGAAGACGTTTTGTCGGCATGGTTGGGTTGTTTTATCTCTGAGCGGCACTTTTTTCCACACAATGGGCTAAATGGCCAAGTCAGAAGGAACCTAAAGGGTCAGAGAAGATGGGGGATCCCTCCCCCCCACCTTCTCTGAACACTCGGATTCTTGTCACCTGGCCATTTAGCCCATTGAATGCAAAAAAGCGTAGCTCAGAAATAAAACAATAATTGGTAAATGTAATAGTGACTGTTGCAAAAAAAAAAAGACACTATGATACAAATGATTGCAAGGAATTCACCAAATGTTAGAAATATTTCCCTGGTAGTTTTCATGCTTTTAAATTATTTCCAGGGAAACTCCCTCCAACGTGTTTGAAACATTTTTCCATGAAACCATCAGTTTCAAACGTTTCCAGAGAAACCTCTGAAAGAATCGTTTTTGATCGAACCTCAATAAATTACAAATGACTGCGAAGAAATTTGTAACGTGGTGGAATTACTTTTATTTCAATCTGTTTGTAAGTAAACTTCTAAACTTTAAAAAATGCTTTTTAGTCGCGCATCCATATATTTCAATTATTTGCAAATGAAGCCCCGTGTGAGAAATATTTTTGATGCAGCTTTCAGTGTTAAAAATATTTTTCTGACTAAATCCAAATATCAGAAATAATTTTAAGACTATCCATACATTTTAAATATTTAAAATCAGTATTAATACTAAAGACAAAATTAGTTTAAATTATTCCCATATAAGGTAAGATATGTGATTTAAGTACATGAATAATAATATATATGTATATAAAATGAGTAATAATTGAAAAAATATGAATATTAAATAACTAATATTATTAAATTAATAATAAAACTCTTGACATATAGCTGATAAATTTTCGTACCAAACTGGTACAGTCGCACAAAAAAGTATCCGAACGCTATGGTTGGCTACAGAATTGTCACGTGACACGAAGGTTGCCAGATCACTAATTTCTAAATATATCATTGCCAGATATTTTTTCTGAATTCTGTAATCAACCATAGTGTTCGGATACTTTTTTAATATATATGTTACCGCTAAAGCTCGAAAGCCGTTAATGTGCACATTACCTAGCTAATCAGCAGATTAACTGATTTGCTCCGTTAACGTGCGGAATCAAGAGTTTTCCGCATTTTACCTAGGTAATGTGCACATTAACTGCTTACGTATCGTTAAAGTTCAAAAGTTTGTTTCTCTCATAGTGGTGAATCTCTTGAATATGAATCTTCGTGTCACGTGATTCACTCGTCCGCATTATAAAAAACGCCCCGGATGAGCGGAGCACAAGTGAGAACGAATCGGTAAAGTGATTCATTCTTGATAACGAATCAGTAAAGTGATTCATTCTTGATAACGAATCACTAAAATGATTCGTTCTCACTTGGCCTGCTCATTTTGGGGGCGTTTTTTATAATTCGGACGACTGATTCATGTTGACAGAGGGATGACCCTGGTTTCAACTCTACTCTCGGACACTAGATAAATAACATTATGTTAATTTAAACGTACAGAAACGTTCCTGTTGTTCCAGCAAAATCTTATTTTCACTTTAACGAGTGCCTAGTAGGTAATGTGTAGATTATCCAGGTAATTTGCAGATTACCTAGGTAATTTGAGAAATGAAACAATTTTCCGCACGTTAACGGATCACCCTAGTTAATCTGCACAATACCTAGATAATCTGTAGAATAACTGATTTCTGCACTTTAGCGGTAACATATATAATGCGTATGAATATATAATGCAATGAATATGGAGCGTGCGCAGTTACCGTTCACAGCAAACGAGCGGTTGCGGTTAATGTTCACAGCACATTGGATCGTGTGGGCTCACTCACGGAAATATTGAGCGTGTGCAGTTACCGTTCACAGCAAACTGGAGCGTGTGCAGTAACTGCACACGCTGCAGTTTGCTGTGAACGGTAACTGGAGCGTGTACAGTTGCTGTACACGCTCCAGATATTTTTTCTGAATTCTGTAATCAACCATAGTGTTCGGATTCTTTTTTGAGCGACTGTAGGTGGTCATATTATTTTGATACTAGATCGTGTAGGCTCACTCACGGAAAATATTGAGCGTGTGCAGTTACCGTTCACAGCAAACTGGAGCGTGTGCAGTAACTGCACACGCTCCAGTTTGCTGTGAACGGTAACTGGAGCGTGTACAGTTGCTGTACACGCTCCAGATATTTTTCCTGAATTCTGTAATCACGTGACACGAAGGTTGCCAGATAGCTAATTGCTAAAAATATCATTGCCAGATATTTTTTCTGAATTCTGTAGTCGACCATAGCGTTCGGATACTTATTTGAGCGACTGTACCTATCGTTTGCATACGTTCAAGAATGCTTATACCAGTGTAGATAAAATGGTAATAAAAGAGTAATATAAAATGGTAATAAAAGAGTAATATTTAACCCACTCATTTCTCTTGTGGTGTCACATCCTTTTTAGTGAAGTGATTACTAAATTTCAAGAACACATATGCAAATTAAAAAAAGGATTACCTCGTGGAAAATGTTTTTTCTTATTTTTAATGATGATTTTTCTCATGAGCTGTATTGGGGAGGGAAGAGCTTCTCCTGGTTTCAGCTGTAAAACGAGGAAAGAAAGTTGAAAATATTATTTACTTTTTTTATTTTTAATATGTTGTATTAAAAAAGAAGAAATAAACTAACACCTTAACTAATAGAAATCATCTTGGCCATAATTTTAATTTCTTCCTATTTTGTAGCAAATCAAATAACTCATTGTTATTGGAAATTGAGAAATGCTGGAGTTCTACGCCCACAATATTAGATGTGCCTTTTTCCATGTCTGTTGAATCATCATAGCAATTATTTATAAAGAGCTCTGCTTGGCAAATTATTCAGTTCAAAATCTAAATCATTAACACTTCAGTACAGTCCTCTTATCTGTGATACAGACTCCCAGATGGTTGAGATGCGATGTTTTACCTCTGAGCGGCACTTTTTTGCACACAATGGGCTAAATGACCAGGTAACAAATGTTCCAAGTGTTCAGAGAAGGCTAGGGGAAGGAGACACACTGAACAATTTAGGAGACAGATGGGAGCCTCCCGTCAAGGCCATCAAGCGTGGCGGGAGTGGCTCAGTCGGTAGCGCGCCAGGCTCGTAATCTGTAGTTCCCAGGTTCGAGTCCCAGCTGGGTCAGCGTTGTGATTTAGCTCCGCAAAATTTCTCCGCCCTGCCCACGGTCAGTAGGGGACACCGATGGGCTTCTTATCTGTGATACAGACTCCCAGATGGTTGAGATGCGATGTTTTACCTCTGAGCGGCACTTTTTTGCACACAATGGGCTAAATGACCAGGTAACAAATGTTCCAAGTGTTCAGAGAAGGCTAGGGGAAGGAGACACACTGAACAATTTAGGAGACAGATGGGAGCCTCCCGTCAAGGCCATCAAGCGTGGCGGGAGTGGCTCAGTCGGTAGCGCGCCAGGCTCGTAATCTGTAGTTCCCAGGTTCGAGTCCCAGCTGGGTCAGCGTTGTGATTTAGCTCCGCAAAATTTCTCCGCCCTGCCCACGGTCAGTAGGGGACACCGATGGGCTTCTTATCTGTGATACAGACTCCCAGATGGTTGAGATGCGATGTTTTACCTCTGAGCGGCACTTTTTTGCACACAATGGGCTAAATGACCAGGTAACAAATGTTCCAAGTGTTCAGAGAAGGCTAGGGGAAGGAGACACACTGAACAATTTAGGAGACAGATGGGAGCCTCCCGTCAAGGCCATCAAGCGTGGCGGGAGTGGCTCAGTCGGTAGCGCGCCAGGCTCGTAATCTGTAGTTCCCAGGTTCGAGTCCCAGCTGGGTCAGCGTTGAGATTTAGCTCCGCAAAATTTCTCCGCCCTGCCCACGGTCAGTAGGGGACACCGATGGGCTTGGAAAGGCCGCCGTCCTTCGGATCGGACGTTAAGCCATGGCCGTGTGCTGGAGAGTGCCTGGTCATTTGGACATTTGGATTGTGACCTGGTCATTTGGCCCATGGTATGTAAAAAAAATGCCGCTCAGAGGTAGGGTTGGGTTGTTTTACCTCTGAGCGGCACTTTTTTGCACACCATGGGCCAAATGGCCAGGTCACAAGTACCCCGAAGGCTCAGAGAAGGTTGGGGGAGGGGACCCACTGGAACAGCTGTTGGGAGACAGATGGTAGCCACCCGTCAAGGCCATCCAGCGTGTTCTTTAACGTGCACAGGGTATGGTTCTCTCCCGCACACGGGGCCACGGCTTAAGTCCCTTACGACAGACGGCGGCCTTTCCAAGCCCATCGGTGTCCCCGACTGACCGTGGGCTGGGCGGGGAATTTTGCGGAGATAAATCTCAACGTTGACCCAGATGGGACTCGAACCTGAGAACTACAGATTACGAGCTTGGCGCCCTACCGACTGAGCTACCCCCGCCCCACCGCTCAGAGGTAAAACAACCCAACTTTTTAAATAATAAAAGTGTACGTATTCGCCTATGCAAAGAACAGAGGTAGCTAGAAGCTCTCTTGGGCTTGTCCTGGTTTCTCATGCAACATTAAAATATGTACACAGGGAACATAACCCTCTGGTTTGTTAGTCAGGTACGCTATTTTAGAAAAGTAATGAACATACCTGATGTGTAATGAGGGGTTCGGTTATGATCTTGTCACCGAAAATCTTCCTACAATACATGGCCATTTTGGCTTGCTGTTTCGTTCTGAAATATAAAAGAATGATTATTACATACATACACTGCTAAATAATATGCATGATACTACAGATATCATTGTGATCGATCCAAGAGCGTACTTTTCTAAGAAGGAGAAAGGGGGTTGAACATCACCCCCAAAATTTAGAACGCTCATTCAGACGCTTCTCCTAAATGGAATTCTATTTTACAATTATGACAGATATTTATATAAAAAAATAAAATAAATACCCCCTCAAGCAGCTGCTTGCCACAGAGGTCTGACAGGAGCCTGTCAGTTTATATGACAGAGTAGAAGGTCTGAGAGGATGGCAGGACCTCAGCAGAAAAACAACACGAACGTCCATGCCTTATCCGGGGCTCGAACCCAGGTCCCGTAGATCAGTAGCCAAGCGTGCTAACCACTCGGCCACGGGACATACAATGTGATAAATAACATGGACCAAAAATCAGGAGTCTCCTGAAATACTTCTCAAAATTTAGTACCATTATCCCTCCAAAATTTGAAAGATTCTTTCGCATATGAATTCAAAATTTAAAATTGTATTTGCTGTTTAAATATACTTTTAGAGATTAAAATAATCGCTAGGATAACACTTATTTTATTTACAAAACAAAATCAATGCCCATAACAAGAATGCATAAATAATAATGCAAAAAATATAAACTGATTATACTTATTCTACACTATACAATCGTAACAAGAAAAAAAAAGCATTTATATTTGTAAGGTAACTCTACATTTGATGTAGGATATCATCTAAAGTTGGGTTGGGTTGTTTTACCTCTGAGCGGCACTTTTTTGCACACCATGGGCTAAATGGCCAGGTCACATGGACCCCGAAGGCTCAGAGAAGGTTGGGGGAGGGGACCCACAGGAACAGCTGTTGGGAGACAGATGGTAGCCTCCTGTCAAGGCCATCCAGCGTGTTCATTAACGTGCACAGGGTATGGCTCTCCCGCACACGGGGCCACGGCTTAACGTCCCATCCGACGGACGGCGGCCTTTCCAAGCCCATCGGTGTCCCCTACTGACCGTGGGCAGGGCGGGGAATTTTTGCGGAGATAAATCTCAGCGCTGACCCAGCTGGGACTCGAACCTGGGAACTACAGATTACGAGCCTGGCGCGCTACCGACTGAGCCACCCCCGCCCCATCATCTAAATATTACAATACAGTATAACACGGGTTATTCGATTTGAGCGCCCTCGATAAACCATAAGTAATTTTGAATGGAATGTTCTATATATGAGCGGCACTTTTTTTTTTTCCACAATGAGATAAATGGCATAGATCACAAGGGCCCTGAGGAGGTTGGGGGCAGGGCACTATATAACTCCCGAAAGATCGACAACTATGTGTTGATTGTGGAAGATTGAAATAGGTTCCAAATCCTCCGACAAGACTTTCGCTCAAGGAAGAGGATGGTCACAATTTTTTTTTCAATTCGCAAAGAGTGGTAGCCGTCGACACCTTACCTAAAAAAATGACTATAAATGGTCAATATTACACCAGCATTGATTTGCACAAAACAGTTAAGTAGATGAAGGAGCAGCGCCCAATAACGGGCGTGTCAAGGGTTCTCCTTCTTCAGATAATCCCAGTGCTCAGAAAACCCGTCAAGTTACGGCCTATCCGGAACAGGAGAAAAGTCAAGCAGCTACCTCACCCTGCATATGTACCCAATCTTGCACCATGAAAGTTTTTGGTTTTTTCAAAACTTAAAAAGTAACTTACTACGAAGTCTTTTTCAAGGGTGTAAGACCTTGCAAAATATGTTCATTCAGAGTTTTGGAGTATTCCCCAACAGGAGTACAGTCGCTCAAAAAAAATATCCGAACACTATGGTTGATTACAAAATTCAGGAAAAATATCTGGAAACGTTTTTTTTTAGAAATCAGTGATCTGGCAACCTTCGTGTCACGTGACACGAAGGTTGCCAGATCACTGATTTCTAAAAAAACTCGTTGCCAGATATTTTTTTTGAATTCTGTAATCAATCATAGTGTTCGGATATTTTTTGAGCGACTGCAGGTGGTCAAATTTATTTTGATACTAGATCGTGTGGGCTCACTCACGGAAATATTGTGCGTGTGCAGTTACCGTTCACAGCAAACTGGAGCGTGTGCAGTAACTGCACACGCTTCAGTAATTGTAGCGTGTAACAGTAATTGGAGCGTGTACAGTTGCTGTACACGCTACAGATATTTTTCCTGAATTCTGTAATCACGTGACACGAAGGTTGACAGATCACTAATTTCTAAAAAAAATCGTTTCCAGATGTTTTTTTTTTAATTCTGTAGTTAACCATAGTGTTCGGATATTTTTTTGAGCGACTGTACCACCAAGAGTTCCAGAGTTGGCTTAGACGTCTGCAACTTTACATAGATTATGGAGGGTATTTTAAAATACAGTAAAAGATTTGTTGAGATAAGTAAAATAGCTATTGTTCTGCAGATGCATGTCAAGAGCTTTTGAACGCCTCTCGTAATAACATATATTTCCTAAGACAGTCTTCGAAAATCAGAGACTCAAGCATGCCATCCCCACATCTCAAACTAGTCAACCCCTCCTGCTCTCCTTCCTCTCCCAGGGGCGGGGGTGGCTCAGTCGGTAGAGCGCCAGGCTCGTAATCTGTAGTTCCCAGGTTCGAGTCCCAGCTGGGTCAGCGTTGAGATTTATCTCCGCAAAATTACTCGCCCTGCCCACGGTCAGTAGGGGACACCGATGGGCTTGGAAAGGCCGCCGTCCGTCGGACGTCCCGTCCGACGGACGGCGGCCTTTCCAAGCCTGTGTTAAGCCGTGGCTCCGTGTGCGGGAGAGCCATACCCTGTGCACGTTAAAGAACACGCTGGATGGCCTTGACTGGAGGCTACCATCTGTCTCCCAACAGCTGTTCCAGTGGGTCCCCTCCCCCAACCTTCTCTGAGCCTTCGGGTCCATGTGACCTGGCCATTTAGCCCATAGTGTGCAAAAAAATACCGCTCAGAGGTAAAACAACCCAACCCAACTCCCTCTCCCTCCAATGGGGCGTGCAGTGGCCCAGTAGGTTGCACGTCAGGCTTGTAATCTACAGTTCCCGGCTCGAGTCCCAGATGGGCCAGCATTGAGGATTTATCTCCGCAAAACTCCCCACCCAGGTCCTCGGTCAACAGGAGACACCGATGGGCTTGGAAAGGCCGCCATCAGTCAGATGCGACCTTAAGCAGTTGATCCGTGTGCAGAAGAAAGTCATACTCTGTGTACTTTAAAGAACACGCTGGATGGCCTTGATAAGAGACTACCATCTGTCTCCTAACAGTTTTCCAGTTGGTCTCGTTCCCTCTAACATTCTCTTATCCATCAGGGCTCTTGCAACAGGCCATTTACCCCATTGTGTGCAAACAAATGCTGCTCAGAGGTAAAACAATTCCCTTTGTTGGAACTATACGCGTACGTCAATGTTATCAATACTACTTTCATGACTAGGCTAATTTCCATATCATTAAATCAGTTGTACTCCTATAATTTTAAAAGTTGATTCTTTATTCCATACACAGAACGATGTTCGATATTAAACTTTCTGTTCTGTATGAGACGATTTCGGCTATTGATGGAATCTGCAAATTATTTCTAACAATATTATTCCTCAGAACCAAACTAGTTTGGTTCTGAGGTTCACTACCATAACTAACCATAGGAAACTAGTTCACTACCATAACTAACCATAGAAAGAACCAAACTAGTTTGGTTCTTTCTATGGTTAGTTATGGTAGTGAAACTTGGACGCTGTGTAAACAAGATAACAGGAAACTAGATGCTTTTGATTCTAGATGCTTACGCAGTATCTTGGGTATTAGGTGGTTTAACTTTGTGACTAATGATGAGGTTAGGCAAAGGAGTCTGCAACCTCCTTTAAGCAGCATATTGTGCAGAGACTCCGTTGGTTTGGCCATGTTGCCCGTATGGATAATTATAGATTGGCGAATAGAGTTATGAACATTGTGCCTAAAGGCCTCAGAAAGAAGGGGAGACCTAGGATGCGGTGGGCAGACAATGTCAAACAGGACCTTATTAGAATTGGTGTGCAGTGGACAGATGCAGTAGATATAGCTCAGGACAGACTTGCTTGGAGAACCAAATTGCACGGTCTGGTTGGACCTCCGTAGCCCATGGCTGCTTGAGGATGATGATGATGATTCCTCAAAGAGTATTGCAAGTAATCACTATGCTTTGAAATATAATGGCTGAAGCAGCGTATTGGAGGGAAAAAATAACTAAAAGCTTAAAACGTGTAGGTAGATCATTTACATTTCAAATCCTCATTGTGAAACAATCGTATGTATCGAATTGAACACTTTCCAATTGGAACCTTAGACAATTAAAATAATCGGAAAAGAGGCGAAATAAATGGGAAATTGCATAAAAAATATACATTCTAGAGGTTTTTAAACGATTTATTATTAGAAATCACTTAAATAATTAATATTACAGAAAAAAAATGAATAATAAATATCACTATGATATCTGGATCTTTTGTTCTTCCATTCAGAATGTTATTTCACTTTACTTAAATTGATGTTAATGTTTTATCACTAATGATAAACTATATTATAATATGCATTAAATATATTTTCAAATATTCTAAAAATGTACTACTCACATGAACAAATAAAAAATCTTTAACCAACCATTCCAATAGAAAGTGATCAGCAATTTTTCGAAAAAAAAGAAGAAATCACTGTTTAATTTATACTGACGGATTGAAATCGCTGGTGAATAACCTTATAGCTAGAATAACCTTATATAATAAATAGCCTTGTAGGAAAAATGAGCTTCAGAAAGTTTTGTTGCATCTTAAATTCCGATAAGTAATTTTATTTGGAACAAATACGTTTATCACTTACGAACAATGGTTTTCGAAGCTCAGAATGACTGGAAAATCTGAAGTTTTGAAAGCACAGTCAGCTATCGCCTCCAGTACTTCCTAAACAGAGGAAAAAAAAATAAACATCTATTATGCTTTAACTTATTACCATCAAGTTTACCAGTAAGACATCAAGTCAATTAATACAAGTCAAGTTATTCAGTTCAATGTACGGACAAAAGAACTTTACATGCTACACATTTTAAATTCGCTGGCTAGTTGGCTAGTTTACTTCTGAGTGTCACTTTTTTTGCACACCATGGGCTAAATGGGCCTTACTTTGAGCCTTCGGGGTCCTTGTGACCTGGCCGTTTAGCCCATGGTGCGCAAAACAGAGAAGGTTGGGGGAGGGGGCCCACTGGAACAGCTGTTGGGAGACAGATGGTAACTTCCCGTCAAGGCCATCCAGCGTGTTCTTTAACGTGTACAGGGTATGGCTCTCCCGCACACGGAACCACGGCTTAACGTCCCATCCGACGGACGGCGGCCTTTCCAAGCCCATAGGTGTACCCTACTGACCGTGGCAGGGCGGGGAGTTTTGTGGAAATAAGTCTCAACGCTGACCCAGCTGGGACTCGAACCTGGGAAATACAGATTACGAGCCTGGCGAGCTACCGACTGAGCCACCCCCGCCCCCACAATGCACAGGTTAATGATTACCAAAGCCGAGCTTAGGAAGCGGAGAGGTTGGGGGGGGGGGAGTTAAACCTCTCCCTCCTCCCTCTCGTGGCTAAATTATATCTTCAATACATCATTAGTTCATTAGTTCATAAATTAACCCTCCAAAAATCCTGAATATGTCTCTGATGTGTATGTTACCGCTAAAGCTCGAAAGCCGTTAATGCACATTACCAAGGTAAAATGCGGAAAATTCTTGATTCCGCACGTTAACGGAGCAAATCAGTTAATCTGCAGATTAGCTAGGTAATGTGCTCATTAACGGCTTCCGTATCGTTAAAGTTCAAAAGTTTGTTTCTCTCATAGTGGTGAATCTTTTGAATATGAATCTTCGTGTCACGTGATTCACTCGTCCGCATTATAAAAAACGCCCCGGATGAGCGGAGGCCAAGTGAGAACGAATCGGTAAAGTGATTCATTCTTGATAACGAATCACTAAAATGATTCGTTCTCACTTGGCCTGCTCATTTTGGGGGTGTTTTTTATAATTCGGACGACTGATTCATGTTGACAGAGGGATGACCCTGGTTTCAACTCTACTCTCGGACACTAGATAAATAACATTATGTTAATTTAAGCGTACAGAAACGTTCCTGTTGTTCCAACAAAGATCTTATTTTCACTTTAACGAGTGCCTAGTAGGTAATGTGCAGATTATCCAGGTAATTTGCAGATTACCTAGGTAATTTGAGAAATGAAACAATTTTCCGCACGTTAACGGATCACCCTAGTTAATCTGCACAATACCTAGATAATCTGTAGAATAACTGATTTCTGCACTTTAGCGGTAACATGTATATGCTAAAGAAAGACTTTTATCGAAAAAATTAGTTTTGGCAATGAGCGGGACTCGAACCCATGTCTCTCCAGATCCATGCCAGGGTGTTCTAACCACTAAACTATCATCGGCTTCGTCATTTATACACGAACGTGACTTATAAATTTACTCGGTCGCTTATGGCGCCATCTATGAACGGGGAAGGCAACTTCTTTTTTTCAATGTTGCTCTAAATAAGATGTAAATAAGAAAGCCACAAACACTCAAAGCTTGGTTAACGAAATAATCAATCAATAGAAATGCCAATCAATATTCAATACAGACCTTGAGCAATATATCAGAGACCACAGTATAGCCGTGAGTGATGACCGGCTCTTCGTCTGCATTCCTCCCATTCCAACAATCGAGTTCCACGCATCTGCATCCAGTGAGTAGCGTCTGGCGATACATCTCCACCGATGATTTCCCCGTCAACTGATGACCTGAGAGAGAAAAAAATCGTGAAAGAGCAGTCAGTAAGTGAAATGCTGTGGCTAGCTTTAAAAACTGTGACTACGCTTACGTGTCACGTGACACGAAGATTGCCAGATCACTAATATCTAAAAAAACTTTGCCAGATATTTTTTCTGAATTCTGTAATTAACTGGAGTGTTCGGATACTTTTTTGAGCGACTGTAGGTGGTCATATTATTTTGATACTAGATCGTATGGGCTCACTCGCGGAAATATTGAGCGTGTGCAGTTGCTGTACACGCTCCAGATATTTTTCCTGAATTCTGTAATCACGTGACACGAAGATTGCCAGATCACTAATATCTAAAAAAATTTGCCAGATATTTTTTCTGAATTCTGTAATTAACTAGAGTGTTCGGATATTTTTCTGAGCGACTGTACTTTCGGAACGTTTAAGATGGCTCTTATTTTTATTATAAAAAGTGTGTGCATTGGGCTCATAAAGTAATATTTGTAAAAAAGGTGCTCAATTTGGTCGCATGATCAAAAATATGTCTTTGAAATCTCATAAATTTAATTTTTTATTATTTTATTACAGTAATGCATCTGAGTTGTATTTTAGAAGTCATCAATTGCATTTACGAAGAGTTTTGGCCTTGGCAGAAATGTAATGGAAAAAAGTAGCATTATCTCTTCATAGCAGATATTTCATCGTTATGATGGATAATTACTGCTATATCTTTGAAACTGTTTGAATATTTCAGGTTTTGGGTTATTACGAATGGGGTCGCTGTAGGTACAGTCGCTCAAAAAAGTATCCGAACACTATGGTTGATTACAGAATTCAGAAAAAATATCTGGCAACGATTTTTTTTTAGAAATTAGTGATCTGGCAACCTTCGTGTCACGTGACCTTCGTGTCACGTGACACGGTTGATCTGGCAACCTTCGTGTCACGTGACACGAAGGTTGCCAGATCACTAATTTCTAAAAAAAAATCGTTGCCAGATATTTTTTCTGAATTCTGTAATCAACCATAGTGTTCGGATACTTTTTTGAGCGACTGTACAAATCGTATTGGACCAACACAGATGGCAAATAAAGATTTAAAAAAAAGATATTATGGGTTTAGAATCTCAGACCATATCACTGAAATTATATTTAAGCGGTATGGATCTATTAAATGAATGCATGACTTATAAAATCAACCGTATAAATCTGTATTAAAGCGAAAAATAAATGGGTTGAAGGGATGGGTTGTTTTATCCTGAGAGGCACTTTTTTTGCACACAATAGGCTAAATGGCTAGGTCGCAAAGACCCCCAGGGATCAGAGAATGTTGGGGTAAGGGCACACATTGGATAGCTGTTAAGATGAGAGCCTCCTGTCAAGGACATCCAGGGTGTTCTTTAATGTGTGCTGCGTATGGCTCTCCGTACAGGGGCCCCACGGCTTTACGGTGCCCATCGAACGGACGGCTGCTTTTCCAAGCCCATAGGGGTCCCATACTAGCCGAGGAAAGAACGGCCAGTTTTGCGGAGATAAATGTCAGCGCTGGCCCATCTGAAACTCGAACCTGGGAACTACAGATTATGAGTCTGACGTGCTACCGACTGAGCTACTATAATCTGGGGTTGAAGGGCGCATAAAAATACAAGATTAATGGGTAAAATTAGGAAAAAATAATTGAAAAAACAAGAACAACGAAACACACAAATGTTTTGAAAAAATAATCTGCCATTGAATTGACTATTCGCAAACAGTAGAGGATTTGGGTTGTTTTACCTCTGAGCGGCACTTTTTTGTACACCATGGGCTAAATGGCCAGGTCACATGGACCCCGAAGGCTCAGAGAAAGTTGGGGGAGGGGACCCATTGTAACAGCTGTTGGGAGACAGATGGTAGCCTCCCGTCAAAGCCATCCAGCGTGTTCTTTAACGTGCACAGGGTATGGCTCTCCCGCACACGGGGCCACGTCTTAACGTCTCATCCGACGGACGGCGGCCTTTCCAAGCCCATCGGTGTCCCCTACTGACTATGGGAAGAGCGGGGAATTTTGCGGAGATAAATCTCGACGCTGACCCAGCGGGGACTCGAACCTGTGAACCACAGATTACGAACCTGGTGCGCTACCGACTGAGCGACCCCCGCCCCAACAGTAGAGGAAGTCTGTGTTTGATTCTTCTTACGAAAATTTTGAAATATGGAAAATGTCGCCTTATAGAAGTCTTATTGCATATAAGAAATAAATTCCGCGGACTTACCGCTGAGATAGGTGTTGTGGGAGGAGTTGATGAAGTAATGGCTCATTGGTTGGTCCATGTCTTGGTTAACATCTAGCTTCTCCAAAGAAACTATGGCATTGTCTTCGCTCATCAGATAACGCAGAAAACCATCCACTGACATGAAACCTGTTGGAAACGATTAAAAAATGTCCAAAATTAATAATAAGAAGGAATTTCTTAGAAATGTTCGGTCTATTATCATTCATGTTGGCAATTATCACTGAACTTCTGCAATCTAAACGTTTCAAGACAGTTTTTCAAAACTGAATGAAAAATGTTTTACTGTTTCCGGTTAATGACACTTTTAGGTTCAGTGGAGCCCAACATATAAACGTAATGAGTGCCCTGAAATGCATTCATACACGAGAATTGATTTTTCTTATATAGTAAAATAACTGTCTCTGTCATTGTGTAGCGGTTGGGTTGTTTTACCTCTGAGCGGCACTTTTTTGCACACCATGGGCAAAATGGCCAGGTCACATGGATCCCGAAGGCTCTGAGAAGGTTGGGGGAGGGGACCCATTGTAACAGCTGTCGGGGAGACAGATGGTAACCCCCCGTTAAGGCCATCCAGCGTGTTCTTTAATGTCGATAGGGTATGGCTCTCCCGCACACGGAACCACGGCTTAACGCCTCATCTGACGGTCGGCGGCCTTTCCAAGCCCATCGGTGTCCCCTACTGACCGTGGACAGGGCAGGGAATTTTGCGGAGATAAATCTCAACGCCCACCCAGCTGGGACACGAACCTGGGAACTACCTATTACGAGCCTGGCGCGCTACCGACTGAGCCATCCCCGCCCCAAATGCCTATAGTATTACCATAACAACAACTGTATGTTTATGTATTTTGTACGATATGCAAATCAAACTTTTTTCTGTCTTTCGTCTCACCTTTTCAACAGATCACTGCTGATGAACCATGGGTGCGATAAAGAGCTCTCATAGAATTCCTGACGAAGGAGGTCTGCAGCGCTTCTGAGATTCAGGCCAGACTAACCAAGATCCACAGCGAGCATGATCGTCAATCCATCTTAGAGATGCGCGCTTTAATAATGGCCCACAAATTTTCAATGGGGTTTAGATCGGGTGAATTTCCTGGCCACTCCAATACCTTCAAATGTTGCTGGGTAAAGAAACTCTTAGCAAGCTTAGAATTGTGGCATGGAGCCAGATCCTGTTGAAATACCCCATCGCCGTTAGGAAACAGCTTCTGCAGTGTTGGGACCATTTTCGCCTCCAGAACGCCTATGTACTTTTTGCTGTCCATCAATCCTTCAATGGGGTGAAGCGTCTGTGGCACGGAAGCTGTGAAACATCCCCAAAACATGACCTTGGGTGGGTGTTTGGTTATGAACAAGTTTAGACTTGCAGCAGTTTAGACTCTGCGGCAAAAGGGACTTTGCGTTCCTTCGCTTGTCCCAACTAATTCACACAGTACTGTATGTACATTTCATGCATTCTTCAGGAAATTTTTTAAAGACTCTCAAACGGAGATGGAAATTTTACACTGTAATGGAAATCCAGTCTCTTCGTCATCATCCCCGACTTTTATATTTCTCTGGCTCGATAGAGTTTCTTGCATCCCTCCCGCCTTTTCATTTTCTTTTCTAGATCGAGCCTGATACCAATATACACTGGTTTCCGTAAATTAAGGGAAACCCTTATGTTAAGTCAATGGGAAGCTGACGTCAAAGCCCTATAACTTCTAAAATATATTTTTTTTTCAAAAAATGTGATTGCAGATAACGATCTCAATCAAATAAATCAATATCTCGATTTTCAACAGTATTCGTTCAGTATTTAATGAGTTATGGCAGTTTGAATATTTAGTGATAACAATGCCAGCCACAAAATTTGACTTCAGAAGTTAATTAAAACTTAGTAATAAGTATTGTATCAAAGCGTTTAATAAAATAAGTTTGTATTTTAGAACTTTGTGTAAAGAATTCTTTCACTATTCTTCAGTTTTGTTATAAGTTTCTTAAGACTGGCATTGTTGTTGTTAAATATTCAAACTTCCATAACTCATTAAATACTGAACGAATATTGTTGAAAATGAGATATTGATTTATTTGATTGTGATCTTTATCTGCAATCACATTTTTCAAAACAAAAAAACTTATTTTAGACGTTATAGAGCTTCGACGTTAGCTTCCCATTGACTTAACATAGGGATTTTCCTTAATTTATGGAAACCAGTGCACATTAAATTACCTATAGCATAGCTAAATTAATTTTTAATCTTTCTTTCCTTTTTGAAAAGCAAGAATTCATGAGCAAATCTGAGAAAAGTCTTATCGTTCGAAACTTCTTATGCTATCCAGCCTTATTCAATTATAATATTTATACTTAGAGCAACAGAGAACATTTATGCATAGAGTAAATCCAACTGCTTTTTAACAGTACCTTTCTGTGCTAGGCTTTTGTTGGGTTCGTACTGCTTGATGATGTCCCGTGCCCTCGCCGGGTTGGCATACGGGTAGAGGATTTCGTTGAGTCTTGGGTCCCGTTGCTCCTTGTTGAGGAATTCCACCAGCTGATCCACGCTCATCCCTTTCCTCTTGGCTCCACATCTGTACAGAGAAAAAGATCATTCTCGTTAAAACCTCGTCCTTTCGGTTGGGTTGGATGATTGGGTTGTTTTACCTCTGAGCGGCACTTATTTTGCATACAATGGGCTAAATGGCCAAGTCACAAGGACCCCGAAGGCTCAGAGAAGGTTGGGGGAGGAGATCCATTAGAACAGCTATTAGGAGACAGATGGTAGCCTCCCGTCAAGGCCATCCAGTGTGTTCTTTAACGTGCATAATGTAGGACTCTCCCGCACACGGGACCACAACTTAATGTCCCATCCGACGGACGGCGGCCTTTTCAAGCCCGTCGGTGTCCCCTACTGACAGTGAGCAGGGCTGAGAATTTTGCGGAGATAAATCTCAACGCTGACCCAGCTGGTACTCGAACCTGGGAAATGCAGATTACAAGCCTTATTATTTAAAACGTTGGGTTGTTTTACCTCTGAGCGGCACTTTTTTGCACACCTTGGGCTAAATGGCCAGGTCACATGGACCCCGAAGGCTAAGAGAAGGTTGGGGGAGGGAACCCACTGGAACAGCTGTTAAGAGACAAATGGTAAGCTCCTGTCAAGGCCATCCAGCGTGTCTTTAACGTGCACAGGGTATGGCTCTCCCACACGCGAGGCCACGGCTTAACGTCCCATCCGACGGACGGCGGCCTTTCCAAGCCCATCGGTGTCCCCTACTGACCGTGGGCAGGGCGGGGAGTTTTGTGGAGATAAGTCTCAACGCTGACCCAGCTGGGACTCGAACCTGGGAATTGCAGATTACGAGCCTGGCGCGCTTCCGACTGAGCCACCCCCGCCCACATATTTAAGGATAAAAGTTTTAAGGACCGTTGAAACGGAGGGAAAAATTATTCTGGATGCCTTATCAGCTGGGTGATGGGGGTGAGTGCTCAACTGGTAACATGCTAGGCTCGCAATCTACAGTTTCCGAATTCGAGATGAATTCGATTTATCTCCGCAAAACTCCCGGGCCCTACCCTCGGTCAGTAGGAGTTACCAATGGCTTGGAAAGGCTGCCGTCCGTCTGATGGGATGTTAAGACATTGTCCCATGTGCAGGAGAGACATTCCCTGTGCTCGTTACAGATGGCCTTGAAAGGAGACTAAAATGTGATGTCCAGTGAGTCCCTTTCCCCTCACCTTCTCTGACCCCTCGGGATCCTTGTGATCTGGCCATTCAGGCAAGAAAACTGCTGCTTTGAGGTAAAAACAACCCACCTCAATCCTAGCAGCTGGCGCATACCTTGGCATACACTGGACTCTTGTGTAAAAAAAACCACTTGGACTGAGTGTAGTTGCAAAGGTACTCGATACCTGCTGATCAGGTTATTCACTAATTTCTCAGCTGTTGTTGTTTCTTGATCTTTGATGGAATAACCTTCAGGCCAATTTGTGAACTAATTCAGTGCCATCAACTAATCCATTGGAGTAACGATTTCTATTCTCAATATGACTTTAGCCCTCTGCTCCCTTTTTTTCAGATTGGGATCTGAATGTGTTTCATGGTGCCTTACCTCTGAGCAGCACTTTTTTTTTGCGTAAAATGAACCTAAAGGCCAGCTCACAAGGATCCAAGGACTCAGAGAAGGTTGGGGAAGGGAATTCACTAGACAGTTGTTAGGGTTGGGTTGTTTTACCTCTGAGCGCACTTTTTTGCACACCATGGGCTAAATGGCCAGGTCACATGGACCCCGAAGCTTCAGAGAAGGTTGGGGGAGGAGACTCACTGGAACAGCTGTTGGGAGACAGATGGTAGCCTCCCGTCAAGGCCATCCAGCGTGTTCTTTAACGTGCACAGGGTATGGCTCTCCCGCACACGGGAACACGGCTTAACGTCCCATCCGATGGACGGCGGCCTTTCCAAGCCCATCGGTGTCCCCTACTGACCGTGGGCAGGGCGGGAATTTTGCGGAGATAAATCTCAACGCTGACCCAGCTGGGACTCGAACCTGGGAACTACAGATTACGATCCTGGCTCGCTACCGACTGAGCCACCCCCTCCCCACAGCTCTTAGGAGACAGATGAAAGTTAAAAGGCCATCCAGCATGTTCTTTAACATGAACTTCTGAACACGGGCCACAGTTAAACTTCCCATCCGATGGACATCGCTTTCACAAGTTCATCGGTGCCTGAATGTGTATATGATTTAATCGATGCATTTTAAATATTGAATCAATACTACACTAGTTAGTGTAGTATTGATTCAATAAATTGACTTTGTTACTACTAAATTGTTTCCATAAATAGTTATTTCCATAAATTAAGGAAAATCCCTATGTTAAGTCAATAGGAAGCTGACGTCAAAGCTCTATAACTTTTAAAATAATTATTCTTGTTTTGAAAAATGTGATTGCAGATAAAGATCTCAATCAAATAAATCAATATCTCGATTTTCAACAATATTCGTTCAGTATTTAATGAGTTATGGAATTCTGAATATTTAGCGATAACAATGCCAGCCACAAAAATTGACTTCAGAAGTTAATTAAAACTTAGTAATAAGTATTGTATCAAAGCGTTTAATAAAATAAGTTTGTATTTTAGAACTTTGTGTAAAGAATTATTTCACTGTTCTTCAGTTTTGTATATGTTTCTTAAGACTGGCATTGTTGTTGTTAAATATTCAAACTTCCATAACTCATTAAATACTGAACGAATATTGTTGAAAATTGAGATATTGATTTATTTGATTGTGATCTTTATCTGCAATCACATTTTTCAAAACAAAAAAACTTATTTTAGATATTATAGAGCTTTGACGTTAGCTTCCCATTGACTTAACATAGCATTGTTTCTTTATGTAAACTAATACACACAACTGTGTTTTCTAGTTTTATAAGTTGTTTCGTTCCGAAAACAACACCGATTATGATTTGATACCGATGTTAACAATGATTTAAAAGCAATAGTGCTGCACAAAAGATGTAATTAGATTGCGACTTACAATTGTTCAAATATTTTGTCCACTTCGTCTCTGCCAGTGATGTGTCGGTAGAAATTGAAGAACACTTCGAGGGACAGTTTGTCTCGATGAAAAGAATCATTCTAAGAGAAGGAAAAGACAGACTCTTGTAAGGAGGAGAAATGAAATCAAATGACTTTTGTTTACACTCTACAATTTAAAACTAAAATGCTCTGAACACAAAGGAGCATGCAGAAGACAGATGGAAGAAAAGATATTTTCCTACAACTCTGTCGATAGAAGAAACGTAATATTTCTGGAGCAGTGGTCATGGCCAATTTTTGTGTCTTGGATCTTCGCCCAGTGGGTCGCAATAGAGAAGAATCATTCCGATTAGCCTGTACCAGCGACTAATGGTCGGCATATTTGACTGGCGATTGGGGACAAGGGACTCGAGTTCGATTCCTGAATAAAGAATGGATGATGTACGTTGTCATTCAATTGAGGTTTCACCTTCAGCAGAGGTATTTGGTATATGACGTTTAATAGAGTAGGTGAATAGATCTCACAAAACGTCTTCTGTATGTGGAGTAACAGGATCCACTTAGAGCTCTTTTGTATGAGTAGTAACAAGGCCCACTTAAAGCTTTTCTGTATGAGGAGTGCCATGGCCACTTAGAGCTCTTCTTTATGAGTAGTAACAGGATCCACTTAGAGTTCATCTGTATGAGTAGTGACAGGATCCACTTAGAGCTCTTCTGTATGTGTATTAATAGGGTCCACTTAGAGCTCTTTTGTATGAGTAGTAACAAGGCCCACTTAAAGCTTTTCTGTATGAGGAGTGACATGGCCACTTAGAGCTCTTCTTTATGAGTAGTAACAGGATCCACTTAGTGTTCATCTGTATGAGTAGTGACATGGCCACTTAGAGCTCTTCTGTATGAGTATTAATAGGGTCCACTTAGAGCTCTTTTGTATGAGTAGTAACAAGGCCCACTTAAAGCTTTTCTGTATGAGGAGTGACATGGCCACTTAGAGCTCTTCTGTATGAGTAGTAACAGGATCCACTTAGAGTTCATCTGTATGAGTAGTGACAGGATCCACTTAGAGCTCTTCTGTATGTGTATTAATAGGGTCCACTTAGAGCTCTTTTGTATGAGTAGTAACAAGGCCCACTTAAAGCTTTTCTGTATGAGGAGTGACATGGCCACTTAGAGCTCTTCTTTATGAGTAGTAACAGGATCCACTTAGAGTTCATCTGTATGAGTAGTGACAGGATCCACTTAGAGCTCTTCTGTATGTGTATTAATAGGGTCCACTTAGAGCTCTTTTGTATGAGTAGTAACAAGGCCCACTTAAAGCTTTTCTGTATGAGGAGTGACATGGCCACTTAGAGCTCTTCTGTATGAGTAGTAACAGGATCCACTTAGAGTTCATCTGTATGAGTAGTGACAGGATCCACTTAGAGCTCTTCTGTATGAGTATTAATAGGGTCCACTTAGAGCTCTTTTGTATGAGTAGTAACAAGGCCCACTTAAAGCTTTTCTGTATGAGGAGTGACATGGCCACTTAGAGCTCTTCTGTATGAGTAGTAACAGGATCCACTTAGAGTTCATCTGTATGAGTAGTGACAGGATCCACTTAGAGCTCTTCTGTATGAGTATTAATAGGGTCCACTTAAAGCTCTTTTGTATGAGTAGTAACAAGGCCCACTTAAAGCTTTTCTGTATGAGGAGTGACATGACCACTTAGAGCTCTTCTGTATGAGTAGTAACAGGATCCACTTAGAGTTCATCTGTATGAGTAGTGACAGGATCCACTTAGAGCTCTTCTGTATGTGTATTAATAGGGTCCACTTAGAGCTCTTTTGTATGAGTAGTAACAAGGCCCACTTAAAGCTTTTCTGTATGAGGAGTGACATGACCACTTAGAGCTCTTCTGTATGAGTAGTAACAGGATCCACTTAGAGTTCATCTGTATGAGTAGTGACATGGCCACTTAGAGCTCTTCTGTATGAGTAGTAACAGGATCCACTTAGTGTTCATCTGTATGAGTAGTGACATGGCCACTTAGAGCTCTTCTGTATGAGTATTAATAGGGTCCACTTAGAGCTCTTTTGTATGAGTAGTAACAAGGCCCACTTAAAGCTTTTCTGTATGAGGAGTGACAGGATCCACTTAGAGCTCTTCTGTATGAGTAGTGACAGGATCCACTTAGAGCTCTTCTGTATGAGTAGTGACAGGATCCACTTAGAGTTCATCTGTATGAGTAGTGACAGGATCCACTTAGAGCTCTTCTGTATGTTTATTAATAGGGTCCACTTAGAGCTCTTTTGTATGAGTAGTAACAAGGCCCACTTAAAGCTTTTCTGTATGAGGAGTGACATGACCACTTAGAGCTCTTCTGTATGAGTAGTAACAGGATCCACTTAGAGTTCATCTGTATGAGTAGTGACATGGCCACTTAGAGCTCTTCTGTATGAGTAGTAACAGGATCCACTTAGTGTTCATCTGTATGAGTAGTGACATGGCCACTTAGAGCTCTTCTGTATGAGTATTAATAGGGTCCACTTAGAGCTCTTTTGTATGAGTAGTAACAAGGCCCACTTAAAGCTTTTCTGTATGAGGAGTGACAGGATCCACTTAGAGCTCTTCTGTGTGAGTAGTGACAGGATTTATGGCTCTTTTGTATGAGTATTAATAGGATCCACTTAGAGCTTTTCTGTATGAGTAGTGACAAGGTCCAGTTAGAGCTCTTCTGTATGAGTAGTGAAAGGATTTAGAGCTCTTCTGTATGAGTATTAATAGGGTCCACTTAGAGCTTTTCTGTATGAGTAGTGACAGGGTCCACTTAGAGCTCTTCTGTATGAGTAGTGAAAGGATTTAGAGCTCTTCTGTATGAGTATTAATAGGGTCCACTTAGAGCTTTTCTGTATGAGTAGTGATAGGATCCACTTAGAGTTCATCTGTATGAGTAGTGACAGGGTCCATTTAGAGCTCTTCTGTATGAGTAGTGACAGGGTCCATTTAGAGCTCTTCTGTATGAGTAATGACAGGATTTAGAGCTCTTCTGTATGAGTATTAATAGGGTCCACTTAGAGCTCTTCTGTATGAGTAGTGACAGGTTCCACTTAGAGCTCTTCTGTATGAGTAGTGACAGGTTCCACTTAGAGCTCTTCTGTATGAGTAGTGACAGGTTCCACTTAGAGTTCTTCTGTATGAGTAGTGACAGGTTCTACTTAGAGCTCTTCTGTATGAGTAGTAACAAGTTCCACCTAGAGTTCTTCTGTATGAGTAGTGACAGGATCCACTTATAGCTCTTCTGTATGAGTAGTAGCAGGGTCCACCTAGTTAGAGCTCTTCTGTATGAGTAGTAACAGGATCCACTTAGTGTTCATCTGTATGAGTAGTCCTAGAGTTCTTCTGTATGAGTAGTGACAGGATCCACTTATAGCTCTTCTGTATGAGTAGTAACAGGGTCCACCTAGAGTTCTTCTGTATGAGTAGTGACAGGATCCACTTATAGCTCTTCTGTATGAGTAGTAACAGGGTCCACCTAGAGTTCTTCTGTATGAGTAGTGACAGGATCCACTTAGAGCTCTTCTGTATGAGTAGTGACAGGATCCACTTAGAGCTCTTCTGTATGAGTAGTGACAGGATCCACTTAGAGCTCTTCTGTATGAGTAGTAACAGGCTGCAGTCAGATCTGTTTGCATGACGAATTGTAATAAGAGGCTCTTTTCACAATCTTCTCTAAAGAGAATTCTAATTCCTGTCATAGATCTGTAGGGTGAACTTAATAACAGTTTCGTGTCAGACTTCTTTTATATCTGAATTGTAGCATCAGGTTCCTGTCAGACCTCTTCTGTGTGATGAACTGTAATAACAGCCTGTTGCCAGACATAACAGGTTCCTGTTAGACCTAGAGTATATACAGTAATAGCAGGCTAACATCTGACCTCTCCTACAAGAGAAATTGTAATAACAAGCTCCTGTCCGATCTGTCACGTGTACTGTAATAACAAGTTCCTTTCAGACCTGTCAGATATACTTAATTAAACGCTCTTGTCAGACCTATACGATTGACTGCAATAACAAGCTCCTATCAGACATATTTAATATGACGAACTGTAATAACAGGTTCCTCTGAGACTTCCATGAAATGTAATAACAGGCTCGTATCTCCTACCTCTTTTGTATGATGAACTGTAATAACAAGCTTATGTCAGGCTATTTCTATGAAGTGGTAATACCTACCATCTATACCTATCAGGGGCGGGGGTGGCTCAGTCGGTAGCGTGCCAGACTCGTAATCTGTAGTTCCCAGGTTCGAGTCCCAGCTGGGTCAGCGTTGAGATTTATCTCCGCAAAATTCCCCCGCCCTGCCCACGATCAGTATGGGACTCCGATGGTCTTGGAAAGGCCACCGTCCGTCGGATGGGACGTTAAGCCGTGGCAGAGAACCATACCTTGTGTGCGGGAGAACCATACCTTGTGCACGTTAAAGAACACGCTGGATGGCCTTGACGGGAGGCTACCATCTGTCTCCCAACAGCTGTTCCAGTGGGTCTCCTCCCCCAACCTTCTCTGATCCTTCAGGGTCCATGTGACTTGACCATTTAGCCCATGGTGTGCTAAAAAAGTGCCGCTCAGAGGTAAAACAACCCAAAATCTATACCTATTCATTCTTGACATATCTGAAATCGCAAAACATAATAAAGAGCCGCGCTCAGGTTGTTGGGTTGGGTTGTTTTACCTCTGAGCGACACTTTTTTGCACACCATGGGCTAAATGTCCAGGTCACATGGACCCCGAAGGCTCAGAGAAGTTTGGGGGAGGGGACCCACTGGAACAGTTGTTGGGAGACAGATGGTAGCCTCCCGTCAAGGCAATCCAACGTGTTCTTTAACGTGCACAGGGTATGGCTCTCCCACACACGGGCCACGGCTTAAACGTCCCATCCGATGGACGGCGGCCTATTCCAAGCCGATCGGTGTCCCCTACTGACCGTGGGCAGGGGGGGGGGGGGATTGCGGAGATAAATCTCAACGCTGACCCAGCTGGGACTCGAACCTGGGAACTACAGATTACGAGCCTAGCGCTCTACCGACTGAGCCACCCCCGCCCCAAAGCTGCGCTCAGACCTCTTCTTTCTCGATCAATAATTGTAGCAATAGTCTCTTATCAGACTACATCTCTACGATACGTTGTGATGATAGCTTTCTAACAACGTTTCGAATGGTAAAAAAAATCGTTTCTTGTGGATGTTTGAGGCGAAATAAAATGTTTGATTGCTCACCTTTCCAGTTGGCAGTCCACAAAGCTCTAACGCCTTTTCCACTCTCTTCTTGTCGTCTTTCTGTTGAGCAAACATTTTCAAAACACTGCAAATAATAATAATGTTAAATATCAGTTTCAGTAGCAATACACGGAAAACAAGATAGAAGAATAACATGTCGTGTTTTGCGAATATTTCATTTCCTCCTTTAGGGTTGGGTTGTTTTACCTCTGAGCGGCACTTTTTTTGCACACCATGGGCTAAATGGCCAGGTCACATGGACCCCGAAGGCTCAGAGAAAGTTGGGGGAGGGGACCCACTGGAACAGCTGTTGGGAGACAGATGGTAGCCTCCCGTCAAGGCCATCCAGCGTGTTCTTTAACGTGCACAGGGTATGGCTCTCCCGCACACGGGGCCACGGCTTAACGTCCCATCCGACGGACGGCGGCCTTTCCAAGCCCATCGGTGTCCCCTACTGACCGTGGGCAGGGCGGGGAATTTTGCGGAGATAAATCTCAACGCTGCCCCAGCTGGGACTCGAACCTTGGAACTACAGATTACGAGCCTGGCGCGCTACCGACTGAGCCACCCCCGCCCCATTTCCTCCTTTAATGTCCTCTAACAGTTGGCATTATCTAATTTTAAAACGCTCTGCTCATTCATGCAATTATTAATTTTTCTTCCTGTTTCTGATGGGGAAAATCAGCTAACTTATTAATTAGCATTAAAGTGAGTTGTAAGTAAAATGTACAGTCGCTCAAAAAAATATCCAAACACTATGGTTGATTACAGAATTCAGAAAAAATATCTGGCAACGAGTTTTTTTTTAGAAATTAGTAATCTGGCAATTTTAGTGTTTTAAGTTTACAACTTTAGTGATCTGGAAACCTTAGTGTCACGTGACACGAAGGTTCCCAGATCACTAATTTGTAAAAAAAAATCGTTGCCAGATATTTTTTCTGAATTCTGTAGTCAACCCTAAATATTTTTTTGAGCGACTGTACAAAAGTAAACCTCAACAACAAGCCCCGCGTAATGTTACTCGGAAGGGGGGCAGGGGAAGAATTGGTTGTGAAAGAAAAGGGGGGAGGGGCGGGCGAAATTAGGCAAAACTGGCTTTTTCTAATTTATTAATGACTCCCTTTTTAATGACAGTTCAACTGTTTACTACATACTGTAGAAACTCATTTATCCGGACGCTTATTACCCAGATTGCACGGCACGTTTTGAAAAAACGTTCATCCTGCATTTATTTGTTAATTTTGTATGCAAATTTTTATTTTATTTGTTTGAGTATTCAAGATTTAATTCAGCATTTTTGGCTGTAATTATTTCTTTAATAAACAGTAAAATGTTTGTTTACATGATACATACACTTGCTTTATTTGAAATCAGTTATTCGGATTTTTTCGTTTATCCGAACTACCCACATCACAAATTAATTCGGTTAATCGAGGGTTTAGTGTATTTAAGATTAAGTCATTTGCTTGGCCGAGTGGTTAGCGCGCTTGGCTACTGATCTAAGGGACCTGGGTTCGAGTCCCGGGTAAGGCATAGTCTGTTTCTTCTGCTGAAGTCCTGCCATCCTCTCAGACCTTCTACTATGGCATATAAACTGACAGGCTCCTGTCAGACCTCTGTGGCAAACAGCTGCTTGAGGGGGTATTTATTTATTATATTTTTATTTTCGCTTTAATATTTTTTTTAAGTTAAAATATTGCTATTAGTCGATAAATTAGATTTTAATACTTCGCATTTTCAAATATATAAAAATTATTTTTATTTATTTACGTTATGATTATATCGTTTAAAGGTCATAATTCAATTTTAATTGCTCTTTAGAAAGAATGCATTTTATTTTTTGTATTTAAAATACAGTTACTTTCTCTATCAATAGATGGCGCCAGATGTTTTTGTCGCATTTTGTTTGTTTGGCGAGGAATGGAATGTCAACAAAGTAGCTAAAGCGTTGTTGCTAAAAGTTTGGAGCTGGAAACCGCCAAGGCAAGGCGACATCCAATACAATTAAGGGAAGAGTAAGCATTCAGCTCTTTTAGCAATGATTATAAACGTTGCTCTTTCTTCATTTTTCTCGGTGTTGATCTCATTTCTTTGCCTTTGAGCTCGAGGAAACCTGAGTTAATCGATTAATTGTATGAAGGAGGATCAGTCCAGATACGATTTTATCAAATTCATTAATTTCAATTCAAATTTCAAATCAAATAGCGCTTCACTAAGCAATCGATTTCGCCTAATCGCTACCTTAAAGTATCTCCCCCCACGAGCTTAGTCGGTAGCGTGCCAGGTTTGTAATTTGTTGGGTTGGGTTGGGTTGTTTTACCTCTGAGCGGCACTTTTTTGCACACAATGGGCTAAATGGCCAGGTCACATGGACCCCGAAGGCTCAGAGAAGGTTGGGGGAGGGGACCCACTGGAACAGCTGTTGGGAGACAGATGGTAGCCTCCCGTCAAGGCCATCCAGCGTGTTCTTTAACGTGCACAGGGTATGGCTCTCCCGCACACGGGGCCACGGCTTAACGTCCCATCCGACGGACGGCGGCATTTCCAAGCCCATCGGTGTCCCCTACTGACCGTGGGCAGGGCGCTTGTAATCTGTAGTTCCCAGGTTCGAGTCCCAGCTGAGTCAACGTTGAGATTTATCTCCGCAAAATTCCCCGCCCTGCCCACGGTCAGTAGGGGACACCGATGGGCTTGGAAAGGTCGCCGTCCGTCGAATGGGGCGTTAAGCCGTGGCTCCGTGCGCGCGAGAGCTATACCCTGCGAATGTTAAAGAACACGCTGGATGGCCTTGACGGGAGCCTATCATCTGTCTCCCAACAGCTGTTCCAGTGGGTCCCCTCCCCTAACCTTCTCTGAGCCTTCGGGGTCCTTGTGACCTGGCCATTTAGCCCATGGTGTGCAAAAAAGTGTCGCTCAGAAGTAAAACAACCCAATCCAACAACCTGAATCATGGGGAGCAAGTGTACTCAGTTGGTGGCTTGCCAGGCTCCTAATAGTCACGTCACAATGACCCCAAGGGCTCAGAGAATGTTAGGAAACGGGTTCTCTTGGACAACTGTTAGGAGACAAATGGATGCCTCTAATCGAAACCATCCAGCTCAGAGTGTGGTTCTCCTGCACTGAGCCGGGGCTTAACCTTCCATCTGCCGGACGGCGTCTTTTCCGAGCCATTTTGCCGCCAACCTGGAAAGTGTAAATGCGCATTTGCTCCCCCATTCCACAGTGGTGTCATCCCAATTAATTAACAACTCTTCATAATCGCTTGAATACTAAATTTTTTTCATTGTTATCTCTAATGCAACGATACGAAATGCATTTAGAGGAATCGTCTTTTCAACAAAAGATAAAAGGATTGTGTATCAACCAAGGGAGACAAAATAGCATTTAATACTTGTTCAGGTAGTTGGGAGATTGAGTTGGGTTGTTTTACCTCTGAGAGGCACTTTTTTGCACACCATGGGCTCATGGTGTGCAAAGTCGGTAGCGCGCCAGGCTCGTAATCTGTAGTTCCCAGGTTCGAGTCCCAGCTGGGTCAGCGTTGAGATTTATCTCCGCAAAAATTCCCCGCCCTGCCCACGGTCAGTAGGGGACACCGATGGACTTGGAAAGGCCGCCGTCCGTCGGATGGGACGTTAAGCCGTGGCTCCGTGTGCGGGAGAGTCATACTCTATGCACGTTAAAGAACACGTTGGATGGCCTTGACGGGAGGCTACCATCTGTCTCCCAACAGCTGTTCCAGTGGGTCCCCTCCCTCAACCTTCTCTGAGCCTTCGGGGTCCATGTGACCTGGCCATTTAGCCCATGGTGTGCAAAAACGTGCCGCTCAGAAGTAAAACAACCCAACCCAACCTCATACAAGGGAAATGAGAATGCACAGAAGACACTCATCAAGACCACAGTCAGAGGCAGGTATCGTAATGAATGTTATAGAGGTTGTGTGAATTCCAGACAAAACCGACATGGAAGCTTCCAAAGTTGAATAATGTGCGGTATGCTGACGTTTTAATTTGATTATTGGAGTCCGTTCTTGATTGAGTTTCTGGACTGTGCTGATACCATCAATTCGCTATCGCGAAACTATGGGCATTGGAAGGCGGGTAAATAAAGCCGAAGAGCCGAGGACTTTGGGTAATGGATGGTTCATTTGTTGCATGACAACATATGTACGTTTCCATATTGCCCAAGTAGCAGTAGCAAAGTGAAGAGATAATGTCGGGAATGACTGGAACATCTCCCCTATTATAGTCTTGGGATCTTTCTCATTAGATTTTCACGTTTCTGGATCTCTAAAATCTCCATTAAAAGAAGGAAGGTGAAGTCAGACGAACAGGTGCAGTGCATGTCACAGACTTCCTCATGCAACAGCCAGAGTCGTTCAAGTTGGGTTGGATTGTTTTACCTCTGAGTGGCACTTTTTTGCGCACCATGGGCTAAATGGCCAGGTCCCATGGACCCCGAAGGCTCAGAGAAGGTTGGGGGAGGGGACCCACTGGAACAGCTGTTAGGAGACAGATGGTAGCCTCCCATCAAGGTCATCCAGCGTGTTCTTTAAAGTGCACAGGGTATGGCTCTCCCGCACGCGAGGCCACGGCTTAACGTCCCCTCCGACGGACGGCGGCCTTTCCAAGCCCATAGGTGTACCTTACTGACCATGGCAGGGCGGAGAGTTTTGTGGAAATAAGTCTCAACGCTGACCCAGCTGGGACTCGAACCTGGGAACTACAGATTACGAGCCTGGAGCGCTACCGACTCATCCACCCCCGCCCCGAGTCGTTCAAGAGAAGCATATCACGTGGCTAATTTCATGTTTAGAACAAATGCCTCAATGGGAATATCGGAATTTGAATAGACTAATAAATGATTTAATCTTAATTTCTGACTTATCCACTTTCCATTTTAAATGATTCTTATAGCTTCAAGGAGGAATTTGACCTTTTTTTTGTTTTATTGCTCAGTTCCCTTTTAAAAAATATTCTTGAAAAATATCTCTCATACATATTATACATATACAATTTTAAACCTCTGTTATCTTTACTTTTATTCTCAAAGTGGTCCTTCGCCTCCCCCCCCCCCTAGGTCCGAACCTGGATGCATCCCCTTTGTCTCTTAACAGTTTTTCGACAGATCTCTCTTCCTTAGTCAGCTCTCAGTCTTTTGTCTTTTGGGTCCATGTGACCTGGCCATTTAGATCATTTTTTGCACAACAGTCCCAATCATAGGTAAAGAAATCAACTCAGCTCTTTCCTTAACGTTAAAAATAACAACATTCAATATTATTCTACCTAAAAAAACCCAGTAAACTCGCTTCGTTCGTTAAAAACGACAATTAGATTATGAGATATAAGTTGTAAGCAATACAAACAAACAAACAAACAAAAACTGCAGCATTCAGAAAACAACAATGAAATCCATCTCTTTAAACCTTGGTCACATTGAAGCGAAAAATCCAGATTAGTAAAAAAAACTCAAGCCTTTGATAAATCAAGTCAGTAAATATAACCACAAGTGTTTTTTCTCCTGCTCGCTGTCTCTTTTCATAAATCGTAGGGAAAAAAAAAATCATGTGTAAACCTCTTGTTTACTTCTATGTACCGCAGAATCTATTCTATGAGTAGCGCTTTTTTTGTGTTTGGAGGGTGGGAGGGGGGGCGATTGATAAATTACAAGGGTTTGCTATGAAAACAAAGCCCTGAGACGCAAGCGCGCACGGCACTCCGGACCGAACATAAAACGGTCTAGCCAGAAAATGTTGGGAATGCGAAGCTGGGAGCGCCATTTTTCACCCCGACAATCGATTTATCGTTTGTGTCACGTGACCTCTCTTGTCCCGCGTTAATGCGCGCCGGCTCCTGCGCGCGCAAGAGCCCGCCTACGCGTCCGATGCAGGGGGCGAGAGGAGTGAGGGGAGAGGGGATCGGCTCTCATTGCTCGGGAGGCACTTCTGTTGCCAGATGCAGTGACAGATGTAACGCACACCTCAGGTAACAACGTTGGTCTTCCAAAACGACGACGTCTCACGCGACGGCGGCGCTGGTGCTTGCAAGCGACCAGCGAGATGCTACTACGAGAAATGGGAGTACCCGTGGGGATGTCACGATTGCCAAGATTAGCAATTCAAGTGTGCCTTGAAGCTAGTGGCAAGTCAGGAAAGCGCGCGGAGGAAACCTTTTTTGGTGGTTCGAAGCGATGCAAAAGAACGTGTGCACGCCTCAGACGTTTTCTTTCTTGTTATTAATGGAAGATTAAATAATATCTGTACTCCATAATACCCCCTCAAGCAGCTGCTTGCCACAGAGGTCTGACAGGAGCCTGTCAGTTTATATGCCACAGTTAGAAGGTCTTAGAGGATGGCAGGACCTCAGCAGAAAAATGACACATACATCCATGCCTTACTCGGGACTCGAACCCAGGTCCCTTAGATCAGTAGCCAAGCGCGCTAAACCACTCAGATCAGTAACCAAGCGCGCTAACCACTCGGCCATGGGACGGCTCTAGAATGTATGTAAATTTGAGCATATGTCAGGGCGAGCAAGGGTATATGGGGGCCAGGGGGGCAAGCTCCGTTTGGAGCCCTCATCCAGGTTTTTAGGTAATTTTTTTTTGTTTTCAAATAATTTTGTAATTCTACCCAGTTCTGAATTGCATTTTCGAAATGAACGTATTTGAAACGTTGGGTTGGGATGTTTTACCTCTGAGCGGCACTTTTTTGCACACCATGGGCTAAATGCCTGGAAATCTACCGACCCTCCGGGGTCAAAGTCAGCCCTTGTGGCTCGACCGTTTCTCCCCCATAATGGGAAATACTACTGTTCTATTGAGTTACAGATATCCTGAGGCCTAGCCTGCGGCTATGCCAAATGAAAGTTTACCCCTAAAATGTTCAATGAAGTGAAATAAATGGACAGGTCACAAGGACCCCGAAGACTCAGAGAAGGTTGGGGGAGGGGACCCACTGGAACAGCTGTTGGGAGACAGATGATAGACTCCCGTCAAGGCCATCCAGCGTGTTCTTTAACGTGCAAAAGGTATGGCTCTTCCGCACACGGGGCCACGGCTTAACGTCCCATCCGACGGACGGTGATCTTTACAAGCCCATCGGTGTCCCCTACTGACCGTCGACAGGGCGGGGAGTTTTGCGGAGATAAGTCTGAACGCTGACCCAGCTGGGACTCGAATCTAGGAACTACAGATTACGAGTCTGGCGCCCTACCGACTGAGCCACCCCCGCCCCGTATTTGAACCGTTTCTACCACAATTGATAACATGGCACAAGCATTTAATCTTTCCTGTAACATGGTTGAAAGCAAAAACTTCAGATATTAGTACGAAGAGTTCATGGGAGCACTTATGGGGCTCAGAGGGGAAAGCCTCCGATGCACCCCTCTCACCTTTGCACAGCTCTTGTACGTAGTAGGGGAATGCGAAGATAAAAGGAATACATTCCGCTACACCAACATACTATAAAAATATATATTTAAATCTTTGCAATATGCATATAGCTTAATCAAAAACTAATCGAATGTGCGACCCCTACCGTTGTGTGTGTGTCTTTTTTTATATAAAAATAAAGAATAAATACCCCCTCAAGCAGCTGCTTGCCACAGAGGTCTGACAGGAGCCTGTCAGTTTATATGCCATAGTAGTGGCAAGCAGCTGCTTGAGGGGGTGTTTATTTATTTATTTATTTATTTATTTAGAAGGTCTGTGAGGTTGGCAGGACCTCAGCAGAAAAAATCACCAACATCCATGCCTTACCCGGGGCTCGAACCCATGTCCCTTAGATCAAGTAGCCAAGCGCGCTAACCACTCGGCCATATGCGGAAGTTAATTTCGACTTTATCTTTTTTATCTTTACTAAAAAATCAAAGCACATAATTATGTGAGGTTTAGTGGCCTTAACTGAAATAATGGCTAGTGGAGAAACCTGGTGATACACTGGTCAGAGAGTCTGACCAGGGATACGGTGAAATGACCAGAGAAACTGATTATTGATGCATTGGTTAAAGAAACTGTCTAGTGATGCAATCATAGGAGAACTTAACTGGTGATGCAGTGGCCAGAGGAACTGTCAAGTAATACATTGGTCAGAGAACCTGGCTAGTGATGCATGTTAGAGAACCTGCCTAGTGATGCATCTCAGAGAACCTGCCTAGTGATGCATCTCAGAGAACCTGCCTAGTGATGCATCTCAGAGAACCTGCCTAGTGATGCATCTCAGAGAACCTGCCTAGTGATGCATCTCAGAGAACCTGCCTAATGATGCATCTCAGAGAACCTGCCTAGTGATGCATCTCAGAGAACCTGCCTAGTGATGCATGTCAGAGAACCTGATTGATTATGTAGAAGTCAGAGAACATGTCAAACATTGCATTAGTCATAGAATCTATCTATTGATGCATTGGGTTGGGTTGTTTTACCTCTGAGCGGCACTTTTTTGCACACCATGGGCTAAATGGCCAGGTCACATGGACCCCGAAGACTCAGAGAAGGTTGGGGGAGGGGACCCACTGGAACAGCTGTTGGGAGACAGATGGTAGCCTCCCGTCAAGGCCATCCAGCGTGTTCTTTAACGTGCACAGGGTATAGCTCTCCCGCACACGGGGTCACGGCTTAACGTCCCATCCGACGGACGGCGGCCTTTCCAAGACCATCGGTGTCCCCTACTGACCGTGGGCAGGACGGGGAATTTGGCGGAGATAAATCTCAACGCTGACCCAGCTGGGACTCGAACCTGGGAACTGCAGATTACGAGCCTGGCGCGCTACCGACTGAGCCACCCCCGCCCCAAGAGAGTTCTTGACTGGTGTTTAACGTTACTACTGTAGTAATGCAATGCGAGAGTCTCACTAGTGATTCTGTAGTAGAGAGACTCACTAGCGATGTAATGGTGAGACCCACTAGCACTGAATAATGCAATTATCAGATAACCAGAATTCTGACTTCGAGAACATATCCTTATGTGAGAAAGCAGGTATAAGTTTTAAATAGCTTCAATTTTGTTCTATCCTCTATGCAAATTGCAAAATATATAATCATAAAAATCCTCAATCCTCAAGCAGCAATTAGGTTACGGATGTTCAACCAGACTCTGTAATTAAGTCTTCCAAACTCATTTATCCTAATGGGGCGGGGGTGGCTCAGTCGGTAGTGCGCCAGGCTCGTGTGACCTGGCCTTGTGACCTTGTGACCTGGCCATTTAGTCCATAGTGTGCGAAAAAGTGCCGCTCAGAGATGAAACAACCCACAACCCTGTGAGGTGTTGCTAAAAGAATGTAGAAGAATCCTAATGTCAAGAATCCCATTGAAAACTGATTCGTTATTAAGCAGTTATAGTTCTTGCCTATAAGAAAGCCAGAAAATTAAGTTTTCCGCTGAAAAGTTAATTGTTTCAAAAATGCTTTCATCTGGCATAGATGATATGTCTTACAAGCAATATCAATAAGCAAACTTAACAATATTTTCCGCTTCCATGTTAAATGATGGACTACATGAAGTAATCAGAAACGTAAATCTGAGTAAATAAATCTAACTTAAGGAATTACTAGCGGAGATTGCTTCTGTGAATATAGTCCTTCTTCTGATGAAAGAGTCGAAAACACAAACGACACAAAACAACCAATAATTCCTAAACGAAATATGTTAACAAGATTGTATCGCTGTCCTTTTGATCTTCTGCTTCTTATCAGTGTCGTTCTGTTTTTACTCCGTTCACGTGCTGCACGAGTAGATTGCGCTTGATGAGACAACAGCGCTTCGAGGGCCACTCAATCATAGTGATCGTGTCTAGATATAAATCAAATTAAGTGAAGTCTATTAATTGACGACTCAATGATGTGATTATTGTCGTTTATAGTGAAGGGTATACATTCTGAACTGTCCTTGGATTGCATGGACTGCAGAGTTCTTGGATTTAGGCTTAGAATTGGTAATGGGGTTTTTACCTCTTAGCGGGGGCGGGGGGTGGCTCAGTCGGTAGCGCGCCAGGCTCGTAATCTGTAGTTCCCAGGTTCGAGTCCCAGCTGGGTCAGCGTTGAGATTTATCTCCGCAAAATTCCCCGCCCTGCCCACGGTCAGTAGGGGACACCGATGGGCTTGGAAAGGCAGCCGTCCGTCGGATGGGACGTTAAGCCGTGGACCCGTGTGCGGGAGAGCCATACCCTGTGCACGTTAAAGAACACGCCGGATGGCCTTGACGGGAGGCTACCATCTGTCTCCCAACAGCTGTTCCAGTGGGTCCCCTCCCCCAACCTTCTCTGAGCCTTCGAGGTCCATGTGACCTGGCCATTTAGCCCATGGTGTGCAAAAAAGTGCCGCTCAGATGTAAAATAACCCAACCCATTTATCCCAAACTACATCTGCAGCATTTGGCCATAGCGACCAATTCTAACAAGGTCCTGTTTGACACTGTCTCCCCCTACTTAACTAAGTAGTATATCTCAAAATTCAAACTTAGAAAGTTGACAGATTATCTCGAGATTCCACCCTGTCGATGAATCGTTGTCCCCCCCCCCATAAAAAAAAACTAATTTTTGTTGCACCTTTTACCAAGTGGAGCCACGTTTTAGTATTCTTCATGGAGTTTAAAATTAGTGACAAAAAAGTGAAAAAAAAAACGTAATGAATAAAAAATTGCGAACGCCATTATTTGTAAAACCAGGAATTATTATTGCTTTTTCTTTGTTATTCGTCTTTGAGCATGTTTTCTTTCATTTTCAGGCAAAAGAGTTCTCGTGTGTCACTTCTCTCCATTTCTCTTTTCCTCTTATACTAATGCGCACTCAGCTCTGATGACTGGCTTCCGATGGAGAAGAAGACCAGAAAAGGAGAAGATCACAACTAAGAAGAAGACCGAGAAAGAGTATCAAAAAGGAGAAGCTCATAACTGAGAAAAAGACCAAAAGACAGAAGAAAACAGAAAATTTTGAAAATCACAACTAAGGAGAGGACCAAAAAGAAAAGAAACCAACAAAGAGGATCTTAAAAAGAGGAGAAAACGGAAAAAAGAGAAGACGAAAAGGAGAAGTTCAAAAAAGAGAAGATAACCAAAGAAAGAAACGACCAAAAAAGAGAAGACGAAAAGGAGAAGTTCACAAAAGAGAAGATAACCAAAGAAAGAAACGACCAAAAAAGAGAAGACGAAAAAGAGAAGATCAAAAAAGAAAAGATAACCAAAGAAAGAAACGACCAAAAAAGAGAAGACGAAAAGGAGAAGATCAAAAAAGAGAAGATAACCAAAGAAAGAAACGACCAAAAAAGAGAAGACGAAAAGGAGAAGATCAAAAAAGAGAAGATAACCAAAGAAAGAAACGACCAAAAAAGAGAAGACGAAAAAGAGAAGATCAAAAAAGAGAAGATAACCAAAGAAAGAAACGACCAAAAAAGAGAAGACGAAAAGGAGAAGATCAAAAAAGAGAAGATAACCAAAGAAAGCAACGCCCAAAAAAGAGAAGACGAAAAGGAGAAGATCAAAAAAGAGAAGATAACCAAAGAAAGAAACGACCAAAAAAGAGAAGACGAAAAGGAGAAGATCAAAAAAGAGAAGATAACCAAAGAAAGAAACGACCAAAAAAGAGAAGACGAAAAGGAGAAGATCAAAAAAGAGAAGATAACCAAAGAAAGAAACGACCAAAAAACAGAAGGCAAAAAAAAAAATCAAAAAGAGAGAGAAGACTAAAATTAAAAAAAGAAGACTTCAAGAAAGAAGGACAAGATGTCAAAATTTAATATTTGAAGAAAGCAATCAAAACTCCTGGTTGCAAGAAGAAACATTTTTATTTCCATTCTGCGCATGTAAATAATAATAACATACATGTGCGAAACAGACTTCAGGCAAAACGTACCGCATTCTCTATTCGCATTAAATAATTTCTTTTATTTCAATTAGTATTATCTTCAAAATCATTGTTGAAAAACAACAAGGTATTTCTTTTTCCAAATGAACATTTCGTATCCACCAGAGGCGATATATATATTTTAAATTACTTTTATTTTGACAGAGAAATTGCTGAACAAAATCGAATGTAAATATTTTTCTCTGCTTTAAAATGGAAGAAATTTCACAAAATCGTTAAAAGCAACAAAATATTTCGCAAATTACAATTTTAGTTTTATGAATTAGAGCAACTGAATTTTTATCATCCGATATATTTCGATATATGCTTGATTTTGCGACTTTTTTTCTGTTTGCTAATGAACATATTTATATATATAATTTCCTGCCAAATCTTTACAACTTGTGTAATATACGCGTAATTTATGCATATAAGCAAATAAATTCAGCTTTTTTAAATCGAATATAGAAATTAATATATATTGCATAAAATAATATAAAAATACACGTTTCAGGGTTGGGTTGTTTTACCTCTGAGCGGCACTTTTTTGCACACCATGGGCTAAATGGCCAGGTCACATGGACCTCGAAGGCTCAGAGAAGGTTGGGGGAGGGGATCCACTGGAACAGCTGTTGGGAGACAGATGGTAGCCTCCCGTCAAGGCCATCCAGCGTGTTCTTTAACATGCACAGGGTATGGCTCTCCCGCACACGGGGCCACGGCTTAACGTCCCATCCGACGGACGGTGGCCTTTCCAAGCCCATCGGTGTTCCCTACTGACCGTGGGCAGGGCGGGGAATTTTGCGGAGATAAATCTCAACGCTGACCCAGCTGGGACTCGAACCTGGGAACTACAGATTACGAGCCTGGCGCGCTACCGACTGAGCCAACCCCGCCCCCACGTTTCACGTATTCGGTATCAGAAAAATTCCGTTTTGAAATCTGACGTTCATTTTAAGCTCAAATACAGGACAAATTTCGATCTCCCCTTGATCAACATATACTAGAAAGGTGAATATTAAATGTACTAAGCGTATTTACCACTACAGTGGTAAATCTCAAAAACGTTATGACATTAGAGATTGACTGCCCTTCAAGATTAAATAGAAGTCTCTATCTACTTAAAAGGCTTCGCGGAGACGTACAAATGTTTTTTGCTATTCAGTGATCCCACATACGAATACTTTTTCAGGTTGGAATTTTTATAATTTTAGTGCTTAGAATATTGTTTGTCTTTTAATTTCATTTCAAGATCTTACAAATTTTTTACGAAATGTAACAGCAAATGAAAGGGAAATTGTTGAATAAATTGAAACTGAAAGCTCCAAAATTTTGATCTACGTGTGCTAAGGGGTAATTCGATGGCAGATCTCAGAAAAAATACTGCATTTAAGATTCAACATGGCGTTCAAGATCAAAGAGAGGTCAAAGGGATGGTCGAGAAAACAAGAGATGCCAGAGGGTTGGGTTCACTTGTTTGCATGCAATGGGCTAAATGGCCAGGTCACAAAGACCCCGAAGTCTCAGAGAAGTTGGTGGAAGTAGACCCACTGCATAGCTGTTAGGAGACAGAAGGTAGCCTATCGACAAGGTCATCCAGCGTGTTTTTCATCGTGCACAGAGTATGGCTCTCTCGCACACGGTCCATAGCTTTACGTCCCATCCGACGGACGGTTACTTTTCTGAGGGTAGGATGGGGAATTTGGCGGAGATAAATCTCAACACTGGTCTAGGTGGAAATTGAACCTGGGAACTGCAGATTATGAGACTGGCGCGCTACCGACTGAGCCACCCGCACCACAGGAGGCGATTGATGATTACTATTAATCATGACTTATGAGGCAATAGCAGAATCTTTGACATGTTAGAAGTAAGGAGAAGATCAAAGAGAGATTTGGATTGGGTTGTTTTACCTCTGAGCGGCACTTTTTTTGCACACCATGGGCTAAATGGCCAGGTCACATGGACCCCGAAGGCTCAGAGAAGGTTGGGGAGGGGACCCACTGGAACAGCTGTTGGACGTGCACAGGGTATGGCTCTCCCGTACACGGGGCCACGGCTTAACGTCCCATCCGACGGACGGCGGCCTTTCCAAACCCATCGGTGTCCCCTACTGACCGTGGGCAGGGCGGGGAATTTTGCGGAGATAAATCTCAACGCTGACTCAGCTGGGACTCGAACCTGGGAACTACAGATTACGAGCCTGGCGCGCTACCGACTGAGCCACCCCCGCCCCATCAAAGAGAGAAAAATATGTATCTAGAGAAAGGCAAACATCAATATCGGTATGTAGTTTTGAAATAAAAGAAAAGTAGAATGTAGCATTCTTCAAATATTATGCTATTATTTCACTTATTTATGCAGGTCTTATAAGATTCATAATAATTGGTAATGTTATGAATGATGATATCCATAGTTTTGCATTCATTACTTGATAGAGATCATTGAAGAAACTCAATATATGTGTCACTGGACGCTAAGTTGGAAGAAAGCCAATATTATTAAACTTCAGCAATTAAGCTTCCTATCTTCAATACGAAATATTCATCATTCTAATGGTAATAAATGTTTGATTCTCCTTACATTTTCCAATAAAAAGAATTACCTTAACCCTTTCGGCCCTGCCGGAGTCATTTGCCACCTTAATATATAAAGAGTTCTAGCTAGTGGATGAGTATCTAGTTTCATCATAAAGCACTAGATGTCACCTCTACAAAGTATGTGAATCACATTTCATGACATGGTTCAACAAGAAGTGAGTGTTTACATATCTGAGTGACTCGTATTGTTCCGCTATTCAAGATGAATGCTAATAACCTGAACACCATGTTTGGTAAGTACCGATCTAAAATCGAAATCTAAAAATTGTTTCAAAGTTTTTCACACGAAATAATTTGATTAGATCTTTGTATAAAAATATTATTTAAAATGATTAAAAATATGCTTCCATTTTTATCTCTAAGACCTGATGGTGGCATTTGCCACGATTTCCTAGTTTCTAAACCTATGACGGAAACCCGCTTAAACTTAGTAGGGGTTGGGTTGTTTTACCTCTGAGCGGCACTTTTTTGCACACCATGGGCTAAATGGCCAGGTCACATGGACCCCGAAGGCTCAGAGAAGGTTGGGGGAGGGGACCCACTGGAACAGCTGTTGGGAGACAGATGGTAGCCTCCCGTCAAGGTCATCCAGTGTGTTCTTTAACGTGCACACGGTATGGCTCTCCCACACACGGGGCCACGGCTTAACGTCCCATCCGACGGACGGCGGCCTTTCCAAGCCCATTGGTGTCCCCTACTGACCGTGGGCAGGGCGGGGAATTTGGCGCAGATAAATCTCAACGCTGACCCAGCTGGGACTCGAACCTGGGAACTACAGATTACGAGCCTGGCGCGCTACCGACTGAGCCACCCCCGCCCCCCACTTAGTAGGGGAGTCCTTGTATGTCTTACATTCAATTATTGATGATCAAAAAAAATTATTTTTCTTATTAAAAATTCAGGGCTGAAAGGGTTAATGTAAAGACTAATTAAAAGTTTAGAATTTATGAAATCTGATCAGAGGAATCAGAAAGGTCTTTTCCTTCGTAGAAAAGGTTGAGTATCATTTTATCTACAAGCATTGTTCATGCTATTATATACTTATTATATATTCTTTAATTTGCAGCACATAGGACAGAAAAAAGGTCCTAGAAGCTACGCCTAACTTATACAGGCCTTCTCATACAAAGTCTTGTCGTACTAAGACTGAAGTCACTGCTGAAAACTGCATCAATTAGAGCTAATACCAATACACAAAATTTGTCCTGTTGAAACAGTAGCTAGCGTCTTAACCACCATGTCAGTTAAGGACTAGCCAGGTGACCACAATACCAGTTGATCGTATTACACTAAGAGATATTATAAATATACATTCAAGGGCGTAGCGAACGACTATGATTGGGTGGGGGAGAGAAATCGATTATTTTACAACTCGAAAATCAAATTTTGCCAATTGACAAAATTATGTCTCTGTCAGGTTCATATCTAGATTTTCACAAATATCCTACATTTCGCCATGTAACTTCAAATTTTGCCAACTAGCCATATTTTCACAGAAATAATCCCAAAATTTACATCTCGCCTGAATTGTAGCAAGCCAACGTGAATTTTTTCAACTCCTCTTCATTTGGCCAATTTTCCTTATTTACACAAAACCAATCCTAATCTTTACATCTCTCCTAAATTGGCCAAGTCACTTCGAGTTTTTCAAACTCCCCAAAATTTTGCTAAATTTTCTCGGTTTTGTCAAGTCTCCTTAATTTTATAAAAACAATCACAATTTTCACAACTCGCCTGTATTTTACCAAATGGATTCGAATTTTTCCAAGTGCCCTAGATTTTGCCAAATCGCTACAATTTTAGAGAAAAAGATCCCAATTTTCACATCTCACCTGATTTTTGCAATGTCACTCTGAATTTTGGCAACTCTCTTAGATTTTGCAAAGTTGCTTTGATTTTGCCAACATGCCATAATTTTACAGAAAAAAGATTCCAATTTTTACATCTCACTTGAATTTTTCCCTACTCTCCACGATTTTCGCAAGTCATTACGAATATTTCCAACTATCCATGATCTTTCCAAGTCACTCCGAATTTTACCAACTGCCCCTAGATTTTGCCAAGTTTCTTCAATTTTACCAACTCGCAATAATTTTGCAAAAAAAAAAGAATTTTGACATCTCACCTGAATTTTGTCGACTCCCCACGATATTGCCAAGTCACTCCGAATTTTGCCAACTCCCCCAAGATTTTGCCAGGTCACTCCGAATTTTGCCAGCTTCCAAAGATTTTACCAAGTCATTCCAAATTTTGCCAACTTCCCAAGATTTTACCAAGTCACTCCGAATTTTGTCAACTACCCCAAGATTTTGGCAAGTCACTCCGAATTTTGCCAACTTCCCAAAATTTTATCAACTTACCTGTATTTTACTAAGTGGCTTCGAATTTTGCCAACTGCTCTAGATTTTGCCGTCTCGATTTTCCCAACTGCCCTAGATTTGCCAAGTTGCCTCGATTTTGACAACTACCCTAGATTTTGCTAACTCCCCTTAATTTTACAAAAAAAAATATATAAATTTTTACAACTCTCCTAGATTTTTACGAAGCCGCTTCGAATTTTGCCAACTCCGAGTTACTTTTGGGGGAGCCTCCCCCCCATCCCCGCCACAGCTACGCCCCTGTATACAATCATAAAGTGGGAGTAAGTTTTACGTTATGCATTATACTGCGGCTAAATAATGTTTCTGAAATTGTTAATTGAGTAGAAAATACCCAAATTTGCCACGATTTCAGTAGCATTCCTTCATATGTTGCTTTGTACATGTCATTGAAATCACTTAAAAATGCACAAACGCTCAACATTATATCATTATTTGTCTTCAGCATTTCAGGGAGCTGTCAAGTCGATAAAATAAGACACAGGTATAACAAACTGAAGAACATTCCGGGATAGTAATTTTATTAAAGGTGTCTCGTTGCATAGCAACTATAAATGACAACTGCAAACAATATTCAATTATAATTCAGTCTCTTTAGAAAAAAATTATTTATTCAAAGTTAATACAAAAAATACATTTTCTACAGACAACGGGATTAGATTCTGATTGTTGTATTTCCGCCCCCCCCCCCGGTCATTTTCCCATTTATATGACGCTGAAAGAAGAACTAGATTATCAAGAAAGTTTTTTCGATCTTTAAAGAATTATGGAAGTTGGAACTTTAACCTTTTATAAGTCTTGAACTTTGGGTTTCGTTGTTTTACTTCTGAGCGGCACTTTTTTGCACACCATGGGCTAAATGGCCAGGTCACATGAACCCCGAAGGCTCAGAGAAGGTTGGGGGAGGGGACCCACTGGAATAGCTGTTGGGAGACAGATGGTAGCCTCCCGTCAAGGCCATCCAGCGTGTTCTTTAACGTGCATAGGGTATGGCTCTCCCGCACACGGGGTCACGGCTTAACGTCCCATCCGACGGACGGCGGCCTTTACCAAGCCCATCGGTGTCCCCCTACTGACCGTGGGCAGGGCGGGGAATTTTGCGGAGATAAATCTCAACGCTGACCCAGCTGGGACTCGAACCTGGGAACTACAGATTACGAGCCTGGCGCGCTACCGACTGAGCCACCCCCGTCCCAGTCTTGAACTACTCAACTACCACTGCTAAATATAAAGCTTTAGAGAGATTTGTTTGGGATCTTTAATTTATTATCAATGCCATTATTATATGAAAGAAGGTTGTTTCAGAGGTTTTGGAAGTTTACCGAGTATTAACTCATAAATATACGGATGTGAAGATAAGATAAAGATGGCGGATTGGTCATACTTTTGGCTTCATTTCCCTTTTTTGTCAAATGTAAGAAACGCCATGAGTCGTTCATTCATCCTTCCACGGTCATGGAAGAGCGTAAGATAATATTTTTCTTGTTTTTTTTTTCCCTTCTGCATCTGGCCACAGCTGTGAATTCGAATTTTTTCACTCTTGCCGCTAATGGGGATAAAAGCCCGTTTCCCAGTAATGCAACGCTCGCAGATTGATAAGCCCAGAAGTGGTTATTCTGAAATATTTGTCTGAAAATTTGCGGCATCCTTTACCATTTTCAGAAGTTGGTAAAAAAAATCCCCCCAAAAAATAGCTTTTTTTTTATTAACCTGAATATCCTCAGGCTATCTCTTTTAGGTGGATGCATGATCAAATCAAAGCTAACAGAATAAAATGAAATGGTAGCCGGGAGCATTGGGCTTTACGGGCAGTGATGTGGTAATTTCCAGGATCATTGACCAGACACTACAAGCGAGGGAAGAGACAGCTTCCCCTTCTGTTGTTGTTTCAACGCCTACGTGCTCAATTGGCTTGTCTCCCAGCTTAGCTAATGGAGTGAAAGTGTGAGAGAAGCTTTATTGTATAAAGACCAAAAGCTCTCGAGACAGGCAATATCCTTTAAACCGAGAGTTCTTCAGATAATCAGCTCTCATCCGAGTTCGCATCATTCAGTACGCTTCACCATCATTCTTCACATTTTGCTTTCTACTGTGTGAACCGCTGATGGTAGCATGCAATTTCCAGGTTCGTTTGAAATTTCCTTCGAATCGAGACCACGTTTAATCGTTGGTGGATAATGAATTGACTTTGGGTTTGGAGAGGAGTGTGACATGGGCTTATAGAGGAAGTTGACATGAGCTTGAAAAGGGATGATACGAACTTGCAGAGGAATATGATATGGTCCTGTAGAGGAAATGGCATGGACTTGGAGAGGAATGTGATATGGGCTTTGATAGGAATATTATATGGGTTTGGAGAGAAATGGGATGTAAGCTTCGAGGGGAATTTGATACCAGCTTGGAGAGGAATATAACATGTGTTGGCCGAGTGGTTAGTACGCTTGGCTACTGATCTAAGGGACCTGGGTTCGAGCCCCGGGTAAGGCATGGATGTGTATGTTGTTTTTCTGCTGAGGTCCTGCCATCGTCACAGACCTTCTACTATGGCATATAAACTGACAGGCTCCTGTCAGACTTCTGTGGCAAGCAGCTGCTTGAGGGGGTATTTATTTATTTATTTTATTTAAAGTGCAATTTGATATGGTCTTGGAGAGAAATGTGGCATGGGCTTGGAGAAGAATTTCTAAAGGGTTTAGAGATGAATATAACATTGGTTTGGAGAGGAATATGACATGGCTTGGAGAGGAATATGGCATGGGCTTGGAGACGCCACTCGTTAACGTAATGGAACATTGTCTTGTTGTTTAAGCTTCGACTTCTATCGCCATTCGTTCAGTTTGTTTCACACTGTGCCAATAATAAAAGTGCTAAATCTTATGTCCATGAAATCAGCCATAGTTTCAGTAGGACTATCATTCTTCTGTCGTTTGGATTAGACAACACTTCTGCAGCTCAAACATTTTTGTAGCGGAAATCAAAAGGGTAACGTTAATAATCTCCTTTTGATTTCGCTTGCCATCAGTGAATGACTTTACTACTTAAACACTGCATAATGAGATGTGGAAACATTAATTTTTTCAAAGGCGTTTTGAGAAAACTATTTTTAATGGACAAATTATGACGAAAAGTCATTAGAACCATTATTGCAAAAATCGACAGTTTATAAATTGCTGTACAGCAAGTACCTTAATTATTTTATAACAGGTTCGGATATTGAGAAAATTTAGATGTTGGCCAATTGGCTGGGTCGAACAAGAACGAATAGAAACACAGTTAGGGTTTGTTCTTACTCGAACAAGGAAAAATTGTTTTGCATCAGTTTCAGGGTCTTTCAAATTTCTTTTGCGAAATATATGTAAGCTTACTGGACAAAACATTATTCACCTCTGTAATTTCTCACCTAATATTGTGTAACACCTCCCTTTACAGGAATTATGGCGGTAATCATGTTAGTTATGGTCTCCAACCATCGGTGAATATAATTTACATCAAGTGTAGTCTGCTCCTCCAAGAATAGCAGTCATAGTTGTTAGATTCTGTGGATGCCTATTTTGGTGTTTCATCCTCTGTTCCATAGACTTGTGACTCCACATCCAGTGACTTTGCATTCCAGTGGAGATGTCCCAGTGTTACCTCATGCTCCTCGTGTCAGTCATAAATAGTTTTGACCTTGTGCACTCTGCAGTTGTTATCCTGAAACATCTGAGTATCTTTCTTCACATGAAGCACGAAAGCTAATACTTGGTCACCTAGAAGCTGTATATCGACTTCCCGATTTAAACGGGTTGATACCTCAATAGGCCTACCTCGTGGGAGGTAAAACATCCCCAGAACATCACTGAATTATCTCCAGCTTGAATAACACCTTAAACATTCTTCAGATGAGAGATGTCGTTACTCTAAGATCCACTCTCTACCTTGCATCGTTGGAATACAGGCAGAAACGCGACTCATCTGACTAGATAGGGGGCGGGGGTAGCTCAGTCGGTAGCGCGCCAGGCTCGTAATCTGCAGTTTCCATGTTCGAGTCTCAGCTGGGTCAGCGTTGAGATTTATCTCCACAAAATTCCCCGTCCTGTCCACCGTCAGTAGGGGACACCAATGGGCTTGGAAAAGCCGCCGTGTGTCAGATGGGACGTTAAGCCATGGCCCTGTGCGCGGGAGAACCATACCCTGTGAACGTTAAAGAACACGCTGGATTACCTTGACGGGAGGCTACCATCTGTCTTCCAACAGCTGTTCCAGTGGGTCCCCTCCCCCAACCTTCTCTGAGCCTTTGGGGTCATGTGACCTAGACATTTAGCCAACGGTGTGCAAAAAAGTGCCGCTCAGAGGTAAAAGAACCCAACCCAAATCTGACTAGATAACATTATGCAGTCCAATGTCTATAGCCCCTAGGCCATTGCAATTGGGATGCTTTATGTCTAGCTTTTAGAATGGGTCTCTTCCGAGATACTCTGTTTCAAATACTCAGCGGAATGGAGCTCCCTTCGCAGCGTTCTTTCTGAAATACGCTAATGTGATCCTTCGTTTACTATTTGTAGCAATTCCTGTCTGGTTGAAATCGATTTGCAGTCACTAATAGTGATATTCGTCGATGATCCCTCTCTGTGAGCATTGACTTACAGCCCCAATGGGGGCGGGGGTGGCTCAGTCGGTAGCGCGCCAGGCTCGTAATCTGTAGTTCCCAGGTTTGAGTCCCAGCTGGGTCAGCGTTGAGATTTATCTCCGCAAAATTCCCCGCCCTGCCCACGGTCAGTTGGGGACACCGATGAGCTTGGAAAGGTCGCCGTCCGTCGGATGGGACGTTAAGCCGTGTTCCGTGTGCGAGAGAGCCATACCCTGTGCACGTTAAAGAACACGCTGGATGGCTTTGGCGGGAGGCTACCATCTGTCTCCCAACAGCTATTCCAGTGGGTCCCCCTCCCCCAACCTTCTCTGAGCCTTCGGGGTCCATGTGACCTGGCCATTTAGCCCATGGTGTGCAAAAAAGTGCCGCTAAGAGGTAAAACAACCCAACCCAACAGCCCCAATGATGTCTACGATTAGCGGCCGAATTGAATGTACACCACTATTACACACTCATCGTGTATTGAGGTGGTGATTAATTTTTTTTCTCCAGTGGGCTTATAATGATATGCTACATATATTATATATGCATGTATATTTATTATATAATGTATAATATATTAAAAATATAAAATGTAATAAATTTTTAATAATTTTTCGTTTACGTTCCAGTTATTAACATTCTGAAAGGGGGAGCATGGCTCCTATTTTTTTTTTTCACGATGATGCCTTTTATTTAAGTTGTTCTGAGTTTATAGTTCTTAGCCCTTTGTACAGTAAAACAAATAAGATGATCTGCATTACAAATCTAATTTTTGCATTGTTTTCTTTGCCTTTTTCGGGTACGGCGTGATTAACATAGCCCTCTTGTTTCAAGCCATGGGAGATTACGGTTTACGGTTTGTTTACTGCTGAGTTTAGAGTAACAGCCTTTTGTATTTTAAAATAAATTTCATTATTTCGAATTAAACCTTTTAATAACTTCCTATCTGTTATTTTTCAGTTCTGTCAATAAAAAATAATATTCTTCTTTCGTACTGTCCTTTGAAAGATAGTACAGTCGCTCAAAAAAGTATCCGAACGCTATGGTTCATTACAGAATTCAGAAAAATATCTGGCAACGATTTTTTTAGAAATTAGAGATCTGGCAACCTTCGTGTCACGTGACACGAAGGTTACCAGATCTCTAATTTCTAAAAAATCTTTGCCAGATATTTTTTCTGAATTCTGTAATCAACCGTAGTGTTCGGATATTTTTGAGCGACTGTACCTTCCCGTTATATCTTTTGTGCCACATCTTTCTTTTTTACAATATATTTCCGTTCCATACCTTTGGAATTTAGATTGACAAATTTAATTTTTTGATAGAAATAAATCTGCTTCTGTAGTCAATAAACACAAAGACTTCATTAACTAATTTAATATTCCCAATAATATACCCAATAATATACCTTTTAATTTAATATACCCTTTCGCTGCATCACCTAATAAAATCCATCGACTATGCCAGGAACAGCTAACCCTATCGCCAATTTTATCGCTCAAGGTGATCTCCAAAACTTAGAAGCCAACAACGAACTAGATAAAGATTCAATGGTCTCCTAACACAAACTTCATTATTCAGTATTTTCATTACGGGCCTAACATAATAGTTCATCAATGCAGAGTATTTTAAACCCCCCAAGGCGAAAAATATATTTTGGACATAACAAAGCCTTCTTTACTGCACATAACAAGACTTTATATACATACATAAAGATGGCACAGTTTCGGAATCCGTCTTCACGATAAGACTTTTTTTTCTCTCTTTCAATTTCCATTAGTTTCGGGACGTTTTCATTGTATAGGAAGCTTGACATTTCAGACTTATTGTAACTTCGAAAATAATATTCATTAGCAGCTGCCTGTTTGTGAGGCCATTGTCATGTTGATGACGCCGCCGAAGTCGCTGAGATTGCGATGCCAAATAATGGCCGGTTGCGGTCATGAACGTGCAGCGCCACCACGTTGCCAGATGCTTCTGACAGCATCGTCTGTTTTGGTTCTTTTCCGGCTTGTCGCGTTAACGTCTTCAGGAGGAAGGTTATTAAAGTTAGCTCTACGATGATCTCCTGAAGCTTTTTCCGATTCTGTGTCTTAGATTAAATCACGGTCTACTGTCTAGGCGTAATTCTCTTTTGTCACCCGCTTTTGCTTTCTAGCCATTGTTCTTTAAAAGTTGTTCAGGAGTCGGAAATAGTTCAATGACCTTATAAAAAGGACTCTTTGGCGAAGAATTACAAAATTTGGATTTCTTTTTCAAAAATTCGATTTTTTTAGTGAATGGGGTAATTTTTAGATTTTTGAATAGTCAAATTTAACGTCCATTTGTACAGCGTAGATATATACATGCGTAGTTTTGTTTATTGAAATCGAAATTTAAAATATTTTGATGTCCGTTTAATCTGAATTTTTGTTAATTTTCTATTGAGTTTTGAACTGTATTGCGTGCTTCCATTAGAATTCAAATAACTGCTTTTAGAACTTTATCGTTTGCAATATTTATGTCAATGAATGCACCTCTGTGCATGGAAAGGTCACCGTCCGTCGGATGGAACGTTAAGCCGTGGTCCCGTGTGTGGGAGAGCAATACCCTGCGCACGTTACGGAGCAAACTGGATGGCCTTGATGGCAGGCAACCATCTATCTCCCAACAGCTGTTCTAGTGGGTCTCCTCCCCCAACCTTCTCTGAGCTTTCGGGATATTCATGACCTGGCCATTTAACCCATTTGGAGCAAAAAAAAAATACTGCTCAGAGGTAAAACTACCCCAACCCAACTCCTAGATCAAAACTTGAACTTAAGATTACCGTATATCGTGAATAAATCGTGCAGCGAGAAATAACAAAATCAAAACACGAAAATCATCTAGTGGCAGGTCGAACTTCCGTTCACCTCCTTCTTGTACTAAAAGATGATTTCCAGATCTGTCAAATGCCCGAATAAAGCAACTTGCACGAAGAAGAAGCCAGGGCAAACCTTTGTCTGCCATTGCTTGAAACAAGAACGCCATTGCATCATGTCGTACCTGAAAAATCAAAGAAAATAAACAACACAGAAAGTAGATTTGTAATGCAGGTCGTCTTCTTCGTTTTGCTGTTGAAAACGAAATCTCGGGAGACATTATCTTTCTCATCCTACTCAGAAACTCCGCTCAACGTTTCGTAAATAATTCTACTTACCTTCCTTCTTGTTCAAAGAAAACAAGCGAAACAGGTTTCTGATATTTTTGGGAAATTATATCAGAGCTGTTCTCCGACACCTGCATTCGTACTTTGAGATCAGAGCCATTTATTTATTTAGGATTTTGGTTCAAGCACTATGTTGCGTGTAACACAAGGCTTTTTATTATTTGCTTGTTTTCGTAATAGATCAGCTTCCGTTGCTCCAGATAGTACTTAATGCGGCCAAAATATATTGACAAATAGTTTATATTTTAAATGACGCTGACTTTTACAGTGTGATTTTTTATCGCTTGATGCTGCTGAATAATTAAAACTGTTTTTATCCTAGATTATTCAAATACAGAGGGTTGGGTTGGGTTGTTTTAACTCTGAGCGCCACTTTTTTTACTCCATGGGCTAAATGGCCAGGTCCATGGACCCCGAAGGCTCAGAGAAGGTTGTGGGAGGGGACCCACTGGAACAGCTGTTGGGAGACAGATGGTAGCCTCCCGTCAAGGCCATCCAGCATGTTCTTTAACGTGCACAGGGTATGGCTCTCCCGCACACGGGGCCACGGCTTAACGTCCCATCCGACGGACGGCGGCCTTTCCAAGCCCATCGGTGTCCCCTATTGACTGTGGGCAGAGCGGGGAATTTTGCGAAGATAAATCTCAACGCGACCCAGCTGGGACTCGAACCTTGGAACTACAGATTACGAGCCTGGCGCGCTACCTACTGAGCCACCCCCGCCCCAAAATACAGAGGGAATACACATTTTGTTTTTGTTAAAATGACCAGGAGAACGCATTTAAAAGACCATTTAACCATGAAATGACCATTTAATTCCTGGACTGCAGTCATCAATAATCAGCAGCTTTTCGACGAGTTAATACCTGATATGTGTCAACTTACAGTTTTTTACAGGCTATGGCTGATCTGGAAACTGTCCAGTGGTACGTGATATGTTACTGTGTTCGCCGAGAGTCGAACACAGTAAGAGTTAAGTGGTGCACAGAGAGTCGCAGAAATGACTTCAAATGTATGGAGAACAGTGATTGAAACAAAGAGCGATTTTGAAGTGGCACAAATTCTTTACAGACGGGCGAGATTCCGTGGAGGACGACTAATATCTGGGCAACCCAGCTTCGTTCTCCGTACACTTGAGTCATTCACCAAGATCTGGGGAACCTAGCTTTGTTCTCCGTACACTTGAGTCATTTATCAATATCTAGGCAACCCAGCTTCGTTCTCCGAACACTTGAGTCATTTACCAAGATCTGGGCAACCCAGCTTCGTTCTCCGCATACTCGAGTCATTTACCAACATTTGGGCAATCCAGCTTCGTTCTCCGTACACTTGAGTCATTTACCAAGATCTGGGCAACCCAGCTTCGTTCTCCACTTACTCCAGTCATTTACCAAGGTCTGGGCAACCCAGCTTTATTCTCTGTACACTTGAGCCATTTACCAAGATCTGGGCAGCCTATCTTCGTTCTCCGCATACTCGAGTCATTTACCAAGATCTGGGCAACCCAGCTTCGTTCCCCGAATACTCAAGTCATTTGCCAAGATCTGGGCAACCAAGCTTCGTTATCCATACACCTAAGTCATTTACCAAGATCTGGGCAACCAAGCTTCGTTCTCCGTACACTTGAGTCATTTACCAAGATCTGGGCAACCCAGCTTGGTTCTCTGTACTTGAGTCATTTACCAAGATCTGGGCAACCCAGCTTCGTTCTCCGTACACTTGAGTCATTTACCAAGATCTGGGCAACCCAGCTTCGTTCTCCGTACACTTGAGTCATTTACCAAGATCTGGGCAACCCAGCTTCGTTCTCCGCATACTCGAGTCATTTACCAAGAGCTGGGCAACCCAGCTTCGTTCCCCGAATACTCAAGTCATTTGCCAAGATCTGGGCAACCAAGCTTCGTTATCCATACACCTAAGTCATTTACCAAAATCTGGGCAACCAAGCTTCGTTCTCCGTACACTTGAGTCATTTACCAAGATCTGGGCAACCCAGCTTGGTTCTCCGTACACTTGGGCCATTTATCAATATCTAGGCAACACAGCTTTATTCTCCGTACACTTGAGCCATTTATCAATATCTAGGCAACTCAGCTTCGTTCTCCGTACACTCGAGTCATTTACCAACATCTGGGCAACCTAGCTTTATTTTCCGTACACTTGAGCCATTTATCAATATCTAGGCAACTCAGCTTCGTTCTCCGTACACTTGAGCCATTTATCAATATCTAGGCAACCCAGCTTCGTTCTCCGTACACTTGAGTCATTTACCAAGATCTGAGCAACCTAGCTTTGTTCTCTGTACACTTGAGTCGTTCTCCAAGATCTGGGCAGCGTAGCTTTGTTCTCCGTACACTTGAGTCATTTACCAAGATCTGGGCAACCCAGCTTCGTTCCCCGCATATTCAAGTCATTTGCCAAGATCTGGGCAACCAAGCTTCGTTCTCCGTACACTCGAGTCATTTACCAACATCTGGGCAACCTAGCTTTATTCTCCGTACACTTGAGCCATTTATCAATATCTAGGCAACTCAGCTTTATTCTCCGTACACTTGAGCCGTTTATCAATATCTAGGCAACTCAGCTTCGTTACACTTGAGTCATCTACCAAGATCTGGGAAAACCAACTTCGTTCTCCGTACACTCGAGTCATTTACCAATATCTGGGCAACCTAGCTTTATTCTCCGTACACTCGAGTCTTTTACCAACATCTGGGCAACCTAGCTTTATTCTCCGTATACTTGAGCCATTTATCAATATCTAGGCAACTCAGCTTTGTTCTCTGTACAGTCTCTGTTGAGTCGTTCACCAAGATCTGGGCAGCCTAGCTTTGTTCTCCGTACACTTGAGTCATTTACCAAGATCTGGGCAACCCAGCTTCGTTCTCCGTACACTTGAGTCATTTACCAACATCTGGGCAACCTAGCTTTATTCTCCGTATACTTGAGCCATTTATCAATATCTAGGCAACTCAGCTTTGTTCTCCGTACTCTAAGTCATTCACCGAGATCTAGACAACCCAGTTTCGTTCTCCGTACACTTGAGAAATTTCTAAGATTATCTTCGCACCACTTAAGCCTCGCCAAGTACAGTAACGTATCACATGACGCTGCTCAGTTTTCAAATCAACCATAAATAAAAAATAAATAAATACCCCCTCAAGCAGCTGCTTGCCACAGAGATCAGCCTGCAAAAAAAAATCACACACAAGAAACCGAACACCTTTCCAAAGCAGAAAACGACACAGACTGACTGAGTACAAATGTTTCAACTTGCGCACCAGTGTTGCCAATTCATACATAAGAAAATAAGCTAGACCAGTGGTTCTCAACCTTTTATGCTTCACGTACCCCCTGGAAATGTGTATGTAACTGGCGTACCCCTTGTATAGAAAGATAAAACTATAGTATATGGTATAATAAAACACCTGCCTTTATTGCTAGATCTAGTGACTTTTGAGCTCTCATGTCGTACCCCAAAAGGGCGGGGGTGGCTCAGTCGGTAGCGCGCCAGGCTCGTAATCTGTAGTTCCCAGGTTCGAGTCCCAGCTGGGTCAGCGTTGAGATTTATCTCCGCAAAATTCTCCGCCCTGTCCACGGTCAGTAGGGGACACCGATGGGCTTGGAAAGGCCGCCGTCCTTCGGATGGGACGTTAAGACGTGGCCCCGTGTGCGGGAGAGCCATACCCTGTGCACGTTAAAGAACACGCTGGATGGCCTTGACGGGAGGCTACCATCTGTCTCCCAACAACTGTTACAGTGGGTCCCCTCCCCCAACCTTCTCTGAGTCTTCGGGGTCCTTCTGACCTGGCCATTTAGCCCATGCCATTTGCTTGTGACCTGGCCATTTAGCAAAAATGTGCCGCTCAGAGGTAAAACAACCCAACCTAGTGTTTGGGAAAATGAACATGGTTGGTTAAGAATAAGACCCCAATACTAAGAGATGAATTCGAGCTCAATTTTTCGAGCCCGAACCATTTTGACAGTTGTTGAGACCTAACCGGTCCGAGACCAATTTGTGAAGAGAAAAAAATAATCTTCTGATGCATCATTACACATATATACATAAATGCATGTCTCTAATCATTTATTTTATTATTCTATTATTAATTATAATCAGTGTATGACAAAATTAAAATGCTAATACTATTTGGTGCAAAAAATACTAGAAGAAACTGAAATTTCGCGAATATCATCATTATAAACGGGAAAAGCGATTTATTTATTAAAGACAAAGAGCAGGTAAAAAATAATCGAAAGCTGCAAGATTTGGGTTGGGTTGTTTTACCTCTGAGCGGCACTTTTTTGCACACCATGGGCTAAATGGCCAGGTCACATGGACCCCGAAGGTTCAGAGAAGGTTGGGGGAGGGGACCCACTGGAACAGCTGTTGGGAGACAAATGGTAGCCTCCCGTCAAGGCCATCCAGCGTGCTCTTTAACGTTGGATTGTTTTACCTCTGAGCGACACTTTTTTGCACACCATGGGCTAAATGGTCAAGTCACATGGACCCTGAAGGCTCAGAGAAGGTTGGGGGAGGGGACCCACTGGAACAGCTGTTGGGAGACAGATGGTGGCCTCCCGTCATGGCCATCCAGCGTGTTCTTTAACGTGCACTGGGTATGGCTCTCCCACACACGGGGTCACGGCTTAACATCCCATCCGACGAACGGCGGACTTTCCGAGCCCATCGGTGTCCCCTACTGACCGTGGGCAGGACGGGGAATTTTGCGGAGATAAATCTCAACGCTCACCCAGCTGGGACTCGAACCTGGGAACTACAGAAAAAGCTGCAAGATATTCATTTTTAATTACTAAAGACTGGTTAAAAGGTTGCAATTATAATAAAAGTATTTTACATTTTTACTTTTTTTTTTCACAATTACGAGATATATTTGAAATTTAAATTATTTTGAGTCCAAGCATGAACTGATTTCTACACATAACTAACATGACCTACATTGCGGAAGAATTAATTGTGGAGGATGATACAGAATTTCTTCATAACATATGCAAAATTAGACCAATTGAACTGGGAAAAATTCAATCAGTAAAAGAGAACTTTAGATGAAATATGAGTTTAATAAGAAATTGGTAACTTTAATACAGGAGAAGTTTTCACGTAAAGGAACAGCCTACTTACTTTTTCACAGGGATCTTGTTTTCTCTATCCGTCAATAAATGGACTTTGGTGTAAGTCTTTTCGAGAAATACCGTAGCAGGGGCATTCAGGGACAAGAGATTGTATGCGATCTTCAACAGAGCATCTGTCCACAACTGAAAGCAAAAAAAATTAATTTTGAGCTTTTTTTAACAGATGAATAATGGTAATGCGCACTCAAGAAGTTTGAGATCAGCTTAGTTTAAACCAGCATTTCCCAATTTAATTTAGTCACTGAACCCTTTCTCACTTGAAAGCTTTTTGCTGAACTCTACCGCTTCTCATCCGATCACCGAAGTTAACAGCTTTGGGCGCGGTCAGTATCTGGGAGGGTGGTTGGGTTGTTTTACCTCTGAGCGGCACTTTTTTGCACACCATGGGCTAAATGGCCAGGTCACATGGACCCCGAAGGCTCAGAGAAGGTTGGGGGAGGGGACTCACTGGAACAGCTGTTGGGAGACAGATGGTAGCCTCCCGTCAAGGCCATCCAGCGTGTTCTTTAACGTGCACAGGGTATGACTCTTCCACACACGGGGTCACGGCTTAATGTCCCATCCGACGGACGGCGGCCTTTAAAAGCCCATCGGTGTCCCCTACTGACCGTGGGCAGGGCGGGAAATTTTGCGGAGATAAATCTCAATGCTGACCCAGGGACTCGAACCTGGGAACTACAGATTACGAGCCTGGCGCGCTACCGACTGAGCCACCCCCGCCGCTCTGGGAGGGTGACCACCTGGAAACACCGCGTGCAGTTGACAAAAAATCTGGTGAGGACCCGCCATCCTCACAGGTCCCTCTACTATGGTGTATTAAAGTGACCGGCTCCTGTCAGACCACTGTGGCAAGCAGCTGCTTGAGGAGGTATTTATTTTTTTTATTTGTAAATAAAATTACATATGAACAGCGCAGGATATGGGGGGATGGGGGGGAAGCTAGTAAAGATAATGAAGGCAAGAATTTATTACATTTGTGCACATTTCAAGCATTTTTCAAGTTGTTTTAATTTTGTAAAGACTTTTAACACGAAGAAAAAAATGTTACATTAAAAAAAACAGTCCCCTGGTCCCGCTATTTTCCCTTTTTCCAGCTTCACTAGCATTCTCAAAGGGGAGAAGGGGCATGTCCCTTCCCCCCTTTGAAGGAAGAGGTGATTGTCGAGTACTGGGGATGATTCGAGTTCTGGGGATGAGAAATTGATTGTTGTAATAATTGTTGTCGAGTAATGAAGATAACTAACTGTATGTTTACAAGCATTTCTTCTTTGCACGAGACAAATTATAATATTTAACCAATCACGGCAAATTTATATAAGCGTTCTTTGTCTTTGGGTTAGCGAGAGTTAAATGTTTCCTTATCTTTTTACAAATATACAGGGTGTCCATAAAGTATCTTTACAATTTAAAAAAATTATTACAAAGGCAATTGATGAGATATCTTAATCAAATTTGTTCTATGTACTAAGTGGTTATCAAAGTTTTTAATCACATTGCATTTGTGTATTTCAGGTACCATGTGTATCATGATTTATTGAAACGAAATCAGATACGCAGACTCAGCGAAACTACAGAACTAAGTATGGAAGAGATCCACCGTCACGTCCGTTAATTCGTGCATGGCACAAGAAATTTATGGAGACAGAGACAGTGTTGGATAAAGGGAGGAGTGGACGACCAAGAACATCTGAGGAAAACATCGATCGTGTAAGAAAAGCCTTTAGTCGATCTCCCACAACGTCCATCAGTACTGCTGCCAGACAGAGCTACCACGTTCAACAGTGCACAAAGTCCTACACAAGAACTTGCGATTGTACGCTTACAAAGTGCAACTCTTACAGGCACTCGAGCCAAATGATAAACCAAGAAGAAAAGAGTTTGCAGTTAACATGCTGGAACGAATTTCTGAGGATGAAACGTTCCTCACCCGAGTTTGTTTTAGTGATGAAGCAACCTTTCATGTCTCAGGGAAACTGAACACACATAATGTGAGAATCTGGGGATCAGAACACCCCCATGTGACTAGTGAACTTCACCGAGATAGTCCAAAGGTTAATATGTGGTGTATGATCATGTGCAATCGAATCCTTGGTCCATTTTCTTCAACGAGGCATCAATTACTGCAAATGTTTACTTTGACCTTTTGACTGAATATGTGGCACCACAAATAGATGACCTTCAACCAACCATCATTTTCCAGCAAGATGGTGCACCACCACATTGGGGACTGCAAGTCAGTGGGGTTCCTAAATCAAACATTTCCAGACCGGTGGATTGGAAGGGATGGCCCAATTCCCTGGCCACCTCGTTCACCAGGTATCACTCCCCTGGACTTCTTTCTATGGGGTTATGTTAAAGATATCGTGTATCGAACAAAGATACGGGAAATCACTCACCTAAAGCAAAAGATCACTGATGTCATTGCCACCACCGATGAGGCTATGCTACAGCGAACATGGCAAGAAATCGAGTACCGTCTTGATGTGCTTCGTGCAACTAATGGTGCCCATATAGAGGTGTATTAAATGATGGAAAAAACTTCAATATCTACTTCTTATTTTGTAATAATTTCCAAAAATTTATCTTTTCATTCGATTTTTTAATAAATTTTTTAAATTGCAAAGAGACTTTATGGACACCCTGTACTTCTTTCCATTGCTAGAGGAAAATGCGAAATATCTTTCTGGAGGTGCTGAAAACATTATAAAGGATAGATGAGACAAAAACAGCATCCGAAATGTCGATCTATATGGTAAATACAATAACATAAATGATCGTAGAGAAGCAGCGGAGGAAGATTGGGAGTCAACACCAGCCCTATTTGGAAAATCGTGTTAGTCGGGGGACTGGGTGTATTACAACTTCAGAACTACTAAGTCGGGAAAAAAATTGCCTCTTCTGCCTATAAGTACAGTCTCTCAAAAAAGTATCCGAACACTATGGTTGATTACAGAATTCAGAAAAAATATCTAGCAACGATTTTTTTTTTAGAAATTAGTGATCTGGCAACATTTGTGTCACGTGACACGAAGGTTGCCGGATCACTAATTTCTAAAAAAAGTCGTTGCCAGATATTTTTTCTGAATTCTGTAATTAACCGTAGTGTTCGGATATTTTTAATATATATGATGCGTATGAATATATAATGCAATGAATATGGAGCGTGTGCAGTTACCGTTCACAGCAAACTGGAGCGGTTGCGGTTAATGTTCACAGCACATTGGATCGTGTGGGCTCACTCACGGAAATATTGAGCGTGTGCAGTTACCGTTCACAGTAAACTGGAGCGTGTGCAGTAACTGCACACGCTCCAGTTTGCTGTGAACGGTAACTGGAGCGTGTACAGTTGCTGTACACGCTCCAGATATTTTTTCTGAATTCTGTAATCACGTGACACGAAGGTTGCCAGATCACTAATTTCTAAAAAAAAATCGATGCCAGATATCTTTTCTGAATTCTGCAATCAACCATAGTGTTCGGATATTTTTTTGAGCCACTGTACTATTAGTTTGCCAAATTTTATTCACGGAAGGGCAAGTGAGGCTGTCTCTGTACAGAATCGATGATGAATGATTCTTGGCAGAGATTTCAATGAATTTACATGAGACGAGATACATACAAATTTTTAAAACACAAAAAAACTCGTACATGTCTGAAGTTATTCTTTTGATCTATTTTTGGTACATAAATAAATCCAATTTTTTTTCAAGAAATTCAAAGAATGCTTTTGGCGATATTCAAGATCAATTTTCGGGGTCAAATGCCATAAAGTATTTTAATTCTCAGACAGGAGATACCCACTGTCATTGGCGAGTGAATATTTTGGTGTGACTTGCCATTTCTCAAGGGGGTGGCTCAGTTGGTAGCGCGCCTGGCTCGTAATCTGTGGTTCTCAGGTTCGAGTCCCAGCTGGGTCAACTTTAAGATTTATCTCCGCAAAATTCCCCGCCCTACCCACGGTCAGTAGGGGACACCGATGGGCTTGGAAAGGCCGCCGACCGTCGGATGCGGCGTTAAGCCGTGGTTCCGTGTGCGGGTGAGCCATATCCTGTCGACGTTAAAGAACACGCTGGATGGCCTTGACGGGGGGTTACCATCTGTCTCCCAACAGCTGTTACAATGGGTCTCCTCCCCCAACCTTCTCTGAGCCTTCGGGGTCCATGTGACCTGGCCATTTTGCCCATGGTGTGCAAAAAAGTGCCGCTCAGAGGTAAAACAACCCAACCCAACCCAAAGCCTTCGGGGTCCTTGTGACCTGGCCATTTTGCCCATGGTGTGCAAAAAAGTGCCGCTCAGAGGTAAAACAACCCAACCCAACCCAAAGCCTTCGGGGTCCTTGTGACCTGGCCATTTTGCCCATGGTGTGCAAAAAAGTGCCGCTCAGAGGTAAAACAACCCAACCCAACCCAAAGCCTTCGGGGTCCTTGTGACCTGGCCATTTTGCCCATGGTGTGCAAAAAAGTGCCGCTCAGAGGTAAAACAACCCAACCCAACCCAAAGCCTTCGGGGTCCTTGTGACCTGGCCATTTTGCCCATGGTGTGCAAAAAAGTGCCGCTCAGAGGTAAAACAACCCAACCCAACCCAAAGCCTTCGGGGTCCTTGTGACCTGGCCATTTTGCCCATGGTGTGCAAAAAAGTGCCGCTCAGAGGTAAAACAACCCAACCCAACCCAAAGCCTTCGGGGTCCTTGTGACCTGGCCATTTTGCCCATGGTGTGCAAAAAAGTGCCGCTCAGAGGTAAAACAACCCAACCCATTTCTCTAGCTGGAAAAATACCAGGAGTAAAATATTTTCAGAGGAAAGAAAACCAACTTTCATCATAGAATGCAGTGGGATTAATTATCTCTGAATGGTTTCTCTTAATGCACATAAAGTGCAAGAAAAATGTTTCCAAATGCTCCCATCTCTTACATCAATACATGTCTTTGCTATCTATGGCTTGTGATAAAAAAAAAACTACTGACAGCAAGATCCTTTCGGATTTTCCCATCCCTGTTAATTCCTACCTTAATTAGTTTTTGAGAGCTATTAAATATTACGAAAGAAGCAAATTAAAGAAATTTCCCAATTTTGCATTTTTTTTTCCGATACCATTTCTTCGAATCCACTGAAAACTAAAATCATGAAATTATGAGTTTTTCAATAGGTACAGCAAACTCATGAAATTTCACTAAAATAAAAAAATGGCCAGGTTAATAAATCCTCTTTTTATTTCCGTTCTCATTTTGACGTGGAATGACCCAACTACTAGTTAATTCAATATATTAGATGTTAATAAATCCTGAGGGATAGGATTTTATTATTGGGAAAGAAAACCACGGAATGTTGCAGAAATGCCACGGGATGCTTGGTTGATTACAGAATTCAGAAAAAATATCTGGCAACGATATTTTTAGAAATCAGTGATCTGGCAACCTTCGTGTCACGTGATTACAGAATTCAGGAAAAATATCTGGAGCGTGTACAGCAACTGTACACGCTCCAGTTACCGTTTACAGCAAACTGGAGCGTGTGCAGTTACTGCACACGCTCCAGTTTGCTGTGAACGGTAACTGCACACGCTCAATATTTCCGTGAGTGAGCCCACACGATCTAGTATCAAAATAATATGACCACCTACAGTCGCTCAAAAAAGTATCCGAACACTATGGTTGATTACAGAATTCAGAAAAAATATCTGGCAACGATTTTTTTCAGAAATTAGTGATCTGGCAACCTTCGTGTCACGTGATTACAGAATTCAGGAAAAATATCTGGAGCGTGTACAGCAACTGTACACGCTCCAGTTACCGTTTACAGCAAACTGGAGCGTGTGCAGTTACTGCACACGCTCCAGTTTGCTGTGAACCGTAACTGCACACGCTCAATATTTCCGTGAGTGAGCCCACACGATCCAGGTACGTGATTACAGAATTCAGGAAAAATGCACAACCTCGCTCCCACCCCCCACAAATACTGGTGTGTTTCTAGGGGGGGGGGGGAATGCTTGCAAAACCTATGCTTGCGAAATTCACATTTAACCCGCTGTAAATCAAAAAAAAATCTCTCATCTCAGTTACAGATAAAACAAGTCAAGTAACGTCCTTAATATACTTTGAGTATCTATTTGCATTAGCGTCCCTTGACATTAAACAACCTATTAATTCTTCCCTTAACATTTATAATCTTTTCGTTAAACATTCTGCCCGAATTATTCTGGCCAGATAACGATACGATTCCTAATCAAAGAGCCAAATGAAAAATCTCCAACTTTTATTACCCAAAATTATGAACCACATAAATTAAACAGCGTCATTCGACTCTGGGGTAATAAACAACGGAAACAATTTAAATCCCCAACACATATTAATGAAGTTCAGTTTGAAGAACCGTCGAACCGCATCGCTCCGCAATCTTCTACGTGAATCTTCCATGACATTCGCAAAACTCATTACGCAAAACTCTCCCGAACAGTCACGTGATATCTGCCTATTAATTAACGTAACTATTCCTCAGTTGAACCCTTAATAATCGCTTGTCAGTTGAATATTTCGACGCCAGTAACCATTTTAATTTGCACTGGAGATTCCTTTTAACGTTGCGGTGCAGTCGCACACGTGTCACATTCAGATACCTTTCAACTATTTATGGTAGTCGGTACTCGAAAATTTTCTACGAACTTCGTGCCACAGGCAGATACTGAAGAGAATGAGGGAGGATGCAGATGAAGAGGAGGAGGAGGGAGTCAGAGTCTACTTAATTTGCTTTCGCATCATTAAGCAGGAAGGAATATTTAACGGGAAATACTCATGGAGTTCCACCGTTGTATCTCCTTCACTATCTGCACACAAGTACAGTTAATGCAAACAAATATTCAACCCCCCCCCCCTTAGCACACGTGTCTCGAAAATGAAATACGGGAAGAGGAAACTGTTTCTTTTCTCCGTTCTTCTCTTCCGTCAGTCCTCTTGCATTTAAGCATCGTTAATGAGAGCAACGGAAACGCTATTTAACTTCTTTTTTTATGCCGCTATCGATAATAGACAGATCTCAGAGAGTTGGGAACACAAAAGTGAGCTACCAATGCAACTTCTTAGTAATGTCCTAGTATCGTTCTTTTCTTTCTGTTCGGGCTGTCATCCCCGATTATCCCAGCTGGGTCAGCGTTGAGATTTATCTCCGCAAAATTCCCCCGCCCTGCCCACGGTCAGTAGGGGACACCGATGGGCTTGGAAAGGCCGCCGTCCGTCGGATGGGACGTTAAGCCGTGGCCCCGTGTACGGAAGAGCCATACCCTGTGCACGTTAAAGAACACGCTGGATGGCCTTGACGGGAGGCTACCATCTGTCTCCCAACAGCTGTTCCAGTGGGTCCCCTCCCCCAACCTTCTCTGAGCCTTCGGCGTCCATGTGACCTGGCCATTTAGCCCATGGTGTGCAAAAAAGTGCCGCTCAGAAGTAAAACAACCCAACCCAACAAATCCCCGATTATTCCTGAGACTGGAACTTGTCATCAATCCTATATCATTAGTGCAAACCTCGGCTCCAGTTATACTCTATTACTTAACTCTTTTATATCTCGTGAGACACTTAATTCCATTTAAATTCATGAGTGCACTATATTATGCATTTGTGCGTTCTCAATTAACATATGGAATAAATTCTTGGGGGGAGGGGGGAGGGGCATGTGTTTCAATAATTTTAAACAACGTTTATTGCTGCAAAAGGGATTTATTCGCTTAGTAACTAAAGACCCAAATCTTCACTATCTTTGTTTGAAGAAGCAGAATTTTTTGTCTTTATGATATGATTATTTTTTCGCAATTATTCAAAATCTTTTACTTTAAAAATGACAGTATTAAATCTGATACCAATAATTATTAATTAACGTTGGATAAAATAATAAATTATCAAATGCCTGAATTATATAAGGAAATTTTTAGAAATTACTATTTGTACTTAGGAACGAAATTCTTTTACTCTCTCAGCATGAAAATAAGACCACACTGAAAGGAAAAAGACCAACTGAGGAATAGTTGCGTTAATTAATAGGCAGATATCACGTGACTGCTATCATTTGCCTAGTATAGTTCTAAAGCATTACACTTTGAAACCAGAAACGTGGAAACTACTTTTGCATTGTTTGGGTTGTTGGTTCTTTTACCTCTGAGCGGCACTTTTATGCACACAATGGGCTAAATGGCCAGGTCACAAGGACCTCGAGGGCCCACAAGTTAGGAGAAGGGGACCAATACTAGACAGCTGTTGGGGGAGAGATGGTAGTCTCCCGTTGAAGCCATCCAGCGTGTTCTTTAAAAGGTGCACAGGGTATATATATATCTCTCTCATTCGGGATCACAGCTTAACGTCTTATCCGATGGACGGTAACCTTTCTTGACCCATTGGGGTCCCCTACTGCTCTAGGGCTGGGTGGAGAGTTTCGCGGAGATAAATCTCAACGCTGGCCCAGGTAGGACTCGAACCTGGGAATCAGCGGCTTATGAGCCTGGCGTGCTACCGACTGAGTTACCCCAGCCCCATCTTGTTTTTGCATTAAAATTCTAGAACTGATATAATGATTATAAATAATTAATGTCACCTCTTTTTTTTTTCTTATTTTCACACTTTCTGGATTACTAGAAATTTATTTTGCATTTTTATTCTATTCCTGAATTGCTTTCTTCTTCTGTGTATTATTTTCAATGTCACGTCTGATGATTGCAATTTGAATTGCTTCTGTACGGAGATCCCACGAACTCTCTCCTCTTGTGAGAGGGGCAGGCGTGGCTCAGTCGTTAGCGCGCCAGGCTGGTAATCTGCAGTTCCCAGGTCAGCACTCGGTCAGTAGGGGACACCGATGGGATTGGAAAGGCCATCGTCCGACAGATGGGACGTTAAGCCCTGACCCGTGTGCAGGAGAACCATAACCTGTGCACGTTACAGAACACACTGGATGTCCTTGAAGGGAGGTACAGTCGCTCAAAAAAGTATCCGAACACTACAATTGATTGCAGAATTCAGAAAAAATATCTGGCACTGATTTTTTTAGAAATTAGTGATCTGGCAACCTTCGTGTCACGTGATTACAGAATTCAGGAAAAATATCTGGAGCGTGTACAGCAACTGTACACGCTCCAGTTACCGTTCACAGCAAACTGGAGCGTGTGCAGTTACTGCACACGCTCCAGTTTGCTGTAAACGGTAACTGCACACGCTCAATATTTCCGTGAGTGAGCCCACACGATCCAATGTGCTGTGAACATTAACGATCCAAGTTTGCTGTGAACGGTATGTGCTGTGAAACATTAACGATCCAAGTTTGCTGTGAACGGTAACTGCACATGCTCCATATTCATTGCATTATATATATTAAAAAATATCCGAACGCTATGGTTGATTGCAGAATTCAGAAAAAATATCTGGCAACTTTTTTTAGACTTAGATCTGGCAACTTTCTTTTTCTGTGTATTATCTTCAATGTCACGTCTGATGATTGCAATTTGAATTGCTTCTATACGGAGATCCCACGAACTCTCTCCTCTTGTGAGAGGGGCAGGCGTGGCTCAGTCGTTAGCGCGCCAGGCTGGTAATCTGCAGTTCCCAGGTCAGCACTCGGTCAGTAGGGGACACCCATGGGATTGGAAAGGCCATCGTCCGACAGATGGGACGTTAAGCCGTGACCTGTGTGCAGGAGAACCATAACCTGTGCACGTTACAGAACACACTGGATGTCCTTGAAGGGAGGTACAGTCGCTCAAAAAAGTATCCGAATACTACAGTTGATTGCAGAATTCAGAAAAAATATCTGGCACTGATTTTTTTAGAAATTAGTGATCTGGCAACCTTCGTGTCACGTGATTACAGAATTCAGGAAAAATATCTGGAACGTGTACAGCAGATCTGGCTACCTTCGAGTCACGTGACACGAAGGTTACCAGATCACTAATTTAAAAAAATAATCGTTGCCAGATGTTTTTTCTGAATTCTGCAATCAACCGTAGTGTTCGGATACTTTTTTGAGCGACTGTACCATCTGTTTCCTAACAGCTGCCCAGTGGGTCTCTCCCCCCAACCTTCTCTGAGCCCTCGGGTCCTTGTGACCTGGCCGTTTAGACCATTATGTACAGAAGAAAGTGCTGCTTAGAGGAAAAATAAGCCAATCCTCTTGTGAGATCTCAAAAATCAGTTTGATACTTCAAAAATTATACGAAATTAAAATACTTCTTTCTGAGAGCAAACTTGTTATTAGTGATGCTTCTTGAGAAGTAATTTGTTATCCCTGATAACTCCTGAAAGTTGTCATCAATCAATCCCTTATTTCCATTGATATCAATACCTGTATACAGACAGTTACATATGAAATTCTGTAGTTCCCAGGTTCGAGTCCCAGCTGGGTCAGCGTTGAGACTTATCTCCGCAAAATTCCCCGCCCTGCCCACGGTCAGTAGGGGACACCGATGGGCTTGGAAAGGCCGCCGTCCGTGGGATGGGACGTTAAGCCGTGGCCCCGTGTGCGGGAGAGCCATACCCTGTGCACGTTAAAGAACACGCTGGATGGCCTTGACGGGAGACTACCATCTGTCTCCCAACAGCTGTTCCAATGGGTCCCCTCCCCCAACCTTCTCTGAGCCTTCGGGGGTCCATGTGACATGGCCATTTAGCCCATGGTGTGCAAAAAAGTGCCGCTCAGAGGTAAAACAACCCATTAAAGAACACTCAAGATGGCCTTCACCGGAGGCTACCATCTGTCTCCCAACAGCTGTTCCAATGGGTCCCCTCCCCCAACCTTCTCTGAGCCTTCGGGGGTCCATGTGACCTGGCCATTTAGCCCATGGTGTGCAAAAAAGTGCGCTCAGAGGTAAAACAACCAAACCCAACCCATTAAAGGACACTCAAGATGGCCTTGACGGGGGGCTACCATCTGTCTCCCATCAGCTGTTCCAATGGGTCCCCTCCCTCAACCTTCTCTGAGCCTTCGGGGGTCCATGTGACCTGGCCATTTAGCCCATGGTGTGCAAAAAAGTGCCGCTCAGAGGTAAAACAACCAAACCCAACCCATTAAAGAACACTCAAGATGGCCATCACCGGAGGCTACCATCTGTCTCCCAACAGCTGTTCCAGTGGGTCCCCTCCCCCAACCTTCTCTGAACCTTCGGGGTCCATGTGACCTGGCCATTTAGCCCATGGTGTGCAACAAAGTGCCGCTCAGAGGTAAAACAACCCAATCCAACATATGAAATTCGTCAGTTCTTCTCAGAACTTCGATATGTTAAAAACTCAGTGGTCAAAGGCATCATCTGAAATCGGAGCCGAAACCTCTGTTCACGGTATTATGATTTCCAAACGAAGGAAACATCGAGGAACTTTAATCTCTTTGCGCTTTTCTCCGATTCCAACCCCCACCCCCTCCCCAGGGAAACGGAAAAAGACAAAAAGTTGGTCGAGTCTGAACCAGAAGCGAGCAAGACAAATGAAGATGATATTCGGAGTCCGTTGTTTAACGGAAGCATAATTAACCGTGAAATTGCTTCGGGGACTGAGATTTCACCCTTCGAGGCATTTGCAAATCACCCTGGAGAGGTTGAACTCTTTTGTAGTCGTCTTCATCGTCACTGATGGGCTCTCCTTTTCAGCTCTCCCGTTTCTCTCCCAATGACTCGAAATGCAGACTCTCGTTGGAATTGTTAAAGAAGTCGAGATTTAAGGCGTCTGATTAGAATTAAAATTTTCTGTTTGATATTCTCCGAAAGTAGTAGTTATCCTAGGAGTGATTTTCTTCTCGTAGAGAAATTAATCAATCCGTTTGTTTCTTCGTTAGCGATTGAAAAGGATCTTCAATTACGGTATCAATCATGATTATCCAAATTATTCAAATTTTTCAAAATGTTTTCTTCTTTTTCACACTAACTTTTCGAATAGAGCAGTAATAATGAAATTGAAGAGATTGATGTATAGGCGCTCAAAAAATATCCGAACACTATGGGTTGGGTTGTTTGGCTTGTTTTACCTCTGAGCAACACTTTTTTGCACACCATGGGCTAAATGGCCAGGTCACACGGACCCCGAAGGCTCAGAGAAGGATTGGGGGAGGGGACCCACTGGAACAGCTGTTGGGAGACAGATGGTAGCCTCCCGTCAAGGCCATCCAGCGTGTTCTTTAACGTGCACAGGGTATGGCTCTCCCACACACGGGGCCACGGCTTAACGTCCCATCCGACGGACGGCGGCCTTTCCAAGCCCATCGGTGTCCCCTACTGACCGTGGGCAGGGCGGGGGATTTTGCGGAGATAAATCTCAACGCTGACCCAGCTGGGACTCGAACCTGGGAACTACAGATTACGAGCCTGGCGCGCTACCGACTAAGCCACCCCCGCCCCTCCGAACACTATGATTGATTATATTATATTATATCATATATATTAAGTAAGGATCATTTCGATATCAATAAATTCCTCAATCCATATTATTAATAATTTTGAAATTTTATATATTTTAATTTCCTTTCTTTTATTATTCCTGGCAATATATTAAATATTTTCGGCGCTAAAAATATGTAACGTGTTTGTTTAATGCTTTCCTAAGGTGAGAAATAATTAGGTTAGTAAAATCAGTCGATCTTGTAATAAATATCCATTCATTGTGATCTTCAGTCATGTTTTTTCATTAAATGCATATTTTAAAAGGGATGGAGCTTCGATGTCGGATTCTCATTGACGTAACATGGAAATTCTCGAATATTTTTCCTGTGTGTGGGAGAGCCATACCTTGTGCACGTTAAAGAACACGCTGGATGGCCTTGACGGGAGGCTACCATCTGTTTCCCAACAGATATTCCAGTGGGTCCACTTCCCCAACCTTCTCTGAGCCTTCGGGGTCCATGTGATCTGGCCATTTAGCCCATGGTGTGCAAAAAAGTACCTCTTAGAGATAAAACAACCCAACGTTAAAGAACACGCTGGATAGCCTTGACGGGAGGCTACCATCTGTCTCCCAACAGTTGTTCCAGTGGGTCCCCTCCCCCAACCTTCTCTGAGCCTTCGGGGTCCATATGACCTGGCCATTTAGCCCATGGTGTGCAAAAAAGTGCCGCTCAGAGGTAAAACAACCCAACTCGAATATTTTGTAACGGCATTCTATTTTCGTGTGCTGCACTTCTGTCTGAAACCGCCAAATGTTCAAGTATCTTTTATATACCATTCTGCTATGCATTACATAGAGAAGATTCGGATTTTTCTCTAAGTTGCAAACTATATTCCACAACTGGATTTACACGGGGTTGTTCGAATGTTTAACCCAATTAAAAAAATATTTAAAATAAAAAAATAAAAATAAATACCCCCTCAAGCAGCTGCTTGCCACAGAGGTCTGACAGGAGCCTGCCAGTTTATATGCCACAGTAGAAGGTCTGAGAGGATGGCAGGACCTCAGCAGAAAAACGACACATACATCCATGCCTTAACCCGGGGCTCGAACCCAGGTCCCTTAGATCAATAGCCAAGCGTGCTAACCACTCTGCCACGGGACGAAAAAAATATTTAGGTGATGATAATCCCAAGTAATCAATCATCATTGACATTTAGCTCGTTAGGACTGATCCTCGAGACATATTCCTCTCTGTCGCTCTCTTTTTTTGGGGGGGAGGGAGGGGAGTGAGGAATACAAAAGAGGGAACATGATTTTAGGTATCTAATAATACTCCCTATATCAGAAGTTTTATTTTGATATATAACTCCTTGATATGAAGTCAGTCAGTAGCACTCAAGGCTCGTCATCTGCAGGTCCAAGTCCGAGTCCCAACTAGCCAAGCGCTGAGATTTATCTCCGCTGAGCTCCGATCCCGTCCTTGATGATAAAGGGGACACCGATGGGCTTGGAAAGGTTTTACATCCGCCGGATGGGACGTTAAGCCGTGTCCCCGTGTTAGGAGTTACTGCGCACGTTAAAAAACACGCTGGATAGCGTCAACGGTGGGGGGTGGGGAACTTGCATCTGTCTCCTAATAGCTGTACAGTGGGTTCCCTTTCTCCCAACCTTCTCTGAGCCTTTGGGGTCCTTATGACCTGGTCAAGACCACTATGTACAAAAATGTGCCACTAAAAAATAAATAACAACACTAATAGACATTATCTTAATAACACAAATTTCGTGACCTTTCTATAAGAAAAAAATTTGTAAGAAGCCTGTCTATTAAATCGGAATTGGAGCCAATCAGGTTTCATTGTAGTTGGAAATTAAGCGCTACGGATTGGATTGTTTTACCTCTGAGCGACACTTTTTTGCACACCATGGGCTAAATGGCCAGGTCACATGGACCCCGAAGGCTCAATAAGGTTGGGGGAGGGGACCCACTGGAACAGCTGTTGGGAGACAGATGGTAGCCTCCCGTCAAGGCCATCCAGCGTGTTCTATAACATGCACACGGGGCCACGGCTTAACGTCCCATCCGACGGACGGCGGCCTTTCCAAGCCCATCGGTGTCCCCTACTGACCGTGGGCAGGGCGGGGAATTTTGCGGAAATAAATCTCAACGCTGACCCAGCTGGGACTAAGTGCTACGTAACTAAAATTTCGATATTCATTAAAAAAACTCGAAACTAATAAGACTGCATCCTCAAGGTACGAATGTTGATTACGAAAACAATTAAGTAATATTGGTACTGAAAAGTTTCTCCTACCTGGGCAACTTCTTTGCAATTACCGCAGAAGTTGATGATGTTGAGATTAACCAAATCCGATCCATACACCACAGTTACTTGCTTATCCTCCAGTGGGGTCTCGGGATTTCCCATTGTAACTGAATCTCGAAGTTTGCCTTCCTAAGAAAGAAAATCACACAAAAAAAGTATTAATATATTCCTCCAATAAATATGCAATCATTCGTTACAGTGCAGTGTTTTTACCAACTGGATTCCACAAAAACAGGTTGGTTGGTTGGTTGTTTTACCTCTGAGCGGCACTTTTTTTTGCACACCATGGGCTAAATGGCCAGGTCACATGGACCCCGAAGGCTCAGAGAAGGTTGGGGGAGGGGACCCACTGGAACAGCTGTTGGGAGACAGTTGGTAGCCTCCCGTCAAGGCCATCCAGCGTTTCTTTAACGTTCATAGGGTATGGCTCTCCCGCACACGGGGCCACGGCTTAACGTCCCATCCGACGGCACGCTTTCCAAGCCTATCAGTGTCCCCTACTGACCGTGGGCAGGGCGGGGAATTTTGCGGAGATAAATCTCAACGCTGACCCAGCTGGGACTCGAACCTGGGAACTACAGATTACGAGCCTGGCCAAAAAAAAAGGTGAAGTAACGAAAGTTATACTGACTTTATATATATATCGCGTTTAAAGAGTTTCTGTTGAGTAAGTTTAGTAAAAATGAAGCCGATAATCAAAGAATTGGGCGGTGTCATCTCTTTTGTTCTTGGGAAGTCCCAGTTACTTTGTGGGGAGGGGGGAGTTCTAGCGGCAGTGCGCCAGTCTAGTAATCGGCAGTTCCCAGGTTCAAGTTCCAGCCGGGCCAACGTTGAGATTTATCTGCGCAAAACTCCCCTCCCTGTCCACGGTCAGCAGGAAAAACCTGTGAGCTTGGATAAGCCGCCATCTGTCGGATGGGACGTTAAGCCGTGGTCCATATGCGGGAGAGCCATACTCTGTGCATATTAAAGAACATGTTGGATGGCCTAGATGGAAGGAAACCATCTGTTCCCCAATAGCTGTCTACTGGGTCCCCCAACCTTGTCTGAGCCTTCGGGATCCTTGTGATCTGGTCATTTAACTTATTGTGTGCAAAAAAAGTGTCTTCAGAGATAAAACAATCCTACAAACAGCTGCAATCTATTTTTTTCCTTCCCATTCATACGAAATAAATAAGAATCAGAAAAAGTCGGATAAAGAAACCGAGAGTTATGTCTCTCAAGAGGCCAGAGACTTGGACGATACAGAATTCTTCTTTCAAGAAGGCAGCTGAAACACACCTTTTACTGCTTCTGAAACGACTCCCGAAAGTCCGATATTTTTTGCTAAAAGATGTCTTTATACAAGTTTCCGCAAATCTGCACCTCGAAAAGATGATTTCTTACCAAAAGAAGGATTTCTTTTCGGTTCATAGTCGACGTGACTAAATCGCCGAGGACTTTTCTAGAAGCCGCAGTCATCACGCAACGGTAAGAAAGTTTCTCTTCAAGCTGAGAAAAATTTCTTAATGACTTAACGATAAAAAAAACTGTGACTAGAGAAGCTTTCTCAAAGTACCTACCATGAGTGAAGTTCGGTTGTTCTACCTCTGAGCGACACTTTTGCACACAATGGGCTCAATGGCCAGGTCACAAGGACCCCAAAGGCTCAGAGAAATTGGGGGAAGGGACCAAAACCCTAACCACAGAAAAGCTGTTGGGGGACAGTAGGAAGCCTCCCGACAAGTACAGTCGCTCAAAAAAGTATCCGAACACTATGGTTGATTACAGAATGTAGAAAAAACGCGGTAGGTGGCGACTGTAGGTGGTCATATTATTTTGATACTAGATCGTGTGGGCTCACTCACGGAAATATTGAGCGTGTGCAGTTACCGTTCACAGCAAACTGGAGCGGTTGCGGTTAATGTTCACAGCACATTGGATCGTGTGGGCTCACTCACGGAAATATTGAGCGTGTGCAATTACCGTTCACAGCAAACTGGAGCGTGTACAGCAACTGCACAAGCTCCAGTTTGCTGTGAACGGTAACTGGAGCGTGTACAGTTGCTGTACACGCTCCAGATATTTTTCCTGAATTCTGTAATCACGTGACACGAAGATTGCCAGATCACTAATTTCTAAAAAAAAAATTGTTGCCAGATATTTTTTTCTGAATTCTGTAATCAATCATAGTGTTCGGATACTTTTTTGAGCGACTGTACATCTAGCGTGTTCTTTAACGAGCACAGAGTATGACTCTCCTGCGCACAGGGCAACAGCTTAAACTCTCATTGGATGGACCACGGCTTTCCAAGCCTATTGACCGAAACATTGATTTCCTGTTGACCGAGGGCAGTGTCGAAATTAAAAAATTAAAAAATACCCCCTCAAGCAGCTGCTTGCCACAGAGGTCTGACAGGAGCCTGTCAGTTTATATGCCGTAGTAGAAGGTCTGAGAGGATGGCAGGACCTCAGCAGAAACAACACGAACATCCATGCCTTACCCGGGGCTCGAACCCAGGTCCGGCGCTCCCAGGTCCGGCGATCAGTAGCCAAGCGCGCTAACCACTCGGCCAGATTAGAGGAGATAAATCTCAACGCTATCTCAGTTGGGACCCGGATCTGTGAACTACCGAGTGAACCAACCCCCGACCTTATGAGTGAAGTACAATGCAGTTTTTTGTGGTGGGAGTTATTTTTTCCTTGAATTCAGAAAAACATCTCTTTTTTGAGTCAGTTTAAATATCATCTATTCTACTTAGCGCGGAATTTAAGAAACGGAAACTCTTCTATTGAGGATAAGATCTGAGAACTATCTCTTACGTTTAAGGATTGGGTTGTTGTTGTTTTACCTCTGAGCGGCACTTTTTTGCACACCATGGGCTAAATGGCCAGGTCACATGGACCCCGAAGGCTCAGAGAAGGTTGGGGGAGGGGACCCACTGGAACAGCTGTTGGGAGACAGATGGTAGCATGCAGCGTGTTCTTTAACGTGCACAGGGTATGGCTCTCCCGCACACGGGGCCACGGCTTAACGTCCCATCCAACGGACGGAGGCCTTTCCAAGCCCATCGGTGTCCCCTACTGACCGTGGGCAGGGCGGGGAATTTTGCGGAGATAAATCTCAACGCTGACCCAGCTGGTACTTGAACCTGGGAACTACAGATTACGAGCCTGGCGCGCTACCGACTGAGCCACCCCCGCTCCCATGTTTAAGGGATATTTAGAATTTATATTTTGGACCTGTTTTTTCAGGTCTAAAATCTGACATTGTACGGAGGGCATTCGAAACGTTCTTCACACGTTTTTTTCTGCCGATTTACACTCGTTCCCCCGAAGTTAACGAGCTACGATTTGTTTGAAAGCTTGTCTAAACTTGTCCTGACGAGTTAAAAACAAAGGTCGTATCATCATTTCTCTCTTCGCTGGCGGCGAGTAAAATTCGTTCTGTGAAATCTGTGCGTTTTCAATTTATACTCTTTCCCCGTCTTCAGTTAGGGAAAGATTTTACTTTTCCACAAGAACGCAGCTTGGGAACGACGCGAAAAAACTTCATGCTGATATCGCAAGTATATGAGGATCAAAAAGCCAACTGCAGTACCAAGCTGAAAACACCGCTTCTCGTCCGATCACCGACGATAAGTAGTTTTGGGAGTGGTCAGTACTTGGGAGGGTGACCATCTGTGAACACCGCTTGTAGATGGCAAAAAATCTGCTGAGGACCCTCCATCCTCACATCGTCACAGATCGGAGTGGGAGTGGCTCAGTCGGTAGCGCGCCAGGCTCGTAACCTGTAGTTCCCAGGTTCGAGTCCCAGCTGGGTCAGCGTTGAGATTTATCTCCGAAAAATTCCCCGCCCTGCCCACGGTCAGTAGGGGACACCGATGGGCTTGGAAAGGCCGCCGTCCGTCGGATGGGATGCTAAGCCGTGGCCCCGTGTGCGGGACAGCCATACCCTTTGCACGTTAAAGAACACGCTGGATGGCCTTGACGGGAGGCTACCATGTGTCTCCCAACAGCTGTTCCAGTGGGTCCCCTCCCCCAACTTTCTCTGAGCCTTCGGGGTCCATGTGACCTGGCCATTTAGCCCATGGTGTGCAAAAAAAGTGCCGCTCAGAGGTAAAACAACCCAACGTTAAAGAACACGCTGGATGGCCTTGACGGGAGGCTACCATCTGTCTCCCAACAGCTGTTCCAGTGGGTCCCCTCCCCCAACCTTCTCTGAGCCTTCGGGGTCCTTGTGACCTGGCCATTTAGCCCATGGTGTGCAAAAAAAGTGCCACTCAGAGGTAAAACAACCCAACAACCCAACTCGTCACAGATCCCTTCTACTATGGCGTATTAAACTGACAGGTTCCTGTCTGTGGCAAGCAGCTGCTTGAGGAGGTATTTATTTTTCATTTATTATATTAGGATCATGCCTGGTCATATGGCACTGTTACGAGATGGATGCGCAAATTCAGAGAAGGACGGCAGAGCTTCGAAAACTTCTCTCGTGCAGGAAGACCGAAGGAGGTCGTAAACGAGAGGACCATAGCTATTGTTCGTGCACTCATTAAGGAAAATCTACACACCACCATTCAGGCAATACGTTTAGATGCCAGTGTATCGATTGGCAGTGTGGAAACAATTATTCATCAACATTCAAAGTTCCGAAAGATCTGTGCCAAATGGGCACCCGAAAAACTGAGAGAACATCAAAAAAGGGCTAGAGTCGACTCGTTCAAGGATATGCTGGATGTTTGATCCTAGTGGCCCCAAACGGTTAAAAGACATTGCCACAAGTAATGAGACGTGCTTTGATTACTATATAATTCTCAGAAAGATCGGAAAATGAACCACATTCCCAAATCCTCCGACAAGACTTTCGCTCTAGGAATGTTCACATTTCCTTTTCAGTTCCCAGGGAGTGGTAGTCATGGACATCATACCAGAAAAAATGACTATAAATGGCTAATACTGCACCAATATTGTTATGTCCAAAATGGTTAAGGAGATGAAGGAGCAGCGTCCAACAACAGGCGTGTCAAGGGTTCTCCTTCTTTCATGACAATGCCAGTGCTCACAAAACCCGGCAAGTTCTCTCTTCGCTGGACAGACTTCGCTTCACCAGATAGGGAGTCCAGAAAGGACTCTCCTATCTGGAGCCAGCGTTGAGATTTATCTCCGCAAAATTCCCCGCCCTGCCCACGGTCAATAGGGAACACCAATGGACTTGGAAAGGCCGCCGTCCGTCGGATGGGACGTTAAGCCGTGGCTCCATGTGCTGGAGAGGGAGAGACATACCCTGTGCAGAAAAAATGACTATAAATGGCTAATACTGCACCAATATTGTTATGTCCAAAATGGTTAAGGAGATGAAGGAGCAGCGTCCAACAACAGGCGTGTCAAAGGTTCTCCTTTTTCATGACAATGCCAGTGCTCACAAAACCCGGCAAGTTCTCTCTTCGTTGGACAGACTTCGCTTCACCAGATAGAGTCCAGATAGGATTCTCCTATCTGGAGCCAGCGTTGAGATTTATCTCCGCAAAATTCCCCGCCCTGCCCACGGTCAATAGGGGACACCAATGGACTTGGAAAGGCCGCCGTCCGTCGGATGGGACGTTAAGCCGTGGCTCCGTGTGCGGGAGAGCCATACCCTGTGCACGTTAAAGAACACGCTGGATGGCCTTGACGGGAGGCTACCATCTGTCTCCCAACAGCTGTTCCAGTGGGTCCCCTCCCCCAACTTTCTCTGAGCCTTCGGGGTCCATGTGACCTGGCCATTTAGCCCATGGTGTGCAAAAAAGTGCCGCTCAGAGGTAAAACAACCCAAACCAAATTTCCAGTTCGCAACATGAGTCTTTTCACGGACTGTTTCCGAAATATTCCGAAATGAGATCTCGAGAAGACGACAGTTAAAAATCCCAGTTTAATCCGAACAGAGCCGCAATTCTGAATCATTCAAATCGCAGACAACGAAAACCCTAAATGGCTTGAAATCACCATCAGTAAGAATTTAAATTCTTCGAAAAATTAATCTTTCAAGTCACTTAGCGTTATGCGCAAAGTAATTAATTTTAATACTGACGCTGCTGACATCCCCTAGACAGCCGAAGCTTACCGCAAATGAGGAGCTAAAGTCATTTTGACAAAGATAAATCTCGCAATTTTGAAGCTAACAAAGAAGGGGATCGCTCTAAGCAGAGACTGTTGATCAAACCGAGTTTGTTTAAACTCGAAAAGAAAAAAGATTCAGGAGGAGAGAATTAAGCTCGTTTCCAAATAAAGAGAGTTCAAGGAAGAGATCAATAACTTGCTGTTATTTTAACTGTCTGGCTGGGCATTGTAGACCGACTGCTTCAGGATTTTAAATTCTGATTCAAATTGGCGCATTTTACATTTGATAGGGGTCATGGTTGGTTCAGTAGGTAGCGAGTCAAGCTCGTAATCTGCAGTTTTCGGGTTCGAGCCCCAACTCGGTCCTGTTCTTGGTGAGAGACGGGATCCGATGGGCTTGGAAAGGCCGCCGTCAGTAGAATGGGACGTTAAGCAGAGGTCCCATGTTCATGAGAGCCATAACTCTGTGCACATTATGTCTCTCATGCACCAGGGAGCCACAATGCTCCCATGTGCATGATAGGATATGGGAGCATTATGGCTCCCATGTGCATGATAGGATATGGGAGCATTATGGCTCCCATGTGCATGATAGGATATGGGAGCATTATGGCTCCCATGTGCATGATAGGATATGGGAGCATTATGGCTCCCATGTGCATGATAGGATATGGGAGCATTATGGCTCCCATGTGCATGATAGGATATGGGAGAATTATAGCTCCCATGTTCAATCATGTAATATCATGGTCAATAATAACTGGATATGTATCCATGATATATATTAATCATGGATATCATATACATCATGAATACATTATATAGTCTTGACAGGAGGCTTGCATCTGTATCTTAACAACTGTACAGTGGGTCTCCCAACCTTCTCTGAGCCACTGGGGTCCTTGTGAACTGAATAGCCCATTGTCTTTAAAGGGTTGGGTTGTTTTACCTCTGAGCGGCACTTTTTTGCACATCATGGGCTAAATGGCCAGGTCACATGGACCCCGAAGGCTCAGAGAACGTTGGGGGAGGGGACCCACTGGAACAGCTGTTGGGAGACAGATGGTAGCCTCCCGTCAAGGCCATCCAGCGTGTTCTTTAACGTGCACAGGGTATGGCTCTCCCGAACACGGGGCCACGGCTTAACGTCCCATCCGACGGACGGCGGCCTTTCCAAGCCCATCGGTGTCCCCTACTGACCGTGGGCAGGGCGGGGAATTTTGCGGAGATAAATCTCAACGCTGACCGAGCTGGGACTCGAATCTGGGAACTGCAGATTACGAGCCTGGCGCGCTACCGACTGAGCCCCCCCCCCCATTGTTTTTTTATTAAAAATGCCGCTTAGAGGTGAAACAGCCCAATCCAAATCCATGATTATGGGCACAACCATCAGAAATTAAATGAGATAGCATAATTCTTCAAATTCGTTAATGTTGGTATCGTTGTTGGTTGGTGGTTGTGTTCCCTCTGTGAACGGCACTTTTTTTCATACAATGGTCTAAATAGCCAAGTCACAAGGACCCCGAAGGCTCAGAGAAGTTTGGGGGAGGGGACTCACTGGAACAGCTGTTAGAGACAGGTGGTAACCTCCCGTCAAGGCCATCCAGCATGCTCTTTAACGTGGATATGGTATGCTGTCTCACACATGGGGCCACGGCTTAACGTCCCATCTGACAGACGGCTGCATTTCCAAGCCCATCGGTGTCCCCTACTGACCGTGGGCAGGGCGGGGAATTTTGTGGAGATAAATCTCAACGCTGACCCAGCTGGGACTCGAACTTAGGAACTGCAGATTACGAGCCTGGCGCGCTACCGACTGGGTCACCCCCATCTTCCTCACCTCTGATTCAAGAATAGTTTCGGTTTAAAAAATGGTTTGTTTGTTTCTTTTTTCTTTCTGTTTTGGAAAAATCGTCTCAACCCTCCATCATATTTTATGAAATGATTTCGCGATATATTCGTGAGCTGTATATTAAGCAGAAAGATTAGCCATGCCACGGAGTTGGAAATGCTTTGAAATGCTGACACCTCAAATGCAGGATGCGTTCATTACGGTGATCGTTAAAACTTAATTAAAACCCTTTCAAACGTGTGGCTCGAAATCCAGTTGGCTGAATCTGTGGTCATCACGTGACTAGAGCACTTAGTATGACTCCAGATGTGAACGGGAGCGCTAAATATTCCAGATGGCAGGAGCAAACATTTTAGAGATCTGTGGTTAAGATTCATTTTTATAGGGGCAGGGGTGGCTCAGTCAGTAGCGCGCCAGGCTCATAATCTGTAGTTCCCAGGTTCGACTCCCAGCTGGGTCAGCGTTGAGATTTATCTCCGCAAAATTCCCCGCCCTGCCCACGGTCAGTAGGGGACACCGATGGGCTTGGAAAGGCCGCCATCCGTCGGATGGGACGTTAAGCCGTGACCCCTAGTGCGGGAAAGCCATACACTGTGCACGTTAAAGAACACGCTGGATGGCCTTGACGGGAGGCTACCATCTGTCTCCCAACAGCTGTTTCAGTGGGTCACCTCACCCAAACTTCTCTGAGCCTTCGGGGTTCATGTGACCTCGCCATTTAGCCCATGGTGTGCAAAAAAGTGCCGCTCAGAGGTAAAACAACCCAACCTAAATTCATTTTTATATTGAGTTGCATCATGAATACCTCTGGTAAACGAAGTTAATGAGCACATCATCCACATGGCGTTTCGAAACGATGAATTATTATCCGTGATTATTTAAATATTGTTTTTCCAACCTTAATAACCATGTCGCATTGACTTGGGAACGGGGTTTGGCTCAATGGGTAGCGCGCCAGACTAGCAATCTACAGTTCCGAGGATTGAGTCTCACCTGCGCCATCGCTGAGATCTATCTCCACTAACCTCCCATACCTTTCCATCCGTGAGGAAGGTGACCTCAATGGGCTTTGAAAGGCCGTCGTCCGTCAGATGAGACGTTAATCCGTGATCCCGTGTGTGTAACAGCCATACCCTGTGCGCATTAAAGAACATGCTAGAAGGTCTTTACCGGAGACTTCCTTCTGCCTTCTCACAGCTGTCCAGTGGGTCCCCTCCCCACGACCTTCTCTGAACCCTCAGTAGGGGACACCGATGAGTATGAAAATACCGCTGTCAGTCGGATGGGATCAAAAGCCGTGACTCTTTAGGCGGGACACCCCTAACCTATGCACGATATAGAACACGCCGAATGACCTAGACGGGCGGCTACCATCTGTCTCCTTACAGCTGTCCAGTGAGTCCGTTCCCCGAACCATCTCTGAACCCTCGGGATCCTTGTGATGCGGCCATTTAGCCCATGGTGTACAAAAAAGTGCCCTTCAGAGGAAAAACATTCTTGTCTTTCCCTTACGAAATCATAATCACCATCATCCTCAAGCAGCCATGAGCTACGGAGGTCCAACCAGACCGTGCAATTTAGTTCTCCAAGCATATCTGTCCTGAGCTACATCTACTGCATCTGGCCACTGCACACCAATTCTAATAAGGTCCTGTTTGACTTTTTCTGCCCACAGCATCCTAGGTCTCCTTCTCTTTCTGAGGCCTTTAGGCACACTGTTCATAACCCTATTCGCCAATTTATAATTATTCATACGGGCAACATGGCCAAACCAACGGAGTCTCTCTCTGCACAATATGCTGCTTAAAGGAGGTTGCAAACTCCTTTGCCTAACCTCATCATTAGTTACAAAGTTGAACCACCCAATGCGCAAGATACCGCACAAGCATCTGGAATCAAAAGCATCTAGTTTCCTGTTATCTTGTTTACAAAGCATCCACGTTTCACTACCATAACTAACCCTAGAAAGAACCAAACTATTATACAGTCTAATTGTAGTCTTTAGGTGTATACGCCTATTTCTCCACACTCTCCATAGATTCTTAAAAGTCCCGACAGCAATCCCTATCCGTCTGTTAGTCTCATGCCGCACATCACCATTATCTGTTGCATAGCTCCCAAGATAATTAAACTGTGACAACTGCTCAAGACTGCAACCATTCAGATTAACTGAATCACAGCCTGCATGACCAATTTTCATCACTTTAGTTTTCTCTCTGTTTATAACCAAACCTACTCTACTACCAGTCGCATCAACAGCTCGAATGAAAGAGTTCATCTCACCAACATCATTTGCCAAAAGGGCAAAATCATCAGCATGATCTAAATCAGAAATTTTAGTATCTCCAGACCATTTAAGGCCAAAATTTTTCCCTTGCAATGAATTTCGCATGACGTAATCAATAACCAAACAAAAGAGAAAAGGAGGCAAAATGCACCCTTGTCAAACACCAGAAGTAATGCTAAACCAATTTCTACAAGCCTTACCAACTCTCACACACGACTCAGTGTTATTTTAGAGAGCTTTCATTATGTTAACTAACTTGTCAGGTATACCATATGATCTCACAATCAACCACAAATTATGACGATCAACAGAGTCGAAAGCCTTTTTGAAATCAACAAAGCTAGCAACCAAAGGTTTCTGAAACTCTAAACATTTCTGTTTAGAAGAATCTGCCTAAGTGAAAATATCTGACCAACACATCTCCTACCACTTCTGAATCCACATTGCTCATCACGCAATTGCCTGTCAACCAGATTCTTAATTCTATTAAGCACAATCATGGAAAGAACTTTACCTGTAACAGAGAGTAGGCTGATACCCCTATAGTTATCACAAGAACTGCGTTCACCTTTTTTGAAAATAGGGATAACAATAGCTCTGGTAAAATCCTTAGGAACCATGCCTTTATCATAAAAGATATTGAGAATTTCAGTCATCCAAGTGGTAACCGAAACATTCCCAACTCTAAGCATTTCTGTAGTAATTTCATCTACCCCTGGCGATTTATGAACTTCAAGTTTAGAAATAGCCAAAAAAACTTCAGATTGTGTTATAGGGCCAACATTAAAGCAAGTAATGCATCTATCATCATTACAAACAATGAGAGTAGAACTAACCACATTGTTTAAAACATCACTGAAATACTCAACCAACCAAGCCATGAAAGAATCCTCCCCTTCTATAACCTTACCTTGTTTATCCTTCAATTCCTGTACACCTGTTCGTTTTGTGCCACACAAAACATTAACTATCTGGTACAGCTCTCTGCTGTTGTGCTGTCTAACAGCTTCCTCGGCTTTCTCAGCTAAGCCATCAAGCCAAAGATTCTTATCAGCAGCTAACTGATCTTTTACACGTTTATTCAGTTCTCTGTAACGCTTTCTATTAGGACTAGTCGAGTATTGATTAAGGACATTCCTGCAGTTCTTTCTTTCCGAATATGCTCAAGTGCCTTATTACTCAGATAATTATGTCTCTGCTCCTTTTTCCTAAAAGAGTACTGTTAGTGTCCAAAAAAAGCCTGTTTAAAATGATCCCATTCTTCCTCAACTTCAGTAGTAAGCATACCATGACTGTCATAATGACTACGTAACCTATCATGGTAAGCTTTGGCTATAACTGGGTCTTTCAGAGCTTCAGTATTAAAAATAAAATTTTTAAGCCTAGCACAACACTTTTTAAGTTTAAGTTGCAAGACACTTTTAACAAGATAATGATCAGATCCAATTTCAGCTCCCCTATATGCCCTGGTGTTCCTAAAAGAACTAGCCCATTTATGACGATCTGTTAATTAATATATAATCATTCATATTCTTATGCAGCCTATCGGGTGAAACCCATGTATACTTATGTATATTGCGGTGTTTCTAATACGTGTTAGCTATTCTGAATCCATTGAGTTTACTTAACTGTAGGAGACGTTGCCCATTGCCATTGCAGTTACCAATACCAAAAGGGCCTATCACTATTCCCCAAAGGTCAGAGTCAGTACCAACTTTGGCATTGAAGTCACCTAGAACAAGGGTAATATCTCCTTTCTTGACAGAATTCAAAATATCCTGAAGTTGTCCGTAAAACCTATCCTTCTCATCCTCATCCTCAGTGGGGGCATAACAGCAGATAACATTCAAGTCTTTAACGCTTGTCTGAAATTTTGCTGTAAGAAACCTTTCATTAATGCACTCGTATCCTAGAAGAGCATCACTAGCGTGTCTGCTGAGAAGCAGACCCACGCCTTGGTGATGCTTATTGTCGTCCCTTCCTGAAAAGAGAAATTTAAGATTATTTTTAAGAATCTGACCTTTATCTGTCCATATGGTCTCTTGCAAACCAAGAATATCTAAATTATAATGGTAGAATTCTTGTGTGAAGACATCAAGAGAAAAAGCTCTGTGCAGAGTCCTCACATTCCAACTACCTATGGAGAGAAAATGGTTAGTGGGATATTTAAAGAAACTATTTTTATTGAGAGAGGGAATGCCGACAATATCAAACAACCCCCTAATCGCAGACATGGGGCAAAGACCCGTTCCCCCACCACTAAAGGCTGAAGCCTTCTACACTGGAAGACTTCGTCCAATGTAGAATTTGACGATGCCAATAGAAAGCAAGAGTTCAGGTGCCTGCGATGACCTCTGCTCAGGATTATCCATCAGCTGATAAAACATATCCTGCGAATCTATTCACTTGGGGCTGTCAACCCACAAACAAACAGAAAACACAGCGGAAGATTTTCCCTCCACAGAAGCCCGCCAGTGCATCAAAATCATGATCCATAATCAAGCTCAGAGCCATAATTCTGTTCAGGTTGGTATATATGGTCAGTACCCTGTGTGGTTGACCACTCCTCAGCAGGGTAGAAAAAAAAAAGAAAAGTAGCCATAGTTGTCCAGATTAGTAGGCCACACTAATCTGGCAGCCCTCCCCTTCCGTTCACTTCCACAAGAGGGTATCTTTTTTGAAAGGTACTAACGGTCTGCACCACGAGAAAGCGGGGTCGGATATTAGGTGCTAGGCCTGGCCAGTTCTATGCATCATCACAGGGTATTGCTGCATAGCTCTCCTTACAGTGACTACCTAGCTACCATTTACAGACCTTAAGAAATACCATACTTAAAAGAGCACTTTATCTTCCATTCTTCAATGCTCATTCCCCTTAAGAAATACCATATTTAAAAGATCACTTTATCTTCCATTCTTCAATGCTCATTCCCCTTAAGATATACCATTTTTAAAAGAGCACTTTATCTTCCATTCTTCAATGCTCAATCCCCTTAAGAGATAACATATTTAAAAGAACACTTTATCTTCCATTCTTCAATACTCAATCCCCTTAAGAAATACCATACTTAAAAGAGCACTTTATCTTCCATTCTTCAATACTCAATCCCCTTAAGAAATACCATACTTAAAAGAGCACTTTATCTTCCATTCTTCAATACTCATTCCCCTTAAGAAATACCATATTTAAAAGAGCACTTTATCTTCCATTCTTCAATACTCAATCCCCTTAAGAAATACCATACTTAAAAGAGCACTTTATCTTCCATTCTTCAATACTCAATCCCCTTAAGAAATACCATATTTAAAAGAGCACTTTATCTTCCATTCTTCAATACTCAATCCCCTTAAGAAATACCATACTTAAAAGAGCACTTTATCTTCCATTCTTCAATACTCATTCCCCTTAAGAAATACCATACTTAAAAGAGTACTTTATCTTCCATTCTTCAATGCTCATTCCCCTTAAGAAATACCATATTTAAAAGAGCACTTTATCTTCCATTCTTCAATGCTCAATCCCCTTAAGAAATACCATATTTAAAAGAGCATTTTATCTTCCATTCTTCGATACTCAATCCCCTTAAGAAATACCATACTTAAAAGAGCACTTTATCTTCCATTCTTCAATACTCATTCCCCTTAAGAAATACCATATTTAAAAGCGCACTTTATCTTCCATTCTTCAATGCTCAATCCCCTTAAGAAATACCATATTTAAAAGAGCACTTTATCTTCCATTCTTCAATACTCATTCCCCTTAAGAAATACCATATTTAAAAGAGCACTTTATCTTCCATTCTTCAATGCTCAATCCCCTTAAGAAATACCATATTTAAAAGAGCACTTTATCTTCCATTCTTCAATACTCATTCCCCTTAAGAAATACCATATTTAAAAGAGCACTTTATCTTCCATTCTTCAATGCTCAATCCCCTTAAGAAATACCATATTTAAAAGAGCACTTTATCTTCCATTCTTCAATGCTCAATCCCCTTAAGAAATACCATATTTAAAAGAGCACTTTATCTTCCATTCTTCAATACTCAATCCCCTTAAGAAACACCATACTTAAAAGAGCACTTTATCTTCCATTCTTCAATACTCATTCCCCTTAAGAAATACCATACTTAAAAGAGCACTTTATCTTCCATTCTTCAATGCTCATTCCCCTTAAGAAATACCATATTTAAAAGCGCACTTTATCTTCCATTCTTCAATACTCAATCCCCTTAAGAAATACCATACTTAAAAGAGCACTTTATCTTCCATTCTTCAATACTCAATCCCCTTAAGAAACACCATACTTAAAAGAGCACTTTATCTTCCATTCTTCAATACTCATTCCCCTTAAGAAATACCATACTTAAAAGAGCACTTTATCTTCCATTCTTCAATGCTCATTCCCCTTAAGAAATACCATATTTAAAAGAGCACTTTATCTTCCATTCTTCAATGCTCAATCCCCTTAAGAAATACCATATTTAAAAGAGCACTTTATCTTCCATTCTTCAATACTCATTCCCCTTAAGAAATACCATATTTAAAAGCGCACTTTATCTTCCATTCTTCAATGCTCAATCCCCTTAAGAAATACCATATTTAAAAGAGCACTTTATCTTCCATTCTTCAATGCTCAATCCCCTTAAGAAATACCATATTTAAAAGAGCACTTTATCTTCCATTCTTCAATACTCAATCCCCTTAAGAAATACCATATTTAAAAGCGCACTTTATCTTCCATTCTTCAATACTCAATCCCCTTAAGAAATACCATACTTAAAAGAGCACTTTATCTTCCATTCTTCAATACTCAATCCCCTTAAGAAATACCATACTTAAAAGAGCACTTTATCTTCCATTTTTCAATGCTCATTCCCCTTAAGAAATACCATACTTAAAAGAGCACTTTATCTTCCATTCTTCAATGCTCATTCCCCTTAAGAAATACCATATTTACAAGAGCACTTTATCTTCCATTCTTCAATGCTCAATCCCCTTAAGAAATACCATATTTAAAAGAGCACTTTATCTTCCATTCTTCAATGCTCATTCCCCTTAAGAAATACCATATTTAAAAGAGCACTTTATCTTCCATTCTTCAATGCTCAATCCCCTTAAGAAATACCATATTTAAAAGCGCACTTTATCTTCCATTCTTCAATGCTCATTCCCCTTAAGAAATATCATATTTAAAAGAGTACTTTATCTTCCATTCTTCAATGCTCAATCCCCTTAAGAAATACCATATTTAAAAGAGCACTTTATCTTCCATTCTTCAATGCTCATTCCCCTTAAGAAATACCATATTTAAAAGAGCACTTTATCTTCCATTCTTCAATGCTCATTCCCCTTAAGAAATACCATATTTAAAAGAGCACTTTATCTTCCATTCTTCAATGCTCAATCCCCTTAAGAAATACCATATTTAAAAGAGCACTTTATCTTCCATTCTTCAATACTCAATCCCCTTAAGAAATACCATATTTAAAAGAGCACTTTATCTTCCATTCTTCAATGCTCATTCACCTTAAGAAATATCATATTTAAAAGAGTACTTTATCTTCCATTCTTCAATGCTCATTCCCCTTAAGAAATACCATATTTAAAAGAGCACTTTATCTTCCATTCTTCAATGCTCAATCCCCTTAAGAAATACCATATTTAAAAGCGCACTTTATCTTCCATTCTTCAATGCTCAATCCCCTTAAGAAATACCATATTTAAAAGCGCACTTTATCTTCCATTCTTCAATACTCATTCCCCTTAAGAAATACCATATTTAAAAGCGCACTTTATCTTCCATTCTTCAATACTCATTCCCCTTAAGAAATACCATATTTAAAAGCGCACTTTATCTTCCATTCTTCAATGCTCAATCCCCTTAAGAAATACCATATTTAAAAGCGCACTTTATCTTCCATTCTTCAATGCTCAATCCCCTTAAGAAATACCATATTTAAAAGAGCACTTTATCTTCCATTCTTCAATACTCAATCCCCTTAAGAAATACCATACTTAAAAGAGCACTTTATCTTCCATTCTTCAATACTCATTCCCCTTAAGAAATACCATATTTAAAAGAGCACTTTATCTTCCATTCTTCAATGCTCATTCCCCTTAAGAAATACCATATTTAAAAGAGCACTTTATCTTCCATTCTTCAATGCTCAATCCCCTTAAGAAATACCATATTTAAAAGAGCATTTTATCTTCCATTCTTCGATACTCAATCCCCTTAAGAAATACCATACTTAAAAGAGCACTTTATCTTCCATTCTTCAATACTCATTCCCCTTAAGAAATACCATATTTAAAAGCGCACTTTATCTTCCATTCTTCAATGCTCAATCCCCTTAAGAAATACCATATTTAAAAGAGCACTTTATCTTCCATTCTTCAATGCTCATTCCCCTTAAGAAATACCATATTTAAAAGAGCACTTTATCTTCCATTCTTCAATACTCAATCCCCTTAAGAAATACCATACTTAAAAGAGCACTTTATCTTCCATTCTTCAATACTCATTCCCCTTAAGAAATACCATATTTAAAAGGGCACTTTATCTTCCATTCTTCAATGCTCAATCCCCTTAAGAAATACCATATTTAAAAGAGCACTTTATCATCCATTCTTCAATGCTCATTCCCCTTAAGAAATACCATATTTAAAAGAGCACGTTATCTTCCATTCTTCAATGCTCAATCCCCTTAAGAAATACCATATTTAAAAGAGCACTTTATCTTCCATTCTTCAATACTCATTCCCCTTAAGAAATACCATATTTAAAAGAGCACTTTATCTTCCATTCTTCAATGCTCAATCCCCTTAAGAAATACTATATTTAAAAGAGCACTTTATCTTCCATTCTTCAATGCTCAATCCCCTTAAGAAATACCATATTTAAAAGAGCACTTTATCTTCCATTCTTCAATGCTCAATCCCCTTAAGAAATACCATATTTAAAAGAGCACTTTATCTTCCATTCTTCAATACTCATTCCCCTTAAGAAATGCCATATTTAAAAGCGCACTTTATCTTCCATTCTTCAATGCTCAATCCCCTTAAGAAATACCATATTTAAAAGAGCACTTTATCTTCCATTCTTCAATGCTCAATCCCCTTAAGAAATACCATATTTAAAAGAGCACTTTATCTTCCATTCTTCAATACTCATTCCCCTTAAGAAATACCATATTTAAAAGAGCACTTTATCTTCCATTCTTCAATACTCAATCCCCTTAAGAAATACCATACTTAAAAGAGCACTTTATCTTCCATTCTTCAATACTCAATCCCCTTAAGAAATACCATATTTACAAGAGCACTTTATCTTCCATTCTTCAATGCTCAATCCCCTTAAGAAATACCATATTTAATAGAGCACTTTATCTTCCATTCTTCAATACTAATTTTCCTTAAGAAATACCATATTTAAAAGCGCACTTTATCTTCCATTCTTCAATGCTCAATCCCCTTAAGAAATACCATATTTAAAAGCGCACTTTATCTTCCATTCTTCAATGCTCAATCCCCTTAAGAAATACCATATTTAAAAGAGCACTTTATCTTCCATTCTTCAATGCTCATTCCCCTTAAGAAATACCATATTTAAAAGAGCACTTTATCTTCCATTCTTCAATACTCAATCCCCTTAAGAAATACCATACTTAAAAGAGCACTTTATCTTCCATTCTTCAATACTCATTCCCCTTAAGAAATACCATATTTAAAAGCGCACTTTATCTTCAATTCTTCAATGCTCAATCCCCTTAAGAAATACCATATTTAAAAGAGCACTTTATCTTCCACTCTTCAATACTCAATCCCCTTAAGAAATACCATACTTAAAAGAGCACTTTATCTTCCATTCTTCAATACTCATTCCCCTTAAGAAATACCATATTTAAAAGCGCACTTTATCTTCAATTCTTCAATGCTCAATCCCCTTAAGAAATACCATATTTAAAAGAGCACTTTATCTTCCATTCTTCAATGCTCATTCCCCTTAAGAAATACCATATTTAAAAGAGCACTTTATCTTCCATTCTTCAATGCTCAATCCCCTTAAGAAATACCATATTTAAAAGAGCACTTTATCTTCCATTCTTCAATACTCATTCCCCTTAAGAAATACCATATTTAAAAGAGCACTTTATCTTCCATTCTTCAATGCTCAATCCCCTTAAGAAATACCATATTTAAAAGAGCACTTTATCTTCCATTCTTCAATGCTCAATCCCCTTAAGAAATACCATATTTAAAAGAGCACTTTATCTTCCATTCTTCAATGCTCAATCCCCTTAAGAAATACCATATTTAAAAGAGCACTTTATCTTCCATTCTTCAATACTCAATCCCCTTAAGAAATACCATACTTAAAAGAGCACTTTATCTTCCATTCTTCAATACTCATTCCCCTTAAGAAATACCATATTTAAAAGAGCACTTTATCTTCCATTCTTCAATGCTCATTCCCCTTAAGAAATCCCATATTTAAAAGAGCACTTTATCTTCCATTCTTCAATGCTCAATCCCCTTAAGAAATACCATATTTAAAAGAGCACTTTATCTTCCATTCTTCAATACTCATTCCCCTTAAGAAATACCATATTTAAAAGCGCACTTTATCTTCCATTCTTCAATGCTCAATCCCCTTAAGAAATACCATATTTAAAAGAGCACTTTATCTTCCATTCTTCAATGCTCAATCCCCTTAAGAAATACCATATTTAAAAGAGCACTTTATCTTCCATTCTTCAATACTCATTCCCCTTAAGAAATACCATATTTAAAAGAGCACTTTATCTTCCATTCTTCAATGCTCATTCCCCTTAAGAAATACCATATTTAAAAGAGCACTTTATCTTCCATTCTTCAATACTCAATCCCCTTAAGAAATACCATACTTAAAAGAGCACTTTATCTTCCATTCTTCAATACTCATTCCCCTTAAGAAATACCATATTTAAAAGAGCACTTTATCTTCCATTCTTCAATGCTCATTCCCCTTAAGAAATACCATATTTAAAAGAGCACTTTATCTTCCATTCTTCAATACTCAATCCCCTTAAGAAATACCATATTTAAAAGAGCACTTTATCTTCCATTCTTCAATACTCATTCCCCTTAAGAAATACCATATTTAAAAGAGCACTTTATCTTCCATTCTTCAATGCTCATTCCCCTTAAGAAATACCATATTTAAAAGAGCACTTTATCTTCCATTCTTCAATGCTCAATCCCCTTAAGAAATACCATATTTAAAAGAGCATTTTATCTTCCATTCTTCAATGCTCAATCCCCTTAAGAAATACCATATTTAAAAGCGCACTTTATCTTCCATTCTTCAATGCTCAATCCCCTTAAGAAATACCATATTTAAAAGAGCACTTTATCTTCCATTCTTCAATGCTCATTCCCCTTAAGAAATACCATATTTAAAAGAGCACTTTATCTTCCATTCTTCAATACTCAATCCCCTTAAGAAATACCATACTTAAAAGAGCACTTTATCTTCCATTCTTCAATACTCATTCCCCTTAAGAAATACCATATTTAAAAGCGCACTTTATCTTCTATTCTTCAATGCTCAATCCCCTTAAGAAATACCATATTTAAAAGAGCACTTTATCTTCCACTCTTCAATACTCAATCCCCTTAAGAAATACCATACTTAAAAGAGCACTTTATCTTCCATTCTTCAATACTCATTCCCCTTAAGAAATACCATATTTAAAAGCGCACTTTATCTTCAATTCTTCAATGCTCAATCCCCTTAAGAAATACCATATTTAAAAGAGCACTTTATCTTCCATTCTTCAATGCTCATTCCCCTTAAGAAATACCATATTTAAAAGAGCACTTTATCTTCCATTCTTCAATGCTCAATCCCCTTAAGAAATACCATATTTAAAAGAGCACTTTATCTTCCATTCTTCAATACTCATTCCCCTTAAGAAATACCATATTTAAAAGAGCACTTTATCTTCCATTCTTCAATGCTCAATCCCCTTAAGAAATACCATATTTAAAAGAGCACTTTATCTTCCATTCTTCAATGCTCAATCCCCTTAAGAAATACCATATTTAAAAGAGCACTTTATCTTCCATTCTTCAATGCTCAATCCCCTTAAGAAATACCATATTTAAAAGAGCACTTTATCTTCCATTCTTCAATACTCAATCCCCTTAAGAAATACCATACTTAAAAGAGCACTTTATCTTCCATTCTTCAATACTCATTCCCCTTAAGAAATACCATATTTAAAAGAGCACTTTATCTTCCATTCTTCAATGCTCATTCCCCTTAAGAAATCCCATATTTAAAAGAGCACTTTATCTTCCATTCTTCAATGCTCAATCCCCTTAAGAAATACCATATTTAAAAGAGCACTTTATCTTCCATTCTTCAATACTCAATCCCCTTAAGAAATACCATATTTAAAAGAGCACTTTATCTTCCATTCTTCAATACTCATTCCCCTTAAGAAATACCATATTTAAAAGAGCACTTTATCTTCCATTCTTCAATGCTCATTCCCCTTAAGAAATACCATATTTAAAAGAGCACTTTATCTTCCATTCTTCAATGCTCAATCCCCTTAAGAAATACCATATTTAAAAGAGCATTTTATCTTCCATTCTTCGATACTCAATCCCCTTAAGAAATACCATACTTAAAAGAGCACTTTATCTTCCATTCTTCAATACTCATTCCCCTTAAGAAATACCATATTTAAAAGCGCACTTTATCTTGCATTCTTCAATGCTCAATCCCCTTAAGAAATACCATATTTAAAAGAGCACTTTATCTTCCATTCTTCAATGCTCATTCCCCTTAAGAAATACCATATTTAAAAGAGCACTTTATCTTCCATTCTTCAATACTCAATCCCCTTAAGAAATACCATACTTAAAAGTGCACTTTATCTTCCATTCTTCAATACTCATTCTCCTTAAGAAATACCATATTTAAAAGCGCACTTTATCTTCAATTCTTCAATGCTCAATCCCCTTAAGAAATACCATATTTAAAAGAGCACTTTATCTTCCATTCTTCAATGCTCATTCCCCTTAAGAAATACCATATTTAAAAGAGCACTTTATCTTCCATTCTTCAATGCTCAATCCCCTTAAGAAATACCATATTTAAAAGAGCACTTTATCTTCCATTCTTCAATGCTCAATCTCCTTAAGAAATACCATATTTAAAAGAGCACTTTATCTTCCATTCTTCAATGCTCAATCCCCTTAAGAAATACCATATTTAAAAGAGCACTTTATCTTCCATTCTTCAATACTCAATCCCCTTAAGAAATACCATACTTAAAAGAGCACTTTATCTTCCATTCTTCAATACTCATTCCCCTTAAGAAATACCATATTTAAAAGAGCACTTTATCTTCCATTCTTCAATGCTCATTCCCCTTAAGAAATACCATATTTAAAAGAGCACTTTATCTTCCATTCTTCAATGCTCAATCCCCTTAAGAAATACCATATTTAAAAGAGCACTTTATCTTCCATTCTTCAATACTCATTCCCCTTAAGAAATACCATATTTAAAAGCGCACTTTATCTTCCATTCTTCAATGCTCAATCTCCTTAAGAAATACCATATTTAAAAGAGCACTTTATCTTCCATTCTTCAATGCTCAATCCCCTTAAGAAATACCATATTTAAAAGAGCACTTTATCTTCCATTCTTCAATACTCATTCCCCTTAAGAAATACCATATTTAAAAGAGCACTTTATCTTCCATTCTTCAATACTCAATCCCCTTAAGAAATACCATACTTAAGAGAGCACTTTATCTTCCATTCTTCAATACTCAATCTCCTTAAGAAATACCATACTTAAAAGAGCACTTTATCTTCCATTCTTCAATGCTCATTCCCTTTAAGAAATACCATATTTAAAAGAGCACTTTATCTTCCATTCTTCAATGCTCAATCCCCTTAAGAAATACCATATTTAAAAGAGCACTTTATCTTCCATTCTTCAATACTCATATCCCTTAAGAAATACCATATTTAAAAGCGCACTTTATCTTCCATTCTTCAATGCTCAATCCCCTTAAGAAATACCATATTTAAAAGAGCACTTTATCTTCCATTCTTCAATACTCATTCCCCTTAAGAAATACCATACTTAAAAGAGCACTTTATCTTCCATTCTTCAATGCTCATTCCCCTTAAGAAATACCATATTTAAAAGAGCACTTTATCTTCCATTCTTCAATGCTCAATCCCCTTAAGAAATACCATATTTAAAAGAGCACTTTATCTTCCATTCTTCAATACTCATTCCCCTTAAGAAATACCATACTTAAAAGAGCACTTTATCTTCCATTCTTCAATGCTCATTCCCCTTAAGAAATACCATATTTAAAAGAGCACTTTATCTTCCATTCTTCAATGCTCAATCCCCTTAAGAAATACCATATTTAAAAGAGCACTTTATCTTCCATTCTTCAATACTCAATCCCCTTAAGAAATACCATATTTAAAAGCGCACTTTATCTTCCATTCTTCAATGCTCATTCCCCTTAAGAAATACCATATTTAAAAGAGCACTTTATCTTCCATTCTTCAATGCTCAATCCCCTTAAGAAATACCATATTTAAAAGAGCACTTTATCTTCCATTCTTCAATACTCAATCCCCTTAAGAAATACCATATTTAAAAGAGCACTTTATCTTCCATTCTTCAATGCTCATTCCCCTTAAGAAATACCATATTTAAAAGAGTACTTTATCTTCCATTCTTCAATGCTCATTCCCCTTAAGAAATACCATATTTAAAAGCGCACTTTATCTTCCATTCTTCAATGCTCATTCCCCTTAAGAAATACCATATTTAAAAGCGCACTTTATCTTCCATTCTTCAATGCTCATTCCCCTTAAGAAATACCATATTTAAAAGAGCACTTTATCTTCCATTCTTCAATGCTCAATCCCCTTAAGAAATACCATATTTAAAAGAGCACTTTATCTTCCATTCTTCAATGCTCATTCCCCTTAAGAAATACCATATTTAAAAGAGCACTTTATCTTCCATTCTTCAATGTTCAATCCCCTTAAGAAATACCATATTTAAAAGAGCACTTTATCTTCCATTCTTCAATACTCATTCCCCTTAAGAAATATCATACTTAAAAGAGCACTTTATCTTCCATTCTTCAATGCTCATTCCCCTTAAGAAATACCATATTTAAAAGAGCACTTTATCTTCCATTCTTCAATGCTCAATCCCCTTAAGAAATACCATATTTAAAAGAGCACTTTATCTTCCATTCTTCAATACTCAATCCCCTTAAGAAATACCATATTTAAAAGAGCACTTTATCTTCCATTCTTCAATGCTCAATCCCCTTAAGAAATACCATATTTAAAAGAGCACTTTATCTTCCATTCTTCAATACTCAATCCCCTTAAGAAATACCATATTTAAAAGCGCACTTTATCTTCCATTCTTCAATGCTCATTCTCCTTAAGAAATACCATATTTAAAAGAGCACTTTATCTTCCATTCTTCAATGCTCAATCCCCTTAAGAAATACCATATTTAAAAGAGCACTTTATCTTACATTCTTCAATACTCAATCCCCTTAAGAAATACCATATTTAAAAGCGCACTTTATCTTCCATTCTTCAATGCTCATTCTCCTTAAGAAATACCATATTTAAAAGAGCACTTTATCTTCCATTCTTCAATGCTCAATCCCCTTAAGAAATACCATATTTAAAAGAGCACTTTATCTTCCATTCTTCAATACTCAATCCCCTTAAGAAATACCATATTTAAAAGAGCACTTTATCTTCCATTCTTCAATGCTCATTCCCCTTAAGAAATACCATATTTAAAAGAGTACTTTATCTTCCATTCTTCAATGCTCATTCCCCTTAAGAAATACCATATTTAAAAGAGCACTTTATCTTCCATTCTTCAATGCTCAATCCCCTTAAGAAATACCATATTTAAAAGCGCACTTTATCTTCCATTCTTCAATGCTCAATCCCCTTAAGAAATACCATATTTAAAAGCGCACTTTATCTTCCATTCTTCAATGCTCAATCCCCTTAAGAAATACCATATTTAAAAGCGCACTTTATCTTCCATTCTTCAATGCTCAATCCCCTTAAGAAATACCATATTTAAAAGAGCACTTTATCTTCCATTCTTCAATACTCAATCCCCTTAAGAAATACCATACTTAAAAGAGCACTTTATCTTCCATTCTTCAATACTCATTCCCCTTAAGAAATACCATATTTAAAAGAGCACTTTATCTTCCATTCTTCAATGCTCATTCCCCTTAAGAAATACCATATTTAAAAGAGCACTTTATCTTCCATTCTTCAATGCTCAATCCCCTTAAGAAATACCATATTTAAAAGAGCATTTTATCTTCCATTCTTCGATACTCAATCCCTTTAAGAAATACCATACTTAAAAGAGCACTTTATCTTCCATTCTTCAATACTCATTCCCCTTAAGAAATACCATATTTAAAAGCGCACTTTATCTTCCATTCTTCAATGCTCAATCCCCTTAAGAAATACCATATTTAAAAGAGCACTTTATCTTCCATTCTTCAATGCTCATTCCCCTTAAGAAATACCATATTTAAAAGAGCACTTTATCTTCCATTCTTCAATACTCAATCCCCTTAAGAAATACCATACTTAAAAGAGCACTTTATCTTCCATTCTTCAATACTCATTCCCCTTAAGAAATACCATATTTAAAAGCGCACTTTATCTTCCATTCTTCAATGCTCAATCCCCTTAAGAAATACCATATTTAAAAGCGCACTTTATCTTCCATTCTTCAATGCTCATTCCCCTTAAGAAATACCATATTTAAAAGAGCACTTTATCTTCCATTCTTCGATACTCAATCCCCTTAAGAAATACCATACTTAAAAGAGCACTTTATCTTCCATTCTTCGATACTCAATCCACTTAAGAAATACCATACTTAAAAGAGCACTTTATCTTCCATTCTTCAATGCTCATTCCCCTTAAGAAATACCATATTTAAAAGAGCACTTTATCTTCCATTCTTCAATGCTCAATCCCCTTAAGAAATACCATATTTAAAAGCGCACTTTATCTTCCATTCTTCAATGCTCATTCCCCTTAAGAAATACCATATTTAAAAGCGCACTTTATCTTCCATTCTTCAATACTCATTCCCCTTAAGAAATACCATATTTAAAAGCGCACTTTATCTTCCATTCTTCAATACTCATTCCCCTTAAGAAATACCATATTTAAAAGCGCACTTTATCTTCCATTCTTCAATACTCATTCCCCTTAAGAAATACCATATTTAAAAGCGCACTTTATCTTCCATTCTTCAATACTCATTCCCCTTAAGAAATACCATACTTAAAAGAGCACTTTATCTTCCATTCTGCAATGCTCATCCCCTTAAGAAATACCATATTTAAAAGAGCACTTTATCTTCAATTCTTCAATACTCATTCCCCTTAAGAAATACCATATTTAAAAGCGCACTTTATCTTCCATTCTTCAATACTCATTCCCCTTAAGAAATACCATATTTAAAAGCGCACTTTATCTTCCATTCTTCAATACTCATTCCCCTTAAGAAATACCATATTTAAAAGCGCACTTTATCTTCCATTCTTCAATACTCATTCCCCTTAAGAAATACCATATTTAAAAGCGCACTTTATCTTCCATTCTTCAATGCTCAATCCCCTTAAGAAATACCATATTTAAAAGCGCACTTTATCTTCCATTCTTCAATGCTCATTCCCCTTAAGAAATACCATATTTAAAAGAGCACTTTATCTTCCATTCTTCGATACTCAATCCCCTTAAGAAATACCATACTTAAAAGAGCATTTTATCTTTCATTCTCTAATACTCAATCTCCTTAAGAAATCATCATCATCATCCTCAAGCAGCCATGGGCTACGTAGGTCCAACCAGACCGTGCAATTTAGTTCTCCAAGCAAGTCTATCCTGAGCTACATCTACTGCATCTGTTCACTGCACACCAATTCTAACAAGGTCCTGTTTGACATTGTCTGCCCACCGCATCCTAGGTCTCCCCTTCTTTCTGAGGCCTTTAGGCACTCTTAAAATAGCACTTTATCTTCCATTCTTCAATGCTCAAAACAACATCCCTCCTCCCTTTTAAGAGGAAAGATAGCTGTCAGAGATCACAAGGAGAGGGAGTAACTTTCCAAGGCCCATATCATTTCATCTCCCATACGATTCAGATATTGTCATTTCGCAACGAGTCCAGAGCTATATCATCAGCATTTGAAAGAGATATTCTCCGTGTGCTCATTTGATGTTGTGAAATTATTGCTGTTCAACTGTTACCGAATTGAGCAAACATGAAACTCATTAATCATCCTCTTTCTTCCCGAAACGTATCAAGTAAAGCTTTCAAGAGAAAGGATTAACAGTTGAGACCTCAACGGATAATAATTGTTTCAGCAATTACCAGCTGAGCAAATCCCAAAGGAAGAGATTATGAATTTTGAGCCCGTCGCCAAATCTCTCTCTTTCAGCTACCTCTGGTGGAGGAGTTGGAGATCATGCTTTAGTGGTAGGTGAAGCAGCAGATAGAGCTCCAATTGTAAATGTAGGCAAGGGATTGGTACATGTTTCGTTTAATTGCGGGAGGTTTACTTGGCTACGACCAAACACTGCTGAGCTTAATTGGCAGAGCCAGAGAGGAATTTGCGATCCCGGCAATGCTTCCATTTAAGTTCATTCCGAATAAGTTGAATGCGAATTAATCAATAGATTTATTATTTTGCGTTTAAGTAAAGATTAAGGAAGGAAAATGTTAAATGAAACTAACAGACAAAAGAGTCAATTGATCTCATTTCGTGTAAATACGCGTTATTGAGTATTTTTTACTTCTGAGCGGCATTTTTTGCACACAGTGGGCTAAATGGCCAGGCCACAAGGACCCCGAAGGCTCAGAGAAGGTTGGGGGAGGGGACCCACTGGAACAGCTGTTGGGTGACAGATGGTAGCCTCCCGTCAAGGCCATCCAGCGTGTTCTTTTACGTGCACAGGGTATGGCTCTTCCGCACACGGGGCCACGGCTTAACGTCCAAAAGCAGTGGGTGCTCTTCTTTCAATGGGTCATTTAGCCCATTGTGCAAAAAAAATGCAGCTCCAAGGTCAAAATAACCAATTAGCCTTCGCACAGAACCACGGCTCAATGTTCCATCCGTCGAACGGTGGTCTTTCGAGGGCTGTAGATGTCGCCTTTCTCGCCGAGAGCAGAGTGAGGGTTTACGGATATAAATGTCAAAGCTGGCGAAACTGAGACTTGAGGCTGTGAACTGAAGATTGCGAGCCTGGAGCTCTGCCGGCTGAGCTCACCAGAAACCGACCTCACATATCATAATGTTCAGCATAATCAGAGGCTACATTTCAAACTGCTGAATTTAGATTTTCCTTTGCGAAAGATGCAATACATACAGTACTGTGCAAATTAGTTGGGATAATAGGAAAATGCATTAAGAAAGACACAACTAAAATATTTATTTGTTTAATAGTGTAGTTAATAGTGAATGTGACCCCCCCCCCCCCCTTAGCTTTAATTACTTCTTTCACCCTCTCAACCATTGATGCCACTAGCTTTCCACACATCTCCTTCACTTCAGGGTCGTGGTACCACACTTTCATGACACTTTCTATCGTTTTGGTTTTCGTCGTGCAATCCATCTTAGATATGCGTGCTTTAATAATGGCCCACAAATTTTCAATGGGGTTTAGATCGGGTGAATTTCCTGGCCACTCCAATACCTTCAAATGTTGCTGGGTAAAGAAACTCTTAGCAAGCTTAGAATTGTGGCATGGAGCCAGATCCTGTTGACATACCCCATCGCCATTAGGAAACATCTTCTGCAGTGTTGCGACCATTTTTGCCTCCAGAACGCCTATGTATGTACTTTTTGCTGTCCATCATTCCTTAATTGGGGTGAAGCATCTGTTAGATTAGTTTAGACTTGCAGCAGAAGGTTACGAACAAGTTTAGACTTGCAGCAGAAGGTTACGAACAAGTTTAGACTTGCAGCAGAAGGTTACGAACAAGTTTAGACTTGCATCAGTTTAGACTCTGCAGCGGAAGGGACATAGCATTCCTTCGCTTGTCCCAACTAATTCGCACAGTACTGTATTTTCTGTCTCGACAAAGAACTGCGCAGGGTATGATGTTAAAAGCATAATTTTTTTTAAGAGTCTAAAGTTATTTTCAGTTCAATTTTTTTCAGTTTTTTACCCATACTAGAAAGTGGAAAAAAAAACACAGTGGATAACACTTTTTCCCCAGTGGAATTCTAAACAATTGCAGTCTCGGCGATCGGAAAAGCGATTTCGCGAATTCTACGTCACCTTGAAAGGAAACAAGAGATGAGAATGAATCATCAGCTCACCATCGCCAAAGCATCATTTCCATGCAATCCTTTCTTTGGCGCGCATTCGATGATGATGAGAGAGGAGAAACGAGAAGCAAATTCTTTTTGTTTCCATCCTCTCTCGAGTATCCTACATCCATATTTCTTTTTATCTTCATCATCAGCGAAAATGCCTCGAACGACCAAATTACCTGAGCCTGGGAATAAAGAACTCAGTCGCATCTGCCTCTCCTCCCTATTTATTCGAGTTTCTGACGCGGCGAGGAGGAGACAGCCTCCATCTTTGTCGTCATCAGCGGCCTCCTCCTTCTTCCTTACACCCAACCGATCTATTGATGGCTCGGCGGCGAAGTTCCTTCATCTCTTCGCCCCTCCGCGCGACAGATGTTTACGTCATTTATTCTTTTTTCTCCCCTCTTTTCCTCCTGGACAAGTGGCAACAGGTTTTGCCTATCAGCTATTTTCAGTAGAGTTCAACAATCTACAAATATCGTTTTAACGGACTCTGATATAACGTTTCATTAGTTATGATACAATTCTGTGTTCGGCATCGAAATCATGGGTCAGTTTTATTTTATTGACTGTTCTATTTTTCAGGTTTGCCTCATAAAATTATGACTTTTTTAGGTATATTTATATATATAATATATGAATAAAATTAATATATAACTTACTGAATTATTTCCATTTCAAGTAAAAATGCTATTTTTTGTAATATCTGGTAGTGGTTAACGTGTTTGGCTACTGATCTAAGGGACCTGGGTTCGAGCCCCGGGTCCCATGGATGTATGCGTCGTTTTTTTGCTGAGGGCCTGCCATCCTCTCAGACCTTTTACTTTGGCATATAAACTGACAGGCTCCTGTCAGAACTCTGTGGCAATCAGCTGCTTGAGGGGTATTTATTTATTTTATTTACTATTGACATTCAGTTGATCGGTATCTGATCCGCCATGTTCTCTCATGCTACAACCCTTTCTCATACCTAGTTCCGAACCTTTGGGTTTTCTGTGACCTAGCCATTTTGCACATTGTGACCGAAAAAAAAAGAATCCTATCAAGGCAATCCAAAGTGCTCTTTCATGTGCACAGGGTATGTCTTTCCTGCATCACCCGGGGCAACGGCTTAATGTTCCATCCGACTGACGGTTGGGTTGTTTTAATTCTGAGCGGCACTTTTTTTGCACACAATGGGCTAAATGGCCAGGTCACAAGGACCTCGAAGGCTCAGAAAACGTTGGGGGTGGAGACCCACCGGAACAGCTGTTGGGAGACAGATGATAGCCTCCCATCAAGGCCATCCAGTTTGTTCTTTAACGTGCACAAGGTATGGCTCTTCCAAACACAGGGTCGCGGCTTAACATCCCATCCGACGAACAGCGGCCTTTCCAAGCCCATCAGTGTCCCCTATTGACCGTGGGCAGGGCGGGGAGTTTTACGGAGATAAATCTCAACGCTGACCCAGCTGGGGCTCGAACCTGGGTTGGGTTGGGTTGTTTTACCTCTGAGCGGAACTTTTTTGCACACCATGGGCTAAATAGTCAGGTCACAAGGACCCCGAAGGCTCAGAGAAGGTTGGGGGAGAGGACCCACTGGAACAGCTGCTGGGAGACAGATGGTAGCCTCCTGTCAAGGCTATCCAGCGTGTTCTTTAACGTGCGCAGGGTATGGCTCTCCCACACACAGAGCCACGGCTTAACGTCCCATCCGACGGACGGCGGCCTTTCCAAGCCCATCGGTGTCCCCTACTGACCGTGGGCAGGGCGGGGAATTTTGCGGAGATAAATCTCAACGTTGACTCAACTGGGACTCGAACCTGGGAACTGTAGATTATGAGCCTGGCGCGCTATCGACTGCCCCCCCCCCTATCCGACTGATGGAAGCCTTTCCATGTCCATCGGTGCTCCCGTTCTCACCGAAACCAAGTTCAAGGTTAGCGGGATAAAGTGTCGAGTCTACCAATTTTACATAAAAGGACACGATATTGTCCTTCACGCAAATGCTAGAAGGCTTACGTGCATCGAAATCACACTCCACAGAATTAATAAATAGTTTACATAGCGTAATTTATGTATTTTTATCGCTATCTGTGAAACATTACTAGCATTTGGAAAGTTCAGCTTTATGATAATGGAACTAAGATGTTTATGAGGGATTCTAAATGACGTACACTGAAATGCATTTGTAAATCTTTTACAAAATTCTGTGACTCTCACTGCTTTGTTTCTTGTAATTGCCATGCATGTAAATGGGCATAACATCTTCGAGTGCTTGAGTTGGATATTTTACCTCTGAGCGGCACTTTTTTGCTTCCAATGAGTTAAGTGGCCAGGTCACAAGGACTCCGAGGGCTAAGAGAAAGTTGTGGGAAGCGGACCACTTGACAGATGGTAGACTTCCGTCAAGGCTGTCTATCGTGTTCTTTAACGTGCACAAAGGATGGTTATTCTGCACACGGGGCCAAGGCTTTACGTCCCATCCTACGGACGGCGGCCTTTTCAAGGTACTCGGTGTCATCTTTCTCTCCGAAGGCAGGGTTTGAGTTAGTATGGATAAATCTCAACGCTAGAACAGTTGGGGCTCAAACCTGGGAACTTCAGATTACGAACGTGGCACGCTATCGACTGAGCGAACATCCCCCCCTCCACCCATGTGTGCAGGAGAGCTCACCTTGTGCATGTTAAAGAACTCCCTAGATGGGCTTGATGCGTGGATTCCATTTGTCCAGTGGCTCCCCTTCCCCAACTTTATTTCAGCCCTTGGGAGACTTGTGACCTGGGGGCGGGGGTGGCTCAGTCGGTAGCGCGCCAGGCTCGTAATCTGTAGTTCCCAGGTTCGAGTCCCAGCTGGGTCAGCGTTGAGATTTATCTCCACAAAATTCCCCGCCCTGCCCACGGTCAGTAGGGGACACCGATGGGCTTGGAAAGGCCGCCGTCCGTCGGATGGGACGTTAAACCGTGGTCCCGTGTACGGGAGAGCCTACCCTGTGCACGTTAAAGAACACGCTGGATGGCCTTGACGGGAGGCTACCATCTGTCTCCCAACAGCTGTTCCAGTGGGTCCCCTCCCCCAACCTTCTCTGAGTCTTCGGGGTCCATGTGACCTGGCCATTTAGCCCATGGTGTGCAAAAAAGTGCCTCTCAGAGGTGAAACAACCCAACAACAACAACCTTTGTGACCTGACCATTCAGTCCATCGTGGGCAAAAAAAAAGATTGCCTCTCAGAGGTAAAACAACCCAACCCATCACATGGCACATATAGGCACTTCAGTTCTCATAACGTGGTTCACATTGCACTTCGGTTATCACAACTGGCATACTTTATTCACTTCAGTTCTCATAACGTGATACATACGTGCATCTCAGTTCTTCCAATGTGGCCTATCGGTTGTCACGCTTTCCCAGCCATACGTTTTATAAGTGCTCTTCTTTATCGCACAGCTCTTTTTTTTGCACAACAGTTGTTCATCTAAAATTGATGTTCCTGCTCTCTCTCCAGAGATGTTCATTTCGGTTTATAAGTGGCACAGGATTGATTTCAAAAGAAGAAATGAAGATAATAGGCGATGAAGTAGACGCAGTGCGCATCAGATTCATCCCAAAGGAAGGTAGGATGCACGGTCGTAAAACTCTCTTTCCCTCTTTAATGAATAGCCAGTGAGAGAAGTTAGAAAGAAGAGGAAGAGGTGGTAGTTAGAGGATTGGATTGCACGTTTCTGATTGATGGAAGTTTCATGCTTTGGAGGAAAGAGTGGGGAAAAGAACTGGGGGAAGGCAGTGGAGAGATTTATATTTCATAAAGCAAGATAAACGACGAAAGAGTTGTCGTGCAAAACAAAAGGTGATGCTCCAGTTTTTCGTAAATCTCATTAAGGGTGCAAGAGAACGATTCGATGTTTTCAATGGGAAGAGAAACTTTCATTCGTCGTTGAGAAGATGGAGACACATCTTTGAAATGAATTATGTAAGCGAAGCAATGTGGATATCTTGAGATGATGCGTAAGGGGGCAAATGAGAAAGGGGGAGTACAATGATGGAAGTAGGTTGCGATGAATGTGTCGTCAAAGAGATTTTAGTTATATACAACGGGTGGATGCATTCCAATGGAGAAATCTTCCCGCAAATATCTCTTTATTCATAAAGTTATGTTAAGCTGATGGAGGAAGTTTCAGTTGAATTCGGTAGTGACATAGAAACAATGTAAATTTTCATATCGTTTCATCTGAAACGGGGGCGGGGGTGGCTCAGTCGGTAGCGCGCCAGGCTCGTAATCTGTAGTTCCCAAGTTCGAGTCCCAGCTGGGTCAGCGTTGAGATTTATCTCCGCAAAATTCCCCGCCTTGCCCACGGTCAGTAGGGAACACCGATGGGCTTGGAAAGGCCGCCGTCCGTCGGATGGGACGTTAAGCCGTGGCCCCGTGTGCGGGAGAGCCATACCCTGTGCACGTTAAAGAACACGCTGGATGGCCTTGACGGGAGACTACCATCTGTCTCCCAACAGCTGTTCCAGTGGGTCCCCTCCCCCAACCTTCTCTGAGCCTTCGGGGTCCATGTGACCTGGCCATTTAGCCCATGGTGTGCAAAAAAGTGCCGCTCAGAGGTAAAACAACCCAACCCCTCTGAAACAATAGAATAATAAGCAGATAACATAATTCTTTTAACAAAACAATTCTCAATATGACAGGAGAAAATAAGCTTTTGGTATGACCAGTTGGAAAGAACTTTTACATAAACATCACATCGTTAAATGGAAATTGAAATGCACAACCAGGTATCGTGCCAGGATCTACTAACAGTTCGCACAGTTGAAATTGAATGCATGCTCTTAAATTAAGCTGAAGTAAAGTCAATAGAGCAGATTTTTAAGAACTGACTTCTCGAAATTGTTTGCACACACGTTTAACTAATGGTGAAAAAGAGTGAGAAATGGATGAAGAACTCGTTGCAAAATGCGTTCAAAAGAGGGAAAATGTTTTTAGAAGATATTGATGAATAACCAAACATGTTTTCTGTTCGCTTGTTAAAATATACCGTCTACGTTTTGCAACAAAATGCAGTACTTGGGTTGGGTTGTTTTACCTCTGAGCGGCACTTTTTTGCACACCATGGGCTAAATGGCCAGGTCACATGGACCCCGAAGGCTCAGAAAAGGTTGGGGGAGGGGACCCACTGGAACAGCTGTTGGGAGACAGATGATAGCCTCCCGTCAAGGCTTTGGGTTGGGTTGTTTTACCTCTGAGCGGCACTTTTTTGCACACCATGGGCTAAATGGCCAGGTCACATGGACCCCGAAGGCTCAGAAAAGGTTGGGGGAGGGGACCCACTGGAACAGCTGTTAGGAAACAGATGGTAGCCTCCCGTCAAGGCTTTGGGTTGGGTTGTTTTACCTCTGAGCGGCACTTTTTTGCACACCATGGGCTAAATGGCCAGGTCACATGGACCCCGAAGGCTCAGAGAAGGTTGGGGGAGGGGACCCACTGCCGTAAGGCCATCCAGCGTGTTCTTTAACGTGCACAGGGTATGGCACTCCCGCACACGGGGCCACGGCTTAACGTCTCATCCGACGGACGGCGGCCTTTCCAAGCCCATCGGTGTCCCCTACTGACCGTGGGCAGGGCGGGGAATTTTGCGGAGATAAATCTCAACGCTGACCCAGCTGGGACTCGAACCTGGGAACTACAGATTACGAGCCTGGCGCGCTACCGACTGAGCCACCCCGTCCCAGGAGAGAGTTCGGTTCTATGTGAACCAACATACGGTCCAATGTGAACCAAGATTCGGTTCTGTGTGAACCAGGGTTCATTTCTATATGAACTGAGGTACGGTTCTGTGTGAACCTGGTAGTAGGCGAGGATTAAGTATCCTCTCGCCGAGTGTGAGGTCGGTAAAGCGAGAATCTGCGAAGAGCAGATCTCCACCTAATTGCATGATTGTTTGCAGTAGCAAAGCAACGAAGGTTATTAGGTACACCAACCTGGTGGCATGGTCTGTAGAACATCCCGAAATGTCGAGCCATGCAATACAAGATGCTGGATGCGTTGTGCAGGAATGTTCTACCTTGCGGAAATGATTGTGTCGCACAGTTGCTGCGCATTGGATGGTAACAGAGTCTTACTGCAACAGCCCTTACCACCTCATCCCAAAGATGCTCGATTGGGAGCTATCTTGCTGAGGAGTGGTGAACCACACAGTGTCCTGATGCTGACAATATAAGTTTACTGGACTGGACTGGATTAAGGTTCTGAGCTTGATTGTGAATCCTGAATTTGCTGCACTGGTGGGCTTCTGTGGAGGGAGAATCTTCCGCTGTGTATTGTTTGTTTGTGGGTTGATAGCCCCAAGTGAATAGATTCACAGGATATGTTTTACCATCTGATGGATAAGGACATCAGCAGTAGATAGGCGATACGTGGATAATCCTGAGCAGAGGTTATCGAAGGCACCTAAACTCTTGCTTCTACTGCATCATCAAATTCTACATTGCAGGAAGTCTTTCAGTGTAGATCGCTTCAGCCCTTAGTGGTGGGGGAACGGGTCTTTGCCCCATGTCTGCGATTAGGGGGATGTTTGATATTGTCGGCATTCCCTCTCTCAATAAACATAGTTTCTTTAAACATCCCACTAACCATTTTCTCTTTCATAGGTAGTTGGAATGTGAGGACTCCGCACAGAGATTATTCTCTTGATGTCCTTACACAAAAATTCTATCTTTATAATTTAGATATTATAGGCCTGCAAGAGACCAAATAGACATATAAAGATCAGATTCTTAAAGATAATCTTAAATTTCTCATTTCAGGGAGTGACGATAATAAGCATTACCAAGGCGTAGGTCTACTTCTCAGCAGATACGCCAATGAGGCTCTTCTAGGATATGAGTGCATTAATGAAAGGTTTCTTACAGCAAAATTTCAGACAAGCGTTAAAGACTTGAATGTTATCTGCTGTTATGCCTCCACAGAGGATGCCGATGAGGATGGGAAGGATATTTTGAATTCTGTCAAGAATTTTTGAATTCTGCCAAAGTTGGTACTGACTCTGACCTTTGGGGAGGAGTAATAGGCCCTTTTGGTATTGGTAGCTGCAATGGCAATGGCCAACGTCTCCTACAGGTAAGTAAACTCAATGGATTCAGAATAACTAACACTTATTACAAACACTGCGACATACATAAGAACACATGGGTTTCACCTGATGGGCTGCATAGGAATATGATTGATTATATATTAATTAACAGCAAATGGGCTAGTTCTGTTAGGAATACCAGGGCATATAAGGGAATCTGGTTGATGGACAATTGTGTTATGAGCAGTGGGGATTCATAAGTGGTAGGGAATATGTAGATCAGATATTTTCACTCAGGCAGATTCTTGAGAAATGTTTCAATTTCAGGAACCTGTGGTTACTAGCTATATTGATTTCAAAAAGGCTTCTGATTCTGTTGTTCGTCATAATTTGTGGTTGATTGTGAGATCGTATGGAATACCAGACAAATTAGTTAACATAACGAAAGCTCTCTATAATAACACTGAGTCGTGTGTGAGAGTTGATAAGGCTTGTAACAATTGGTTTAGCATTACTTCTGATGTTCGACAAGGGTGCATTTTGTCTCCTTTTCTCTTTAGTTTGGTTATTGATTATATTATGCGAAATTCACTGCAAGGGAAAGATTTTGACCTTAAATGGTCTGGAGATACGAAAATTTCTGATTTAGATTATGCAGATGATTTGGCCTTGCTGGCTAATGATGTTGATGAGATGAATTCTTTCATTCGAGCTGTTGATGAAAGTGGTCCTAGAGTAGGTTTAGTTATAAACATAGACAAAACTAGTGATAAAAATTGTCAGGAAGTCTGTTAATATGAAGGGTTGCAGTCTTGAGCAGGTGTCACAGTTTAATTATCTTGGGAGCTATGTAACAGATACTGGTGATATACGGCATGAGATTAACAGACGAATAGGGATTGCTGCCGGGACTTTTAAGAATCTATGGAGAGTGTGGAGAAATAGGGGTATACACCTAAAGACTAAAATTTGACTGTATAATAGTTTGGTTCTTTCTAGGAATAGTTATGGTAGAGAAACTTGGACGCTTTGTAAACAAGATAACAGGAAACTAGATGCTTTTGATTCTAGATGCTTACGCAGTATCTTGGGTATTAGGTGGTTTAACTTTGTAACTAATGATGAGGTTAGGCAAAGGAGTCTGCAACCTCCTTTAAGCATCATATTGTGCAGAGAGAGACTCTGCTGGTTTGGCCATGTTGCCCGTATGGATAATTATAGATTGGTGAATAGAGTTATGAACAGTGTGCCTAGAGGCCTCAGAAAGAGAAGGAGACCTAGGATGCGGTGGGCAGACAATGCCAAACAGGACTTTGTTAGAATTGGTGTGCAGTGGACAGATGCAGCAGATGTAGCTCAGGACAGATAAGCTTGGAGAACTAAATTGCATGATCTGATTGGACCTTCGTAGCCCATGGATGTTGAGAATAATGATGATGATGTGGAGGGTTTAGATGTGGGAATTGTGCAGGCCGATGAAGCAAGGAAGACTCGCCAGCATGTTCCTGGAACCATTCGATGACGATAGATGCTTTGTGAGCAAGTGCATTATCATGCTGAACGAGTCCATCCGAGTGAGGATAAACTGGAGCCATGAAGGGATGAACTTGGCAATGATGTTCAAATGTCCTTTGATGGGTATCAGAGGGCCTAATGTGTGCCTGGAAAACGTTCCTCATACCATCACACCACCAGCCAGTTAACACCAGGGAAGATGGCTCTATGGCTTCATGTTGCTTGTGGCAAATTCTAATCCTTCTATCAGCATGATGGAAAAGGAACCTTGATTCGTCTGACCAGGCCACCTTTTTTCAGTCCTGAACGGTCCAATGTCGATGCTCCTGCACCCACTGCAGATGAGCATTTGTGTTCTTCACTGATAACATCAGCACTCGACAAGTTGGCGGCTGTTGTAGCCCATTCGCGACAAGGTCCAATATGTGGTGCCTTCGGAGATGATCTTCTGAACACCAATGTTGAATTCTGTCGTGATTTGCCTGGTTTAGCATGTTTGTTCGTTTGTATGATTCTCGAAAGTCTCCTATGATCCTCGCTGATCCATAAGCTGTTTTCGTCCTTTTCGCACCATTATCGGTAAATCCTTGAAGTTGTGCGTGAAACGCCCAAGAGGACGGCCGTTTGGGAGATGCTAGAATCGGCACGCCTAGCACCAAGTATCGTGTTACATTCAATGTCGCTCAGATCGCTCGCTTCGTCCATTTTGACGCTTATTCCAACTGATGCTCGAAACTGGCTTCCCTGATTTATACCGCACACCTAGGTCTAGAGATGGTGTATCTAATACACTGGCATCTCAGTGTACTTCACAAAGATTGGGTTGGGTTGTTTTACCTCTGAGCGGCACTTTTTTTACACACCATGGACTAAATGGCCAGGTCACATAGACCCCGAAGGCTCAGAGAAGGTTAGGGGAAGGGACCCACTGGAACAGCTGTTGGGAGACAGCTGGTAGCCTCCCGTCAAGGCCATCCAGCCTGTTCTTTAACGTGCACGGAGTATGGCTCTCCCATACACGGGGACACGGCTTAACGTCCCATCCGACAGACGATGGCCTTTCCAATTTTGCGGAGATAAACCTCAACGATGACCCAGCTGGGCCTCGAACCTGGGAACTGCAGATTACGAGTTTGGCGCGCTACCGACTGAGCCCCCCCCCCCTCACAAAGACAGATCGTTCTAGTTCCGTTTAATGTGCATGAACAGTAACAAGTGTGGGTAAATCCACAGACGTTTTGTACATAGAGACTTAATTTTTTTGGTACAGTTTTCCTGAACCACGAAAAAATCCAGTGTATCTGTAAAGTTGCCGCTTTATTCAAATGCTGCCTTCCGCTTTTTCTCTAAGAATAAACACAAACTACTTTAAATTCAATGCCATTTCCCAAGCACTCGAAGATGTTGATACCCATTTACATTCGCATGGCTTCCTGCATCCGACTGCATCTCCCCTCAGGAAATGCAACTCAAGCTTCGTGGTACACTTCTCACAAGTTAAAGCCTACACCAATATGAAGTGTAAAATATACCAAACAGATTTGGTTTTGTTTACCTCTGAGCGGCACTTTTTTGCGCACCATGAGCTAAATGTCCAGGTCACATGGACCCCGAAATCTCAGAGAGATGTGGGGGGTGACCCACTGGAACAGTTGTTGGGAGACAGATGGTAGCCTCCCGTCAAGGCCAGCTAGCGTGTTCTTTAACGTGCACAGGGTACACACGGACCGTGGCTTAACGTCCCATCCGACGGACGGCGGCCTTTCCAAGCCCATCGGTGTCCCCTACTGACCGTGGGCAGGGCAGAGAGTTTTGCGGAGATAAAATTCAACGCTGGCCCAGCTGGGACTCGAACCTGGGAGCTACAGATTACGAGCCTGGCGCGCTACCGACTGAGCCACCCCTACCAAACAGAAGTTTTTAAACAAGAATATAAAGAACTTAATGCCCTTCCTGCTTAAAAACAGTAACTTATGTGGCCATGGCCGACATCAGGAGGACAATTATGCATTCACCAATCCCAAAACTTTCTCACACATGACGAGGCAATGCCGCTTTCATCATCAAGTTGCTTTTTTCTGTCGAGTAGCATCCTTTTGATTCCACTTCAAAATAACTCTCGAGCAAAATATGCTACTCTACACGAGGACGGGGAGATGTCATTAAGTTATCGCAAGATGAATCAGATGGAAACAGGATCATCGTATCAGTGCGATGCTCCATGACCTAATTGCCAATCTGCTGGTGATCTAAATAATGTGGGCTTCAGCGAATCGTTTTCTTGTTTAAGTCTCTTACTGATGTTTTGGATGTTAGAGCGCTTGGCTTCTGATCAAGAAGATTCCGGATTCCTGCCTCAAATAAAGCATGGATGTTTTCTTTCTTGAGTTGTCTTTCTGCTGAGGTCTCGACTTCCTCACAGACGTCCATGGCGTCTTATATTAGCATGCTCCTGTTACATCTCTGTGGCATATGTGAAGGATAACTTTTTAATTCAATTATTTAATTACCTCTCAACTACTGCTTGCCACATATTCCCCGCCCTGCCCACGGTCCGTAGGGGACACAGATGGGCTTGGAAAGGCCGCCGTCCGTCGGATGGGATGTTAAGCCGTGGCCCCGTGTGCGGGAGAGCCATACCCTGTGCACGTTAAAGAACACGCTCGATGGCCTTGACGGGAGACTACCATCTGTCTCCCAACAGCTCTTCCAGTGAGTCCCCTCCCCCAACCTTCTCTGAGCCTTCGGGGTCCATGTGACCTGGCCATTTAGCCCATGGTGTGCAAAAAAGTGCCGCTCAGAGGTAAAACAACCCAACCCAACTGCTTGCCACAGAGGTCTGACAGGAGTATGTCAGTATAATTTGTCACAGAGATCTCTGTGGAAGGAGAAACCTCCGTAGAAGGACGATAGTAGGGATGAAAAATAACTGCATACCGCGAGTAGCATTTTAGCATGCAGAAAGATCAGTTGCAGAAACTACGAATGTCTGAAATTAAAACATCATCAGCTCATACAGATCATAGATTGCCTGATAAGTGTTTGATAGATTATCGACTTTCGAAGAATATCAATATTGATTTTCGACTAATATTGTTGGGTTGTTTTACCTCTGAGCGGCACTTTTTTTTGCACACAATGGGCTAAATGGCCAAGTCACAAGGACCCCGAAGGGTCAGAGAAGGGGGGAGGGTACCCACTGGAATAGATGGTAGCCTCCCGTCAAGGCCATCGAGCGTGTTCTTTAACGTGCACAGGGTATGGCTCTCCCGCATACGGGGCCACGGCTTAACGTTCCATCCGACGGATGGCGCGGTCTTTACCAAGCCCATCGGTGTCCCCTACTGACCGTGGGCAGGGCAGGGAATTTGCGGAGATGAATCTCAACGCTGACCAAGCTGGGACTCGAACCTGGGAACTACAGATTAAGAGTCTGGCGCGTTACCGACTGAGCCACCCCCGCCCCACTAATATTGTCGTGCTCTGTGTGTGGTGGTAAATGCGATCTCAGTAGTGTTCAGTATTGTTTTCATATTTTTTTTTAATTCCTGGAAAAAGAAGGCTAGGAAAAAGAAGGTGACGATCAAGGGAAAGTTAAAATTATCCGTAAAATAGAAAAAAAAGCTAAATCATCCCGACAATACACGAAAAAATCTGACCTTGCACTGTCATCTTTATGCAACGGAAGACGAAGTTTCTATTGTAAGTGTAGAAAAGAGGAACATTGTGTTGGGCTGCTTTACCTCTGAACGGAACTTTTTTGCCCATAATGGGTTAAATGGCCAGGTCACAAGGACCCCGAAAGCTTAAAGAAGCTCTAGGGGAAGGGACCCACTGGACAGCTGTTAGGGAGATAAATGGTAGTATCTCGTCAAGGCCATCCAGAATAGGTATTGCTGGCTTGTAGGGTATGGCTCTCCTGCGCACGAAGCCACGGTTTAACGTCACATCCGACGGACGGTGACCTTTTCAAGCCCATCGGTGTTCCTTATTGACCGAGGACAGGGCGAACAGTTTTACGGAGGGAATGGGACTAATAGGAGAATGAATATAAATGTGGGAGGGCTTAGTCGGTAGTACAGTCGCTCAAAAAAATATCCAAACACTACGGTTGATTACAGAATTGAGAACAAATATCTGGAGCGTGTACAGCAACTGTACACGCTCCAGTTACCGTTCACAGCAAACTGGAGCGTGTACAGCAACTGTACACGCTCCAATTACCGTTCACAGCAAACTGGAGCGTGTGCAGTTACTGCACACGCTCCAGTTTGCTGTGAACGGTAACTGCACACGCTAATATTTCCGTGAGTGAGCCCACACGATCTAGTATCAAAATAATATGACCACCTACAGTCGCTCAAAAAAATATCCAAACACTATGGTTGATTACAGAATTCAGAATTCTGTAATCAACCATAGTGTTCCGATATTTCTTTCAGCGACTGTACGCCAGTCTAGTAATAGATTGCGTGCAAAAAAGTGCACTCATAGGTCAAATAACGACCCAAGCCTCTCGGTATGATGGTATGATGAAGATGGTTAAGTTATTTTATCATAATTGTGTATAAGTTTAAAAATAAGTTTTGTCAAACAACACCCAGCTTCTCAATGCAATTTTGGATATTTGATTAGTGTTTTAGGGAGAAATGCAAAAACAAGAGAAAACTGCAAGTTCTTCAGTTGGATTGTTTTACCTCTGAGCGGCACTTTTTTGCACACAATGGGCTAAATTGCCAGGTCACATGGACCTCTGAAGGCTTAGAGAAGATTGGAGGAAGGGACCCACTGGAACAGCTGTCGGGAGACAGATGGTAGCCTCCCGTCAAGCCCATACAGCGTGTTGTTTAATGTGTACAGGATATGGCTCTCCAGCACACGGGGCCACGGCTTAACGTCCCATCCGACGGACGGCGGCCTTTCACAAGCCCAGCCCTACTGTTCGTGGCAGGGCGGGGAGTTTTACGGTGATAAATCTCAACGCTGACGCAGCTGAGACTCGAACCTGGGAACTGCAGATTACGAGCCTGGCGCGCTACCGACTGAGCCACACCCCCGCCCTGAAGTTTGGGGAATAGGATCCACTAAACGGGTGACAGATGGAAACCTCCTTTAGGGCCATGTAGCATATCTTTAACGTGCGCAAGGTATGGCTTTACTGCACACGGAACCACGGCTCAATGTCTCTTTCGATGGGCGGCCTCCTTTCCAAGCGCATCGGTGTTTCCTATTAATTGAAGTCAGGGTAGAGGGTTTAGCGGAAATAAATCTAAACTCTGGCCCAGATGGGACTCGAACCAGATTACGCGCCAAGCTCGTAATCTGGGAAATACAGATTACGATGGCGCGCTATTGACTGAGCTCATCTCTGAATGCAGAGGATCCCCGAGGAGGGGAATTGCGCAACGACAAAAAGTGGGTGGAAAATGCTAATAACGCTGAACTGCTCAAGACGCTTTCTCTGTGGACGTAACCTTAGAATGAGTGCGGTGAACATCCGTCCGAAGATAGCGAACGGGCGACCATTGTCTCTAGTTCAGCGGAAATTAAACGGAACCTCCTTTGCCTTCTAAACTACGGTCATCCGGTTTCTGATTCTCCCTTGCAAGGGAAGGAAAAGACTCTGCAGCTATCGTGTCTGACTGCATCGGGGGAACAGGCAACGGAATAGGAGAGGTTTCTTTTCCCGCCATTGGTAAGGGGCAGGAGAGGTTTCTTTTCCCGCCATTGGTAAGAGGCAGGAGAGGTTTCTTTTCCCGCCATTGGTAAGGAGCAGGAGATAAGTCTTCATGTTCGTTTCTCATCACCTTTGTTGATTCTTATCGACAGTGCAACTTCGAATTTTGAGGTCACAAAAAATAAAGTTTTTTTTTTCACTCTAAAAATTTTAGTAGTCATATCCATACGAGAGCAAAAAGGAAACACAATGAGGGGCGGGGGTGGCTCAGTCGGTAGAGCGCCAGGCTCGTAATCTGTAGTTCCCAGGTTCGAGTCCCAGCTGGGTCAGCGTTGAGATTTATCTCCGCAAAATTCCCCGCCCTGCCCACGGTCAGTAGGGGACACCGATGGGCTTGGAAAGGCCGCCGTCCGTCGGATGGCACGTTAAGCCGTGGCACCGTGTGCGGGAGAGCCATACCCTGTGCACGTTAAAGAACACGCTGGATGGCCTTGACGGGAGGCTACCATCTGTCTCCCAACAGCTGTTCCAGTGGGTCCCCTCCCCCAACCTTCTCTGAGCCTTCGGGGTCCATGTGACCTGGCCATTTAGCCCATGGTGTGCAAAAAAGTGCAGCTCAGAGGTAAAACAACTCAACCCAAAAGCTGAACATATCGAGTTTCGCCACGAGTGGGAACCGAGTCCACATCTTCTAAAAGCATGTAAGCTGTTTTCCTGCTAAGCAATCCGAAGTCAAATTGCACTGTAAAAAACGAGCGACAATCGATAGGTGTTCGTGGCGCCATCTATTGACAGGGAATGGAATAGATGTTGTCCACAAATATGCGATTTTTAAAGACAAACTTGCAGAAATAGAGTTGTTGGTACAATATTCAATTAGAATGAAGCATATCCGTGGTATAATACAGGAGCTAGGGTGTAGCCACTATCACTCACAAATACACTGCACGACATTGAAATTGACCCACCCAGAAAGAGTGAGGTGATAGGGTGAAATGTAGCACACACATAACAATACATATTGGCGTACCATGATTTAATTTGCAGCCACTTACAGCGGTTAGAAGATGAGATAATGCAGCAGAATGTGACTGCCTCAATAGGTGGTTGCACCGCCGTGAACGGCAATGCAGGCAGCAATACGGCGTGGCATGGAGTCATACAGTCGACGGATATGGTCCTGAGGAATTACTCACCAAGCAGCGTTGACTTGCTCCCATAATTCATCGAGATTCCGTGCCGGCCAATGAGAGGATTGCACACGTTGTCCAATGTGATCCCACAGATATCCTATTGGGGATAAATCTGGAGATCGTGCTGGCCATGGCAATACTTGAACATGTGGCGAACATTGTCTGGAGACCCTAGCAGTGTGTAGACGGGCGTCGTCATGATGAAAAATGGACTGTTACATGCCTCCCAGGAACAGGAACGAAACGGGATGCAGAACCGTGCTAAGGTATCGTGCAGCTGTCAATGCTCCCGTGATGTGGATAAGAGGTGACCTGATGTCATATACAATAGCACCCGATACCATTTTGCCTGGCTGACGGACAGTGTGCCGTTCGCGAACGAAAGCTGGATCCGTCCTCTCGCCAGGTTGTCGCCATACACGGACCCGTCGATCGTCAGCACCCAGACAGAAACAGGATTCATCACCAAACACAACAGTGTTCCGTTTGTGACCCTAGTTCTCACGACTTCGGCACCAAACCAGACGAGCCCTGCAATAGTTTGCAGTCAATGGTAGTCCACGTAACGGTTGCCTAGAGCTCAGGTGTGCTTCATGCTATGGTTTACCGTTCAGGTCGTTATGGGGACGTCCATGGCTGCTGACACAGCCCGTCGAATATCGCCTGCAGTGCTCTGTGGTGACGAAAGTGCATGTCGAACAATGCGCCTATCAAGCCGTGCTGACGTCTCTCGGATGCCACCACTCCCTCTGCGACGCACGCTAGAACCTTCATTTCGCCACTGTTGCCAACAGCGTCCAACAGTTCGTGCATCCCGATGAACATGGGCAGCGACACGACGTGTAGTCCATCCATTTTCACACAAGTCTATAATTCTTCGTCTCTCAAAAGCATCAAAATGGCGATAAACCTGCCGATGGCGTGTACCAGGCGTTTTCGGCCTTCGCTGAACAATTTCCAAGCGGAACCACCTAATCTCAACCGTTCGCACGACTTCCACCTACATAAGCACAACACCATCCCTGTTCCTTCTTGCACCTTTTATCTCTTGACCCACACACGCCATTGGCACCGGATTATCATCATTTGCATATCTCAACTGCGCACACCTACCCTTCTATTTGCATGCCTGTACGACATGTCCTTCTGGGTGGGGCACTTTTAATGTCGAGCAATGTAGTAGAAAACCTATATACTCATATTTTGGGACGGGGGGGGAGGGGGGTAGAATTTATCCAGTCTCCTAATCTACAGTTCCCAAGTCTTGCCTGGGCCAGAGATGAGATTTATGTCCGCCCAATTAGCTGTGTCCTCGGTCAATAGCGGACACTGACGATGCCTGCAAAGGCTGCCGTCCGTTGTGTGGTATATTAAACCGTGGTCCCTTCTACGGGGGGGGCGGGGGGGGGGCTCTGTCGGTAGCGCGCCAGACTCGTAATCTGCAGTTCCCAGGTTCGAGCCCCAGCTGGGTCAGCGTTCAGATTTATCTCCGCAAAATTCCCCGCCCTGCCCACGGTCAGTAGGGGACACCGATGGGCTTGGAAAGGCCGCCGTCCGTCGGATGGGACGTTAAGCCGTGGCCCCGTGTGCGGGAGATCCATACCCTATGCACGTTAAAGAACACGCTGGATGGCCTTGACGGGAGGCTACCATCTGTCTCCAAACAGCTGTTCCAGTGGGTCCCCTCCCCCAACCTTCTCTGAGCCTTCGGGGTCCTTGTGACCTGGCCATTTAGCCCATGGTGTGCAAAAGAGTGCCGCTCAGAGGTAAAACAACCCAACGTTAAAGGACACGCTGGATGACCTTGACGGGAGGCTACCATCTGTCTCCCAACAGCTGTTCCAGTGGGTCCCCTCCCCCAACCTTCGGGGGCGGGGGTGGCTCAGTCGGTAGCGCGTCAGGCTCGTAATCTGTAGTTCTCAGGTTCGAGTCCCAGCTGGGTCAGCGTTGAGATTTATCTCCGCAAAATTCTCCGCCCTGCCCACGGTCAGTAGGGGACACCGATGGGCTTGGAAAGGCCTCCGTCCGTCGGATGGGACGTTAAGCCGTGGCCCCGTGTGCGGGAGAGCCATACCCTGTGCACGTTAAAGAACACGCTGGATGGCCTTGACGGGAGGCTACCATCTGTCTCCCAACAGCTGTTCCAGTGAGTCCCCTCCCCCAACCTTCTCTGAGCCTTCGGGGTACATGTGACCTGACCATTTAGCCCATGGTGTGGAAAAAAGTGCCGCTCAGAGGTAAAACAACCCAACGCAACCCTTCTACGGGAAAGCCATGCTTTGTACACATGCATGCACAGGCAGCAATACGGCGTGAAAGAACACGCTGGATGACTTTGACAGGAGACTTCCATCTGTTTCCTAAAAAGTTGTCCATTGGGTCTCCATCCCCAACCTTCTAGGAGCCCTCGGGGTCCTTGTGACCTGGCCATTTAGTCCATTGTGTCAAGAAATTGCCGCTCAGAGGTAAAACAACACAACAATTCTCCCTCTCTCTACGTGCAAAAAAAAGGAAAAACTTTAAAAGTTTTATTTTTTAAGCAACCTCCAGACAGAAAAGCGATCCCTCTTTTTCTCTGTCTTTATCCGTAACGTGCTCGCCTCCCGTACCAATTACACGCGATATGTTGTCATGGGTAGAGGCATACGTTACAAGCGTGATTTAAGGCCCTTCTTTTGTCTGGGTTTTCCTCTCGGCACACCGACGCTAACCAAGCCTCTGCGAAATTCTCTCGCTGCCGACATCTTAATGCAGAATCCGCGTCACTGCTGTAACTTTGCACGAGAAGCGAGCGAGAGAGAACGAGCGAACAAAACAACATAATCCTGCATATCTTAACACGGTCGTGCACTGCAATTGTAACAACGCAGGGAAGAAAGAGATGAAAAATTTTTGCAAATGGCCGCAACTGGCTGTAAACCTCATCACTTCGCTTCCCGGGGAGATAAAATAGAGTCTCTACCTCTGAATGAAGGTTAAGTTATTTTCTCGTATTTGCATTCTTTTTAAGAATCTTTTTTTCCGCAGAAAAAGGATGGAGGAAGATTCTTGCGTGTCTGATGTTTGGCTGAAGGATCTGAGAGAATGGATTCCGTGTCAGCATAAAGTTGTTGACATGCTGCAACCAAGTGGAAAACTTATTCCAACGTGGGAAGAATGCCAACAGTCAATAATCAAGCGCATGCATTTGTGCTGGGAAATCTTGTTTTTTTTCCCAATGCGTTTCCCGATTCCGAATGACGAGATTATAGTTTAAGGTTGATCGAGATTTGGTAGAATTGCTTTCGACGAAATGGGCTCTATCGTCTGTACTTAGTTTTGAGATTGTTCTTTGGAAATAGATGCAAATAGAGTTTCTTTGGAGTGGCCTAAATCTAGGCGAACTGACGAAATAATAATTAAGCTCAAACACTGAATAAATCCACTCTGTTATCCAGAGAAGTGGTTGTCAATCTTTGTGAAGGGGCGAAAATTTGTTCGTTATGTTGGCAGATTTATCCAATTCGCGTGTGGCATTTCTCTGGCATTCAGTAGGGGACACCGATGGGATTGGAAAGGCCGCCGTCCGTCGGATGGGACGTTAAGCCGTGGTCCCGTGTGTGGGAGAGAGCCATACCCCGTGCACGTTAAAGAACAGGCAGGATGGCCTAGACGGGAGGCTACCATCTGTCTCCCAACAGCTGTTCCAGTGGGTCCCCTCCCCCAACTTTCTCTGAGCCTTCGGGGTCCTTGTGGCCTGGCCTTTTAGTCCATGGTGTGTAAAAAGTGTGCCCCTCAGAGGTAAAACAACCCAACTCAGAAAAACTTAGACTCTGTTCAGATTAAAAAAGTACGCTGGATGTCCTTGATGGCAGTATTCTGTCTTTGCTTTGGAACCGGCCAATGGATTCATTTCGTATACCCATCTCTGAGTCCTTGAAGTCCTTGTGACTTGGCGAGTGTGCGGAACAGTGTCCCTCATAAATAAAACAGCTTAACCCTCTGGCGCAGTTGTAAAGACCTTGACCTGAGGGGAGATGCAGTCGGATGCAGGAAGCCATGCGAATGTAAATGGGTATCAACATCTTCGAGTGCTTGGGAAATGGCATTGAATTTAAAGTAGCTTGTGTTTATTCTTAGAGAAAAAGTGGAAGGCAGCATTTGAATAAAGCGGCAACTTTACAGATACACTGGATTTTTTCGTGGTTCAGGAAAACAGTACCAAAAAAATTAAGTCTCTATGTACAAAACGTCTGTGGACTTACCCACACTTGTTACTGTTCATGCACATTAAACGGAACTAGAACGATCTGTCTTTGTGAGGGGGGGGGCTCAGTCGGTAGCGCGCCAGACTCGTAATTTGCAGTTCCCAGGTTCGAGTTCCAGCTGGGTCATCGTTGAGATTTATCTCCGCAAAATTCCCCGCCCTGCCCACGGTCAGTAGAGGACACCGATGGGCTTGGAAAGGCCACGGTGTCTCCGATGGGCTTGGAAAGGCCACGGTCCTCAGATTGGACCACGTTAAGCCATGACTCCGTGTATGCGAGAGCCATACCCTGTGTATGTTAAAGAACACACTGGATGGCCATGACGGGTGGCTACCATCTGTCTCCCAACAGCTATTCCAGTGGGTCCCCTCCCCCAACCTTCTCTCAGCCTTCGGGGTCCTTGTGACCTGGCCATTTAACCCATGGTGTGCGAAAAAGTGCCGCTCAGAGGTAAACCAACCCAAATCTGAAGGAAATCTCTCATCAGGTTTTTTAGCACGAACTTACTTTAGCAATGTAGAGAAAAGAAGAATAGATTTCAACCTGTGAAATCTATTTTTCTTTTCTCTAGGTTCGAGTCCCAGTTGGGTCAGCGTTGAGATTTATCTCTACAAAATTCCCCGCCCTGCCCACGGTCAGTAGGGGACACCGATGGACTTGGAAAGACCACCGTTCGTCGGATGGGACGTTAAGCCATGGCTCCGTTTGCGGGAGAGTAATACCCGGTGCACGTTAAAGAACACGCTGGATGGCCTTGACGGGATGCTATCATCTGTCTTTCACTGTCACTGTCACTCTACTTTTACACTTTAGTGGAGACAAAGCTCGATGCTTCTCGGAGGTAAAGGAAGCAGTCTAGACTCGCATCAAGAATAAACGAGGTGACATCATTTAGGAGGAGCTATCGGAAACATCACGCTCATTTTTTTTTTCAACAGCTCGAATATCTTGCTTTTTTCGCACAAGAACTCTTTATGGGTATTGAAGTATTTTTATCTTAAGGTCATATTTTCTTAAATTTTTTTAATGTTGGAATCATGGTTGTAAAACACTTTTAAAATAGTCTCAGAGTATAAAAACTCAACGTTGTTTAAATGTTGTGTTAGTTAATTCCAGAATGCAGAAACGGGAATTCCAAAAACAGCAGTCAACAGCATATACCAACGGTTACCTACAGTTTGAATTAAGATTTTGGGGATGTTTTTATCTTTATGATAGCTTCAACAGGAGGGGGGGGGGGGACCTGCAGTTCAGAATTTTTCTCGGAGGAGTGGGATGGGCCTTTTCCACAAATTCGCATAAATGCATTGCAGCAAAGGTTCAAAATGGATCCCTGGCTACAATTTACAATTTCTTGCTTGCATCGGCTACAAATTAAATTAAAACTAGCTCAGACCAGCATAATTATGAAGCGATTTTTTTTCAATTAATTTATGCACAAATGAATCGCGCACCAAATATTTTTTGTTAGCGGGGGGGGGGGGGGTCGAGTCTTCGAGCTTTTCAGAAACATGTTTCCCAAAACGAAACGTGAAATACCTAAATCATTAAAAATTTACATTGTTGAATATTCCAAGGTGAAATGTAGGTGCGCCTTAATGCCCGTTCATCTTATATGCCATAAAATGGCGTAATTATTTCACCGATGGGCTTGGAAAGGCCGCCGTCCGTCGGATGGGACGTTAAGCCGTGGCCCCGTGTGCGGGAGAGCCATACCCTGGGCACGTTAAAGAACACACTGTATGACCTTGACGAGAGGTTACCATCTGTCTCCCAACAGCTGTTCCAGTGGGTCTCCTCCCCCAACCTTCTCTGAGCCTTCAGGATCCTTGTGACCTGGCCATTTAGCCCATGGTGTGACACGAAGGTTGCCAGATCACTAATTTCTAAAAAAATATCGTTGCCAGATATTTTTCCTGAATTCTGTAATCAACCATAGTGTTCGGATACTTTTTTGAGCGACTGTAGGTGATCATATTATTTTGAGACTAGATCGTGTGGGCTCACTCACAGAAATATTGAGCTTGTGCAGTTATCGTTTACAGCAAACTGGAGCGTGTGCAGTAACTGCACACGCTCCAGTTTGCTGTGAACGGTAACTGGAGCGTGTACAGTTGCTGTACACGCTCCAGAAATTTTTCCTGAATTCTGTAATCACGTGACACGAAGGTTGCCAGATCACTAATTTCTAAAAAAAAATCGTTGCCAGATATTTTTTCCTGAATTCTGTAATCAATCATAGTGTTCGGATACTTCTTTTGAGCGACTGTACATCCATGCCTTACTCGGGTATCGAACCCAGGTCCCTTAGATCAGTAGCCAAGTCTGCTAACCATCATCAATACACATCATCAAACTTTGAATATTCTGCAAGCAGACAATGCAGACTCATTCAAGTCTGCTACCCACTCGGCCATTGGGGACACCAAAAGGGTTGGAAAAACCGCCGTCCACCATATAGCACGTAAAGCCGCGGCTCTGGTGCACATTAAAGAACCTGCTGAATAGCCTTAAAGGGGAGTCCACCATCTGTCTCCTAACAGCTGTCCAGCGGGTCCACTTCCTTCAACCTCCTATGGGCCCTTGGAATCCTTGTGAACTCACCATTTATCCCATTGTGAGCACAAAAGTGCAGCTCAGAAATGAAACAAGACAATACAGACTTTCAGTAGACGAATATCGAATATCGTTAAAGAACAAGACTGACATATCTTTCATTGAGAACTTTATCTTCAATAGGAACGGATCTAGGAAAAAATAAAGGGGGGAGGGGGGAGAGAGACGGGATTTTGATTACAGCATAACATTTCCATCTCCGTTTCGTAGGTCTTTAAAAATATTAAGAAATCTACGAATATGCCCAAGTAATAGTTAATGTTTTGTGCGGTAGAAAACGGACAGGTATACAGGGATTGAAGGATAAACAAGGTAAGGTTATTATAGAAGGTGAGGATTCTGTCAAAGCTAGGTTGGTTGAGTATTTCAATGATGTTCTAAACAATGTGGTTAGTTCTACTCTCATTGTTCGTAATGATATAGATGCATTACTGGCTTTAATGTTGGCCCTGAAGTTATTTTGGCTGTTTCTAAACTTAAACTTCATAAATCGCCAGGGATAGATGAAATTACTATGGAAATGCTTAGAACTAGGAATGTTTCGGTTACCACTTGGATGACTTAAATTTTGAATAACTTTTATGATAAAGGTATGTTTCCTAAGGATTTTACCACAGCTATTATTATCCCTATTTTCAAAAAAGGTGATCGCAGTTCTTGTGATAACTATAGGGGTATCAGCCTACTCTCTGTTCCAGGTAAAGTTCTTTCAATGATTGTGCTTAATAGAATTAAGAATCTGGTTAACAGTCAATTTCGTGATGAGCAATGTGGATTCAGAAGTGGTAGGGGATGTGTGGATCAGATATTTACACTTAGGCAGATTCTTGAGAAATGTTTAGAGTTTCAGAAACCTTTGGTTGCTAGCTTTGTTGATTTCAAAAAGGCTTTCGACTCTGTTGATCGTCATAATTTGTGGTTGATTGTGAAATCATATGGTATACCAGACAAGTTAGTTAACATAATGAAAGCTCTCTATAATAACACTGAGTCGTGTGTGAGAGTTGGTAAGGCTTGTAGCAATTGGTTTAGCATTACTTCTGGTGTTCGACAAGGGTGCATTTTGTCTCCTTTTCTCTTTAGCTTGGTTATTGATTATGTTATGCGAAATTCATTTCAAGGGAAAGATTTTGCCTTAAATGGGCTGGAGATACGAGAATTTCTGATTTAGATTATGCTGGTGATTTAGCCCTTTTGGCAAATGAAGTTGATGAGATGAACTCTTTCATTCTAGCTGTTGATGAGACTGGTAGTAGAGTAGGTTTGATTATAAACAGACAGAAAACTAAAGTGATGAAAATTGGTCAGGCAGACTGTGATTCAATTAATCTAAATGGTTGCAGTCTTGAGCAGGTGTCACAATTTAATTATCTTGGGAGCTATGCAACAGATAATGGTGATGTGCGGCATGAGACTAACAGACGGATAGGGATTGCTGCCGGGACTTTTAAGAATCTATGAAGAGTGTAGAGAAATAGGTCTATACACCTAAAGACTAAAATTAGACTGTATAATAGTTTGGTTATTTCTAGGGTTAGTTATGGTAGTGAAACTTGGATGCTTTGTAAACAAGATAACAGGAAACTTGATGCTTTTGATTCTAGATGCTTACGCAGTATCTTAGGCATTAGGTGGTTCAGCTTTGTAACTAATGATGAGGTTAGGCCAGAGGTTCCCAAACTTGTTTGTACTACCGCCCCCTTTTCAGAAAAAAAATTGCTAAGCGCCCCAGCCCCCTGGAAATCAACCTTTTTTAAGCGAACAAACAGAAAGATGCAGTGACAAATTTGCGCTCTTTTATGTATCTATATTTCTACCTACGTCCTACAACATAGTAAAGAAAGATTTGTTGTAAATAAGACATCTTGAAGCTTGAAATTATAAAATTATTTATTAAAATCAACTATAGTAACATTCGCATTACACACAGAAAATTAAGATAACGAAGGATAATTTTATGTGTTTATTTGGAAAATAAAGTAATCACTACGACTTTAACTCTATGCTACACAACAGATGAAACATGTACGAACGGTTTTTCAAAATTTTCTTATCTTCCCTTCTTTCTTTATGCTTCCACCGTCCCCCAATTGCACCCGAGGCTACTACCGACCCCCTGAATCTTTCAGCGCCCCTCAGGGGCCGGTATTGCCCACTTTGGGAAACGTTGGGTTAGTCAAAGAAGTCGGCAACCTCCTTTAAGCAGCATATTGTGCAGAGAGAGACTCCGTTGGTTTGGCCATGTTGCCCGTATGAATAATTATAGATTGGCGAATAGGGTTATGAACAGTGTGCCTAAAGGCCTCAGAAAGAAGGGGAGACCTAGGATGCGGTGGGCAGACAATGTCAAAGAGGACCTTGTTAGAATTGGTGTGCAATGGCAGGATGCTGCAGATGTAGCTCAGGACAGATATGCTTGGAGAACTAAATTGTTTGGTCTGGTTGGACCTCTGTAGCCCATGGCTGCTTGAGGAGGATGAGGATGTAATATTTTGCTTCTCATTACGCTTACTAGTATTTTCCATGGGGGGGGGGCATTGGCCTCCCTCCTTGCTTACCTTCACCCCTAAAAATCGGCCTTATATTCAGTTACATTTCTCAGTAAAAAAAAGCTTACTTAAAAAGTAAGCAAACTCTGATTAATCTCCCTATTGAGATGGAGGTGTGCCCTTTTGTTTTGTCCATTATCTATATATTTCCCCCCTTAATCCGTTATCTCTGTCATTCTGTCAGATGTTTCCTTTGAGTTCACTCCATCAGATCTCTCTCGATCTCAATCAACTCCATTCATCTTCCCTCTGTCACATCTCGCAGCATCCCAACTCCTCCGCATCTTCCTCCGATTTCCACTCTCTCCTCCGTCTCCATCTTATATGGCATCGATTTCTGTTGTTGACCAAAAGCACAATTAATTGAATTGGTTCGAACATCCGGTAAGACAAGGATGCTTGTCTTACTGGAGGCTTGTCTTACCGGTTATTTCTGCTGAGGTGCCGCCATGCTCAGCAGAAAGACAACACAAACATCCTTGCCTTACCGGAGGTCGAACCAATTCAATTCGTGATAAGAAGGAAGAAACGGAGAGATGGTGTGGAGGAAGAAACGGAGAGATGGTGTGGAGGAAGAAACGGAGAGATGGTGTGGAGGAAGAAACGGAGAGATGGTGTGGAGGAAGAAACGGAGAGATGATGTGGAGGAAGAAACGGAGAGATTGTGTGGAGGAAGAAACGGAGAGATGGTGTGGAGGAAGAAACGGAGAGATGGTGTGGAGGAAGAAACGGAGAGATGGTGTGGAGGAAGAAACGGAGAGATTGTGTGGAGGAAGAAACGGAGAGATTGTGTGAAGGAAGAAACGGAGAGATGGTGTGGAGGAAGAAACGGAGAGATGGTATGGAGGAACAAACGGAGAGATTGTGTGAAGGAGAAACGGAGAGATGGTGTGGAGGAAGAAACGGAGAGATGGTGTGGAGGAAAAAACGGAGAGATGGTGTGGAGGAAGAAACGGAGAGATTGTGTGAAGGAAGAAACGGAGAGATGGTGTGGAGGAAGAAACGGAGAGATGGTGTGGAGGAAGAAACGGAGAGATTGTGTGGAGGAAGAAACGGAGAGATTGTGTGAAGGAAGAAACGGAGAGATGGTGTGGAGGAAGAAACGGAATGATGGTGTGGAGGAAGAAACGGAGAGATGGTGTAGAGGAAGAAACGGAGAGATGGTGGGGAAGAAGAAATGGTGGCGTGGTGAGGAGGAAGAGATGGTGTGGAGGAAGAAACGGAGAGATTGTGTGGAGGAAGAAACGGAGAGATTGTGTGAAGGAAGAAACGGAGAGATGGTGTGGAGGAAGAAACGGAATGATGGTGTGGAGGAAGAAACGGAGAGATGGTATAGAGGAAGAAACGGAGAGATGGTGGGGAAGAAGAAATGGTGGCGTGGTGAGGAGGAAGAGATGGTGTGGAGGAAGAACTGATGAGATGATGGGGAGGAAGAAACTGAGAGAAGGTGTCAAGGAAGCTTTGAGTAAAAGATCTTCAAGAGGAGGATTGCATGAATTGAAAATAGTAAAGAGAGATATTGGCTAGACGCAATCAACAGTAAGTAGAGAAAAGCCTGGAAAAGTTTCATTTTAAATCAGATTCCAGTGGCAAAGCCAATTTAATGCACATCGCATATCATGAGACGCATTCTAATAAGGTTTGATGAATAATCACGTGGATCATGGCGAACTTGTCACATGTAACATCATCTTAAGTAATCCATAGCTTTCTTCTTAATTGAAATCTTGCTATTAGCCGAGGGATTAGCGTACTTGACTTTAGAGTAAAAAGATCCGAATCTAGGATAAGCTCTTTATAAATTCTTTCTGACATATCCTATTTTCTTATTTCCATTAACAGTTAAAATACATTGGTAATATATTTTTTACTCATCAGTGTGATGAACCTATTTACCATAATATGCATGATAAAAAACATGCCACTTAAAGATAAGATATTTTTAGTATGTGAGTGTGTGGGGGGGAGGAATTGCCTTCCCCTCTCGCCCCTCATGACTAGACTCTGAAAAGCTCTCCAGTCTTATTGCTTTGCCGCTTTTCTGCCAACGGACAGCTCCATTTATATAGAGAGTGACGAAGAACAGGAAAGTTGGCAGGTAATCCATTTCTCTGAAGTAGCCAATTCATTAATCCGTTTCTGTGGAGAGCGCGAGCGATAATTCCCCCCCCCCCCCGCACCGAAATGGTTGCTGCGGATTGTGAATCTGTTACCACAGAGACCACATAAACCTTGTGTGTTTGGGGGGTGGAGGGACACGGTCAGTGAGGCGTCGTTACTGGTGATGGGTCCCATAAAACAACTGTCTGTCAGAGGTAGGATTACTGTTCTCCTCTTCCTCCTCGTTACGAAATAGACGACGTCTCCAGAGGCGATGGATTCTTCCTTGGGAAGCCCAGACCATTCCTGAGGATGTTGATTGTCTCGTTTACAAAACGTTTTCTGAGCCAATGGGAAGAAAGCGTGACGGATGGAAGAAGAGAAAAGCATCGCTCATTCAGTCAATAGGTGTTTTCCTTCAAAGCGAGGAATCTTCAATGGTGGAGATACTTTTATAAGGAAATTTTTATTTTATATGGGGCATATATTCAGGCATGTATCCAGGTTTGTTTTTGTTTTTTTCAGGAGTGGGGAGGGTTGCTGAACAGAACATAATTTTACTTTCAGTAGCTTTGAAGGGAAAACATACAGTGGCCAAGACATTTGTGTTATCTCGTTGGGTGGAGGATTGTATGTATGAATCGAAGCAATGTATGTAGAAAATTTTTTTATCTTTTTGGCAGAGTGGTTAGTGTGCTTGGCTACTGATCGAAGGGAGCTGGGTTCGATCCCCGGGTAAGGCATGGATGTTGTATTGTTTTTCTGCTGAGATCCTGCCATCCTCACAGACCTTCTACTATGGCGTATAAACTGACAGGCTCCTGTCAGGGTTCGAGTCCCAGCTGGATCAGCGTTGAGATTTATCTCCGCAAAATTCCCCGCCCTGCCCACGGTCAGTAGGGGATACCGATGGGCTTGGAAAGGCCACCGTCCGTTGGATGGGACGTTAAACCGTGGCTCCGTGTGCAGGAGAGCCATACCCTGTGCACGTTAAAGAACACGCTGGATGGACTTGACGGGAGGCTACCATCTGTCTCCCAACAGCTGTTCCAGTGGGTCCCCTCCCCCAACCTTCTCTGAGCCTTCGGGGTCCATGTGACCTGGCCATTTAGCCCATGGTGTGCAAAAAAAGTGCCGCTCAGAGATAAAACAACCCAACCCAAGCTCCTGTCAGACCTCTGTGGCCTGCTTGAGGGGGTATTTATGTATTTATTTTGTTATTTAACCACAAAATATGGTTTGCCTTGTTGAAAACAACGCTATCTGTATATAGCGTGCCATATATATTTCGAGGCTGTTAAGAAAAATTCAGGTTAGCACACACACTCTCTTTAAAATAATCCTAGTTATGCACCCGATGATTGTACCGTATCTGCCAATCTTAACATCAGCATACACTGAAAGTACAAGTTATCAAACACACCGCATCCATTCAAAAACCTGCCCTATTCCATCACAAAGATGCGGTCAATCGAAACACCTTGAGGGCTTAAAATAGATCATATCTTACCTGTTGTATAGCGCACCTGCGACTGTTATGATGCTTAAACAGGGCGACCTGAGCGAGTTCGAACGTGGGCAGATAGACGGTACAGTCGCTCGAAAAAGTATCCTAACACTATGGTTGATTACAAAATTCAGAAAAAATATCTGGCAACGATTTTTTTTTTAGAAATTAGTGATCTGGCAACCTTCGTGTCACGTGATTGCAGAATTCAGGGAAAATATCTGCAGCGTGTACAGCAACTGCAGGAATGTTCTTAATCAATACCCTACTAGCCCTAATAGAAATCGTTACAGAAAGCTTAATAAACATGTAATATTTACGTTACAGAAAGCTTAATAAACATGTAAACAGAAAGCTTAATAAACATGTAATATTTACGTTACAGAAAGCTTAATAAACATGTAAAGGATCAGTTAGCTGCTGATAACAATCTTTGGCTTGATGGCTTAGCTGATAAAGCCGAGGAAACAGTTAGACAGCACAACAGCAGAGAGCTGTACCAGATAGTTAATGTTTTGTGTGGTAGAAAACGAACAGGTGTACAGGAATTGAAGGATAAACAAGGTAAGGTTATAGTAGGTGAGGATTCTGTCATGGCTAGGTGGGCTGAGCATTTCAGTGATGTTTTAAACAATGTGATTAGTTCTACTCCCATTGTTTGTAATGATGATAGATGCATTACTGGCTTTAATGTTGGCCCTATAACACAATCTGAAGTTATTTGACTATTTCTAAACTTAAACTTCATAAATCTCCAGGGATAGATGAAATTACTACATAAATGCTTAGAGCTGGGAATGTTTCGATTACCACTTGGATGACTGAAATTTTGAATATCTTTTATGAAAAAGGTATGTTTCCTAAGGATTTTACCACAGCTATTATTATCCCTATTTTCAAAAAAGGTGATCGCAGTTCTTGTGATAACTATAGGGGTATCAGCCTACTCTCTGTTCCAGGTCAAGTTCTTTCCATGATTGTGCTTAATAGAATTAAGAATCTGGTTGACATGCAATTGCGTGATGAGCAATGTGGATTCAGAAGTGGTAGGGGATGTGTGGATCAGATATTTTCACTTAGGCAGATTCTTGAGAAATGTTTAGAGTTTCAGAAACCTTTGGTTGCTAGCTTTGTTGATTTCAAAAAGGCTTTCGACTCTGTTGATCATCAAAATTTGTGGATCATATTGGCATACCAGACAAGTTAGTTAACATAATGAAAGCTCTCTATAATAACACCGAGTCTTGTGTAAGAGTTGGTAAGGCTTGTAGCAATTGGTTTAGCATTTCGTCTGGTATTCGACAAGGGTGCATTTCGTCTCCTTTTCTCTTTAGTTTGATTATTGATTATGCTATGCGAAATTCTTTGCTAGGGAAAGATTTTGACCTTAAATGGTCTAGAGATACGAAAATGTCTCATTTAGATTATACTGATGATTTAGCCCTTTAAGCAAATGATGCTGATGAGATGAATTCTTTCATTAGGGCTGTTGACGAGACTGGTAATAGAGTTGGTTTGGTGATAAACAGAGATAAACCTAAAGTGATGAAAATTGGTCAGGCAGGCTGTGATTCAGTTAATCTGAATGGTTGCAGTCTTGAGCAGGTGTCACAGTTTAATTACCTTGCGAGTTATGTAACAGATACTGGTGATTTGCAGCATGAGATTAACAGACGAATAGGGATTGCTGCCGGGACTTTTAAGAATCTTTGGAGAGTGTGGAGAAATAGGTGTATACACCAAAAGACTAAAATTAGACTGTATAATAGTTTGGTTCTTTCTAGGGTTAGTTATGGTAGTGAAACTTGGATGCTTTGTAAACAAGATAACAGGAAACTAGATGCTTTTGATTCCAGATGCTTACGCAGTATCTTGGGCATTAGGTGGTTCAACTTTGTAACTAATGATGAGGTTAGGCAAAGGAGTTTGCAACCTCCTTTAAGCAGCATATTGTGCAGAGAGAGACTCCGTTGGTTTGGCCATGTTGCCCTTATGGATAATTATAGATTAGCGAATAGGGTTATGAACAGTGTGCCCTCAGAAAGAGGGGGAGACCTAGGATGCGGTGGCCAGACAATGTCAAACAGGACCTTGTTAGAATTGGTGTTCAGTGGCGAGATGCAGCAGATATAGCTCGGGACAGATATGCTTGGAGAACTAAATTGCGCGGTCTGGTTGGACCTCCGTAGCCCACGGCTGCTTGAGGATGATGATGGTGTTGATGATGGTGTTGATGATGCAGGAGGTGAACAAAACAATGTGAAAGTTTATTATCCTGCCATTGTAATTGGAAAGCAAATTTTCAGGTTTATTTAACTCCCAAAATTAGCTTTTCGTGAAAAATTGTATCTGAAGATGAGGTAAAGATGCGAAAACAAATATTTCTCTAAGATCTGATTTTCCCAAATATCCTTCCTTAACAGGGACGTTGTGTCTGCAAAAGAAATAGGTAAGCCAGTATCGGAAGTTTTTCCGATAGATTGAAAATATTGTTAATGAAAATTGCATTTCTGAATCACCATCATTCTAGTGGCTTTTCCTTTGTCCAGTGAGCTACCGGCGATCTGTTACCACAGCTCTTGATCTTGGAGACTAGTTTAAAATCTTCACGCAACATTATTTCTATAATTTATTCTGGAACACGTCCACTAGAAAGCATACATTATTCTGACAAAAATTTATAAAATTCCAGAAGATTAAAGTGAAAAAACACTCCAGCATCTTTTAGTTCCGCAGCATTGCCTAAGAAAAGCCACAGGTTCTTCCATTTTCTTTATCAGTAAATAAAAGTGCTCTCTACACTGCCATATTTCAATAATTCGTCTTTTTCTGACTTAGGTAATGAGAAGGTATTTATTTTTTTTTTTTTTCATTTTTATTATTAAGGTATTTAGGTAATGAAAAACCAATTAATACAGTATGTTGTCATTTGCATTTTTAAGCATATTTTGATGTTAGAATCTTTCAGTGTTGCCTTTTCTGTGCGATGATTTCTTTTTTTTTAACTAAAATGAATTCTGACTGAAATAAAAAAAAAATCATAATCTGCAGAATTGGATAAAGCTACTAAAATTTACAATTTAAAGAAATATTTTACCTAGCGCTTAAATTTTTTTCTATACACTAATAGTATTATTTTCTAATTTTTAAATAGTATTGAGCTATTGATGTTCCCGGATAAGAAAATTTCGAATTAAAATGCCTTAGCGTATAAAGGTTTACGCCGTCCCGTGGCCGAGTGGTTAGTGCGCTTAACTACTGATCTAAGGAACCTAGGTTAGAGTCCCGGGTAAGGCATGGATGTTCGTGTTGTCTTTCTGCTGAAGTCCCTTCCTCACAGACCCTCTACTATGGCATATAAACTGACAAGCTCTCTGTGGCAAGCAGCTACTTGAGCGGGTATTTTTTTTATTTTAAAGGTTTACTAAGGAAAGCCGCTGGTATACCTTTTAACCGAAAAAAAGTATAATCCATAAAGTCGTATAAATTATTGCCTTTTCTGCATTCCTGAGTGGTAGCAATTTCAGTGTCACACAATACTTTAGGGGCAATATTCATAACTAATATGTCTTTTTTTAATTTTAAATATATATAAAGCAGAGAAGAGTCTCAAAAACTATCAGAAAGTACTTCAATTTTGTACAGGCCTTCTCATACAAGGACATGCTTTACTACGACATGGGGGAGGAAATCGAATGTTACCGGATTCGAGTCGCACTAGCCCAGCGTTGAATACCGATGGCATTGGAAAGACCTCCATCCCTCGGATGGTACGTTAAGTTGTGGTTCCGTGTGAGGGAGAGAGAACCATACCCTGTGCACGTTAAAGAACATGATGGATGACCTTGACGAGATATTTCAATCTGTCTCTTACTAGCTGTCCAGTGTATCGCCTTCATTTTTCTCTAAACCCTTGGGGTCCTTATAACCTGGCCAGGTTCGAGTCCCAGCTGGGTCAGCGTTGAGATTTATCTCCACAAAAATTCCCCGCCCTGGCCACGGTCAGCAGGGGACACCGATGGGCTTGGAAAGGCCGCCGTCCGTCGGATGGGAGGTTAAGCCGTGGCCCCGTGTGCAGGAGAGCCATACCCTGTGCACGTTAAAGAACACGCTGGATGGCCTTGACGGGAGGCTACCATCTGTCTCCCAACAGCTGTTCCAGTGGGTCCCCTCCCCCAACCTTCTCTGAGCCTTCGGGGTCCGTGTGACCTGGCCATTTAGCCCATGGTGTGCAAAAAAGTGCCGCTCAGAAGTAAAACAACCCAAACCAACTACCCATTGTCTCAGTTGGAATTAACACAAAGTCTGCCTGCAGTAAGAGTGGCGATCTCCATAATCACTACGCCAGAAGATCATCGCAGTTTAAATTTATCCCAAGAACTGCGATTTTATATAAAATTAGTAGCAATAGTGTTTTTTTTTTGTCAATGAAACCTATTTACGAAACATTCGGATTTTTGAATTTAGCTTTGAATCGCGAAAAATAAATGCCTCTGGATTGATCCTAGTGGTTACTTTTAAATTTCAAATGCAATCCAGTCCTCAGATTTAAGAAGCACTTCAAAAAAAAATTCGCCATCTTCGTCCTTGAGAGTGTTGCCAACTGTTCACATCGAGATCTAAAGAATGGAAACAGGAAAAGAATAAAATCATTGGACAATCGCTTTTGCATTCAGCTCGTCTGCACGAGAAACGGGTGGCTCCACTTTCATTTCGAATCCGACCAAAAAAAATGTTTGGTCAGCATCCAAAAAATCTGAAACCTAATTCTTTTCTCAACAAAGTCAAAAAGTAATGCGTGTTGGATATGACCCACATTTTATGATAATTTCGTCGTTCAATTCTTTTCTTTTCCTGTTGTTCTTTTCTCTTTCGGGTTTGGAGGGTTTCCTTAATGACTCCAGTTTCTGTTTTCGAGAGGGAGATTTAAGTCTCCGTGTTGAAATATCTGCAGACGAAATGATTCATCGATGTGCCAGATGTCAGCTAAGAGAGCCGTTTCGATATTCATTTTTCAGAATTGCTTTCTTGCAGATTGATGTGTCGGGAGGGTTGGGTTGTTTTACCTCTGAGCGGCACTTTTTTGCACACCATGGGCTAAATGGCCAGGTCACATGGACCCCGAAGGCTCAGAGAAGGTTGGGGAGGGGACTCACTGGAACAGCTGTTAGGGGACAGATGGTAGCCTCCCGTCAAGGCTATCCGGTGTGTTCTTTAATGTGTACAGGGTATGGCTCTCCCGCACACGGAGCCACGGCTTAACGTCCCATATGACTGAAGGCGGTCTTTCCAAGCCCATCGGTGTCCCCTACTGACCGTGGGCAGGGCGAGGAGTTTTGCGGACATAAATCTCAACGCTGACCCAACTGGGACTCGAACCTGGGAACTGCAGATTATGAGCCTGAGCCCCCCCCCCCCCACCACCACCACCACCACCGACTGAGCCCCCCCCAATATCCGTGTGACCTTCAAAGAGTTATTGAAGGTGGAATCACTTAACAGCACAGGATGACTGCATTATATTCGTCCTAAACATTTTTCTTTCAAGATAAAAAACAAAAACTGTAAGAATCATTATATAAACTTCTACAATACGTTTATTTCAGTAATCGTAGTTTTTGATATTACATCCAAATACCGTGATTTAATCTCTCATTAAAAATACAATTAATTATGACTTACTCGTGGGATCCGGCAATATTTGCCCGTTCGGCAATCGCGAATGCTTGAAATTTCCAAAAATTCAGTCTCCTGAAATGAAAAAGAAAGGAAAATTTCCTTTTAGTTGCAGCTCCTTTTAATTCACAAAAAAGTTATATATTTATAATATTTTCTAAATAGTATGCTACTAAACATGTTTGAAATTGAATCAAATATTATGAAATTTGATCAATATTTTATTAACACAATTATAATCTATAAGTAGGCTTATTTTATTAACACAATTATAATCTATAAGTAGGCTTATTTTATTAACACAATTATAATCTATAAGTAGGCTTATTTTATTAACACAATTATAATCTATAGGTAGGCTTACACTTTCTGGCTAAATTATCATGAATACCTACCTAATACTTCGTTGTATGTATCAAGGTACAGTCGCTCAAAAAAGTATCCGAACACTATGATTGATTACAGAATTCAGAAAAAATATCTGGCAACCTTCGTGTCACGTGACACGAGAAGGTTGGGTTGTTTCACCTCTGAGCGGCACTTTTTTGCACACCATGGGCTAAACGGCCAAGTCACATGGACCCCGAAGGCTCAGAGAAGGTTGGGGGAGGGGACCCACTGGAACAGCTGCTGGCACACAGATGGTAGCCTCCCGTCAAGGCCATCCAGCGTGTTCTTTCACGTGCACAGGGTATGGCTCTCCTGCACACGGGGCCACGGCTTAACGACCCATCCGACGGACGGAGGCCTTTCCAAGCCCATCGGTGTCCCCCTACTGACCGTGGGCAGGGCGGGGAATTTTGCGGAGATAAATCTCAACGCTGACCCAGCTGGGACTCGAACCTGGGAACTACAGATTACGAGCCTGGCGCGCTACCGACTGAGCCACCCCCGCCCCCACGAGAGGAAAGAGTCGTAAGGAGTCGGCAGCCTTTCCAAGTCACATTAAAAAAATCATATTAAATAAGTTATTGAGCTCTGAATGTGATTTTCTGTTCAGATAAAATGGAACTGTTTCTATTTTACTGTCCAGTACCTGTAAAATAACCCAGCATCCACACTCCCACCCCGCCCACTCTGCGAATCGTAAAGATGATATTTTCCCGCTTCCTCCCCGATGGAAATATTTCTGAAAGCGCCCTCTGCAGCATCTAATATTCTGTTCGTCGAGATCTTTTAAGAAGATGCTCTAAGAACGCTATTTCCTTTCCTTTGTCCCCTCTCACTCCCATATTAATGTCCCTACTATGACTTACGAGAAACATCTCTTTCGACAGAAAAAATATTTCATCTGCAACCACAAAAACGCTTTTCTCAAATTCACTTCATCTAAGCTTTCACGATCTACGATTTCACGAAACGAGCTGTAAAACAATCCATCTCTCATCCCCCAGACTTCTTTTTTCCCACCCCAGCCAAAATAATACCTTTCAACTCTCATCCTCGACTCATTTTATACAATCAAAAAACACTTTTTTCCTCTCATAACCCTATATCATTTTGGACACCTCCCCCCCCCCACATACACACAAATGAATATATTTTAATTCTCATCACCTCGACATATTTTTCCCCATCACAACCAAAATCATCTTTCAAATCTTACCCCCGATATGTTTTCCCCAACCCGAAACAACAGAACACCTCAACTCTCATCTACCGACTCATTTTCTCCAATGCTAAACAAAAATATCACCTGTGAACTCTCATCCTCTGACTCATTATGTACAACCCCAACAAACCAAAAACCTCAAAAACTAATAACTCTCATCCCCCGACTCATTATCACCAACCTCAACTAAAGGAAAGTTTTTCAATTCTCATCTCCTAACTCAATATCTTCAACCCTCAACCAAAGGAAAGCTTTTCAACTCTCATATCCCAACTCATTATCTCCAGCCTCGACCAAAGGAAAGCCTTTCAACTTTCATATTCCAACTCCTTATCTCCAACCTCAACCAAAGGGGAAAACCTTTCAACTCTCACCCCCCCCCCCAAACTCATTATCTTCAACCTCAACCAAAAGGGAAAACCTTTCAACTCTCATTCCCTGACTCATTTTCCCCAACCAAAATAATATCTATCAACTCTCATCCCCTTGCTAACTTCCCCACCCCTACCCAAAATAACACTTTTCAAAACCACCATCTCGTTCACCTTGAAAAAACACCTGGTTCTGCTCATGCGCGGAAGATGCGATTGTGTCTCTCTTCTTAATGTGTATGACGGTGAAGTCATTATCTCTCTCTCTTCACTAAAGTGGTCATTTGTTAGGAGACGAGCAAAAAGCCGGGAACCTTTATTCAAATTCAAATTTATTTAAACCATATAATAAAATTCTTTATATACTTAAACACTGCAGCTTTATCATCTGGGCCATGAGAGACAGGAACGGAAAGAAAGACGTCGCCGTTTCTATTAGAGGAGATCATCCCTGCAACCAATATCTGTGACTGCTGCTGTTGCTGAGGATGCAGGTGCTGTCACAGCTCTCATAATGAGAGACGCTTGCTCCCTCTCACTTTCTTTCGGCCCTTTGGTTGTTGCTATTTCCGATAACGTCACTCTTTTCTGGTGAAGACCAGAACCCTGAAGTGAGGGAGAGGGAGACTTATTGGGAGAGGGAGACTTATTGGGAGAGGGAGACTTATTGGGAGAGGGAGACTTATTGGGAGAGGGAGACTTATTGCATTCGCTTTTTATCGCTCCGTACCAGATGTTATAAAAGTAAATATCACGAAAAGAGGAATAATTGAAATTTAAGGAGCTCTCTGATGAAGAGGTCTTTTTTTCCTTTTGTGCCAAGTCGAATATCAAATAACTTTTAGGTATCGCATAAAAACCCGTCCCGTGTCCGAGTGGTTAGCGCACTTGGCTGCTGATCTAAGGGACCTGGGTTCGAGCCCCGGATAAGGCATGGATGTATGTGTCTTTTTTCTGCTGAGGTCCTGCCATCCTCACAGATCTTCTACTCTGGCATATAAACTGACAGGCTCCTGTCAGACCTCTGTGGCAAGCAGCTGCTTGAGGGGTATTTATTATTTTTTTATCGCATAAAAATGGATGTTTTTAAAGAGGGATTGAATTATTTTCTTAGCACTGACACGTGGGGTTTCTTACATGGGGTTTTTATGAAAAAAAGTAGGAAACTAGTCATCGGTTTTGGCGCCTCTTAAATTTCTCGACGTTAATTCTGACACCTAATCGCCTTGAACACCACATTGGATCTGAAAGTTCTCATTTCAACCGAGATCTTCGCATTTAATCTCTTCCACACGTCATTTATTATCTTTCTAGAACGCTTAGATCGTGATTAGACTTCGATTTTGATGATACCTGTAATGGTAGCTAGGTAGGATACCTGTAAATAGGTAATGATACCTGTAAATGGTAGCTAGGTAGTCACTGGAAGGAGAGCTATGCACCAATCCCCTGTGATGATGCATAGAACCGGCCAGGCCTAGCTCCTAATGTCCAACCCCGCCTTCTCGTGGTGCGGACCGTTAGTAACTTTCAAAAGAGATACTCTCTTGTGGAAGTGAACGGAAGGGGAGGGCTGCCAGATTAGTGTGGCCTACTGATCTGGACAACTATGGCTACTTTTCTTTTTTTTTCTACCCTGCTGAGGAGTGGTCAACCACACAGGGTCCTGGTGCTGACCATATAAACCAACTGGACTGGACAGATATATGGCTCTGAGCTTGATTATGGATCCTGATTTTGCTGCACTGGTGGGCTTCTGTGGAGGGAAAATCTTCCGCTGTGTTTTCTTTTTGTTTGTGGGTTGACAGCCCCAAGTGAATAGATCCACAGGATATGTTTATCAGCTGGTGGATAATCCTGAGCAGAAGTCATCGCAGGCACCTGAACTCTTTGCTTCTATTGGCATCGTCAAATTCTACATTGGAGGAAGTCTTCCAGTGTAGATGGCTTCAGCCTTTAGTAGTGGGGGAACGGGTCTTTGCCCCATGTCTGCGATTAGGGGGCTGTTTGATATTGTCGGCATTCCCTCTCTCAATAAACATAGTTTCTTTAAACATCCCACTAACCATTTTCTCTCCATAGGTAGTTGGAATGTGAGGACTCTGCACAGAGCTTTTTCTCTTGATGTCCTCACACAAGAATTCCACCGTTATAACTTAGATATTCTCGGCTTGCAAGAGACCAGATGGACAGATAAAGGTCAGATTCTTAAAAATAATCTTAAATTTCTCTTTTCAGGGAGGGACGACAAAAAGCATCACCAAGGCGTGGGTCTGCTTCTCAGCAGACACGCTAGCGATGCTCTTCTAGGATATGAGTGCATTAATGAAAGGTTTCTTACAGCAAAATTTCAGTCAAGCGTTAAAGACTTGAATGTTATCTGCTGTTATGCCCCCACTGAGGATGCCGATGAGGATGAGAAGGATAGGTTTTATGAACAACTTCAGGATATTTTGAATTCTGTCAAGAAAGGAGATATTACCCTTGTTCTTGGTGACTTCAATGCCAAAGTTGGTACTGACTCTGACCTTTGGGGAGGAGTAATAGGCCCTTTTGGTATTGGTAGCTGCAATGGCAATGGGCAACGTCTCCTACAGGTAAGTAAACTCAATGGATTCAGAATAACTAACACTTATTACAAACACCGCGACATACATAAGTACACATGGGTTTCACCTGATGGGCTGCATAAGAATATGATTGATTACATATTAATTAACAGCAAATGGGCTAGTTCTGTTAGGAATACCAGGGCATATAGGGGAGCTGAAATTGGATCTGACCATTACCTTGTTAAAAGTGTGTTGCAACTTAAACTTAAAAAGTGTTGTGCTAGGGTTAAAAAATTTACTTTTAATACTGAAGCTCTGAAAGATCCAGTTATAGCCAAAGCTTACCATGATAGGTTACTTAGTCATTATGACAGTCATGGTTTGCTTACTACTGAAGTTGAGGAAGAATGGGATCATTTTAAACAGGCTTTTTTGGACACTAACAGTACTCTTTTAGGAAAAAAGGAGCAGAAGAGGCAAAATTATCTGAGTGATAAGGCACTTGATCTTATTTCGGAAAGAAAGAACTGCAGGAATGCCCTTAATCAATACCCTACTAGTCCTAATAGAAAGCATTACAGAGACCTTAATAAACTTGTAAAGGATCAGTTAGCTGCTGATAAGAATCTTTGGCTTGATGGTTTGGCTGACAAAGCCGAGGAAGCTGTTAGACAGCACAACAGCAGAGAGCTGTACCAGATAGTTAATGTTTTGTGTGGTAGAAAACGGACAGGCATACAAGGATTGAAGGATAAACAAGGTAAGGTTATAGAAGGGGAGGATTCTGTCATGGCTAGGTGGGCTGAGCATTTCAGTGATGTTCTAAACAATGTAGTTTGTTCTACTCCCATTGTTTGCAATGATGATAGATGCATTGGTGGCTTTAATGTTGGCCCTATAACACAATCTGAAGTTATTTTGGCTGTTTCTAAACTTAAACTTCATAAATCCCCAGGGGTAGATGAAATTACTACGGAAATGCTTAGAGCTGGGAATGTTTCGGTTACCACTTGGATGACTGAAATTCTGAATCTCTTTTATGATAAAGGCATGGTTCCTAAGGATTTTACCAGAGCTATTGTTATCCCTATTTTCAAAAAAGGTGATCGCAGTTCTTGTGATAACTATAGGGGTATCAGCCTACTCTCTGTTCCAGGTAAAGTTCTTTCCATGATTGTGCTTAATAGAATTAAGAATCTGGTTGACAGGCAATTGCGTGATGAGCAATGTGGATTCAGAAGTGGTAGGGGATGTGTAGATCAGATATTTTCACTTAGGCAGATTCTTGAGAAATGTTTAGAGTTTCAGAAACCTTTGGTTGCTAGCTTTGTTGATTTCAAAAAGGCTTTCGACTCTGTTGATCGTCATAATTTGTGGTTGATTGTGAGATCATATGGTATACCAGACAAGTTAGTTAACATTATGAAAGCTCTCTATAATAACACTGAGTCGTGTGTGAGAGTTGGTAAGGCTTGTAGCAATTGGTTTAGCATTACTTCTGGTGTTCGACAAGGGTGCATTTTGTCTCCTTTTCTCTTTAGCTTGGTTATTGATTATGTTATGCGAAATTCACTTCAAGGGAAAGATTTTGGCCTTAAATGGGCTGGAGATACGAAAATTTCTGATTTAGATTATGCTGATGATTTAGCCCTTTTGGCAAATGATGTTGATGAGATGAACTCTTTCATTCAAGCTGTGGATGAGTCTGGTAGTAGAGTAGGTTTGGTTATAAACAGAGAGAAAACTAAAGTGATGAAAATTGGTCAGGCAGGCTGTGATTCAGTTAATCTGAATGGTTGCAGTCTTGAGCAGGTGTCACAGTTTAATTATCTTGGGAGCTATGTAACTGATAATGGTGATGTGCGGCATGAGATTAACAGACGAATAGGGATTGCTGCTGGGACTTTTAAGAATCTATGGAGAGTGTGGAGAAATAGGCGTATACACCTAAAGACTAAAATTAGACTGTATAATAGTTTGGTTCTTTCTAGGGTTAGTTATGGTAGTGAAACTTGGACACTTTGTAAACAAGATAACAGGAAACTAGATGCTTTTGATTCCAGATGCTTACGCAGTATCTTGGGCATTAGGTGGTTCAACTGTGTAACTAATGATGAGATTAGGAAAAGGAGTTTGCAACCTCCTTTAAGCAGCATATTGTGCAGAGAGAGACTCCGTTGGTTTGGCCATGTTGCCCGTATGAATAATTATAGATTGGCGAATAGGGTTATGAACAGTGTGCCTAAAGGCCTCAGAAAGAAGGGGAGACCTAGGATGCGGTGGGCAGACAATGTCAAACAGGACCTTGTTAGAATTGGTGTGCAGTGGCCAGATGCAGTAGATGTAGCTCAGGATAGACTTGCTTGGAGAACTAAATTGCACGGTCTGGTTGGACCTCCGTAGCCCATGGCTGCTTGAGGATGATGATGATGATGATGATAAGCAAAATATTTGCCACAATAAGTTTACTAGAAAAAAGGCTATGGGTTTTTTGAAACAACCAAAATTTTATAATAATTACGGACGAAATTCCAAAGAATATCAAATTCCCTACCTATCTAACTTGCTTCCTAGAGAAATAGTTAACTTAAAAAAAATTTGTGATGTTAAAAATAAATTATTTCAGTGGTTGATAAAAAAGTGATGTTTTTATTTGGAAACTTTCATCATTTTGTCGGTTTCCTTTCTCATTTATTCTTTTTTTTTCTCTCCTTCATTTTTTGTACTACTGATGTAATCTAGATCATATCTGTAAAAACATATATGTACAGTCGCTCAAAAAAGTATCCGAACACTATGGTTAACTACAGAATTTAAAAAAATATATCTGGCAACGATTTTTTTAGAAATTAGTGATCTGGCAACATCCGTGTCACGTGACACGAAGGTTGCCAGATCACTAAAATCTAAAAAAATCGTTGCCAGATATTTTTCTGAATTCTGCAATCAACCATAGTGTTCGGATACTTTTTTGAGCGACTGTACATTCCCGCTGATAAGCTTCGGCTTAGTGGGATTTTTTATGTAATATAATTATAGATAATAATTATTGAAAATAAATTTGAATTTGAATTTGAAAATTTGATTCCCACTTGCCTTTGAAAGACAAGTCGGATCTCCATCTCGTCTCGTTTCTGAGATCTTCAATCGAAAATACCCCTAGATCTACATCCCGAATTAACCTCAGGTGTAACTTTTCATAGCATTATAATCTCTTTCGCATCATGGTTACAATTAGTATTATCTCTTCCTAACTTAGTTAAAATCAGCCATCATTATCTATTTTGAATGCATTTCTTGGTGCTTTCATGTTAAGCCTAACTCTTCTTGTTTAGAATTGCATTCCCAAAGATTTGCCTTGAGGTTGTAAGCAATCTGTTTCAGTATACTTTGCCATTGGGTTTGGATTTCTCCTCATGCCATACAGTCGCTCAAAAAAGTATCCGAACACTATGGTTGATTACAGAATTCAGAAAACTAGTGATCTGGCAACCTTCGTGTCACGTGACACGAAGGTTGCCAGATCACTAATGGTAAAACAACCCAACTCTAATCACAATATAGGTGACAACAGCACTCCCAGAGATTTCCGACACTTGCGGAGAGATTAATCCTGGCCCACCGCAGCTACTGACCAGATCGCTAAACACCACGGAGCACGACGCAAGTGGTGCACGAAGTATAAGAGCTCCACTTAATGTCTCAATAAGTGCACAATAAAATGGAAAAGCCAGCTGCTGTTCCACAAGGCAGACGTTGCGTGTGTTGTGTTAGCTCCAAATGAGGCTGATCAGCAGTGACTTCGGTCTTATTAGGGCATGTCCTTGTATGAGATGGTCTGTAAAAACTAAGCAGTAACTTTTAGGATCCTTCTCTCTCCTATATATTGCAAATGTAGCAAATTCACCTCACATGTTTGGGTTGGGTTGTTTACCTCTGAGCAGCACTTTTTTGCACACCATGGGCTAAATGGCCAGGTCACATGGACCCCGAAGGCTCAGAGAAGGTTGGGGGAGGGGACCCACTGGAACAGCTGTTGGGAGGCAGATGGTAGCCTCCCGTCAAGGCCATCCAGCTGTTCTTTAACGTGCACAGGGTATGGCTCTCCCGCACACGGGGTCACGGCTTAATGTCCCATCCGACGGACGGCGGTCTTTCCAAGTCCATCGGTGTCCCCTACTGACCGTGGGCAGGGTGGGAATTTTGCGGAGATAAATCTCAACGCTGACCCATCTGGAACTCGAACCTAGGAACTACAGATTACGAGCCTGGCGCGCTACCGACTGAGCCACCCCCGCCCCAAATCACATGTTTGGCACATGCTCTCTATAGTGACAAAAAACTTATAGTCTTATTTCCTGATGACTTCTTCTGGAGTTCGCTTATTCAGGAAGATAGAACTTGATCTTCCTCTAGCACCTCAACTTATTCTGACAGATGAGGAAAGTAGATATCAGCTGATGAATATTTCACAGGTGATTTCAAGAAGATTACTGACAGTTGTTGGGGTGCGGGTGGTTCAGTCGATAACACGCCAGACTCGTAATCTGCAGTTCGCAGGTTCGAGCTTTATCTGAGCCAGCGTTGAGATTTATCTCCGCAAAACTCCCCATCCTGTCCTCGGTCACTAGAGCACATCGATAGGTTTGGAAAGGCCGCTGTCCCTTGGATGGACATTAAGTTGTGATTCCGTGAGCGAGAGAGCCATACCCAGTGCACAATAAAGGACTTGCTGGATGTCCTTGACGGGAGGCTGTTATCTGTCTCCAAATATTAGTGGGCCCTCTACCCCAAACCTTCTCTAAGCCCCCGGGGTTGGGTTGGGTTGTTTTACCTCTGAGCGGCACTTTTTTGCACACCATGCTAAATAGCCAGTCACATGGACCCCGAAGGCTCAGAGAGAGTTGGGGGAGGGGACCCACTGGAACAGCTGTTGGGAAACAGATGGTAGCCTCCCGTCAAGGTCATCCGGCGTGTTCTTTAACTTGTACAGGGCATGGCTCTCCCGCACGCGGAGCCACGTCTTAACGTCCCATCCGACGGACGGCGTCCTTTCCAAGCCCATCGGTGTCCCCTACTGACCGTGAGCAGGGCGGGGAATTTTGCAGAGATAAATCTCAACGCTGACCCAGCTGGGACTCGAACCTGGGAACTATTGATTACGAGCCTGGCGCGCCATCGACTGAGCCACCCCCGCCCCTAAGCCCTTGGGGACATTGTGACCTGGCCATTTAGCCCATTGTGTGCAAATAAATTGCCGAATCAGAAGTAAGACAACCCAAATACTGACAATCATTAAAAGTTTGATGAAGAAGAAGTCTGCACAATACAAGATGTCTAAGAATCGTTGTCTACAGATTCAGTTCAAAATAATTTGTCTTTTATTAATGCGCATTATTTTGAAACTATCAGCTGTTATTACTTCACTTGAGAAAAGGAACGAATCATTAATGAGTCTATTGGAAGTATTCAGTGGTGTGGTGAAATATATTGTCTGCCTATTTTTTGTGTTTTTTAGCATCCGGGGCTCTGATGGTCACGCATTTTCTCAGAATATCATTTCCTCGAAAGAAACAATTCACAGGATTCGTGTAGCTTGCATTTCGCTCCACTTGCAATGGAGTTACAGCAACACTTCCTACAACAGATGGGGCGGGGGTGGCTCAGTCGGTAGCGCGTCAGGCTCGTAATCTGTAGTTCCCAGATTCGAGTCCAAGCTCGGTCAGCGTTGAGATTTATCTCCGCAAAATTCCCCGCCCTGCCCACGGTCAGTAGGGGACACCAATGGGCTTGGAAAGGCTGCCGTCCGTCGGATGAGACGTTAAGCCGTGTCCCCGTGTGCGGGAGAGCCATACCCGTGCACGTTAAAGAACACGCTAGATGGCCTTGACGGGAGGCTACCATCTGTTTCCCAACAGCTGTTCCAGTGGGTCCCCTCCCCCAACCTTCTCTGAGCCTTCGGGTCCATGTGACCTGGCCATTTAGCCCATGGTGTGCAAAAAAGTGCCGCTCAGAGGTAAAACAACCCAACCCAACCCTACAACAGAATGCCGTCGACCCAAGTTATGACGTCTGCCTTAGTAGTCCTGTAATCTAGAAAATTCTTATATATATATATTTGCATTAGTACCACTGGTGTCCTTTTATACTAATATTTATATTATTTATAAATATACCATATTAAGAAGGTAAAGTATTCGTAAATATATTTGCATTATGATAATTTCTAATAAATACGTATAATTTTTCGAGACATAGGACTCCTTACGATGACGTCATAACTTGGTTCATCGGCCTTCTCTCACAGGAGGTGTTGCTTAGAGATACTTTTGCAGCTTCGGTGTCGTAATGGTATCGTGGTTGGGTTGTTTTGCCTCTGAGCGGCACTTTTTTTGCACACCATGGGCTAAATGGCCAGGTCACATGGACCCCGAAGGCTCAGAGAAGGTTGGGGGAGGGGACCCACTGCAACAGCTGTTGGGAGAGAGATGGTAGCCTCCCGTCAAGGCCATCCAGCGTGTTCTTTAACGTGCACAGGGTATGGCTCTCCCGCACACGGGGCCAAGGATTAACGTCCCATCCGACGGACGGCGGCCTTTCCAAGCCCATCGGTGTCTCCTACTGACCGTGGGCAGGGCGGGGAATTTTGAGGAGATAAATCTCAACGCTGGAAACTACAATTTATCTCCGCAAAACTCCCCGCCCTGTCCACGGTCAGTAGGGGACACCGATGGGCTTGGATAAGGCCGCCGTCCGTCGGATGGAACGTTAAGCCGTGTACCGTGTGCGGAAAAGCCATACCCTGTGCACGTTAAAGAACACGCTGGATGGCCTTGACGGGAGGCTACCATCTGCACCCAACAGCTGTTCCAGTGAGTCCCCTCCCCCAACCTTCTCTGAGCCTTCGCGGTCTTTGTGACCTGGACATTTAGCCCGTGATGTGCAAAAAAGTGCCGCTCATATACCCATCCTGAACATGATCCCGTAATCTTCCATGAATTTCATTCCTGTATAAACAAAAAATTACCCCCGGAATTCATGCAGTAGCATTTCGCTCCATTTGCAATGAACGATCGTGCGATAATTTATTTGATGTGATGACACGCAAATCTCTGATTAGAACAATCCCCAAGCCGCAAGTTCCGCATTTCAGAATTATAATTTTGCAAAATTAAATCAATAAAAAAAAGCATCGAAAATTATGAACAAATCTCGAAATTATTATTTCATCTAACAAAACTCACTTTCTCTTCATCTTCATTACAATCATGCATCTTCTAGGAATTTCATTCCCTTTGAAAGAAAGAATGAAACATCCACGGGATTCGTGCAGTAGCATTTCGCTCCATTTGCAATGAATGATCGAGTTGCAATTTCTGTGATGTGTCGACACGCAAATCTCTGATTAGAACAATCTCTCCCCCCCCCTCCCCCGAATTCCGCGGGTTTCGCTTATCCCTTGCGAATCATCCGCTCCATTTGCGTAGCAGAGAGTGAAAGCGATGAGCAGTCTCTTTTTCGAAGATTCAAGGTAATGTAAGCAAATTACATCATCTGTCACATTTGATGGAGAGACAATCCTACTTTTCCGCTTTCTTTCAGAGCGAAGTGGGCGTTCCTCCGCTCAGAGGAGAGGGAACCTTCTGTTAATCTGCTGAAGCACGCAACCAATGGCTAAGAATAACTGGAATCCATTTGTGGTTTCGGAATAGATATTTTTCATTCAGATATCTCATCTCTTTTCTCGACTGGGAGACTCTCAATAAAATGATGCTATTCTACAGGTAACGTTTGCTAGGGTTGGGTTGTTTTACCTCTGAGCGGCACTTTTTTTGCACACCATGGGCTAAATGGCCAGGTCACAAGGACCCCGAAGGCTCAGAGAAGGTTGGGAGAGGGGACTCACTGGAACAGCTGTTGGGACACAGATGGTAGCCTCCCGTCAAGGCCATCCAGCGTGTTCTTTCACGTGCACAGGGTATGGCTCTCCCGCACACGGGGCCACGGCTTAACGACCCATCCGACGGACGGCGGCCTTTCCAAGCCCATTGGTGTCCAGTTTATGGGTTGGGTTGTTTTACCTCTGAGCGGAACTTTTTTGCACACCATGGGCTAAATGGCCAGGTCACAAAGACCCCGAAGGCTCAGAGAAGGTTGGGAGAGGGGACTCACTGGAACAGCTGTTGGGAGACAGATGGTAGCCTCCCGTCAAGGCCATCCAGCGTGTTCTTTAACGTGCACAGAGTATGGCTCTCCCGCACACGTGGCCACGGCTTAACGTCCCATCCGACGGACGACGGCCTTTCCAAGCCCATCGGTGTCCCCTACTGACCGTGGGCAGAGCGGGGAATTTTGCGGAGATAAATCTCGACGCTGACCCAGCTGGGACTCGAACCTGGGAACTACAGATTACGAGCCTGGCGCGCTACCGACTGAGCCACCCCCGCCCCACGTTTGCTAGAGTGCGAGGAATTTAGTTCTTCTGTTATTGGTTTATTAAAACAAATAATGCCTACGTAATTTCATTTTATTTATACATTCATTCTAAATTTTAATGTTTTTATTCCTATCAGTCGTCCCGTGGCCAAGTGGTTAGCACGCGTGGCTACTGATCTAAGGGACCTGGGTTCGAGCCCCGGATTTAGGCATGGATGTATGTGTCGTTTTTCTGCTGAGGTCCTGCCATCCTCTCAGATCTCTTACTGTGACATATTAAACTGACAGGCTCCTGTCAGACCTCTGTGGCAAGCAGCTGCTTGAGGGTTTTTTTATTTATTCCTATTATTTCGCGTCTTCTTTCACGCCAGAAAACATATTTCCGTATTTTTTTCCTGTAAGCATACCGTGGTGTAGTGGTTAGCGCGCTTGGCTACTGATCAGGGGAACCTGGGTTCGAGTCCCAGATAAGGCATAGAAGTTTCTGTTGTCTTTGTGCTGAGGTCCCGCTTTCCTCACAGACGTAACACGTGACACGAAGGTTGCCAGATCACTAATTTCTGAAAAAAATCGTTGCCAGATATTTTTTCTGAATTCTGTAATCAACCATAGTGTTCGAATACTTTTTTGAGCGACTGTAGGTGGTCATATTATTTTGATACTAGACCGTGTGGGCTCACTCACGGAAATATTGAGCGTGTGCAGTTGCCGTTCACAGCAAACTGGAGCGTGTGCAGTAACTGCACACGCTCCAGTTTGCTGTGAACGGTAACTGGAGCGTGTACAGTTGCTGTACAAGCTCCAGATATTTTTTCTGAATTCTTTAATCACGTGACACGATGGTTGCCAGATCACTAATTTCTGAAAAAAATCATTGCCAGATATTTTTCTGAATTCTGTAATCAGCCATAGTGTTCCGATATTTTTTTTGAGCGGCTGTACTATAGTGTGTAAACTGACAGGCTCCTGTCAGACCTGTGTAGCAAGCAGTTGCTTGAGAGACTATTTATTTTCATTTTATACTTAATCTTGTATTCTTTAACACAGGAAAACTTCTACAAGAGTTTTTTTTTTCCATAGTAAACGTTTTTCTGTATTCTTTCACGCAGTTAAAGCTAGACCTGTATTCTTTTATGGAACAAAGGTATTTATCTATTCAATTCCTGTTCTAAAGAAAAACAAAGGGCGGAGTGAAGGGGGGAAGTGATCTGATTGAGAGCGGGAAGAAAGATCGAGTCAGAATGAAACCGAAAGCCGTACCGGTATAAACTTTCTTGCCTCTGTTTTAGGGGCCTATTATAAAAATTTCTTCAAAATTAGTGGTTATATATAGGTTTAATAATCAATAAATTATAAAGTAATTATAATTATAACGACGTGCGTTCGAGTTACCGCGCATCATCAAAACTCATCTTTTCCATAAAACTATTTATACGTTTGATAATTATTTCGCCTCCTTTCCAGTTGGGTTGTTTTACATCTGAGCCGCACTTATTTGCACACCATGGGCTAAATGGCCAGGTCGCATGGACCCCGAAGGCTCAGAGAAGGTTGGGGGAGGGGACCCACTGGAACAGCTGTTGGGAGACAGATGGTAGCCTCCCGTCAAGGCCATCCAGCGTGTTCTTTAACGTGCACAGGGTATGGCTCTCCCGCACACGGAGCCACGGCTTAACGTCCCATCCGACGGACGGCGGCCTTTCCAAGCCCATCGGTGTCCCCTACTGACCGTGGGCAGGGCGGGGAATTTTGCAGAGATAAATCTCAACGCTGACCCAGCTGGGACTCGAACCTGGGAACTACAGATTACGAGCCTGGCGCGCTACCGACTGAGTCACCCCCGCCCCTCCTTTCCAGTTACTAGTGTTCTGAAAGGAGGGGGGGGGAAGCTAGCAAGATCCGCCCCTTTGCCTCTTTTCCCTTTGATTATGGAACCATATTCCGCTACTCTTCGATGCAGGCAAACATATCGCAGTATCTTTTGGGAAAGAAAACATAATCCTTCACGCGAGAAATCATGTAGCTCAATTCTTTCACGCAGGCAAATATATTCACTTTTTAATTTTATACAGACAAACACATTCTTTCTTCCAGGCAAACGTATTCCTCTTTTCTTTTGCACAATGATTAAAATACGTAGATTACTATTTGGTGTGGGGGTGGCTCAGTCGGTAGCGCGCCAGGCTCGTAATCTGCAGTTCCCAGGTTCGAGTCCCAGCTGGGTCAGCGTTGAGATTTATCTCCGCAAAATTCCCCGCCCTGCCCATGGTCAGAAGGGGACACCGATGGGCTTGGAAAGGTCGCAGTCCGTCCGATAGGACGTTAAGCCGTGGTCCCATGTGCGGGAGAGCCATACCCTGTGCACGTTAAAGAACACCATGGATGGCCTTGACGGGAGGCTACCATCTGTCTCCCAATAGCTGTCCCAGTGGGTTCCCTCCTCCAACCTTCTCTGAGCCTTCGGGGTCCATGTGACCTGGCCATTTAGCCCATGGTGTGCAAAAAAGTGCCGCTCAGAGGTAAAACAGCCCAACCCAAATTCATTTTTATATTAAGCTGCATCATGAATACATCTGGTAAACGAAGTTATGAATGCACATCATCCACATGGCGTTTTGAAACGATGAATTATTATTATCCGTGATTATTCAAATATCTCTGAGGAAAATTCTTATGACGTAGGTTTCACCTGTAAAATTATATCATTGTCTTTAGAACTGAATTAAGAAGTATTTTTTAATCATTTCATAAATCTCTGCATATTTTAAAAGGGTGGGCAAATAATTCATTCAATATTCGTTTAATATTTTGATAAGTTTCTTAGAAAATACTGCTGCTCTGCAATATTCAAATCTTCATACGCGTTTAAATCCTGAAAGAATGCTGTTGAAAATGGAGATTTACATCAATTTAATTGAGCTTTAAATTATCCTCAGCCACATTTTACATAATTTGTTATTAGCCTTGATTAAATTTTCTCAAAAAACGCTTTATTTCATAAGTTATAGATCTCCGAAGTCAGCTTCCGCTACTTCGTCTGACATAACGAGGAAGGGGCGGAATTTATAATTTAATGAGCATTCAGTGAAATTCTAAATAATAAGAACTAGAGTGTTTTCAGCTGATGTAATAATGATTTCATTTCGAAAACGAATCCTTCAAAAACCGCCAAATGTCTTTTTTAATCGATTGCTGACATTGAAACGTCCGCGAATCGAAAGTGGAATGCGGATCGCAGCTTCAAACTCCTTGAAAAAAAAAATGGTAAGCATCTTAAAACTTTCAGATCAAAGTTCCATTTTAGTGTCTAGCTGGTTTATTGACATTACCAAAGAGCCAGTCACTCCATTAACCCATGGGGCGGTGGTGGTTCAGTCGGTAGCGCGCCAGGCTCGTAATCTGTAGTTCCCAGGTTCGAGTCCCAGCTGGGTCAGCGTTGAGATTTATCTCCGCAAAATTCCCCGCCCTGCCCACGGTCAGTAGGGGACACCGACGGGCTTGGTAAAGGCCGCCGTCCGTCGGATGGGACGTTAAGACGTGGCCCCCGTGTGCGGGAGAGCCATACCCTGTGCACGTTAAAGAACACGCTGGATGGCCTTGACGGGAGGCTACCATCTGTCTCCCAACAGCTGTTCCAGTGGGTCCCCTCTCCAAACCTTCTCTGAGCCTTCGGGGTCCATGTGACCTGGCCATTTAGCCCATGGTGTGCAAAAAAGTGCCGCTCAGAGATAAAACAACCCAAACCCATTAACCCATTTTGCTCTTCAGCAAGAGTTCTTCAATTTCCCTCTCTATTTCGTTTTATGCCCAAAACGCTGGGTCGTTGCACTGCACTTGGGAATCAAAGGGGGTGGGGGGGAAGTCACCAAACTCTCTAATCAATTCCAAGTGAACATCGCAATCGACATTAATTTTCGATTAGTTTCAGCAGAGTTCGTCAAATTGAACAGTATGTGGACCAGGATGTAATTGTCTTCGAGTAGTTAGAAAGAAAATATCCACCTTAAAAATAGATTTCTAATTTTCGGAAGTTATTAAAACTACAAGACTTGTTTCATCTCATTTCCAGAGGAAATTTTCTTTCATTACTTTTATCTTATAAAGTATTCTCGGACTAGAACGAAATATTCGAAAGAAAAGTTTCTTAAATTGGAGTCCGTTCTGCTCTGAGGCCCCAGCTATTTACTGTCCAATAAGAGGCAGTATTATTAACGCCAGAAGGGGGTCATTAAAGGGAGACATAAACATTAATTTCGTTCCAATCGATGCCTTCTTTTCTTGATGGAGCGCCACACCAAATGAATATCATCGTGGCAACCTTGGCCCAAGGTCCCGAGGCCTAAGGCGTTGAGCCCATAACATGCTTTAATTAAGGGCATAAATGATTCCGATAAGGCACTTTCTGGAGGGAACTTAGGGAAGACAAAATGAGCGGAAGGCGAGAAAGAATCCCTGAAGAATAAATGGCTTCCGAAAGACACATTTCCAGATAAGCAAAGTTTTGGGTCTCATGAAAAAGGGGAAAAAAAGAGGAAGCAAAAAGCATTAAGTTGTGTCTAATGGCTGGTAACATAGATTCAAGCATTAATTCTTTTTAATAAGGGAATTATTTTTTAAAAAATATTAAAGGGATTTTTAATGAAGAGCGATCACTTCAGGCAAAATCATAGCGTTTCCTGGGTTAACGTATATTAACTCAAGGATAAAATAGCGATAATGTACTGACATGGATAGCAGGACGTAACTACTGAGGGAAAGGGTACAAGTGGGTTGGGTTGTTTTACCTCTGAGCGGCACTTTTTTGCACACCATGGGCTAAATGGCCAGGTCACATGGACCCCTAAGACTCAGAGAAGGTTGGGGGAGGGGGCCCACTGGAACAGATGTTTCAAGACAGATGGTAGCCTCCCGTCAAGGCCATTCCAGCGTTCTTTAACGTTCTCTCCCGCACACGGGGCCACGGCTTAACGTCCCATCCGACGGATGGCGGCCTTTTCAAGCCCCTCGGTGTCCCCTACTGACCGTGGGCAGGGCGGGGGAAACTTGCTGAGATAAATCTCAACGCTGACCCAGCTGGGACTCGAACCTGGGAACTACAGATTACGAGCCTGGCGCGCTACCGACTGAGCCACCCCCGCCCCAAATTGCAGTGTAAAACGGTAGATAGACAAAGGAACGGGGTTCACAGGCACACATGAGTTGACAAATTACAATGATCAATTAGAGTAGTCTTAGAAGTTAGCCAGATAGGAAGAGAGCGATTGAATGCCGAGACTCTCGACCTCCGATGGAATCAAGGAATCCCTGCGGTTTCTCCACCCTTCAGTCCCAGCAGAAGAAACCGCAGGACGCTCTAATCACAGCTTAATGACAAGCATTAGCAACAAGGGCTTGAAGAGATCACTCCCAACACATAAGATACGAAGTCTCAACCTTTCCCTCTAGTTAAAACGTTAGTGTCACATATCTAAATTAGAGGAGAGGTTAAATTAAGTCTTGGTAGTGTCTACAAGTAGAGGATTAGTGTCTTACAATTTATCGAAATTATGGCAATTTATCCCATAATGGAATTGAAATATTATATTTTATTTTTATGTTTGTGCAGAACCAGAGTGAGTATTAAATTCATTCACGAAATTTCTACACCTCCGTCAAGGGGAGGTCTTGGGTTAATGCGGCTTCTATGGGAAAGGAGGAAGTAATAAGATAAAAATACTGGGAGAAGGAGGTCGAAACAGAACAAAACTACTAGTGGAGGAGGATGTAACAGAACTGGAAAAAGCCCATACCTGGTTTAGTGGTAGCGTAGCTGAAGGACTAAGCCAGAGGGAGCGTCCGTGTGTAAGAGTTTATATGTGGTATGATAAACCAGGACAAGCTAGTCTTAGCTGAACGACTAAGCCAGAGAGTGCGTCCTTGTGTAAGAGATCATATGTTGTATGATGAGCCAGGACAAGCTAGTCTTAGCTGAAGGACTAATCCAGAGGGAGCGTCCTTGTATAAGAGTTTATATGTGGTATGATAAACCAGGACAAGCTAGTCTTAGCTGAAGGACTAAGCCAGAGGGAGCGTCCTTGTGTAAGAGTTTATATGTTGTATAATAAGCTATGACAAGCTAGTCTTAGCTGAATAACTAAGCAAGAGAGACCGTCAGTGTGTAAGAGTTTATATGTGGTATGATAAACCAGGACAAACTAGTCTTAGCTGAACGACTAAGCCAGAGAGTGCGTCCTTGTGTAAGAGATCATATGTTGTATGATGAGCCAGGACAAGCTAGTCTTAGCTGAAGGACTAATCCAGAGGGAGCGTCCTTGTATAAGAGTTTTTATGTGGTATGATAAACCAGGACAAGCTAGTCTTAGCTGAAGGACTAAGCCAGAGGGAGCGTCCTTGTGTATTTATATGTTGTATAATAAGCTATGACAAGCTAGTCTTAGCTGAATAACTAAGCAAGAGAGAGCGTCAGTGTGTAAGAGTTTATATGTGGTATGATAAACCAGGACAAGCTAGTCTTAGCTGAACGACTAAGCCAGAGAGTGCGTCCTTGTGTAAGAGATCATATGTTGTATGATGAGCCAGGACAAGCTAGTCTTAGCTGAAGGACTAATCCAGAGGGAGCGTCCTTGTATAAGAGTTTATATGTGGTATGATAAACCAGGACAACCTGGTCTTAGCTGAAGGACTAAGCCAGAGAGTGCGTCCTTGTGTAAGAGATCATATGTTGTATGATGAGCCAGGACAAGCTAGTCTTAGCTGAAGGACTAATACAGAGGGAGCGTCCTTGTATAAGAGTTTATATGTGGTATGATAAACCAGGACAACCTGGTCTTAGCTGAAGGACTAAGCCAGAGGGAGCGTCCTTGTGTAAGAATTTATATGTTGTATAATAAGCTATGACAAGCTAGTCTTAGCTGAATAACTAAGCAAGAGAGAGCGTCAGTGTGTAAGAGTTTATATGTGGTATGATAAACCAGGACAAGCTAGTCTTAGCTGAACGACTAAGCCAGAGAGTGCGTCCTTGTGTAAGAGTTCATATGTTGTATGATGAGCCAGGACAAGCTAGTCTTACCTGAAGGACTAATCCAGAGGGAGCGTCCTTGTATAAGAGTTTATATGTGGTATGATAAACCAGGACAAGCTAGTCTTAGCTGAACGACTAAGCCAGAGAGTGCGTCCTTGTGTAAGAGATCATATGTTGTATGATGAGCCAGGACAAGCTAGTCTTACCTGAAGGACTAATCCAGAGGGAGCGTCCGTGTGTAAGAGTTTATATGTTGTATGATAAGCCAGGTCTGTAAATGGTAGCTAGGTAGTCACTGGAAGGAGAGCTATGCACCAATCCCCTGTGATGATGCATAGAACCGGCCAGGCCTAGCACCTAATGTCCGACCCCGCCTTCTCGTGGTGCGGACCGTTAGTAACTTTCAAAAGAGATACTCTCTTGTGGAAGTGAACGGAAGGGGAGGGCTGCCAGATTAGTGTGGCCTACTGATCTGGACAACTATGGCTACTTTTCTTTTTTTTCTACCCTGCTGAGGAGTGGTAAACCACACAGGGTCCTGGTGCTGACCATATAAACCTACTGGACTGGACAGATATATGGCTCTGAGCTTGATTATGGATCCTGATTTTGCTGCACTGGTGGGCTTCTGTGGAGGGATAAATCTTCCGCTGTGTTTTCTGTTTGTTTGTGAGTTGACAGCCCCAAGTGAATACATTCACAGGATATGTTTATCAGCTGGTGGATAATCCTGAGCAGAAGTCATCGCAGGCACCTGAACTCTTTGCTTCTATTGGCATCGTCAAATTCTACATTGGAGGAAGTCTTCCAGTGTAGATGGCTTCAGCCTTTAGTAGTGGGGGAATGGGTCTTTGCCCCATGTCTGCGATTAGGGGGCTGTTTGATATTGTCGGCATTCCCTCTCTCAATAAACATAGTTTCTTTAAACATCCCACTAACCATTTTCTCTCCATAGGTAGTTGGAATGTGAGGACTCTGCACAGAGCTTTTTCTCTTGATGTCCTCACACAAGAATTCCACCATTATAATTTAAATATTCTCGGCTTGCAAGAGACCAGATGGACAGATAAAGGTCAGATTCTTAAAAATAATTTTAAATTTCTCTTTTCAGGGAGGAACGATAATAAACATTACCAAGGTGTGGGTCTGCTTCTCAGCAGACACGCTAGCGATGCTCTTCTAGGATATGAGTGCATTAATGAAAGGTTTCTTACAGCAAAATATCAGACAAGCATTAAAGACTTGAATGTTATCTGCTGTTATGCCCCCACTGAGGATGCCGATGAGGATGAGAAGGATATGTTTTATGAACAACTTCAGGATATTTTGAATTCTGTCAAGAAAGGAGATATTACCCTTGTTCTTGGTGACTTCAATGCCAAAGTTGGTACTGACTCTGACCTTTGGGGAGGAGTAATAGGCCCTTTTGGTATTGGTAGCTGCAATGGCAATGGGCAACGTCTCCTACAGGTAAGTAAACTCAATGGATTCAGAATAACTAACACTTATTACAAACACCGCGACATACATAAGTACACATGGGTTTCACCTGATGGGCTGCATAAGAATATGATTGATTACATATTAATTAACAGCAAATGGGCTAGTTCTGTTAGGAATACCAGGGCATATAGGGGAGCTGAAATTGGATCTGACCATTACCTTGTTAAAAGTGTCTTGCAACTTAAACTTAAAAAGTGTTGTGCTAGGGTTAAAAAATTTGCTTTTAATACTGAAGCTCTGAAAGACCCAGTTATAGCCAAAGCTTACCATGATAGGTTACTTAGTCATTATGACAGTCATGGTATGCTTACTACTGAAGTTGAGGAAGAGTGGGATGATTTTAAACAGGCTTTTATGGACACTAACAGTACTCTTTTAGGAAAAAAGGAGCAGAAGAGACAGAATTATCTGAGTGATAAGACACTTTAGCTTATTTCGGAAAGAAAGAATTGCAGGAATGTCTTTAATCAATACCCTACTAGTCCTAATAGAAAGCATTACAGAGAACTTAATAAACGTGTAAAAGATCAGTTAGCTGCTGATAAGAATCTTTGGCTTGATGGTTTGGCTGACAAAGCCGAGGAAGCAGTTAGACAGCACAACAGCAGAGAGCTGTACCAGATAGTTAATGTTTTGTGTGGTAAAAAATGGACAGGTATACAGGGATTGAAGGATAAACAAGGTAAGGTTATAGAAGGTGAGGATTCTGTCATGGCTAGGTGGGCTGAGCATTTCAGTGATGTTCTAAACAATGTGTTAGTTCTACTCCCATTGTTTGCAATGATGATAGATGCATTACTGGCTTTAATATCTGCCCTATAAATTTAAACTACATAAATCCCCAGGGGTAAATGAAATTACTACTGAAATGCTTAGAGCTGGGAATGTTTCGGTTACCACTTGGATGACTGAAATTCTGAATATCTTTTATGATAAAGGCATGGTTCCTAAGGATTTTTCCAGAGCTATTGTTATCCCTATTTTCAAAAAAGGTGATAGCAGTTCTTGTGATAACTATAGGGGTATCAGCCTACTCTCTGTTCCAGGTAAAGTTCTTTCCATGATTGTGCTTAATAGAATTAAGAATCTGGTTGATAGTCAATTGCGTAATGAGCAATGTGGATTCAGAAGTGGTAGGGGATGTGTGGATCAGATATTTTCACTTAGGCAGATTCTTGAGAAATGTTTAGAGTTTCAGAAACCTTTGGTTGCTAGCTTTGTTGATTTCAAAAAGGCTTTCGACTCTGTTGATCGTCATAATTTGTGGTTGATTGTGAAATCATATGGTATATCAGACAAGTTAGTTAACATAATGAAAGCTCTCTATAATAACACTGAGTCGTGTGTGAGAGTTGGTAAGGCTTGTAGCAATTGGTTTAGCATTACTTCTGGTGTTCGACAAGGGTGCATTTTGTCTCCTTTTCTCTTTAGCTTGGTTATTGATTATGTTATGCGAAATTCACTTCAAGGGAAAGATTTTGGCCTTAAATGGGCTGGAGATACGAAAATTTCTGATTTAGATTATGCTGATGATTTAGCCCTTTTGGCAAATGATGTTGATGAGATGAACTCTTTCATTCGAGCTGTTGATGAGACTGGTAGTAGAGTAGGTTTGGTTATAAATAGAGAGAAAACTAAAGTGATGAAAATTGGTCAGGCAGGCTGTGATTCAGTTAATCTGAATGGTTGCAGTCTTGAGCAGGTGTCACAGTTTAATTATCTTGGGAGCTATGTAACAGATACTGGTGATATGCGGCATGAGATTAACAGACGAATAGGGATTGCTGCCGGGACTTTTAAGAATCTGTGGAGAGTGTGGAGAAATAGGCGTATACACCTAAAGACTAAAATTTGACTGTATAATAGTTTGGTTCTTTCTAGGGTTAGTTATGGTAGTGAAACTTGGACACTTTGTAAACAAGATAACAGGAAACTAGATGCTTTTGATTCCAGATGCTTACACAGTATCTTGGGCATTAGGTGGTTCAACTTTGTAACTAATGATGAGGTTAGGCAAAGGAGTTTACAACCTCCTTTAAGCAGCATATTGTGCAGAGAGAGACTCCGTTGGTTTGGCCATGTTGTCCGTATGAATAATTATAGATTGGCGAATAGGGTTATGAACAGTGTGCCTAAAGGCCTCAGAAAGAAGGGGAGACCTAGGATGCGGTGGGCAGACAATGTCAAACAGGAACTTGTTAGAATTGGTGTGCAGTGGCCAGATGCAGTAGATATAGCTCAGGATAGACTTGCTTGGAGAACTAAATTGCACTGTCTGGTTGGACCTCCGTAGCCCATGGCTGCTTGAGGATGATGATGATGATAACCCAGGACAAGCTAGTCTTACCTGAAGGACTAAGCCAGAAGGAGCGTCCTTGTGTAAGAGTTTATAAGTTGTATGATAAGCCAGGACGCGCTAGTCTTACCTGAAGGACTAAGCCAGAAGGAGCGTCCTTGTGTAAGAGTTTATATGTTGTATGAAAAGCCAGGACAAGCTAGTCTTACCTGAAGGACTAAGCCAGAGGGAGCGTCCTTGTGTAAGAGTTTATATGCTGTATAATAAGCTACGACAAGCTAGTCTTAGCTGAAGGACTAAGCCGGAGGGAGCGTCCTTGTGTAAGAGTTAATATGTTGTATGATAAGCCAGGACAAGCTACTCTTAGCTGAAGGACTAAGCCAGATGGAGCGTCCTTGTGTAAGAGTTTATATGTTGTATGATAAGCCAGGACGCGCTAGTCTTAGCTGAAGGACTAAACCAGAGGGAGCGTCCTTGTGTAAGAGTTTATATGTTGTATGATAAGCCAGGACAAGCTACTCTTAGCTGAAGGACTAAGCCAGATGGAGCGTCCTTGTGTAAGAGTTTATATGAGTTATAAGCCAGGGCATGGTACGCTTACATTGCTAACATTGTATATCTCCGCCCTTTGTGTAGGGAAGTACCTTTTCCCTTTTTGAAAACGAAAAAAAGTAGAATGTATCAGAATTTAACTACTGACAAAGAGACAAGAGTAGATGGGACTCAGCTACTACGTCTGTTCTATTGCTCGGTTGGAAGCAGAGAGGAATTCTGCTGTTGATATGTCAACCGATCAATAATTTAATCTGCGCAGTCGTAAATCAAATTCAGAAGTTAAATTAACAAAGAACGTCTAAATCAACGGAAATAAAAAGTTAAGCTAACCAATGCCCGTGTGTGACAGATAAATGTGTCAAGTGTTTTCCCTTTCCAGCCTTGGATGGTTTTGTGGTCCTCCTTCCACGTCCGGTGCGCGTGAGTAGCAGTCCCGCAGCGAAGCGGAAATGAGGCAGTGGCATGCTCAATCACTGGTTGGCTGCCTTGCTTGCACGTGAGTTGGTTGTCGCAGTCGAGCATTGGTGCTACGGAACAATCCAAGCATCAAAGATCTGACGTCTCTGTCTCTTAGAGAAATATTCCAAACGCTCAAAATCAGAGTTGCACAAGATTCCATTAATTTGTATCAGTTAATTAATGAACTAAAAACACAATGATCGCCTCAAGAAAATTGAATTGTTTTAAGTGAGAATTCGAAGGAGTTAAATAATTTAAAAACTTAAATTTTGTCAAGTCATCAAGCCTTGTTGTATACTTAAGTGGGGTTAATAATATCTCTTGCTGCTTCTTGTATGAGGCTAAAAAATGGTGTCAGCGTTGAGATTTATCTCCGCAAAATTCCCCGCCCTGCCCACGGTCAGTAGGGGACACCAATGGGCTTGAAAAGGCCGCCGTCCGTCGGATGGGACGTTAAGCCGTGGCCCCGTGTGCGGGAGAGCCATACCCTGTGCACGTTAAAGAACACGCTGGATGGCCTTGACGGGAGACTACCATCTGTCTCCCAACAGCTGTTCCAGTGGGTCCCCTCCCCCAACCTTCTCTGAGCCTTCGGGGTCCACGTGAACTGGCCATTTAGCCCATGGTGTGCAAAAAAATGCCGCTCAGAGGTAAAACAACCCAACCCAACCTAAAAAATGGTTCTAGCTGTATCTTGAATGAGGCTTTGAACAGATTGTAGCTGTTTCGCAGATGAGGCAAAAATGGCTCTTGTTTCGCCTCTGGGTGAGGCTAAAATGGTCCTGGCTGTTTGAGATGGGGCTAAAAATGGATCTATCTGTTTCCTGAATGAGGCCATAAAAAGATTGTAAGGGGCGGGGGTGGTCAGTCGGTAGCGCGCCAGGCTCGTAATCTGTAGTTTCCAGGTTCGAGTCCCAGCTGGGTCAGCGTTGAGATTTATCTCCGCAAAATTTCCCCGCCCTGCCCACGGTCAGTAGGGGACACCGATGGGCTTGAAAAGGCCGCCGTCCGTCGGATGTCCCATCCGACGGACGGCGGCCCCGTGTGCGGGAGAGCCATACCCTGTGCGCGTTAAAGAACACGCTGGATGGCATTGACGGGAGGCTACCATCTGTCTCCCAACAGCTGTTCCAGTGGGTCCCCTCCCCCAACCTTCTCTGAGCCTTCGGGGTTCTTGTGGCCCGGCCATTTAGCCCATGGTGTGCAAAAAAGTGCCGCTCGGAGGTAAAACAATCCAATCCAATCCAAAAAAAGATTGTAGCTGTTTCGCGGATGAGAATAAAATGGTCTGGTTGCCCTTCAGGGTGAGGGTAAAATGGTTCTGGCTCTTATGGGATTAAGCTAATATTGCATCTGACTGTTTGAGGTGTGGTTAAAAATGGATGTAGCTTTTTAATGGCTAAAATGACAGTGACTGGTTCAGATGAGGCGAAATAAGTTTCTTACTACTTCAGATGAAGTTAGAAAAACGGCTCTTACTCTTTTAGAGGTGGGTAGAATTATTCTGAGTCTTTGGAATAAAACTAAATTGCTCCTAGTGTTTCAAGTGAGTCTTAAAAATGTCTTTCGCTATTAGGGGCTTGACTAAACATTATTCTGGCTGCTGAAGGTGAGGCTAACGATAACTCTCATTATTTTGGTATATCTAAAAATGGCTTTGGCTGTTTTAGGTAGAAACTGTCTGTTCGTCTGTATGCGCGCGCACGCACATACATACATACATACATACATACATACATACATAAGGCACAGAGTCTACGAAGGTTCAACCAGATTGCTCAATTTAGTCTTCCAAAAACGTTTATCCTGAGCTAGAGCTGGGTTGGGTTGGGTTGTTTTAACTCTGAGCGGCACTTTTTTGCACACCATGGGCTAAATGGCCAGGTCACATGGACCCCGAAGGCTCAGAGAAGGTTGGGGGAGGGGACCCACTGGAACAGCTGTTGGGAGACAGATGGTAGCCTCCCGTCAAGGCCATCCAGCGTGTTCTTTAACGTGCACAGGGTATGTCTCTCCCGCACACGGGGCCACGGCTTAACGTCCCATCCGACGGACGGCGGCCTTTCCAAGCCCATCGGTGTCCCCTACTGACCGTGGGCAGGGCGGGGAATTTTGCGGAGATAAATCTCAACGCTGACCCAGCTGGGACTCGAACGTGGGAACTACAGATTACGAGCCTGGCGCGCTACCGACTGAGCCACCCCCGCCCCAATGAGCTAGAGCTGCGGCATTTAGGCCGTGTAGGCTAATTCTAACATGGTGCTGTTTGACATAGCCCACCGCATCCTAGGTCTCCCCTTTTTCCTGAGGCTTTTACTTACACTGTTCATAACCCACTTCGTAACATTGTCATAACCCTATTTGCTAATCTATCATCCTCTTTTCCCATCCATCAATGCTACGCATACCGGCAACATGGGCAAACCAATTCAGTCTCTCTATGCACAATATGCTGCTCAAAGGAGGTTGCTGATTCCTTCGTCTAACCTCATCAATACCTAAAAATCAAACCCTAATGCTCAAGATTTTACTTTCCTCAAATTTGACTTTTGACCTTGAAGGACCTCATCGCATCTAAAATTTGGCGTACTCCAGAGGCAACTCCAGCCTAGGAACGTTGGATTACTATCCTGGCGGTCGTAACTATGGCACAAGTTTACCAAGACCTAAAAATAACTATACATTGGCAGGTTAAAAGCAGTTCACTATTCCATTTTATAAAATCGCTATACGTCGTTACCTCTAAACATTGAATCTCAGTATTAACATTGGGAGTACCACCAGTACGGTTAGAAGTACACATAAATATAATAACTTAACTTAATAGCTCGAATAGTTGGAAATCTTGAGAGAGATATAGTCTTCATCGAATATTACATTTTTTTATTTCAGGTGCACATAAAAAGCGATACTAATCAAAAATCTAGTCCCCGATTCGTTTTCCAAGATCCTAAAACATCCTGAATACTTGAAACGAGGACGTAAAACTGAAATTCCTTAATCTGTTCTCTCCCGAATCTCCTCCGCTGCTCATAAAAGACGAAGCGAATCGTTTAAAAACGAGTTCATTAAAAGCGACAAATGAGCCATAAATGCTTCGTCCCTTCTTGATGATTCCCTCGGAATTGCTAAAGTCCACCCAACAAACTATTGCTACCTCTTATTCCTTCTCTCCTCGTCATTCCATTCTCCTGCTGACTGAGGAGCCAACTTTACACGAGTGTTTCCCGAATGCAGTTGCATGTGCTCCTGCTGGGGCTTGTTCCTCAAGAGAGCGAGCATTTAACGACAAAAGCGGCACCGATTTGTCAGCTAAATGTGAACGCTCCATTGCACCCAAACTCCTCCAGCTATTCAACTCGCAAACAACTCGCAAACAACTCAAATTACACGTCCGACCCTATTCACCCGCCCTCTCAACCATCCCTACCTCCCCCTCCAATCTCTACACAACTGCCCCCTCCCCCTCCCCAAAACCCGAAACTCCTTCGTCCGAACACAGACTTTGATTGGATGGATGTCTGTGCAAAGCTTTGACTCGACAACTAGGTACGAGTTGATGGTGCAGAAATTCGCGAAAATTTCAGTTCGTCCAGAGTGGTATTTACACACCTATAGCTGAAGACGAACGTGCTAGGCGCATTCAATTCATGGGATGCAATTACCTGAAACTGTTGCCGAAGTCTTAAGAGGTAAGTACACTGGACCTAAATTACAGTTTCAGAGAGTTCTGTAAATGATTCTCTAAAGCTGTTCTTTTAATGACTCTTCTTCGCTATTTAAATCTTTCTCACAAGTAGTTTCTCTGACGATTGTTTGTTCTGTAGGTTTCGTGTGTGTAAAGACTGCCAAATTCTCTTTCTTGTTATATAAAGAGTATTTGAATGTTATTTCTAATTTGAGGGCAGGGGTGGCTCAGTCGGTAGCGCGCCAGGCTCGTAATCTGTAGTTCCCAGGTTCGAGTCCCAGCTGGGTCAGCGTTGAGATTTATCTCCGCAAAATTCCCCGCTCTGCCCACGGTCAGTAGGGGACACCGATGGGCTTGGTAAAGGCCGCCGTCCGTCGGATGGGACGTTAAGCCGTGGCCCCGTGTGCGGGAGAGTCATACCCTGTGCACGTTAAAGAACACGCTGGATGGCCTTGACGGGAGGCTACCATCTGTCTCTCAACAGCTGTTCCAGTGGGTTCCCTCCCCCAACCTTCTCTGAGCCTTCGGGGTGCATGTGACCTGGCCATTTAGCCCATGGTGTGCAAAAAAGTGCCGCTCAGAGGTAAAACAACCCAACTTTAGTTGACTAATTCTGCTCAGAAAATTTAACTTACGAAAAATGTTGATAATTTTTAAAAGGTAATCATTTATTTTGCTTGGTTGGATTTTTAAACGCAATATGCAACAAAATCAGTATTGGGTTGTTTTGGGTTGTTTTACCTCTGAGCGGCACTTTTTTGTGGGTTGTTTTACCTCTGAGCGGCACTTTTTTGCAACCATGGGCTAAATGGCCAGGTCACATGGACCCGAAGGCTCAGAGAAGGTTGGGGGAGGGGACCCACTGGAACAGCTGTTGGGAGACAGATGGTAGTCTCCCGTCAAGGCCATCCAGCGTGTTCTTTAACGTGCACAGGGTATGGCTCTCCTGCACACGGGGCCACGGCTTAACGTCCCATCCGACGGACGGCGGCCTTTCCAAGCCCATCGGTGTCCCCTACTGACCGTGGGCAGGGCGGGGAGTTATGCGGAGATAAATCTCAACGCTGACCCAGTTGGCACTCGAACCTGGGAACTGCAGATTACGAGCCTGGCGCGCTACCGACTGAGCCACCCCCGCCCCACAAAAATCAGTAACATTCAAACAATATCACCTACACTAATGAACTGCCGTTCCACTAAAACTTTATTTGTGCAAATGTTTCTCTCAAAATATCTCGCAAATATTCAAAAGATCCATCTTGCAAATTATATACCTTCATCTTAGCAATAACTACTGTACAGTTCCATTTATTTTAACTCTTTGCCTAGAGAACTCTTATCCATTTTTACACTATCAAAACTTAAATCTGAGACCTGAAATTAGCTTTTAAAAAGTGAACAGTATAAGTACATCTATCCTAAACTTAACATTAAGATCATTTTTAATTTAATCTGTGAGAATTATGACCTGCTAAACCTTCGTCTGTGCACATTTTGACCTACTAAATCTTCATCTGTGCAAATTTCGATCTTCTAAACCTTCATATGTGCAAATTTCGATCTTCTAAACCTTCATCTGTGCAAATTTCGATCTACTAAACCTCCATCTGTGCAAATTTCGATCTTCTAAACCTCCATCTGTGCAAATTTTGATCTACTAAACCTTCATCTGTGCAAATTTCGATATTCTAAACCTCCATCTGTGCAAATTTTGATCTACTAAACCTTCATCTGTGCAAATTTCGATATTCTAAACCTTCATCTGTGCAAATTTCGATCTACTTAACCTTCATCTGTGCAAATTTCGATCTACTAATCCTTCATCTGTGCAAATTTCGATCTTCTAAACCTTCATATGTGCAAAATTTCGATCTTCAAAATCTTCATCTGTGCAAATTTCGATCTACTAAACCTTCATCTGTGCAAAATCTAGATCTACTAAACCTTCATCTGTGCAAATTTAGATCTACTAAACCTTCACTATACAAATTATGACTGACTGAAGCTTCATCTGTGCGAATTATGAAACGCTAGTACTTTCTCTGTATAAATTATGTGTCGCTAAACCTTCGTGATGCAAATTATAACACACCAAACCTCTATCTCTATAATCTACGGTCCTCTTTAGCTTCTTCTCACATGAAGCCTCGCAAACGCTTCTTGTACGAAAATGATGACTGTTAAAGCTTCATTTGTGTAAATGACTACTCTCAAAATTTCCATTTTAGCAGATGAGAACCTTCTAAAACGTCATCAGCGCAAATGACGACCTTGAAATTTCATCTGTTCAAAACGTTTCGTTTGTGAAAATGGCGACTGGATAAATTTCATCTGTGCAAAAAGTGATCCTTTAAAGTCTTCAATTGAGCAAATGAAATTCCAATAAACCTTTATTAGGGCCACCAACAACTCTATAAACACGACCTTAAATCTTTATATGTGCAAATCAGATGCCACTAAAGTCTCATCTGTGCAAATGACTCCTGACAAAGCCTCATCTGTGTAAATTATGACGAGCTAAAGCTTCGCGTGTGCAGATTTCTACCCATTTAAGTTTCATTTGTGCAAATGGCAACTCGTAATGCTTCCTTTCTGCAAATGGCGTTTTGCTAGACTTCATTCAGTGCAAATGATGATTCTTTAAAAGCCATCTGTGCAAATTACAGTCTGATAAATCTTCATCTTTACAAATAAGACTCAGTCAAGTTACATTTGTGCAAAAGACGATCCCTAAAGCTTCGTATGTGCAAAAACGACCTCTAAGAGGCTTGTCTGTTCAAAAGACAATCCCTCAAGTTGCGTGTTTACAAAAGATGATCTCTAAAATTTGGTTGTGCAAATGCGATTTCTAACCCTCGCCTGTGAAAATGGCAACTGAATGGGTTGGGTTGGATTGTTTTACCTCTGAGCGGCACTTTTTTGCACACCATGGGCTAAATGGCCAGGTCACATGGACCCTGAAGGCTCAGAGAATGTTGGGGGAGTGGACCCACTGGAACAGCTGTTGGGAGACAGATGGTAGCCTCCCGTCAAGGCCATCCAGCGTGTTCTTTAAAGTTGCACATGGTATGGCTCTCCCGCACAGGGGGCCACGGCTTAACGTCCCATCCGACGGACGGCGGCCTTTCCAAACCCATCGGTGTCCCCTACTGACCGTGGGCGGAGCGGGAAATTTTGCGGAGATAAATCTCAACGCTGACCCAGCTGGGACTCGAACCTGGGAACTACAGATTACGAGCCTGGCGCGCTACCGACTGAGCCCCCCCCCCCCCACGTAAGCAACTGAATGTGTAAATGACAATGGGCTAAGTCCTCAAATGTGCAAATATCTTCTCACTTCATTCTGCTAAAAATAGAGCTTCATTTCTGCTAATGATAACTGTCAAAGTTCTGTATTTGGAAATGATGACCAGCTAAAGCTTCGTCTGTGCAAATGTTGATCAAATAGAGCTTAACGTGTCAGATGATGATCTTCTGAAACTTCGTGTATACTCGTAAAAAGACAACCTCTGTAAAGCTTCTTTTGTACAAATATCGACTTGTTAAAGTTTCATCTGTGCAAATGGCGATCTTCAAAAGCTTTATCTGTGTAAAAGACCTCCTCCGCCTAAAGCTTCATAGGAGCAAATGATGACCCCTAAAGCTTCGTTTATTCAATTGGCGACACCTGAAGCTTTTTCTGATCAAATGGTCAACACTAAAGGCTTTTCCACTGAAAGTAACGACCTCTTCTGTTTCCGTCTCCGAAATAACCACTTATTAAATCATTATCTCACCAAATAATGAAAATAATGATTCGTAAAGCTTCATCAGTACAAATTACGAAATAATTATTCGCTAAAGCATCATCGGTTCAAATTACGAAAATAATGATTCGTTAAAGCTTCATGTGTACAAATTACGAAAATAATGATTCGTTAACGCTTCATCAGTACAAATTACGAAAATGATTATTCGCTAAAGCTTCACCTATAAAAATGACGATTCCTGAAAGTTTTCTCTGTGCAAGAAAAGAACTTCCTTGCACTCTACAGTACAAATTAGGATCCATTAAAGCTTCATCGGTTTACACAATAATACTTTGAACGTTATCCGCCAAATAATGACCCACTTGAAATGTGTTAAACAACTAGATTGCAAAACCGGACTAAAACTATCACATATGCTTTTAATAAAGCTAATCACGATATCCCATTATGAATCGTACTTTTTCGACACATTTTCACATATAAAATCAATAACGGAGTTTGAGTCAGGGAGAAAAATCCAAAACATTGAAACTTCATAAGAAACTTGACAGAGTCAAATTCTTCTTCATTGAGCCCGCAAAACATAATTTTGCCATGAATCCCTGCAAGTTTTGCTATCAGCATCGGCGTGATGAAACGCACCCATTTCTTTTTACTATCCTTCTACCTCTCTCTGACTGTCCATCCTGTCAGGAAAAGGTTGGCATTAGCAGCTCCATCCACATCTTTCCATCATCATAGCTTACTCTCGAGTCTTTATCCCGTCTCCATTATTTACCATCCAGCGACGAAGCAGAGGTAGAAAGAACATTGTGTCCGGTGGCTTCATCCTTTCGGATCAGTCCGCTGCCTCATCTCACCTCCTCCACCCCCTCTCTCACCCCTTCCATCCTACGCTGCGAAGAGATGTTTCAATAACCTCCAGAGGCGGATGTGGGACGGAGGAAGAGGAGCAGCTCTCGCATGTCACGAGAGGAAGATTCATTGTCATCCATCAGCGGCAGAAGAATGTCGGGCTGCCTTCCGTGTGGCGGTTGAAGAGCAGAATGGGGGTGTGCTGCCAAGTTGATTTTCTGACTGTGAGGGGCAAGGATGTTTGCAAGAGATGGGATGCCAAGTTCATTTTCGGGCTGTGAGGGGGAAGGATGTTTGCAAGAGATGGGATGCCAAGTTCGTTTTCGGGCTGTGAGGGGGAAGGATGTTTGCAAGAGATGGGATGCCAAGTTCGTTTTCGGGTTGTGAGGGGGAAGGATGTTTGCAAGAGATGGGATGCCAAGTTCATTTTCGGGCTGTGAGGGGGAAGGATGTTTGCAAGAGATGGGATGCCAAGTTCATTTTCGGGTTGTGAGGGGGAAGGATGTTTGCAAGAGATGGGATGCCAAGTTCATTTTCGGGCTGTGGGGGGGAAGGATGTTTGCAAGAGATGGGATGCCAAGTTCGGTTTTATAGCTGTAAGGAGGAGGAACCATGTCACACAAGGATTTATTTTATTAAAACTTTTGTTTTTTCTTTGCTGTGATTGATATAGGGTACGATGCTACAAGGTGAAGAAGACTAATGAAAGAGTTCGTATTCTTTACGCTATTATTGTTTTCAATTTCTGAGCGGCTTTTTTTTGCACACTGTGGACTAAATATCCATGTTACAAGGACATCAAGGGATCAGGGAAAGTTGGGGGAAGGGAACTTACCGGAGATCAATTAGGAAACAGATGATAGCCTGTTCTTTAAGGTATACTAGGGTATGGCTCTCCGGCACATCTAGACACGAAGTAATGTATATTATATGACGGATAGCAGCCTTTCCAACTTTCCAAGCTGTTCAGGGCACTAACAACAATTGTCCGTTGTTCCTCTTTCTGAACTTTGTTCTAAGACTTAGAATCATTGTGACCTTGTCAATTATACCATTAATGCGACATAAAATATGCTTTTCGGAGTGAAATAGAGATTGATCCACCAAGAGAGAAAGCCTCTTTTGGGGGGTCTCACTTTTGTTGCGATCTTATGCAACCACGGCAATTCCCGATTCCGTCTCACGACACTACCAGTTATGAAAACCCCGGTCTCACATGGCAGCAGTCCTATAGAAGGAAAGCTAACCACCGGAAGAAACCTAACTTTAATCTGTTCCCCGGTTAGCCATGAACAAGGATATGTAAATTCAAGTTCGCTCGGCATCCGGGGTGGAGACTCTTAGTAAGGCCCAGACTTTTAATAAGGCTCGTACCTACTAGGCGGGCTCAAACCGTTCAGTAGAGCCCTTGAACTTGCTCACAAAGAGCACCTGAGGTTGAGGCCTAAGATACCGTCACCGTCCAACCGGTCATCCGACCGGTCGGCGATGTCGTCGGCCTCGGTTGGTCTTGGCTATGTCCAACCGGTGCAGCCACGTCGGTCGGCACAGCCTTTTACCGGGTTGCTGGGCCCGAAGCCCAGCAACCCGGTCGAAGGTGGGTGGTGGTGGTGGTGGTCCCCTATCGGGGGGGGTTCTTTTGGGGGGCCAGAGCTATCCATAAATGGACATCCTGAACTACCCCAAAAATCAGGAACAACTGACAACTATTTCAGGATTGCTAGTTAAACCCTCGCCAAAAGTTTAGCGTAAAAGTATGTCCATTGATAACTGTTCCCATCGTTAAGTTCATTCACAGCTTTCCATCATTAAAGTATTATTCCACTTACAAGGTAAGCTACAGCAGTGCACCGAAAAAAAAATTCTGGACACTTTCCGAGACATTACACCCGACCCACGGCAACTAGGAACCCGATCTCTTAACCCAACACGGCTAAGCCTAAGTGAGACCAACACACCAAATTTGGGACCGATCGCTCGAGTAGTCGCTGAACCACAGGGAACCGAGAATTTCTGCCACAGATGACGCCACACATATCCGCCTGTTCGTCCGCCCATTCGTTCTTCCGGAATTGCGGCTATTATATAATATGATGATTAAGATGAAGAAGTCGTCCTTTAGTCCAGTGGCTAGCACGCCCTGCTACTGATCTGAGGGACCCAGTTCAAACCCTGGGAAAGGTGCAGATGTTTCTGCTGAGGTCTCGACTTTCTCGCAGCTCTTCTAAATGGCGAGCTACACTGACAGGTTCCTGTCAGATCTCTGTGATAAGTAGCTGCTTCAGGATAATTTATGGATAACAAGATAATTTAGCAAACCTCAAAAATCAAACCCCTCCTTCTTCATCAAGAAACCCCACTATCCAAACGTTTAAACCCTGGTTACACCCCTGAAATGAAATAACTCAGGATAGAGATCAAATCCCTCGTTAAGATCATCCTCTTCCGTTTTCAGAAGCTTTTAAATAATAATTTAGGGCTGGAGGTGGCTCAGTCGGTAACGCGCCAGGCTCGTAATCTGCAGTTCCCAGGTTCGAGTCCCAGCTGGGTCAGCGTTGAGATTTATCTCCGCAAAATTCCCCGCCCTGCCCATGGTCAGAAGAGGACACCGATGGGCTTGGAAAGGTCGTCGTCTGTCGGATGGGACGTTAAGCCGTGGCCCCGTGTGCAGGAGAGCCACACTCTGTGCACGTTAAAGAACACACTGGATGGTCTTGACGGGAGACTACCATCTGTCTCCTAACAACTGTTCCAGTGGGTCCCCTCCGCCAACCTTCTCTGAGCCTTCGGGGTCCTTGTGACCTGGCCATTTAGTCCATGGTGTGCAAAAAAAAAGTGCCGCTCAGAGGTAAAACAACCCATCCCAACCTTAATAATAATTTCAAAGTTTCACTCACTCTCCCTCCCAAGGGAAGAAGAGAGCAATTGCCAAAATCTCGTGTGCAGGAGAGGCACACCCTGTGCACGTTAAGGAACACACTGGATGGCTTTGACGGGAGACTACCATCTGTCTCCCAACAACTGTTCCAGTGGGTCCCCTCCCCCAACCTTCTCTGAGCCTTCGGGGTCCTTGTGACCTGGCCATTTAGCCCATGGTGTGCAAAAAGTGCCGCTCAGAGGTTGGGTTGGGGTGTTTTACCTCTGAGCGGCACTTTTTTGCACACCATGGGCTAAATGGCCAGGTCACATGGACCCCGAAGGCTCAGAGAAGGTTGGGGGAGGGGACCCACTGGAACAGCTGTTGGGAGACAGATGGTAGCCTCCCTTCAAGGCCATCCAGCGTGTTCTTTAACGCGCACAGGGTATGGCTCTCCCGCACACGGGGCCACGGCTTAGCGTCCCATCCGACGGACGGCGGCCTTTCCAAGCCCATCGATGTCCCCTACTGACCGTGGGCAGGGCGGGGAATTTTTGCGGAGATAAATCTCAACGCTGACCCAGCTGGGACTCGAACCTGGGAATTACAGATTACGAGCCTGGCGCGCTACCGACTGAGCCGTCCCCTCCCCCCGCTCAGAGGTAAAACAACCCATCCTTAATAATAATTTCAAAGTTTCGCTCTCTCTCCCTCCCAAGGGAAGAAGAGAGCAATTGCCAAAATCTCGTATCCTTCTCCCATCGCAATCGAGCCAAAGAAGCGAGTCACGAAATTCTCCAGAGCTCAAGGACGTCGCTGTAGGATCAAGTAAAACAGGAAACAAACAGGCCACCGTAATCTGAAATGTTATCGCCATCAGTTGCCTTCAGATGAAGCACAGGTCAGAGCTGCAGCTGTTGAAAACTGTGTACGTGGATATCATTGGACGTGCTTCGACTAGCATCCTCAGATAGATAAGGCTGTGAGCCGTCATTTGTGTGGGACGCAGGACGAAAGAGGAGGGGAGAGAGATTATGGCTACACTCAGCACAGTTTGCAATGTCAGCATGACTCTTATCAACGTTGCAGCCTTTACAGAGGCTCTCAACATCAATGAAACGGATCCTCGTTCAGCCGAATAAACGCTCTGGGGATCTGAATACGAAGATGAGTGATACCTGATGAGCTCTGAGCGCAGTGATCCTTCTGAATACGGAAGTGGATTGGAAGAAGGCGACGCCATTTTGCTCTCCATCCATCTCTTCCAGCGAGAGATGTGGATCTGGGCTGTATCAGAAGTCGTACCAGGCTTGTCAAAAAGAAAATCATACCAGACTTCTTAATTCGTTTATTATGTTCAGGCAACGACCCGGGTTCGATCCCTACCTAAGGTATGAATGTTCTCTTTCTACTCAGGTCTCGCCTTCTTCATAGCTCTTCTCTATGGCTTGTTATCCTGGCAGACCGAAAAACAGAAAGGAAGTCATACCCCTCCTGCCATGTTTGTCATTAACAGAATCAAGTTTGCCAGAAGGGAGGTGTATACGATTCTTCCTATGTTTCTCGGGAAGGATTTGAGTTGGGTTGTTTTACCTCTGAGCGGCACATTTTTGCACACCATGGGCTAAATGGCCAGGTCACATGGACCCCGAAGGCTCAGAGAAGGTTGGGGGAGGGGACCCACTGGAACAGCTGTTGGGAGACAGATGGTAGCCTCCCGTCAAGGCCATCCAGCGTGTTCTTTAACGTGCACAGGGTATGTCTCTCCCGCATACGGGGCCACGGCTTAACGTCCCATCCGACGGACGGCGGCCTTTCCAAGCCCATCGGTGTCCCCTACTGACCGTGGGCAGGGCGGGGAGTTTTGCGCAGATAAATCTCAACGCTGACCCAGCTGGGACTCGAACCTGGGAACTACAGATTACGAGCCTGGCGCGCTACCGACTGAGCCACCCCCGCCCCTCTCGGGAAGGAAGTCATACCACTCTTAGCATAATTGCCCCCTAGAGAATCTTACCATGTTTCTCCGGTGAGACGTACGTAATCTGCAGTTCCCAGATTCGAGTCCTATCTATCCCAGCGATGAGATTTATTTCCACTAAGCGGTCACACAGTGGACACCGATGGGCTTGATAGACCGCAGTCCTTTGAATGTAACGTTAAGCCCTGGTACCGTATGCAATAGAGCCATACTCTGTGCTCGTTTCCGCAAAAATTCCCCGCCCTGCCCACGGTCAGTAGGGGACACCGATGGGCTTGGAAAGGCCGCCGTCCGTCGGATGGGACGTTAAGCCGTGGTCCCGTGTGCGGGAGAGCCATACCCTGTGCACTTTAAAGAACACGCTGGATGGCCTTGACGGGAGGCTACCATCTGTCTCCCAACAGCTGTTCCAGTGGGTCCCCTCCCCCAACCTTCTCTGAGCCTTCGGGGTTCATGCGACCTGGCCATTTAGCCCATGGTGTGCAAAAAAGTGCCGCTCAGAGGTAAAACAACCCAACCCTGTGCTCGTTAAATAATACACTGGAGGCTTTGAGGGGAGTCTTTATCTCTCTGTTAACAGCTATACAGTAGGTCTCCTTCCCCTTCGAATTTTTGAAGTCTTAGGGTCTTTGTCACCTGGACCTTGTGTGCGCAAAAGTGAAACTCAGAGGTAAAAAGCTCCCAACCCATACGAAAAGAAATAAAATGAACTTCATGCACTCAGACACAAAATCTTGACGTTCATATGACAGACGGCATCTGGGCTTCCCTATTTTCCCTAAACACATTTGTGTCCCCCTTTCTTCTTAAAGACATCTATATGCCGCTTATCCGTAAAGACATCTATATGCCGCTTATCCGTAAAGACATCTATATGCCGCTTATCCGTAAAGACATCTATTCCCTTTTTCCCCTAAACACATCTATTCCCCTTTCTCCCTAAAGACATTTGTGCCTCCTTTCAAACGGCAACATATCTGTGTCTCTTTTCAACCAAAAGGGCATTTTTTTTCTCCTTTCAACCAAAGAGACATTTTTCCCTCATTTCAACCAAAAATACGTTTTTTTTCTCCTTTCAACGAAAAAGACATTTTTTCTCCTTCTTTCAGTCAAAAAGACATTTTTTTCTTCTTCTTTCAGTCAAAAAGACATTTTTTTCCTTTCTCCTTAAAACATATCTCTGTCTCCTTTCCTCGTAAATACATTTCCCTTTCTCCCTAAAATAAGGAATCAACCCCCCCCCCCCACCTCTCTTCTCAAAGCTCTTTAGTCCGTTTCAATTTTTAAAACTTTTGGTTTTTTTGTTCGATTTTTTAAACTTCCATTGCTTGCTTTATTCACAATATATGGATTCCTTTACATTAATGATGCCGACTCAAAAAAAATGTAACTGCTCGTGTTACATAGGCTTACAATTCGAGTTCTTTTTCTCTTATACAAAACCCTTTTGGTCAACCCTATCTCCACCTCATTCCCCACCTATAAATTCCAAACCCCCCCCCCCTCCTCCTCCACCCTGTTGCTTCGAGCTCGTTACGGCTGTACAGGAAACGAACAAACTAGAAAATCTGTAATCCGCCACAAGTGAGACTCGAACCTGAGGTTACAAGCTTCATCTACTCTTCACTGTGTGGGGCGGGGGTGGCTCAGTCAGTAGCGCGCCAGGCTCGTAATCTGTAGTTCCCAGGTTCGAGTCCCAGTGGGTCAGCGTTGAGATTTATCTCCGCAAAACTTCCCGCCCTGCCCACGGTCAGTAGGGGACACCGATGGGCTTGAAAAGGCCGCCGTCCGTCGGATGGGACGTTAAGCCGTGGCTCCGTGTGCGGGAGAGCCATACCCTGTGCACGTTAAAGAACACGCTGGATGGCCTTGACAGGAGGCTACCATCTGTCTCCCAACAGCTGTTCCAGTGGGTCCCCTACGCCAACCTTCTCTGAGCCTTCGGGGTCCGTGTGACCTGGCCATTTAGCCCATGGTGTGCAAAGAAATGTCGCTCAGAGGTAAAACAACCCACCCCAAGTTACCTGTTTGTGTGTGACTAAATTTGAGGTATTGAGTATAGGAGAAGTAATTGGTGAGCAAAACCTACCTAATTCTCCAAAAGTGATTTTAACTGCTTTCCACAGGAAGGGTAATAAATGGGTCCTTGTGACCTGGCCATTTAGTCCATGATGTACAAAAAAGTCCCGCTCAGAAGTAAAACAACCCAACTGAGCCACTACCATCAAGAGAGCAACGATACCGATACCTGAGCGAAGTGATCTCATAAAGCATTTCCCCAATTCACCAGATTTCATTCAGTTCGTTGGACACCGACACCTGACAGGGCGCAAGCAAACAGGCAATACAGACACTACACACGCAAAGTCCTCACGCAAAATGGGAACCAATAGACACCACGACACTGTCTCTTCTCCTCTTCACCCACCCCAAACTCCCACGAGCGATGTCGTGTGCCGCCATACAGATGTTGCTATGTACACACGTCCAGTCGTGAACGGCTAAGAGCGGGCAGGGGGGGGGGGGCGTCGATCGACTGGCAGCAAAGCTACCTGCGATGAAGAGAGGATTTGGAGAGCACCTGAGCACACACACACAGAGAGAGAATGGGAGCATCTCTGGACGAACAGAGTTTATGTGTTTGTGTGCGCGACTCGATAGACTACGCTCGCAGCTATGGCAACATCTCTCTGGTCTCCTCTCTGGATTCGGCTAATTAAATACCGAAGGAGGATGGCATTGCACGTGATGAGACTGTGATTGTGGACTCAGATTTTGGAAGGAATGTCGAAGCGACGTCACAGTTCAAATTTGGCTTTTGTTTTTCTTCGCCGCCTTTTCGAGCGTTGATCTTTCCAGAAAGGTTCATTCTTTTGTGTCGTTTATGTCCTGGATTTCTGAGACGGGAGGTAGGCTAGCGAGGGGTTTTCTAGGGAGGATATGACGTCTTTGTTAACTAGGGAGGGTATGACGTCTTTGTTAATTGGTAAATAGTGACATCCAGAAAGTTGGTTTATTTCTGCAAATATCTTGATAGGACATTTGCAGAATTTCTATAATACGATGGATGCGTTCTTCAAGATCTCTGTGTTATAGTTGGGTTCAATTATTTTTTACCCTTGAGACCCACTATATCGCACGTAATGTACAGTCGCTCAAAAAAATATCCGAACACTATGGTTGATTACAGAATTCAGAAAAAATATCTGGCGACGATTTTTTTTAGAAATCAGTGATCTGGCAACCTTCGTGTCACGTGACACTCACGGAAATATTGAGCGTGTGCAGTTACCGTTCACAGCAAACTGGAGCGTGTACAGTTGCTGTACACGCTCCAGATAGTTTTCCTGAATTCTGTAATCACGTGACACGAAGGTTGCCAGATCACTAATTTCTAAAAAAAATCGTTCCCAGATATTTTTTCTGAATTCTGTAATCAATCATAATGTTCGGATACTTTTTTGAGCGACTGTAGATGATCATATTATTTTGATACTAGATCGTGTGGGCTCACTCACGGAAATATTCAGCGTGTGCAGTTACCGTTCACAGCAAACTGGAGCGTGTGCAGTAACTGCACACGCTCCAGTTTGCTGTGAACGGTAACTGGAGCGTGTACAGTTGCTGTACACGCTCCAGATATTTTTCCTGAATTCTGTAATCAACCACAGTGTTCGGATATTTTTTTGAGCGACTGTAACACCAGATCATAAGGACCCCAAGGACTTAAAGAAGATGGGAGAAGGGAATGTCCCAGACAGCTGTTATGGGACAGATGGAAACCTCTCGTTAAGGCCATCCAGCATGTTCTTTATTTTGTTCAGAGGGTGTGGCCCTCTCCTGCACACGGAACCGCGGATTAAAGTCCCATCCAAACAGACGGAAATCTTTCCAAACCGATCGGCGTCCCCTTTCTTATGAAGGCTGGATGCGATTTAGGGGAAATAACTCTCAACGCAGGCACTGTTGGGATTCGAACCTGGGAACTGCTGATTACGATCCTGAAACTTTTGCCGACGTTGAGGTTTATCTCCGTCAAACTCCACCCTGCCGCCGTTCGGAAAGGAGCCACTGATGGCTTTGGAGTGATCACTTTCCATCTGATGAGACGAAAAGGGGTGACTCCGTGTATGCTGGAGATAACTTTACCTTTAACTTTTACCTCTGAACGGCAATTTTTTGCACACCATGGGCTAAATGGCCAGGTCTCAAGGACCCCGAAGGCTCAGAGAAGGTTGGGGGAGGGGACCCACTGGAACAGCTGTTGGGAAACAGGTGGTATCCTCCCGTCAAGGCTATTCAGCGTGTTCTTTAACGTGCACAGGGTATGGCTCTCCCGCACACGGAGCCACGGCTTAACGTCCCATCCGACGGGGCGGCCTTTTCAAGCCCATCGGTGTCCCCTACTGACCGTGGGGAGGGCGGGAAGTTTTGCGGAGATAAGTCTCAACGCTGCCCCACTGGGACTCGAACCTGGGAACTACAGATTACGAGCCTGGCGCGGTACCGACTTAGCCACCCCCGCCTCCAACGATGGATGGACTTGAAGGGAGGCTACCATATGTATCCTAATAGCTGTCCAGTGGGTTCCCAACTTTCTGTGAGACCTTGAGATCCTGGTGACGTAGCCAATTAACCCATTTGCTGCAAAAAAGTGAGAAATGAGACACCGTTCGGCATGAAAAGACCGCCGTCCTTAAGATGGTATGTTAGGGTTGTCCAGTAGATCTCCTTCCCTCTGTCCAACTCTGAGTTACTGGGGTCCTCGTGACTTCACCATTTACTTCATTATGTGACAAAAAGGCATGAAAAAGTCCCATCTTATCTTTTTCCACGATCTCTCTGCATCTGACATTCACTGGCAGCAACAAATTCACTTTGCTACTCAAAAAATCCTTCTTTAAAGGAAAATCCGAGGTCATTATCTCCATTAAGCTTCAATTTGCTTTGTACATGGATCTCCATGGCGACGCAAAACTGATCCTCCTCCCTTCCACCGAATAATCTTGCTAAATCTATTAACAAATCAGAAATCGGATAGCAATCCCCTTAACACTTCAACATAAACCTCAAAGGCTGAATAGGAAAGATGGGGGAGCAGGAAAGATCTGATTTGAAATGGAAATACACCCTTTTGTTTCGCGCCTACGCATGTGCGCAGAGGCGCGAAATTCCTGTTCCTCAAGAAGATACTGGATTCCAATTTACGACATAAAGGAGCCGACTTCGTTTCGACCTGACGAGAGGAGAAGACATTCCCGTAAAACCATTCCGACTCTCTCCGCAGTATGCCTCTTTACTCCGACAAAACAAACGGAAGGGTCGACTCGGAGAGAGAGGAAAAGTAACCATAGCAACCGATCCGCTGTCAGACGTACCGCATCCGTTTCGTAAAACCCAGACAGCTGTCCCGCGGGATGCTGAGCCATGCATCGAGATTTTGTTCTCTGAGGAAGGAACGTATTTCGAGAACTTTCTTTTCCTTTTGGAAACTTTGAGAGCCATGCTCGCATCCTTTGCACCAAAGACAGCAACATCACCTGAGGTTATGGAGGATTGAAGGAGGGGACACGAGGTCGGGGGGAGGAAGAGTGAGAGAAGAACTTTAACATCTTACTGGCTACTGAACTATAAACATCTCGGTTGAGAAGATCGCCAAGAATAATAAAAAGGAGGAAATGTTTCTGCGTTTAGAAACAACAGAATAAGAAGTTATCTTTCTTTTGCTCTCTGTATTTCCACCAAACTCCAAGGGAATTTTTTATCCACTTCGAACTCCTCTGAGAAAAAAAAGTACTGAGTGTTTTAGACTTAAAAATAGACGGGTGGGGGGGGATTCATTCACTTAAATTTCCGAACAATGTTTCTTTTTCATTCAAATCGCAATTCTTCGTCGTATTGAATTTAAATTTTAAATCACGACACAACGCGTATAAAATGTAGGGAAATGGGGAAGAAACGTAGGGATTTTGGGAGAATTTAATTACTATTCCACGTGGTCGACTGGATCTTAATGTCGTGGCAACAGTAAATGAGATGAAGCGCGTTGGTAACGACAATGGTGTCATAAGAGGAGCGAAAACTCAGTCCTGTTTATAACAACGCTGATAATTTATAATTTTTGGCTCACAGTAATGCTACCGAAATTTACTTAATACGCACCATCATCCTCATCATCACCCTCGCTGTTTTTAGATATTATTATCGGTCTTGCTGCTGTTATCATCAGTGGAATTCATCATCATCACCCTCGCCATTGCCAGACGTCATTATCAGCCTTCCTGCTGACATTATCACCATTGGTAGTCACCATCATCTTCGTCATCGCCAGACATCATTTACCAGCCTTGATGCTGTTGTTATCATCACTGGTCGTCGTCATCACCCTCGCCATTGTCAGACACCATTACCAGTTTTGATGCTGTTATCATCACTGGTCGTCGTCATCACCATCACCATTGTCAGACATCATATCCAGCCTTGATGTTGTTGTTATCGTCATTGGTCGTCGTCATCATCCTCGCTATTACCAGGCATCATTACCAACCTTGATGATATTATTATCGTCATTGGTCGTCGTCATCACCAACGCCATTGCAAGGCATCATTACCAGTCTTGATGCTGTTGTTATCATCACTGGTCGTCGTCATCACCATCGCCATTGCCAGGCATCATTACCAGTCTTGATGTTGTTGTTATCATCATTGGTCGTCGTCGTCATCCTCGCTATTGCCAAGCATCATTACCAACCTTGATGCTATTGTTATCGTCATTGGTCGTCGGCATCACCATCGCCATTGCAAGGCATCATTACCAGTCTTCATGCTGTTGTTATCATCACTGGTCGTCGACATCATCATCGCCATTGCCAGGCATCATTACCAGTCTTGAGGTTGTTGTTATCATCATTGGCCGTCGTCATCATCCTCGTCGTTGCCAGGCATCATTATCAGCCCTGATGTTGTTGTTATCGTCATTGGTCGTTGTCATCATCCTCGCTATTGTCAGACATCATTACCGATCTTGATGCTGTTGTTAACATCACTGGTCGTCGTCGTCACCATCGCCATTGCCAAGCATCATTACCAGTCTTGATGCTGTTGTTATCATCACTGGTCGTCGTCATCACCATCGACATTGTCAGACATCATTACGAGCCTTAATGTTGTTGTTGTTATCGTCATTGGTCGTCATCATTACGAGCCTTAATGTTGTTGTTGTTATCGTCATTGGTCGTCATCATCCTCGCTATTTCCAGACATCATTACCAGTCTTGATGCTGTTGTTATCGTCACTGGTCGTCGTCATCACCCTTGCCATTGCTAAGATTCATTATCAGCCTTGAGGCTATTGTTATCATCATTGGTCATAATAACATGGCATCATCCACTTTCACTGTTGTCCTCATCAGAATCTTTGTGCGATGTTGTTATCAGTGGTCATCGATACCTTCGTCATCAACCTTGTCGCTGTTGTCAGTCGCCATCATCACCTTTGCCGCTGCTGTTGTTATCAGTGGTCCTCGTTATCTTCGTCATCAACCTTGTTACTTTATTATCAAAAGTGGTCATCATCATCCTTACTACTAACGTCATCTGCGGTCATCATCCTTATTACTGTTGTCGCTTCATTAAGAGTCGTCATCACCATTTTTACTGCTATCATCTTTATCAGAAGTCATATCACCTTTATCACGTATCATCTTCATCAGGCGCCATTATCACCCTTTCTACTGCTGTCGATTTTTATCAGGGGGTATCATCATCCTTGCCTCCGTTATCGTTTCCATCAGGGGCCATCATCAGCCTTGCCCTTATTGTCGTTTTCATCGTGAGTCTGGGTCATCATTACCCTTTGCCTCTGTTGTTTTCATCTGGGGCCACCATCACTCTAACTACTGTTATCATCTCAATAAGGGGATCATCATCACTTTTTTCAATGTTATCTTCACCAGAGGTCACCATCACCCTTTCATTATCACCCTTGCAACTTCGTCGTCGTCGTCATCCTGTGGTGTACTGCAGATTTCACCAGGAGTCATCATCACCCTTTCTACTGCTATCGTATAAAACAGGAGTCGTCATCACCCTTGCACCTATTGTCTTCGAATCATCGTTGATGTGTCGATTTCATCAGGGGGTCATCATCACTCTTACCATCATCTTCATCCGGAGTTATCATCACCACTGTTGTCTTCTTCGTAAGTGGTCACTATTTTCCTTGTCGCTATCATCATCATACTTGTCGCTATCGTTGTCACCATCACCCTAGTCGACGTGTCATCATTTTACTCTAAAGGCCTTATCACTGACAATTCTCAACTGAAAGTTTATTTTCGCTAAGAGACCGATTTGATGACTTTTACTTCATCCCAGATATCTCACTCAATTCATATTCTTAATCCTACCAGTGTTTCTTCACACATCCAAATTCAAAACAACTTAACTGAAAAACCAAAATCAGGCACATTAATTATGGCGAACAGCTTCCACACGTGCATTTTGAGAAGTCTGTAAAATCATTCAGTTTTTCAGTTTCGCGAGCGTTTTTGAGAACGCTACGCTGTCGAAAAGCAACTTCTCTTCCCTGAGTCTTAGTCAAACGGACAAGTGATGAGAAATCCCAAATAACCTTTGCTTAAAATTATCCTTTCGTTGAAAGATTTCTCGAAGTGAAAACGAGGGTCGGCGTCTCGGGAGAGACACACGATCGGCAGCTTAGAATTTTTCCATTTTAAGCTTCTTTTAAGTTTACCCTTTTAAGGTCACTCCATTTCTTCTTTACTGCGTTTATTATTTCTACCTTCCTCTTCCTCAAAGTTTGACTTTCACAAGAGAAGTTTATTAAAAGAAGCATAAGCCTATTCTGCTCTATGGGGGCGGGGGTGGCTCAGTCGGTAGCGCGCCAGGCTCGTAATCTGCAGTTCCCAGGTTCGAGTCCAGCCTGGGTCAGCGTTGAGATTTATCTCCGCAAAACTCCCAGCCCGGCCCACGGTCAGTAGCGGACACCGTTGGGCTTGGAAAGGCCGCCGTCTGTCGGATGGGACGTTAAGCCGTGGCCCCGTGTGCGGGAGAGCCACACCCCGTGCACGTTAAAGAACACGCCGGATGGCTTTGACGGGAGGCTACCATCTGTCTCCCAACAGCTGTTCCAGTGAGTCTCCTCCCCCAACCTTCTCTGAGCCTTCGGGGTCCTTGTGAGCTGGCCATTTAGCCAATGGTGTGCAAAACAGTGCCGCTCAGAGGTAAAACAACCCAACAACACAACCAATTTGATTTTAATTGTTATGCGCAATTTCGCCATTACGTCTCCTCTGAGATGGAGGTTCCTGATTAGATCGAATACGCCCCCCCCCCCCTAGATTAATCTTACGGCTGGCAGAAATCACGAAAATTTCTTGAAGAGAGTCTGGTGCACACAGTTTCTTAGCACCCATTTATTACACTTCCTGTGGAAAGCAGTTAAAATCACTTTTGAAGAATTATGTAGATATTGCTCACCAATTACTTCTCCTAGGCTCAATACCTTAAATTTAGCCACACACAAACAGGTAACTTGGGTTGGGTTGTTTTACCTCTGAGCGGCACTTTTTTGCACATCATGGGCTAAATGGCCAGGTCACACGGACCCCGAAGGCTCAGAGAAGATTGGGGGAGGGGACCCACTGGAACAGCTGTTGGGAGACAGATGGTAGCCTCCCGTCAAGGCCATCCAGCGTGTTCTTTAACGTGCACATGGTATGGCTCTCCCGCACACGGAGCCAAGGCTTAACGTCCCATCCGACGGACGGCGGCCTTTCCAAGCCCATAGGTGTCCCCTACTGACCATGGGCAGGGTACTGTGTTTTGCAAAGAAAAATTTCAATGCCGAGCCAGCTGGAACTCAAACCTGGGAACTGCAGATTACGAGTGTGGCGCGCTACTGACTGAGCCACCCACGCCCTAGCCCTCGGGGTCCTTGTGACCTGGCCATTTAGTTCTTTGTGTGCAGCAAAGTGAAGGGAAGAGGCAAAATAACCCAACTCTAACAGCTTATATTTCCTCTCGTCAGTAACTCAATATTATCCAATCACAAACACATATTTTTGATTCACCAATTTCCTATGCTATAGTTAATGGCTAAGTAGGCTTCGTTCCCCAATTTTTCCCTCACGTGGTAAACCATAATCATCGATGCAAAACCGAACCTTTGCAGTACAATTGCAGCCTCTGATGTTAATAACCAACAAACCGAACTTCGCGAAGCGCTCGGTTCCTATTTTCGTACCCGTTTACAGAGTATGCAGGCAAATTTCGTTATTGGAGTCGCCGATGAAGCGGACTGATGATAGAGAGAGTAGGCATAGGGAAATGATGCGGAACGAATCAGAGAGATGAATCAGACTACTCTGGAACGAGGACGAAGTCTTGAAACAAATTTTCCCACTTTGCATATATCGGCATCTTGTCCAATGTATGAAAGCATTGACTACGCCTTGAGGAAGTGATCATTGTAGCTGAAGTGGCGAGATGGAAAATGGGATCAAAGTGGGAAAATGGCAACAAGTCTTTGTTAATAATCCTGATACAAAGTTGTAGAATTGCAGATCGGACTTACTGAGTTACACAGTTTGATGCGAAGATTTTGTGCTGTTAAGCGTTATGCCGTGGTTTACATATTCTTGCTGAGACAGAGAAAATGGGTTGTTGTTGGGTTGTTTTACCTCTGAGCGGCACTTTTTTGCACACCATGGGCTAAATGGCCAGGTCACATGGACCCCGAAGGCTCGGAGAAGGTTGGGGGAGGGGACCCACTGGAAGAGTTGTTGGGAGACAGATGGTAGCCTCCCGTCAAGGCCATCCAGCGTGTTCTTTAACGTGCACAGGGTATGGCTCTCCCGCACACGGGGCACGGCTTAACGTCCCATCCGACGGACGGCGGCCTTTTCAAGCCCATCGGTGTCCCCAACTGACCGTGGGCAGGGCGGGGAAATTTTGCGGAGATAAATCTCAATGCTGACCCAGCTGGGACTCGAACCTGGAAACTACAGATTACGAGCCTGGCGCGCCCGACTGAGCCACACCCGCCCCTCCCAGGTTCGAGTCCCAGTTGGGTCAGCGTTGAGATTTATCTCCGCAAAATTCCCCGCCCTGCCCACGGTCAGTAGGGGACACCGATGGGCTTGGAAAGGCCGCCGTCCGTCGGATGGGACGTTAAGCCGTGGCCCCGTGTGCGGGAGAGCCATACCCTGTGCACGTTAAAGAACAGGCTGGATGGCCTTGACGGGAGGCTACCATCTGTCTCCCAACAGCTGTTCCAGTGGGTCCCCTCCCCCAACCTTCTCTGAGCCTTCGGGGTCCTAGTGACCTGGCCAGCGTTCCTGGCCTTCGGGGTCCTTGTGACATCCCCGCCACCCCTGTGAATAGTGTAAATCTCTTAATACTATAAATTCAACCACCGAAATTTGAAATTTATAATATAAAGAGATCGTTTTAAATATTTCGCTAAGTTTTCGCAAGTTACCCCGCATGGGAGGTCAAGTTCTAGCCTAATGTACAGAAGATCGTATCCTACGAACGCTAAAGAATATACACGGAAGAGTCAAAACATTATGATCATTGCGTCTTTATGCAAATCGAAGCAACTGCAGGTAAACGACGGCGCGTGTGAAGGTCATGAAACGGTATAAATAACACCTGATACTGAGCTCTGTTAATCAGTGTTATTCTTGTTCTTTAGATGGGAAAGGCAGCGGACTTAAGTGAGTTTGACAAAAGGCAAATTGTAATGGACAGACGACTGGGGCAGAGCATTTCCGAGAGGGCAAGGCTTGTGAAGTGCTCACAGTCAGATGTGGTTAGTATCTGGGATTAGTAGGTTCGAGTGTTTTCCTTCCGGTTTTCCAACGGTTCGTGGTTTTCCTTCCTCAAGACCACTTTATGAAGATAAACTGGTCTTGAGGAAGGAAAACCACGAACCGTTGGCAAGGTGTGGGCCGACCACGGCTCATCAATGATAGAGGTGAGCGAAGGCTATCCCATATGGCACGAGCCAACAGAAGGGATACTGTGGCGCACCTCGCCCGTGTTTTGAATGCTGATGACAGGAGTAATGTGTCACAACACACAATACATCGAACCCTGCTGAAAATGGGACTGTGTAGCTGCAGGCCACCCCGAGTGCCCATGCTAACCTCGGTTCATCATCGAAAGTACCTACAATGGGCACGCGAGCATCAAAACTGGGCCTTGAATGATTGGAAGAAGGTCATCTTGTCTGATGAATCTTGTTTCCTGTTGTACCATGTGGACGGCCGGATAAGTGTGTATCATTTACCTGGGGAAAGTTGGCACCAGGATGCACGGTGGGAAGAAAACAAGCCGGTGGAGGAAGTGTAATGCTTTGGGCGATGTTTTACTGGGAAACCTAGGTCCAGTCATTCGCAGGAAACTATTATGCCTGTCATCATTGCAGACCAGGTACATTCTTTCATGGCAACGGTATTCCCGTCTAGTAGTGCCTTCTTTCAGCAGGATAATGCGCCATGCCACACTGCCTGGATTGTTTGAGAATGGTTCGCGGAAGATGAGGAAGACTTCCAGGTATTGCCCTGCCTCCAAATTCCACAGACATCAATCCAATCGAGCATCTGTGGTTTGTGTCGGAACAGCATATTCGATCTGCGGCAGCTAAAACACATAATCTGCTGGTAATTTGTTGGTACAGATATCACAAGACAACTTTAGAAATCATGTAGCGTCCATACCTCGCCGCGTAAGAGCTGTTTTGGCGGCACGTGGAGGACCAACATCATATTAGACAGGTGGTCAAAATGTTTTGGCTCTTTGGTGTATATCTTCGATAGCTTTGGCAGCAGGCTTCCAGTTGTCTACTAACCGCTGTCCATTGAGTCCTTTTCTCATTTGGGGTGGGGGTGGCTCAGTCGGTAGCGCGCCAGGCTCTAATCTGCAGTTCCCAGGTTCGAGTCCCAGCGGGGTCAGCGTCGAGATTTATCTCCGCAAAATTCCCCGCCCTGCCCACGGTCAGTAGGGGACACCGATGGGCTTGGAAAGGCCGCCGTCCGTCGGATGGGACGTTAAGCCGTGGCCCCGTGTACGGGAGAGCCATACCCTGTGCACGTTAAAGAACACGCTGGATGGCCTTGACGGGAGGCTACCATCTGTCGCCCAACAGCTGTTCCAGTGGGTTCCCTCTCCCAACCTTCTCTGAGCCTTCGGGGTCCATGTGACCTGGCCATTTAGCCCATGGTGTGCAAAAAAGTGCCGCTCAGAGGTAAAACAACCCAACGTTAAAGAACACGCTGGATGGCCTTGACGGGAGGCTACCATCTGTCGCCCAACAGCTGTTCCAGTGGGTCCCCTCTCCCAACCTTCTCTGAGCCTTCGGGGTCCATGTGACCTGGCCATTTAGCCCATGGTGTGCAAAAAAGTGCCGCTCAGAGGTAAAACAACCCAACCTTTTCTCATCCCAGCTATGAGCCGTTGAGATCCTTCTGATCTGGATTTTCAGTCCTTTGTACTTTTAAAAAATGCAGCAGTTGGAAATAAAACAATTCAACTCAAAAATTATTTATCTATAAAACATTTAAGTTTCCCTTTATGATTCAAGCCAAATGTCCTTCAAATAAATACGTTAGCATTCGTGATTTAACGGTTAATTCTCACGCTTTAGTTTAAGCTTTCCCCCATTTTGAAATTCAGCAGTGTAATGTATTAATAAAGAGTGACGTGAATCTGAAGAAAATAATTCATACTTTTTAACCTCATTACACTTGAGAAAATACCTCGAAAACTTCCATTCCCCCCCCCCCTTAGACCCTCCCCTTAGACCCTTCCTGTAAACAGTTACATTACCTCACCAGCGGGTCCCAACCTCCTTGGACGGATTGCCCATTTTTTAAGAAGTATTATTTTCTAAATTAATTATCTTTATTGAAATCGAAAGATTTTTCTGTATAAAACTAGCTAAAAAATCTATACAAGTTTGGGAATATTTTAATCCATGATTTTCAAAGTGTTTTTTCTGTTGAAATAAAACATTCATAACTGCATTAATCTAAAAAACATTCGATATGCCATTTAATCTGTTTTCACAGAAAAACTGAAAGAAAATCACCTTCACAAATTTCTGAAACGCATGGTTAAGAACCACTGCTTAAAACCATTAACCCGAGTGCAGGAGAGTCACACTCTGTGTATGCTGAAGACATACTGGATGGCTTTGACGGGAGGCTTCCATATATTTCCTAACAGCTGTCCAGTGGATTCTCTACTACTGGGGCCAGGGGTGGCTCAGTCGGTAGCGCGCCAGGCTCGTAATCTGTAGTTCCCAGGTTCGAGTCCCAGCTGGGTCAGCGTTGAGATTTATCTCCGCAAAATTCTCCACCCTGCCCACGGTCCTTCGGGGTCCATGTGACCTGGCCATTTAGCCCATGGTGTGCAAAAAAGTGCCGCTCAGAGGTAAAACAACCCAACGTTAAAGAACACGCTGAATGGCCTTGACGGGAGGCTACCATCTGTATCCCAACAGCTGTTCCAGTGGGTCCCCTCCCCCAACCTTCTCTGAGCCTTCGGGGTCCATGTGACCTGGCCATTTAGCCCATGGTGTGCAAAAAAGTGCCGCTCAGAGGTAAAACAACCCAACCCATGGTGTAAAGAATAAACTATGGTGTGATGAAGGGCCTGGCCATTTAGCCCATGGTGCTCAGAGGAAAACAACTCAACCCAACTCTTGCTATCATGTATCCTTGATGGATTTTAAATCCTTCATAGTAAAACAAAACCACCAAGGGCGAAAGAAAAAAAGAGTTTTTTCTCAGTGTCTTTTTTATTCCATCAGAGCTTTTGCGTCATCTTTATGGACGCTTATGAATGATGATCATCGCTTCGATAGATTGGAGACAAGGAGCAGTAGATGAAGAGAAAATGCACGTGGCTGATACTGCACCTGGAGGCCATAGTGAGATAAATGGTTTTCTAATGGCGTCGCCAACCATCCTCGGATCAATAGAGAGCGAATGCGTGCGAGAATGTTTCTGTCGTGCCATGGCATCGGACTCTGCCACGAACTGTCAAAAGAGGATCAAAGGAATCTACATCTCTTATTCAACAGTTAGGGAAGAAGGAGGAGAGGAATCCTCTTCCTCTTCTTTTATTCATCTTCCGTGGATGAACATCGGGAGCTGGACATCAGGGATCGGATAAGGTTTTGCAAAGAGTTAAAAATAGAGCGTGTCTCTTTCGGAGAAACAGCTTTGAAGACTTTTTTTTAAGCACAATTGAACTGCTTCCAAAGGGTTGGGTTGGTTTATCTCTGAGCGGCACTTTTTTGCACACCATGGGCTAAATCGCCAGGTCACATGGACCCCGAAAGCTCAGAGAAGGTTGGGGGAGGGGACCCACTGGAACACCTGTTGGGAGACAGATGGTAGTCTCCCGTCAAGGCCATCCAGCGTGTTCTTTAACGTGCACAGGGTATGGCTCTCCCGCACACGGGGCCACGGCTTAACGTCCCATCCGACGGACGGCGGTAGTTCCAAGCCCATCGGTGTCCCCTACTGACCGTGGGCAGGGCGGGGAATTTTGCGGAGATAAATCTCAACGCTGACCCAGCTGGGACTCGAACCTGGGAACTACAGATTACGAGCCTGGCGCGCTACCGACTAAGCCACCCCCGCCCGCTTCCAAAGGATTAAGACTTACGAGATGAGGGAAGAAGTCTTATTCCTCCTGATCATTTTCGATGACTTATTATCATAAATACATTTTTTTTGCAGGAAGAAAGTTTAACACATGACGTGGAATACAAGAAAAAATTAAAAGTGTAAAAGTACCGGTAAGAAATGAGGAAAAATTCCCAAGAATGGCAAACAGACCGAGGTTAATATCTGTTGCTTTTGTTAAGCAAAATTTTTAATCAATGGTATTTGACATGTGTTGCACAGTCGCTAAAATAAATATCCCAACATTATGGTTGATTACAGAATTCAGAAAACATATCTGGCAACGATTTTTTAGAAATTAGTGATCTGGCAACCTTTGTGTCACGTGATTACAGAATTCAGAAAAAACATCTGGAGCGTGTACAGCAACTGTACACACTCCAGTCACTGTTCACAGCAAACTGGAGCGTGTGCAGTTACTGCACACGCTCCAGTTTGCTGTGAACGGTAACTGCACACGCTCCATATTCATTGCATTATATATTCATACGCATTATATATATTAAAAAATATCCGAACACTATGGTTGATTACAGAATTCAGAAAACATATCTGGCAACGAATTTTTTAGAAAGTAGTGATCACGTGTCACGTGACATGAAGGTTGCCAGATCACTAATTTCTAAAAAATTCGTTGCCAGATATGTTTTCTGAATTCTGTAATCAACCATAGTGTTCGGATATTTTTTTCAGCGACTGTACACTCAGCAGTCATTTAATTATGACCCCCCCCCCCCTTCCCCGATTCCATCTTCTGCCAGTGGAAACTAATTTCGAAATAGCATTATTTCTGAAATAAGTTTTTTATGAGGAGACCTGACTGAAGATCTCAATCCCATCTATCTAAATCTCGAAATTCTGTAATATTTGTTCGGCATTTAAATGTTGAAATTTAAATAATAAATAAAAAAATTAAAAGTTTGAATTTTTAACTACAGCAATGCCAAACATTAGAATTTACATCAGAAGTTAATTAAAATTTGAATGAGATGAGTGGTTTCAAACCAATTAGTACGAATGATGTATATTCGAAAAATTTTGGGAAAAATATTTTTTAGTTTTCTTCACTTGGCCTTGTTGCCGTTAAATATTCAAACTTCCATAACTCTTTAAATACAAAGCGACTCTTTTTTAAAAATTAATATTTAGATAGACTTGATTTAAATCTTTAATTTACTTTCAGTCCCATTTTGTCATAAAACGCTTATTTTAGAAGTTATAGAACGTCGAATTTAGTTTCCACTGGCGTAGTAATACCCACTGGAACAGCTGTTGGGAGACAGATGGTAGCCTCCCGTCAAGGCCATCCAGCGTGTTCTTTAACGTGCACAGGGTATGGCTCTCCCGCACACGGGGTCACGGCTTAACGTCCCATCCGACGGACGGCGGCCTTTCCAAGCCCATCGGTGTCCCCTACTGACCGTGGGCAGGGCAGGTAGTTTTGCGGAGATAAATCTCAACGCTGACCCAGCTGGGACTCGAACCTGGGAACTACAGATTACGAGCCTGGCGCGCTACCGACTGAGCCACCCCCGCCCCACTACTGAGTCTATGGGCAAAATGTGGTACTTGGTGAATAAAAAATGTTTATAGACTCTGGTGGAAACAGAAAAAAATAACATTGTTGGCTTAAAATTTTAAAAAATTTAAATCTGCATGATTCTTCTAAGGGCATCAACGCCTAATACGAAAAAGGCTGCTTATAAACTATTAAAGTCAATTAATAGATATTATATACAGGATGGTCATAATTAAAGTTCCCTATTCAGAGGCAACTGTAGAAATACGAAACGGATGGAATGTTTCCATATTTGGAATATTACATGTTGCAAAGCATGTTGAAAATAATTATGCAAAATAAAATGTAGCGGCAAAACTTATCACCAGATGGCACAAGTGGCGGAGCGTACTCTTGTGTATGAATTTGAATATCATTCCAAGGTTGGATAGTTTTACCTCTGAGCAGCACTTTTTTGCACATCGTGGGCTAAATGGCAGAGTCACAAGTACCCCGAAGGCTCAGAGAGGGTTATTGGAACAGCTGTTGGGAGACAGATGGTAGCCTCCCGTCAAGGCCATCCAGCGTGTTTAACCTGCAGAGGGGATGGTTCTCCCGCACATGGGGCCACTGCTTAACGTCCCATCCGACGGATGGCAGCCTTTCCAAGCCCATCGGTGTCCCCTACTGGCCGTGGGCAGGGCGGGGAATTTTGCGGAGATAAATTTCAAGCTGACCCAGCTTTGACTCGAACCTGAGAACTGCAGATTACGAGCCTGGCGCGCTATCGATTGAGCCACCCCCATTCCAAGGAGTAATGGGATAAAACAATAAAAGATAGAGTCCAAACGAAATTTAGTTTATCCAACTAAAAATGAATCTTCGAAATATCTCTTAAAAGAGTAGTGTTCCTCTTTTCCCTGTGGACAAGAGAACAACTCATTGTTGCCAAAGGAAGAGGGGCGGGGGTGGCTCAGTCGGTAGCGCGCCAGGCTCGTAATCTGTAGTTCCCAGGTTCGAGTCAGCATTGAGATTTATCTCCGCAAAATTCTCCGCCCTGCCCACGGTCAGTAGAGGACACCGATGGGCTTGAAAAGGCCGCCGTCCGTCGGATGGGACGTTAAGCCGTGGCTCCGTGTGTGGGAGAGCCATACCATTTGCACGTTAAAGAACACGCTGGATGGCATTGACGGGAGGCTACCATCTGTCTCCCAACAGCTGTTCCAGTGGGTCCCCTCCCCCAACCTTCTCTGAGCCTTCGGGGTCCATGTGACCTGGCCATTTAGCCCATGGTGTGCAAAAAAGTGCCGCTCAGAGGTAAAACAACCAACCACAATCCAGCCAAAGGAAGTTTGTGAGCTTCACATTCCACCAGCAAAATGTCAAATTTCTAGCGCATATGGGTCACTCGCAGCATTCGTTTAATATTTTACAATTCTCAACTATTTCCACCGTTAGGGGGCGTAATTTAAATTTTTGGGAGATTTGGAAAACGTGTATCGGTATTTCATGAATACCCACTGAAGCCAAAAAGAATTTTAATTAATCTCTAAAAGCAAAAAAGTTGAATGTGTACAGTCGCTCAAAAAATGTCCGAACATTATGGTCGAAGAATTCGGAAAAAAATATCTGACAACGATTTTTTTTAGAAATTAGTGATCTGGCAACCTTTCGTGTCACGTGACACGAAGGTTGATGAATGGGACACGAAAGCTTATAAACACGTGACACGAAAGTTGCCAGATCACTAATTTCTAAAAAAATCGTTGCCAGATATTTTTTCTGAATTCTGTAATCGACCATAGTGTTCGGATATTTTTTGGAGCGACTGTACAGACTGACAGACGACAAAATCGAAACATTATCTCGTTTTTCTGAGACCATGGGCATCAAGCTATTAAGAAGCATATTCTCTCTTTTGGTCATTATCTCTGTAGCTCTCTATAATATCAAAGCCATTTTGAAACTATCTTTCTCTAAATTTGAACACAGATTATGGTCCTTACAAATCACACATTTATATTTCGGGTCCACTCACAGTAGAAGGCCCTATTGCAGGAAAAACGACCAGAATCAAAGGACATTTTTTGAATCATCATAGAACGTTTACGTGGAACATTACTATATATTGAGGGGGCGGGGGTGGCTCAGTCGGTAGCGCGCCAGGCTCGTAATCTGCAGTTCCCAGGTTCGAGTCCCAGCTGGGTCAGCGTTGAGATTTATCTCCGCAAAAATTCCCCGCCCTGCCCACGGTCAGAGGGGACACCGATGGGCTTGGAAAGGCCGCCGTCCGTCGGATGGGACGTTAAGCCGTGGCCCCGTGTGTTCGAGAGAGCCATATCCTATGCACGTTAAAGAACACGCTGGATGGCCTTGACGGGAAGCTACCATCTGTCTCCCAACAGCTGTTCCAGTGGGTCCCCTCCCCCAACTTTCTCTGAGCCTTCGGGGTCCATGTGACCTGGCCATTTAGCCCATGGTGTGCAAAAAAGTGCCGCTCAGAGGTAAAACAATCCAACCCAACCAACTATACATTGAGAATGCTAGTGAAGATAATGGAAGCTATTTTGTGTGGTAATAATGTAATATTTGATTTAAAAGATTCGAGACTCCTAAAAAAAGTTTATACTACTAAAAAAAAAGAGCAATATATTTTTTTTAAACATTGACTGCAAATTGTTCTGAACTACAAATCATCGGTGCATTCAAAGGCTGAAGGGACCACGATCAATCCTTCTTAGAGTAAGACCTGTAATCCGATTTCAGTCAGACTCATCATCAGGGTTGGGTTGTTTTACCTCTGAGCGGCAATTTTTTGCACACCATGGGCTAAATGGCCAGGTCACATGGACCCCGAAGGCTCAGAGAAGGTTGGGGGAGGGGACCCACTGGAACAGCTGTTGGAAGACAGATGGTAGCCTCCCGTCAATGCCATCCAGCGTGTTCTTTAATGTGCACAGGGTATGGCTCTCCCTCACACGTGGCCACGGCTTAACGTCCCATCCGACGGACGGCGGCCTTTCCAAGCCCATCGGTGTCCCCTACTGACCGTGGGCAGGGCGGGGAATTTTTGCGGAGATAAATCTCAACGCTGACCCAGCTGGGACTCGAACCTGGGAACTACAGATTACGAGCCTGGCGCGCTACCGACTGAGCCACCCCCGCCCCATATTTCAATCAGACTCATCATCAGTGATGCATGATTATCAAAATATAGTAGAAGCCATCCTATCTATTTCGCTTTACCCTTATGGTCCAAACAATTTGGTTTACTCTGTATGTTATCAACAGGATCTTGTGAACCTCAGTGCCACATTTGCCATAATACATCAGACGAAGGAGATAAAGACAAGGAACGCCAGATGACTTACGATCTCCGATTGACTGCAAGTTTAACCAAACCAAAAAACCATGGCCCTTTTCAACGCACTTATTCTGCTAGTGTTTTTATAACTAAAAGGGTGAAAGGGACGGCAAGAGACTGGATTTCTATTTCAGTATAACCTATTCCCTCCCTCCCTTTTCAAAGTCTTTAAAAATGATTTAAATATACATAATTTAATAATTTTTGCCTCGATGAGCTTTACTAGCATTTTCAAAGGGAGAGCATGTGTGGGTCCCCCCTCAAGACCCGGCGCTGTTTATAGGTTGTTTTACAACAGAGGAGCACTTTTCTGGACACAGTGGGTTAAATTGCTAGGTTACAAAGACACCGAGGGCTCAGAAAAGGTTGGGGGAGGAGACCCATTGGAACAGCTGTTGGCAGACAGATGGTTGTCTACCATCAAGCCCATGCAGTTTGTTTGTTAATGTGCACAGGGTATGGCTCTCCCGCATACGGGGCCACGGCTTAACGTCCCATCCGACGGACGGATGCCTTTCCAATCCCATCGGTGTCTCCTACTCATCAAGTGCAGGGCGGGGAGTTTTGCGGAGATAAATCTCAACGCTGGTCCAGCTGGGACTCACACCTGGAACTGCAGATTATCAGCCTGGCACGCTGCAGACTGAGCCACCCCCCCTCCCTCCAGACCCTGTTTACGACGTCCCTCTATTCTTAATAAATCGAATTTCCCGTCAATTGAAATCATGACTTCTATTACATTCTTCCACAAAAAAAGCTTGCTTAAAAAGCATCCGAACTTTTTCTGCGGTATTTAAATGCCTCTACGTTTAGTCTGTCTCCAAGATGAGCGATCGCATTTTCCGTCGAGAGCACCAGGTGGCTGTGGCTCCTCCTCTTCCTCCTCTCCATGTTGAATGTCGTGTCTTTGACGTACACAGAAACTGAAGGTGGAGAAGAGGTCGATCGATCGCTGAATGGAGAGATATCCCGACAACTCCCCGTCCTGTGGCTTCCAATATAGCACTGACGCTCAACATGATGTGGAGCCCGCCGAAGAAGCTAATCACGCGGAAGTTGCTTCGGGTTCTCTGCCGCCTTGCGACCCCGGACTCGTCGGGGCTCTCGCTGAAATTACTTAGCTAACGTAATACCTGTCGTCCTTTTTGACTGACTGTTGCTGTCGTTGCCCCAAGGTTATTTTGATTTTGATTCGCCATCGCAGCCTGGCAAACAAAGGAGGACACTAATGGACATTCAAGAGAGAGATCAGGGCAAAGCTATATTTAGCTTTTGTCATGGGCTTCATTGATCGGAGAGGCGGCGCGAGAGAAAAGAAGAAATGACAATGGATGAAGATATTTAAGATGGAAAAATTAAATTTCTTTCAGGGCCAGGTTATAGACAGCAAAGATGTCGACGATCTATTTAAGACGAGTCGGAATTTAAATTTTTAAGTTCTCTCATAAATGTGAAAAATAAATTAACTGAATTGGAAATATTTTAAAATTACTACCTTCCTAAAAGCGCCCTAAAAAGTAGAAAATAAACCTCTTGATGGTGCAGTCACTGAATTCGTATTCACTTCAAAGGAAGACAGGGAGCCTGCAATCTTTTCCCATTAGAGAGTGATGATGGGCAAATCGGAGTCCTGCCCTTCCTTCGAAGTGATACCAATTCAGTGACTTATTGCACTATCGATATGCTTTAAATTAACTGGGACGGGGGTGGCCCAGTCGGTAGCGCGCCAGGCTCGTAATCTGGAGTTCCCAGGTTCGAGTCCCAGCTGGGGCAGCGTTGAGACTTATCTCCGCAAAACTCCCCGCCCTGCCCACGGTCAGTAGGGGACACCGATGGGCTTGGAAAGGCAGCCGTCCGTTGGATGGGACGTTAAGCCGTGGCCCCGTGTGCGGGAGAGCTACACCCTGTGCACGTAAAAGAACACTCTGGATGACCTTGACGGGAGGCTACCATCTGTGTTCCAACAGCTGTTCCAATGGGTCCCCTCCCCCAACCTTCTCTGAGCCTTCAGGGTCCATGTGACCTGGCCCTTTAGCAAATGGTGTGCAAAAAAGTGCCGCTCAGAGGTAAAACAACCCAACCCAAGATTTTTCAGTTTCTACAATTATTTGTATTATCCTTCGCTTGCAAAAAACGCTACGATTTTAATTTTGTTTTCAAACAGCAATATTATTTTAAAGTTTATAATATTCTACAAGACAGAAAATTAAATTATCATTTAGAGTCATATAAACATGAATTTGCAGTATATATATATGAGTCTGTTGTCTATATAGAGGAGGATGTAGAAAAAATAAAATGTGATATAACATCACGTGACAAGAAGGTTGCCAGATCACTAATTTCCGAAAAAATCGTTGCCAGATATTTTTTTTTAATTCTGTAATCAACCATGGTGTTCGGATATTTTTTTTGAGCGACTGTACATCATCACAGAGGTATAGCCTAAGCTGTCCTTCTATTTATGCCTAGCTGCCATTTTAAATTTACCTGTCGAGATGTACAGTCGCTCAAAAAAGTATCCGAACACCATGGTTGATTACAGAATTCAGAAAAAATATCTGGCAAAGTTTTTTTTTTTAGAAATTAGTGATCTGGCAACCATCGTGTCACGTGACACGAAGGTTGCCAGTTCACTAATTTCTAAAAAAAACGTTGCCAGATATTTTTTTCTGAATTCTGTAATCAACCATAGTGTTCGGATACTTTTTTGAGCGACATTAGGTGGTCATATTATTTTGATACTAGATCGTGTGGGCTCACTCACGGAAATATTGAGCGTGTGCAGTTACCGTTCACAGCAAACTGGAGCGTGTGCAGTAACTGCACATGCTCCAGTTTGCTGTGAACGGTAACTGGAGCGTGTACAGTTGCTGTACACGCTCCAGATATTTTTCCTGAATTCTGTAATCACGTGACACAAAGGTTGCCAGATCACTAATTTCTAAAAAAATCGTTGCCAGATATTTTTTCTGAATTCTGTAATCAACCATAGTGTTCGGATACTTTTTTGAGCGACTGTACTAATGAAAATGTAAAACGTAACGACTTAATACTCTAATGACACAAAATTTCCCCAAAAAAAAATATATGATAAACAGTCACCGTAACCAAGTTCTCAAAATCTTCACAAGCTCAATGGAGATTCCAGGTTATCGTCATATCATTTTTACCTTGCCATAGGATCTGATTTGGGGCGGGGTGGCTCAGTCGGTAGCGCGCCAGGCTCGTAATCTGTAGTTCCCAGGTTCGAGTCCCCAGCTGGATCAGCGTTGAGATTTATCTCCACAAAATTCCCCGCCCTGTCCACGGTCAGTAGGGGACACCGATGGGCTTGGAAAGGCCGCCGTCCGTCGGATGGGACGTTAAGCCGTGGCCCCGTGTGTGGGAGAGCCATACCCTGTGCACGTTAAAGAACACGCTGTATGGCCTTGACGGGAGGCTACCATCTGTCTCCCAACAGCTGTTCCAGTGGGTCCCCTCCCCCAACCTTCTCTGAGCCTTCGGGGTCCATGTGACCTGGCCATTTAGCCCATGGTGTGCAAAAAAGTGCCGCTCAGAGGTAAGACAACCCAACAACCCAAAATCTTCATCCAGACAGATGTTGGATATATTTCTTTTGCCCATGAATTATCGTTTCCGTTCTTCTCCGGATGTAGGCACGGAAAACTGCAACACTCGATTACTGCTGTACTTGAAGGGAGCCACTGTCGACGTTTTCGCCATCAGCATCCGCGAAATTACTCGCAGCGATGGTATAGAGAGCAACATCCCGATCTTCAGCGTCACGCGACAGGACGCGCCCGGTAAGATGAAACGAAAAGGTACGGGCACACAGAAAGCGATTCAGCGTCATGAACGTTTCGACACTTTCTGGCGTCTTGAAATCATCACCGACAACAGTGGCGGAATCACAGCTAACTGGCCTCCTCCTTGATGGCAGGGCGGGGGTGGCTCAGTCGGTAGCGCGCCGGGCTCGTAATCTGCAATTCCCGGGTTCGAGTCCCGGCTGGAGAGCGGGGATGCTCAGTCGGTAGCGCGCCAGGCTCGTAATCTGTAGTTCCCAGGTTCGACTCCCAGCTGGATTAGCGTTGAGATTTATCTCCGCAAAACTCCCTGCCCTGCCCACGGTCAGTAGAGGACACCGATGGGCTTGGAAAGGCCGCCGTCCGTCGGATGGGACGTTAAGCCGTGGCCCCGTGTACGGGAGAGCCATACCCTGTGCACGTAAAAGAACACGCTGGATGGCCTTGACGGGAGGCTACCATCTGTCTCCCAACAGCTGTTTCAGTGAGTCCCCTCCCCTAACCTTCTCTGAGTCTTCGGGGTCCATGTGACTTGGCCATTTAGCCCATGGTGTGCAAAAAAAAGTGCCGCTCAGAGGTAAAACAACCCAACCCAACCTTGATGGCAACTCGGTTGTGATTGATGTTTTTAAGATGCTAGAGGGTGTGAAAATGTCAATGATGTTATGTAATGTGAAATCATCTAATAAATAAATGTGATAATGTTCATGATATTAGAGAGTGTGGAAACGTTCATGACTCTTGAGAATGTGGAAACCACGACTCTTCAGAGTGTGGAAATGTTCACCACATTAAGAGTGTGGAAATATTTATGATATTAGAGAGCATGTAAATGTTCACGATATTAGGGACTGTGGAAATATCTATGACAATAAGTAGGAAAACGTTCATGATATTAGAGAGTGTGGAAATGCTCACGATATTAGAGAGTGTGGAAATATCTATGATATTAGAGAGTATGTAAACGTTTATAATAATAGAGATGGAAATATCTGTAATATTAGAAAGTATGGAAACGTTCACGATATCAGAGAGTGTGGAAATATCTATGATATTAGAGAGTGCCCATGACTCATGAGAGTGTGGAAACGTTCACGATATTAGAGAGTGTGGAAATATCTATGATATTAGAGAGTGCCCATGACTCTTGAGAGTGTGGAAACGTTCACGATATTAGAGAGTGTGGAAATATCTATGATATTAGAGAGTGCCCATGACTCTTGAGAGTGTGGAAACGTTCGCGATATTAGAGAGTGTGGAAATATCTATGATATTAGAGAGTGCCCATGACTCTTGAGAGTGTGGAAACGTTCACGATATTAGAGAGTGTGGAAATATCTATGATATTAGAGAGTGCCCATGACTCTTGAGAGTGTGGAAACGTTCGCGATATTGCAGATTGTGGAAAAGCTCACAATATTAGAGAGTGTGGAAACGTTCATGCCTCAAGAGAGACACAAACTCACAATACTCATAATATTAGAGACAAATACTCACAAATATTAGAGAATATAGAAACGTTCACGATATTAAAGAGTATATAGAATATTTCCACACTCTCTAAACGTTCATGATATTAGATAGTATGCAAACGTTCATGACACTAATGAGTATGGATACATTCATGCTTTTAGAGAGTGTAGAAAAGTCGATGATATTAGGGAGTATGGAAACATTTATGGCGCTAGAGAGCGAGGAAACGTCCTTTTTTAGAGAGTGTGGAAAAGTCTATTTTGTTAAAGAGTGTGGAAACGCACATGATGCTAGAGAGGGTGGAAATATCCATGACGCTAAAGAATGTGGAAACGCTTATAGCGCTAGAGAGTGTGGCAACGTCCATGACATTACAAATTAGGAATTTTCTCGAGACACGGTTACATAGTGTGGAAACGCCCATGAAATTTGAGAGTGAGGTAACATCCATGATATTTGAAGGAGTGGAAAGTCCATAATGCTAGAGAGTGAGAAAATGTCCATAATGCTAGAGAGTGAGAAAATGTCCATAATGCTAGAGAGTGAGAAAATGTCCATAATGCTAGAGAGTGAGAAAATGTCCATAATGCTAGAGAGTGAGAAAATATCCATAATGCTAGAGAGTGAGAAAATGTCCATAATGCTAGAGAGTGAGAAAATGTCCATAATGCTAGAGAGTGAGAAAATGTTCATAATGCTAGAGAGTGAGAAAATGTTCATAATGCTAGAGAGTGAGAAAACATCAGTGACGCTAAACCGCTTTCTGCATGGTCATATAGGACATCTTCTGGTGAAAAGCAAAAGCAAAAAAAACATCTGCCATCTACAAAATCCCTCTCTTCACCCAGTGGAAGTAACTCCTCCGATATTTAATAACGTTTTCTTTGCTGGCGAAGTAGAATTAGACAGCCGAGGCCTATAATTTGCCCCTGGGATGTTGTTTCCCGTATCATCCGATGGACCGGGTGCTGCCAGATGAGTTATTAGGAAATCGCTGATGCATTGGCACCTTCAATTAAGAGCCAGGGCTGGCGGCTGCAGAATAGATTGGAAGGATGAATGGGTTTGCAGGGTCATGTGATGTAACGATATAATTTCATCAAGCTTCGGTTTTAACTAAATCCAGAAATCTTGGGCTCAACATGGCCGTTAGCAACCTGAGTGTGGTTTGCATCAAGGGTTGGGTTGTTTTACCTCTGAGGGGCACTTTTTTGCACACCATGGGCTAAATGGCCAGGTCACATGGACCCCGAAGGCTCAGAGAAGGTAGGGGGAGGGGACCCACTGGAACAGCTGTTGGGAGACAGATGGTAGCCTTCCGTCAAGGCCATCCAACGTGTTCTTTAACGTGCACAGTGTATGGCTCTCCCGCACACGTGGTCACGGCTTAACATCCCATCCGACGGACGGCGGCCTTTCCAAGCCCATCGGTGTCCCCTACCGACCGTGGGCAGGGCGGGGATTTTTGCGGAGATAAATCTCAACGCTGACCCAGCTGGGACTCGAACCTGAGAACTACAGATTACGAGCCTGTCGCCCTACCCCGCCCCTTGCATCAAGGGCATAAATAGGATCTGAATTTTGGGGTGCTATGGTAGGAGATGGATCCCTGATTGATGGGATGGAGTCAGATGATGTAATGATAGTTTTGGGTTGTTTTACTTTCGAGGGGCACTATTTTTTACACCCAAAGGGCTAAATGGCGAAGTCAATGTGATACCAAGGTAGGGTGTCCAGATTTCCATTGAAAAAACTGGAACAGTTTCAGTAAATATCCCGGTTTTAGAAAACTGAAACCGTGACAGTTTAATTTTCTTCCCGTGGCCGAGTAGTTAGCACGCTTGGCTACTGATCTAAGGGACCTGGGTTCGAGCCCCGGGCAAGGAAGGGGTGTTTGTGTCGTTTTTCTCCTGAGGTCCCGCCATCCTCTCACACTTTCAATGTTCGTGTTCAACCTTCGTGTCACGTGACACGAAGGTTGCCAGATCACTAATTTCTAAAAAAATCGTTGCCAGATATTTTTCTAAATTCTGTAATCAACCATAGTGTTCGGATATTTTTTAATATATATTATGCGCATGAATATATAATGCAATGAATATGGAGCGTGTGCAGTTACCGTTCACAGCAAACTGGAGCGGTTGCGGTTAATGTTCACAGCACATTGGATCGTGTGAGCTCACAAAGACCTGGATCGTGTGGGCTCACTCACGGAAATATTGAGCGTGTGCAGTTACCGTTCACGGCAAACTGGAGCGTGTGCAATAACTGCACACGCTCCAGTTTGCTGTGAACGGTAACTGGAGCGTGTACAGTTGCTGTACACGCTCCAGATATTTTTCCTGAATTCTGTAATCACGTGACACGAAGGTTGCCAGATCACTGATTTCTAAAAAAAGTTGCCAAATATTTTTTTCTGAATTGTGTAACCAACCATAGTGTTCGGATATTTTTTGAGCGACTGTACACGACTGTTTGGTCTCAGTGCAAACGGCGTTAGTCTGTAAAGGAAAAAAAATGTTCATGTTAATTAAAAACATCTTAAATACAGTGACAGATTTTTCAAAAAATGGATTAATTAAATCCGTGTAAATCATGATCCGACTCCATATCGTCACAAAAATATCCAGGACATTTGGATTTTCCAAAAAAGTTTTTCAGGACACAGAAACAGTTTTTTAAATCCTGTACAAATCTCGGAAAATGGAAAGTATGGACACCCTAGATCAGGGGTGGGCAAATGTTTTCGTATCTACACTGCGCATGCGTATTGACGTGGCCGTCCTAGTGGAAAATACGAGACGAATCTTCGGTCGCGCACGGGAAGGAAATCTCGCTTCAAGGCGGATTTTTCTGACTGTTTTGGCGGGGCACAAAAAACTCTTAGCGGACCAAATGTGGCCCGCGGGCCGCTATTTGCCCACCCCTGCCCTAGATCATTGGATCAGAGTAGGTTGCGGGAAGGGACCCCACTGGACAGCTGTTAAGAGACAGATTGAAACCTTTCGTCAAGGCATCCAGCGTGTTCTCTAACGTGCACAGGGTATGACTGTTTTGCACAATGGGCAAAGAAGGTGATCTTGTTCCTTCTACTGGAAGAGATCTTGTTCGTGAAGCGGATACTATGTTCGAAGGTGATCTTGTTCATTCTACTGGAAGAGATCTTGTTCGTGAAGCGGATACTATGTTCGAAGGTGATCTTGTTCATTCTACTGGAAGAGATCTTGTTCGTGAAGCGGATACTATGTTCGAAGGTGATCTTGTTCATTCTACTGGAAGAGATCTAGTTCATGAAGCGGATACTATGTTCGAAGGTGATCTTGTTCATTCTACTGGTAGAGATCTTGTTCGTGAAGAGGATACTATGTTCGAAGGTGATCTTGTTCATTCTACTGGAAGAGATCTTGTTCGTGAAGCGGATACTATGTTCGAATGTGATCTTGTTCATTCTACTGGAAGAGATCTTGTTCGTGAAGCGGATACTATGTTCGAAGGTGATCTTGTTCATTCTACTGGAAGAGATCTTGTTCGTGAAGCGGATACTATGTTCGAAGGTGATCTTGTTCATTCTACTGGAAGAGATCTAGTTCGTGAAGCGGATACTATGTTCGAAGGTGATCTTGTTCATTCTACTGGAAGAGATCTTGTTCGTGAAGAGGATACTATGTTCGAAGGTGATCTTGTTCATTCTACTGGAAGAGATCTTGTTCGTGAAGCGGATACTATGTTCGAAGGTGATCTTGTTCATTCTACTGGAAGAGATCTTGTTCGTGAAGCGGATACTATGTTCGAAGGTGATCTTGTTCATTCTACTGGAAGAGATCTTGTTCGTGAAGCGGATACTATGTTCGAAGGTGATCTTGTTCATTCTACTGGAAGAGATCTAGTTCGTGAAGCGGATACTATGTTCGAAGGTGATCTTGTTCATTCTACTGGAAGAGATCTTGTTCGTGAAGAGGATACTATGTTCGAAGGTGATCTTGTTCATTCTACTGGAAGAGATCTTGTTCGTGAAGCGGATACTATGTTCGAAGGTGATCTTGTTCATTCTACTGGAAGAGATCTTGTTCGTGAAGCGGATACTATGTTCGAATGTGATCTTGTTCATTCTACTGGAAGAGATCTTGTTCGTGAAGCGGATACTATGTTCGAATGTGATCTTGTTCATTCTACTGGAAGAGATCTTGTTCGTGAAGCGGATACTATGTTCGAAGGTGATCTTGTTCATTCTACTGGAAGAGATCTTGTTCGTGAAGCGGATACTATGTTCGAAGGTGATCTTGTTCATTCTACTGGAAGAGATCTTGTTCGTGAAGCGGATACTATGTTCGAATGTGATCTTGTTCATTCTACTGGAAGAGATCTTGTTCGTGAAGCGGATACTATGTTTGAATGTGATCTTGTTCATTCTACTGGAAGAGATCTTGTTCGTGAAGCGGATACTATGTTCGAAGGTGATCTTGTTCATTCGACAAGAAGAGATTTTTTCCTTGGGAGTTGGAAGGCGATCTTTCGCATTCGATTGGTCCTTCAGAGTTTGAAAGTGATCTTGTCCATTCAAGTTGTAGGGATCTTGTTCCTGAAGTGGATGCTGAATTTGAAGGTGATCTTGTCCACTCGATCGGTAGAGATTTTGTCCTTGAGCGTTTGAAGCTGATATTGTCCATTCAGTTGGAAGAGATTTTAAATGAATTGTCAAGAAACCGATTCCTTTCTGAGTGTTGGAAAGCCCCTTCCATTTTCGCTTCTCTGTAATAAAACAAGTTTAGTAGCCCAATTGTAAATTCCTTAATGGATTGATATAATTCCCCTCCCTCGAACAATCTAAGTATCAAGCCATTTCTTCAGTCTTTCTTGCCTCCTTCAACCCATTCATTACCTCTGGGGCGAAGAGCAAAGATGCATTTGATGATGTTGAAACTTCGCAGCAAACTCAATCACCAAGGCATGACAGAATTGGATGGTGATTCTCCCGCCGAACTCCGTCGTTTCCTCTGCTAACTTGCTGTGAAAATCAGGGTGACCATCTCTCAACCCAGGCAATCAGATGATATCGTCGGCTTCTGACTCTCAACAAACGCTGCACTTACAAAGAAATGAGTGAGGAACCCTCTCAAAAACGTTTACAAAACGTTAGTAATTTCACCCACAATACATACATACACACACAAACACACACATATACACACACATATACACACACACATACATACAAAATCCTCATGCACCCATGGGCTACGGAGGTCCAACCAGACTGTGTAATTTTGCTCTCTTTTGAGCTACATCTGCTGCATTTGGCCACTCTAGGCCAATTCTAGCAAGGTCCTGTTTGACATTGTCTGCCCATCGCAACCTAGGTCTCCCCCTTTTTCTGATACCCTTAGGCACACTGTTCATAATCCTCTTTGCCAATCTGCAGCTATGCATATGGGCAACATGGCCAAACCAACGCAGTCTCCCTCTGCACAATATGCTGCTTAAAGGAGGTTGCAAACTCCTTTGCCTAACCTCATCATTAGTTACAAAGTTGAACCACCTAATGCCCAAGATACTGCGTAAGCAGCTAGAATCAAAGGCATCTAGTTTCATGTTATCTTGTTTACAAAGTTCCATGTTTCACTGCCATAACTAACCCTAGAAAGAACCAAACTATTATACAGTCCAATTTTAGTCTTTAGGTGTATACGCCTATTTCTCCACACTCTCCATAGATTCTTAAAAGTCCCGGCAGCAATCCCTATTCGTCTGTTAATCTCATGCCGCACATCACCATTATCTGTTACATAGCTCCCAAGATAATTAAACTGTGACACCTGCTCAAGACTGCAACCATTCAGATTAACTGAATCACAGCCTGCCTGACCAATTTTCATCACTTTAGTTTTCCCTCTGTTTATAACCAAACCTACTCTACTACCAGTCTCATCAACGGCTCGAATGAAATAGTTCATCTCATCAACATCATTTGCCAAAAGGGCTAAATCACCAGCATAATCTAAATCAGACATTTTCGTATCTCCAGACCATTTAAGGCCAAAATCTTTCCCTTGCAGTGAATTTCCCATAACATAATCAATAACCAAACTAAAGAGAAAAGGAGACAAAATGCACCCTTGTCGAACACCAGAAGTAATGCTAAACCAATTGCTACAAGCCTTACCAACTCTCACACACGACTCAGTGTTATTATAGAGAGCTTTCATTATGTTAACTAACTTGTCTGGTATACCATATGATTTCACAATCAATCACAAATTATGACGATCAACAGAGTCGAAAGCCTTTTTGAAATCAACAAAGCTAGCAACCACAGGTTTCTGAAACTCTAAACATTTCTCACGAATCTGCCTAAGTGAAAATATTTGATCAACACATCCCTTACCACTTCTGAATCCACACTGTTCATCACGCAGTTGTCCAGCAACCAAATTCTTAATTCTATTAAGTATAATCATGCAAAAAACTTTACCTGGAACAGAAAGTGAACTAATTCCCCTATAATTACCACAAGAACTGTGATCACATTTTTTAAAAATTGGGACAATGATAGCTCTAGTAAAATCCTTATGAACAACACCTTTATCATAAAAAATATTCAAACTTTCAGTCAGCCATGTGACAACACAAATGCTCCCAGCTCTAAGCATTTCACTGGTGATTTCGTCCACCCCTGGGGATTTATGCAGTTTTAACTTAGAGATAGCCAATGCGACTTCGGAATGTGATATAGGGCCAACATTAATGTCAGTAATGTATCTATCCTCATTACAAACAATGGGAGTAGAAATAATCACATTATTTAGAACATCTCTGAAATGCTCAGCCCACCTAGCCATCACAGAATCCTCACTTTCAACCACCTTGCCATATTTATCCCTCAATCCCTGTGTACCTGTCTGTTTATTCCCACATAAAACATTAACAATCTGGTACAACCTCCTACTGTTGGGCTGTCTAACTGCTTCCTCTGCTTTGTCAGCCAAGCTATCAAGCCAAAGATTCTTATCAGCTGTTAATTGATCTTTTACATGTTCATTAAGCTCATTGTAATGCTTTCTGTTGGGGTTAGTAGGATGTTGATTCATATTAATCCTGCATTTCCTTCTTTCAGATGGGGGTGGGGGCGGGGGTGGCTCAGTCGGTAGCGAGCCAGGCTCGTAATCTGTAGTTCCCAGGTTCGAGTCCCAGCTGGGTCAGCGTTGAGATTTATCTCCGCAAAATTCCCCGCCCACGGTCAGTAGGGGAGACCGATGGGCTTGGAAAGGCCGCCGTCCGTCGGATGGGACGTTAAGCCGTGGCGCCGTGTGCGGGAGAGCCACACCCTGTGCACGTTAAAGAACACGCTGGATGGCCTTGACGGGAGGTTACCATCTGTCTCCCAACAGCTGTTCCAGTGGGTCCCCTCCCCCAACCTTCTCTGAGCCTTCGGGGTCCTTGTGACCTGGCCATTTAGCCCGTGGTGTGCAAAAAAGTGCCGCTCAGAGGTAAAACAACCCAACCCTTCTTTCAGACATAAATTCCATAGCCTTATCATTCATATAATTTTGTTTCCTCTGTTCCCTTTTACCCAAAAGAGTACTGTTGTTTTCAAGAAAAGCCCGTTTAAACTGATCCCATTCTTTCTCTACTTCAGCAATAAGCAAACCGCGATTGTCATAATGACTAAATAGACTATCATGGTATGCTTTGGTTATATCTGGATCTTTCATACATTCAGTGTTAAAGCTAATTTTCTTAACCTTAGCACATTTCTTAGACTTCAGCTACAAAATACTTTTGACCAGGTAATGGTCAGACCCAATTTCCAAGTCTCCAGACCCCTGTATGATCTGGTATTCCTAATTGAACTAGCCCATTTGCTGTTAATTAAAATATAATCTATCATATTCCTATACAACCAATCAGGTGAAACCCATGTATATTTATAAATGTTCCGATGTTTGTAGTATGTGTTAGTTTTTCGTAAACCATTAAGTTTACTTACCTGTAGGAGACGTTCTCCATTGCCATTGGAACTGGGACGGGGGTGGCTTAGTCGGTAGCGCGCCAGGCTCGTAATCTGCAGTTCCCAGGTTCGAGTCCCAGCTGGGTCAGCGTTGAGATTTATCTCCGCAAAAATTCCCCGCCCTGCCCACGGTCAGTAGGGGACACCGATGGGCTTGGAAAGGCCGCCGTCCGTCGGATGGGACGTTAAGCCGTGGTCCCGTGTGCGGGAGAGACATACCCTGTGCACGTTAAAGAACACGCTGGATGGCCTTGACGGGAGGCTGCCATCTGTCTCCCAACAGCTGTTCCAGTGGGTCCCCTCCCCCAACCTTCTCTGAGCCTACGGGGTCCATGTGACCTGGCCATTTAGCCCATGGTGTGCAAAAAAGTGCCGCTCAGAGGTAAAACAACCCAACCCAACCCAACCCCATAGCCTATTGAACAAAATCCTTCCCAAACACATTGGTCATTTATTCCGGAAGTCGTCTTTCCTAATCTACAATATAATATTCTTTCAACCAATCAGACAAGTGGTAAAAATCAATTATCTCCTTCACCAATTATTGACAAGAATACTTTTCCCAACAACTGGATAAAATACCTTTCCATAAACCAATTGGACACGATAATCTTTTCCAACCTACAAAACATGATCACATTCACCAACGCATTAAACAAAATCTCTTTCACCAGCCTCCTGTACAGGATCACCTTCTTCAACCTACAAAACACTATCCCCTTCACCAATTTATTAAACAAGATTTGTTTCCCTAACCGAATAGGCCACATCATCTTCTCCAACCCACAATACACGATCTCTTTCAACAACTCATTGAACAATATCTCTTTCACCAACCCACTCAGTCAATAGCACGCCAGGCTCATAATCTGTAATTATCCACCTGTGCCAACTTTAAGATTAATCTTCGCTAAATCTCTATCCTACCCTCGGTCAGTAGAGGACACTGATTATCTTAGAATGGTTGTCGTCCATCGGATAGGACATAAAGCATGGTCCCATGTGCGGGAGAGCCATACCATGTGCACTTTAAAGAACAGGAAGGGTGGCCTTGAAGGGAAGCTACCATCTGTCTCCTTACAGCTGTCCATTGGGCTCCCTTCACCTCAATTACCTCTTAACCCTCGGGGTCCTTGTGACCTGGCCATTTAACCCAGTGGGTGCACAAAAATGTTGCTCAGAAGTAAAACAACCGAAACCAACTTACTAGAGAGGATGATCTTCTTCAACCTATAAAACAAGAGCAAGCTCTCTTTTATTAACCCACTGGACAAGATCGCCTTCAGCGTACTGCACAAGGTCTTCTTAAGCAATCCAAAAGAAAAATGATTAAAGATAGAAATTGGAAAGCCTTTGTAAAAAAAAAATTCAAAGTTAGTTTGAATAAAATATTTTTTCAGCATGATTCAGAAAAAGAAACTGAAATAAACTCAGGTTTGAAAATTAAAAAAAAACACACACGGGTAGTCAAAAACGTAAACAAAAATTCGAAAGTATTTTTAAGAAGATAAATATTATAAATTAAATTTAAAGAAAAAACTGAATGTGATGCTTTAAGAAAAAAGCGAACGAAAAAGAAAAACGCTTTTTAATAAATAAAAATTAAGCAAGACTGTAACAGAAGAGACTCCTATAGAAATCCCCTATTGATATTGACTTGACGCTACTCTCAGTGGAATTCCAAAGGAGGCTCTCATCCTCTTGTGCTACGATTTGATTAATCGTTGCAATCTATGCTAGTTTGCGACGAAAATAAAACAACTGAGCTGAAAAAAAGACTTCTACTGATTGCATTAAAAAAACAAATCGTAGAAAAACAAGAAAAAAAAAACGGCCTTTTAAACAGAAGACAGTTTATCGTTCTTTGCAAATAGATGCAAGGCAAAAAAAGTCTCTTCTAAAAAAAAAAGACTATAAGCGATCTCGAAAATAAGAAAATTAAAAAACATTAATTATAGCAAAGGTTAGTTAAACCTTTAGGAAAGTCCCCAAAGAGAATGAAGAAATATTCACAGACTTTTTTCACACAACGAATAATAATTTCGGAATTTAAATCTTTTTTTTTTTCTTATGAGAGATTTTCAGAGATCGATAGTTCTTCGAGAGAATCCTATCTGCTACCGTGAGTATTTTCTGTCGATAATTTTTTCCATCAACCGTGGAGAAAATTGCGGGAGGGATCAGGGGATGGAGGAGGGGAGAAAAAGGTTAGATTTGTTGATTAGGAACAGTTCACGTGAGGGAGAGGGGAGGGAGGAAGAACGAAAAATGAGAGCAAGCAGGAGAAATATGTCAAACGTCTGAAAATATTCCTTCCATTATTACTGATCCTTTAAGACGAGAGGGAGACTGTTAGGTTGCCGTGACAACCGAGCATCTTTTCAAAGGATACGTTTTCTACTCGCAAAGATGCCCGAGTTTGGCGATTGATCAGGTGACACCGTGTGTGGGGATCTGCGTTCTCTCTCATTCTGTGCGCGTTCGAAGCGAATGACCGTCGTGGTTCGTTCGTTCATTAGTCTTGTTGTCGAGATGAGATGACGAAATCATCAGCAGAGAGACGAGTTGATAATAAAAAATAAAAAAAAACTCATTGTGATTGTTCTTACGGTTATATCATCCTGATTCTGGTGGACACTCGCAAAACGCTTAGGGGGGGAAATAAAATATAGATGAGAAACGTACACACCAGGAGATAGAGAGTAAAAAAAGCAAATTATAATCTTGTGCGTCTGAGTTTTGCAGAATGAGATTTGGTTTTGTTTTCGCTCAGTTTTTTTCTGTTTTTTTTCTCCCGCCGGAAATGCACTGCCGCTGTCTTAGCAATCAAAACCCGAAGCAACGAGAATTACTGTCAGGAAATGGAAGATGAGGAGCAACTCTTCTTCCGATGAAAAAAAGAGGATAACTGAGAACCACTGAGTGCTTGTTTGTTGCTCCTCTTCTTCAATTTCTAGCAGATGGGTGATGGCTCCGAAACGAAAAAGAATTTCTTTTTCTCGTGTTTTTTGGATGATTGTTTGCCGTGGATAAGACAAGCGAGTTCAGCTTCGACTTTTTTGTTTGTTTGTTTTTTTTCGTTTCCATTTGAGATGAAACGATTCGGACGAAAGGAAAATTTGGCAAAGTCGTTCTTCGACGATAAAGATGGTTTCCTTTTCTCTTTAACTGGAGAATGCCCTGAGATAAAATTGAACCACCAAACGAAAATCTGAAACGTATCAGTCGTTAAAATAAAGATGAATTTGATTTTGTTTTTTTTTTTTCTTATTGTCAGGATTCGGTTATTTGATTTCGTTTCAAAAGGATGGACATTTGTTCTCTTAATGTTCTAAAGATAATTCTCTGATGAAATGTTTTAAGGTTGGGTTGTTTTACCTCTGAGCGTCACTTTTTTGCACACCATGGGCTAAATGGCCAGGTCACATGGACCCCGAAGGCTCAGAGAAGGTTGGGGGAGGAGACCCACTAGAAGAGCTGTTGGGAGACAGATGGTAGCCTCCCGTCAAGGCCATCCAGCGTGTTCTTTAACGTGCACAGGGTATGGCTCTCCCGCACACGGGGCCACGGCTTAACCTCCCATCCGACGGACGGCGGCCTTTCCAAGCCATCGGTGTCTCCTACTGACCGTGGGCAGGGCGGGGAGTTTTGCGCAGATAAATCTCAACGCTGACCCAGCTGGGACTCGAACCTGGGAACTACAGATTACGGGCCTAGCGCGCTACCGACTGAGCCACCCCCGTCCCCTGCTATTTCGAATTAAGGGAAAAGAGTTGAAAAGAACAATTTAGACGATATCAAAATTTAAAAAGAACTCTTACCTTATTCTGATCAGTCCAATAGAGAAAAAAACCTTTTTTATCCACTTTCAGGGTGACTGGTGTACCGACGGTGGAGTCCTATATAAAAAAAATTTAGTATTTAGAAATAATAATACGAGGTTACAATCAATATTTAATTTTTTAAACACTAAAAATGTTTTTTTTTTTTTTGGAAAACATAATGTCTCCTTTGACCTCTGCTAAATAATAATTTGGAAACTTTCAGAGTTTCGAAAAGAAAAATCACCTTTTTACATCAATTATTTCAAAAAATATAAACCTTTAAAATACAGACTTCGATGGCAATTCTGAGCAGCACTTTTTTATCCACAATGGACTACATGACCAGGTCACAAGGACCCCCAGCGCTCAGAAAAGGTTGGGAAAGGGAACCCACTGGATAATTGTTACGATACAGGTGTAATCTCCCGTCAAGGTCATCCAGCATGTTCTTTAACATGCACAGATTATGGCTCTCCTGCAACCTGGGCCATGGCTTTACGTCCCATCTCCCGGGCTGTGTCCTTTCCAAGCCCATCAGTGTCCCTTACTGACCGACGGTAGGGTGAGGGTTTTGAGGAGAAAAATCTCAACGCTGGTCCAGGTGGGACTCGAACCTGGGAACTTCAGATTACGAGCCAGGCGCTCTACCGGCTGAGCCACCTCCGCCCTTACTCCTGTGCCAGAGAATCATATCCTGTTCATGTTAAAGAACACACTGGATAGAATTGATGGGAGGCTTCCATCTGTCTCATAACAGCTGTTAATCAGTCGTCCCCTTTCCCTAAACTTTTCTGTCCAGTCAGTCCTCTTCCCCTAACCTATTCTATCCTGTCTGTCCAGTTTGTCTCATCAGTCAGTCCCCTTCCCCTAACCTATTCTGTCCAGTCTGTCCAGTTTGTCTGTTCAGTCAGTCCCTTTCCCCTAACCCTTTCTGTCTAGTCTGTCCAGTTGGTCTGTTCAGTCAGTCCCCTTCCCCTAACCCTTTCTGTCCAATCTGTCCAGTTTGTCTCTTCAGTCAGTCCCCTTCCCCTAACCCTTTCTGTCCAGTCAGTCCAGTTTGTCTCTTCAGTCAGTCCCCTTCCCCTAACCCTTTCTGTCTAGTCTGTCCAGTTTGTCTCTTCAGTCACTTCCCTTCCCCTAACCCTTTCTGTCCAGTCAGTCAACCCTTCCCCTAACCCTTTCTGTTCAGTTTGTCGCTTCAGTCAGTCCCCTTCCCCTAACCCTTTCTGTCCAGTTTGTCTCTTCAGTCAGTCCCCTTCCCCTAACCCTTTCTGTCTAGTCTGTCCAGTTTGTCGCTTCAGTCAGTCCCCTTCCCCTAACCCTTTCTGTCCAATCTGTCCAGTTTATCTCTTCAATTCAGTCCCCTTCCCCTAACCCTTTCTGTCCAATCTGTCCAGTTTGTCTCTTCAGTCAGTCCACTTCCCCTAACCCTTTCTGTCTAGTCTGTCCAGTATGTCTCTTCAGTCAGTTCCCTTCCCCTAACCCTTTCTGTCCAGTCAGTCAACCCTTCCCCTAACCCTTTCTCTCCAGTTTGTCTCTTCAGTCAGTCCCCTTCCCCTAACCTTTTCTGTCCAGTCTGTCCAGTTTGTCTCTTCAGTCAGTCCCCTTCCCCTAACCCTTTCTGTCCAGTTTGTCGCTTCAGTCAGTCCCCTTCCCCTAACCTTTTCTGTCCAATCTGTCCAGTTTGTCTCTTCAGTCAGTCCACTTCCCCTAACCCTTTCTGTCTAGTCTGTCCAGTATGTCTCTTCAGTCAGTTCCCTTCCCCTAACCCTTTCTGTCCAGTCAGTCAACCCTTCCCCTAACACTTTCTCTCCAGTTTGTCTCTTCAGTCAGTCCCCTTCCCCTAACCCTTTCTGTCCAGTCTGTCCAGTTTGTCTCTTCAGTCAGTCCCCTTCCCCTAACCCTTTCTGTCCAGTTTGTCGCTTCAGTCAGTCCCCTTCCCCTAACCTTTTCTGTCCAATCTGTCCAGTTTGTCTCTTCAGTCAGTCCCCTTCCCCTAACCCTTTCTGTCCAATCTGTCCAGTTTGTCTCTTCAGTCAGTCCCCTTCCCCTAACCCTTTCTGTCCAGTTTGTCTCTTCAGTCAGTCCCCTTCCCCTAACCCTTTCTGTCCAGTTTGTCTCTTCAGTCAGTCCCATTCCCCTAACCCTTTCTGTCCAGTCTGTCCAGTTTGTCTCTTCAGTCAGTCCCCTTCCCCTAACCCGTTCTGTCCACTATGTCTCTTCAGTCAATCCCCTTCCCCTAACCCTTTCTGTCCAATCTGTCCAGTTTGTCGCTTCAGTCAGTCCCCTTCCCCTAACCCTTTCTGTACAATCTGTCCAGTTTGTCTCTTCAGTCAGTCCCCTTCCCCTAACCCTTTCTGTACAATCTGTCCAGTTTGTCTCTTCAGTCAGTCCCCTTCCTCTAACCCTTTCTGTCCAATCTGTCCAGTTTGTCTCTTCAGTCAGTCCCCTTCCCCTAACCCTTTCTGTCCACTATGTCTCTTCAGTCAATCCCCTTCCCCTAACCCTTTCTGTCCACTATGTCTCTTCAGTCAATCCCCTTCCCCTAACCCTTTCTGTCCAATCTGTCCAGTTTGTCGCTTCAGTCAGTCCCCTTCCCCTAACCCTTTCTGTCCAATCTGTCCAGTTTGTCTCTTCAGTCAGTCCCCTTCCCCTAACCCTTTCTGTCCAATCTGTCCAGTTTGTCTCTTCAGTCAGTCCCCTTCCTCTAACCCTTTCTGTCCAATCTGTCCAGTTTGTCTCTTCAGTCAGTCCCCTTCCCCTTACCCTTTCTGTCCAATCTGTCCAGTTTGCCTCTTCAGTCAGTCATCCTTCCCCTAATCCTTTCTGTCCAGTCAGTCCATTTTGCGTCTTCAGTCAGTCCCCTTCCCCTAACCCTTTCTGTCCAATCTGTCCAGTTTGTCTCTTCAGTCAGTCCCCTTCCCCTAACCATTTCTGTCCAATCTGTCCAGTTTGTCTCTTCAGTCAGTCCCCTTCCCCTAACCCTTTCTGTGCAATCTGTCCAGTTTGCCTCTTCAGTCAGTCCCCTTCCCCTAATCCTTTCTGTCCAGTCAGTCCAGTTTGTCTCTTCAGTCAGTCCCCTTCCCCTAACCCTTTCTGTCCAATCTGTCCAGTTTGTCTCTTCAGTCAGTCCCCTTCCCCTAACCATTTCTGTCCAATGTGTCCAGTTTGTCTCTTCAGTCAGTCCCCTTCCCCTAACCCTTTCTGTCCAATCTGTCCAGTTTGCCTCTTCAGTCAGTCCCCTTCCCTTAATCCTTTCTGTCCAGTCAGTCCAGTTTGTCTCTTCAGTCAGTCCCCTTCCCCTAACCCTTTCTGTCCAATCTGTCCAGTTTGTCTCTTCAGTCAGTCCCCTTCCCCTAACCCTTTCTGTACAATCTGTCCAGTTTGTCTCTTCAGTCAGTCCCCCTCCCCTAACCCTTTCTATCGGTTTGTCTCTTCAGTCAGTCCCCTTCCCCTAACCCTTTCTGTCCAATCTGTCCAGTTTGTCTCTTCAGTCAGTCCCCTTCCTCTAACCCTTTCTGTCCAATCTGTCCAGTTTGTCTCTTCAGTCAGTCCCCTTCCCCTAACCCTTTCTGTCCAATCTGTCCAATTTGCCTCTTCAGTCAGTCCCCTTCCCCTAATCCTTTCTGTCCAGTCAGTCCAGTTTGTCTCTTCAGTCAGTCCCCTTCCCCTAACCCTTTCTGTCCAATCTGTCCAGTTTGTCTCTTCAGTCAGTCCCCTTCCCCTAACCATTTCTGTCCAATCTGTCCAGTTTGTCTCTTCAGTCAGTTCCTTTCCCCTAACCCATTCTGTCCAGTTTGTCGCTTCAGTCAGTCCCCTTCCCCTAACCTATTCTGTCCAGTCTGTATCTTCAGTCAGTCCCCTTCCCCTAATCCATTCTCTCCAGTCTATATCTTCAGTCAGTCCCCTTCCCCTAACCCATTCTGTCCAGTTTGTCTCTTCAGTCAGTCCCCTTCCCCTAATCCTTTCTGTCCAGTCAGTCCAGTTTGTCTCTTCAGTCAGTCCCCTTTCCCTAACCTATTCTGTCCAGTCTGTCCAGTTTGTCTCTTCAGTCAGTCCCCTTCCCCTAACCATTTCTGTCCAATCGGTCCAGTTTGTCTCTTCAGTCAGTCCCCTTCCCCTAACCCTTTCTGTCTAGTCTGTCCAGTTTGTCTCTTCAGTCAGTTCCCTTCCCCTAACCCTTTCTGTCCAGTCAGTCAACCCTTCCCCTAACCCTTTCTCTCCAGTTTGTCTCTTCAGTCAGTCCCCTTCCTCTAACCCTTTCTGTCCAGTTTGTCTCTTCAGTCAGTCCCCTTCCCCTAACCCTTTCTGTCGGTTTGTCTCTTCAGTCAGTTCCCTTCCCCTAACGCTTTCTGTCCAGTCTGTCCAGTTTGTCTCTTCAGTCAGTCCCCTTCCCTTAACCCTTTCTGTCCAATCTGTCCAGTTTGTCTCTTCAGTCAGTCCCCTTCCCCTAACCCTTTCTGTCCAATCTGTCCAGTTTGTCTCTTCAGTCAGTCCCCTTCCCTTAACCCTTTCTGTCCAATCTGTCCAGTTTGTCTCTTCAGTCAGTTCCTTTCCCCTAACCCTTTCTGTTCAGTCAGTAAACCCTTCCCCTAACCTATTCTCTCCAGTCTATATCTTCAGTCAGTCCCCTTCCTCTAACCCATTCTGTCCAGTTTGTCTCTTCAGTCAGTCCCCTTCCTCTAACCCATTCTGTCCAGTTTGTCTCTTCAGTCAGTCCCCTTCCCCTAACCCATTCTGTCCAGTTTGTCTCTTCAGTCAGTCCCCTTCCCCTAACCCTTTCTGTCCAGTTTGTGTCTTCAGTCAGTCCCCTTCCCCTAACCCTTTCCGTCGGTTTGTCTCTTCAGTCAGTTCCCTTCCCCTAACGCTTTTTGTCCAGTCTGTCCAGTTTGTCTGTTCAGTCAGTCCCCTTCCCCTAACCCTTTCTGTCCAATCTGTCCAGTTTGTCTCTTCAGTCAGTCCCCTTCCCCTAACCCTTTCTGTCCAATCTGTCCAGTTTGTCTCTTCAGTCAGTCCCCTTCCCCTAACCCTTTCTGTCCAATCTCTCCAGTTTGTCTCTTCAGTCAGTCCCCTTCCCCTAACCCTTTCTGTCCAATCTGTCCAGTTTGTCTCTTCAGTCAGTTCCTTTCCCCTAACCCTTTCTGTTCAGTCAGTAAACCCTTCCCCTAACCTATTCTGTCCAGTCTGTATCTTCAGGCAGTCCCCTTCCCTTAATCCATTCTCTCCAGCCTATATCTTCAGTCAATCCCCTTCCCCTAACCCTTTCTGTCTAGTCTGTCCAGTTTGTCTGTCCAGTCAGTCTTCTTCCCCTAACCCTTTCTGTCCAGTCAGTCAACCCTTCCCCTAACCCTTTCTGTACAGTTTGTCTCTTCAGTCAGTTCCCTTCCCCTAACCCTTTCTGTTCAGTCAGTCCAGTTTGTCCCTTCAGTCAGTCCCCTTCCCCTAACCCTTTCTGTCTAGTCTGTCCAGTTTGTCTGTTCAGTCAGTCTTCTTCCCCTAACCCTTTCTGTCCAGTTTGTCTCTTCAGTCAGTTCCCTTCCCCTAACCCTTTCTGTCCAATCTGTCCAGTTTGTCTCTTCAGTCAGTTCATTTCCCCTAACCCTTTCTGTCCAGTCAGTCAACCCTTCCCCTAACCCATTCAGTCCAGTTTGTCGCTTCAATCAGTCCCCTTCCCCTAACCTATTCTGTCCAGTCTGTATCTTCAGTCAGTCCCCTTCCCCTAATCCATTCTCTCCAGTCTATATCTTCAGTCAGTCCCCTTCCCCTAACCCATTCTGTCCAGTTTGCCTCTTCAGTCAGTCCCCTTCCCCTAACCCTTTCTGTCTAGTCTGTCCAGTTTGTCTGTTCAGTCAGTCCCCTTCCCCTAACCCTTTCTGTCCAGTCTGTCCAGTTTGTCTGTTCAGTCAGTCCCCTTCCCCTAACCCTTTCTGTCCAATCTGTCCAGTTTGTCTCTTCAGTCAGTTCCTTTCCCCTAACCCTTTCTGTCCAATCTGTCCAGTTTGTCTGTTCAGTCAGTCCCCTTCCCCTAACCCTTTCTCTCCGATCTGTCCAGTTTGTCTCTTCAGTCAGTTCCTTTCCCCTAACCCTTTCTGTCCAATCTGTCCAGTTTGTCTGTTCAGTCAGTCCCCTTCCCCTAACCCTTTCTGTCCAATCTGTCCAGTTTGTCTCTTCAGTCAGTTCCTTTCCCCTAACCCTTTCTGTCCAATCTGTCCAGTTTGTCTGTTCAGTCAGTCAACCCTTCCCCTAACCCTTTCTGTCCAGTTTGTCACTTCAGTCAGTCCCCTTCCCCTAACCCTTTCTGTCCAATCTGTTCAGTTTGTCTCTTCAGTCAGTTCCCTTCCCCTAACCTTTCTGCCAGTCAGTCCAGTTTGTCTCTTCAGTCAGTCCCCTTCCCCTAACCTTTTCTGTCCAGTCTGTCCAGTTTGTCTGTTCAGTCAGTCCCCTTCCCCTAACCCTTTTTGTCCAATCTGTCCAGTTTGTCTCTTCAGTTAGTTCCTTTCCCCTAACCCTTTCTGCCCAGTCAGTCAACCCTTCCCCTAACCCATTCTGTCCAGTTTGTCGCTTCAGTCAGTCCCCTTCCCCTAACCTATTCTGTCCAGTCTGTATCTTCAGTCAGTCCCCTTCCCCTAACCCATTCTGTCCAGTTTGTCTCTTCAGTCAGTCCCCTTCCCCTAACCCTTTCTGTCCAGTTTGTCTCTTCAGTCAGTCCTAACCCATTCTGTCCAGTCTGTCCAGTTTGTCACTTTAGTCAGTCCTCTTCTCCTAGTCTATTCTGTCCAGTCTGTTCAGTCTGTATCTTCAGTCAGTCCCCTTCGCCTAACCCATTCTGTCCAGTCTGTATCTTCGGTCAGTCCCCTTCCCCTAATCCATTCTGTCCAGTCTGTATCTTCAGTCATTCCCCTTCCCCTAACCCATTCTTCAGTCTGTCCAGTTTGTCTCTTCAGTAAGTCCCCTTCCCCTAACCCTTTCTGTCCAGTTTGTCTCTTCAGTCAGTCCTAACCCATTCTGTCCAGTCTGTCCAGTTTGTCACTTTAGTCAGTCCTCTTCTCGTAGTCTATTCTGTCCAGTCTGTTCAGTCTGTATCGTCAGTCAATCCCCTTCGCCTAACCCATTCCGTCCAGTCTGTATCTTCGGTCAGTCCCCTTCCCCTAATCCATTCTGTCCAGTCTGTATCTTCAGTCATTCCCCTTCCCCTAACCCATTCTTCAGTCTGTCCAGTTTGTCTCTTCAGTAAGTCCCCTTCCCCTAACCCTTTCTGTCCAGTTTGTCTCTTCAGTCAATCCTAACCCATTCTGTCCAGTCTGTCCAGTTTGTCACTTTAGTCACTCCTAGTCTATTCTTTCTAAGACTCTAGTCTATTCTTTCTAAAGTGAAGTCTAGTCTTCACTTTAGTCACTCCTAGTCTATTCTGTCCAATCTGGTCAGTCTGTATCTTCAGTCAGTCCCCTTCCCCTAATCCATTCTGCCCAGTCTGTATCTTCAGTCATTCCCCTTCCCCTAACCCATTCTTCAGTCTGTCCAGTTTGTCTCTTCAGTAAGTCCCCTTCCCCTAACCCTTTCTGTCCAGTTTGTCTCTTCAGTCAGTCCTAACCCATTCTGTCCAGTCTGTCCAGTTTGTCACTTTAGTCACTTCTAGTCTATTCTTTCTAAGACTCTAGTCTATTCTTTCTAAAGTGAAGTCTAGTCTTCACTTTAGTCACTCCTAGTCTATTCTGTCCAATCTGTTCAGTCTGTATCTTCAGTCAGTCCCCTTCCCCTAATCCATTCTGCCCAGTCTGTATCTTCAGTCATTCCCCTTCCCCTAACCCATTCTTCAGTCTGTCCAGTTTGTCTCTTCAGTAAGTCCCCTTCCCCTAACCCTTTCTGTCCAGTTTGTCTCTTCAGTCAGTCCTAACCCATTCTGTCCAGTCTGTCCAGTTTGTCACTTTAGTCAGTCCTCTTCTCCTAGTCTATTCTGTCCAGTCTGTTCAGTCTGTATCTTCAGTCAGTCCCCTTCGCCTAACCCATTCTGTCCAGTCTGTATCTTCGGTCAGTCCCCTTCCCCTAATCCATTCTGTCCAGTCTGTATCTTCAGTCATTCCCCTTCCCCTAACCCATTCTTCAGTCTGTCCAGTTTGTCTCTTCAGTAAGTCCCCTTCCCCTAACCCTTTCTGTCCAGTTTGTCTCTTCAGTCAGTCCTAACCCATTCTGTCCAGTCTGTCCAGTTTGTCACTTTAGTCAGTCCTCTTCTCGTAGTCTATTCTGTCCAGTCTGTTCAGTCTGTATCGTCAGTCAATCCCCTTCGCCTAACCCATTCCGTCCAGTCTGTATCTTCGGTCAGTCCCCTTCCCCTAATCCATTCTGTCCAGTCTGTATCTTCAGTCATTCCCCTTCCCCTAACCCATTCTTCAGTCTGTCCAGTTTGTCTCTTCAGTAAGTCCCCTTCCCCTAACCCTTTCTGTCCAGTTTGTCTCTTCAGTCAATCCTAACCCATTCTGTCCAGTCTGTCCAGTTTGTCACTTTAGTCACTCCTAGTCTATTCTTTCTAAGACTCTAGTCTATTCTTTCTAAAGTGAAGTCTAGTCTTCACTTTAGTCACTCCTAGTCTATTCTGTCCAATCTGGTCAGTCTGTATCTTCAGTCAGTCCCCTTCCCCTAATCCATTCTGCCCAGTCTGTATCTTCAGTCATTCCCCTTCCCCTAACCCATTCTTCAGTCTGTCCAGTTTGTCTCTTCAGTAAGTCCCCTTCCCCTAACCCTTTCTGTCCAGTTTGTCTCTTCAGTCAGTCCTAACCCATTCTGTCCAGTCTGTCCAGTTTGTCACTTTAGTCACTTCTAGTCTATTCTTTCTAAGACTCTAGTCTATTCTTTCTAAAGTGAAGTCTAGTCTTCACTTTAGTCACTCCTAGTCTATTCTGTCCAATCTGTTCAGTCTGTATCTTCAGTCAGTCCCCTTCCCCTAATCCATTCTGCCCAGTCTGTATCTTCAGTCATTCCCCTTCCCCTAACCCATTCTTCAGTCTGTCCAGTTTGTCTCTTCAGTAAGTCCCCTTCCCCTAACCCTTTCTGTCCAGTTTGTCTCTTCAGTCAGTCCTAACCCATTCTGTCCAGTCTGTCCAGTTTGTCACTTTAGTCACTCCTAGTCTATTCTTTCTAAGACTCTAGTCTATTCTTTCTAAAGTGAAGTCTAGTCTTCACTTTAGTCACTCCTAGTCTATTCTGTCCAATCTGTTCAGTCTGTATCTTCAGTCAGTCCCCTTCCCCTAATCCATTCTGCCCAGTCTGTATCTTCAGTCATTCCCCTTCCCCTAACCCATTCTTCAGTCTGTCCAGTTTGTCTCTTCAGTAAGTCCCCTTCCCCTAACCCTTTCTGTCCAGTTTGTCTCTTCAGTCAGTCCTAACCCATTCTGTCCAGTCTGTCCAGTTTGTCACTTTAGTCACTCCTAGTCTATTCTTTCTAAGACTCTAGTCTATTCTTTCTAAAGTGAAGTCTAGTCTTCACTTTAGTCACTCCTAGTCTATTCTGTCCAGTTTGTTCAGTCTGTATCTTCAGTCAGTCCCCTTCCCCTAACCCTTTCTGTCCAGTTTGTCTCTTCAGTCAGTCCTAACCCATTCTGTCCAGTCTGTCCAGTTTGTCACTTTAGTCACTCCTAGTCTATTCTTTCTAAGACTCTAGTCTATTCTTTCTAAAGTGAAGTCTAGTCTTCACTTTAGTCACTCCTAGTCTATTCTGTCCAATCTGGTCAGTCCCCTTCCCCTAATCCATTCTGTCCAGTCTGTCTCTTCAGTCAGTCCCCTTCCCCTAACCTATTCTGTTCAGTATGTCTGTTTTTTATCCAGTCTGCCCATTCAGTCCCCTTCCCCTACCCTTTTCAGAACACTCATTGTCCTTGTGATTGGCTATTTAGCCAATTGTGTGTCATTCAGAGGTTAAAAAAACCACCCAACCAAAAAAAGCACCTCTAAGGTAAAACAATCCAATGTTGAAATCGAATCACAGATCGTCTCTTTGTCAGTTAAATCTCGACGGCAAATCGTTAAAACAACTCTCCCTCTAAAAGCCTTTTTGCTAAATTATATAAAGCTTCAACTCACTGCACCTAAAAAAGGATGAAAAAAAATTCGTTTGCTTTCCCCTTCCACTCTTCGAAAGGGAAAGTTTCGAAGATTACAGAAATTTTCCGCGCCTTCCTTTAAGAGCGAATTTAAAACTTCACCGACGAACTCGCTCACGATCTTGGCGGGAGTGTTTGGGAGCTCATCGAACTGAAAGTCGGCAAACGTAAACAGACACTAAACATGACTCTCGAGTTCCTGCAAATGGTGCGTCCGGCAATCTTCGCCATGCTCTCGTAAACGACCTTCAAGAAGTGGCACACACTTTTTCAACGGAAGAAAAAAGACCACAATATCGCTTCTTCCCGCCGCTTTGGCGAAGGAGATCGCAGTTTTACGTGAACGCCAGCAACGTAGTCTTCGAAGTTGATGGGGAAGAGGAGGGAGCAAGATCAGCGTGGAGGATGGTGAAATGACTTTCCTTTAATGCACCCGCTATGCTACAAGATTCTTGGAATCTCCTGACGTCACTACACCTCTGTGCTTCAGTCCGGTGTTTCTACGGCGAACACAGAGCGAGTGCCAGGAGGTTCGAAGGGGGGTTATGGAAATGGGACAAGGAGAAAGAGAAGCAATCGACTGCAAATCAGAGGAAGTGCAGAGAGACCAGTCGCCGACCTCATTCCTTCTTCTCATTTCGTTTTTTAACAACAAATTTCGAGTTTTCTGAGAGCAACAAAAGGTTCCGGAGAATTGAGATTCCTTTAATTTTATCGCAAAGGAATGAATTGCTTTAATCACGTTTCGGGTAGATTTCACATCATTTTTTTTACGCACTCAGGGATTCTACTGGTTTTAAAACAAATTTAAGTTGAATTTTTTTTTTATTTTTGAGCGGCACCAGGAACTTATTTAAGGGGGGTTGAACGCTCTCTTCCCCCCAAGAAAAAGTATATATACATTTCAGAAGAGATTTTATATACCATATTTGAGAAAGCCTAAAATTCTCAGTGTATGAGAATTGTTGATTTCATTTAATATCCACACAAAAAATAATGGCATATGATTTGGTTTAGTTATTGCCTCTTTTAAATATTCAATTATTGATTAACTTTTTGTAATCTTTTGGAAAAATATCACACCTTCTCTGCATGCAATAGACTAAATTGCCAGGTCATAAAGACCCCATCAAAGAAGGTTGGGGGTAGGGGACCCACCGAAAAGCTGAGATGGTAATCTCCCGTCATCCAGCATGACCTTTAACGTACACAGGTTGGGTTGGGTTGTTTTACCTTTGAGTGGAACTTTGTTGCACACCATGGGCTAAATAGCCAGGTCACAAGGACCCCGAAGGCTGAGAGAAGGTTGGGGGAGGGGACCCACTGGAACAGCTGTTAGGAGACAGATGGTAGCCTCTCGTCAAGGCCATCCAGCGTGTTCTTTAACGTGCACAGGGTATAGCTCTCCCGCACACGGGGCCACGGCTTAACATCCCATACGACGGACGGCGGCCTTTCCAAGCCCATCGGTGTCCCCTACTGACCGCAGGCAGGGCGGGGAATTTTGTGGAGATAAATCTCAACGCTGACCCAGCTGGGACTCGAATCTGGAAATGTACAGTCGCTCAAAAAAATATCCGAACACTACGGTTGATTAGAGAATTCAGAAAAATTATCTGGCAACCTTCGTGTCACGTGACACTTCACGTCACGTGACACGAAGGTTGTATACAGTTACTGTACACGCTCCAGATATTTTTCCTGAATTCTGTAATCACGTGACACGAAGGTTGCCAGATCACTAATTTCTAAAAAAATCGTTGCCAGATAATTTTTCTGAATTCTCTAATCAACCGTAGTGTTCGGATATTTTTTTGAGCGACTGTACACAGGGAGCGACGGCTTTACGTTCCATCCGAAAGCCTTTTCAATGCTATTGGTGTCCCCCTTCTTGCCGGGGGCAGGTACGGGGGGGATAGCGGAGATCAATCTCAATCAATGCTCGCACAGTTGGGACTCGAACCATGGACCTTCAGATTACAAGCCTGGTGGCTACCGACTGAGCCACCTCTGGCCAAATGAGTTCAGATGGATTAGTGATGTGTTGTGGGCAAAATATTAGGAAAAGAGGAAAAATAATGAGAAAAAATAATGGATAGAAAGTGAATATTTGGAGATTGGTTGATATGGGGATAATTTTTAACTCTTTGAAAATGGCAGTTGCCAAATGGTCAGTTTCAAAAGGGATGTAAAGAAGGGATTCCGTATGCGTGAGGTCCATAGCCTGTATTCTTTAAAGAACCCCAATCCAACTTTGTTATAGTTAGTGGCGGATTAGGACCTTTTGTGACTTCTTGAGGGACTTCGTCCTAGTTTGTAACGGTATAAAAAAGGTTCATAACGATATCATACTAAAAAACCGTTAGTATACTGATATATATTTTCTGTTTCTTATTCTTCTCATTTTCAATGATGCTGCCTATATAACAAACTATGGAGGCCCTCTGCACTTGGGGGACCCTAGGCACGTGCCTATTGAGTAATCCGGCACTGGTTACAGTGGTGTATGCAGCTGTTATCAAGGACGTTCAAAGACGTATCCAGAGGGGGAGGATCCAGACCCCTCCCCCAGAAAATTCGGTTGTCTTCTACTAAATCTCAAACTTGTCTACCTGCTTTAAAATCCAAAACAATTGTTTTTGCATAATTTAATTTTAGCCCCATAATATATGTCCGAAACTGAAAATAAATTTAAAAAACAACTATAAAATTTTACTCCATAATTTTGCTCCATATAAAATACCATTTTCATCATCATCATCATCATCATCCTCAAGCATCCATGGGCTACGGAGGTCCAACCAGACCGTGCAATTTAGTTCTCCAAGCAAGTCGATCCTGAGCTACATCTACTGCATCTGGTCACTGCACACCAATTCTAACAAGGTCCTGTTTGACATTGTCTGCCCACCGCATCCCAGGTCTCCCCTTCTTTCTGAGGCCTTTAGGCACACTGTTCATAACCCTATTCGCCAATCTATAATTATTCATACGGGCAACATGGCCAAACCAACGGAGTCTCTCTCTGCACAATATGCTGCTTAAAGGAGGTTGCAGACTCCTTTGCCTAACCTCTTCATTACTTACAAAGTTGAACCACCTAATACCCAAGATGCTGCGCAAGCATCTGGAATCAAAAGCATCTAGTTTCCTGTTATCCTGTTTACAAAGTGTCCAAGTTTTACTACCATAAAACTTATAATATTTTAGTACTTGCAAAACTCTACTCATTTACACACCACCCCCTCCTCCGAAACTGAATTCTCGCACCCCCCCAAATGAAATTCTCGTCACCCCCCCCCCCCCCACACACACACACACACACACACACACCGCCATCAGTCTTACCCCGAAGCTAAACCCGTGTTCGTGTCTGATCCTTATACATATATTACAATATATTTTGTAATATTTAACGTTTAACTTAAATTTTAGATAACAGTTTGTTCAAGGGGAAAATGGATTCGAAAAAAAGCAAAACAACCTAATTTTAACCCTTTGAATTATTTTAAATATATATATATATCGAATTTTGAATTTATTATATCTTCAATTAATACAAATAACTCGAAACATTTCTTAAGAATATGTCTAAGCATAAAGATTTGATGAATTCAGATTCTACTACTGAAGCCACAATAATTGTCCATTAACCAAATTTTTAATTCTGTTAAGGACAATAATGAACGGAACTTTACCTGAAACAGAGAGTAGACTGATGTTTCTGTCATTTTTACAAGAACTGATATCCTATTTCTCGAAAATAGGGATCATAATATCTTTAGTAAAATCTTTAGTCACAACCCCTTTAACATAGAAAATATTCAACACTACTGTCAGCCATATGACAACACACCTCTCTTATGTTGCGATCTTATGCAACCACGGCAATTCCCGGTTCCGTCTCACGACACTACCTGGTTATGAAAAGCCGTGCTTATCTAGAGCCGGGGGCAAGGATACGCCATATAGACGCAGCTCAACCCCGGCCTCACATGGCAGCAGTCCTATAGAAGGAAAGCTAACCACCGGAAGAAACCTAACTTTAATCTGTTCCCCAGTTAGCCATGGACAAGGATATGTAGATCCAAGTTCGCTCGGCTCCCGGGATGGAGACTCTTAGTAAGGCCCAGAATTTTAATAGGGCTCTTGCCTACTAGGCGGGCTCAGACCGTTCGGCAGAGCCCTTAAACTTGCTCACCCAGAGAACCTGAGGTTGAGGCCTAAGACACCGTCACCATCCAACCGGTCTTCCGACCGGTCAGCGATGTCGTCGGCCTCGGTTGGTCTTGGCTATGTCCAACCGGGGGACTATTCCGGCCAGCACAGCCTTCGACCAGGTTGCTGGGCTCGAAGCCCCACCACCACGTCAAGGTGGTCCCCTATTGGGGGGAGCCATCTGACACAGAATCATTGCCAATTCTAGGGGCGGGGGTGGCTCAGTCGGTAGCACGCCAAGTTTGGTAATCTGCAGTTTCCAGGTTCGATTCCCGCCTGGGCCAGCGTTCACATTTATTTCCGCAAAACTCCCCGCTCTGCCCTTGATCAGTAGGGTACACCGATAGGCTTGGAAAGGCCGTCCTAGGGACCCATACCCTGTGTACTTCAAACAACACGCTGGATGGCCTTGATGGGAGACTACCATCTGTTTCCCAACAGCTGTCCATTGGGTTCCCTCCCCATTCTTCTTTGAACCTTCGAGGTCCTTGTGACCTGGCCATTTAGCCCATAGTGTGTAAAAAAGTGCCGCTCAGAGGTAAAAACCTCATTACCAATTCTAAGCCTAAATCCAAGAACTCTGCAGTCCATGTGGGGCGGGGGTGGCTCAGTTCCCAGGTTCGAGTCCCAGCTGGGTCAGCGTCGCGATTTATCTCCGAAAAATTCCCCGCCCTGCCCACGGTCAGTAGAGGACACCGATGGGCTTGGAAAGGCCGCCGTCCGTCGGATGGGACGTTAAGCCGTGGCCCCGTATGCGGGAGAGCCATACCCTGTGCACGTTAAAGAACACGCTGGATGGCCTTGACGGGAGGCTACCATCTGTCTCCTAACAGCTGTTCCAGTGGGTCCCCTCCCCCAACCTTCTCTGAGCCTTCGGGGTCCATGTGACCTGGCCATTTAGCCCATGGTGTGCAAAAAAGTGCCGCTCAGAGGTAAAACAACCCAACAACAACCCTCCCCCCCAATCTTCTTTGAACCTTCGAGTTTCTTGTGACCTGGCCATTTAGCCCATAGTGTGTAAAAAAGTGCCGCTCAGAGGTAAAAACCCCATTACCATCTCTTAAGCCTAAATCCAAAAATTCTGCAGTCCATGCAATCCAAGGACAGTCAGAATGTATACCCTTCACTATAAACGACAATAATCACATCATTGAGTCATCAATTAATAGACCTCGGTTAATTTGATTTATATCTAGACACGATCACTATGATTGAGTGGCCCTCGAAGCGCTGTTGTCTCATCAATCGCAATCTACTCGTGCATCACCTCAACGGAGTAAAAACAGAACGACACTAATAAGAAGCAGAAGATCAAAAGGACAGCGATACAATCTTGTTAACATATTTCGTTTAGGAATTATTGGTTGTTTTGTGTCGTTTGTGTTTTCGACTCTTTGTCGCTCACAAAGGAAGGAATTCGAAGTTCGAATTCCTTCCTTTGTGAGCGACCTAGGAAGATTCGGTTCATTTACAGTCACTCAAAAAAAAGTATCCGAACACTATGGTTGATTACAGAATTCAGAAAAAAATATCTGCAACGATTTTTTTTAGAAATTAGTGATCTGACAACCTTCGTGTCACGTGATTACAGAATTCAGGAAAAATATCTGGAGCGTGTACAGCAACTGTACACGCTCCAGTTACCGTTAACGCTCAATATTTCCGTGAGTCATACGCTCAATATTTCCGTGAGTGAGCCCACACGATCTAGTATCAAAATAATATGACCACCTACAGTCGCTCAAAAAAGTATCCGAACACTATGGTTGATTACAAAATTCAGAAAAAAATATCTGGCAACGATTTTTTTTTTAAATTATTGATCTGGCAACCTTTGTTTCACAATAAAATAATTTCTAGAAAAAAATCGTTCCCAGATATTTTGACAAGAAGATTGCCAGATCTCTAATTTCTAAAAAAAAAATCGTTACCAGATACTTTTTCTGAATTCTGTAATCAACCATAGTGTTCGGATACTTTTTTGAGCGACTGTACCGTACCTTTCAGCTGCAGTTTTTTATTTTTGCACATAACGACTAAATAGCCAGGTCACAAGGACTCAGATGAGGTGGGTGAAGGGGATTTACTAGACTCAGAGGAGGTGGATGAAGGGAATTTACTAGACTCAGAGGAGGTGGGTGAAGGGGATTTACTAGACTCAGAGGAGGTGGGTGAAGGGGATTTACTAGCCCAGAGGAGGTGGGTGAAGGGGATTTACTAGACTCAGAGGAGGTGGGTGAAGGGATTTACTAGACTCAGAGGGGGGTGGTGAAGGGGATTTACTAGACTCAGAGGAGGTGGGTGAAGGGGATTTACTAGACTCAGAGGAGGTGGGTGAAGGGGATTTACTAGACAGCTGTTAGGAGACATGGAAATCTCCCGTCAAGGAGATTCATCGTGTTCTCCAATGTGCAGAGGGTATGTCTGTCCACCACACGGGGCCATGGCTTTATGTCCGATCCGACGGACGGCATTCCTTTCTTTCGAAAGGTGGATAAGTACTACCCTTCGACAAGTGACATTTTATGGAAATGAAAATACGCATTCTATGATCTCCAACTTTGCGAATGAGCTTTCAACGGAAAATATCAGTAGAAATAAAGAGAAGAACTGAATTACATCTATCTAGATCTCGATTTTGCACAATATTCCTTTGATATTTAAAATGAATATGATATTGTTCATTTTGAGGGGGGAGAGATCGGTAGCTCGCCAGGCTCGTAATGTGTAGTTCCCAGGTTCGAATCCCGCCTCAGCCAGCTTTGAGATTTATCTCCGCAAAACTCCCCGCCCTGCCCACGACGAATAGGGGACACCGATTGGCTTGGAAAGACCGCTGGATGACTTTGACGAGAGGTGACCATCCATCTTCCAATAGCTGTCCAGTGAGTCCCCTCACTCCAACCTACTCTGAGTCCTCGGGATTCTTGTGACCTGACCATTTAGCCCATTGTGTGCAAAAAGTACCTCTCAGTGGTAAAACTACCCTATTCAAAAATATCATCAGTATTATGAAACGGAATGCAAATCATGTTCAGTTCTTAATAATATTTAATAATACAATTGTGATGGTATCTGATTTCTACTGGTTCAACTTAGCGAAAAAATTTATATTCCCAGTCATGGTACTGGTGGCTTCCGAATCAGTGACCATCTCGTCTGTTTTTGAGAACTTGAGAAATTCATTACAATAGTTTTCATTTTCAAGACATATATTTGGTCTTTTTTTTTAGGCTTTCTTTTTGTAGATTCTTCCGATTTTTATTTTTGTAATGAGCCTCTTCCGTTTGAAATTGAAATTTATTTTCACAAAGCATCATTTTGTTTACTTGTTTCTTTTTCAAAATCACCCGATTTTTCTTTATTTGGCCCATTTTGTTTACTTTGTAAATATTCGGTTAAATTTTACTTACATACAGTCGCTCAAAAGAATATCCGAACACTATGGTTGATTACAGAATTCAGGAAAATTATCTGGAGCGTGTACAGCAACTGTACACGCTCCAGTTACCGTTCACAGCAAACTGGAGCGTCTGCAGTTACTGCACACGCTCCAGTTTGCTGTGAACGGTAACTGCACACGCTCAATATTTCCGTGAGTGAGACCACACGATCCAGGTCTTTGTGAGCTCACACGATCCAATGTGCTGTGAACATTAACCGCAACCGCTCCAGTTTGCTGTGAACGGTAACTGCACACGCTCCATATCCATTGCATTATATATTCATACGCATTATATATATTGAAAAATATCCGAACGCTATGGTTGATTACAGAATTCAAAAAAAAAATATCAGGCAACGATTTTTTTAGAAATTAGTGATCTGGCAACCTTCGTGTCACGTGACACGAAGGTTGCCAGATCACTAATTTCTAAAAAAATCGTTGCCTGATATTTTTCCTGAATTTTGTAATCAACCATAGTGTTCGGATACTCTTTTGAGCGACTGTACACTGGATTTGTGTTGCTCATGTGCATAATTCCTTGCAGAGCTTTTTTTAATCTCTCTTCACCTTTACTATTCACATTATTTTTGCTCATTAAATGCCCTCCTCATTCATGGTTAAAATGATGGTTTTTATGACAATATGTGCGTACCTCTTTAGAACTATATTTCAGTATCGTATTAATGCCTTTAATGGCTAGGGATTGTGAGGTCCTGTTTTCAATTCGTCTTTCATATTCGTCAATTAATTTACCTTTTTATATATTCCACCGACAGTTCTTGGGCGGGGGTGGCTCAGTCGGTAGCGCGCCAGGCTCGTAATCTGTACTTCCCAGGTTCGAGTCCCAGCTGGATCAGCCTTGAGATTTATCTGCGCAAAATTCCCCGCCCTGCCCACGGTCAGTAGGGGACACCGATGGCCTTGGAAAGTTCGCCGTCCGTCGGATGGGACGTTAAGCCGTGGCCCCGTGTGCTGGAGAGCCATACCCTGTGCACGTTAAAGAACACGCTGGATGGCCTTGACGGGAGGCTACCATCTGTCTCCCAACAGCTGTTCCAGTGGGTCCCCTCCCCCAACCTTCTCTGAGCCTTCGGGGTCCTTGTGGCCTGGCCATTTAGCCCATGGTGTGCAAAAAAGTGCCGCTCAGAGGTAAAACAACCCAACCCAACCGACAGTTCTTTGCTTTACCTTTCGAGTGCCATGTAGAATACGAAGCAGGTAAACTACAGAATAACAGTGCACTTAAATGAAATTCCTCTATTGGTTCTCCAAAGTTATTTAAACGCTTGGCTAGTTCAAATATTTCTTTACTGCATCGTCCATCCGTAGTTCTAATGCAGCAGTATAATGCGCGGCGTCACGGCTTACATTCCATTCAATGGATAATGACCTTTCCTCGCCCACTGGTATCCCCTAACTGACCGAAAGCAGGGCGTGGGATTCTGCGGAGATACATCTCAACGCTGGCACAGTTGGGAATCGAACCTGGGATTTACATATTACAAACTTGACGCACTACCGGACAGCCAACCCCCATCCCCATAGGACTCTGTTAATCGAGACACTGCTGCATTAGTTTCTATTTTTTAAACAACCAGATCAGCGATCAATAAAGCTTAAACAAGAAACTATTCTAGAGAACCGGTGCGAACCGGATGGAGAATTCACTCTAAGGGAGAAAGATAATATCCATTCTCTTGCCGAAATAACATCGCAAATGTCTACTTTTGAATGCTGACACAATTACAACAGAGTCGTCTTGGATGCCATTCTTGGCTGGCAAAGGCCCAAATACTCTTGAGAAAATTCTTACCCCCCCCCCCACACCTCTCCCCTAGACGAAAAATAGTTAACCGAAAATCCCTTTTAAGAGAGCGCATTAATATTCAGCCTCATTCAAACGAAAAGGCATTAGGCTTTCTCCCTCGGCATGGAATAGGTCCCTCCCTTTTTCAGACATCAGCTTCTTTAGAATAAACGAATGTTGGAGCAAATTTAAATGCTGAGTTGATCTCTTCTCTATCAAAGCTTGCCACTGCATGATGCAGATTCAGCCCCACCCTCGCATTTCGTTGTCTTCCAACAAAAACAGAAGAATTGCTCCTTTCGAATTGGTCGTTTTATTCCTTTTAAGCTGGGGCGGGGGTGGCTCAGTCGGTAGCGCGCCAGGCTCGTAATCTGTAGTTCCCAGGTTCGAGTCCCAGCTGGGTCAGCGTTGAGATTTATCTCCGTAAAATTCCCCGCCCACGGTCAGTAGGGGAGACCGATGGGCTTGGAAAGGCCGCCGTCCGTCGGATGGGACGTTAAGCCGTGGCGCCGTGTGCGTGAGAGCCATACCCTGTGCACGTTAAAGAACACGCTGGATGGCCTTGACGGGAGGCTACCATCTGTCTCCCAATAGCTGTTGCAGTGGGTCCCCTCCCCCAACCTCCTCTGCGCCTTCGGGTTCCATGTGACCTGGCCATTTAGCAAATGGTGTGCAAAAAAGTGCCGCTCAGAGGTAAAACAACCCAACCCAAATCCTTTTAAGCTTAATCATCATGAACATGAAAAGGATCTGCATGGGAGCAGCTTTCCCTTTCTAGATTGTTTTCTCCTTTGTATTTTAAAATGATATATACATTATCGTTTCCACATTATACTGGGGCGGTGGATGGCTCAGTCAATAGCACACCAGGCTTGCAATTTGCAATTCCTAGGTTCGAGTTACACCTGTGCCAACGTCGAGATTTTTCTCTGCTAGCCGTCCCGTGGCCGAGTGGTTAGCACGCTTGGCTATTGATCTAATGGGACCGGGTTCGAGCCCCGGGTTAAGGCATGGATGTGTGTCGTTTTTCTGCTGAGGTCCTGCCATCCTCTCAGATCTTCTACTTTGGCATATAAACTGACAGGCTCCTGTCAGACCTCTTTGGCAAGCAGCTGCTTGAGGGGGTATTTAATTTTTTTAAAAAAACGTCTTCCACAAAGTGGTTAGTACTTAATTTAGAGATCATATAGCTCACACTAACGCCTCACTCTGCCCTCGGTGAGAAAAGGTGATACCGATGGCTGGGAAAGACAGCCATCCATCGTATGAGACTTTAAGCCGTGGCTCCGTGTGCAAGTTAAACGCTGTATGACATTGACGGGCGGTTTCCACCTATCTCCTAACAACTGATCATGATATCCCTTTGCTTAATTCGCTCTCAGCCTTTTTGGGCCTTGTGACCTGTCCATATAATGTCACAAATAAAACAATTGGATTTGGTTGTTTTATTTGTGAATTATTTTTTTCTGGTCTGTGTAAATTGGGTTGGGTTGTTTTACCTCTGAGCGGCACTTTTTTGCACACCATGGGCTAAATGGCCAGGTCACATGGACCCCGAAGGCTCAGAGAAGGTTGGGAGAGGGGACCCACTGGAACAGCTGTTGGGAGACAGATGGTAGCCTCCCGTCAAGGCCATCCAGCGTGTTCTTTAACGTGCACAGGGTATGGCTCTCCCACACACGGGGCCACGGCTTAACGTCCCATCCGACGGACGGCGGCCTTTCCAAGCCCATCGGTGTCCCCTACTGACCGTGGGCAGGGCGGGGAATTTTGCGGAGATAAATCTCAACGCTGACCCAGCTGGGACTCGAACCTGGGAACTACAGATTACGAGCCTGGCGAGCTACCGACTGAGCCACCCCCGCCCCACTGGTCTGTGTAAAGAAAAGGATCGAATCTGAAAGAAATTTACGAGGAAGAGTAGAACGCAAATGGTATCTTGGCCTTTTTTTTTATCTTCAGAAATATATCTTCCCGTGTAGTGTTCATTATGTATTCTATTGGTATTTAAAAACACAAATTCTTTCAAATTATCGTAAAAGTAACGTTTGCCCTTAATAAAGAGATGGCGGTAGAATATCTTGGCTCACATCCCGATGCTTCCCTGGTAAAGAGAAGAGAATGAGGAAAATGATTTTCATCTTTTCTCTCTGTTCGCATTTTTATCTCTTTCATTTATTCCCATCCTCTTCCTCTCTCCCCCACATCGCAAGATGCTGAGCGAAGGAAAAGAGCGAAATGGGCTCTTCTTCTTCATCTATTCCTCCAGCCTCTCCCCATCCTCCAATGACCTCCTCGAAAGAGAAAGACCCATTGAACCTGATTACGGCTGTCCTCTGTGGAAATTTGGGAGGAGATAGATGGAGAGGTTGGTGGGGATGAAGTCTGCCGCGAGAAACCGGGAGCGGCTCCTCATCTTCACTGTAGATGGCGGCGGCAGTAGAATCGTTATCTCGAGGATGTGTGATCTCCGTCATCAGGGTCATGGGATTTCAACTCTCTTCTCTGTCCATCAAATCATTCAACCAGACCTTTATGCCCTTTCTCTCCTAAAGTGATGTGGAAGAGGAAGAGACTTCATTCCCTTCGCTCCCAAAGAAATATGAAAAACAATTATGATTTTTTTTTCATTTGAATGTTTAAAAGACTATTACATAGTGCAGCAAGTTTATTTATCAAAAGCAGTATTTTATAAAAAAAAAAATCTGCTCCGCCAGTAAATAGTATCAGTGTACTAAAGAAAAACTACTTATTAGGCAAAGTTGGGTTTGGGTTGTTTTACCTCTGAGCGGCACTTTTTTTGCACACAATGGGCTAAATGGCCAGGTCACATGGACCCCGAAGGCTCAGAGAAGGTTGGGTGAGGGGACCCACTGGAACAGCTGTTGGGAGACAGATGGTAGCCTCCCGTCAAGGCCATCCAGCGTGTTCTTTAACGTGTACAGGGTATGTCTCTCCCGCACACGGGGCCACGGCTTAACGTCCCATCCGACGGACGGCAACCTTTCCAAGTCCATCGGTGTCCCCTACTGACCGTGGGCAGGGCGGGGAATTTTTGCGGAGATAAATCTCAACGCTGACGCAGCTGGGACTCGAACCTGGGAACTACAGATTACGAGCCTGGCGCGCTACCGACTGAGCCACCCCCGCCCGAACCTCGTGGTACTTTGAATTATCTCAAGGAAGGAGATATTAGTCTTGTACAGGATGACTTCAGCGTCAAAACATTGACACTAATACTAATCTTTGGGCAGGAGTAATATGTCCTTTCGGCGTTGGTAGTTGCAATGGAAATGGAGAACCTCTCCTACAGGCAAGTAAACTACATGGTTTGAGAATAACTAACGCTACAAGCATCGAAACATTTACAAATGCACATGGTTTTCACCTTGATGAGTTGCGTAGAATTACGATCATATATATATATTAATTAACATCAAATGGGCTACTTCGGTCAATTACTAATTCATTGGGATATTAAATCATTACAATGCAAATGAAACACTCTTTGTGTTAATTTTCCGAATCGAAATTTAACACAAAAAAAAAAGTTAACTGATTTGACTGACGGCTTCTTGAGCCTCTCCATCTCCATCCGCATGTTCCTAGCCATTACTTCGATAACAAAACTGCTCCATCTTTCGAACTGGCTTTGATGGATCGCTTTTGAATGTGACCATCGACTCGTGTTCTTCGTCTGTTCCCACAGTTCAAGAAGACTGATCAGCTGACAGAGTGAACAACACTTTTCTGGCTAAAGTGGTCAGATGAAAGTCCCCGCAGATCGACGCTTGCTTCGTGTCCTAAATGGGAAGTAATAGAAGAGAAAAGCCATCGATCAAGAGCAAAACCCAACTCTACAGACCCTTTACTGCTAAAGTATCTGACCCTTTTAAGTCAGGTGAAACTACACTCTCTTTTTAAAAAAAATCGGGCCTTTTGAAATTAAGAAATATGCTTTTAGTACACAGTTCACACTGGAGATAACTTCGAGGGGTTGAAAAATCGACTTAAATATTCGTTTTCGAACCCCCCAAGGTGTCCCCTTCATCGTTGAGAAGGGGCCACGACAGTTTCGTGCAGTCTCGATAAGTCTAATAACTCGTTAACTGAAATTTAATTGGGGCGGGGGTGGCTCAGTCGGTAGCGCGCCAGGCTCGTAATCTGTAGTTCCCAGGTCGAGTCCCAGCTGGGTCAGCGTTGAGATATATCTCCGAAAAATTCCCCGCCCTGCCCACGGTCAGTAGGGGATACCGATGGGCTTGGAAAGGCCGCCGTCCGTCGGATGGGACGTTAAACCGTGGCCTCGTGTGCGGGAGAGCCATACCCTGTGCACGTTAAAGAACACGCTGGATGGCCTTGACGGGAGGCTACCATCTGTCTTCCAACAGCTGTTCCAGTGGGTCCCCTCCTCCAACCTTCTACTGAGCCTTTGGGGTCCATGTGACCTGGCCATTTAGCCCATGGTGTGCAAAAAAGTGCCGCTCAGAGGTAAAACAACCCAACTAAAATTTAATTAATTCCACTGGAGTCATATATATAATGTAATAATTGAGAAATTTATTAATATTTTGAACTTCGTTACAATTCCTGGCCGTGTCTCATTATCTTTTATAATTACGGATGTTTGCATCGGTAAGGGACTGGAGATTGGTTTCGTCTATAGCTTATTAAGCTCATAGTCTGAAGTTACCAGTTTTGAATACTATGCTGCGATATTCTCCACTAACTAGGAATGGGGGAGAAGGGTTTCGTTCTCAGTCAGTGGTGGCCAAGCTCGTATTTTGATGTTCTCAGGTTCGAGTCCCAATTGGTTCCGCATAGAGAACTTCCTCCGATAACCTGATCTTGCTCTCGGTATGAAAGTTGATGGGCTTAGAAAAGACACCGTCCGTCAGATAGGACATAAATATTAAATTAAGTATTTATTTATTTTAAGTATTCAACTGTGGAAAACAAGTCAATGGGTTGGGTTGTTTTATTCCTGAGCGGCACTTTTTTGCACACCATGGGCTAAATGGCCAGGTCACATGGACCCCGATGGCCAGGTCACATGGACCCCGAAGGCTCAGAGAAGGATTGGGGGAGGGGACCCACTGAAACAGCTGTTGGGAGACACATGGTAGCCTCCGGTCAAAGCCATCCAGCGTGTTCTTTAACGTGCACAGGGTATTCTCTCCCGCACACGGGGTCACGGCTTAACGTCCCATCCTACGGACGGCGGCCTTTCCAAGCCCATCGATGTCCCCTACTCACCGTGGGCAGGGCGGGGAATTTTGCGGAGATAAATCTCAACGCTGACACAGCTGGGACTCGAACCTGGGAACTACAGATTACGAGCCTGGCGCGCTACCGACTGAGCCACCCCAGCCCCAAACAAGTCAATGACAGTGCTAGATAAACGATGTTAGTAAAAAAGCTAAATCAGTCTCCATATGATAGCTAGTCATCCTGAGCAGTGTTTCAGACTCGGTTTGAAGTAATTAGAGAAGTCTGTTTCCTTACATCTTTATTACGTCCTGCATTTGAGGTTTTGTAAACCATTCCTGATGAAACAAGACTGGAACTGTTAACTTGACAACTGCACTGCAATTATGGTTTTGTATCATTCTTTCAAAGCAATAATATGCACTGTAACTCTAGCAAATATTCCAGAAAACTGATAATATTTTGCACACTCGTAATGTACAGTCGCTCAAAAAAGTATCCGAACACTACGGTTGATTGCAGAATTCAGAAAAAATATCTGGCAACGATTTTTTTTAGAAATTAGTGATCTGGCAACCTTCGTGTCACGTGATTACAGAATTCAGGAAAAATATCTGGAGCGTGTACAGCAACTGTACACGCTCCAGTTACCGTTCACAGTAAACTGGAGCATGAGCAGTTACTGCACACGCTCCAGTTTGCTGTGAACGGTAACTGCACACGCTCAATATTTCCGTGAGTGAGCCCACACGATCTAGTATCAAAATAATATGATCACCTACAGTCGCTCAAAAAAGTATTCGAACACTATGGTTGATTACAAAATTCAGAAAAAATATCTGGCAACGATTTTTTTTTTAGAAATTAGTGATCTGGCAACCTTCGTGTCACGTGATTACAGAATTCAGGAAAAATATCTGGAGCGTGTACAGCAACTGTACACGCTCAATATTTCCGTGAGTGAGCCCACACGATCCAGGTCTTTGTGAGCTCACACGATCCAATGTGCGGTCGATCCAATGTGCTACCCATCGATTCAATGTGCTGTCGATCCAATGTGCTACCCATCGATCCAATGTGCTGTCGATCCAATGTGCTGTCGATCCAATGTGCTACCCATCGATCCAATGTGCTACCCAACGATATAGAGCTGCTGATTGGACGGGTCTTTGGTCATTCATTGCCCTGCAAGTTGTACAGAATAACTTCCTCCAACAGCAAGTTGTGCAAATTCTCAACCATCCAGAGACCAAACAAATCAATAGGAATGCTGGAATGTTGGCTCTTCCGGTCATCTGTCTCACACTCTGTCAAATTCGAGAGTGCTAGGCGCGCTCCTTGAGATCATAACACGCTGTTAGGATTTCAGCAGCTGAAGAAGCTTTAAATTAGATCTAGAATGCAGAGGAAACTTGTTAAAAACATTATGTTCGCTCGCAAAATAAAAGTAACTGAAATAATTATCCATGAGTTGAATTATTTCTGAGCAACACTTTTTTGTACACAATGAACTAAATGGCCAGGCCACAAGGACCCTAAGGGCTCAGAGAAGGTTGGGGGAGGAGACTTATCAGAGTTAGGGGAAGGGGATCCACTGGACAGATGTTAGGTGACAGATGGTAGCAACCCGTCAAGAGCGTCCAGCGTGTTCTTTAATGAGCACAGTGTATGGCTCTTTTGCACACGCATCACGGCTTAATGTCCCATCCGAAAGACTTTTCGATCTGTCGATGTCCCCTTTCCTATTTAGGACGGGGGGGGGGGAGAGGAGATAACGTCCCCACACAAGCCTGAGAACTGTACAGTCGCTCAAAAAAGTATCCGAACACTACGGTTGATTACAAAATTCAGAAAAAATATCTGGCAACGATTTTTTTAGAAATTAGTGATCTGGCAACCAGATCACTAATTTCTAAAAAAAATCGTTGTCAGATATTTTTTCTGAATTTTGGAATCAACCGTAGTGTTCGGATATTTTTTTAATATATATAATGCGTATGAATATATAATACAATGAATATGGAGCGTGTGCAGTTACCGTTCACAGCAAACTGGAGCGGTTGCAGTTAATGTTCACAGCACATTGGATCGTGTGAGCTCACAAAGACCTGGATCGTGTGGGCTCACTCACGGAAATATTGAGCGTGTGCAGTTACCGTTCACAGCAAACTGGAGCGTGTGCAGTAACTGCACACGCTCCAGTTTGCTGTGAACAGTAACTGGAGCGTGTACAGTTGCTGTACACGCTCCAGATATTTTTCCTGAATTCTGTAATCACGTGACACGAAGGTTGCCAGATCACTAATTTTTAAAAAGATCGTTGCCAGATATTTTTTCTGAATTCTGCAATCAACCATAGTGTTCGGATACTTTTTTGAGCGACTGTAGGTGGTCATATTATTTTGATACTAGATCATGTGGGCTCACTCACGGAAATATTGAGCGTGTGCAGTTACCATTCACAGCAAACTGGAGCGTGTGCAGTAACTGCACACGCTCCAGTTTGCTGTGAACGTTGACTGGAGCGTGTACAGTTGCTGTACACGCTCCAGATATTTTTCATGAATTCTGTAATCACGTGACACGAAGGTTGCCAGATCACTAATTTCTAAAAAAATCGTTGCCAGATATTTTTTCTGAATTCTGCAATCAACCGTAGTGTTCGGATAATTTTTTTGAGCGACTGTACATTACGAGTGTGCAAGCAATCGGCCGAATCCAACCACTGCTTACGTGCATTTAATGAATTGCAAAGAAAATATCCATTCGTTAAAGATGCTGCAAACGATATTTACTCTCACTTGTTCTTAGAGAAGGCTGCATTAAATTTATTTTAAAACTCTGGTCTTTTATTTTTATTTTACTTTCAAGATAAAGTTAACGCTACATCTAATCCAGAGAAAAAATTCGTTTCAAACAATTTGGAATTAGGAGATTACAATTCGAATCGATCACACGACATTTTGTTAAGTAGAAAAATATTTATCTAAATACGAATTAAATATGTTGTTTTAAGAGTTCGGAAGTAAACAGTTCACATGATCGCGAATTACACTTTACAATGGCGTTCCGAGGGATGTTTACTCTTTAAATTTAATTGAATCGAGAAGTAATTATCATGGGCTGCAGATGGTTCTGCAAATCATAGTACAGTGAACACACGTGAACGTATCCACGCGACGAGTTGGGTTGGGTTGTTTTACCTCTGAGCGGCACTTTTTTGCACACCATGGGCTAAATGGCCAGGTCACAAGGACCCCGAAGGCTCAGAGAAGGTTGGGGGAGGGGACCCACTGGAACAGCTGTTGGGAGACAGATGGTAGCCTCCCGTCAAGGCCATCCAGCGTGTTCTTTAACGTGCACAGGGTATGGCTCTCCCACACACGGGACCACGGCTTAACGTCCCATCCGACGGACGGCGGCCTTTCCAAGCCCATCGGTGTCCCCTACTGACCGTGGGCAGGGCGGGGAAATTTGCGGAGATAAATATCAACGCTGACCCAGCTGGGACTCGAACCTGGGAACTACAGATTACGAGCCTGGCGCGCTACCGACTGAGCCACCCCCGCCCCTCCACGCGACGAAGAAAAAGCTTAGGACATCAACTCTATTCTTCGTTAAGAGATACAACCGGATAGATCTGGATTGCGTCGGATACTCTGTCGCTAAAAATTGAAAGTTACTGGTGACAATAATAATCTTAAGAAACGCCGGAAAGTCATAATGATTGTAAAGAAGTTTTTAAATGCCTATCTTTCTCGCCCAAAACGGTTGGGTTGTTTTACCTCTGAGCGGCACTCTTTTGCACACAATGGGCTAAATGGTCAGGTCACAAGGACCCCAAAGGCTCAGAGAAGGTTGGGGGAGGGGACCCACTGGAACAGCTGTTCGAAGACAGATGGTAGCCTCCCGTCAAGGCCATCCAGTGTGTTCTTTACCGTGCACAGGGTATGGCTCTCCTGCATACGGCTTAACGTCCCATACCACAGACGGCGGTCTTTCCAAGCCCATCGGTGTCCCCTACTGACCTTGGGCAGGGCGAGGAATTTTGCGGAAATAGATCTCAATGCTGACCCAACTGGGACTCGAACCTGGGAACTACAGATTACGAGCCTGGCGCGCTACCGACTGAGCCACCCCTGCCCCATATTCTGATGGTTACAAACGACGTCAAAATGTTAAGAGTGATTATTTGAAATTTGTAGATTCTCATCATTTGTCTATGTATGAGCAAATTTTCGAAAAATAAAGAATGATTTTAGTTTATCGCTTTTATTTTTAGATAGACAAAGAGATAGACAAAGATGTAGCAAACAACTACTATCCTCTTAAACGGCTTCGGGAAACCCTTCTTCTTCCATTTCCACGAAAGAGGAGAATGAAAAGTTTTGTAGCCAACTGGGGAAATGCCAACTGAAGATTAAGAGAGAGAGAATGCTGCTCCAACAAACACCAACGCACATAAAACAGAAACTAAAGCGAAATTTAATGCATTTTGGTCGCAACCTCGCCGACCGTATTTCATTTATCGAGTTCCAAATGCTATTGTAAGACAGGGAGGAATTCTAATCTCGCTCGCGGTGTTCTCATCCCTTCGCCCAAAGGTAATATTCTTTATGTCATGGACAGCGTTGATAGCCGAACAAACAAGGCAGGCTTCCAAAGGAAAACTACCAAGTCTCGGTTTAATAAATCCAACGGGCGACATCGCTAAAGATCTTAACGGAGAAATTCTAATAGTCGTCTCACTGCAAGACGTCCCAAGCAGTCGTCTAGGGAAAGGGATTTTAAGAGCATGCAGATGGGGTAAGGGATTGAAAAAAAAAGATGAAGATCCTGATTGTCTAACAAACAAGAAAAGCCTATTATCAAAGGTTGGGTTACCTCTGAGCGGCACTTTTTTGCACACCATGGGCTAAATGGCCAGGTCACATGGACCCCGAAGGGCTCAGAGAAGGTTAGGGGAGAGGACCAACTGGAACAGCTGTTGGGAGACAGATGGTAGCCTCCCGTCAAGGCCATCCAGCGTGTTCTTTAACGTGCACAAGGTATGGCTCTCCCGCACACGGGGCCACGGCTTAACGTCCCATCCGACGGACGGCGGCCTTTCCAAGCCCATCGGTGTCCCCTACTGACCGTGGGCAGGGCGGGGAATTTTACGGAGATAAATCTCAACGCTGACCCAGCTGGGACTCGAACCTGGGAACTACAGATTACGAGCCTGGCGCGCTACCGACTGAACCACCCCCGTCCCTATTTTCAAAGGTATCGTGATACGTTTATCACAAATATAAGGGCAAGGCCAAATCTAGGGAGAGGAAAGGGCCATGTCTATTGAGGACGTCATTAAGGGCGGAAAAATGGAGGGGGGGAAATTATAAAATTTGCGCATATTTCACGATTTTTAAGTTATTTTTAAAGACCTCTGAATTGGAGACAAAGTATTGTAAGGCAATGGAAGTCTAGTCTTGTGCCTTATTTGCATATTCCTCTTACGTCGAATATCCCCCTCCCCCACCCTTCCCATTCATTTTTTTCTAGATCCGAGCCTATATAACTGTCGTTCAAGTGACCCTTTTAGGATATATCTCGCAACAATAGTACGCCATAAGACTTTGAATTAAACTTAAATAATTATTGCTCCAAACCATTTTATAAAATAAATATGCATTTTGTAAGTTTGCGTAATGGTTATTTCAATATTAGACAATTACAAATTATTATTTTTTATATAGAACAAGATAATTTTTTGTGAAATATTTCATCTTCCGTAACTCTTTAAATATTGAATAAATATGTTGGGTTGTTTTACCTCTGAGCGGCACTTTTTTGCAAACCATGGGCTATATGGCCAGGTCACATGGACCCCGAAGGCTCAGAGAAGGTTGGGGGAGGGGACCCACTTGAACAGTTGTTGGGAGACAGATGGTAGCCTCCCGTCAAGGCCATCCAGCGTGTTCTTTAACGTGCACAGGGTATGACTCTCCCGCACACGGGGCCACGGCTTAACGTCCCATCCGACGGACGGCGGCCTTTCCAAGCCCATCGGTGTTCCCTACTGACCGTGGGCAGGGTGGGGAATTTTGCGGAGATAAATCTCAACGCTGACCCAGCTGGGACTTGAACCTGGGAACTACAGATTACGAGCCTGGCGCGGTACCGACTGAGCCACCCCCGCCCCGAATATTTTTGGAAAACGAGAATTATATAGATTGGATTATGATCTTCAATTCCCCTTCAGTCACGTTTCTCCATCAAATGCATATTTTAGAAATTATTGAGGCTCGAGGTTGCATTCCCATTAACATAACGTGGAAATTTAATACCGTATGAGGAGTGGATATGGCTCAGTCGGTAACGCGCCAGGCTCGTAATCTGCAAGTTCGATCCCATCTACTCTAGGGTTGAGATTTATATCCACAAAACTCCCCACCCTGCCTTCAGTCAGTAGGAGACACTGATTGGAAAGGCCTCCGTCCGTCGGATGGGACGTAAAGCCGTGGCCCCCTGTGAACGTTAAAGAATATGCTGGATGGTATTGACGGCAGTCTTATCTGTCACCTAACAGTTCCCAATGGATTCCTTACCTACAACCTTCTCTGAACCCTCGTGGTCTTTGTGACCTGGCCATTCAGACCATAGTATGCAAAAAGAAGTGCCACTCAAAGATAAAACAATCCAACTCTAATATTCAATTTTGCTAGGGCAGTGTTTAATCGGTCATTGAGGCCTAGCAGGCGAAACCCACATTTGTTTAGAAATATCACTCTGTTTGTAGCGTTATTCTCAAACCATTAAGATTACTCAAGATATCAGCCTTCCCAATTGAACTCTGGGGGCGGGGGTGGCTCAGTCGGTAGCACGCCAGGTTCGTAATCTGTAGTTCCTAGGTTCGAGTCCCAGCTGGGTCAGCGTCGAGATTTATCTCCGAAAAATTCCCCGCCCTGCCCACGGTCAGTAGGGGACACCGATGGGCTTGGAAAGGCCGCCGTCCGTCGGATGGGACATTAAGCCGTGGCTCCGTGTGCGGGAGAGACATACCCTGTGCACGTTAAAGAACACGCTGGATGGCCTTGACGGGAGGCTACCATCTGTCTCTCTTTTTTGGAACAGCTGTTCCAGTGGGTCCCCTCACCCAACCTTCTCTGAGCCTTCGGGGTCCATGTGACCTGGCCATTTAGCCCATGGTGTGCAAAAAAGTGCTGTTCAGAGGTAAAACAACCCAACAACCCAATTGAATTCAATTCCTTCCCATTTGAAATTCCCGGGTACGGCACTGAATGATATAAACATTGAATGTTTCGCTTCATTTTTAACCTTTGAGACATGTAGAAAAAGAAATATTTTTACTCATTTCAGTTGGCGAGTCTTTTGAGTGAAAACCTCCCACTCCACATGAACAAGAGTCGAATGTGAGTCAGTTCCCACGTCTGTTTACAAAATGCCTCGGCCATCTGCCGCATTATTTACCCTTTGGAAGTGGGCTAGTCGGTTGTGGCTCATTATTACGGAGGACAGTATAAAGGACTGTCCTCGTGACTTCAGCGGAGAGAATCAAGGGAAAGAAAACGGAGAAGAGTCCGAATGCTCGCAGAGACAACAGAAGAGAGAGTCTCGCCGAAGCTCTCGTGCTGTCAGCAACAGATCTCGCAACAAGTTAGTAGTGTCTCGGCACGTATCGATCACGTGCGGCGTCCATACCTGCAGCGTCAGGATGCACGGGGAAGGAGGAGGCAGGAGATGCAGACTGCTGATGCTCAGGGATGGAGAGAGACTTTCCTCTTTCTCTCGAATCTCTCTGTGTTTGCTCGCGCATGGAAGGAAGACACACGACAGAGAGAGAAAGAGGAAAGGGAAAATCGCATTTTGCTGATGTGTTTGTTTCTCTCTCATTCCTCTCTCCCTCTTCCTTCCCTCCCCCTCCCGGAATGATGACGTCTATTTGCGCGTGCGTGAATGACTACGAGAGGCTGCGGAAGGGAAAGAAATTGAATTTCGCGATGCGTTTCTGTTGCCTTTTAACAACATGAAAAAGAAGGTTGTATAGAGAGAGCGAGAAAAAAAGAAGAATCTGTCGCATTGCATGTGAGTCTAGGTAAAGTGATGAGAGGTAAAAGAAATGGAGTTTCTTTTTTTCTTTCGCTGATCATTTTAGCTAGACTTCATATGCAACACGACATAGAGATACTGGCTCTTAAGGTTTCTACTGCTACGTGGGGATTTCGTAACGTTGATGCGGATGTAGGAAACTGATTATGACTCTTTTAGGAGGTCGATGCTGATGATGAAGAATAGGAAAATTTGCAGTCTGGTGTTGTAGAGCGAGTCAATGAATTACCCTGATGTTTTAGAATTAATAAATGAGTCATCATTATATTAAAGGATGAGTTTATATATTTCTAATGCCGCAGAATTAATCAATGATAATTAATGGATGATTTCATCTATATATTTTCATATTTCAAAATTAATTAATGAGTCACCATTATTGGAAAGAATGAGTTTATACATTTTTGATGCCGCGGAATTAATTAATAAATTATTATTATTATATTAATGAATGATTTTATATATTTGTGATGCTGCAGAATTAATTAATGAGTTATCATGATATTAAAGGATAAGATTTTATGTTTTTTGATGCTGCAGAAAAAAATTAATGAATGAATTATTATTATATTAAATGATGAGTTTATACATTTACTGATGTTGTGAATTAATCAATGAGTCATCATTATATTAAAGGATGAGTTTATATATATTTTAATGCCACAGAATTAATGAATAATAATTAATGAATGATTTCATCTATATTTTTTTCATATTTCAGAATTAATTAATGAGTCACCATTATAGGAAAGAATGAGTTTATACATTTTTGATGCCGCAGAATTAATCAATAAATTATTATTATATTAATGAATGATTTTATATACTTGTGATGCTGCAGAATTAATTAACGAGTGATATTTAATGGATGAGTTTATATTTTTTTTATGTTTCAAAATTGATTAATGAATTATTATTATTATATTAAAGGATGGGCTTATACATTTACTGATGTTGCGAATTAATTAATGAGCCATCATTATATTAAATGATGAGTTTAGATATTTTAAGTTGCAGAATTAATTAACGAGTGATCATTTCATTAAAGTATGAATTTATTCATTTCCCTGATGTTGCAGAATTAATTCATTTTTCTCCTGATTATGCATTAATTTGAAAATGAGCCAAGATAATGTAATATGAGTTTGTTTTTTTTGCATTGCAGAATTATTTAATTTCTACTCTGATGCTGTAAAAGCAGTTAATTATTTAACTCCTCTGTTGCTCTATTTCACTTAAATACTAGGGAAGTAAATCCTTAACTGTAATTGACTGCCCTAATCACAGGAACTTTATGTGTTGTACTATAATTATGCATTCCTAAACACGATGAGTAATAAATGCTACACTGTAATAATACTGTCCGAATTACAGGAACATTATGTTCTATACTATGAAGATTCTTCCCCTAAGCACAGTAACAGTCTATACTGTAATAATTCGATCCTAAGCACAAGAATATTATCTGCTGTACTGCCTTAATACTTTCCTAGGCGCATGAGCAGTATGTACTGTACAGCTATTGTCCTAAGCACAAATGTGCTTAGGATGTGTGCTGTAATAATACTATTTTAAGCACCCATAGAATGTATGCTGTACTATAATATCCAAAATATTAAATCTCTTTCCCAAAGCTTTAGTTATAAAAAGCAGACGAGGTGCACAAATATTGGACAGTGTAAAAACTTTTCAAATTTGACTGTCTTTAAAAGCATTTTCCTCTAAAAGTCATCACCTATCTTTAGCAATTCATATCGCTTCTGGTTGCCAAAAATGCCAAACCAATGACGGCTTTAAGCTATTCGAACACCGGTGAGAATCTACAAACTCGAGCACCACTTCGACCCCTTTCCGAAACTGACATTTTTCAAACTGATATGTTTTCAGTTCTGCTGTTGGAGTGAGTTTCTCTTGCTCCATCCTAAATGCTTTTCGCCGAAAGGAGAAGTTCTCTTAAAGCGCTGAGGTTCAGGTAGCGGAGCAATTCCTGCTCTGGAGTGATGTATAGGATTTCGTTTCTTCGTTAAACCTTTCTCAGATCTTTCGGGGTCCTTGTGACTTGGTGATTTAGCCCACTTTGCAAAAGAACCATAAACACTACACCTCAGGATGTGATTAAGTGGATCATCCCGAAAAAAACATCCCGAAAATATCTGGCAACGATTTTTTTTCGAAATTAGTGATCTGGCAACCTTCGTGTCACGTGACACGAAGGTTGCCAGATCACTAATTTCGAAAAAAAAATCGTTGCCAGATATTTTTTCTGAATTCTGTAATCAACCATAGCGTTCGGATACATTTTTGAGCGACTGTAGGTGAGAAGAATAATAACGTTACATGAAAATACATAAGATATAGTTTAAAACAATGTCATCGAATTATGTGAATTTCAGTGGAAGCTCCATTGTGGTGGTTCAAATTTTTATTTTAAATTTAGTGCCTAGAAGAAACTTTTTAATCTTATTTTTGATTTCTTTAAATTTGTTTAATAAAATAATTTCCTTTGGCAATTGATTGAACACGTGAGGTATTGTATATGCCCTTGTACATTTCCCGTAATTGTTTAATATTTTTGGAAGTTGGAAATAATTTTTGGATTGTAACCTTGTGTTTTTCCCATGAGAGATTTTAGATTTAAATTGATTGTCAAAAAATATTTTAAAGTGATGCTATATTTGTAAAGGTTGTGAAAAAAGAGTATGCCTATATAATTTAGTCTTTCTTCGCTATGATAAAATGAATTTCTTAAGTTGTATGGGATTATATTTTTAGCAATGGATGATTCAATAGTTTCTATTTTCTTTATATTTGTGAGGTTAGTTGAGCCGTATTTGTTAAACCATAAGTCAATATAGATTCACAGATAGCTTTGTAAACCAAAATATATGTATGTGTGCTTGCAACAAATTGTATTTTGTAAAGTTTAGATGCACATAGACGCAATTTACCTGCTAACTTATGAATATGTGTATTCCTTCGGAAGGTTGTGTCCATGTAAAGTCCAAGATATTTATGGCTCTCAACACGCTCAATAACATCACAGTCGCAGCAGTCAGGGTCATGAGTGATCATGTTGTGAGGACACAAGGGTTCGTGGTTTTTAATTACATAAGATGAAAGATCATAATATCCTGGTGAATGAAAGCTCATCCATTTGGTTTTTTCTGAGTTTATGTAAATACGATTAATGTTAGACCAGTAAATAATTTTGTTAAAATCATCCTGTGTATCTCGGACTGCTTTTCCTATATTGTGATTCGCGTTAACCAAGGCGGTATCATCAGCATATATATAAGGAGAGCGCTTCAGTTTAAGGTTAGCTAGATCATTAATATAAATAATGAATAAAAGTGGACCTAAAATTGAACCTTGTGGAACACCAGTGTACACTGTTCTCTTCTCACTAAAAACGCCATTAATTTTGATAACATGCACTCTGTTTTTTAAATAATTTTCAAACCATTTAAGGGTAATACCTCGGACACCATAGATATACAATTTTTGAAGTAAAATATCGTGATCCAACGTATCAAATGCCTTACGAAAGTCCAGAAAGATAGCAGGTGCTTTTTTTCCGTTGTTTAAAGTTCCATTAATGACGTCAGAAAACTCCGTTAAAAGTGTAATTGTATTTTTACCATTTTGGAAACCATATTGCTTTTCACTAATAATGTTATGTTTTTTCAAGAAATTGGCTAGAACATTAGCTACATATCTTTCAAATATTTTGAGAAGAACGGGTAAGATGGCAATGGGCCTATAGTTAGTGGAATGGGATTTAGTTCCACTTTTGTAAATTAGTCTTAAAATAGCAATTTTGAGTTTATTAGGGATGTTTTCTGTACATATACTTTCATTGATAAAGTTTGTCACGAGATCAGCTAAGGAGATTCTGCATTTTTTAATGTGCTTTATGTGTACCTGATCGTATCCACGTGATTTTCTTTCATTTAAGTCACTTAGAATTTTGAAAGTTTCTTGTTTTGAGATGGGAGGAATAAAAATTGAGGGAAAAGAAGGTTGGATATGTTTAGGAACTGTAGAGAGATTCTGTATACGGTTATCGTCTCTAAGATTGACAATAATGTCTGCAAAGGTGTTAAATTTCTCTGCTGATTGAGTTTCAGACGTACCTTGTGGCATATTCTTCATGATAAAATCGTTAATGGCAGTTTTAGGTTTATTGTTGATAATTTGGTTGATGAGTTCCCAATTTTGCATTGGATTATTTTTACAAGACTCAAATTGTTTGAAGTAATATTTTTTTCTTTTACTGCCTAATAAGGGACGTGACTGTGTTTCTTAAGTTTGTGTATAGTAATTTAAAATTTCTGTTTCTCTTGTTATTTTTGTAATCAATCCAAGCCGAGTCTCTTTTTCGTATTAAGTTTATTATTTACTGATTTATCCAGTCTTTGCTACAATTGCGTTGTTTAATTTTTGAGCCATCCGATAGTTTATTAATTTTGCAATTGTTAACAATCGCCGTATATTTTTTATGAATACTTCATAAAGTACGTCTATTGGTTCTGAATTTGGGGTTTCGTTTCCAGTGCCTCTGTCCAGCCAGTTTGTTAGACTTATTTCTTTGCATCTGTTTTTATGATCTAAGATAGTTTTCGTGTTAAAATTGCTGTCTAACTTTTCAGTGTGATTGGACGAATTCCCAAGTTTTTTCCCCGCAAGTTGCCGCAATTAAGTAGTGGTCTGCGATCCTACTGCAAAAAATCATTGAATTTGTGTCGAGTTTAATGTCAAGTCGGACGTTAATGTGATGAATGCATGTCTGAGAGAGAGAGTCACCAATGATGCCTTCCCTGGTGATACCAGTAATGATAGGTGAGAAACCAAATTCGGTTAACAATTCTACGTATTTGGCAACTCCGTGTTTTTTGATATTTTTGATATCTAAATTAAAGTCTCCAACTAGTATTTGATTGTGATGTTTATCAGTTGTTTCGAACCAGTTTTTGAGATTAGAAAGAAAAGTGTTAATGTTCGAGCTTGGTGATCTGTAAATAGCAAGTAAATTGAAAGTTAAATTACCTTTGTAGATATTTATATTCAATGTTTCAGCAGGAATCACAAGCGAAGGTATCTTTTTGACTAACAATGTGTCGTGGAAGAAAAGTAGAATCCCATGTTCAAACGCACCAGGAGTTCTCGTAAAAATTTGATTAAAATTTTCTACATTGAACAATGGAGCATCCGTGCTGAGGATGTTAGTTTCTGTCAATATAATAATATCTAAAAATTTCAAAATATCTTTAAGATAAACACAGAGAGTATCCCAGTTTTTTTTTCAGACTTCGAAAGTTCAATGCAGAAAGCTTAAATGTTCATCAGATTCATAACACAATTTACTAGTCAAGAACCATTTCTTAACTTCTTCATAGTGGCACAGAACATTTTCGTTGTGATCAAATGTTGGTAAGTCATCAAAATGAAAAGTCGCCATGGCAAAACAAATAAGATGGAGCAAATAAGAAATGTATTTCCCGTTTAAAATTCATCGAAATTCGTCAGCATATCAATTCGAATTACGCTGTCACCATCAGTTTTTCTCATCATGATTTTCCCGTTCCGAAACCAGACGTTTTTAAAATTTTTCGATTTGACCAGGCACCTCGCTTTCCAGAAAAGTTCTCTGTTTATTGGAGTTAAATTTTCATTTAGATACACTGGCTTTTTTTAGCGTCATCAATAACGTTACTATGTGGTGCGAAATCATTTCCCATGTAATTATCCACGTTACATCTAATTTGAAGGTTAACAAGGATTTCTTAGAGGAATATTTAGAGGAATAAATAGGAGAGGAATCTTAAAGGATCTTTAGAGGAATAAATAGGAGAGGAATCTTAAAGGATCTTTAGAGGAATCTTTAAGGATTTCTGAGAGGATTTTTGATCGAAGTTATATTGATACTGCTGTTTTCACTTTTCGAGCTAAAAAATAATAAATCTTAAAAACTTAAATCTGAGAAAATTATAAAATTAGGATCATCAACGATTTCTAAAAGGTATAACAGCATAAAAAACAGTTATTTTAGCGTGTCAACCTTCGTATCAAGTGGCTTCCTTCGTGTCACGTGACACGAAGGTTGCCAGATCACTAATTTCTAAAGCAAATCGTTGCCAGATATTTTTTTCTGAATTCTGTAATCAACCATAGTGTTCGGATACTTTTTTGAGTGACTGCGCATTGATTATCAGCAGCTAAAATGGTTTATTTTGAGCTATTAAACGCCAGCGTTCTTCCGTTATTGCGGTAACTGCAGTTACATGGCCTCTCCCTGTCTCCTTCCAACCACCTACTAACAAATCGTCCCACTTCTAATAAGGAAGCATCTTTCTCTTCATTCAGGTACAAGAGGCTAGAGACTGATTCGTTCTTAGATGATTGCATACCTATCATCAGATGCACTTATTCGAAGAGAGCACTGAGAGGCACAGAAGCTCTCTCGCATCCTTTTACAACTCGTGCCAGCATCCATCCAGTCATCTGCATCGATCGTCTGGAGAGAAGAAACAGGGGATCAATATGTCAGCATACCTGGCTCTTCCGCCCACGGACGACAGGCTCTTCTTCTTCTGCTTCTTGCTCGGTCGCTTCGTCTGTATATGGTTAGCCAGAGGACTGATAACAATTTATATCGTTGCTGTTCCAGACGACTGATAACGTTTTATATCGTTGTTGTTCCAGAGGACTGATAACGCTTTATATCGTTGTTGTTCCAGAGGACTGATAACGCTTTATATCGTTGTTGTTCCAGAGGACTGATAACGCTTTATATCGTTGTTGTTCCAGAGGACTGATAACGCTTTATATCGTTGTTGTTCCAGATGATTGATAACACTTTATATCGTTGCTGTTCCAGAGGACTGATAACACTTTATATAGTTGCTGTTTACGTTTGGAAACAGGTTTGTCTCGTGCTGGCTGACAATGTTTCTGAATGAGGATTAATTTAATCTGAAAATTATTCATTTGTTGTTCCTAAAGTTAGGAAATTTGCTCATGTTATGGTCTGGTAATTTGCTTTGACTCACCGAACGACAGATCTTGATTGAGGTCTTTGATTCTGCTTCCCCTTTAGCGTTTGTGTGTAGAGATCGGTTTGGCAATGCCGCTCGAATCGTTCAGGGAATCAGTATGGCTTTTAAACCAGAAGTTCTTTGTGTAAATAAATGCAATTAAATGCGAAGGTGAAAATTTGTTTCTTGGATTGAAAATGGCGGCGATCATCGAATTTGAAACACACAACAAATCAGTTAATGACTAACAAAAAATAATAGTAGTAAACCAATTACTGCTAAGGCAACCCCTTTGCCAAGAGATATGATAGGAGACTGACTCTATAGTATTCGCCATGGAGAAGGTTTGTGAGGAAGGTGACTTATTAGAGTTTTTTTTTAGCTCTGACGGCACTTTTTTGTACACAATAGACTAAACGGGCAAGGGCCATTTGGGTCCTTCTCTGAACGTTCTCCAGCGTGTTCTTATCCGACGGTTGGGGTTCTTCCCAACCCATCGGCGTCCCCTACTGACCTGAGGGCAGGGCGGGGAGTTTTGGTGCACCTTAAAGAATACTCCAGATGAATTTAACGGAAGACTTCCATTTGTCAGCTAATCAGGGCCGGCGCGAGGCGGGTTCAGCGCGTTCCCCGGAACCCGAACCCAGCCCTGCGCTTTAAAAGGCCCAGCGGTCCACAAAAAGCTCATCGTAAAAAAAAAGACACCATTTTCCTATCTTTAACACAGCAGCTGATACAAGGTATCTTTGTTCCTCTAGTTCCACGTCCCACCACCAGGGCGCATGTCACTTATTTTCCAAGTAATATTTATACTCGGTGTTCCTATAAGCTGTATGTAGATATGTACCGCACTTTGCACTTATAATAAATAATTTATTATAATAATATTCTTTCATTATATATTTCATAATATATTAATAATAATATTCTTTCAGTGTTTATATAGTTATTGAAGCTGCAATATTTAACAACAACATGTTGATTGTTGATGTTGATGTTGGACTTGATTTTAGAAATGAATTAAAACTTAAATGATAAGTATTGTTTCGAACCATTTAATAAAATAAATATACATTTTAGAAGTTTACGTAATTATTATTTCAATATTTGAAAATTCTGAATGATTTTTATAACAAGATAATATATTGAAATATTCCCACTCTTTAAATACTGAAAGAATATTGTTGAAAATCGAGTTTTAAATATATTTGATTACGATCTTCGATTTATCTTCAATCACGTTTCTTTATTTAATGCATAATTTAGAAGCTACAGAGCTTTGAATTAGATTCCCATTCACATAGCATGGAAATTCTCTATTGTGGATAACAGTAGACAATTCCTGTTCGGTAAATTATACCGACAACTATTGTATGACTCACTGGAAAGTATGCTGACAAAAGTACACGTCACATTAACTCTACATTCGCATCAACATCTATAAAACATAATCAAACTTGACCCTAGACCTCTTTAGTTCTCCCTGCCAAAGATCCGCGTTGTAAGAAATCCAATGGAAAGGATCTTCCTCTCAGTTTGGAGCGGGGGTGGCTCAGTCGGTAGCGCGCCAGGCTCGTAATCTGTAGTTCCCAGGTTCGAGTCCCAGCTGGGTCAGCGTTGAGATTTATCTCCGCAAAATTCCCCGCCCTGCCCACGGTCAGTAGGGGACACCGATGGGCTTGGAAAGGCCGCCGTCCGTCGGACGGGACGTTAAGCCGTGGCCCCGTGTGCGGGAGAGCCATACCCTGTACACGTTAAAGAATACGCTGGATGGCCTTGACTGGAGGCTACCACTGTCTCCCAACAACTGTTCCAGTGGGTCCCCTTCCCCAACCTTCTCTGAGCTTCGGAGTCCTTGTGACCTGGCCATTTGGCCCATGGTGTGCAAAAAAGTGCCGCTCAGAGGTAAAACAACTCAACCCTTCCTCTCAGTTTCCGAAGTTCGATCTCTCCCAGCTTTGGTGGCATTAGCTCTTTAAAGCTTTAAAGCGAGAGAAAGAGCAGCACATTCTATCACGCACAGAGGTCGGTGGGAGTATGTAACATCCTCCCCGGAGTTTCCACTCCTCATCATAGGGATGAGGAAACTCATTGTGCTCACAAGGACAGATAATGACACTCCTCACATGACTTCACTGCAGCTGAAGAGGATTAGCCGAATGGGCCAGGATTGTTTACTAAGAGGTCACTGTGGTTCTTTCCAGTGTTGCATGGGATATCACCTCGCAACATATAATTATATACTGCTCAAGAGATTTTTATAATTTTTTTTTCTTTATTGGTTTCTATATTCTTGGTTAAATATATGCATATTCTTGGCCAAAGTGCTTAGGTATACTTGAACGACATATTTACCTGTTTGAAAACATTTCATTTCGTCGTAATAAATACTTTTACAGACGATTTCCATTCGACCTGATTGATGCAAATCCGCGTTAAGTGAAATTCGCTTTCGTCGGCCGGGGTATTATAACAGATATTTCATTGTTCAGCCCCCAACCTCCAAGGGTATCCAAGTATATATATATAGCTATTATATATTTTAGAAAGTCTGCCTGTTTTTTGTGTTCGAGAACTTCTAACGGTGAAAACTAGAACCACCAAATTTCGTCTACAGCTTCATCTCATCGTAACGTAGTGCACTGTAAGGGTTTCTACAGCATACAATTAGACCACCCCAAAAGTTGCCAACGAAACATTTGTCCATTGATAATTCTCCCCATCTATGAAGTACTATTCCATTCGTAGCTTTCAACTCCCCATTCATAAGGTAGGCGACAACAGCGCACCCAGAGATGTCAAACAGTTGCGTCGGGTTTATTCCCGACCCACTGCGGCGGGACACCCTATGCAGAAAGACGCAGTGGGACCATCGCAACAGATTCAGGACCGATTGGTCAAAAACCTACGGAACTCAGAGGCGGATCCAAAAAACTCCCCAGAGGCGGATCCAGATAACGCTCAAAAGGTGGATCTAGAAGACACCCAGAGGTTGATCTAAAAGCCATCCAAAGGTTGATCCAGAAGACATCCCAGAGGCGGATCACAGGACATCCCATAGGTGGGTCCAGAAGACACCAGGTTGGGTTGTTTTACCTCTGAGCGGCACATTTTTGCACACAATGGGCTAAATGGCCAGGTCACATGGACCCCGAAGGCTCAGAGAAGGTTAGGGGAAGGGACCCACCGGAATAGCTGTAGGGAGACAGATGGTAGCCTCCCGTCAAGGCCATCCAGCGTGTTCTTTAACGTGCACAGGATATGGCTCTCCCACACATGGGGCCACGGCTTAACGTCCCATCCAACGGACGGCGGCCTTTCCAAGCCTATCGGTGTCCCCTACTGACCGCGGGCAGGGCGGGAAATTTTGCGGAGATAAATCTCAACGCTGACCCAGCTGGGACTCGAACCTGGGAACTACAGATTACGAGCCTGGCGCGCTACCGACAGAGCCACACCCGCCCCCCAGAAGACACCAAAGGTGGATGTAGAAAACAACCAGAGGTGGATCTAGAAGAAGAGGTGGAGAAGACATCCCAGAGGTGGATGTTGAAGATATCCATAGGCGAATCCAGAGGACAACCCAGAAGTGGAACCATAAGACGGCCAGGGTGAATCTAATTTGGAAAAGCATAAAACGTCGAAAAAACGGGGGGCCATACGTTGTCCACCCCTGCTTAAAAATATCATTTGAATTACGAGGAACAACTGACAAAATTTTTCCCCCAAAATATTAACATGTAATATTTAATTATTTAATAAATCCCAAAGGGTAACCGGGCATTTCCAAGTAATGTGAGCGGAAAGACACATTCAAAAGCTCATTAACTTTGAAAATAATTTTGTTATGAAAAAATGTTACTGGAAATAAATTGCAGATCTCACAGAAACCTCTCTCAATATCTCCTCGCTTATAATATCGCTTAAAGAATTATGGAAGCTAAAAATATTTAACGGTAATTTTTCTCATTCATTAAATGTTTCAACTTCAATAATTCTTTAAATTTTAAGCGAATATTGCAGAAAACTGAAATTTAGAGAGATCTGAGTGAGATCTTCAATTCATCTCTACTGATCTTTTGGGGCGGGGGTGGCTCAGTCGGTAGCGCGCCAGGCTCGTAATCTGTAGTTCCCAGGTTCGAGTCCCAGCTGGGTCAGCATTGAGATTTATCTCCACAAAAATTCCCCGCCCTGCCCACAGTCAGTAGGGGACACCGATGGGCTTGCAAAGGCCGCCGTCCGTCGGATGGGACGTTAAGTCGTAGCCCCTGTGTGTGGGAGAGTCATACCCTGTGCACGTTAAAGAACATGCTGGATGGCCTTGACGGGAGGCTACCATCTGTCTCCCAACAGCTGTTCCAGTGGGTCCCCTCACCCAACCTTCTCTGAGACTTTGGGGTCCATGTGATCTGGCCATTTAGCCCATGGTGTGCAAAAAAGTGCCGCTCAAAGGTAAAACAACCCAACCCAACCTAGTGATCTTTTTCCGTAAAAAGCTCTTTTTCAAAGTCAAGTCGCTTTGAATGTGGCTTTCCATTCACATTAGATGGAAATGTTTCAGACATTTTTTTGCAATATCGTGCATGCCAACTGCGATGCTAAGAAATATATGAATATTATTCCTTCCTGTGGAAAAGATTCAGGAAACCGAATTAAATTTGATTTTAATGTTCACAGCACATTGGATCGTGTGAGCTCACAAAGACCTGGATCTTGTGGGCTCACTCACGGATATATTGAGCGTGTGAAGTTACCGTTCACAGCAAACTGGAGCGTGTGCAGTAACTGCACACGCTCCAGTTTGCTGTGAACGGTAACTGGAGCGTGTATAGTTGCTGTACACGCTCCAGATATTTTTCCTGAATTCTGTAATCACGTGACACGAAGGTTGCCAGATCACTAATTTCTAAAAAAATCGTTGCCAGATATTTTTTCTGAATTCTATAATCAACCATAGTGTCAGGATATTTCTTTGAGCGATTGTACGCAAGGATTATAAGCACGAGTTGATATTTAAAATGATTCTTTTCAAGACAAATCAGAGTTTTAGGTTAGAATGTAGTGATTAACTTTAGGAATGGTGACTTGTCCACTTACACCAAGAATGGGAGAATTCACAATTCTTTTCAATAGTTTTAATTTCCATTAATAACAACACAATTCCTGTGTTGGTTGTCCGTTGATAACAACACAATTCCAGAATATAGTTTGTTAGAGGTAACAAAACGATTTCCACTCTTTTGTTACTTCTAACAAATTATATTCAGAAAACGGCAAGAACGCAGTTATGTTGTTTCATCTCTGAACGGCGTTTTTTGACATACAATGAGTTAAATATCTGGGTCACAACGACACCAAGAGATCAGAGAAGATTGCGGAAGGAGACAGGAAGGGAGACTTAGGAGACAGATGGAAGTCTCCCGTCTAGACCATCAACATGTTCTGGAAGGTGAAAGGGTGTATGAGGAGAAAGGAAGAGAGACTTAGGAGACAGATGGAAGACTCCCGTCTAGACCATCAACATGATCTGGAAGGTGAAAGGGTGTATGAGGAGACAGGAAGGGAGACATAGGAGACAGATGGAAGCCTCCCGTCTAGACCATCAACATGTTCTGGAAGGTGAAAAGGTGTATGAGGAGACAGGAAGGAAGACTTAGGAGACAGATGGAAGCCTCCCGTCTAGACCATCAGCATGTTCTGGAAGGTGAAAGGGTGTATGAGGAGACAGGAAGGAAGACTTAGGAGACAGATGGAAGCCTCCTGTCTAGACCATCAACATGTTCTGGAAGGTGAAAGGTTGAATGATTTTTCCTGCAAACGGTGCCAGGGTTTATGGTCCCTTCCGACAAATGGCGGCCTTTCCAAGTCCAGCGATATCTAATTCTGAATGAGGTCAGGGGGAGGGAGTTAACAGCGATAAATCTCAACGCTGGTGGTACAGGTGGGACTCGAACCTGGGACCTGCAGATTACTAGTGTGGCGATCCAGACCCTGCTCCCTGTATATGTATGTATGTCTAAATCTTCAATAGAGAAAGCTTATCCCAATCATCAACTGCGAAAATTCTAACCGTCTTCTGCATATATGAACGTATTTGTACTAACTCTTTCAGAATCTCGTAAAGGAACACATTACATTTTGCATTATGTTAACTGCTGCCTGCTTTCACACATTAACCTGGGACCTGCAGATTACGAGTGTGGCGATCCAGACCCTGCTCCCTATATATGTATGTATGTCTAAATCTTCAATAGAAAGCTTATCCCAATCATCAACTGCGAAAATTCTTACTGTCTTCTGCATATATGAACGTATTTGTACAAACTCTTTCAGAATCTCGTAAAGAAACACATTACATTTTGCGTTATGTTAACTGCTGCCTGCTTTCACACATTAACCGAAAACCAATCTCAGGAACACAAACACGAAACTTTCGCTGGCTTCGTTCTCATTTGAAAGAAATGTTCTTTCCTTTGATAAGAGAGAAATAAAAAAATAACTTTAATTTTTTCCCACTTTTTCTTTACTGCTTCTTTTTCTTCTTTACCATTGTCCGTTGACAAACCTCCATTTCAAACTCAATCGCATTCCCGCCTTCCCCTCTCTACTGAAGTGGGTCACCACCGCCTGCAACACGTGCGCTGGCTGCGTCCATCTTCCGACTGATCCCGCGCCTCCCTCTGCTCATGCTATCTGTCAATCAATCAGCGTCGATCACAGATGGCGGATCTGCGTTCCTGAATCTCTCTTGCACCTCCATTTCCTGCCTCCATCTGCGGCATCCCCGCATCACTCAGCCTCCGTGTCATTTTCCTCCATCGGTCTGTTTTGTCTTCTTGCTGTCTCTTACTCTTGTAATCTCCTTCCTGTCTTTTCATCTTCCTTTTGATGCTCTTATTCCTGTCAACCAACGAAAGCATTTCCTTCCCTCCATTCCCTATTTTCTTTTTCTCATCTTGTGTTTCCTTATTCATGAGAAGATCTGCCCTGCAGCTTCTACGAAAGCTTTTCTCCGGGATTTACTGCCCATCTGCTCCCTATCGGATGAAAATTCATCCACATCTCCTCTGGTGACCTCGATTTATTCATCCCATTGTAACACCAGAAAAAAAAACATTTCAAGATTGAATGGAAGCACTCAGATGACAATAGAATGCGAATATTACATCATCCTCAAGAACTATTGAACTCCAACACCAATACTATATAAATTAATTCAATGAATGCCTCTAACTTGAGCAAATCTGTTGCATTTGGAGTCCACTGCAGCCCAATTCTAACATAGTCCTGTTTCATATTTTTCATTCACTTCTTTCTAGATTTCTCCAACTTTTCTCAACCTTTTATGCACATTATTCATAACTCTATTCACTAATGGGGCGTTGGGGAGGGGGGGTTCAGATGGTAGCGTGCCAGGCTCGTAATCTGAAGTTCCCTAGTTCGAATCCCAACTCTGACTCTGACATCGTCGAGATTGATCCCTATTAACCCTTACCCTGCCCTTGATCAGGAAGAAGACACCGATGAATTTGGAAAGGCTGCCGTCTATGAGATGGGATGTAAAGCCATGATCCCCTGAGCATGTTAAAGAACACGTTTGATGGCCTTATGAGAAACTAAAATCTGTCTCCTAACAACAGTCCAGTGAATCCCCTTCCCCCAACCTTCTCTTAGCCGTCGAGGTCCTTGAGAACTGGTCATTTAACCCATTGTGCAAAAAAGTGCTGCTTAGAGGTAAAACAACGTAACCTTATTTAGTAATACATATTCTGCATTCTTGCAACACGGTCTAACCATCGCAGTCTCTCTCCCTACAGAAGATGCTCTTCAAAGGTGGTTGATGACTAAGTAAACACATTCGGGTTACAATCCTACTCCAAATGATGTACACACAACTGATAAAACAGACTGCTTTAAGGCTACGGAAGAAGGATTATGGATTAAGGAATACCACCTGGACAATTATTAGAAGTAGACAGAATATCCATCAAGGATATCAGTGTTTCCTTTTAAACTTCAAACGATGGCTTACGTGTACACGGGGCGGGGGTGGCTCAGTCGGTAGCGCGCCAGGCTCGTAATCTGTAGTTCCCAGGTTCGAGTCCCAGCTGGGTCAGCGTTGAGATTTATCTCCGCAAAATTCCTCGCCCTGCCCACGGTCAGTAGGGGACACCAATGGGCTTGGTAAAGGCCGCCGTCCGTCGGATGGGACGTTAAGCCGTGGCCCCGTGTGCGGGAGAGAACGTTAAAGAACACGCTGGATGGCCTTGACGGGAGGCTACCATCTGTCTCCCAACAGCTGTTCCAGTGGGTCCCCTCCCCCAACCTTCTCTGAGCCTTCGGGGTCCATGTGACCTGGCCATTTAACCTATGGTGTGCAAAAAAGTGCCGCTCAGAGGTAAAACAACCCAACCCTTACGTGTACACGGTCATTAAGGTCCCCTCTGCTAGAAGCAATGACATAATGGCGCTCTACATTTTGGTTTACCTCTAGTGGACTTATGCAAAAAACAAAACACGCACTTTAGCTCTATGAGATAATAATTACTTAGTGTTGCTTGTGTCTTATTGTGACTCTTTCAGAAGACTGATTAAGCATTGTAAAATGTGTCTCTTGACCCTTTCAGAAAAGTAATTACATACATACATACAAAATCCTCAAGCAGCCATGGGCTACAGATGTCCAACCATACCGTCCAATTTAGTTCTCCAAGCACGTCTGTCCTGAGCTACATCTGCTGCATCTAGCCACTGCACACCAATTCTAACAAGGTCTTGTTTGACAATGTCTGCCCACCGCATCCTTGGTCTCCCCTTCTTTCTGAGAGGTCTTTAGGCACACTGTTCATAACCCTATTCACCAATCTATAATTATTCATACGGGCAACATGGCCAAACCAACGGAGTCTCTCTCTGCACAATATGCTGCTTAAAGGAGGTTGCAAACTCCTTTGCCTAACCTCATCATTAGTTACAAAGTTGAACCACCTGATGCCCAAGATACTACGTAAGCATCTGGAATCAAAAGCATCTAGTTTCCTGTTATCTTGTTTACAAAGTGTCCAGGTTTCACTACCATAACTAACCCTAGAAAGAACCAAACTATTATACAGTCTAATTTTAGTCTTTAGGTGTATACGCCTATTTCTCCACACTCTCCATAGATTCTTAAAAGTCCCGGCAGCAATCCCTATTCGTCTCTTAATCTCATGCCGCACATCACCATTATTGTTACATAGCTCCCAAGATAATTAAACTGTGACACCTGCTCAAGACTGCAACCATTCAGATTAACTGAATCACAGCCTGCCTGACCAATTTTCATCACTTTAGTTTTCTCTCTGTTTATAACCAAACCTACTCTACTACCAGTCTCATCAACAGCTCGAATGAAAGAGTTCATCTCATCAACATCATTTGCCAAAAGGGCTAAATCACCAGCATAATCTAAATCAGAAATTTTGTATCTCCAGCCCATTTAAGGCCAAAATCTTTTCCATGAAGTGAATTTCGCATAACATAATCAATAACCAAACTAAAGAGAAAAGGAGACAAAATGCACCCTTGTCGAACACCAGAAGTAATCTAAACCAATTGCTACAAGACTTACCAACTCTCACACACGACTCAGTGTTATTACAGAGAGCTTTCATTATGTTAACTAACTTGTCTGATGTTGCCATACGATCTCACAATCAACCACAAATTATGACGATCAACAGGGTTGAAAGCCTTTTTGAAATCAACAAAGCTAGCAACCAAAGGTTTCTGAAACTCTAAACATTTCTCAAGAATCTGCCTACGTGAAAATATCTGATACACACATCCCCTACCACTTCTGAATCCACATTGCTCATCACGCAATTGACTGTCAACCAGATTCTTAATTCTATTAAGCACAATTATGTAAAGAACTTTACCTGGAACAGAAAGTAGGCTGATACCCCTATAGTTATCACAAGAACTGCAATCCCCTTTTCTGAAAATATGGATAATAATAGCTCTGGTAAAATCTTTAGGAACCATGTCTTTATCATAAAAGATGTTCAAAATTTCAGTCATCCAAGTGGTAACCGAAACATTCCCAGCTCTAAGCATTTCTGTAGTAATTTCATCTACCCCTGGCGATTTATGAACTTTAAGTTTAGAAATAGCCAAAATAACTTCAGATTGTGTTGTAGGCCCAACATTAAAGCAAGTAATGCATCTATCATCATTACAAACGATGGGAGTAGAACTAGCCACATTGTTTAAAACATCACTGAAATGCTCAGCCCACCTAGCCATGACAAAATCCTCACCTTCTATAACCTTACCTTGTTTATCCTTCAATTCCTGTACACCTGTCCGTTTTCTACCACACAAAACATTAACTATCTGGTACAGCTCTCTGCTGTTGTCTGCTTTCTGGGCTTTCTCAGCTAAGCCATCATGCCAAAGATTCTTATCAGCAGCTAACTGATCCTTTACATGTTTATTAAGCTTTCTGTAACGATTTCTATTAGGGCTAGTAGGGTATTAATTAAGAACATTCCTGCAGTTCTTTCTTTCTGAAATAAGCTCAAGTGCCTTATCACTCAAATAATTCTGCCTTCTCTGCTCCTTTTTTCCTAAAAGAGTACTGTAAATTTCCAAAAAAGCTGTTTAAAATTGTCTCATTCTTCCTCAACTTCAGTAGAAAGCAAACCATGACTGTCATAATGACTAAGTAACCTTTCATAGTAAGCTTTAGCTATAACTGGGTCTTTTAGAGCTTCAGAATTAAAGATAATTTTTTAACCTTAGAACAACACGTCTTAAATTTAAGTTGCAAGACACTTTTAGCATTATAATGGTCAGATCCAATTTCAGCTCCCCTATATGACCTGGTATTCCTAACAGAACTAGTCCATTTTCTGTTAATTAATATATAATTTATTATATTCTTATGCAGCCTATCTGGTAAAACCCATTTGTACTTTTATATGTTGCGGTGTTTGTAAAAAGTGTTACTTATTGTCAAACCTTTAGGTTTATTTACCTGTAATAAAACAACAAATGGCAAGGCGTTGTCCATTGCCATTGGAGGTACCAATACCAAAAGGGCCTATCACTTCTTCCCAAAGGTCAGAGTCAGTATCAACTTTGGCATTGAAGTCACCTAGAACAAGGGTAATATCTCTTTTCTTGACAGAATTCAAAATATCTTGTGAGCTGTCCGTAAAACCTATCCTTCTCATCCACACCGGCATCCTCAGTGGGGGCATAACAGCTGATAACATTCAAGTCTTTAATGTTTGTCTGAAATTTTGATGTAAGAAACCTTTCAATAATGCACTCATATCCTAGAAGAGCATCACTAGCGTATCTGATGAGAAGCAGACCCACGCCTTGGTGATGTTTATTGTTGTCCCTCCCTGAAAAGAAAAATTTAAGATTATTTTTAAGAATCTGACCTTAATGTGTCCATCTGGTCTCTTGCAAGCCGAGGATATCACATTCCAACTACCTATGGAGAGAAAATGGTTAGTGGGATGTTTAAAGAAACTATGTTTATTGACAGAAGGAATGCCGACAATATCAAGCAGCCCCCTAATGGCAGACATGGGACAAAGACCCGTTCCCCCACCACTAAAGGCTGAAGCCAACTACACTGGAAGACTTCCTCCAATGTAGAATTTGAAGATGTCAGTAGAAGCAATAGTTCAGGTGCCTGAGGTGACCTCTGCTAAAAATTATCCACCATCTGATAAAACATACCCTGTGAATCTATTCACTTGGGGCTGTAAACCCGAAAACAAACAAACAAAAAACACAACGGCAGATTTTCCCTCCACAGAAGCCCACCAATGCAGCAAATTCAGGTTCCATAATCAAGCTCAGAGCCTATTTCAATTCCAGTAGGTTTACATGGTCAGCAACAGGACCCTCTGTGGGTGACCACTTCTCAGCAGGGTAGAAAAAAAAAGTCACGTTCATCGAAGGGGGCTTAAAAAGCACAATTAATATGTAATCACTACTCAATAAGGAACTGGGATTCACGATTGAGGAACGCAATCCGTCTGTTCTTAAAGTGGGAGGAAAGGCTAGGGATACATCTAATAATGCTAAATTGTTCTTATCTGTGGGGATCTAGAAAACGCAGCTGTCGATACTCAATCACTGTGGTCTGAGGGGCATAAGGATAGCACACCTAACAACATGCACACATTCTGGTTGGGTTGGGTTGTTTTTCCTCTGAGCGGGCACTTTTTTGCACACCATGAGCTAAATGGCCAAGTCACATGGACCCCGAAGGCTCAGAGAAGGTTGGGAGAGGGGATTCACTTGAACAGCTGTTGGGAGACAGATGGTAGCCTCCCATCAAGGCCATCCAGCGTGTTCTTTAACGTGCACGGCTCTCCTGCACACGGGGCCACGGCTTAACGTCCCATCCGACGGACGGCGGCCTTTCCAAACCCATCGGTGTCCCCTACTGACCGTGGGCAGGGCGGGGAATTTTGCGGAGATAAATCTCAACGCTGACCCAGCTGGGACTCGAACCTGGGAACTACAGATTACGAGCTTGGCGCGCTACCGACTGAGCCACCCCCGCCCCTCGCTCACATTCTGGTGAAAGTTGACGTGATGGATAATTGTTAGTTTTATATTTTAAAAATATTCAACAAATAAAGCTCAAAGTTTTCTGGTTCACGACAGAAATGCGTTATATCCAGATCCGCCCTATTGCGAGCCGCTTTACAGCGGTAAGCTACTTGAAACCCAGTTAACGTTTCCTCGGCGAAAAAGGAATAAGAGTTGGGGAGGAGAGCAAATTTACCCGACTCTGGGATGAACCGACAAACAGAAGAAGTGCAGCAGACAAGAAGGGTGTCCCACGCATCGTCGATCTCCGGGTGCGGCTCCCAGCTCTCTCGTGCGATGGTGTTGATCTACGCAAAAAAGGCTTTGGCGCTAAAAATAGCGTGAACTGATCGAAGAGAGTGATCCAGCGAAGACGAGGTTCCTCCCCCCCCTCTTTTTCATCTTCTTCAAGAGTCTGGATGCTGAGACTGCCTCGGGCTTCAGTTGGGATTGTTTATTGAAGCAAACTCAGTCAACATTACAGCTGAAGCCGCGGGAATACCTCTTTGTGGCGATGATCATGCCATATTGTATTAACTACCAACTTTGGCTGCGCGCAGTTCACAAGATACAGTCGCTCAAAAAAATATCCGGACACTATGGTTGATTACAGAATTCAGAAAAAATATCTGGCAACGATTATTTTAGAAATTAGTGGTCTGGCAACCTTCGTGTCACGTGATTACAGAATTCAGGAAAAATATCTGGAGCGTGTACAGCAACTGTACACGCTCCAGTTACCGTTCACAGCAAACTGGAGCGTGTGCAGTTACTGCACACGCTCCAGTTTGCTGTGAACGGTAACTGCCAACGCTCAATATTTCCGTCAGTGAGCCCACACGATCCAGGTCTTTGTGAGCTCACACGATCCAATGTGCTGTGAACATTAACCGCAACCGCTCCAGTTTGCTGTGAACGGTAACTGCACACGCTCCATATTCATTGCATTATATATTCATACGCATTATATATATAAAAAAATATCCGAACAATATTGGTTGATTACAGAATTCGGAAAAAATATCTGGCAACGATTTTTTTAGAAATTAGTGATCTGGCAACCTTCGTGTCACGTGACACGATTCACGATTTTTTTTTTGTGAGCTGGCAACCTTCGTGTACGTACACGATTTTTTTTTAAATTAGTGATCTGGTAACCGTGTCACGTGACATGAAGGTTACCAGATCACTAATTTCTAAAAAAAAATCATTGCCAGATATTTTTTCTGAATTCTGTAATCAACCATAGTGTTCGGATATTTTTTTTGAGCGACTGTACAAAGATTCCGATTACTTTTTTTTCTACCTTCTGGATTTTGTGTTGTTTCTACTGGGATTGATTGTTACCTCTGAACGTCACTTTTTTTTTACACTATGGGTTAAATGGCGAGTCACAAAGTCCCCGAGAGCTCAGAGAATGTTAGAGGGTTGGGTTGGGTTGTTTTACCTCTGAGCGGCACTTTTTTGAACACCATGGGCTAAATGGCCAGGTCACAAGGACCCCGAAGGCTCAGAGAAAGTTGGGGGAGGGGACCCACTGGAACAGCTGTTGGGAGACAGATGGTAGCCTCCCGTCAAGGCCATCCAGCGTGTTCTTGACGTGCACAGGGTATGACTCTCCCACACACGGGGGCCACGGCTTAACGTCCCATCCGACGGACGGCGGCCTTTCTAAGTCCATCGGTGTCCCCTAGTGACCGTGGGCAGGACGGAGAATTTTGCGGAGATAAATCTCAACGCTGACCCAGTTGGGACTCGAACCTGGGAACTACAGATTACGAGCTATGTCAATGGGAATCTAATTTCGAAACTGTATAACCTCTAAAAAGACCTATAAAAACTGGGAATATTTTGTTAAGACCAATGTATTCCAATGTATTCCAGAAAGCCAGTCGCCAAGGTGATTAGTACTGCTCCGCGTGCGGGAGAGCCATACCCTGTGCACGTTAAAAACACGCTGGATGGCCTTGAAGCGAAACCTGCTTCTGTATCCTAAGGGTTGTTCAGAAGATCCTTTTCCCTAACTTTGTTTCAGCCTTTGGGGTCCTTCTCACCGGAACGTTTTTTCTCCAAATTTGGGAACGGAAATTTTGAGTTCAGTCTGCCTCGCGCCAGACTCACAATTTATTAATTTAATTATTAATTAATTTTTAAATTTGCTTTCCTCCCCAACCAGGTTTAGTCACCTTTATCCCTGAGTTCAGATTTTTTCCCCTAACCCATGCTCTTTATTGTGTTATAAAGGGGACGACGGAGAGCCTGGATAGGTTGCGGTCCATTACGCGGGACGTTAAGCCGTGGCTCCGTATGTAAAAGCTCTATTATCTCTCAAACCTTAAAGAACACAGTGAGTTGGGGCGGGGGTGGCTCCGTCGGTAGCGCGCCAGGCTCGTAATCTGCAGTTCCCAGGTTCGAGTCCCAGCTGGGTTAGCGTTGAGATTTATTTCCGCAAAACTCTCCGCCCTGCCCACGGTCAGTAGGGGACACCGATGGGCTTGGAAAGGCCGCCGCCCGTCGGATGGGACGTTAAGCCGTGGTCCCGTGTACGGGAGAGTCATACCCTGTGCACTTTAAAGAACACGCTGGATGGCCTTGACCGTATGTAAAAGCTCTATTATCTCTCAAACCTTAAAGAACACAGTGAGTTGGGGCGGGGGTGGCTCAGTCGGTAGCGCGTCAGGCTCGTAATCTGCAGTTCCCAGGTTCGAGTCCCAGATGGGTTAGCGTTGAGATTTATCTCCGCAAAACTCTCCACCCTGCCCACGGTCAGTAGGGGACACCGATGGGCTTGGAAAGGCCGCCGTCCGTCGGATGGGACGTTAAGCCGTGGCCCGTGTGCGGGAGAGCCATACCCTGCGCACGTTAAAGAACACGCTGAATGGCCTTGACGGGAGGCTACCATCTGTCTCCCAACAGCTATTCCAGTGGGTCCCCTTCCCCAACCTTCTCTGAGCCTTGGGGGTCCTTGTGACCTAGCCATTTAGCCCATGGTGTGCAAAAAAGTGCCGCTCAGAGGTAAAACAACCCAACACAGTGAGTTATTTTGATGGAATTTATCCATCTGTTCCGTTCAATCGAATCCTCTGTTCCGTTCAATCCATCTGTTCCGTTCAATCGAATCGTTCCGTTCAATCGAACATAGGAAATTTTGGACCCGAGCCCGCTTCATTACAATTTTGTACTGTGCTATTAAACCTCAAACGATCAAAACAATCATTCAGACTCCAGAAGGAATCGGAGCAAACAGTGGACGACATACCGTTATGGAAGTCGTCCCTTCTTGCTTAACAGCTCGCTGCTAACCGCAACCTCTATGCTGCACTGTAATTAATTACATTGCCGTATTGAACACAGAGGCAACACGATAGTTCCTTGTTAATAAGATATTGTTATTAGCCTTTACCACTGTCGCTCTCGTATTTCGTTTGATTCTGCGCCGTATCCGTAGAAACGAGATTAACTACCAACTTTCGCTGCGCGCAGTTCACAAGATACAGTCGCTCAAAAAATATCCGAACACTATGGTTGATTACAGAATTCAGAAAAAATATCTGGAAGCAATTTTTTTTTAGAAGTTAGTGATCTGGCAACCTTCGTGTCACGTGATTACAGAATTCAGGAAAAATATCTGGAGCGTGTACAGCAACTGTACACGCTCCAGTTGCCGTTCACAGCAAACTGGAGAGTGTGCAGTTACTGCACACGCTCCAGTTTGCTGTGAACGGTAACTGCACACGCTCAATATTTCCGTGAGTGAGCCCACACGATCTAGTATCAAAATAATATGACCACCTACAGTCGCTCAAAAAAGAATCCGAACACTATGGTTGATTACAGAATTCAGAAAAAATATCTGGAGCGTGTACAGCAACTGTACACGCTCCAGTTACCGTTCACAGCAAACTGGAGCGTGTGCAGTTACTGCACACGCTCCAGTTTGCTGTGAACGGTAACTGCACACGCTCAATATTTCCGTGAGTGAGCCCACACGATCCAGGTCTTTGTGAGCTCACACGATCCAATGTGCTGTGAACATTAACCGCAACCGCTTCAGTTTGCTGTGAACGGTAACTGCACACGCTCAATATTTCCGTGAGTGAGGCCACACAATCTAGTATCAAAATAATATGACCACCTACAGTCGCTCAAAAAAATATCCGAACACTATGGTTGATTACAGAATTCAGAAAAAATATCTGGCAACGATTTTTTTAGAAATTAGTGATCTGGCAATACGATAGTTCCTTGTTAATAAGATATTGTTATGTCTTTACCACTGTCGTTCTCGTATTTCGTTTGATTCTGCACCGTATCCATAGAAACGAGAGAGAAAGTAAAAGAGCTCTTGCCTCTCCGAATCCTTCAGTTTTAGGCGACGTCACGTGCAGTATTAACAATCCGACGATGAGTTGCAATGCAAGCCACGCTCCATCGGTTGATAGTGATGACGTCGACGGGCAATAGCTGCGGCCTCAGCGTCCATTAGTCCTTCCATCTGGAGTGTCTCCGAAGTATCCAAGGCCTGGATAAACGGTATTTACGTCACGTATCTGCTAACTGCTACTCGGGATTCTTCCCACTCCCATAAACTAAGGAATTGGCGCAGAGCAGCGATGCAAAAAGCCACTGCACATCTGGATGCGAAACATTAAGAGGTAGCCTAAAGCAGTGAACAAAAGTGAAGGCAGCTCATCTGCTTTTTGCAGTTTATCTTTTAAATAATGAAGCAGAATTACAGACGGTGGTGCATGGAGGGAGATGACTTAAAGTCGGAAAGAAAAGAAATTCGACGTATTTGCCCTCTGGCGGATGATTGAATGAATTATATGAAGTACAGTCGCTCAAAAAAGTATCCGAACACTATGATTGATTACAGAATTCAAAAAAAATGTGTGGCAACGATTTTTTTAGAAATTAGTGATCTGGCAACCTTCGTGTCACGTGACACGAAGGTTGCCAGATCACTAATTTCTAAAAAAATTCGTTGCCAGATATTTTTTTTTTAATTCTCTAATCAACCATAGTGTTCGGATTCTTTTTTGAGCGACTGTAGGTGGTCATATTATTTTGATACTAGATCGTGTGGGCTCACTCACGGAAATATTGAGCATGTGCAGTTACCGTTCACAGCAAACTAGAGCGTGTGCAGTAACTGCACACGCTCCAGTTTGCTGTGAACGGTAACTGGAGCGTGTACAGTTGCTGTACACGCTCCAGATATTTTTCCTGAATTCTGTAATCACGTGACACGAAGGTTGTCAGATCACTGATTTCTAAAAAAATCGTTGCCAGATATTTTTTCTGAATTCTGTAATCAACCATGGTGTTCCGATACTTTTTTGAGCGACTGTACAACATTACAAATTCGCATTACCATAGCTCTATAGTTTCAAGAATTTGGAAATGTCCTGATTTTTTTTTTAGTACGTCTATGCAGATGCACTGCCCTATCATAAAATTAGAAAATTTCTATTTTTATGTAAATGGGAATCTAAATTCGAAGCTCCTAAAACAGTGTCTCACAAACTTTTTTACTCTGCGGCACACTGAATCTAATTTTTTTTTTCCGCGGCACACTGAATCTAATTTTTTCACCGCGGCACACTGAATCTAATTTTTTTTCCGCGGCACACTGAATCTAATTTTTTCCCCGCGGCACACTGAATCTAATTTTTTTCCCCGCGGCACGCTGAATCTAATTTTTTTTCCCGCGGCACGCTGAATCTAATTTTTTTCCCGCGGCACGCTGAATCTAATTTTTTTCCCGCGGCACACTGAATCTAATTTTTTTTCCCGCGGCACACTGAATCTAATTTTTTTTCCCGCGGCACACTGAATCTAATTTTTTTCCCCGCGGCACACTGAATCTAATTTTTTTCCACGGCACACCTAAAAAAGAATTTTTGATGGTTACGTAAAAAGAGGAAAATTGAAATTTCGTTAAATGCATTTTATTTAAAATAAATATAATAATAAATATAATTAATCATAACTCGGTGTTTGTTTTAAACATTTGTCCATTCTATGGCTTGAAATAATCAAAAATTAATACCAAAATTTGGAAAAAGCTTGATAAATACTTACAAGATCCCAGTTGATAAAATCTGAAAGATTTTTATTAAAGCACGTCGATAACACAAGTCAAGTCAAAACGAAATCTTTGGAATATCTAGTGTCAATTTGAAAATCTCTCGCGGCACACAGTTTGCGAGACACTGCACTAAAACTTCTAAAATATGCATTTAATGCAAAAATATGACTGAAGATAAATTAAAAAGAAGATCACAATCAAATCGATTTAAATCTCGATTTTCAACAATATTCGTTCGGTTTTTAAAGAGTTAGGGATGTTGGAATATTTAAATAAATTATATTTTTTATAAAAAAAATCATTCATAATTGCCTAATATTTAAAAAAAATCATTGTGAAAACTTCTAAAATGTATGATTTAAAAAATTTCTCGACATTAGTCTCAAGAAACTGTAGACAATCACTCTTAGTTTCATGTCGATATCAAAATTAGGGTTGAAATTGTATTCAACCCGATGGGATACAATGGATGTTATGCAGGCTGCTTAGTCAGTTGGTGATGAATGAAGGAATATTTCATAAGTTGATGAGTGAGAGAATAGTTTATATATAAGCTTGATTGATGAGTTGGTGGATGAATGGATGTTACAGAGGCTGTCAGATGGTGAATGAATGTTACAGAGGCTGTCAGATGGTGAATGAATGCTACAGAGGCTGTCAGATGGTGAATGAATGTTACAGAGGCTGTCAGATGGTGAATGAATGTTACAGAGGGTGTCAGATGGTGAATGAATGCTACAGAGGCTGTCAGATGGTGAATGAATGTTACAGAGGGTGTCAGATGGTGAATGAATGTTACAGAGGCTGTCAGATGGTGAATGAATGTTACAGAGGGTGTCAGATGGTGAATGAATGTTACAGAGGCTGTCAGATGGTGAATGAATGTTAAAGAGGGTGTCAGATGGTGAATGAATGTTACAGAGGCTGTCAGATGGTGAATGAATGTTACAGAGGGTGTCAGATGGTGAATGAATGTTACAGAGGCTGTCAGATGGTGAATGAATGTTACAGAGGGTGTCAGATGGTGAATGAACGTTTACAGAGGGTGTCAGATGGTGAATGAATGTTACAGAGGCTGTCAGATGGTGAATGAATGTTACAGAGGCTGTCAGATGGTGAATGAATGTTACAGAGGGTGTCAGATGGTGAATGAATGTTACAGAGGGTGTCAGATGTTGAATGAATGTTACAGAGGGTGTCAGATGGTGAATGAATGTTACAAAGGGTGTCAGATGGTGAATGAATGTTACAGAGGCTGTCAGATGGTGAATGAATGTTACAGAGGCTGTCAGATGGTGAATGAATGTTTACAGAGGCTGTCAGATGGTGAATGAATGTCACAGAGGCTGTCAGATGGTGAATGAATGTTACAAAGGGTGTCATATGGTGAATGAATGTTACTGAGGCTGTCAGATGGTGAATGAATGTTACAGAGGGTGTCAGATGGTGAATGAATGTTACAGAGGCTGTCAGATGGTGAATGAATGTTACAGAGGCTGTCAGATGGTGAATGAATGTTACAGAGGCTGTCAGATGGTGAATGAATGTTACAGAGGGTGTCAGATGGTGAATGAATGTTACAGAGGCTGTCAGATGGTGAATGAATGTTTACAGAGGCGGTCAGATGGTGAATGAATGTTACAGAGGCTGCCAGATGGTGAATGAATGTTACAGAGGCTGTCAGATGGTGAATGAATGTTACACAGGGTGTCAGATGGTGAATGAATGTTACAGAGGCTGTCAGATGGTGAATGAATGTTACAGAGGCTGTCAGATGGTGAATGAATATTACAGAGGGTGTCAGATGGTGAATGAATGTTACAGAGGCTGTCAGATGGTGAATGAATGTTACAGAGGGTGTCAGATGGTGAATGAATGCTACAGAGGCTGTCAGATGGTGAATGAATGGATGTTATGCAGACTAGTTGATCAGTTGGTGGATGAATGGAGGCATATTTTATATGATGATGGGTTAGAGGGTGGATGAATGGTTCTTATACAAGTGGTTGGTGAGTTGGTGGATGAATGGATGTTACAGGGGATAGTGGTTAGATGGTGAATGAATGGATGTTATTTAGGCTGGTTGTTCAGTTATTATTAATCATCAGTTGATAGATGAGTGGAAGAAAGTTGTGAAAGTTGGTGAGTGAGTGGGCTGATGATATACAAACTAATTGGTGAGTTGGTGGATGAATGGCTGTTATATAGGCCAGTGGATCTAATGGTGAATGATTGGATATTATACAGTCTGATTGGTCAGTTGGGGGATGAATGAAGGAATGTTATATGAATTGGTGAGTGAGAAGGTGGATAAAAGGAAGATATATAAGCTGGTTGGTGAGTTCGTGGATGAGTGGATGTTATAAAAGCTACTAAGTCAGATGTTGGATGAATGGATTTTATAGAGGCTAGTGTTTAAGATATTGACTGATTTTGGATGTTACATAATCTAGCGAGTCAGATGTTAGATGAATGGATGTTAGAATGACCAGTGGATCAGATATTGAATGAATGGATGATATAAAGGTAGTGGGTCAGATGTGGGATGAATTGATGTTGTAAAGGCTAGTGGGTCAGATGTTTAATGCATGGATGTTACAAAGGCTAGTGGGTCAGATGTTGGATGAATGGATGTTATAAATTTAGTGGATCAGAATGAATAATTATAGTAAATGCTACAGGGCCAGATATTGGAAGGGCGGGGGTTCTCAGTCGGTAGTGCGCCAATCTCGTAATATGTAGTTCTCAGGTTGGAATCCCAGCTGGGTCAGTGTTGAGATTTATCTCCGCAAATACCCCGCCCTGCCCACGGTTAGTAGGGGTCACCGATGGGCTTGGAAAGACCACCGTCCGTCGTATGGGACGTTAAGCCGTGGCCCCGTGTGCGGGAGAGCCATACCCTGTGCACGTTATAGAACACGCTGGATTGCCTTGACGGGAGGCTACCATCTGTCTCCCAGCAGCTGTTAAAGAAGGTTGGAGAAGGGGACCGCCTGGAACAGCTGCTGGGAGACAGATGGTAGCCTCCCGTCAAGGCAATCCAGCGTGTTCCTTAACGTGCACAGGGTATGGCTCTCCCGCACACGGGGCCACGGCTTAACGTCCCATATATACGTGTATACTTTAACGTCCCATATACATTCATCAAAGATCTGACTCCCTAGCATTTATAACATCCATTTATCCAACATCTGGCTGGGTTGGGTTGTTTTGCCTCTGAGCGGCACTTTTTTGCACACCATGGGCTAAATGGCCAGGTCACAAGGACCCCGAAGGCTCAAAGAAGGTTGGAGAAGGGGACCCACTGGGAGCCTTCGGGGTCCTTGTGACCTGGCCATTTAGCCCATGGTGTGCACAAAAGTGCCGCTCAGAGGCAAAACAACCCAACCCAGCCAGATGTTGGATAAATGGATGTTATAAAGGCTAGGAAGTCAGATCTTTGATGAATGTACAACAGTATGTGCTGTTGGTGATTGAATGGGTGTTGTGCAATCTGGCAGATCGGTGGATGAATGGACGAATATTTCACAGGCTTGTTAGTGTGATAGTAATGAACTAGAGTTATGAAAGAGTGGATCAGTGGCTTAATCAATGGATTTTAGTGGGTTTCTAGATAGAGCATGGAGGGGGGGGGAACACACAAGCTAGTGGATGTTGGGGGCTGGTGGAAATATTGATGGAGAGAAAAGATGGATAAATTGGTGTGCAGATGAATGTATTTCCATCTGCTAGAAAATGTGTCAGGGGATGAGTGAATGAACGAAAATATGCGTTGGGAGGTGAATTAATGAAGGAACGGATGATAATGGTTGCTAATGATAATCAGTTAAGCGTAAGCTAATATAAGTCAGTTAACAGATGGGTTTGGGTTGTTTTACCTCTGAGCGGCACTTTTTTGCACACCATGGGCTAAATGGCCAGGTCACATGGACCCCGAAGGCTCAGAGAAGGTTGGAGGAGGGGACCCACTGGAACAGCTGTTGGGAGACAGATGGTAGCCTCCCGTCAAGGCCATCCAGCGTGTTCTTTAACGTGCACAGGGTATGGCTCTCCCGCACACGGGGCCACGGCTTAACGTCCCATCCGACGGACGGCGGCCTTTCCAAGCCCATCGGTGTCCCCTACTGACCGTGGGCAGGGCGAGGAATTTTGCGGTGATAAATCTCAACGCTGATTCAGCTGGGACTCGAACCTGGGAACTACAGATTACGAGCCTGGCGCGCTACCGACTGAGCCACCCCCGCCCCAGTTAACAGATGGGTGGATGAATGAGTCAGTGGAAGAATAGCCAAACGGAAGAAATTAGTCAACATCATTCCTCGCTAACATGTCCCATCGATGATCCAGTGATTTATTCATTCTTCCAAAATTCAGATCTTCCATCACAAAGAGTCCTAAATTACTGTTTAAGCCACACGTGATTCATCCCAATACGAAGACGAATAACAGGGAACAAGTTTCGAATTTCTTGCAAAATAAAAACCCTAAAAACCTCGCATTCGGTGATTTTTTTTTTTTTCCTTTTTCACAGCCATCTGTGTATTTAAAGAGCTTAAAGGAATCTATTTTGCATTCAGGACGATGACAGGATGTTTTTGCTGGAAATTGCGAAAGGGAAAAAAAAGGAATTGGACACGTTTGAGTAAGAAGAAATATTTGAAATTCCTTTCGGTTGAGGAGATGGTTTCTTTTGTAATAATCTGCAGAAGAAATTCTGTCTCACTCGAAAAATAAAGGAAAAAAGAAGAGTAAAACTATAAATAATCTTCTTGTCTAAGAGGACGAATAGAATTTGTAACGTGAGAATGGTAATGATGGAGAAAGAAGTAATGAAGGCAGAGTAATAATTTGATTGGTTAAGAAATACAATCGCTCTGGATTTTCAAGATTTATGGCGCTCCAAACGAAAAACGTGCTGGCACTTTTGCAACAAGACATTAGTTACCATGGAAACCAACGTTTTCCACCAGGCGCTAATGAAATGCACATAATTTAATTAACACAACCTTTTTATAATTAGTGCTATTTTTGTTTTTTTGCCTCATTTACTGCTTTCTTCATTTTTTTTATTACAAATCTTCACATCTTTTGCACGTAATGATTCTGAACTTACATGCAGCAGCATCATGGCACGTACTTAATACATCGGATCCAAAAATAAAAAAAAATTAATTAAGTTTTTTAAAGGTTTTTTTTAAAAAAGCTAATGAATCTGATATTAAAAGTGTAAAAAAAAGTTTAGTAGGGTATCAGAAAAAAAAAGTTATTTTAAGAAGATTAAAGCAAATTGTTTTTTATGATGAGATTAGAAAAACAACTAAAAACTGTATTGTTTTTTTTATGAGGATTACGGAATTAACATCAGCGGGAATTTCTATTTGGACTTCTTGAAACAATACAGACAGACAATTAAGCTGTTCTAGTACCCACCTTATAAAAACTTTTTGGGCGGGAATTCGCACGCTCAAAGTCGGTAGCGCGCTAGGCTCGTAATCTCGCAGTCCCAGGTTCGAATCCGAATTGTGCCAACGTTGAGATTTATCGCCGCTCAAACTCCACTTTGTCCTCTGTGAAAAAGGGGACACCGATGGACTTGGCCGTCCATTGGATGAGACTAAGCCGTGGTTCCGTGTGCAATACAGTCATACCCTCTGCACGTTAAAAAAACATGCTGGATGTCCTTGACGAGAGGCTCCCATCTCTCCACTAATAACTGTCCATTTGATCACCTACCCAACTAATCCCATGGGATTTTTGTAATCTGGTCATTTAGACCATTGTGTGCATATGGTTGGGTTGTTTTACCTCTGAGCGGCACTTTTTTGCACACCATGGGCTAAATGGCCAGGTCACATGGACCCCGAAGGCTCAGAGAAGGTTGGGTGAGGGGACCCACTGGAATAGTTGTTGGGAGACAGATGGTAGCCTCCCGTCAAGGTCATACAGCGTGTTCTTTAACGTGCACAGGGTATGGCTCTCCCGCACACGGGGCCACGGCTTAACGTCCCAACCGACGGACGGCGGCCTTTCCGTGCCCATCGGTGTCCCCTATTGACCATGGGCAGGGCGGGGAATTTTGCGGAGATAAATCTCAACGCTGACCCAGCTGGGACTCGAACCTGGGAACTGCAGATTACGAGCCTGGCGCGCTACCGACTGAGCCACCCCCGCCTCATTGTGTGCATAAAGCTACCACTCAGGTAAAACAATCCCACCTACTTAAGCTATGTATAAATAAGAAACATCAGTTAGGAGTAATGCTTTTTACTTTCAAATAATAAGTCACATCTTTGGTACCAGAAAACGTCTAAATAATAGCAATATTACACGAAAGAGTCAAGGGAGGGGGTGGCTCAGTCGGTAGCGCGCCAGGCTCGTAATCTGTAGTTCCCAGGTTCAGAGTCCCAGCTGGGTCAGCGTTGAGATTTATCTCCGCAAAATTCTCCGCCTTGCCCACGGTCAGTAGGGGACACCGATGGGCTTGGAAAGGCCGCCGTCCGTCGGATGGAACGTTAAGCCGTGGCCCCGTGTGCGGGAGAGCCATACCCTGTGCACGTTAAAAAACACCCTGGATGGCCTTGACGGGAGGCTACGATCTGTCTCCCAACAGGTGTTCCAGTGGGTCTCCTCCCCTAACCTTCTCTGAGCCTTCGGGGTCCATGTGACCTGGCCATTTAGCCCATGGTGTGCAAAAAAGTTCCGCTCAGAGGTAAAACAACCCAACCCAACCAACATGTCAAAAAACTATGTTCTCAAATTTGGGCATAAAGCGAACATTAGCTATAAGTCCCCAGCAACCAAATTGCAAAAAGAAATTACAGATTTATTATGGTGGTGAAATTTGATATCTGTGTAGGGAGAATATCAGTAAACTTTACCTTTTTGATTTTAGTTGTTTAAGAAGGGTTGATTCGTTCTACATCTGAGAAACACTTTTTCCACTCAGTGTACTAAATGGCCATTTCACAAAGACCCCAAAGGCTAAGAGAAGACTTGTGAAGGTGATCTACAAGACAGTGTTAGGGAGCAGATGGAAGTCTGTCAGATCAAGACAGTGCATGATCTTTAAGAATGTACAGTGTATGCCACCTCCCGCTTCCTTCGCGGAGAAAAAGGCATTTCCACATTCCCACGGCCTCCCCTCTGCAGGAACGAAAAAGCAGTCCTACCAAGGACGCACAAAGCGCTAATGAGATGTACAGTTTGGAATTTTTTTTAAGTTATCAACGGATTGGAATATCAGTTCATAACGCTTCCAAATCTGTCACCTTTTCCTTTGTCAATTTTGTTGATGGATTTGTTACACCAAAATCTGGTGTAAGGTTAAAATAGTTAAATAGTTTACAATAAAGTAGTTTACAGTTGTTCTACTAAACGCCAGTTTATGGTGTAAAGTTACATTACCTTAACAATGGTTCATCTTCAAAGCATTTAAAAAAATGAATGTCAACACGATAAAATATTATGACACGTGCATTGGAAATATTGTCGCATAGGTGTTAAACCACAAAGTGGAGTTAACCAAGTTGGGTTGGGTTGTTTTACCTCTGAGCGGCACTTTTTTGCACACCATGGGCTAAATGGCCAGGTCACATGAACCCCGAAGGCTCAGAGAAGGTTGGGGGAGGGGACCCACTGGAACAGCTGTTGGGAGACAGATGGTAGCCTCCCGTCAAGGCCATCCAGCGTGTTCTTTAACGTGCACAGGGTATGGCTCCCCCGCACACGGGACCACGGCTTAACGTCCCATCCGACGGACGGCGGCCTTTCCAAGCCCATCGGTGTCCCCTACTGACCGTGGGCAGGGCGGGGGAATTTTGCGGAGATAAATCTCAACGCTGACCCAGCTGGGACTCGAACCTTCAGGCTACTATAAATGATCGGAGATTTTGCTTTCGAAGACCAGAAATATTCCCTTTCAAATATTCAATCTTTTAATGTGAAGTCAATTGATTTCGATGAGCAAATAGTGCTACTTCAAAATGTTGCGGGACGGCCCGGATCAAACAGAAAACGGAAGGGGGAGGGTCAAGAGACTGCAATTGAATTAGAGTCTAACGCTTTCCCCTCCATGCGCAAGGTCTTTAAAAATCAAGTAGTTTAATGGTCATTAAAAATTGCTTCAAAATGCACGAAATATAAAAAAAGTTTAAAATCTTTTGAGATAATAATACTTGTAAAAATAATAATAATAAATTAGTCTATTTTATACATGCAACCAGGCCCAGATTCGACCTGGTTGCATGTATTCTCTCCTAAACGAGATCTTTCCCTTAAACTGACCGTTATTTACTCTCAGAAAGGGGCGGGGGTGGCTCAGTCGGTAGAGCGCCAGGCTCGTAATCTGTAGTTCCCAGGTTCGAGTCCCAGCTGGGTCAGCGTTGAGATTTATCTCCGCAAAATTCCCCGCCCTGCCCACAGTCAGTAGGGGACACCGATGGGCTTGGAAAGGCCGCCGTCCGTCGGATGGGACGTTAAGCCGTGGCCCCGTATGTGGGAGAGCCATACCCTATGCACATTTAAGAACACGCTGGATGGCCTTGACGGGAGGCTACCATCTGTCTCCAAACAGCTGTTCTAGTGGGTCCCCTTCCCCAACCTTCTCTGAGCCTTCGGGGTCCATGTGACCTGGCCATTTAGCCCATGGTGTGCAAAAAAGTGCCGCTCAGAGGTAAAACAACCCAACTCTCAGAAAGTAAGGGCAGTCAGTGGTTGGTTCGTAATCTGCAGTTCCCAAGTTCCTGTCCCACCATTATCAATTTTGAGATTTATCTCCGCTAACCTTCCCCCTCACACACACGCACCCTTCGTTCGGTCAGAAAGGGAACACCAATGTGTTAATGAAAGCCACCGTCCGTCGGACAGGACGTTCCCAAGTGCAGGAGAACCATACATTGTGCACATAAAAGGGCATTCTGGATAACTTTGACGGAAGTCTTCCATATGTCTCCTAACAGCTATTCCAATGAATCCCTTTCACCTAACCCTCTCTGAGACCTCGAGGTCTTTACGACCTGGTCATTTAGCCCTTTGTGTGCAAAAAAAAAAGTGCCACTCAGTAGTAAAACAATCCAACTCTCAGAAAGCAACGATCTTTTGTTCGAAAGGTTAAAATCATTCTTTTTCTCATTCTTTTTCGAACATCAAATCTTCATTAAGCGGGAGTTGTGTTGTTTTACCACTGAGTTGCAGTTTTTTGCACACCATGGGCAAAATGGCCAGGTCACAAGGACCGTGAAGGCTCAGAGAAGGTTGGGGGAGGGGACCCACTGGAATAGCAGATGGTAGCCACCCGTCAAGGCCATCCAGCGTGTTCTTTAACGTGCACAGGGTATGGCTCTCCCGCACACGGTGCCACGGCTTAACGCCCCATCCGACGGACGGCGGCCTTTCCAAGCCCATCGGTGTCTCCTACTGACCGTGGGCAGGGCGGGGAATTTTTCGGAGATAAATCTCAACGCTTATCTAGCTGGGACTCGAACCTGGGAACTGCAGATTAGGAGCCTGGCGCGCTACCGACTGAGCCACCCTCGCCCCCATTAAGACAGGAATTTTATCTCGCTGAGCAAAGGATGTGGCTTTCAAAGGTCAGGCATAATCTCTCTTTCATAAGACAGCATTTTCCCTAAAAGATTGGTCAAAGGTTTAGGGTCACCTTCCAAAAGGTTAAGAGGATTTTTCTTCACATTTCAGCCCTTTGCTTCTAAAGATCAATTAATTGCTTTCACAATTCATTTGTTTTCACAGGTTAGTCACATTATTTCCATAGAGTATGATATCGAATTTCCTAAACGCTGCTTCCGAGAAACGAACAATATTTGCTTTTCGACGTCCAGTGAGCTCGAGCTCCCTCTCCAGAAGACAAAGCTATTTTTCTTTTCCCATTCCAAACGCCATCCGATCTCAAACGTTCAGAGTTCAAAGACCGAACTTAGTTATCATTCATAACAAAGAAGAACGAACGGAGAGGAAGAACGTTGGGACAGATTCCCTTCCGTCTTCTTCTCCCTTAAAGGTGCGCACATTCCTCATCCCACGACTTACTCTCCTCCTACCGCATCGAGCGCTTCGTCGCGCTCTCGTTGTTTGCTTAGCTACAAGAACAACAAGCGTCGAGTCTCTTGTCTGCGCGCTCTTCAAACATCAGTTAATGAAGAAAATGAAGAAATTACTTTTTCTTCCCTCTCCTCATATGGCCCTTCTATCGAGGTCTTTGTGTGGCACAATGTTAGGAGTTGAGCGTTTCCTTTCTGATTTGCGTTACCTCCCTTTAAGTACGAAATTTTTTATTTCGCCTTTACCTCCTTCTCCTTCCAATCTCCTCCTCATCAGCGGAAAAAAATCGCCGGGAAGGAAGAAGTTGGCAAGACAATGTGACTCACGCACGCGTTAACGCTTTAAAAGTTACTAGTGCGAGTTATCAGAAAATGGAGGGCTGTGGTCAGATTTACTCCGGTGAGCACAGAAACGGAAACAATTGCTACTTTTTGAGCTTCGCTTTCGAAAAACGATCCAAAACGAGCTAAAATCCAGATCTCAGAGGAGGTAGGGGAAGAGGTTCAACTATTGGATAGATGGAAGCCTCCTGTTAGTGGGGGCGGGAGTGGCTCAGTCGGTAGCGCGCCAGGCTCGTAATCTGTAGTTCCCAGGTTCGAGTCCCAGCTGTGTCAGCGTCGAGATTATCTCCGCAAAATTCCCCGCCCTGCCCACGGTCAGTAGGGGACACAGATGGGCTTGGAAAGGCCGCCTTCCGTCTGATGGGACATTAACCGTAACCGTGGCCCCGTGTGCGGGAGAGTCATACCCTGTGCACGTTAAAGAACACGCTGGATGGCCTTGACGGGAGGCTACCATCTGTCTCCCAACAGCTGTTCCTGTGGGTCTCCTCCCCCAACCTTCTCTGAGCCTTCGGGGTCCTTGTGACCTGGCCATTTAGTCCATGGTTTGCAAAAAAGTGCCTCTCAGAGGTAAAACAACCCAACTCAACCCTCAACCTTTTCTGAGCCCTCGGGAGACTTGTAATCTGCCCATTTAGCCCATTGTGTGCAAAAGGTGCCCCCTAGGGGTAAAACAACTCAACCCGGCCATTTAGCCCATTATGGACAAAAAAAGTGTCATTCAGAGGTAAAACAACCCAACTTTTGACAGGTCAACTGATGCACATTAGCTCAATCTTGGGGCGGGGGTGACTCAGACGGTAGCGCGCCAGGCTCGTAATCTGTAGTTCCCAGGTTCGAGTCCCCGCTGGGTCAGCGTTGAGATTTATCTCCGCAAAATTCCCCGCCCTGCCCACGGTCAGTAGGGGACACCGATGGGCTTGGAAAGGCCGCCGTCCGTCGGATGGGACGTTAAGCAGTGGCCCCGTGTGCAGGAGAGTCATACCCTGTGCACGTTAAGGAACACGCTGGATGGCCTTGACGGGAGGCTATCATCTGTCTCCCAACAGCTGTTCCTGTGGGTCTCCTCCCCCAACCTTCTCTGAGCCTTCGGGGACCTTGTGACCTGGCCATTTAGTCCATGGTTTGCAAAAAAGTGCCGCTCAGAGATAAAACAACCCAACCCTCCTGTTAGTGCTTTATTTTTTAACCTGCACAACGTATGGCTTCGCTGCACACGGTGTCATGGTTTAACGTCATATATAACGAACGGCGGCCTTTGCACGGCCATCTTTGTATTTTTTTTCCAACCGAGGACAGGATAGGGGTTTAGCGGAGATAATTCACAGCGTAGGCATAGTTGGGACTCTAACCCGGGAACATCAAATTACCAGCCTGGCGCAGTACAGTCGCTCAAAAAAAAGCATCCGGACACTATGGTTGATTACAAAAATCAGAAAAAATATCTGGCAACGATTTTTTTAGAAATTAGTGATCTGGCAACCTTCGTTTCACGTGATTACAGAATTCAGGAAAAATATCTGGAGCGTGTACAGCAACTGTACACGCTCCAGTTACCGTTCACAGCAAACTGGAGCGTGTGCAGTTACTGCACACGCTCCAGTTTGCTGTGAACGGTAACTGCACACGCTCAATATTTCCGTGAGTGAGCCCACACGATCTAGTATCAAAATAATATGACCACCTACAGTCGCTCAAAAAAGTATCCGAACACTATGGTGGATTACAGAATTCAGAAAAAATATCTGGCAACGATTTTTTTAGAAATTAATGATCTGGCAACCTTCGTGTCACGTGATACGAAGGTTGCCAGATCAAATCGCATTATCTCCTAATTGCTTTGACTAGTGTATAACAGAGTGCTGCGAAATAATTTCCGGGCAACATTTTCAAATAAATTGTTTTGTGTTAAATTTTAAACTCTCTTCTCCATGACAGACAAAAGATTAACTTTTGATTTTGTGAAACATTCGAAATTCTAAATCACTGCTTCACCCGCACCATTGGTAAGGGGTTTGATGGGTTGGGTTGTTTGGGTTGTTTTACCTCTGAGCGGCACTTTTTTGCACACAATGGGCTAAATGGCCAGGTCACATGGACCCCGAAGGCTCAGAAAAGGTTGGGGGAGGGGACCCACAGGAACAGCTGTTGGGAGACAGATGGTAGCCTCCCGTCAAGACCATCCAGCGTGTTCTTTAACGTGCGCAGGGTATGGCTCTCCTTCACACGGGGCCACGGCTTAACGTCCCATCCGACGGACGGCGGCCTTTCCAAGCCCTTCGATGTCCCCTACTGACCGTGGGCAGGGCGGGGAATTTTTGCGGAGATAAATATCAACGCTGACCCAGCTGGGACTCGAACCTGGGAACTACAGATTACGAGCCTGACGCGCTACCGACTGAGCTACCCCCGCCCTAGGGGTTTGATGACTCACTTCTCTGGAAGAAGCGAGCGCAGTGAGGCAACGACGCACACGGGGCCACGGCTTAACGTCCCATCCGTCGGACAGCGGCCTTTCCAAGCCCATCGGTGTCCCCTTTTGACCGTGGGCAGGGCGGGGAATTTTGCGGAGATAAATCTCAACGCTGAACCAGCTGTGACTCGAACTTGGGAACTACAGATTACGATCCTGACGCGCTACCGACTGAGCCATCCCCGCCCCAGGGGTTTGATGACTCACTTCTCTGGAAGAAGCGAGCGAAGTGACGCAATGACGAGGATCCGAGATGGCCGAGCCACTTTTCTTCATATAAAGACGCTGCTTAATATAGAGTTAAAAATAAAAAAAAACGCATCGCAACCACAGATGTTTCCACCCACGTTGCGTAATCTGCTAGACACTTTAAGAGAAGAGACGAGAAGGATTCCCCGCCCACTTTCCTAAATTAGCACCATCAGATCCGAGGCGATGCGGCTTTAGCTGTCCATTGCGTCGCGGACGCAAGACATAGTTATCTGCAGATGAGTGAACGTTTACGCTGCTAAGCAACGGCAGCTGAAAGAAAAGAAGAAACGCAAAAATATTGATGTAAAGAAACCGTGAGCCTAGCTGCACGCTTGCTCGGCTGTTTGGGATGTGCCACACTTGACGACTTCATTTGCAAGCTTCAGGAAAAGAGGATGCTGCTGGTGGGGGGGGAGAGAAATGGATTTAGATAACGTGCAAAGCAAGCATTTCCGAAGTACGGGATGGATATTGTGGACCCGGTAGTACGTCACACACGTAATGTTCCTTGGTTCGAGTCCCAACTGTGCCTACGTCGCGATTTGGACTTTTAACCTTCACTCTCCCCGCGGTGGGAAAGGGGTTGGGTTGGGTTATTTTACTGCGGCACTTTTTTGCACACCATGCACTAAATGGCCAGGTCACAAGGACCCCGAAAACTCAGAGAAAGTTGAGGGTGGGGACCCACTGGAACAGCTGTTGGAAGACAGATGGTTAGCCTCCCGTCAAGGCCATCCAGCGTGTTCTTTAACGTGCACAGGGTATGGTTCTCCCGCACACGGGGCCACGGCTTAACGTCCCATCCGACAGACGGCGAACTTTCCAAGCCCATCGATGTCCCCTACTGATCGAGGGCAGGGCGGGGAATTTTGTGGAGATAAATCTCAACGCTGATTCAGCTGGGAATCGAACGTGGGAACTGCAAATTACGAGCCTGGTGCGCTACCGACTGAGCCACCCCCGCCCCGTGTGGGAAAGGGGACTGCTAAGGAAGGTCCCTCCGTGGAATGGGACTTTAAGCAGTGGTTCATTGTTCAGGAGAACCAACCATATCATACCATGTTAAAAAAACACGCTGGATAGTCTTCACGGCTGAGAGGATTCCCTAAATCTCGAAATAGCTATCCAGTCGATGCATTTCTTTTACCAGGGGCAGGGGCTGTCTCAGTCGGTAACGCGCCAAGCTCGTAATCTGCAGTTCCCAGGTTCAATAGACGGGCCGTTCGAAGTCGGACGGGGCTCTCTTTCTCTCCTACGGGAGAGTAGAAGTTTAGAGTTTAGAGGAGATAAATCTCAGGTTCCAGTCGCAGCGTTGAGATTTATTTCCGCTAAACCCCACACTGTGCTCATTGACAAAGTTAGGACGTTGTTAGGCTTAGAAAGGCCGCCATCCCTCGGATCGGACGTTAAGCCGCGGTTCAGAGTGTAGGAGAACCACAGCACGTGCACGTTAAAAATCACTCTGTACGGTCTTGACGGGGAGACTGCTATCTGTCTCCTAACAGCTGTCCATCGGAACTCCTTTCCCTAACAATCAAATCTGAACCCTTGGCGTCCTTGTGACCTGGGAGCCCGACACTAGATGGAAGGCAATTGGGTGCACGACAACTGGGAGGATACGACAATTGGGTGAATGCGACAGCTGAGAGGATACGACAATTGGGTAAATGCGACAGCTGAGACGATACGACAATTGGGTGAATGCGACAGCTGAGAGGATACGACAATTGGGTGAATGCGACAGCTGAGAGGATACGACAATTGGGTGAATGCGACAGCTGAGAGGATACGACAATTGGGTGGACGACAACTGGGAGGATACGACAATTGGGTGAATCCGACAACTGGGAGGATACGACAATTGGGTGAATGCGACAGCTGGAGGATACGACAATTGGGTGAATGCGACAGCTGAGAGGATACGACAATTGGGTGGACGACAACTGGGAGAATACGACAATTGGATAAATGCGACAGCTGAGAGGATACGACAATTAGGTGAATGTGACAGCTGAGAGGATACGACAATTGGGTGAATACGACAGCTGAGAGGATACGACAATTGGGTGAATGCGACAACTGGGAGGATACGACAATTGGGTGAATGCGACAACTGGGAGGATACGACAATTGGGTGAATGCGACAGCTGAGAGGATACGACAATTGGGTGAATGCGACAGCTGAGAGGATACGACAATTGGGTGAATGCGACAGCTGAGAGGATACGACAATTGGGTAAATGCGACAGCTGAGAGGATACGACAGTTGGGTGAAGGCGACAACTGGGAGGATACGACAATTGGGTAAATGCGACAGCTGAGAGGATACGACAATTCGGTGAATGCGACAGCTGAGAGGATACGACAATTGGGTGAATGCGACAGCTGGGAGGATACGACAATTGGGTGAATGCGACAACTGGGAGGATACGACAATTGGGTGAATGCGACAGCTGAGAGGATACGACAATTGGGTGAATGCGACAGCTGAGAGGATACGACAATTGGGTGAATGCGACAGCTGAGAGGATACGACAATTGGGTGAATGCGACAGCTGGGAGGATACGACAATTGGGTGAATGCGACAAATGGGAGGATACGACAATTGGGTGAATGCGACAGCTGAGAGGATACGACAATTGGGTGAATGCGACAACTGAGAGGATACGACAATTGGGTGAATGCGACAGCTGAGAGGATACGACAATTGGGTGAATGCGACAACTGGGAGGATACGACAATTGGGTGAATGCGACAACTGGGAGGATACGACAATTGGGTGAATGCGACAACTGGGAGGATACGACAATTGGGTGAATGCGACAGCTGAGAGGATACGACAATTAGGTGGACGACAACTGGGAGGATACGACAATTGGGTAAATGCGACAGCTGAGAGGATACGACAATTGGGTAAATGCGACAGCTGAGAGGATACGACAATTGGGTATATGCGACAGCTGAGAGGATACGACAATTTGGTGAATGCGACAGCTGAGAGGATACGACAATTGGGTGAATGCGACAGCTGAGAGGATACGACAATTGGGTGGACGACAACTGGGAGGATACGACAATTGGGTAAATGCGACAGCTGAGAGGATACGACAATTGGGAGAATGCGACAGCTGAGAGGATACGACAATTGGGTGAATGCGACAACAGGGAGGATACGACAATTGGGTGAATGCGACAACTGGGAGGATACGACAATTGGGTGAATGCGACAGCTGAGAGGATACGACAATTGGGTGAATGCGACAGCTGAGAGGATACGACAATTGGGTAAATGCGACAGCTGAGAGGATACGACAGTTGGGTGAATGCGACAGCTGAGAGGATACGACAATTGGGTGAATGCGACAGCTGAGAGGATACGACAATTGGGTAAATGCGACAGCTGAGAGGATACGACAGTTGGGTGAATGCGACAACTGGGAGGATACGACAATTGGGTAAATGCGACAGCTGAGAGGATACGACAATTCAGTGAATGCGACAGCTGAGAGGATACGACAATTGCGTGAATGCGACAGCTGGGAGGATACGACAATTGGGTGAATGCGACAGCTGAGAGGATACGACAATTGGGTGAATGCGACAGCTGGGAGGATACGACAATTGGGTGAATGCGACAGCTGAGAGGATACGATAATTGGGTGAATGCGACAGCTGACAGCATACGACAATTGGCTGAATGCGACAGCTGAGAGCATACGACAATTGGGTGAATGCGACAACTGGGAGGATACGACAATTGGGTGAATGCGACAGCTGAGAGGATACGACAATTGGGTGAATGCGACAGCTGAGAGGATACGACAATTGGGTGGACGACAACTGGGAGGATACGACAATTGGGTGAATGCGACAACTGGGAGGATACGACAATTGGGTGAATGCGACAGCTGAGAGGATACGACAATTTGGTGAATGCGACAGCTGAGAGGATACGACAATTGGGTGGACGACAACTGGGAGGATACGACAATTGGGTAAATGCGACAGCTGAGAGGATACGACAATTGGGTGAATGCGACAGCTGAGAGGATACGACAATTGGGTGAATGCGACAACTGAGAGGATACGACAATTGGGTGAATGCGACAACTGAGAGGATACGACAATTGGGTAAATGCGACAGCTGGGAGGATACGACAATTGGGTGGACGACAACTGGGAGGATACGACAATTGGGTAAATGCGACAGCTGAGAGGATACGACAATTGGGTGAATGCGACAGCTGAGAAGATACGACAATTGGGTGAATGCGACAGCTGAGAGGATACGACGATTGGGTAAATGCGACAGCTGAGAGGATACGACAATTGGGTGAATGCGACAGCTGAGAGGATACGACAATTGGGTGAATGCGACAGCTGAGAGGATACTACAATTGGGTGGACGACAACTGGGAGGATACGACAATTGGGTGAATGCGATAACTGGGAGGATACGACAATTGGGTGAATGCGACAGCTGAGAGGATACGACAATTGGGTGAATGCGACAGCTGAGGGGATACGACAATTGGGTGGACGACAACTGGGAGGATACGACAATTGGGTGAATGCGACAACTGGGAGGATACGACAATTGGGTGAATGCGACAGCTGAGAGGATACGACAATTTGGTGAATGCGACAGCTGAGAGGATACGACAATTGGGTGGACGACAACTGGGAGGATACGACAATTGGGTAAATGCGACAGCTGAGAGGATACGACAATTGGGTGAATGCGACAGCTGAGAGGATACGACAATTGGGTGAATGAGACAACTGAGAGGATACGACAATTGGGTGAATGCGACAACTGAGAGGATACGACAATTGGGTAAATGCGACAGCTGAGAGGATACGACAATTGGGTGGACGACAACTGGGAGGATACGACAATTGGGTAAATGCGACAGCTGAGAGGATACGACAATTGGGTGAATGCGACAGCTGAGAAGATACGACAATTGGGTGAATGCGACAGCTGAGAGGATACGACGATTGGGTAAATGCGACAGCTGAGAGGATATGACAATTGGGTGAATGCGACAGCTGAGAGGATACTACAATTGGGTGGACGACAACTGGGAGGATACGACAATTGGGTGAATGCGATAACTGGGAGGATACGACAATTGGGTGAATGCGACAGCTGAGAGGATACGACAATTGGGTGAATGCGACAGCTGAGAGGATACGACAATTGGGTGGACGACAACTGGGAGGATACGACAATTGGGTGAATGCGACAACTGGAAGGATACGACAATTGGGTGAATGCGACAGCTGAGAGGATACGACAATTTGGTGAATGCGACAGCTGAGAGGATACGACAATTGGGTGGACGACAACTGGGAGGATACGACAATTGGGTAAATGCGACAGCTGAGAGGATACGACAATTGGGTGAATGCGACAGCTGAGAGGATACGACAATTGGGTGAATGCGACAACTGAGAGGATACGACAATTGGGTGAATGCGACAACTGAGAGGATACGACAATTGGGTAAATGCGACAGCTGGGAGGATACGACAATTGGGTGGACGACAACTGGGAGGATACGACAATTGGGTAAATGCGACAGCTGAGAGGATACGACAATTGGGTGAATACGACAGCTGAGAAGATACGACAATTGGGTGAATGCGACAGCTGAGAGGATACGACGATTGGGTAAATGCGACAGCTGAGAGGATACGACAATTGGGTGAATGCGACAGCTGAGAGGATACGACAATTGGGTGAATGCGACAGCTGAGAGGATACTACAATTGGGTGGACGACAACTGGGAGGATACGACAATTGGGTGAATGCGATAACTGGGAGGATACGACAATTGGGTGAATGCGACAGCTGAGAGGATACGACAATTGGGTGAATGCGACAGCTGAGAGGATACGACAATTGGGTGAATGCGACAGCTGAGAGGATACGACAATTGGGTGAATGCGACAGCTGAGAGAATACGACAATTGGGTTAATGCAACAACTGGGAGGATACGACAATTGGGTGAATGCGACAGCTGAGAGGATACGACATTTGGATGAATGCGACAGCTGAGAGGATACGACAATTGGGTGAATGCGACAACTGAGAGGATACGACAATTGGGTGAATGCGACAACTGAGAGGATACGACAATTGGGTAAATGCGACAGCTGGGAGGATACGACAATTGAGTGGACGACAACTGGGAGGATACGACAATTGGGTAAATGCGACAACTGAGAGGATACGACAATTGGGTAAATGCGACAACTGAGAGGATACGACAATTGGGTGGACGCCAACTGGGAGGATACGACAATTGGGTGAATGCGACAGCTGAAAGGATACGACAATTGGGTGAATGCGACGACTGGGAGGATATGACAATTGGGTAAATGCGACAACTGGGAGGATGCGACAATAGGGTGAATGCGACAGCTGAGAGGATACGACAATTGGGTGGACGACAACTGGGAGGATACGACAATTGGGTGAATGCGACAGCTGAGAGTATACGACAATTGGGTGAATGCGACAGCTGACAGGATACGACAATTGGGTGAATGCGACAGCTGAGAGGATACGACAATTGGGTGAATGCGACAGCTGACAGGATACGACAATTGGGTGAATGCGACAACAGGGAGGATACGACAATTGGGTGAATGCGACAACTGAGAGGATACGACAATTGGGTGAATGCGACAACTGAGAGGATACGACAATTGGGTGAATGCGACAGCTGAGAGGATACGACAATTGGGTGAATGCGACAGCTGAGAGGATACGACAATTGGGTAAATGCGACAGCTGAGAGAATACGACAGTTGGGTGAATGCGACAACTGGGAGGATACGACAATTGGGTAAATGCGACAGCTGAGAGGATACGACAATTCAGTGAATGCGACAGCTGAGAGGATACGACAATTGGGTGAATGCGACAGCTGGGAGGATAGGACAATTGGGTGAATGCGACAGCTGAGAGGATACGACAATTGGGTGAATGCGACAGCTGGGAGGATACGACAATTGGGTGAATGCGACAACTGGGAGGATACGACAATTGGGTGAGTGCGACAGCTGAGAGGATACGACAATTGGGTGAATGCGACAGCTGAGAGGATACGACAATTGGCTGAATGCGACAGCTGAGAGGATACGACAATTGGGTGAATGCGACAGCTGGGAGGATACGACAATTGGGTGAATGCGACAACTGGGAGGATACGACAATTGGGTGAATGCGACAACTGGGAGGATACGACAATTGGGTGAATGCGACAGCTGGGAGGATACGACAATTGGGTGAATGCGACAGCTGAGAGGATACGATAATTGGGTGAATCCGACAGCTGAGAGCATACGACAATTGGGTGAATGCGACAGCTGGGAGGATACGGCAATTGGCTGAATGCGACAGCTGAGAGCATACGACAATTGGGTGAATGCGACAACTGGGAGGATACGACAATTGGGTGAATGCGACAGCTGAGAGGATACGACAATTGGGTGAATGCGACAGCTGAGAGGATACGACAATTGGGTGGACGACAACTGGGAGGATACGACAATTGGGTAAATGCGACAGCTGAGAGGATACGACAATTGGGTGAATGCGACAGCTGAGAGGATACGACAATTGGGTGAATGCGACAGCTGAGAGGATACGACAGTTGGGTGAAGGCGACAACTGGGAGGATACGATAATTGGGTAAATGCGACAGCTGAGAGGATACGACAATTCGGTGAATGCGACAGCTGAGAGGATACGACAATTGGGTGAATGCGACAGCTGGGAGGATACGACAATTGGGTGAATGCGACAACTGGGAGGATACGACAATTGGGTGAATGCGACAGCTGAGAGGATACGACAATTGGGTAAATGCGACAGCTGAGAGGATACGACAATTGGGTGAATGCGACAGCTGAGAGGATACGACAATTGGGTGAATACGACAGCTGGGAGGATACGACAATTGGGTGAATGCGACAACTGGGAGGATACGACAATTGGGTGAATGCGACAGCTGAGATACGACAATTGGGTAAATGCGACAGCAGAGAGGATACGACAAATGGGTGAATGCGACAGCTGAGAGGATACGACAATTGGGTGAATGCGACAACTGAGAGGATACGACAATTGGGTGAATGCTTCAGCTGAGAGGATACGACAATTGGGTGAATGCGACAGCTGAGAGGATACGACAATTGGGTGAATGCGACAGCTGAGAGGATACGACAATTGGGTGGACGACAACTGGGAGGATACAACAATTGGGTGAATGCGACAACTGGGAGGATACGACAATTGGGTGAATGCGATAGCTGAGAGGATACGACAATTGGGTGAATGCGACAGCTGAGAGGATACGACAATTGGGTGGACGACAACTGGGAGGATACGAGAATTGGGAGGATACGACAATTGGGTAAATGCGACAGCTGAGAGGATACGACAATTGGGTGAATGTGACAGCTGAGAGGATACGACAATTGGGTGAATGCTTCAGCTGAGAGGATACGACAATTGGGTGAATGCGACAGCTGAGAGGATACGACAATTGGGTGAATGCGACAGCTGAGAGGATACGACAATTGGGTAAATGCGACAGCTGAGAGGATACGACAATTGGGTAAATGCGACAGCTGAGAGGATACGACAATTGGGTGAATGCGACAGCTGAGAGGATGCGACAATTGGGTGAATGCGACAGCTGAGAGGATACGAAAATTGGGTGAATGCGACAACAGGGAGGATACGATTCACCCAGCCAATTGTCGTATCCTCCCAGCTGGGAGGATACGACAATTGGGTGAATGCGACAACTGGGAGGATACGACAATTGGGTGAATGCGACAGCTGAGAGGATACGACAATTGGGTAAATGCGACAGCTGAGAGGATACGACAATTGGGTAAATGCGACAGCTGAGAGGATACGACAATTGGGTGAATGCGACAGCTGAGAGGATACGACAATTGGGTGAATGCGACAGCTGAGAGAATACGACAATTGGGTGGACCACAACTGGGAGGATACGACAATTGGGTGAATGCGACAGCTGAGAGGATACGACAATTCGGTGGACGACAACTGGGAGGATACGACAATTGGGTAAATGCGACAGCTGAGAGGATACGACAATTGGGTGAATGCGACAGCTGAGAGGATGCGACAATTGGGTGAATGCGACAGCTGAGAGGATACGAAAATTGGGTGAATGCGACAACAGGGAGGATACGACAATTGGGTGAATGCGACAACTGGGAGGATACGACAATTGGGTGAATGCGACAGCTGAGAGGATACGACAATTGGGTGAATGCGACAGCTGAGAGGATACAACAATTGGGTGGATGCGACAGCTGAGAGGATACGACAATTGGGTAAATGCGACAGCTGAGAGGATACGACATTTGGGTGAATGCCACAACTGGGAGGATACGACAATTGGGTAAATGCGACAGCTGAGAGGATACGACAATTCGGTGAATGCGACAGCTGAGAGGATACGACAATTCGGTGAATGCGACAGCTGGGAGGATACGACAATTGGGTGAATGCGACAGCTGAGAGGATACGACAATTGGGTGAATGCGACAGCTGGGAGGATACGACAATTGGGTGAATGCGACAACTGGGAGGATACGACAATTGGGTGAATGCGACAGCTGAGTGGATACGACCATTGGGTGAATGCGACAGCTGAGAGGATACGAAAATTGGGCGAATGCGACAGCTGAGAGGATACGACAATTGGGTGAATGCGACAGCTGGGAGGATACGACAATTGGGTGAATGCGACAACTGGGAGGATACGACAATTGGGTGAATGCGACAGCTGGGATGATACGACAATTGGGTGAATGCGACAGCTGAGAGGATACGACAATTGGGTGAATGCGACAGCTGGGAGGATACGACAATTGGCTGAATACGACAGCTGATAGCATACGACAATTGGGTGAATGCGACAACTGGGAGGATACGACAATTGGGTGAATGCGACAGCTGAGAGGATACGACAATTGGGTGAATGCGACAGCTGAGAGGATACGACAATTGGGTGGACGACAACTGGGACGATACGAGAATTGGGTGAATGCGACAACTGGGAGGATACGACAATTGGGTGAATGCGACAGCTGAGAGGATACGACAATTGGGTGAATGCGACAGCTGAGAGGATACGACAATTGGATGGACGACAACTGGGAGGATACGACAATTGGGTAAATGCGACAGCTGAGAGGATACGACAATTGGGTGAATGCGACAGCTGAGAGGATACGACAATTGGGTGAATGCGACAACTGAGAGGATACGACAATTGGATGAATGCGACAACTGAGAGGATACGACAATTGGGTAAATGCGACAGCTGGGAGGATACGACAATTGGGTGGACGACAACTGGGAGGATACGACAATTGGGTAAATGCGACAGCTGAGAGGATACGACAATTGGGTGAATGCGACAGCTGAGAAGATACGACGATTGGGTGAATGCGACAGCTGAGAGGATACGACGATTGGGTAAATGCGACAGCTGAGAGGATACGACAATTGGGTGAATGCGACAGCTGAGAGGATATGACAATTGGGTGAATGCGACAGCTGAGAGGATACTACAATTGGGTGGACGACAACTGGGAGGATACGACAATTGGGTGAATGCGATAACTGGGAGGATACGACAATTGGGTGAATGCGACAGCTGAGAGGATACGACAAATGGGTGAATGCGACAGCTGAGAGGATACGACAATTGGGTGAATGCGACAGCTGAGAGAATACGACAATTGGGTTAATGCAACAACTGGGAGGATACGACAATTGGGTGAATGCGACAGCTGAGAGGATACGACAATTGGATGAATGCGACAGCTGAGAGGATACGACAATTGGGTGAATGCGACAACTGAGAGGATACGACAATTGGGTGAATGCGACAACTGAGAGGATACGACAATTGGGTAAATGCGACAGCTGGGAGGATACGACAATTGAGTGGACGACAACTGGGAGGATACGACAATTGGGTAAATGCGACAACTGAGAGAATACGACAATTGGGTAAATGCGACAACTGAGAGGATACGACAATTGGGTGGACGCCAACTGGGAGGATACGACAATTGGGTGAATGCGACAGCTGAAAGGATACGACAATTGGGTGAATGCGACGACTGGGAGGATATGACAATTGGGTAAATGCGACAACTGGGAGGATGCGACAATAGGGTGAATGCGACAGCTGAGAGGATACGACAATTGGGTGGACGACAACTGGGAGGATACGACAATTGGGTGAATGCGACAGCTGAGAGGATACGACAATTGGGTGAATGCGACAGCTGAGAGGATACGACAATTGGGTGAATGCGACAGCTGAGAGGATACGACAATTGGGTGAATGCGACAGCTGACAGGATACGACAATTGGGTGAATGCGACAACAGGGAGGATACGACAATTGGGTGAATGCGACAGCTGAGAGGATACGACAATTGGGTGAATGCGACAGCTGAGAGGATACGACAATTGGGTGAATGCGACAGCTGAGAGGATACGACAATTGGGTGAATGCGACAGCTGAGAGGATACGACAATTGGGTAAATGCGACAGCTGAGAGAATACGACAGTTGGGTGAATGCGACAACTGGGAGGATACGACAATTGGGTAAATGCGACAGCTGAGAGGATACGACAATTCAGTGAATGCGACAGCTGAGAGGATACGACAATTGGGTGAATGCGACAGCTGGGAGGATACGACAATTGGGTGAATGCGACAGCTGAGAGGATACGACAATTGGGTGAATGCGACAGCTGGGAGGATACGACAATTGGGTGAATGCGACAACTGGGAGGATACGACAATTGGGTGAGTGCGACAGCTGAGAGGATACGACAATTGGGTGAATGCGACAGCTGAGAGGATACGACAATTGGCTGAATGCGACAGCTGAGAGGATACGACAATTGGGTGAATGCGACAGCTGGGAGGATACGACAATTGGGTGAATGCGACAACTGGGAGGATACGACAATTGGGTGAATGCGACAACTGGGAGGATACGACAATTGGGTGAATGCGACAGCTGGGAGGATACGACAATTGGGTGAATGCGACAGCTGGGAGGATACGACAATTGGCTGAATGCGACAGCTGAGAGCATACGACAATTGGGTGAATGCGACAACTGGGAGGATACGACAATTGGGTGAATGCGACAGCTGAGAGGATACGACAATTGGGTGAATGCGACAGCTGAGAGGATACGACAATTGGGTGGACGACAACTGGGAGGATACGACAATTGGGTGAATGCGACAACTGGGAGGATACGACAATTGGGTGAATGCGACAGCTGAGAGGATACGACAATTGGGTGAATGCGACAGCTGAGAGGATACGACAATTGGGTGGACGACAACTGGGAGGATACGACAATTGGGTAAATGCGACAGCTGAGAGGATACGACAATTGGGTGAATGCGACAGCTGAGAGGATACGACAATTGGGTGAATGCGACAGCTGAGAGGATACGACAGTTGGGTGAAGGCGACAACTGGGAGGATACGATAATTGGGTAAATGCGACAGCTGAGAGGATACGACAATTCGGTGAATGCGACAGCTGAGAGGATACGACAATTGGGTGAATGCGACAGCTGGGAGGATACGACAATTGGGTGAATGCGACAACTGGGAGGATACGACAATTGGGTGAATGCGACAGCTGAGAGGATGCGACAATTGGGTAAATGCGACAGCTGAGAGGATACGACAATTGGGTGAATGCGACAGCTGAGAGGATACGACAATTGGGTGAATGCGACAGCTGGGAGGATACGACAATTGGGTGAATGCGACAACTGGGAGGATACGACAATTGGGTGAATGCGACAGCTGAGAGGATACGACAATTGGGTAAATGCGACAGCTGAGAGGATACGACAATTGGGTGAATGCGACAGCTGAGAGGATACGACAATTGGGTGAATGCGACAACTGAGAGGATACGACAATTGGGTGAATGCTTCAGCTGAGAGGATACGACAATTGGGTGAATGCGACAGCTGAGAGGATACGACAATTGGGTGAATGCGACAGCTGAGAGGATACGACAATTGGGTGGACGACAACTGGGAGGATACAACAATTGGGTGAATGCGACAACTGGGAGGATACGACAATTGGGTGAATGCGATAGCTGAGAGGATACGACAATTGGGTGAATGCGACAGCTGAGAGGATACGACAATTGGGTGGACGACAACTGGGAGGATACGAGAATTGGGAGGATACGACAATTGGGTAAATGCGACAGCTGAGAGGATACGACAATTGGGTGAATGTGACAGCTGAGAGGATACGACAATTGGGTGAATGCGACAGCTGAGAGGATACGACAGTTGGGTGAATGCGACAACTGGGAGGATACGACAATTGGGTGAATGCGACAGCTGAGAGGATACAACAATTGGGTGGACGACAAGTGGGAGGATACGACAATTGGGTAAATGCGACAGCTGAGAGGATACGACAATTGGGTAAATGCGACAGCTGATAGGATACGACAATTGGGTGAATGCGACAGCTGAGAGGATACGACAATTGGGTGAATGCGACAGCTGAGAGAATACGACAATTGGGTGGACCACAACTGGGAGGATACGACAATTGGGTGAATGTGACAACTGGGAGGATACGACAATTGGGTGAATGCGACAGCTGAGAGGATACGACAATTCGGTGGACGACAACTGGGAGGATACGACAATTGGGTAAATGCGACAGCTGAGAGGATGCGACAATTGGGTGAATGCGACAGCTGAGAGGATACGAAAATTGGGTGAATGCGACAACAGGGAGGATACGACAATTGGGTGAATGCGACAACTGGGAGGATACGACAATTGGGTGAATGCGACAGCTGAGAGGATACAACAATTGGGTGGATGCGACAGCTGAGAGGATACGACAATTGGGTAAATGCGACAGCTGAGAGGATACGACATTTGGGTGAATGCCACAACTGGGAGGATACGACAATTGGGTAAATGCGACAGCTGAGAGGATACGACAATTCGGTGAATGCGACAGCTGAGAGGATACGACAATTCGGTGAATGCGACAGCTGGGAGGATACGACAATTAGGTGAATGCGACAGCTGAGAGGATACGACAATTGGGTGAATGCGACAGCTGGGAGGATACGACAATTGGGTGAATGCGACAACTGGGAGGATACGACAATTGGGTGAATGCGACAGCTGAGTGGATACGACCATTGGGTGAATGCGACAGCTGAGAGGATACGAAAATTGGGCGAATGCGACAGCTGAGAGGATACGACAATTGGGTGAATGCGACAGCTGGGAGGATACGACAATTCGGTGAATGCGACAACTGGGAGGATACGACAATTGGGTGAATGCGACAGCTGGGATGATACGACAATTGGGTGAATGCGACAGCTGAGAGGATACGACAATTGGGTGAATGCGACAGCTGGGAGGATACGACAATTGGCTGAATGCGACAGCTGATAGCATACGACAATTGGGTGAATGCGACAACTGGGAGGATACGACAATTGGGTGAATGCGACAGCTGAGAGGATACGACAATTGGGTGAATGCGACAGCTGAGAGGATACGACAATTGGGTGGACGACAACTGGGACGATACGAGAATTGGGTGAATGCGACAACTGGGAGGATACGACAATTGGGTGAATGCGACAGCTGAGAGGATACGACAATTGGGTGAATGCGACAGCTGAGAGGATACGACAATTGGATGGACGATAACTGGGAGGATACGACAATTGGGTAAATGCGACAGCTGAGACGATACGACAATTGGGTGAATGCGACAGCTGAGAGGATACGACAATTGGGTGAATGCGACAGCTGAGAGGATACGAAAATTGGGTGAATGCGACAACAGGGAGGATACGACAATTGGGTGAATGCGACAATTGGGTGAATGCGACAGCTGAGAGGATACGACAATTGGGTGAATGCGACAGCTGAGAGGATACGACAATTGGGTGAATGCGACAGCTGAGAGGATACGACAATTGGGTAAGTGCGACAGCTGAGAGGATACGACAGTTGGGTGAATGCGACAACTGGGAGGATACGACAATTGGGTAAATGCGACAGCTGAGAGGATACAATTCAGTGAATGCGACAGCTGAGAGGATACGACAATTGGGTGAATGCGACAGCTGGGAGGATACGACAATTGGGTGAATGCGACAGCTGAGAGGATACGACAATTGGGTGAATGCGACAGCTGGGAGGATACGACAATTGGGTGAATGCGACAACTGGGAGGATACGACAATTGGGTGAATGCGACAGCTGAGAGGATACGAAAATTGGGTGAATGCGACAGCTGAGAGGATACGACAATTGGGTGAATGCGACAGCTGAGAGGATACGACAATTGGGTGAATGCGACAGCTGAGAGGATACGACAATTGGGTGAATGCGACAGCTGGGAGGATACGACAATTGGGTGAATGCGACAACTGGGAGGATACGACAATTGGGTGAATGCGACAACTGACAGGATACGACAATTGGGTGAATGCGACAGCTGAGAGGATACGACAATTGGGTGAATGCGACAGCTGAGAGCATACGACAATTGGGTGAATGCGACAGCTGGGAGGATACGACAATTGGCTGAACGCGACAGCTGAGAGCATACGACAATTGGGTGAATGCGACAACTGGGAGGATACGACAATTGGGTGAATGCGCCAGCTGAGAGGATACGACAATTGGGTGAATGCGACAGCTGAGAGGATACGACAATTGGGTGGACGACAACTGGGAGGATTCGACAATTGGGTGAATGCGACAACTGGGAGGATACGACAATTGGGTGAATGCGACAGCTGAGAGGATACGACAATTGGGTGAATGCGACAGCTGAGACGATACGACAATTGGGTGGGCGACAACTGGGAGGATACGACAATTGGGTGAATGCGCCAGCTGAGAGGATACGACAATTGGGTGAATGCGACAGCTGAGAGGATACGACAATTGGGTGGACGACAACTGGGAGGATTCGACAATTGGGTGAATGCGACAACTGGGAGGATACGACAATTGGGTGAATGCGACAGCTGAGAGGATACGACAATTGGGTGAATGCGACAGCTGAGACGATACGACAATTGGGTGGGCGACAACTGGGAGGATACGACAATTGGGTAAATGCGACAGCTGAGAGGATACGACAATTGGGTGAATGCGACAGCTGAGAGGATACGACAATTGGGTGAATGCGACAACTGAGAGGATACGACAATTGGGTAAATGCGACAGCTGGGAGGATACGACAATTGGGTGGACGACAACTGGGAGGATACGACAATTGGGTAAATGCGACAACTGAGAGGATACGACAATTGGGTGGACGACAACTGGGAGGATACGACAATTGGGTAAATGCGACAGCTGAGAGGATACGACAATTGGGTGAATGCGACAGCTGAGAAGATACGACAATTGGGTGAATTCGACAGCTGAGAGGATACGACAATTGGGTAAATGCGACAGCTAACAGGATACGACAATTGGGTGAATGCGACAGCTGAGAGGATACGACAATTGGGTGGACGACAACTGGGAGGATACGACAATTGGGTGAATGCGATAGCTGAAAAGATACGACAATTGGGTGAATGCGACAACTGGGAGGATACGACATTTGGGTGAATGCGACAACTGGGAGGATACGACAATTGGGTGAATGCGACAGCTGAGAGGATACGACAATTGGGTGAATGCGACAGCTGAGAGGATACAACAGTTGGGTGAATGCGACAGCTGAGAGGATACGACAATTGGGTGAATGCGACAGCTGAGAGGATACGACAATTGGGTGAATGCGACAACTGAGAGGATAAGACAATTGGGTGGACGACAACTGGGAGGATACGACAATTGGGTAAATGCGACAGCTGAGAGGATACGACAATTGGGTGAATGCGACAGCTGAGAGGATACGACAATTGGGTGAATGCGACAGCTGATAGGATACGACAATTGGGTGGACGACAACTGGGAGGATACGACAATTGGGTAAATGCGACAGCTGAGAGGATACGACAATTGGGTGAATGCGACAGCTGAGAGGATACGACAATTGGGTAAATGCGACAGCTGAGAGGATACGACAATTGGGTGAATGCGACAGCTGAGAGGATACGACAATTGGGTGAATGCGACATCTGAGAGGATACGACAATTGGGTGGACGACAACTGGGAGGATACGACAATTGGGTAAATGCGACAGCTGAGAGGATACGACAATTGGGGGAATGCGACAGCTGAGAGGATACGACAATTGGGTAAATGCGACAGCTGAGAGGATACAACAATTGGGTGAATGCGACAGCTGAGAGGATACGACAATTGGGTGGACGACAACTGGGAGGATACGACAATTGGGTAAATGCGACAGCTGAGAGGATACGACAATTGGGTGAATGCGACAGCTGAGAGGATACGACAATTGGGTGAATGCGACAGCTGGGAGGATACGACAATTGGGTGAATGCGACAACTGGGAGGATACGACAATTGGGTGAATGCGACAGCTCAGAGGATACGACAATTGGGTAAATGCGACAGCTGAGAGGATACGACAATTGGGTGAATGCGACAGCTCAGAGGATACGACAATTGGGTAAATGCGACAGCTGAGAGGATACGACAATTGGGTGAATGCGACAGCTGAGAGGATACGACAATTGGGTGAATGCGACAGCTGAGAGGATACGACAATTGGGTGAATGCGACAGCTGAGAGGATACGACAATTGGGTGAATGCGACAGCTGAGAGGATACGAAAATTGGGTGAATGCGACAGCTGAGAGGATACGACAATTGGGTGGACGACAACTGAGAGGATACGACAATTGGGAGGATACGACAATTGGGTAAATGCGACAGCTGAGAGGATACGACAATTGGATGAATGCGACAACTGACAGGATACGACAATTGGGTGAATGCGACAACTGAGAGGATACGACAATTGGGTAAATGCGACAGCTGGGAGGATACGACAATTGGGTGGACGACAACTGGGAGGATACAACAATTGGGTGGACGACAACTGGGAGGATACGACAATTGGGTAAATGCAACAACTGAGAGGATACGACAATTGGGTAAATGCGACAGCTGAGAGGATACGACAATTGGGTGAATGCGACAGCTGAGAGGATACGACAATTGGGTGGACCACAACTGGGAGGATACGACAATTGGGTGAATGCGACAACTGGGAGGATACGACAATTGGGTGAATGCGACAGCTGAGAGTATACGACAATTGGGTGAATGCGACAGCTGAGAGGATACGACAATTGGGTGGACGACAACTGGGAGGATACGACAATTGGGTAAATGCGACAGCTGAGAGGATACGACAATTGGGTGAATGCGACAGCTGAGAGGATACGACAATTGGGTGAATGCGACAGCTGAGAGGATACGAAAATTGGGTGAATGCGACAACAGGGAGGATACGACAATTGGGTGAATGCGACAGCTGGGAGGATACGACAATTGGCTGAATGCGACAGCTGAGAGCATACGACAATTGGGTGAATGCGACAACTGGGAGGATACGACAATTGGGTGAATGCGACAGCTGAGAGGATACGACAATAGGTTGAATGCGACAGCTGAGAGGATACGGCAATTGGGTAAATGCGACAGCTGAGAGGATACGACAATTGGGTAAATGAGACAGCTGAGAGGATACGACATTTGGGTGAATGCGACAACTGGGAGGATACGACAATTGGGTAAATGCGACAGCTGAGAGGATAGGACAATTCGGTGAATGCGACAGCTGAGAGAATACGACAATTGGGTGAATGCGACAGCTGGGAGGATACGACAATTCGGTGAATGTGACAGCTGAGACGATACGACAATTGGGTGAATGCGACAGCTGAGAGGATACGACAATTGGGTGAATGCGACAACTGGGAGGATACGACAATTGGGTGAATGCGACAGCTGAGAGGATACGACAATTGGGTGAATGCGACAGCTGAGAGGATACGAAAATTGGGTGAATGCGACAGCTGAGAGCATACGACAATTGGGTGAATGCGACAGCTGGGAGGATACGACAATTGGGTGAATGCGACAACTGGGAGGATACGACAATTGGGTGAATGCGACTGCTGGGAGGATACGACAATTGGGTGAATGCGACAGCTGAGAGGATACGGCAATTGGGTGAATGCGACAGCTGAGAGCATACGACAATTGGGTGAATGCGACAGCTGGGAGGATACGACAATTGGCTGAATGCGACAGCTGAGAGCATACGACAATTGGGTGAATGCGACAACTGGGAGGATACGACAATTGGGTGACTGCGACAGCTGAGAGGATACGACAATTGGGTGGATGCGACAGCTGAGAGGATACGACAATTGGGTGGACGACAACTGGGAGGATACGACAATTGGGTGAATGCGACAGCTGAGAGGATACGACAATTGGGTGAATGCGACAGCTGAGAGGATACGAAAATTGGGTGAATGCGACAACAGGGAGGATACGACAATTGGGTGAATGCGACAACTGGGAGGATACGACAATTGGGTGAATGCGACAGCTGAGAGGATACGACAATTGGGTGAATGCGACAGCTGAGAGGATACGACAATTGGGTAAATGCGACAACTGAGAGGATACGACAATTGGGTAAATGCGACAGCTGAGAGGATACGACATTTGGGTGAATGCGACAACTGGGAGGATACGACAATTGGGTAAATGCGACAGCTGAGAGGATACGACAATTCGATGAATGCGACAGCTGAGAGGATACGACAATTGGGTGAATGCGACAGCTGGGAGGATACGACAATTGGGTGAATGTGACAGCTGAGAGGATACGACAATTGGGTGAATGCGACAGCTGGGAGGATACGACAATTGGGTGGATGCGACAACTGGGAGGATACGACAATTGGGTGAATGCGACAGCTGAGAGGATACGACAATTGGGTGAATGCGACAGCTGAGAGGATACGAAAATTGGGTGAATGCGACAGCTGAGAGGATACGACAATTGGGTGAATGCGACAGCTGGGAGGATACGACAATTGGGTGAATGCGACAACTGGGAGGATACGACAATTGGGTTAATGCGACAGCTGGGAGGATACGACAATTGGGTGAATGCGACAGCTGAGAGGATACGACAATTGGGTGAATGCGACAGCTGAGAGCACACGACAATTGGGTGAATGCGACAGCTGGGAGGATACGACAATTGGCTGAATGCGACAGCTGAGAGCATAGGACAATTGGGTGAATGGACAACTGGGAGGATACGACAATTGGGTAAATGCGACAACTGAGAGGATACGACAATTGGGTGGACGACAACTGGGAGGATACGACAATTGGGTAAATGCGACAGCTGAGAGGATACGACAATTGGGTGAATGCGACAGCTGAGAGGATACGACAATTGGGTGAATGCGACAGCTGAGAGGATACGACAATTGGGTAAATGCGACAGCTGACAGGATGCGACAATTGGGTGAATGCGACAGCTGAGAGGATACGACAATTGGGTGAATGCGACAGCTGAGAGGATACTACAATTGGGTGGACGACAACTGGGAGGATACGACAATTGGGTGAATGCGATAACTGGGAGGATACGACAATTGGGTGAATGCGACAGCTGAGAGGATACGACAATTGGGTGAATGCGACAGCTGAGAGGATACGACAATTGGGTGAATGCGACAGCTGAGAGAATACGACAATTGGGTTAATGCGACAACTGGGAGGATACGACAATTGGATGAATGCGACAGCTGAGAGGATACGACAATTGGATGAATGCGACAGCTGAGAGGATACGACAATTGGGTGAATGCGACAACTGAGAGGATACGACAATTGGGTGAATGCGACAGCTGAGAGGATACGACAATTGGGTGAATGCGACAGCTGAGAGGATACGACAATTGGGTAAGTGCGACAGCTGAGAGGATACGACAGTTGGGTGAATGCGACAACTGGGAGGATACGACAATTGGGTAAATGCGACAGCTGAGAGGATACAATTCAGTGAATGCGACAGCTGAGAGGATACGACAATTGGGTGAATGCGACAGCTGGGAGGATACGACAATTGGGTGAATGCGACAGCTGAGAGGATACGACAATTGGGTGAATGCGACAGCTGGGAGGATACGACAATTGGGTGAATGCGACAACTGGGAGGATACGACAATTGGGTGAATGCGACAGCTGAGAGGATACGAAAATTGGGTGAATGCGACAGCTGAGAGGATACGACAATTGGGTGAATGCGACAGCTGAGAGGATACGACAATTGGGTGAATGCGACAGCTGAGAGGATACGACAATTGGGTGAATGCGACAGCTGGGAGGATACGACAATTGGGTGAATGCGACAACTGGGAGGATACGACAATTGGGTGAATGCGACAACTGACAGGATACGACAATTGGGTGAATGCGACAGCTGAGAGGATACGACAATTGGGTGAATGCGACAGCTGAGAGCATACGACAATTGGGTGAATGCGACAGCTGGGAGGATACGACAATTGGCTGAACGCGACAGCTGAGAGCATACGACAATTGGGTGAATGCGACAACTGGGAGGATACGACAATTGGGTGAATGCGCCAGCTGAGAGGATACGACAATTGGGTGAATGCGACAGCTGAGAGGATACGACAATTGGGTGGACGACAACTGGGAGGATTCGACAATTGGGTGAATGCGACAACTGGGAGGATACGACAATTGGGTGAATGCGACAGCTGAGAGGATACGACAATTGGGTGAATGCGACAGCTGAGACGATACGACAATTGGGTGGGCGACAACTGGGAGGATACGACAATTGGGTGAATGCGCCAGCTGAGAGGATACGACAATTGGGTGAATGCGACAGCTGAGAGGATACGACAATTGGGTGGACGACAACTGGGAGGATTCGACAATTGGGTGAATGCGACAACTGGGAGGATACGACAATTGGGTGAATGCGACAGCTGAGAGGATACGACAATTGGGTGAATGCGACAGCTGAGACGATACGACAATTGGGTGGGCGACAACTGGGAGGATACGACAATTGGGTAAATGCGACAGCTGAGAGGATACGACAATTGGGTGAATGCGACAGCTGAGAGGATACGACAATTGGGTGAATGCGACAACTGAGAGGATACGACAATTGGGTAAATGCGACAGCTGGGAGGATACGACAATTGGGTGGACGACAACTGGGAGGATACGACAATTGGGTAAATGCGACAACTGAGAGGATACGACAATTGGGTGGACGACAACTGGGAGGATACGACAATTGGGTAAATGCGACAGCTGAGAGGATACGACAATTGGGTGAATGCGACAGCTGAGAAGATACGACAATTGGGTGAATTCGACAGCTGAGAGGATACGACAATTGGGTAAATGCGACAGCTAACAGGATACGACAATTGGGTGAATGCGACAGCTGAGAGGATACGACAATTGGGTGGACGACAACTGGGAGGATACGACAATTGGGTGAATGCGATAGCTGAAAAGATACGACAATTGGGTGAATGCGACAACTGGGAGGATACGACATTTGGGTGAATGCGACAACTGGGAGGATACGACAATTGGGTGAATGCGACAGCTGAGAGGATACGACAATTGGGTGAATGCGACAGCTGAGAGGATACAACAGTTGGGTGAATGCGACAGCTGAGAGGATACGACAATTGGGTGAATGCGACAGCTGAGAGGATACGACAATTGGGTGAATGCGACAACTGAGAGGATAAGACAATTGGGTGGACGACAACTGGGAGGATACGACAATTGGGTAAATGCGACAGCTGAGAGGATACGACAATTGGGTGAATGCGACAGCTGAGAGGATACGACAATTGGGTGAATGCGACAGCTGATAGGATACGACAATTGGGTGGACGACAACTGGGAGGATACGACAATTGGGTAAATGCGACAGCTGAGAGGATACGACAATTGGGTGAATGCGACAGCTGAGAGGATACGACAATTGGGTAAATGCGACAGCTGAGAGGATACGACAATTGGGTGAATGCGACAGCTGAGAGGATACGACAATTGGGTGAATGCGACATCTGAGAGGATACGACAATTGGGTGGACGACAACTGGGAGGATACGACAATTGGGTAAATGCGACAGCTGAGAGGATACGACAATTGGGGGAATGCGACAGCTGAGAGGATACGACAATTGGGTAAATGCGACAGCTGAGAGGATACAACAATTGGGTGAATGCGACAGCTGAGAGGATACGACAATTGGGTGGACGACAACTGGGAGGATACGACAATTGGGTAAATGCGACAGCTGAGAGGATACGACAATTGGGTGAATGCGACAGCTGAGAGGATACGACAATTGGGTGAATGCGACAGCTGGGAGGATACGACAATTGGGTGAATGCGACAACTGGGAGGATACGACAATTGGGTGAATGCGACAGCTCAGAGGATACGACAATTGGGTAAATGCGACAGCTGAGAGGATACGACAATTGGGTGAATGCGACAGCTCAGAGGATACGACAATTGGGTAAATGCGACAGCTGAGAGGATACGACAATTGGGTGAATGCGACAGCTGAGAGGATACGACAATTGGGTGAATGCGACAGCTGAGAGGATACGACAATTGGGTGAATGCGACAGCTGAGAGGATACGACAATTGGGTGAATGCGACAGCTGAGAGGATACGAAAATTGGGTGAATGCGACAGCTGAGAGGATACGACAATTGGGTGGACGACAACTGAGAGGATACGACAATTGGGAGGATACGACAATTGGGTAAATGCGACAGCTGAGAGGATACGACAATTGGATGAATGCGACAACTGACAGGATACGACAATTGGGTGAATGCGACAACTGAGAGGATACGACAATTGGGTAAATGCGACAGCTGGGAGGATACGACAATTGGGTGGACGACAACTGGGAGGATACAACAATTGGGTGGACGACAACTGGGAGGATACGACAATTGGGTAAATGCAACAACTGAGAGGATACGACAATTGGGTAAATGCGACAGCTGAGAGGATACGACAATTGGGTGAATGCGACAGCTGAGAGGATACGACAATTGGGTGGACCACAACTGGGAGGATACGACAATTGGGTGAATGCGACAACTGGGAGGATACGACAATTGGGTGAATGCGACAGCTGAGAGGATACGACAATTGGGTGAATGCGACAGCTGAGAGGATACGACAATTGGGTGGACGACAACTGGGAGGATACGACAATTGGGTAAATGCGACAGCTGAGAGGATACGACAATTGGGTGAATGCGACAGCTGAGAGGATACGACAATTGGGTGAATGCGACAGCTGAGAGGATACGAAAATTGGGTGAATGTGACAACAGGGAGGATACGACAATTGGGTGAATGCGACAGCTGGGAGGATACGACAATTGGCTGAATGCGACAGCTGAGAGCATACGACAATTGGGTGAATGCGACAACTGGGAGGATACGACAATTGGGTGAATGCGACAGCTGAGAGGATACGACAATAGGTTGAATGCGACAGCTGAGAGGATACGGCAATTGGGTAAATGCGACAGCTGAGAGGATACGACAATTGGGTAAATGCGACAGCTGAGAGGATACGACATTTGGGTGAATGCGACAACTGGGAGGATACGACAATTGGGTAAATGCGACAGCTGAGAGGATAGGACAATTCGGTGAATGCGACAGCTGAGAGAATACGACAATTGGGTGAATGCGACAGCTGGGAGGATACGACAATTCGGTGAATGTGACAGCTGAGACGATACGACAATTGGGTGAATGCGACAGCTGAGAGGATACGACAATTGGGTGAATGCGACAACTGGGAGGATACGACAATTGGGTGAATGCGACAGCTCAGAGGATACGACAATTGGGTAAATGCGACAGCTGAGAGGATACGACAATTGGGTGAATGCGACAGCTGAGAGGATACGACAATTGGGTGAATGCGACAGCTGAGAGGATACGACAATTGGGTGAATGCGACAGCTGAGAGGATACGACAATTGGGTGAATGCGACAGCTGAGAGGATACGAAAATTGGGTGAATGCGACAGCTGAGAGGATACGACAATTGGGTGGACGACAACTGAGAGGATACGACAATTGGGAGGATACGACAATTGGGTAAATGCGACAGCTGAGAGGATACGACAATTGGATGAATGCGACAACTGACAGGATACGACAATTGGGTAAATGCGACAACTGAGAGGATACGACAATTGGGTAAATGCGACAGCTGGGAGGATACGACAATTGGGTGGACGACAACTGGGAGGATACAACAATTGGGTGGACGACAACTGGGAGGATACGACAATTGGGTAAATGCAACAACTGAGAGGATACGACAATTGGGTAAATGCGACAGCTGAGAGGATACGACAATTGGGTGAATGCGACAGCTGAGAGGATACGACAATTGGGTGGACCACAACTGGGAGGATACGACAATTGGGTGAATGCGACAACTGGGAGGATACGACAATTGGGTGAATGCGACAGCTGAGAGGATACGACAATTGGGTGAATGCGACAGCTGAGAGGATACGACAATTGGGTGGACGACAACTGGGAGGATACGACAATTGGGTAAATGCGACAGCTGAGAGGATACGACAATTGGGTGAATGCGACAGCTGAGAGGATACGACAATTGGGTGAATGCGACAGCTGAGAGGATACGAAAATTGGGTGAATGCGACAACAGGGAGGATACGACAATTGGGTGAATGCGACAGCTGGGAGGATACGACAATTGGCTGAATGCGACAGCTGAGAGCATACGACAATTGGGTGAATGCGACAACTGGGAGGATACGACAATTGGGTGAATGCGACAGCTGAGAGGATACGACAATAGGTTGAATGCGACAGCTGAGAGGATACGGCAATTGGGTAAATGCGACAGCTGAGAGGATACGACAATTGGGTAAATGCGACAGCTGAGAGGATACGACATTTGGGTGAATGCGACAACTGGGAGGATACGACAATTGGGTAAATGCGACAGCTGAGAGGATAGGACAATTCGGTGAATGCGACAGCTGAGAGAATACGACAATTGGGTGAATGCGACAGCTGGGAGGATACGACAATTCGGTGAATGTGACAGCTGAGACGATACGACAATTGGGTGAATGCGACAGCTGAGAGGATACGACAATTGGGTGAATGCGACAACTGGGAGGATACGACAATTGGGTGAATGCGACAGCTGAGAGGATACGACAATTGGGTGAATGCGACAGCTGAGAGGATACGAAAATTGGGTGAATGCGACAGCTGAGAGCATACGACAATTGGGTGAATGCGACAGCTGGGAGGATACGACAATTGGGTGAATGCGACAACTGGGAGGATACGACAATTGGGTGAATGCGACTGCTGGGAGGATACGACAATTGGGTGAATGCGACAGCTGAGAGGATACGGCAATTGGGTGAATGCGACAGCTGAGAGCATACGACAATTGGGTGAATGCGACAGCTGGGAGGATACGACAATTGGCTGAATGCGACAGCTGAGAGCATACGACAATTGGGTGAATGCGACAACTGGGAGGATACGACAATTGGGTGAATGCGACAGCTGAGAGGATACGACAATTGGGTGGATGCGACAGCTGAGAGGATACGACAATTGGGTGGACGACAACTGGGAGGATACGACAATTGGGTGAATGCGACAGCTGAGAGGATACGACAATTGGGTGAATGCGACAGCTGAGAGGATACGAAAATTGGGTGAATGCGACAACAGGGAGGATACGACAATTGGGTGAATGCGACAACTGGGAGGATACGACAATTGGGTGAATGCGACAGCTGAGAGGATACGACAATTGGGTGAATGCGACAGCTGAGAGGATACGACAATTGGGTAAATGCGACAACTGAGAGGATACGACAATTGGGTAAATGCGACAGCTGAGAGGATACGACATTTGGGTGAATGCGACAACTGGGAGGATACGACAATTGGGTAAATGCGACAGCTGAGAGGATACGACAATTCGATGAATGCGACAGCTGAGAGGATACGACAATTGGGTGAATGCGACAGCTGGGAGGATACGACAATTGGGTGAATGTGACAGCTGAGAGGATACGACAATTGGGTGAATGCGACAGCTGGGAGGATACGACAATTGGGTGGATGCGACAACTGGGAGGATACGACAATTGGGTGAATGCGACAGCTGAGAGGATACGACAATTGGGTGAATGCGACAGCTGAGAGGATACGAAAATTGGGTGAATGCGACAGCTGAGAGGATACGACAATTGGGTGAATGCGACAGCTGGGAGGATACGACAATTGGGTGAATGCGACAACTGGGAGGATACGACAATTGGGTTAATGCGACAGCTGGGAGGATACGACAATTGGGTGAATGCGACAGCTGAGAGGATACGACAATTGGGTGAATGCGACAGCTGAGAGCATACGACAATTGGGTGAATGCGACAGCTGGGAGGATACGACAATTGGCTGAATGCGACAGCTGAGAGCATAGGACAATTGGGTGAATGGACAACTGGGAGGATACGACAATTGGGTAAATGCGACAACTGAGAGGATACGACAATTGGGTGGACGACAACTGGGAGGATACGACAATTGGGTAAATGCGACAGCTGAGAGGATACGACAATTGGGTGAATGCGACAGCTGAGAGGATACGACAATTTGGTGAATGCGACAGCTGAGAGGATACGACAATTGGGTAAATGCGACAGCTGACAGGATGCGACAATTGGGTGAATGCGACAGCTGAGAGGATACGACAATTGGGTGAATGCGACAGCTGAGAGGATACTACAATTGGGTGGACGACAACTGGGAGGATACGACAATTGGGTGAATGCGATAACTGGGAGGATACGACAATTGGGTGAATGCGACAGCTGAGAGGATACGACAATTGGGTGAATGCGACAGCTGAGAGGATACGAAAATTGGGTGAATGCGACAGCTGAGAGGATACGACAATTGGGTGGACGACAACTGAGAGGATACGACAATTGGGAGGATACGACAATTGGGTAAATGCGACAGCTGAGAGGATACGACAATTGGATGAATGCGACAACTGACAGGATACGACAATTGGGTGAATGCGACAACTGAGAGGATACGACAATTGGGTGAATGCGACAGCTGAGAGGATACGACAATTGGGTGAATGCGACAGCTGAGAGGATACGACAATTGGGTGAATGCGACAGCTGAGAGGATACGACAATTGGGTGAATGCGACAGCTGAGAGGATACGAAAATTGGGTGAATGCGACAGCTGAGAGGATACGACAATTGGGTGGACGACAACTGAGAGGATACGACAATTGGGAGGATACGACAATTGGGTAAATGCGACAGCTGAGAGGATACGACAATTGGATGAATGCGACAACTGACAGGATACGACAATTGGGTGAATGCGACAACTGAGAGGATACGACAATTGGGTAAATGCGACAGCTGGGAGGATACGACAATTGGGTGGACGACAACTGGGAGGATACAACAATTGGGTGGACGACAACTGGGAGGATACGACAATTGGGTAAATGCAACAACTGAGAGGATACGACAATTGGGTAAATGCGACAGCTGAGAGGATACGACAATTGGGTGAATGCGACAGCTGAGAGGATACGACAATTGGGTGGACCACAACTGGGAGGATACGACAATTGGGTGAATGCGACAACTGGGAGGATACGACAATTGGGTGAATGCGACAGCTGAGAGGATACGACAATTGGGTGAATGCGACAGCTGAGAGGATACGACAATTGGGTGAATGCGACAGCTGAGAGAATACGACAATTGGGTTAATGCGACAACTGGGAGGATACGACAATTGGATGAATGCGACAGCTGAGAGGATACGACAATTGGATGAATGCGACAGCTGAGAGGATACGACAATTGGGTGAATGCGACAACTGAGAGGATACGACAATTGGGTAAATGCGACAGCTGAGAGAATACGACAATTGGGTTAATGCGACAACTGGGAGGATACGATAATTGGGTGAATGCGACAGCTGAGAGGATACGACAATTGGATGAATGCGACAACTGACAGGATACGACAATTGGGTGAATGCGACAACTGAGAGGATACGACAATTGGGTAAATGCGACAGCTGGGAGGATACGACAATTGGGTGGACGACAACTGGGAGGATACGACAATTGGGTGGACGACAACTGGGAGGATACGACAATTGGGTAAATGCAACAACTGAGAGGATACGACAATTGGGTGGACGACAACTGGGAGGATACGACAATTGGGTGAATGCGACAGCTGAAAGGATACGACAATTGGGTGAATGCGACGACTGGGAGGATACGACAATTGGGTGAATGCGACAACTGGGAGGATACGACAATTGGGTGAATGCGACAGCTGAGAGGATACGACAATTGGGTGAATGCGATAGCTGAGAGGATACAACAGTTGGGTGAATGCGACAGCTGAGAGGATACGACAATTGGGTGAATGCGACAGCTGAGAGGATACGACAATTGGGTGAATGCGACAACTGAGAGGATACGACAATTGGGTGGACGACAACTGGGAGGATACGACAATTGGGTAAATGCGACAGCTGAGAGGATATGACAATTGGGTGAATGCGACAGCTGAGAGGATACGACAATTGGGTGAATGCGACAGCTGAGAGGATACGACAATTGGGTGGACGACAACTGAGAGAATACGACAATTGGGTAAATGCGACAGCTGAGAGGATACGACAATTGGGTGAATGCGACAGCTGAGAGGATACGACAATTGGGTGAATGCGACAGATGAGAGGATACGACAATTGGGTGAATGCGACAGCTGAGAGGATACGACAGTTGGGTGAAGGCGACAACTGGGAGGATACGACAATTGGGTGAATGCGACAGCTGAGACGATACGACAATTCGGTGAATGCGACAGCTGAGAGGATACGACAATTCGGTGAATGCGACAGCTGGGAGGATACGACAATTGGGTGAATGCGACAACTGGGAGGATACGACAGTTGGGTGAATGCGACAGCTGAGAGGATACGACAATTGGGTAAATGCGACAGCTGAGAGGATACGACAATTGGGTGAATGCGACAGCTGAGAGGATACGACAATTGGGTGAATGCGACAGCTGAGAGGATACGACAATTGGGTGAATGCGACAGCTGAGAGGATAAGACAATTGGGTGAATGCGACAGCTGAGAGGATAAGACAATTGGGTGAATGCGACAACTGGGAGGATACGACAATTGGGTGAATGGACAACTGGGAGGATACGACAATTGGGTAAATGCGACAACTGAGAGGATACGACAATTGGGTGGACAACAACTGGGAGGATACGACAATTGGGTAAATGCGACAGCTGAGAGGATACGACAATTGGGTGAATGCGACAGCTGAGAGGATACGACAATTGGGTGAATGCGACAGCTGAGAGGATACGACAATTGGGTAAATGCGACAGCTGACAGGATGCGACAATTGGGTGAATGCGACAGCTGAGAGGATACGACAATTGGGTGAATGCGACAGCTGAGAGGATACTACAATTGGGTGGACGACAACTGGGAGGATACGACAATTGGGTGAATGCGATAACTGGGAGGATACGACAATTGGGTGAATGCGACAGCTGAGAGGATACGACAATTGGGTGAATGCGACAGCTGAGAGGATACGACAATTGGGTGAATGCGACAGCTGAGAGAATACGACAATTGGGTTAATGCGACAACTGGGAGGATACGACAATTGGATGAATGCGACAGCTGAGAGGATACGACAATTGGATGAATGCGACAGCTGAGAGGATACGACAATTGGGTGAATGCGACAACTGAGAGGATACGACAATTGGGTAAATGCGACAGCTGAGAGAATACGACAATTGGGTTAATGCGACAACTGGGAGGATACGATAATTGGGTGAATGCGACAGCTGAGAGGATACGACAATTGGATGAATGCGACAACTGACAGGATACGACAATTGGGTGAATGCGACAACTGAGAGGATACGACAATTGGGTAAATGCGACAGCTGGGAGGATACGACAATTGGGTGGACGACAACTGGGAGGATACGACAATTGGGTGGACGACAACTGGGAGGATACGACAATTGGGTAAATGCAACAACTGAGAGGATACGACAATTGGGTGGACGACAACTGGGAGGATACGACAATTGGGTGAATGCGACAGCTGAAAGGATACGACAATTGGGTGAATGCGACGACTGGGAGGATACGACAATTGGGTGAATGCGACAACTGGGAGGATACGACAATTGGGTGAATGCGACAGCTGAGAGGATACGACAATTGGGTGAATGCGACAGCTGAGAGGATACAACAGTTGGGTGAATGCGACAGCTGAGAGGATACGACAATTGGGTGAATGCGACAACTGAGAGGATACGACAATTGGGTGGACGACAACTGGGAGGATACGACAATTGGGTAAATGCGACAGCTGAGAGGATACGACAATTGGGTGAATGCGACAGCTGAGAGGATACGAAAATTGGGTGAATGCGACAACAGGGAGGATACGACAATTGGGTGAATGCGACAACTGGGAGGATACGACAATTGGGTGAATGCGACAGCTGAGAGGATACGACAATTGGGTGAATGCGACAGCTGAGAGGATACGACAATTGGGTAAATGCGACAACTGAGAGGATACGACAATTGGGTAAATGCGACAGCTGAGAGGATACGACATTTGGGTGAATGCGACAACTGGGAGGATACGACAATTGGGTAAATGCGACAGCTGAGAGGATACGACAATTCGATGAATGCGACAGCTGAGAGGATACGACAATTGGGTGAATGCGACAGCTGGGAGGATACGACAATTGGGTGAATGTGACAGCTGAGAGGATACGACAATTGGGTGAATGCGACAGCTGGGAGGATACGACAATTGGGTGGATGCGACAACTGGGAGGATACGACAATTGGGTGAATGCGACAGCTGAGAGGATACGACAATTGGGTGAATGCGACAGCTGAGAGGATACGAAAATTGGGTGAATGCGACAGCTGAGAGGATACGACAATTGGGTGAATGCGACAGCTGGGAGGATACGACAATTGGGTGAATGCGACAACTGGGAGGATACGACAATTGGGTTAATGCGACAGCTGGGAGGATACGACAATTGGGTGAATGCGACAGCTGAGAGGATACGACAATTGGGTGAATGCGACAGCTGAGAGCATACGACAATTGGGTGAATGCGACAGCTGGGAGGATACGACAATTGGCTGAATGCGACAGCTGAGAGCATAGGACAATTGGGTGAATGGACAACTGGGAGGATACGACAATTGGGTAAATGCGACAACTGAGAGGATACGACAATTGGGTGGACGACAACTGGGAGGATACGACAATTGGGTAAATGCGACAGCTGAGAGGATACGACAATTGGGTGAATGCAACAGCTGAGAGGATACGACAATTTGGTGAATGCGACAGCTGAGAGGATACGACAATTGGGTAAATGCGACAGCTGACAGGATGCGACAATTGGGTGAATGCGACAGCTGAGAGGATACGACAATTGGGTGAATGCGACAGCTGAGAGGATACTACAATTGGGTGGACGACAACTGGGAGGATACGACAATTGGGTGAATGCGATAACTGGGAGGATACGACAATTGGGTGAATGCGACAGCTGAGAGGATACGACAATTGGGTGAATGCGACAGCTGAGAGGATACGAAAATTGGGTGAATGCGACAGCTGAGAGGATACGACAATTGGGTGGACGACAACTGAGAGGATACGACAATTGGGAGGATACGACAATTGGGTAAATGCGACAGCTGAGAGGATACGACAATTGGATGAATGCGACAACTGACAGGATACGACAATTGGGTGAATGCGACAACTGAGAGGATACGACAATTGGGTGAATGCGACAGCTGAGAGGATACGACAATTGGGTGAATGCGACAGCTGAGAGGATACGACAATTGGGTGAATGCGACAGCTGAGAGGATACGACAATTGGGTGAATGCGACAGCTGAGAGGATACGAAAATTGGGTGAATGCGACAGCTGAGAGGATACGACAATTGGGTGGACGACAACTGAGAGGATACGACAATTGGGAGGATACGACAATTGGGTAAATGCGACAGCTGAGAGGATACGACAATTGGATGAATGCGACAACTGACAGGATACGACAATTGGGTGAATGCGACAACTGAGAGGATACGACAATTGGGTAAATGCGACAGCTGGGAGGATACGACAATTGGGTGGACGACAACTGGGAGGATACAACAATTGGGTGGACGACAACTGGGAGGATACGACAATTGGGTAAATGCAACAACTGAGAGGATACGACAATTGGGTAAATGCGACAGCTGAGAGGATACGACAATTGGGTGAATGCGACAGCTGAGAGGATACGACAATTGGGTGGACCACAACTGGGAGGATACGACAATTGGGTGAATGCGACAACTGGGAGGATACGACAATTGGGTGAATGCGACAGCTGAGAGGATACGACAATTGGGTGAATGCGACAGCTGAGAGGATACGACAATTGGGTGAATGCGACAGCTGAGAGAATACGACAATTGGGTTAATGCGACAACTGGGAGGATACGACAATTGGATGAATGCGACAGCTGAGAGGATACGACAATTGGATGAATGCGACAGCTGAGAGGATACGACAATTGGGTGAATGCGACAACTGAGAGGATACGACAATTGGGTAAATGCGACAGCTGAGAGAATACGACAATTGGGTTAATGCGACAACTGGGAGGATACGATAATTGGGTGAATGCGACAGCTGAGAGGATACGACAATTGGATGAATGCGACAACTGACAGGATACGACAATTGGGTGAATGCGACAACTGAGAGGATACGACAATTGGGTAAATGCGACAGCTGGGAGGATACGACAATTGGGTGGACGACAACTGGGAGGATACGACAATTGGGTGGACGACAACTGGGAGGATACGACAATTGGGTAAATGCAACAACTGAGAGGATACGACAATTGGGTGGACGACAACTGGGAGGATACGACAATTGGGTGAATGCGACAGCTGAAAGGATACGACAATTGGGTGAATGCGACGACTGGGAGGATACGACAATTGGGTGAATGCGACAACTGGGAGGATACGACAATTGGGTGAATGCGACAGCTGAGAGGATACGACAATTGGGTGAATGCGATAGCTGAGAGGATACAACAGTTGGGTGAATGCGACAGCTGAGAGGATACGACAATTGGGTGAATGCGACAGCTGAGAGGATACGACAATTGGGTGAATGCGACAACTGAGAGGATACGACAATTGGGTGGACGACAACTGGGAGGATACGACAATTGGGTAAATGCGACAGCTGAGAGGATATGACAATTGGGTGAATGCGACAGCTGAGAGGATACGACAATTGGGTGAATGCGACAGCTGAGAGGATACGACAATTGGGTGGACGACAACTGAGAGAATACGACAATTGGGTAAATGCGACAGCTGAGAGGATACGACAATTGGGTGAATGCGACAGCTGAGAGGATACGACAATTGGGTGAATGCGACAGATGAGAGGATACGACAATTGGGTGAATGCGACAGCTGAGAGGATACGACAGTTGGGTGAAGGCGACAACTGGGAGGATACGACAATTGGGTGAATGCGACAGCTGAGACGATACGACAATTCGGTGAATGCGACAGCTGAGAGGATACGACAATTCGGTGAATGCGACAGCTGGGAGGATACGACAATTGGGTGAATGCGACAACTGGGAGGATACGACAGTTGGGTGAATGCGACAGCTGAGAGGATACGACAATTGGGTAAATGCGACAGCTGAGAGGATACGACAATTGGGTGAATGCGACAGCTGAGAGGATACGACAATTGGGTGAATGCGACAGCTGAGAGGATACGACAATTGGGTGAATGCGACAGCTGAGAGGATAAGACAATTGGGTGAATGCGACAGCTGAGAGGATAAGACAATTGGGTGAATGCGACAACTGGGAGGATACGACAATTGGGTGAATGGACAACTGGGAGGATACGACAATTGGGTAAATGCGACAACTGAGAGGATACGACAATTGGGTGGACAACAACTGGGAGGATACGACAATTGGGTAAATGCGACAGCTGAGAGGATACGACAATTGGGTGAATGCGACAGCTGAGAGGATACGACAATTGGGTGAATGCGACAGCTGAGAGGATACGACAATTGGGTAAATGCGACAGCTGACAGGATGCGACAATTGGGTGAATGCGACAGCTGAGAGGATACGACAATTGGGTGAATGCGACAGCTGAGAGGATACTACAATTGGGTGGACGACAACTGGGAGGATACGACAATTGGGTGAATGCGATAACTGGGAGGATACGACAATTGGGTGAATGCGACAGCTGAGAGGATACGACAATTGGGTGAATGCGACAGCTGAGAGGATACGACAATTGGGTGAATGCGACAGCTGAGAGAATACGACAATTGGGTTAATGCGACAACTGGGAGGATACGACAATTGGATGAATGCGACAGCTGAGAGGATACGACAATTGGATGAATGCGACAGCTGAGAGGATACGACAATTGGGTGAATGCGACAACTGAGAGGATACGACAATTGGGTAAATGCGACAGCTGAGAGAATACGACAATTGGGTTAATGCGACAACTGGGAGGATACGATAATTGGGTGAATGCGACAGCTGAGAGGATACGACAATTGGATGAATGCGACAACTGACAGGATACGACAATTGGGTGAATGCGACAACTGAGAGGATACGACAATTGGGTAAATGCGACAGCTGGGAGGATACGACAATTGGGTGGACGACAACTGGGAGGATACGACAATTGGGTGGACGACAACTGGGAGGATACGACAATTGGGTAAATGCAACAACTGAGAGGATACGACAATTGGGTGGACGACAACTGGGAGGATACGACAATTGGGTGAATGCGACAGCTGAAAGGATACGACAATTGGGTGAATGCGACGACTGGGAGGATACGACAATTGGGTGAATGCGACAACTGGGAGGATACGACAATTGGGTGAATGCGACAGCTGAGAGGATACGACAATTGGGTGAATGCGATAGCTGAGAGGATACAACAGTTGGGTGAATGCGACAGCTGAGAGGATACGACAATTGGGTGAATGCGACAGCTGAGAGGATACGACAATTGGGTGAATGCGACAACTGAGAGGATACGACAATTGGGTGGACGACAACTGGGAGGATACGACAATTGGGTAAATGCGACAGCTGAGAGGATATGACAATTGGGTGAATGCGACAGCTGAGAGGATACGACAATTGGGTGAATGCGACAGCTGAGAGGATACGACAATTGGGTGGACGACAACTGAGAGAATACGACAATTGGGTAAATGCGACAGCTGAGAGGATACGACAATTGGGTGAATGCGACAGCTGAGAGGATACGACAATTGGGTGAATGCGACAGATGAGAGGATACGACAATTGGGTGAATGCGACAGCTGAGAGGATACGACAGTTGGGTGAAGGCGACAACTGGGAGGATACGACAATTGGGTGAATGCGACAGCTGAGACGATACGACAATTCGGTGAATGCGACAGCTGAGAGGATACGACAATTCGGTGAATGCGACAGCTGGGAGGATACGACAATTGGGTGAATGCGACAACTGGGAGGATACGACAGTTGGGTGAATGCGACAGCTGAGAGGATACGACAATTGGGTAAATGCGACAGCTGAGAGGATACGACAATTGGGTGAATGCGACAGCTGAGAGGATACGACAATTGGGTGAATGCGACAGCTGAGAGGATACGACAATTGGGTGAATGCGACAGCTGAGAGGATAAGACAATTGGGTGAATGCGACAGCTGAGAGGATAAGACAATTGGGTGAATGCGACAACTGGGAGGATACGACAATTGGGTGAATGCGACAACTGGGAGGATACGACAATTGGGTGAATGCGACAGCTGAGAGGATACGACAATTGAGTGACTGCGACAGCTGAGAGGATACGACAATTGGGTCGACGACAACTGGGAGGATACGACAATTGGGTGAATGCGACAACTAGGAGGATACGACAATTGGGTGAATGCGACATGTGAGAGGATACGACAATTGGGTGAATGCGACAGCTGAGAGGATACGACAATTGGGTGAATGCGACAGCTGAGAGGATACGACAATTGGGTGAATGCGACAGCTGAGAGGATACGACAATTGGGTGAACGACAACTGGGAGGATACGACAATTGGGTGAATGCGACAGCTGAGAGGATACGACAATTGGGTGAATGCGACAGTTGACAGGATACCACAATTTGGTGAATGCGACAACTGGGAGGATACGACAATTGGGCGACACTATATAGATCTATCTGTATTCTAACTACTCTGACTTTCGATAAAACGTATTTCTTAAAAGTACCTTTATTCTAAATCAAACAACGGAAATCAAACGAATGCAGTAAAGAGCCGATATTTTTGTCTATTTTCGCTAATCCGAATTCTTTTAAAATGAATTTTTATATTTCTGTTCCTTCTAAACGAAGCAACGGAAATTAAAGAATGCAGTGTAGAAAAGCAAACAGCATAAGCATATCGGTATTTTCACTAATCCAACATTCATTAAAATGGACTTTTAAACGTCCTTTGCTTCGAAACTAAATAATCGAAAATCAAACAACTCATAGAGGACTCATATTAACATCTGTCCTCGATAATCCGACTCTGCTCTCAGAAGTTTCAGTATTACTGTCAATCCTTTATCTCTCACTTCGCTTTCTCTCTTTGCCTCTTAATGTCTTTTTCGCTTTTTCTCTCTCCCAATGCCATTCTGTCACTATCTTCCCTTATCAATGCATTTCTCTCGCTTTCCTTCTTTCTCTCTCAAAGCATTTTTTTTTCGCTTTTCATCTTTCTCCCTCAAAGCATTTCTTTCGCTTTCCTTCTTTCTCTCTCAAAGCATTTCTTTCGCTTTCCTTCCTTCTCTCTCAAAGCATTTCTCTCGCTTTCCTTCTTTCTCTCTCAATGTTTTTTTCTTTCCCTTTCCACCATTCTCCCTCAAAGCATTTCTTTCGCTTTCCTTCTTTCTCTCTCAAAGCATTTCTTTCGCTTTCCCTCTTTCTCTCTCAATGTTTTTTTTTTCGCTTTGCATCTTTCTCTCTCAAAGCATTTCTTTCGCTTTCCCTCTTTCTCTCTCAAAGCATTTCTCTCGCTTACCTTCTTTCTCTCTCAAAGCATTTCTCTCGCTTTCCTTCTTTCTCTCTCAAAGCATTATTTTTTCGCTTTTCATCTTTCTCCCTCAAAGCATTTCTTTCGCTTTCCTTCTTTCTCTCTCAAAGCATTTCTTTCGCTTTCCTTCCTTCTCTCTCAAAGCATTAATCTCGCATGTCTTCGCTCTCTCTCAATGTTTTTTTCTTTCCCTTTCCACCATTCTCCCTCAAAGCATTTCTTTCGCTTTCCTTCTTTCTCTCTCAAAGCATTTCTATCGCTTTCCTTCTTTCTCTCTCAAAGCATTTCTCTCGCTTTCCTTCTTTCTCTCTCAAAGCATTTTTTTTCGCTTTTCATCTTTCTCCCTCAAAGCATTTCTTTCGCTTTCCTTCTTTCTCTCTCAAAGCATTTCTTTCGCTTTCCTTCCTTCTCTCTCAAAGCATTTCTCTCGCTTTCCTTCTTTCTCTCTCAATGTTTTTTTCTTTCCCTTTCCACCATTCTCCCTCAAAGCATTTCTTTGGCTTTCCTTCTTTCTCTCTCAAAGCATTTCTTTCGCTTTCCCTCTTTCTCTCTCAATGTTTTTTTTTTCGCTTTGCATCTTTCTCTCTCAAAGCATTTCTTTCGCTTTCCCTCTTTCTCTCTCAAAGCATTTCTCTCGCTTACCTTCTTTCTCTCTCAAAGCATTTCTCTCGCTTTCCTTCTTTCTCTCTCAAAGCATTATTTTTTCGCTTTTCATCTTTCTCCCTCAAAGCATTTCTTTCGCTTTCCTTCTTTCTCTCTCAAAGCATTTCTTTCGCTTTCCTTCCTTCTCTCTCCAAGCATTAATCTCGCTTGTCTTCGTTCTCTCTCAATGTTTTTTTCTTTCCCTTTCCACCATTCTCCCTCAAAGCATTTCTTTCGCTTTCCTTCTTTCTCTCTCAAAGCATTTCTATCGCTTTCCTTCTTTCTCTCTCAAAGCATTTCTCTCGCTTTCCTTCTTTCTCTCTCAAAGCATTTTTTTTCGCTTTTCATCTTTCTCCCTCAAAGCATTTCTTTCGCTTTCCTTCTTTCTCTCTCAAAGCATTTCTTTCGCTTTCCTTCCTTCTCTCTCAAAGCATTTCTCTCGCTTTCCTTCTTTCTCTCTCAATGTTTTTTTCTTTCCCTTTCCACCATTCTCCCTCAAAGCATTTCTTTCGCTTTCCTTCTTTCTCTCTCAAAGCAATTCTTTCGCTTTCCCTCTTTCTCTCTCAAAGCATTTCTCTCGCTTTCCTTCTTTCTCTCTCAAAGCATTTCTCTCGCTTTCCTTCTTTCTCTCTCAAAGCATTTTTTTTTTCGCTTTTCATCTTTCTCCCTCAAAGCATTTCTTTCGCTTTCCTTCTTTCTCTCTCAAAGCATTTCTTTCGCTTTCCCTCTTTCTCTCTCAAAGCATTTCTCTCGCTTTCCTTCTTTCTCTCTCAAAGCATTTCTCTCGCTTTCCTTCTTTCTCTCTCAAAGCATTATTTTTTCGCTTTTCATCTTTCTCCCTTAAAGCATTTCTTTCGCTTTCCTTCTTTCTCTCTCAAAGCATTTCTTTCGCTTTCCTTCCTTCTCTCTCAAAGCATTTCTCTCGCTTTCCTTCTTTCTCTCTCAATGTTTTTTTCTTTCCCTTTCCACCATTCTCCCTCAAAGCATTTCTTTCGCTTTCCTTCTTTCTCTCTCAAAGCATTTCTTTCGCTTTCCTTCTTTCTCTCTCAAAGCATTTCTCTCGCTTTCCTTCTTTCTCTCTCAAAGCATTTTTTTTTCGCTTTCCACCATTCTCCCTCAAAGCATTTCTTTCGCTTTCCTTTTTTCTCTCTCAAAGCATTTTTTCGCTTTCCTTCTTTCTCTCTCAAAGCATTTCTCTCGCTTTCCTTCTTTCTCTCTCAAAGCATTTCTTTCGCTTTCCTTCTTTCTCTCTCAAAGCATTTCTTTCGCTTTCCTTCCTTCTCTCTCAAACCATTTCTCTCGCTTTCCTTCTTTCTCTCTCAATTTTTTTTCTTTCCCTTTCCATCATTCTCCCTCAAAGCCATTCTTTCGCTTTCCTTCTTTCTCTCTCAAAGCAGTTCTTTCGCTTTCCCTCTTTCTCTCTCAATGTTTTTTTTTTCGCTTTGCATCTTTCTCTCTCAAAGCATTTCTTTCGCTTTCCGTCTTTCTCTCTCAAAGCATTTCTCTCGCTTTCCTTCTTTCTCTCTCAAAGCATTTCTCTCGCTTTCCTTCTTTCTCTCTCAAAGCATTATTTTTTCGCTTTTCATCTTTCTCCCTCAAAGCATTTCTTTCGCTTTCCTTCTTTCTCACTCAAAGCATTTCTTTCGCTTTCCTCCCTTCTCTCTCAAAGCATTTCTCTCGCTTTCCTTCTTTCTCTCTCAATGTTTTTTTCTTTCCCTTTCCACCATTCTCCCTCAAAGCATTTCTTTCGCTTTCCTTCTTTCTCTCTCAAAGCATTTCTTTCGCTTTCCCTCTTTCTCTCTCAATGTTTTTTTTTTTTCGCTTTGCATCTTTCTCTCTCAAAAGCATTTCTTTCGCTTTCAGTCTTTCTCTCTCAAAGTATTTCTCTCGCTTTCCTTCTTTCTCTCTCAAAGCATTTCTCTCGCTTTCCTTCTTTCTCTCTCAAAGCATTATTTTTTCGCTTTTCATCTTTCTCCCTCAAAGCATTTCTTTCCCTTTCCTTCTTTCTCTCTCAAAGCATTTCTTTCGCTTTCCTTCCTTCTCTCTCAAAGCATTTCTCTCGCTTTCCTTCTTTCTCTCTCAATGTTTTTTTCTTTCCCTTTCCACCATTCTCCCTCAAAGCATTTATTTCGCTTTCCTTCTTTCTCTCTCAAAGCATTTCTTTCGCTTTCCTTCTTTCTCTCTCAAAGCATTTCTCTCGCTTTCCTTCTTTCTCTCTCAAAGCATTTTTTTTCGCTTTTCATCTTTCTACCTCAAAGCATTTCTTTCGCTTTCCTTCTTTCTCTCTCAAAGCATTTCTTTCGCTTTCCTTCCTTCTCTCTCAAAGCATTTCTCTCGCTTTCCTTCTTTCTCTCTCAATGTTTTTTTCTTTCCCTTTCCACCATTCTCCATCAAAGCATTTCTTTCGCTTTCCTTCTTTCTCTCTCAAAGCAATTCTTTCGCTTTCCCTCTTTCTCTCTCAATGTTTTTTTTTTCGCTTTGCATCTTTCTCTCTCAAAGCATTTCTTTCGCTTTCCCTCTTTCTCTCTCAAAGCATTTCTCTCGCTTTCCTTCTTTCTCTCTCAAAGCATTTCTCTCGCTTTCCTTCTTTCTCTCTCAAAGCATTTTTTTTCCGCTTTTCATCTTTCTCCCTCAAAGCATTTCTTTCGCTTTCCTTCTTTCTCCCTCAAAGCATTTCTTTCGCTTTCCTTCCTTCTCTCTCAAAGCATTTCTTTCGCTTTCCCTCTTTCTCTCTCAATGTTTTTTTTTTCGCTTTGCATCTTTCTCTCTCAAAGCATTTCTTTCGCTTTCAGTCTTTCTCTCTCAAAGCATTTCTCTCGCTTTCCTTCTTTCTCTCTCAAAGCATTTCTCTCGCTTTCCTTCTTTCTCTCTCACAGCATTATTTTTTCGCTTTTTATTTTTGTCCCTCAAAGCATTTCTTTCGCTTTCCTTCTTTCTCTCTCAAAGCATTTCTTTCGCTTTCCTTCCTTCTCTCTCAAAGCATTTCTCTCGCTTTCCTTCTTTCTCTCTCAATGTTTTTTTCTTTCCCTTTCCACCATTCTCCCTCAAAGCATTTCTTTCGCTTTCCTTCTTTCTCTCTCAAAGCATTATTTTTTTCGCTTTTCATCTTTCCCCTTCAAAGCATTTCTTTCGCTTTCCTTCTTTCTCTCTCAAAGCATTTCTCTCGCTTTCCTTCTTTCTCTCTCACAGCATTATTTTTTCGCTTTTCATTTTTCTCCCTCAAAGCATTTCTTTCGCTTTCCTTCTTTCTCTCTCAAAGCATTTCTTTCGCTTTCCTACTTTCTCTCTCAAAGCATTTCTTTCGCTTTCCTTCCTTCTCTCTCAAAGCATTTCTCTCGCTTTCCTTCTTTCTCTCTCAATGTTTTTTTCTTTCCCTTTCCACCATTCTCCCTCAAAGCATTTCTTTCGCTTTCCTTCTTTCTCTCTCAAAGCATTTCTTTCGCTTTCCCTCTTTCTCTCTCAAAGCATTTCTCTCGCTTTCCTTCTTTCTCTCTCAAAGCATTTCTCTCGCTTTCCTTCTTTCTCTCTCAAAGCATTATTTTTTCGCTTTTCATCTTTCTCTCTCAAAGCATTTCTTTCGCTTTCCTTCTTTCTCTCTCAAAGCATTTCTTTCGCTTTCCTTCCTTCTCTCTCAAAGCATTTCTCTCGCTTTCCTTCTTTCTCTCTCAATGTTTTTTTCTTTCCCTTTCCACCATTCTCCCTCAAAGCATTTCTTTCGCTTTCCTTCTTTCTCTCTCAAAGCATTTCTTTCGCTTTCCTTCTTTCTCTCTCAAAGCATTTCTCTCGCTTTCCTTCTTTCTCTCTCAAAGCATTTTTTTTTCGCTTTTCATCTTTCTCCCTCAAAGCATTTCTTTCGCTTTCCTTCTTTCTCTCTCAAAGCATTTCTTTGGCTTTCCTTCTTTCTCTCTCAAAGCATTTTTTTCGCTTTCCTTCCTTCTCTCTCAAAGCATTTCTCTCGCTTTCCTTCTTTCTCTCTCAATGTTTTTTTCTTTCCCTTTCCACCATTCTCCCTCAAAGCATTTCTTTCGCTTTCCTTCTTTCTCTCTCAAAGCAATTCTTTCGCTTTCCCTCTTTCTCTCTCAATGTTTTTTTTTTCGCTTTGCATCTTTCTCTCTCAAAGCATTTCTTTCGCTTTCCCTCTTTCTCTCTCAAAGGATTTCTCTCGCTTTCCTTCTTTCTCTCTCAAAGCATTTCTCTCGCTTTCCTTCTTTCTCTCTCAAAGCATTTTTTTTTTCGCTTTTCATCTTTCTCCCTCAAAGCATTTCTTTCGCTTTCCTTCTTTCTCTCTCAAAGCATTTCTTTCGCTTTCCTTCCTTCTCTCTCAAAGCATTTCTCTCGCTTTCCTTCCTTCTCTCTCAATGTTTTTTTCTTTCCCTTTCCACCATTCTCCCTCAAAGCATTTCTTTCGCTTTCCTTCTTTCTCTCTCAAAGCATTTCTTTCGCTTTCCTTCTTTCTCTCTCAAAGCATTTCTCTCGCTTTCCTTCTTTCTCTCTCAAAGCATTATTTTTTTCGCTTTTCATCTTTCCCCTTCAAAGCATTTCTTTCGCTTTCTTTCATTCTCTCTCAAAGCATTTCTTTCGCTTTCCTTCCTTCTCTCTCAAAGCATTTCTCTCGCTTTCCTTCTTTCTCTCTCAATGTTTTTTTCTTTCCCTTTCCACCATTCTCCCTCAAAGCATTTCTTTCGCTTTCCTTCTTTCTCTCTCAAAGCATTTCTTTCGCTTTCCTTCTTTCTCTCTCAAAGCATTTCTTTTGCTTTCCCTCTTTCTCTCTCAATGTTTTTTTTTATTTTCGCTTTGCATCTTTCTCTCTCAAAGCATTTCTTTCGCTTTCCCTCTTTCTCTCTCAAAGCATTTCTCTCGCTTTCCTTCTTTCTCTCTCAAAGAATTTCCTTCGCTTTCCCTCTTTCTCTCTCAAAGCATTTCTCTCGCTTTCCTTCTTTCTCTCTCAAAACATTTCTCTCGCTTTCCTTCTTTCTCTCTCAAAGCATTTTTTTTTCGCTTTTCATCTTTCTCCCTCAAAGCATTTCTTTCGCTTTCCTTCTTTCTCTCTCAAAGCATTTCTTTCGCTTTCCTTCCTTCTCTCTCAAAGCATTTCTCTCGCTTTCCTTCTTTCTCTCTCAATGTTTTTTTCTTTCCCTTTCCACCATTCTCCCTCAAAGCATTTCTTTCGCTTTCCTTCTTTCTCTCTCAAAGCATTTCTTTCGCTTTCCCTCTTTCTCTCTCAATGTTTTTTTTTTCGCTTTACATCTTTCTCTCTCAAAGCATTTCTTTCGCTTTCCCTCTTTCTCTCTCAAAGCCTTTTTTTTCGCTTTCCCTCTTTCTCTCTCAAAGCATTTCTCTCGCTTTCCTTCTTTCTCTCTCAAAGCATTTCTTTCGCTTTCCTTCTTTCTCTCTCAAAGCATTTCTTTCGCTTTCCTTCTTTCTCTCTCAAATCATTTCTTTCGCTTTCCTTCTTTCTCTCTCAAAGCATTTCTTTCGCTTTCCATCTTTCTCTCTCAAAGCATTTCTTTCGCTTTCCTTCTTTCTCTCTCAAAGCATTTCTTTCGCTTTCCTTCTTTCTCTCTCAAAGCATTTCTTTCGCTTTCCTTCTTTCTCTCTCAAAGCATTTCTTTCGCTTTCCTTCTTTGTCCCTCAAAGCATTTCTTTCGCTTTCCTTCTTTCTCTCTCAAATCATTTCTTTCGCTTTCCTTCTTTCTCTGTCAAAGCATTTCTTTCGCTTTCCCTCTTTCTCTCTCTCAAAGCATTTCTTTCGCTTTCCCTCTTTCTCTCTCTCAAAGCATTTCTTTCGTTTTCCCTCTTTCTCTCTCTCAAAGCATTTCTTTCGCTTTCCTTCTCTCTCTCTCTCTCAAAGCATTTCTTTCGCTTTCCTTCTTTCTCTCTCAAAGCATTTCTTTCGCTTTCCTTCTTTCTCTCTCAAAGCATTTCTTTCGCTTTCCTTCTTTCTCTCTCAAAGCATTTCTTTCGCTTTCCATCTTTCTCTCTCAAAGCCTTTCTTTCAGTTTCCTTCTTTCTCTCTCAAGGCATTTCTTTCGCTTTCCATCTTTCTTTCTCAAAGATTTCTTTTGCTTTCCCTCTTTTTCTCTCAAAGCCGTTCCGTTTTCCACTCATTTATTAGTCCGAAGTGATTTTTCGCTGCATCTTTCTTTCAAAATAATTCATTCTTTCCCTCTGTATCTTACTATCGAAACCTTTGTCCAGGCAGTGATAAAACGAAATATATTGAAAGAGTAACGAAACATATTCACCAGTGTATAAATACATTTTTGGGGGGAAAACATATAAATAACCTGCATTTATTTAACCAGGCATTGTATTAGAAGATATATACAAGTAACCAAATATGTCCAGCAATGTGTAAGTATATATATATAGAAAAAATAACCAAAATAAATTCTCTATTGTTTTTTGTCCAGGCAGTATATAAGAAGTTATGTGAAAAACATAATCAAATATATATAAATAAAAATAAATACCCCCTCAAGCAGCTGCTTGCCACAGAGGTCTGGCAGGAGCTGCCAGTTTATACGCCACAGTAGAATGTCTGAGAGGATGGCGGGACCTCAGCAGAAAAACATTACTACATCCATGCCTTAACCGGGGCTCGAACCCAGGTCCCATAAATCAGTAGCCCAGCGTGCTAACCACTCGGCCATCAAATATATAAGCGGCGAATACTTCTGACCTTATTCTTACGAACAACTGTTCGAAATATAAACAGAACCCCAAAATGTTAGATTTCTGTGCCTCCTAGTCAAAGCTCGATAGACCTAAAAATACAACTCGAATTAACGACAAACTGGAAAAAAGAAAACTAAGCACCCGAAAACAACAAAACTAATTTCCCCAAAGATTGACGGAATTTCGAAACCCGATCAACTGAAACAAGACGTAAGCTCTGATAACGCATTTCCGAACAGCACAGCACTTAAGCGAACGAAGACTGCCTCTGAACAAGAGCGCTTTGCGGAGGCGAAACGCGGAGCGGGAAGCTCTGAAAACGACTAGTGCGGTGGGCAACAAACTCTTCTGCGGTCTCTTGCTACAGCGTTATTAAAATGTTATAAGGTGATAAATCGAGCCCACGAAGTGGTAGCTCTGTCCGAAGTGGTACACGGCTGCATAACGGCGTAACATAACCAACGTGAGCGACCGAATCTTTATGACAGTAGGAACCTTAATTAGACAGTGCCATGTTTGCCACTAGCGGAAATACTTCGTCAGTACTCTCGGGCCCTTCCTTATCAGAACACAGTGGCTGCAAATGGCATCGTTGTCGCCTTGCCATCCTATACACAAAAATGAAATCGGGTGAATTACTTTTACTTGCAGTCTTCGTTCACAGCGAGGAAGTAATTAAACAGCTTTATGGACTCTCGCCTCGCTCATTCAATTTAAACACAGGACGGCAAAATAACGATATTAAAGGAAATAATTTCATGCTGTAATAATTATCTTTCTCAACTGTTGTTGGTTTTATGCCTAATGTATGTAATTCTTCTCCGATGTTTATGGGTGATAATTATTTTATGGGTGACTTATATTATCTGCGTAGATTCTTATCTGTTCCTTGGTGAATGAAATTGCATGTCTGTCATGTTCCTCTAATTTATTTATTTTTATTTATTGTGGAATTTTCCGAGTGGTTAGAGCGCTTGGCTACTGATCTACGGGACCTGGGTTCGAGCCCCGGGTAAGGCATGGATGTTCGTGTTGTTTTCTGCTGAGGTCCTGCCATCCTCTCAGACCTACTATTGTGGCATTATAAACTGACAGCTCCTGTCAGACCTCTGTGGCAAGCAACTGCTTGAGGGGGTATTTAAAAAAAATTATTTCTTTAAAAAAAATATTTTTGTGTGTTCTTGGAAGTGCTGTTGTGGGGATGTGACTCATAGATGTTGTTTTCGGGGTTGAGCTGGCTGCCTGCAAACGACGGGCCGAGAAGCCCTCTTGCGGTCTTTTACAACTAGCCTCGGGCGCGAGTTCGGGAGCTGAAGACTACGGCAGCGAGAGTAAACAATCTTGAGCGTCGCTGTCAGACGGGAAGGGCGTTTGAACACGCGTCAAGGGACTCCACTCCTACTCAATCAAAACCTTTAAGGAGAGGGTTCGATTCTATGTGAGAATCAAAGTTCTTGGTGAATCGAATACAGTTCTGTGGAACTGAAGTGGGTTCTGTATGAACCACAGTCCCCTCAAAGGTTAAATATCCTTTCGCCGAGTTTGAGGTTGGTAAAGCGAGAATCTGCATGTGCGGTTCACCACCTCATTGCATAATTGTTTGCAGCAGCAAGGTAGCAAAGGCCTACGTAGTAGGGCGCATCCCCAGCACGTGATTGTATATACTGTGAATAAACAGTGTCGTCCATATACAGCTCTCGTGAGTGAATTGTTGGACATATACAATCACGTGAATATACAATCACGTGCTGGGGATGCGCCCTACTACGTAGGCTTTTGTTAAGTTAGGAGAGTGATTGGGTTATTGAGAGTGATTGGTACTGAAACTTCTGCGAGCAGAGTCTGATTATCGAGGACAGATGTTAATATGAGTCCTCTATGAGTTGTTGTTTATTCACAGTATATACAATCACTGGGGATGCGCCCTACTACGTAGGCTTTTGTTAAGTTAGGAGAGTGATTGGGTTATTGAGAGTGATTGGGTTATTGAGAGTGATTGGTACTGAAACTTCTGAGAGCAGAGTCGGATTATCGAGGACAGATGTTAATATGAGTCCTCTATGAGTTGTTTGATTTTCGATTATTTAGTTTCGATTTATACATCACTTGGCGGTACGGGTTTAACAACCCGCGAATATGTTATTTCACCGAATTAAGGGTGAAGATAATCAAGGGACTAATTCATCGTCATCCAGCGGACACGACAATGTCCACTCTAATTTTTGTTACTCTTATCATTTGTTAGTGAGTCCTTACACTACATAAATTCGTCTCCACCAATCTAACCTATTTTTCATCGAATACTTACACTATCTAAAATTATTTTCGTCATGCCTATCAGTTCCTTGTAGAATGCTTACATTCATTTTCATCATTTTATCAATACCTTAAAAAGCTAAGTTAGCCTTCAAGCATCGAAACAACAAGCTCCATACAGGTCTGACAGGAATCTGTGAGTGCAATGAGTTTTTGAAGTCGGTGAGGATCTGGAAATTGCAGATTACGAGGCTGGCGCGCTATCGTTTTAAGGGGCGTGGAGTTGACTAAGTCGGTAGGGCGCCAGGCTCGTAATCTGAAGTTCCTAGGTTCGAGTCCCAACTGTACCAGCATTGAGATTTATCTCAGCTAACTCTCACCCTGCCCTCGGTGAAAACGAGGACACCGATAGGCTTGGAAAGGCCGCCGTCCATCGGATGGGATGTAAAGCCGTGGTCCCATCTGTGGGAGAACCATATCCTTTCACGTTAAAGAACATGACGGATAGCCTTGGCGCGAGGCTACTATATGTCTCCCAGCAGCTGTTCCAGTGGGTCTCCTCCCCCAACCTTCTATGAACCTTCAGGTTCCTTGTGACCTGGCTATTTAACCCATTGTGTGCAAAAAAAGTGCCGCTCAGAGGTAAAACAACCCAATCACTCTCCTAACTTTATCTGATCCCTTGGAGTCCTTGTGACCTGAGTCGTCGCACCGTGAACCCATAAACTGTTTTCATGGTGCTTTAACGGGAGACTTGACGGGAGGCTTCTATCTGCTAACAGCTATCCAGTGGATCCCTGTTCCCCCAACGTTCTCTAAGGGTCCTTGTGACTGACCATTAACCCACTTGTGCAAAAAAAATTGCCGCTCAGAAAGAAAAGAACCTAACCTCTACTGATGTACTGCGGTCAAAAATAGTAAGTTAGAAATACTGCTTATAATCGACCCAATATATGATGATCCTTGATATCATCATATCGACATCACTAGACCATCATCGCTAATATTTTGAATACCGATAATAATCAGACGGATATTCATCATGAACAACGCCATCTTCTAAAACATCGTCGTTATCGCTGTTAAAATGGAAAAATAAATTTTGACCCCAACTTTTCATCTATACATCATACACACGTAAAGATTGCCAAACTGTAGAAAACTCACTCTCATTCACCAAAATGCTTTCTCTTATTCAGTTATGGGGCGGGGTGGCTCAGTCGGTATCGCGCCAGGCTCGTAATCTGTAGTTCCCAGGTTCGAGTCCCAGCTGGGTCAGCGTTGAGATTTATCTCCGCAAAATTCCCCGCCCTGCCCACGGTCAATAGGGGACACCGATGGGCTTGGAATAGGCCACCGTCCGTCGGATGGGACGTTAAGCCGTGGCCCCGTGTGCGGGAGAGCCATACCCTGTGCACGTTAAAGAACACGTTGGATGGCCTTGACGGGAGGCTACCATCTGTCTCCCAACAGCTGTTCCAGTGGGTCCCCTCCCCCAACCTTCTCTGAGCCTTCGGGGTCCATGTGACCTGGCCATTTAGCCCATGGTGTGCAAAAAAGTGCCGCTCAGAGGTAAAACAACCCAACCCAACTTATTCAGTTATCACTTCGGATTAAATAAATCCTTGGAAAATCTCTCTTACATTTTCTACGATCTCTACATTCCAGTAGCTTTATGACTGCCTCTGTCAACCTCCTTGATTACATCTCGGGATCGTTATCCCCTTCCCATTCATTATTAACACCTGCCTTGTTCATTCTGACATATTACATTAAAGCAAGAAGCATGACGTTCCACGCAACCGTCGACATGTTTCTGCTGCATCCCAAATATCTCAATTGATTTATAAGGGAAACTTTATCTCGACGAAACATCGATCTTTAACTGCGGTTGATTACCTGTAATGACCGCAGATCAGATCCATTCCTTTGAGTGATGAGATTATTATTCTCAGTTCAGCCATAATGATTTAGAACAGCGCCAGAGATAACGCAGAAGAAGAAATTAAGATGGCACTGCAGCTTCCGGGAATGAAACTGTCCAGACACCTGGCATTTATCTTAATTACCTGCAAACTCAGAGTCGGAAACGCATTTATTAAAGTGAATCAAAACGCTGCAGCGGAATTTCTGAAAGGTGATTTTCAAGCGAATCGGCCCAAGTGCTGCAAACCAGTTGGGTGGTTTTATTTCTGTGAGTCACTTATTTGCCCACAGTGGGCTAAATGGCTAGGTCGCAAAGACCCCAAGGCCCAGAGAAGGTTGAGGGAAAGGGAGCCACTAGACTAGGGGTTCTCAACGTGGGGTATGCGGTAAAAGTTTTTGGGGTACGCCGTGAGAGCTAAAAAGTCGCTAGATCTAGTAACAACTCCATTTCACTGATTACCCAGTTGGGTTGTTTTACCTCTGAGCGGCACTTTTTTGCACACCATGGGCTAAATGACCAGGTCACAAGGACCCCGAAGGCTTAGAGAAGGTTAGGGGAGGAGACCCACTGGAACAACTGTTGGGAGACAGATGGTAATCTCCCGTCAAGCCCATCCAGCGTGTTCTTTAACGTGCACAGTGTATGGCTCTCTCCCGCACACGGGGCCACGGCTTAACGTTCCATCTAGATTATCCAGTAAAATGTTTATAATTTTATAAGATTTGTTAAATTGTTTATGTCATTTTTTTTGTTTATCGATATATGTAATTTATGTACAAAATTTAATGTGTATATATATTATTTTAATCCCATTGTTATACTATAACTATAGTTTTATCTTTCTATACAAGGGATACGCCAGTTACATACACATTTTTAGGGGGTACGTGAAGCATAAAAGGTTGAGAACCACTGCAATAGACAGCTGCTAGGAAGTAGATGAAAGCCTCCTGTCAAGTCACGCAATTTGTTCTTTAACGTGCACAGGGATGGCTCTTTTGCATACTGAATCACGGCTTAAGGTGTTATCCGAAGGACATTGGTCTTCCCAAAACTTTAAATACAGTCCTTTAAACATAGTTTAGGAGCTTAGTGCGCTCCGATTAAACCAACTACCGTCCGCAGTAAATCAGCTTTCACACATTGTTAAGAAGACATCTTCTTCGGGTTTCGTATTTTTTCTATTCAGTGTGATTGCCTTTTATTTACCTTCGGTCCCTCAAATGAGTTTTCTAGTATTTCTAACAATTTCCCAGCATAACAGTTTTTTAGAATACAGCAGGGGGGGGAGCCAAGCCTCTTCCCTCTCCAACTTGAAGAATTCAAACTTGGAATAATCTCATGCCGCACATCACCATTATCTGTTACATAGCTCCCAAGATAATTAAACTGACACCTGCTCAAGACTGCAACCATTCAGATTAACAGAATCAAAGCCTGCCTGACCAATTTTCATTACTTTAGTTTTCTCCCTGTTTATAACCAAATCTACTCTACTAATAGTCTCATCAACAGCTCTATTGAAAGAGTTCATCTCATCAACATCATTTGCCAAATCATTTGCATAATCTAAATCAGAAATTTTCAGATCTCTATACCAATTAAGGCCAAAATCTTTCCCTTGCAAAGAATTTCGCACAGCATAATCAATAATCAAACTAAAGTGAAAAGGAGACAAAATGCACCCTTGTCAAACACCAGAAGCAATGCTAAACCAATTGCTACAAGTCTTACTAACTCTCACACGCGACTCAGTTTATTAGGGTTGGGTTGGGTTGTTTTACCTCTGAGCGGCACTTTTTTGCACACCATGGGCTAAATGGCCAGGTCACATGGACCCCGAAGGCTCAGAGAAGGTTGGGGAAGGGGACCCACTGGAACAGCTGTTGGGAGACAGATGGTAACCCCCCGTCAAGGCCATCCAGCGTGTTCTTTAACGTGCACAGGGTATGGCTCTCCCGCACACGGGTGGCGCGGCTTAACGTCCCATCCGACGGACGGCGGCCTTTCCAAGCCCATAGGTGTCCCCTACTAACCGTGGGCAGGGCGGGGAATTTTGCGGAGATAAATCTCAACGCTGACCCAGCTGGGACTCGAACCTGGGAACTACAGATTACGAGCCTGGCGCGCTACCGACTGAGAAACCCCCGCCCCCACAATCCCAGGTGGGCCAGCGTTGAGATTTATCTCCGCAAAATTCCCCGTCCTGCCCACGGTCAGTAGGGGACACTGATGGGCTTGGAAAGGCCGCCGTCCGTCGGATGGGACGTTAAGCCGCGGCCCCGTGTGCGGGAGAGCCATACCTTGTGCACGTTAAAGAACACGCTGGATGGCTTTGACGGGAGGCTATCATCTGTTTCCCAACAGCTGTTCCAGTGGGTCCCCTCCCCCAACCTTCTGTGAGCCTTCGGGGTCCTTGTGACCTGGCCATTTAGCCCATTGTGTGCAAAAAAAGTGCCGCTGAGAGGTAAAACAACCCAACCCAACTTCTCACACAAAACGTTAACTATCTGATACAACTCCCTGATGTTGTGCTAACTGCTTCCTCGGCTTTGTCAGTCAAGCCATCAAGCCAAAGATTCTTATCAGCAGCTAACTGATCCTCCACACGTTCATTAAGCTCTCTGTGATGTTTCCTATTAGGTAGTCCTAATAGAAAGCATTACAGAGTGAAAAGGTCTTAGAAGAGTTTTTCGAAAATAAATGAACGGAAATCGTACGGAAATCGAAAATAAGGAACGGATAATAGTACGGAAATCGAAAATAAGGAACGGATAATAGTACGGAAATCGAAAATAAGGAACGGATAATAGTACGGAAATCGAAAATAAGGAACGGATAATCGTACGGAAATCGAAAATAAGGAACGGATAATCGTACGGAAATCGAAAATAAGGAACGGATAATAGTACGGAAAACGAAAATAAGGAACGGTTAATAGTACGGAAATCGAAAATAAGGAACGGATAATAGTACGGAAATCGAAAATAAAGGAACACATTTTGCGATATTATACAGCTAAAAACTTCGTTAAATTATGTCGATATATATACACTGATTAAGGACATTCCTGCAGTTCTTTCTGAAATAAGCTTCAGTGCCTCATCATTTAGATAATTTTGCCTCCACTGCTCCTTTTTTTTCTAAAAAAAGTACTATTAAGCCCCGGGAAAGGCATGGATGTGTGTGTTGTTTTTCTGCTGAGGTCCTGCCATCCTCACAGACCTTCTACTATGGCATATAAACTGACAGGCTCCTGTCAGACCTCTGTGGCAAGCAGCTGCTTGAGGGAGTATTTATTTTATTATTATTTTATTTACTTTAAAAAAAAACACTGTTTAAAACAGTCCTATTGTTTCTCAACTTCAGTAGTATGCAAACCGTGACTGTCATAATGATTAAGTAACCTATCATGGTTACTATATGTGGCCCAACTGTTCCAGCTCCGATATTTATATTCGCTAACCCCTCCCTACTTAGCCCTCGGTGAGAAAAGGGACACCGATGGGCTTGAAAAGACTGTCGGCCATCGGATGGGACGTTAAGCCATGACTCCTTGTGAACTAAAGACATATCCTACACACGGGGCCACAGCTTAATGGATTAAAAATCACTTTCTATGGCTTTGACAGGAGGCTTCCATTGGTATCCTAATAGGCTGACCAGTGTGTTCTCTTCCCCTACCCAACTCAGAGTCCTTTGGGTCCTTGTGAGCTGGGGCGGGGGTGGCTCAGTCGGTAGCGCGCCAGGCTCGTAATCTGTAGTTCCCAGGTTCGAGTCCCAGCTGGGTCAGCGTTGAGATTTATCTCCGCAAAATTCCCCGTCCTGCCCACGGTCAGTAGGGGACACCAATGGGTTTGGAAAGGCCGCCGTCCGTCGGATGGGACGTTAAGCCGTGGCCCCGTGTGCGGGAGAACCATACCCTGTGCACGTTAAAGAACACGCTGGAAGGCCTTGACGGGAGGCTACCATCTGTCTCCCAACAGCTGTTCCAGTGGGTCCCCTCCCCCAACCTTCTCTGAGCCTTCGGGGTCCATGTGACCTGGCCATTTAGCCCATGGTGTGCAAAAAAGTGCCGCTCAGAGGTAAAACAACCCAACCCAACCCAACTCTTCCCCTACCCAACTCAGAGTCCTTTGGGTCCTTGTGAGCTGATCATTTAACACATTGTGTGTAAAATTGCAGCTCAGAGGTAAAAGCTAACCGTGACCAGATACAGTCCCTAAATCTCAGATTGCAGGACGCAAACAGTTCAAGTTCGTCGTTTCTGTCGTAAATCCCTTTCTCACCATTCATCCCCTCAGCCGTCGCACCCTTTGCAACTGTGAAACATTTTTTAATTTTTTGCCACTAGATCGCTAAGAAAAAATCTCTAGGTGTTATCTTCATTTTGTCATCGCTGGTGGTAAATGGGGGCCTAACGGTTTTCTGATGGTTGCTCCTTGACGCCACGCAAATCCCATTGACTGGCAAAGCGATGACAAATGGTTCGTTGATGTGATGAGTTTGCAGCAGAGAATTCTCTTCTTATCTCTTCTGCCAGCTGGTCCATTTAAAGATGGCCGCCATCTTTCCGCCAAGAATTTATTAGTCTCGTTTAGTCGAGCTACGATTTTCATGCCGGTCACGCGGTCTTCGGGAACCGCGATTACTTGGCCCCGCCAGTTAACCACAAACCACGGGAAGCAATAAAACAGGAATCTGAACATCTGAGAGATGCCTCTTGAACTCAAGTCTTGATTTAATGGGGCTACTTGAGGAGCCGTATCTATATTATGTTATTATTTTCTAAACTGAACTAATTCTAAAGGGGATAGCGTTAAAAAAAGGTCTTTGAAGAGTCTTTCGAAAAGGACGGAAATCGAAAATAAAGGGGCGCATATTGCGATATCATATAGCTAAAAAACTTTGTTAAATTAGTCAATATTACACTCGGTGGAAGGCCCGAATCTAGAAAAAAATATAAAGGGAGGGAGGGGGGGGCAAGCGATTCAGTCGAGCTGGAGAAAGGGTTGGGTTGTTTTACTTCTGAGCAGAACTTTTTTGCACACCATGGGCTAAATGGCCAGGTCACAAGGACCCCGAAGGCTCAGAGAAGGTTGGGGGAGGGGATCCACTGGAACAGCTGTTGGGAGACAGATAATAGCCTCCCGTCAAGGCCATCCAGAGTGTTCTTTAACGTGCACAGAGTATGGCTCTCCCGCACACGGGGCCACGGCTTAACGTCTAATCCGATGGACGGCGGTCTTTCCAAGCCGATCAGTGTCCCCCTATTCACGTAGTTACGGTGCCTGACTACTGATTAAAGGGTTGGGTTGTTTTACCTCTGAGCGGCACTTTTTTGCACACCATGGGCTAAATCGCCAGGTCACAAAGACCCCGAAGGCTCAGAGAAGGTTGGTGGAGGGGATCCACTGGAACAGCTGTTGGGAGACAGATGGTAGCCTCCCGTCAAGGCCATCCAGCGTGTTCTTTAACGTGCACAGGGCATGGCTCTCCAGCACACGGGACCACGGCTTAACGTCCCATCCGACGGGCGGCGGCATTTCCAAGCCTATCGGTGTCCCCTACTGACCGTGTGCAGGGCGGGGAATTTTGCGGAGATAAATCTCAACGTTGACCCAGCTGGGACTCGAACCTGGGAACTGCAGATTACGAGCCTGACGCGCTACCGACTGAGCCACCCTCATCCCTGGAGAAAGGGCATATGGGTGAGAGGGGCAAGAGGCTTGATTTCCATTTCAATGTAATATCCCCCTTCGTTTTAGAATTTTTAAAAGCTTTCGTGAAAAATGCGTGAATTTTTGCATAAGTTTAATTTTTTTACCTCCATTAGCATTTTCGTCATAGATCTGGCCCTGCTCAGTGCTCATTGAATTATAACCCATCCGAATCCCCACTCTTCCATGTTATATCAGTTGAAATTAATTTCTGAGCTTTATAACTTCTAAAATAAGAGTCTGTAGGAGAGGATGTGACTCCCTTGCACGCGGAGCCACCGTCCCATCCGACTGTCGGCGACCTTCCCCATCCCATCGGTATCAGCTTTCTGACCGTGGGAAGATTTGGGTTGGGTTGTTTTACCTCTGAGCGGCACTTTTTTGCACACCATGGGCTAAATGGCCAGGTCACATGGACCCCGAATACTCAGAGAAGGTTGGGGGAGGGAACCCACTGGAACAGCTGTTGGGAGACAGATGGTAGCCTCCCGTCAAGGCCATCCAGCGTGTTCTTTAACGTGCACAGGGTATGGCTATCCCACACACGGGCCACGGCTTAACGTCCCATCCGACGGACGGCGGCCTTTCCAAGCCCATCGGTGTCCCCTACTGACCGTGGGCAGGGCGGGAAATTTCGCAGAGATAAATCTGAACGCTGACCCAGCTGGGACTCGAACCTGGGAACTACAGATTACGAGCCTGGCGCGCTAACGGCTGAGCCACCCCCGCTCCCCGTGGGAAGAATGGGGGTTTAGCAGAAATAAACCTCAACTATGGCACATGCGGGATTCGAACCTGGGAACTGCAGATTACAAGTCTCATTGAATTATAAATTATAAATTCAAATTTCTCCTTCTTCTTAATCCATACCCTCGGATTTACATTTTGATTTGGATCTGTTAAAATGGACGATCATACATTAATGAATCTTGGAATTAACATGGAATTGACGTGGATCGCATACATTAATTAGAAGGAATCCACACTGGTATGGGGGTGGGAGTGGCTCAGTCGGTAGCGCGCCAGGCTCGTAATCTGCAGTTCCCAGGTTCGAGTCCCATCTGGGTCAGCGTTGAAATTTATCTCCGCAAAATTCCCCGCCCTGCCCACGGTCAGTAGGGGACACCGATGGGCTTGGAAAGACTGCCGTCCGTCGGATGGGACGTTAAGCCGTGGCCCTGTGTGGGAGAGCCGTACCTTGTGCACGTTAAAGAACACACTGGATGGTCTTGACGGGAGACTACCATCTGTCTCCCAACAGCTGTTCCAGTGGGTCCCCTCCCCCAACCTTCTCTGAGCCTTCGGGATCCATGTGACCTGGCCATTTAGCCCATGGTGTGCAAAAAAGTGCCGCTCAGAGGTAAAACAACCCAACTCAACCCTCAACCTTCTCTAAGCCCTCGGGAGACTTGTAATCTGCCCATTTAGCCCATTGTGTACAAAAAGTGCCCCCTAGGGGTAAAACAACTCAACCCGGCCATTTAGCCCATTGTGTGAGTAAAAGACCTGCTCAGATATACAAACACACTCTTAGTAAATAACGTGCATCAGCAATAATAAACTGAAATGGACAGAATAATACGCCAAGTAACGATAAAAGACCGAAAACGTAGATTAATATTTTTTTAAATGCACTTAATTTTCGGAACTTTACTGAAGTGACTTAATGGTCCCTGGAAACTTTCTGATAAACCATTTATTCAGCGACTAATTACACCGGGATCATTTCTTTTCGTTTCTTCGGTAAACTGCATTGCCAGGAGACAATGGTGGGCCTTTTAATCTCCGGGAGTTGGAAATGAAAATGTCGCCGAAAAGCGCGTGTGGCACTCCACCGCGTCCCCTGGGATGGAGCAATGGGAACGAGCAATGGTAAGATATTTGCCTAACAGTTGCATCAGTGTTTTCTGCGCAATGTGCTTCTAACTGAAGAAGATGCTGAAGCGGTTTCGTCATTTAGAGATACGAGGAAACGTAGAGAAGGAAGAAGAAGAAAATTCCGCATAAATTTAATTACACAACTTGGTAAACTTTCGCTTCTCGGAGAAATTAAATCGAGTCTACTTTTCGGAAAGATGAAATGAAAAACTTACCTTTCATGAGAACTGTTTCATTTATCTGACGAAGCGATGTTACTACTTACGTAATTAATTAGCGTAAAATCAGCGGTGTAACACATTTTGGTCGAAAAATAACTCGGTTTAAAAAATAACTCAGAAAAGTAGTGAAATAAATGTCGTTTTATTCTGTTTTCTCTTGAAGTGTAAGGGTCAGGGGGTGGATCAGTCGGTAGCACGCCAGGTTCGTAATCTGTAGTTCCCAGGTTCGAGTCCCAGCTGGGTCAGCTTTGAGATTTATCTCCGCAAAATTCCCCGCCCTGCCTGCGGTCAGTAGGGGACACCGATGGGCTTGGAAAGGCCGCCGTCCGTCGGATGGGACGTTAAGCCGTGACCCCGTGTGCGGGAGAGCCATACCCTGTGCACGTTAAAGAATACGCTGGATGGCCGTGACGGGAGGCTACCATCTGTCTCCTAACAGCTGTTCCAGTGGTTCCCCTCCCACAACCTTCTCTGAACCTTCAGGGGCCTTGTGACCTGGCCATTTAGCCCATGGTGTGCAGAGAAGTGACGCTCAGAGGTAAAACAACCCACCTTGAAGTGTAAAATACGCCATTCGTCTGATGGAATGTTAATCCGCGTTTGACTGATATACACTGCCAGGAAAAAATTATTATGAAGACTGCATTGTGTGCGAAGTACCATGGAACATAGAAATGTATGCAAATTTTCTTACTGACGTAAGTATTCTACGTCACTAAGAAGCCTTATAAAAGCCGTAAAGGCATGGTGAATGACTTCGAAAAGGAAGGTCATTGATGGAGTGCGATGGGCAGGAGAATCCATAATAGTGGTGATGGAACTCGCGGAAAGTCATGCGGCGCAATATCCGAAGTGTATGGAGAATGGCAACGGTCTCAAAAATGGGTTGGGTTGGGTTGTTTTACCTCTGAGCGGCACTTTTTTGCACACCATGGGCTAAATGACCAGGTCACATGGACCCCGAAGGCTCAGAGAAGGTTGGGGGAGGGGACCCACTGGAACAGCTGTTGGGAGACAGATGGTAGCCTCCCGTCAAGGCCTTCCAGCGTGTTCTTTAACGTGCACAGGGTATGGCTCTCACGCACACGGGGCCACGGCTTAACGTCCCATCCGACGGACGGCGGCCTTTCCAAGCCCATCGGTGTCCCCTACTGACCGTGGGCAGGGCGGGGAATTTTGGGGAGATAAATCTCAACGCTGACCCAGCTGGGACTCGAACCTGGGAACTACAGATTACGAGTCTGGCGCGCTACCGACTGAGCCACCCCCGCCCACAAAACAGAGCTGTTACAGTTCGTCAGCTGAGAGAGATGACCGCTCAAAAACCCATCTCAACGAGAACTATGTTCAGAGAATTGAAACCTTTGAAATTTGGTAACTGTAGCATGAGAGATTCGACGAAATATTAGGTAGTTGTTGTTAACAATTTGGCCAGGCAACGTAATTGCCGTTTATTATATGCATTGAAATACAAAATACATTGTTCTGGCAGGAGTCTTTTAAGAACCCTTAATGGAAAACTCATCTGTATCTTTAATGGAAAGCTCACATGAAGAATGTGGAAAACACTTAGATCAGTGATCCGACTGGATTGAGCCGGAACGAGTAAGAACAATATTCCGGAAATGCTGACAGGCTCCTGCCAGACCTCTGTGGCAAGCAGCTGCTTGAGGGGGTATTTATTTTTTTTACCTTCCCCTGGCCGAGTGGTTAGCACGCTTAGCTACTGATCTAAGGGACCTGGGTTCAAGCCCCGGATAAGGCATGGATGTGTGTGTCGTTTTTCTGTTGAGGTCCTGCCATCCTCTCAGATCTCCTACTGTGGCATATAAACTGACAGGCTCCTGTCAGACCTCTGTGGCAAGCAGCTGCTTCAGGGGGTATTTTTTTGCCGTCCCGTGGCCGAGTGGTTAGCACGGTTGGCTACTGATCTAAGGGACCTGGGTTCGAGCCCCAGATTTAGGCATGGATGTGTGTCGTTTTTCTGCTGAGGTCCTGCCATCCTCTCAGATCTCCTACTGTAGCATATAAACTGACAGGCTCCTGTCAGACCTCTGTGGCAAGCAGCTGCTTGAGGGGGTATTTATTTTATTTTTATTATATATAGAATCCTTAAGTATCCATGGGCTCCGGAGGTTCAACCAGACTGTCCAATTTAGTTCTTCAAGTACGTCTATACTCAGTTCGGGCTGCTGACATATTACATATATTTCCCTTCGGTTTTGGTAATCTTTCAAAACAATATTCTTTCCAAAATATGCGAATATGCATTTTACTGATATTTTACAAGATGAAGTAACATTGTTTGAATCCATGTGTTCCTTGAGTCTCAGTATGAGATCCTCCCACTTGAGGGAGGGAATGCCAGATAAAATTGCTCCAGTATTATCCAACAGATGGCAGCTGTCTCGTAGCATTGTTTCCAACCAGTTCGTTCTACCACCGATTCAATCTTCGGTGGAATTTCCCTCGTTCGGTTACAAATGTGCCTGAGCGAGAATTTTTCCCACCTACACTTATCCTGACCTAGGCGACTAAGGAGACAACGAAGGGTTTAATAAGGCCGCCATCTGTCTGATGGGACATTAAGCCGTGGTTCGTAGTGTATGTTAGTCATACTCTGTGAATGTTAAAGAAGCACTGGATGTCATTGATGGAAGGCTACCATCTGTCTCCTAACAGCTGTTCAGTGGGTTCCCTTTTCCCAACCTTCTCTGAGCACTAGGGATCCTTGTGACTTGACCATTTAGACCATTGTGTGGGGAAAACTACTTCTCAGAGAGAGTTGGGTTGTTTTACCTCTGAGCGGCACTTTTTTTGCACAGCATGGGCTAAATGGGCAGGTCACATGGACCCCGAAGGCTCAGAGAAGGTTGGGGGAGGGGACCCACTGGTACAGCTGTTGGGAGACAGATGGTAGCCTCCTGTCAAGGCCATCCAGTGTGTTCTTTAACGTTGGGTTGTTTTACCTCTGAGCGGCACTTTTTTGCACACCATGGGCTAAATGGCCAGGTCACATGGACCCCGAAGGCTCAGAGAAGGTTGGGGGAGGGGACACACTGGAACAGCTGTTGGGAGACAGATGGTAGCCTCCCGTCAAGGCCATCCAAAGTGTTCTTTAACGTGCACAGGGTATGGCTCTCCCGCACACGGAGCCACGGCTTAACGTCCCATCCAATCGACGGCGGCCTTTCCAGACCCATCAGTGTCCCCTACTGACCGTGGGCAGGGTGGGGGATTTTGCGGAGATAAATCTCAACGCTGACCCAGCTGGGACTCGAACCTGGGAACTACAGATCACGAGCTTGTTCATGATCATGAGATACAGTTCACAGCAAACTGGAGCGTGTACAGTTGCTGTACACGCTCCAGATGTTTTTTCTGAATTCTGTAATCAACCATAAATAAAATAAATAAATACCCCCTCAAGCAGCTGCTTGCCACAGAGGTGTGACAGTAACCTATCAGTTTATATGCCACAGTAGAAGGTCTGAGAGGATGGCAGGACCTCAGCAGAGAAACGACATAAACATCCATGCCTTACCCGGGGTTCGAACCCAGGTCCCTTAGATCCGTAGCCAAGTGCGCTAACCACTCGGCCATGGGACGGCTCATCTCTAACAGAGTCATTAATTAGCGCAACCAAAAAAATTTGTCACAATAAAAGGAATTAAATAACTTTGGCCGTCTTAAGTAAAGAGAATAAAATTCGTGCAAACGTTTCCTTTCAGTATAAGAAATCGTAAACAGCAAAAAATATTAACGAGTCCACATTTGTGGGTGGTAACGGAACAGCTGCCGAAGAGCGTTTTGGGCAGGATAAGCTCGCTCATCAATGAAGCACGTAAAAAACAAAGACGCGTTGACAGAATAACGAAGTGCACGAGTGGTCGGCCATCCGCTGATGTTGTCTGGCCTCACGCCAATTGACGTCACACTAAGGGAACCGCGGCCTCCAAGGGAACACAAAGAGCAGCAGACGCTATTCCTTTTCCTTTCTCTTCGGGTCAGCCTCTTCAAGTATCGGAAAATGAAAAGGAAATTTCTGTTAAATCCGTTGCGTGAAGAGGGTTAATAGAAATGAAATAATTTCAGCGGAATTTCTCCACCACATTGAAGATAATTAAAGGAAGTGATTGGCTCACTAGATAGCGCTGTCAGACTCGGTGAGTTAATAAAAGTAGTTCCCATTGGGTTGTTTTACCTCTGAGCGGCACTATTTTGCACACCATGGGCTAAATGGCCAGGTCGCAACGACCCCGAAGGCTCAGAGAACGTTGGGAGAGGGGACCCACTGGAACAGCTGTTGGGAGACAGATGGTAGCTTCTCGTCAAGGCCATCCAGCGTGTTCTTTAACGTGCACAGGTTATGGCTCTCCTCGCACACGGGGCCACGGCTTAACGTCCCATCCGACGGACGGCGGCCTTTCCAAGCCCAGCGGTGTTCCCTACTGACAGTGGGCAGGGCGGGGAAAATTGCGGAGATAAATCTCAACGCTGACCCTGCTGGGACTCGAACCTGGGAACTGTATATTACGAGCCTGGCGCGCTACCGACTGAGCCACCCCCTTCCCATTTTACCTCTGAGCGACACTCTCTTTCGCACAATGGAATAAATGGCCAGGTCACAAGGACTCCAAGAGTTCAGAGAAGGTTGGAGGAAGGTCACCCACTGGACAGCTGTTAGGAGACAGATGGAAGCCTCCTGTCAAGACTATCCAGCGTGTTCGTTAATGCACACAAGGTATAGCTCTCCCGCGCACGGAAACACGGTGCAACGTCCCATCCGACGGACGGCAGTCTTTTCCAGCTCATCGGTGTCCCCGTTTTCACCAAAGGTACGATGGGGGCTAATGTCAACGCTGGCCCAGTTCGAACTCGAACCTGGGAACTGCACAATACGAGCCTGGTGCGCTACCAACTAAGTTAAGCCTCAGTCCGTAGCGAGCTTGGCTCGTAAGTTGTAGTTCCCAAGTTCGAGTTCCAACTGGGCCTGATTTGCACATTTTCTCCGCAAACCACCCCCATCCTTCCCTTAGTGAGAAAGGGGTCAGCGATAGGCTGGGAAAGGCCGACGTCCCTGGATGGGACTTTAAACCAAATCCCCATGTTCAAGAAAGTCATACCTTGTATACGTTAAAGAACACGCTGGATGGCCTTAACAGGAGGCTACCATCTGTCTCCTAACCAGTCCAGTGGACTCCTTCCAAAACTTCTCTGAGCTGATTGGGGTCCTTGTGACCTAGCCATTTATCCCAAAAGAGTGGAACAGAGTTAAAACAATTCAACCCCTCTTATCTCGGACGAAAGGTTAAAACCTATTCATCTTTTAGAATGACTATTCCACATTATCCAGAAGCAATTGGTATTTCCATTTAATACGGAAAGCTATCAGAAATGAAATTTTCTGACCACATTTTTAACAAATTTTGAAGGTTTTTCAGAGGTAAAATAATCCAACCTAACATTTCTTCTAAAAAAATTAGTAAATACTGCTTTTTTTTCCATAAGGAGAGTAGAAAATTCATATCATGCCAAGAACCCGTGATCCTCGTTATTTCTCAAGCTTCTGCTCTTCGTATGGTTATCAGCATAATACACTATAATTGTGGTCTGTGAAAAAGACGAAGCAGAAAGACAACAAACATCCATGGCTTATCCGTGACTCGAACCCAGCTCACCTTTGTCTTACCTCTGATACGCCTTTGCAAATGATGATACCCGATATCTATTATATCTGCTACCGATATCGATTGCTCAGTGGTCGTCCATTCGCTAAGCGAAGCATGAGCGATCGGGAATTAACAAATTCCAACTGAATTCGGCAAGATCAGAGAAAACCGCAACCAAGGTCAACGACGCGAGGTCCAGAACATCGTCGTCGTCTTGTAACTTTTCTGCTAACAGAACTAATCCTCTTAGTTGGAGATTGAACAAGATCTGAAACGCAGATCTTTATTTGGTACTGGTTCAATTCATTCTCTCTATCCAAGTGCACGTAACGTACATTAGAGATGAATTCTGCGAACATAGAAAAGTAGAAAATCCTTTGCTCGGAATACGTTCGCATATTCGTTAAATATTTCACTCATCTTAGTGACTAACTTTTACTACTTATCTTACTGTGAAAAGTAACTTTTAAACTGCGTTGCTTACTCTGTTTCTGAGCGTCACTGCTTTTCACACAATGGGCTCAATGGCTACGTCGCTAGGACCACCCCCCCCCAAGGGCTCAGCAAAAGGTTATCTACGGGAGAACTTATTTTACCTCTGAGTTATTTTACCTCTGAGCGGCACTTATTTGCACACCATGGGCTAAATGGCCAGGTCACATGGACCCCGAAGGCTCAGGAAGGTTGGGGGAGGGGACCCACTGGAACAGCTGTTGGGAGACAGATGGTAGCCTCCCGTCAAGGCCATCCAGCGTGTTCTTTAACGTGCACAGGGTATGGCTCTCCCGCACACGGAGCCACGGGTTAATGTCCCATCCGACGGACGGCGGCCTTTCCAAGCCCCTCGATGTCCCCTACTGAACGTGGGCAGGGCGGGGAATTTTACGGAGATAAATCTCAACGCTGACCCAGCTGGGACTCGAACCTGCGAACTACAGATTACGAGCCTGGCGTGCTACCGACTGAGCCACCCCCGCCCCCTACGGGAGAGCAGTAAGGATGCAGATTGAAGCCTACCATCAAGACCATCCAGCATGTTCTTTAACGCGCAAGGCTATGGCTCACCCATGTACTCGGATTGTTGTTGTGTTGTTTTACCTCTGAGCGGCACTTTTTTGCACACAATAGGCTAAATGGCCAGGTCATTAGGACCCCTAGAGCTCAGAGAAGGCTGGAGGAGGGGACCCGTTGGGTAGCTTCCTGTCAAGGCCATCCCAGCATGTTCTTTAACGTGTATGGTTCTCCCGTATACGAGGCCAAGGCTTGATGTCCCATCCGATGGACGGCGGCCTTTCCAAGCCCATCGGTGTCCCATCCGATGGACGGCGGCCTTTCCAAGCCCATCGGTGTCCCCTACTGACCGTGGGCAGGGCAGAGATTTTTCCGGAGATAAATCTCAACGCTGGCCCAGCTGAGACTGAAACCCGGGAACTGCAGATTACGAGTCTGGCGCGCTACCAACTGAGTCACCCCAGCCTCCATACACACGAGGTACAGCTTTGCATCCCATTCGACGATGGCGGCCTTTCCAAGCCCCTTGGGGTCCCCTTTCTCACCGAATGCGGGATGGGGGTTTAGCGGAAAATAAACCCCATCCGCATATCAGTGCGAGTTAAAGCATATGCAGGTATTTACACTCAGAGTTCATTGAATCATGACCACCTCCCCTCCACGTTATATAAGTAGAAGCTAACTTCGAAACACTAACTTCTGAACTAAGCATTTCGTTAGGGTTGGGTTGTTTAACCTCTGAGCTGCAGTTTTTTGCACACAATCGGCTAAATGGCCAGGTCACAAGGACCCAAAACAATGTGCTCTCTTCCTCCAGGGGGCGGGGGTGGCTCAGTCGGTAGCGCGCCAGGCTCGTAATATGTAGTTCCCAGGTTCGAGTCCCAGCTGGGTCAGCGTTGAGATTTATATCCGCAAATTTCCGCTCCCTACCCACGGTCAGTAGGGGACACCGATGGGCTTGGAAAGGCCGCCGTCCGTCGGATGGGACGTTAAGCCGTGGCCCCGTGTGCGGGAGAGTCATACCCTGTGCACGTTAAAGAACACGCTGGATGGCCTTGACGGGAGGCTACCATCTGTCTCCCAACAGCTGTTCCAGTGGGTCCCCTCCCCCAACCTTCTCTGAGCCTTCGGGGTCCATGTGACCTGGCCATTTAGCCCATGGTGTGCAAAAAAGCGCCGCTCAGAGGTAAAACAACCCAACCCAACCCATGGTGTGCAAAAAAGTGCCGCCCATAAGGCATTGCTATTGTTAAATGTTTAAACTTCCGTAACTCTTTAAATACTGAACGAATATTGTTGAAAATCGAGATTTAGATAAGATTTTTTATTGAGATCTTTAATTTATCTTCAGTCGCATTCTGTCACAAAACTCTTTTTTAGAAGTTATAGAGCTTCGATATTAGCTTCCACTGACATAACAGAGAGAGAGAGAGGTGGTCATAATTTAATGAGCACCGAGTGTATGTACAGGGTCATTAATGAGAACCTGAGAAGTACAGATTACGAGGGTAGAGAGCTGCCGACTGAACCAACCTCTAAGGATTCGGAGCAAATAATTGCTAGTAACTGCACACGCTCCAGTTTGTTGTGAACGGTAACTGGAGCGTGTACAGTTGCTGTACACGCTCTAGATATTTTTCCTGAATTCTGCAATCACGTGACACGAAGGTTGCCAGATGACTAATTTCTAAAAAAAAAATCGGTGCCAGATATTTTTTCTGAATTCTGTAATCAACCATAGTGTTCGGATACTTTTTTGAGCGACTGTACAGTGGACTAACTACTTACATCTGTTACTTGACTCAGCATGGCGTGACACTTACAACAACTACATGATTCTTTCCTTCAAATGCTGTAAAATGCGAATTTTTTTTTTTTAGAAAAAACGATGTTTTTAATGTATTCAAAGAAAATGTCCATTGGTGTGCAGTGGAGATTTCGGGATCGTTGAGATCGGTCCAATTCCTCCAATCCTGAAATTGGGCAGTATATGTGAAACTTATTAATCGTCATCGTAACATTGAAACTTTGAGAGTTTCTTGAATTTTTAGGGACACAATTAATCTTGTTACTTAACTGTTTAATGGAATATAACACTTTAAAATACGGATATTCTGTTATTGGACAGAAATATGGACTTCAAGTAGAAAAAAAAAACTTCACTAGACGCTACTAAAGTCAACTGTGATCTCTGATCTCGTTTAAATGTTTCAATTAAATTTTTTTTTAGTCTATTAAATATTCCATCGTTCATAACTCTTTGATTTTGGGTTGTTTCACCTCTGAGAGTCACTTTTTTGCACACCATGGGCTAAATGACCAGGTCACATGGACCCCGAAGGCTCAAAGAAGGTTGGGGGAGGGGACCCACTGGAACAGCTGTTGGGAGACAGATGGTAGCCTCTCGTCAAGGCCATCCAGCGTGTTCTTTAGCGTTGGGTTGTTTGACTTCTGAGCGGCACTTTTTTGCACACCATGGGCTAAATGACCAGGTCACAAGGACCCCGAAGGCTCAAAGAAGGTTGGGGGAGGGGACCCACTGGAACAGCTGTTGGGAGACAGAGGGTAGCCTCTCGTCAAGGCCATCCAGCGTGTTCTTTAGCGTTGGGTTGTTTGACCTCTGAGCGGCACTTTTTTGCACACCATGGGCTAAATGACCAGGTCACAAGGACCCCGAAGGCTCAGAGATGGTTGGGGGAGAGGACCCACTGGAACAGCTGTTGGGAGACAGAGGGTAGCCTCCGTCAAGGCCATCCAGCGTGTTCTTTAGCGTTGGGTTGTTTGACCTCTGAGCGGCACTTTTTTGCACACCATGGGCTAAATGGCCAGGTCACATGGACCCCGAAGGCTCAGAGAAGGTTGGTGGAGGGGACCCACTGGAACAGCTGTTGGGAGACAGAGGGTAGCCTCCCGTCAAGGCCATCCAGCATGTTCTTTAACGTGCACAGGGTATGGCTCTCCCACACACAGACCACGGCTTAACGCCCTATCCGAAGGACGGCTGCCTTTCCAAGCATATCGAGGTCCCCTACTCACCTATGCAGGGAAATGTTTGGAGATAAACCTCAACGCTGACTCAGCTGGGACTCGAACCTTTGAAGTACAGATTACGAGCCTGGCGCGCTACCGACTGAGCCACCCCCGCCACTCATAACTCTTTGAATGCTGAGGAAATATTGTTTGAAATTGCGACTGAGATTTTTAATTTATCTTTAGACATAATTTCGATTAAAAATCATATTAAAGAAGTTATTGAGCTCTGAATGGGATTTTTCTTTTCAGATAACATAAAACTCTTTCCATTTTTATATCCCAGGTTCGAGTCTCAGCTGGGTCAGCGTTGAGATTTATCTCCGCAAAATTCCCCGCCCTGCCCACGGTCAGTAGGGGACACCGATGGGCTTGGAAAGGCCGCCGTCAGTCGGATGGGACGTTAAGACGTGTACCCGTGTGCGGGAGAGACATACCCTGTGCACGTTAAAGAACACGCTGGATGGCCTTGACGGGAGACTACCATCTGTCTCCCAACAGCTGTTCCAGTGGGTCCCCTCCCCCAACCTTCTCTGAGCCTACGGGGTCCATGTGACCTGGCCATTTAGCCCATGGTGTGCAAAAAAGTGCCGCCCATTAGGCATTGCTATTGTTAAATGTTTAAACTTCCGTAACTCTTTAAATACTGAAGGAATATTGTTGAAAATCGAGATTTAGATAAGATTTTTTATTGAGATCTTTAATTTATCTTCAGTCGCATTCTGTCACAAAACTCTTTTTTAGAAGTTTATAGAGCTTCGATATTAGCTTCCACTGACATAACAGAGAGAGAGAGAGGTGGTCATAATTTAATGAGCACGAGTGTATGTACAGGGTCATTAATGAGGACCTGAGAAGTACAGATTACGAGGGTAGGGATCTGCCGACTGAACCAACCTCTGAGGATTCGGAGCAAATAATTACTAACTCTTTTGTTTGCTTTGGTTGGGCCTTGCTCGATGGGAAACACTAGCCTTGATTTTGTGGTGCAGTCGCTCAAAAAAGTATCCGAACACTATGGTTGATTACAGAATTCAGAAAAAATATCTGGCAACGATTTTTTTAGAAATTAGTGATCTGGCAACCTTCGTGTCACGTGATTACAGAATTCAGGAAAAATATCTGGAGCGTGTACAGCAACTGTACACGCTCCAGTTACCGTTCACGGCAAACTGGAGCGTGTGCAGTTACTGCACACGCTCCAGTTTGCCGTGAACGGTAACTGCACACGCTCAATATTTCCGTGAGTGAGCCAACACGATCCAGGTGTTTGTGAGCTCACACGATCCAATGTGCTACCCATCGATCCAATGTGCTACCCAACGATATAGAGCTGCTGATCTAAGGGACCTGGGTTCGAGTCCCGGATTAGGCATGGATGTGTGTGTCGTTTTTTTGCTGAGGTCCTGCCATCCTCTCAGATCTCCTACTGTGGCATATAAACTGACAGGCTCCTGTCAGACCTCTGTGGCAAGCAGCTGCTTGAGGGGGTATTTATTTATTTTTTTTTAATTATGCAATGTCTTTTATTTATTGGTTTATTAGAACAAAATGTTAACTAAAATAATACAAAATTATGAAATAAAATTACTATACAAAATGATGTGCTAATTATGATATTCTGCGAAGCAATTTCTTTTGGTAGTGAGGCAAAGATGGACATTGCACATAGTACATATATTATGCGTCCTGACAGTTCTGGTTTTGTTTTCTAAACGTTCCCGTTTACGTAATTGCGTTCGGCATACGTTCTATTTTGACATTCTGTATAAAAAATGTAGATAAGGTTATAATTAAATACGACAATCACCAATTTTAAAATGGGGAAAAATGTTTCCCTTAGTCGTGAAAGAGTTAAAACGAGAGCTAAAAAATATCAACACCAGTGAAAAAAAAAGATGCAGATGAACCCAGATGCATCTTTTCGAAGGTACAAATCCACTTGACAATGCAGCCGGGCACATGCGCTCTTCTTCAAGAACGACAGCGCAAAACTTTTTCTTCGCTGTGGATGTTTCTCGAGACGCTATCTCAGCAACCAGCAGGACGCGAACTTTATCACCGACACCCAGCACGTCAGCGCTTGTTCCGCGAGTCCGGTTTATCTCGCAGTGAGGAGACTCTGCTCTCGCTGCTGAGCACTCGAGTGCTCTGTCAGCCGCCCTTTTACTGTTTCTTCGCACGTGTTAAGTTTAGCACGAAGCGACACTTTACGATTCACACGACAGAGAATTTTATTTCGGAAAAGGCAGAAGCAGATAGGCCCTCGTCAATGGGGTGAGAAGTTGGGTCTAGATCGTGGTAGAGGGTTGGGTTGGGTTGTTTTACCTCTGAGCGGCACTTTTTTGCACACCATGGGCTAAATGGCCAGGTCACATGGACCCCGAAGGCTCAGAGAAGGTTGGGGGAGGGGACCCACTGGAACAGCTGTTGGGAGACAGATGGTAGCCCACCCCCGTCAAGGCCATCCAGCCTTGACGGGGTGGGTTACCATCTGTCTCCCAACAGCTGGTACGTGCTGCTGTACCAGCAGCACGTACCAGCTGTTGTACAGTTACGTGCTGCTGGTACAGCAGCACGTAAAGAGTTCTTTAACGTGCACAGGGTATGTCTCTCCCGCACACGGGGCCACGGCTTAACGTCCCATCCGACGGACGGCGGCCTTTCCAAGCCCATCGGTGTCCCCTACTGACCGTGGGCAGGGTGGGGAATTTTGCGGAGATAAATCTCAACGCTGACCCAGCTGGGACTCGAACTCATATACGGGAGAGACATACCCTGTGCACATTAAAGTACACGCTGGATGGCCTTGTCGGGAGGCTATCATCTGCCTCCCAAGACTTGTTCCAGTGGGTTCCCTCCCCCGACCTTCTCTAAGCCTTCGGGTCCTTGTGACCTGATCATTTAGCCCATTGTCTGCAAAAATGTGCCTCTCTGAGATAACCTAACCGAACCCTGAACTCTAATCCCGCTGGCAATTCAATACTTTATAGTAGTAGTGAAAGTGAAACACGGAGAATACAAAGCACAGTGCTAATCACACGACGAGCTCTGAAAAGGAATGGAAATTGAAGATCAGCTTGACCGGTTACTTTATCTCTTTGTTCCGCAGTCCCTGCACGGAACGAGAAACAAATGAGCTAATCGGGTGTGGAATTTTGCGTGAGTTCATTTCGAAAACTTGCACGCTTCATCAGTCACTGAAAAGTTACAGCCGCACGAGAGATAATTTTCGTGATTATTGTTAGGAGGATAACACTAACACGACAGATTTTGATTACCGGAATAAAAGTATGTTTAGAAGTGGAATGTGGGTTGGGTTGTTTTACCTCTGAGCGGCACTTTTTTGCACACCATGGGCTAAATGGCCAGGTCACATGGACCCCGAAGGCTCAGAGAAGGTTGGGGGAGGGGACCCACTGGAACAGCTGTTGGGAGACAGATGGTAGCCTCCCGTCAAGGCCAGCCAGCGTGTTCTTTAACGTGCACAGGGTATGGCTCTCTCCCGCACACGGGGCACGGCTTAACGTCCCATCCGACGGACGGCGGCCTTTCCAAGCCCATCGGTGTCCCCTACTGACCGTGGGCAGGGCGGGGATTTTGTGGAGATAAATCTCAACGCTGACCCAGCTGGGACTCGAACCTGGGAACTACAGATTACGAGCCTGGTGCGCTACCGACTGAGCCACCCCGCCCTAATGTCCACAAGCTTCGTCATAGATAACACAACTCAACTCAACTCATGAATTCAACTCAACTCATGAATTCGACTGAAAATTTTTGAATTGAAAATTTCCCCTAAGAGAGCATTATTAACGTGTAATATCCTCATTCGAAATCGAATGGCATGCATTTGTCCTCTCGAGATATCCTACAGATCAGGCCCTGGTCTTGAAAAAATAAAGGGGGGGGGGGGGGGTATAGCACCCTAATACCTCCCCCCTACCCTGATACAATTAACATAAACAATGTTAAGTTGTGTTTCAGTTCAATGAAAAAACATAAAGTTACGGCGATTTATGTAAAGCAAATGGATTACTCCTCTGTTTGCTCGTAATCTGTAGTTCCTAGGTTCGAGTCCCAGCTGGGTCAGCGTTGAGATTTATCTCCGCAAAATTCCCCGCCCTGCCCATTGTCAATAGGGGTCACCGATGGGCTTGGAAATGCCGCCGTCCGTCGGATGGGACGTTAAGCCGTGGCCCCGTGTGCGGGAGAGCCATACCCTGCGCACGTTAAAGAACACGCTGGATGGCCTTGACGGGAGGCTACCATCTGTCTCCCAACAGCTGTTCCAGTGGGTCCCCTCCCCCAACCTTCTCTGAGCCTTCGGGGTCCATGTGACCTCGCCATTTAACCCATGGTGTGCAAAAAAGTGCCGCTCAGAGGCAAAACAACCCCCCCCCCCCCCCGAAACTAAATCCTGGGTACGTCCCTGGATCATCACAAATTGCTCCATCCTGAGATAATAACACCAGGAAAATCAACATAACCGTGCGTATCGTAAATGATATTGGTTGGAAATTCAAACCTTTAGTTACCGTCAGACGTAAACCGTTAGGTACCGAAGGAGTATGACCAGATCAAATTATTAATCCGAACTGAGGAGAAAGCGGGAATCGAAACGTGAGCGTATCCATCTTTCTGATATTCTTTCTGCAGCCTCTCCTATAATTGGAGTCTATGATGAAAGCCACTGTACCGCCCTGTCTAGACTGCGTGTCACATTTTTAATACTTCTCTGCTGTGAAGACCTGTACCAGTTGCATGGCAGTTATGGTCAATACAATGCACCTTTTCGGAGTTAAGATTCCTGTTCTAGGAATTTAATAATACTCATCAGAGTTGCAATCAGACAGATCTTCGCTGACTGAACTAAATGTTGGTAAATATAAACTATACCTGTTATCAAGACAATGATAATATTCTAACAGCATTAATAATAGTGCCAGACCACAAAACACGCTTGCTTATCTGTAATCGTTTAAATGCGAGTGTATTTCAGGAAACATTTATTCAAAGCTACAGCTTATTATGTTCTCCTTTTCACCTGTGAACTTGTCTAGGTTCGGTTGTTTTACCTCTGAGTGGCACTTCTTTGCACACCATGGGCTAAATGGCCAGGTCACATGGACCCCGAAGGCTCAGAGAAGGTTTGGGGAGGGGACCCACTGGAACAGCTGTTGGGAGATGGTAGCCTATCGTCAAGGTCATCCAGCGTGTTCTTTAACATGCACAGGGTATGGCTCTCCCGCACACGGGGCCACGGCTTAACGTCCCATCCGACGAACGCCGACCTTTCCAAGCCCATCGGTGTCCCCTACTGACCGTGAGCAGGGCGGGGAGTTTTGCGGAGATAAATCTCAACGCTGACCCAGCTGAGACTCGAACCTGGGAACTGCAGATTACGAGCCTGACGCGCTACCGATTGAGCCACCCCGACCCCATGAACTTGTCTATGTTTTATATACCAATATATGCACACATATATTGTTATATTATATGTGCATACATTGGTATATAAATATGTTTGGGTGAAATAAACTTATTCAATTCAATTAAATAATGAGCATAAAACTAGTTCGATGATATTCTTATTGAGAAATAGAGAGACACATTTTCGACAGTAGAACAAAATACAGCAAACATACCGTATTAGTAATTTCTACCGATCATTATAACCTCCCATTCCACATTCGCGTGCAATTACGAGTATTCCTAGTTAGGATGTCGCAACAAATGCGTAAACTTCATTCGTGCCATGCTTTCATTTTCCATTTGGATTCTTAACCTTTTACACTGGTTTCCATAAATTAAGGAACAATCCTATGTTATGTCAATGAGAAGCAAACGTCGAAGCTCTAGAACTTCTAAAATAATTTTTGCTTTGATTTCAAAAATTTGATGGCAGATAAAGATCATTAAAATCCTCATGCAGCTATGAATTACGGAGGTCCTACCAGATATATAATTTTGTTCTCCAGACATGTCTGTCCTGAGCTAAATCTGCTATGTTTGGCTACTGTTAGGCCAATTCTAGCAAGGTCCTGTTTGACATTGTCTGCCCATCGCATCCTAGGTGATATCCACACTGTTCATAACATTGTCTGCCCATCGCATCCTAGGTGATATCCACACTGTTCATAACATTGTCTGCCCATCGCATCCTAGGTGATATCCACACTGTTCATAACATTGTCTGCCCATCGCATCCTAGGTGATATCCACACTGTTCATAACATTGTCTGCCCATCGCATCCTAGGTGATATCCACACTGTTCATAACATTGTCTGCCCATCGCATCCTAGGTGATATCCACACTGTTCATAACATTGTCTGCCCATCGCATCCTAGGTGATATCCACACTGTTCATAACATTGTCTGCCCATCGCATCCTAGGTGATATCCACACTGTTCATAACATTGTCTGCCCACCGCATCCTAGGTGATATCCACACTGTTCATAACATTGTCTGCCCACCGCATCCTAGGTGATATCCACACTGTTCATAACATTGTCTGCCCACCGCATCCTAGGTGATATCCACACTGTTCATAACATTGTCTGCCCACCGCATCCTAGGTGATATCCACACTGTTCATAACATTGTCTGCCCACCGCATCCTAGGTGATATCCACACTGTTCATAACATTGTCTGCCCATCGCATCCTAGGTGATATCCACACTGTTCATAACATTGTCTGCCCACCGCATCCTAGGTGATATCCACACTGTTCATAACATTGTCTGCCCATCGCATCCTAGGTGATATCCACACTGTTCATAACATTGTCTGCCCATCGCATCCTAGGTGATATCCACACTGTTCATAACATTGTCTGCCCATCGCATCCTAGGTGATATCCACACTGTTCATAACATTGTCTGCCCATCGCATCCTAGGTGATATCCACACTGTTCATAACATTGTCTGCCCATCGCATCCTAGGTGATATCCACACTGTTCATAACATTGTCTGCCCATCGCATCCTAGGTGATATCCACACTGTTCATAACATTGTCTGCCCATCGCATCCTAGGTGATATCCACACTGTTCATAACATTGTCTGCCCATCGCATCCTAGGTGATATCCACACTGTTCATAACATTGTCTGCCCATCGCATCCCGGGTGATATCCACACTGTTCATAACATTGTCTGCCCATCGCATCCCGGGTGATATCCACACTGTTCATAACATTGTCTGCCCATCGCATCCCGGGTGATATCCACACTGTTCATAACATTGTCTGCCCATCGCATCCTAGGTGATATCCACACTGTTCATAACATTGTCTGCCCATCGCATCCTAGGTGATATCCACACTGTTCATAACATTGTCTGCCCATCGCATCCTAGGTGATATCCACACTGTTCATAACATTGTCTGCCCATCGCATCCTAGGTGATATCCACACTGTTCATAACATTGTCTGCCCATCGCATCCTAGGTGATATCCACACTGTTCATAACATTGTCTGCCCATCGCATCCTAGGTGATATCCACACTGTTCATAACATTGTCTGCCCATCGCATCCTAGGTGATATCCACACTGTTCATAACATTGTCTGCCCATCGCATCCTAGGTGATATCCACACTGTTCATAACATTGTCTGCCCATCGCATCCTAGCTGATATCCACACTGTTCATAACATTGTCTGCCCATCGCATCCTAGCTGATATCCACACTGTTCATAACATTGTCTGCCCATCGCATCCTAGCTGATATCCACACTGTTCATAACATTGTCTGCCCATCGCATCCCGGGTGATATCCACACTGTTCATAACATTGTCTGCCCATCGCATCCCGGGTGATATCCACACTGTTCATAACATTGTCTGCCCATCGCATCCCGGGTGATATCCACACTGTTCATAACATTGTCTGCCCATCGCATCCCGGGTGATATCCACACTGTTCATAACATTGTCTGCCCATCGCATCCCGGGTGATATCCACACTGTTCATAACATTGTCTGCCCATCGCATCCCGGGTGATATCCACACTGTTCATAACATTGTCTGCCCATCGCATCCCGGTGATATCCACACTGTTCATAACATTGTCTGCCCATCGCATCCCGGGTGATATCCACACTGTTCATAACATTGTCTGCCCATCGCATCCCGGGTGATATCCACACTGTTCATAACATTGTCTGCCCATCGCATCCCGGGTGATATCCACATTGTTCATAACATTGTCTGCCCATCGCATCCCGGGTGATATCCACACTGTTCATAACATTGTCTGCCCATCGCATCCCGGGTGATATCCACACTGTTCATAACATTGTCTGCCCATCGCATCCCGGGTGATATCCACACTGTTCATAACATTGTCTGCCCATCGCATCCCGGGTGATATCCACACTGTTCATAACATTGTCTGCCCATCGCATCCCGGGTGATATCCACACTGTTCATAACATTGTCTGCCCATCGCATCCCGGGTGATATCCACACTGTTCATAACATTGTCTGCCCATCGCATCCCGGGTGATATCCACACTGTTCATAACATTGTCTGCCCATCGCATCCCAGGTGATATCCACACTGTTCATAACATTGTCTGCCCATCGCATCCCAGGTGATATCCACACTGTTCATAACATTGTCTGCCCATCGCATCCCAGGTGATATCCACACTGTTCATAACATTGTCTGCCCATCGCATCCCAGGTGATATCCACACTGTTCATAACATTGTCTGCCCATCGCATCCCAGGTGATATCCACACTGTTCATAACATTGTCTGCCCATCGCATCCCAGGTGATATCCACACTGTTCATAACATTGTCTGCCCATCGCATCCCAGGTGATATCCACACTGTTCATAACATTGTCTGCCCATCGCATCCCAGGTGATATCCACACTGTTCATAACATTGTCTGCCCATCGCATCCCAGGTGATATCCACACTGTTCATAACATTGTCTGCCCATCGCATCCCAGGTGATATCCACACTGTTCATAACATTGTCTGCCCATCGCATCCCAGGTGATATCCACACTGTTCATAACATTGTCTGCCCATCGCATCCCAGGTGATATCCACACTGTTCATAACATTGTCTGCCCATCGCATCCTAGGTGATATCCACACTGTTCATAACATTGTCTGCCCATCGCATCCCAGGTGATATCCACACTGTTCATAACATTGTCTGCCCATCGCATCCCAGGTGATATCCACACTGTTCATAACATTGTCTGCCCATCGCATCCCAGGTGATATCCACACTGTTCATAACATTGTCTGCCCATCGCATCCCAGGTGATATCCACACTGTTCATAACATTGTCTGCCCATCGCATCCCAGGTGATATCCACACTGTTCATAACATTGTCTGCCCATCGCATCCTAGGTGATATCCACACTGTTCATAACATTGTCTGCCCATCGCATCCTAGGTGATATCCACACTGTTCATAATCCTGTATGCCAATCTCTAGCTGTGCATACAGGCAACATGGCAAAATCAATGGAGTCTCTGTCTCAACGAAATGCTGCTCAAAAGAGGTTGCTGACACAGTTGAACCACCTAATGTCCAAGATACTGCGTAAGCATCCAGAATCAAAGGCATCAGATTTCTTGTTATCCTGCTTACATATGATGTTTCGCTGCCATAACTAACCTTGGAAAGACCAAACTATTGTACAGCCTAATATTAATGTTTAGGTGTATACGCCTATTTTTTCCACACTCTCCACAGACTGCTAAAAGTCCCAGCAGCAATCCTATTCTTCTATTTGTCTCATGCCGCACATCACCAGTATCTGTTACATAGCTCACAAGATAATTAAACTGAGATACTTGCTCAATAGTATAGCCATTTAAAGCAACTGAAGCACCATCTGCCTGACCAATTTCCATCATTTTATCCGTATTTTCTCTGTTTATCACTAAACCTACTTTATCCAGTCACCTCATCCACATCATTAGCAAACAAGGCCAAATCATCTGCATAATTTAAATCAGAAATTTTGAAATCTCTAGACCATTTGAAGACAAAATCTTTCCCTTGTATAGAATTCCGCATAACATAATCAATACCAAACTAAAGAGAAAAGGAGACAAAATGCATCCTTGTCTAACTCCACTAGCAATGCTAAACCAATCGCTGCAAGACGTACCAACTCTCACACACAACTGTGTTATTATAGAGAGCTCTCATTACACTAACTTATCAGGTATTCCATATGATCTAACAATCAAACACAAATTATGTCGATCAACAGAGTCAAAAGCCTTTTCGAAATCTCTAAAGCTAGCAACCACAGGTTTCTGAAACTCTAAACATTTCTCAAGAATCTGCCTAAGTGAAAATATTTGATCAACACATCCCCTACCACTTCTGAATTCGCAATGTTCATCACACAGTTGTCCATCAACCAAATTCTTAATTCTATTAAATATAATCATGCAAAGAACTTTACCTGGAAGAGAAAGTTAACTAATTCCCCTATAATTATCACAAGAACTGTGATCACCTTTTTTTAAAAATTGGGACAATGATAGCTCTAATTAAATTCTTAGGAACAACACCTTTATCATAAAAAATATTCAAAATTTCAGTTAGCCATGTGATAACACAAATGTTCCTAGCTCTAAGCATTTCACTGGTGATTTCGTCCACCCCTGGGGATTTATGCAGTTTTAACTTAGAGATAGCCAATGCGGCTTCGGAATGTGATATAGGGCCAACATTAATGTCAGTAATGTATCTATCCTCATTACAAACAATGGGAGTAGAAATAATCACGTTGTTTAGAACTTCAGCTTACCTAGACATCACAAGATCCTCACCTTCAATCACCTTACCACGTTTATCTCTCAATCTCTGTGCACCTATCTGTTTCTTCCCACACAAAACACTAACTATCTAATACACCTCCTGCTGTTGTTTGACTATTTCCTTTTGCCCAGCCGAGCTATCAAGTCAAAGATTCTTATCAGCTGCGTTAGCTGATAACATTTACACCCATATACACCCCTATACACCTTTTATTAAGCTCATTGTAATGCCGTCTGTTACGACTAGTAGGGTCTTGATTCATAAGCTCACCGAAAAAAAAATTAGTCACCCCTGGCTGAATGTCACCTAACAGCGCGAAACGCTCCCGTGCGGCAAAAGAACAGCCGAAATCCTGTCTGGCAGGATGCCACCAGTGTGCGGATATAGTGCTCATCAATATTCATCCATTCTTCCTGCAACAAATGCCGCACTTTGACAAAATGAATGGGACCGCGCTTCACTCATTGCCCCAAATAGTCCCACGAGTTTTCTATGGGATTCAAATCCGGGGATTTGGCAGGCCAGTCGAGATGTTCGGAGGCTTCAGAATGTATGTCATGCCAATCCGACACACTTCGAGCCCTGTGCACACGACAATTGTCATTTTGGAAGACTGGGGTGTCCTTCTGGTGTTCGCTGTGGAGATGCTGCACAAAAGGCAACATGTGATCGTCTAGTAGCTCCAGCCAGTCCTTTCAGTGATGTTCTAACAATATGATTTTGACGTTCTGGTCAAGTGTGGCGTCACCACAGGCAAAGAAACCATTTCCTCGTACTTGAAACACCCCCAGAACGTCACAGAGTTTGCACACAGTCTGCATGGAAGGCTTCATGAGGCATACGATGTACCCGTCGCCTCGAATCATTCGAGTACAAGCAAAAACGTGACTCATCCGACCAGATCACACGCTTCCAAGAGTTGACAGTTCAGTCTTTATGGAGCCGTGCCCACTGTAGCCGTGCAGCCTTGTGCAGAGCTGTTAAAATGGGTCTCTTTCGAAGTAGTCTGCTGCAGATATATATGGCATGCAGTTCTCTTCAGAGTGTTCATTCGGAAACAGCTTCTTGTAGGCTGCATTGACTGACTGGAGCAATTTCTGCCTCGTTACAAAGCGGTTTGCCCTAACAGTGCATGATACACTGTGGCGGTCACTATTGGTGAGCAGTCTTTCTGCCGCAGTTCTGGCCACGATTAGTGATGGACTGCGATGTACGCCACTGCTGGAAGACCCTTTGGACAATAAGTTTCAACACACCTGCAAAGGCAATAACTTCTTGTACGCTATGCCCTTTAGCTCAGCCAAACCCAATAACACCTTTCTGCCACATCTTTGGTGAGACCCAATAACACCTTTTCATTCACATCTTTGGTGAGAACCATGCTTCACGGAGCGACTAACATACACGTCGCATACAACCACTTCTTGTCTCTGTATGAACCCCGTAGCGCATGGCACAGCTATTTGTAGGACGCGTATATTATTGGTGCGCCCTCTGTTGATGTTGAACGGACGTAACCCTCTTACGGCGGGAGATGACTAATTTTTTGTTTGGTGAGCTTATTTTTTCTTCACTTTCTTCTTTCAGAAATAAGTTCTGTAGCCTTATCACTCAAATAATTTTGTTTCCTTTGTTCCTTTTCTTCCAAAAGTTTGCACACTCTCCACAGAATGTTGGTCTCAAGAAAAGCTTGTTTAAAAGTGATGCCATTCTTTATCAACTTGAGCGGCAAGAAAATCACGATTCTCAATTGTCATAATGACTAAGTAGCTTATCACGGTATGCTTTGGCTATATCTGGATCTTTCAGACCTTCAGGGTTAATTTTCTTTAACCTGAGCACAACGGGGGCGGGGGGGGCTCAGTCGGTAGCGCGCCAGGCTCGTAATCTGTAGTTCCCAGGTTCGAGTCCCAGCTGGGTCAGCGTTGAGATTTATCTCCGCAAAATTCCCCGTCCTGCCCACGGTCAGTAGAGGACACCAATGGGTTTGGAAAGGCCGCCGTCCGTCGGATGGGACGTTAAGCCGTGGCCACGCGTGCGGGAGAGCCATACTCTGTGCACGTTAAAGAACACGCAGGATGGCCTTGACGGGAGGCTACCATCTGTCTCCCAACAGCTGTTCCAGTGGGTCCCCTCCCCCAACCTTCTCTGAGCCTTCGGGGTCCATGTGACCTGGCCATTTAGCCCATGGTGTGCAAAAAAGTGCCGCTCAGAGGTAAAACAACCCAACCCAACCCTCGCCAAAGGTTAGAGTCAGTACCAACTTTAGAATTAAAGTCACCTGGCACTAGAGAAATATCTCCTTTTTTGACAGAATTCAAAATATTCAGAAATTGTATGTAAAACCTGTCTTTCTCGTCCTCATCAGAGTGCGCTGTGTGGGCATAACAACAGATGATGTTCAAGTCTTTAATTTTTGTTTTGAATTTAGCTGTAAGAAATCTTTCATTAATGCAGTCATAATCGAGATGATCATCACTGTCATGTTCGCTGAGAAACAAACCTACAGTCGCTCAAAAAAAGTATCCGAACGCTATGGTCGATTACAGAATTCAGAAAAAATATCTGGCAACGGTTTTTTTTGGACATTAGTGAGCTGGCAACCTTCGTGTCACGTGATTACAGAATTCAGGAAAAATATCTGGAGCGTGTACAGCAACTGTACACGCTCCAGTTGCCGTTCACAGCAAACTGGAGCGTGTGCAGTAACTGCACACGCTCCAGTTTGCTGTGAACGGTAACTGCACACGATCAATATTTCCGTGAGTGAGCCCACACGATCTAGTATCAAAATATTATGACCACCTACAGTCGCTCAAAAAGGTATCCGAACACTATGGTTGATTACAGAATTCAGAAAAAATATATGGCAACGATTTTTTTAGAAATTAATGATCTGGAAATTAGTGATTAAATTAGTGAATTAGTCACGTGACACGAAGGTTGCCAGATCACTAACTTCTAAAGAAATCGTTGCCAGATATTTTTTCTGAATTCTGTAATCGACCATAGTGTTCGGATACTTTTTTGAGCGACTGTACATCTTGGGGATGCTTTCTATTCTCCCTCCCTGAAAAGAGAAATTTAAAATTATTCTTAAATATCTGAAAGGCTATTTATTTCTAAATAAATAAAAAAAATTCTTATTTAATCATTTCTTCCGTTTTGCAATTTTTTTCTTCGTACCATACTTTGAGAAAAGTCCAGGCTTATTGCAGAGTCCAATATACAAGGCAACTTTAGAATATTTTCAATAAGATATTAGCCAAAAGGGCTAAATTAGTGGCTTAGTGGCCTATCCCTAGTCCGCTTATATCTGCTTTGATAGAGTACATGAATATTTTATGCGTAATTACAGCTTTATCGTGTATTAAGTTATTAATTATTTTTAATAAGCTACTAATTAACAGAAATAGATTAATTTAATAATAAATTAATCAATAGAAATAGGTCATTTTATATATCAAATTAAAGAGAATTTAATTCTGAATTTTATTGAAATAACAAATATGAGTTCGAGTCCCAGCTGGGTCAGCGTTGAGATTTATCTCCGCAAAATTCCCCGCCCTGCCCACGGTCAGTAGGCGACACCGATGGGCTTGGAAAGGCAGCCGTCCGTTGGATGGGACGTTAAGCCGTGGCCCCGTGAGAGCCATACCCTGTGCACGTTAAAGAACACGCTGGATGGCCTTGACGGGAGGCTACCATCTGTCTCCCAACAGCTGTTCCAGTGGATCCCCTCCCCCAACCTTCTCTGAGCCTTCGGGGTCCATGTGACCTGGCCATTTAGCCCATGGTGTGCAAAAAAAAAGTGCCGCTCAGAGGTAAAACAACCCAACCCAACAAATATGAACATTGTAGTAATATATTAATTTTAATAGCCCTTTTTACAGTGGTATACCGGAAAAATTGGTAAATATTTCATAATTACTTCCAAAATCTTCCATTTTTAAAAATAGCAGTTTTTTTTTGTTAATTTTTTGGAGATTTTCGAAAATTTAAGGAAAAATATGTTGATCATAGTTCAAATCAAACTTGTGAGCTTAAATCAGGTGACTGCTTCAATACAGAGTAACGATAATAAACAAATCGACATTTACCGTATATCGCTTCTAAAATTTGGCAGTCAGATGTCTTTATCGAATTATTTATATTGTAGTTTAATAAAATATGCGTCAAATGAAAAAAAGAAAATAATATTTTTCAAGCTTGAATTACGTATTTTTTTTTAAACGGCATTTTTTTTTTCAAATCTAAGTTTCATATGATGTACAAAAAAGTCTATAAACGTCCGTGACCCTGGAAAGGTTAAATTGATTGACAGTAGTTTCTCTTTCCCAAATTTAAATTGATGGTCAATAGTTCAAATTTCACAATTTACAATCGCCAGCATACTTTCTGCTTCCACCGATTTCATGCTTCACTTCTAACCCTTGGTCAGAATCTATTAATTTTTAATTTTTTTTAATATATCTTCTACTTCTTCCAATTTCCGGTCAGCCCCTTTTACTTCTAGATTTACAGATTAAGCTCCTTTTTCCAAACTTAAAAATCCTAATCAATGCCTGCTAATTACTACCGAGCTTCAAATCTTGCTTTTCTAATGTTTGGTACGTATCTTAGTTTCTAATTGTTACTCAGTACCATGTTACTTTGGGGCGGGGGTGGTTCAGTCGGTAGCGCGCCAGGCTCGTAATCTGTAGTTCCCAGGTTCGAGTCTCAGCTGGGTCAGCGTTGAGATTCCCCTCCCTGCCCACGGTCAGTAGGGGACACCGATGGGCTTGGAAAGGCCGCCGTCCGTCAGATGGGACGTTAAGCCGTGGCCCCGTGTGCGGAAGAGCCATACCCTGTGCACGTTAAAAAACACACTGGATGGCCTTGACGGGAGGCTACCATCTGTCTCCCAACAGCTGTTCCAGTGGGTCCCCTCCCCCAACTTTCTCTGAGCCTTCGGGGTTTTTGTGGCCTGGCCATTTAGCCCATGGTGTGCAAAAAAGTGCCGCTCAGAGGTAAAGCAATCCAATCCAAACCATGTTACCCTTTCAACGGATGAGTTTATTGCTCCCAGTCTTGTTCTGCTCCCCGAGACTCTGTGACCAGCTACTTAAATAATTCGCTGGTGAGGTGTGGTGAACCCCAACCACATGACATGAAATTTCCAACTTCCATTGAGAATATCTCACCTTCAAAGTCTGAACTGACAAAGATGACATAATCATCATCATCGTCAAGCAGCCATGGGCTACGGAGGTCCAACCAGACCGTGCAATTTAGTTCTCCAAGCAAGTCTATCCTGAGCTACATCTACTGCATCTGGCCACTGCACACCAATTCTAACAAGGTCCTGTTTGACATTGTCTGCCCACCACATCCTAGGTCTCCCCTTCTTTCTGAGGCCTTTAGGCACGCAAAACTATTGCTAAAGGATTGTGTGGTTATTTTTACGTTTGGAATATTCTTGAGAATTATCCTCCCCTACTTATCAGCCTCTCAACTATCACTGTCCCTTAATGATCGAATGATGATTTGGCATCTCTCATGATTGCTTCCATCACAGAGTGAATATGCATCCTTGTTGCAGGGTCTACTATCAGTCGGCGATGATCATATCTCCTATGAGATTTGATTTATGGAAATGGATGCATTTCGCATCAACCATCTCATATATATGCTCCATCGTGTGTTGTTCTGTAGCATAGCTTGAAATGCGTTATTTTCACGAATCGATGTACGTAGTCATTGCACGGCACGTCAACACTACGATATACATATAATTATGTTTGTATCAAAATTTTCTAGTTGTAAACCCGAGGTATCTTCTATTTTTAGGTCCTTATTTAGGGTTGGGTTGTTTTACCTCTGAGCGGCACTTTTTTGCACACCATGGGCTAAATGGCCAGGTCACATGGACCCCGAAGGCTCAGAGAAGGTTGGGGGAGGGGACCCACTGGAACAGCTGTTGGAAGACAGATGGTAGCCTCCCGTCAAGGCCATCCAGCGTGTTCTTTAACGCGCACAGGGTATGGCTCTTCCGCACACGGGGCCACGGCTTAACATCCCATCCGACGGACGGCAGCCTTTCCAAGCCCATCGGTGTCCCCTACTGACCGTGGACAGGACGGGGAATTTTGCGGAGATAAATCTCAACGCTGACCCAGCTGGGACTCGAACCTGGGAACTACAGATTACGAGCCTGGCGCGCTACCGACTGAGCCATCCCCGCCCCGGGTTGGTGAGGTGCTAATGAAATGTTAGCATTTGCATTTTTGGTATCTTCAAGTAGTAATCATTTTCGCTGTTAGACAAAATTTCGAAAATAGCAAAATTCTGAATATTTTGATTGATCAATCCACATTAGAAAATTCACGTTTTAAAGCTAAAAGATTGGTGATCAAGAAGTTTACACTGACAGTGCGATTTTCCCCCAGTCTTCGGGGCGGGGGTGGCTCAGTCGGTAGCGCGCCAAACTCGTAATCTGTAGTTTCCAGGTTTCGAGTTCCAGCTGGGTCGGCGTTGAGATTTATCTCCGCAAAATTCCCCGCCCTGCCCACGGTCAGTAGGAGACATCGATGGACTTGGAAAGGCCGCCGTCCGTCGGATGAGACGTTAAGTCGTGGCTCCGTGTGCGGGAGAGCCATACTCTATGCAAGTTAAAGAACACGCTGGATGGCCTTGACGGGAGGCTACCATCTCTTTCCCAACAGCTGTTACAGTGGGTCCCCTCACCCAACCTTCTGGGTCCTTGTGACTTGGCCAATTTAGCCCATTATGTGCAAAAAAAAATGCCGCTCAGAAGTAAAATAACCTAACCTCCCAGTCTCCTGTGCAGGGGGGGGGGGGATGCAAAATGCAACGTTTTTGTTTTCAAGAAATAAATTAAAAAATTGTGTTTAGGTTCAATTAGGTTGGGTTGTTGTACCTCTGAGCGGCACTTTTTTGCGCACAATGTGCTAAATGACCAGGTTACACGAACCCCGAGGGGTCAGCAAAGGTAACCTATTGGACAGCTGTTAGGAGACATGACAGCCTGCCGTCGAGGCTATCTAGCAAGTTCTTTAAGACGTAAGGTATGGTTCACAAGACTGCTTGACTTCTGATCCAAGGGACGGAGGCCTTTCGCAGCCCGTCAATGTTCTCTATTTACCGGGGGCACGGTGGGAGTTCCACGGAGATAAAATTCTACATTGACCCAAATGGGCCTTGAACCTGGGATGTGCAGATTTCGAGCTTGGTTCGCTACCAACTGAGCTACCCCATTGAAAACAATATCTTTTCATGTAAAATGTTTTTTACAACCAACTTCTTTCATGCAAATTCACATATACGAGCAATTTGGTTTCATCAAAATGTGCGGGGTGACTCAATCGGTAGCGCAGCAGGCTCGTAATCTGCAGTTCCCATATTCGAGTACCAGCTAGGCCAGCGTTGATATTTATCTCCGCAAAATTCCTCGCCCTGTCCATGGTCAGTAAGAGACACCGATGAGCTTGGAAAGGCCGCTGTCCGTCGGATGGGACGTTAAGCCGTGGCTCTGTATGCGGGAGAGTCATACCCTGTGTACGTTAAAGACCACGCTGGATGGTCTCGACGGGACGCTACCATCTGTCTCCCAAATGTGAGTCCCCTCCCCCAACCTTCTCTGAGCCTTCGGGGTCCTTGTGACCTGTCCATTTAGCCCACTGTGTGCAAAAAAAGTGCCGGTCGGAAAAAAAACAATCCCAACCCCAAGCTGTCATCAAAACTCAGGTCCACAAGCCACTTGTTCCCATGCAAATTGACGTCCACAAGCAACTTGCGTTGATGTAAACTCGGACTTTGACCTATAAACTAATGCAGTGGACTCTGACCATTTTACATGAATTAGTTACATGAAGAGTAACAAAACTTAGTCGGTTAAGTGATTAAAGTGGCATTGTGTCCTTTTATTCCCTTCATTACTTTTCCCTGTTGTTTCTTATTTTTTTCATCTTTCTTCATTAGGTTTAGTTCGTTGCATCAGCCACTGTTTATTCAATTAGGATAATCACATCAAGAGGGAAAAATTGCCTTTCTTTGCCCTCAAATAATATAATTTTCTCATTCTCTCGGTTTCGTGTTTGTTGTTTTTGCAAAATGGACACTAATGTTTGGAAAGTGCTTCGAATTTTCGTTATGCATTTACTTTAACAAGAATAGAGAACAGCAAAACTTCTCAGAACCAATCTCATCTGTAACCTGTTGCTGTCGACCAGTCGAAGTTTCATTTATAATGCACGGGTTCTGCATGAAAAAATGCAACGTGGTCAAGCAATATTACGGTAAATTATTGTTATATTGTTCTTTATTAGTCTCTGGAACTAAGCGGATGGTTCGGAAACTAAGAGAACTGTATTCAAGCTTTACTCTCAGTTTTTCCAGTCGGAAATTAAGGGCTCCCACCAGGGGCGTCAGCAGAGGGGGGCAAACGGGGCACTCCCCACCCCCCTGGGATCGAGTAAAAAATTCCACAAATTATAATCGTAACAATTTAAACGTAATTAATTTATATACGTTATTGTGTGTTATTATATGCGTTTTTGTATTGATTGGGTTGGGTTGTTTTACCTCTGAGCGGCACTTTTTTGCACACCATGGGCTAAATGGCCAGGTCACAAGGACCCCGAAGGCTCAGAGAAGGGTGGGGGAGGGAACCCACTGGAACAGCTGTTGGGAGACAAATGGTAGCCTCCCGTCAAGGCCATCCAGCGTGTTCTTTAACGTGCACAGGGTATGGCTCTCCCGCACACGGGGCCACGGCTTAACGTCCCATCCGACGGACGGCGGCCTTTCCAAGCCCATCGGTGTCCCCTACTGACCGTGGGCAGGGCGGGGAATTTTGCGGAGATAAATCTCAACGCTGACCCAGCTGGGACTCGAACCTGGGAACTACAGATTACGAGCCTGATGCGCTACCGACTGAGCCACCCCTTTTTTTTTGCATTGATGCAATACTGTATTCTATAATCTACTTGTGAAAAAAAAAACCCTAAAAATTAAATAATTAAATAAAAATTTATTGATGTAATTATTTGTCTCCACGCTTTTCTCCCCTCCCCCCTGGAAAATTTTCTGAGGATGCCCATGACTCCCACACACATTTCCACCACTGGCTACGTGAAATGTAAAACAAGAAATGTGTAATATAATCATTACTGTATTTTCACACGAAATAAAATCTAAAAAAACTGTGCTGAAGGAAATGAGAAATAATGGTCATTAAGGTAAATTAGTCGTACACAAACTCCGGCCAGCGGGTCAATCTGGCACTTTTAACATTTTTATCCGGCGACATGAAGGAGTTAAAAATTTATTTTAAAAAAATATCTTTCCAAAATATCTGGCTCTACTAAAGGAAATGGTGTTTTCATAGGAAGGTGAAATTTTCGACATCATAGAACTAGCTCAAGCTTCAGCAAACTATGGGGGTGGCTCAGTCTGTAGCGCGCCAGGCTCGTAATCTGTAGTTACCAGGTTCGAGTCCCAGCTGGGTCAGCGTTGAGATTTATCTCCGCAAAAATTCCCGCCCTGCCCACGGTCAGTAGGGGACACCGATGGGCTTGGAAAGGCCGCCGTCCATCGGATGGGACGTTAAGACTTGTCGCCGTGTGCGGGAGAGCCATACCCTGTGCACGTTAAAGAACACGCTAGATGGCCTTGACGGGAGGTTACCATCTGTTTCCTAACAGTGGGTCCCCTCCCCCAACCTTCTCTGAGCCTTCGGGGTCCATGTCACCTGGCCATTTAGCCCATGGTGGGCAAAAAAGTGCCGCTCAGAGGTAAAACAACCCAAGCAAATTATGTCCAGCCACTTCTTTTTTGTGCTGCCAGCGAGATACTGATGACAAGTGAATTAAATTCGTGGAAGAGAAAAAGAACTTACAGGGAACAAAAAGTCCAACTTAAGCGAAGCGAATTCTCATTAAAAGAATTAATTTTAATAAAATTGTATTGTTTATTTCACTTTAGATATGTTTTGTATTGGTTATACATATGTTATTGATTATATATTTCTTTAGAATTATTTCCATTTCATTTATTTAAATCCATTTCATTTCCGTTCTTTAAGGTGCCCTTCAGCTAAAACTTTTCTCCAAGTCTCAACTAGCTGCAACGTCACTGAAGCCGACTCTTCGCCATCTCATTTCTGGAATCCAGTCCCACCCAATACCTACTGCTTCGATAAGCCAACATTCAGTTTTGACGTACAGTCGCTCAAAAAAATATCCGAACACTGTGGTTGATTACTGAATTCAGGAAAAATATCTGGAGCGTGTACAGCAACTGTACACGCCCCAGTTACCGTTCACAGCAAACTGGAGCGGGTGCAGTTACTGCACACGTTCCAGTTTGCTGTGAACGGTAACTGCACACGCTCAATATTTCTGTGAGTGAGCCCACACGATCCAGGTTTTTGTGAGCTCACACGATCCAATGTGCTGTGAACATTAACCACAACCGCTCCAGTTTGCTGTGAACGGTAACTGCACACGCTCCATATTCATTGCATTATATATTCATACGCATTATATATATTAAAAATATCCGAACACTATGGTTGATTACAGAAGTCAGAAAAAATATCTGGAAACGATTTTTTTCAGAAATCAGTCATCTGGCAACCTTCGTGTCACGTGATTACAGAATTCAGGAAAAATATCTGGAGCGTGTACAGCAACTGTACACGCTCCAGTTACCGTTCACAGCAAACTAGAGCGTGTGCAGTTACTGCACACGCTGTAGTTTGCTGTGAATGGTAACTGCACACGCTCAATATTTCCGTGAGTGAGCCCACACGATCTAGTATCAAAATAATATGACCACCTACAGTCGCTCAAAAAAATATCCAAACGCTATGGTTGATTACTAAATTCAGAAAAAAATATCTGGCAACGATTTTTTTAGAAATTAGTGATCTGGCAACCTTCATGTCACGTGACACGAAGGTTGTCAGATCGTACAAATAAGCTTTATATTAACATTTCTTTTAATTATCAAATCATCTTTTAATTATTTTAATTATTTAATTACCAAATTTCTCACGAAATTTAATAATTAATTTGCCCCCCTCCCTTTACATTTTTGTTGCTCGATTGCGATTTCCCCCTCCCCTCCTTTCGAATATTTTTTTGCCTCTAGCTACTCAGGGCATTCAAATATAAACGGAAGTTTAGTTACTCTTCGAACACAGATCAACTCAGGCATTCATTGGGGGCGGGGGTGGCTCAGTCGGTAGCGCGCCAGGCTCGTAATCTGTAGTTCCCAGGTTCGAGTCCCAGCTGTGTCAGCGTTGAGATTTATCTCCGCAAAATTCCCCGCCCTGCCCACGGTCAGTAGGGGACACCGAAGGGCTTGGAAAGGCCGCCGTCCGTCGGATGGGACGTTAAACCGTGGCCCCGTGTGCGGGAGAGCCATACCCTGTGCACGTTAAAGAACACGCTGGATGGCCTTGACGGGAGGCTACCATCTGTCTCCCAACAGCTGTTCCAGTGGGTCCCCTCCCCCCAACCTTCTCTGAGCCATCGGGGTCCATGTGACCTGGCCATTTAGCCCATGGTGTGCAAAAAAGTGCCGCTCAGAGGTAAAACAACCCAACCCAACCCAGGCATTCATTGACAAGTAGAGACATGTCCAAACTTGCGAATAGCACTAGTCGTGCCTCCCTTCACATTACCAGCCAATTGTCATCAAGACATAGGACCAAGAAGTACCCAGCAGTGTTGCTCAGAGCATAATTATCAGATTTCTCAAGAATGAAGTTGTCGTTCTTTCCGAAATATTTACCATGCTTCGAGCTCAGTTTGGGGGGAAGATTGTTTGTCACAGGCAAAGAGTGTACAGTTGGGTCAAATCATTTCGAGAAGGACATGACCGCGTCGAAAATGAACCTCACTCTCGGGACCGTCTATCATTCCCGACAATGTTGTAAAAATTGAGGAACTTATCCTAGACAGTCGTCGGATAACGGTGCGTGAATCTCACAGGAGACTGGAATTAAGGGAGTTTTTTAACAAATCATTTAGAGAAGGACGAGACCGCGTCTAAAATGAACCACGCTCTCGGAACCTTCTATCCCTCCCGACAATGTTGTAAAAATTGAGGAACTTATCCTAGACAGTCGTCGGATAACGGTGCGTGAATCTCACAGGAGACTGGAATTAAGGGAGTTTTTTAAGAAATCATTTAGAGAAGGACGAGACCGGGTCGAAAATGAACCTCACTCTCGGGACCTTCTATCCTTCCCGACAATGTTGTATAAAATGAGGAACTTATCCTAGACAGTCGTTGGGTAACGGTGCGTGAATCTCACAGGAGACTGGAATTAAGGGAGTTTTTTAACAAATCATTTAGAGAAGGACGAGACCGCGTCGAAAATGAACCTCACTCTCGGGACCTACTATCCTTCCCGACAATGTTGTAAAAATTGACGAACTTATCCTAGACAGTCGTCGGATAACGGTGCGTGAATCTCACAGGAGACTGGAATTAAAGGAGTTTTTTAACAAATCATTTAGAGAAGGACGAGACCGCGTCGAAAATGAACCACGCTCTCGGAACCTTCTATCCTTCCCGACAATGTTGTAAAAATTGAGGAACTTATCCTAGACAGTCGTCGGATAACGGTGCGTGAATCTCACAGGAGACTGGAATTAAGGGAGTTTTTAAACAAATCATTTAGAGAAGGACGAGACCGCGTCGAAAATGAACCTCACTCTCGGGACCTACTATCCTTCCCGACAATGTTGTAAAAATTGACGAACTTATCCTAGACAGTCGTCGGATAACGGTGCGTGAATCTCACAGGAGACTGGAATTAAAGGAGTTTTTTAACAAATCATTTAGAGAAGGACGAGACCGCGTCGAAAATGAACCTCACTCTCGGGACCTACTATCCTTCCCGACAATGTTGTAAAAATTGAGGAACTTATCCTAGACAGTCGTCGGATAACGGTGCGTGAATCTCACAGGAGACTGGAATTAAGGCAGTTTTTTAACAAATCATTTAGAGAAGGACGAGACCGCGTCGAAAATGAACCTCACTCTCGGGACCTACTATCCTTCCCGACAATGTTGTAAAAATTGACGAACTTATCCTAGACAGTCGTCGGATAACGGCGCGTGAATCTCACAGGAGACTGGAATTAAAGGAGTTTTTTAACAAATCATTTCGAGAAGGACGAGACCGCGTCGAAAATGAACCTCACTCTTGGGACCTTCTATCCTTCCCGACAATGTTGTAAAAATTGAGGAACTTATCCTAGACAGTCGTCGGATAACGGTGCGTGAATCTCACAGGAGACTGGAATTAAGGGAGTTTTTTAACAAATCATTTAGAGAAAGACGAGACCGCGTCGTAAATGAACCTCACTGTCGGGACCTTCTATCCTTCCCGACAATGTTGTAAAAATTCAGGAACTTATCCTAGACAGTCGTCGGATAACGGTGCGTGAATCTCACAGGAGACTGGAATTAAGGGAGTTTTTAAACGAATCATTTAGAGAAGGACGAGACCGCGTCGAAAATGAACCTCACTGTCGGGACCTTCTATCCTTCCCGACAATGTTGTAAAAATTGACTCCGAGACAATGATGAGGTCATTTGCAGCTGTGCAAAGTGGTATCGACAAGCAACCAAAAACCTTCTTTGAAAATGGAATTAAGGAGCTTCCAGATCGTTGGGACAAGTGAATTGCAGTTAATGAGAACTACGTTGAAAAGTAGTACGTATGATTTTTCTACTACTTTTCAACGTAGTTCTCATTAACTGCAATTCACTTGCTCCAACGTTCTGGAAGCTTCTTAATTCCATTTTCAAAGAAGGTTTTTGGTTGCTTGTCGATACCACTTTGCACAGCTGCAATGATCTCATCAAAAGATTTTTCTGTTTTGTTGCGAATAAATTTTTAGAATCAAATTCTCGTTTGTATTTCAACGTCCCTCGCATACATTACACATTTTTTTTTTCATGAAATTTTTAAAACTACAAAAATAGAAGGAAACGTTTTGTACTGGAACGGCGTTACGGATCGATATGTCCTCCCCTTATGTTTTCGTAGACGTCAACCTGCTCTGCAGTATTAAGAACATAGCTCGTATCAGTAATAACGTTAACGTTTATCATTTACTAGTTTAATATTATTACTAGAGTTCTACAAGGATGCATTTTGTGTCCTTTTTTTATTAGTTTCGCTATTCGACTATGTTTTGAGCAATTCAGTGCAAGATGGGATTAGAGTCATAGACGGTCTAGAGTAGTAGTTCCAAATATTTTCGGCACTCCTCCCCTCCCGTTTTGATTTTTGTAAAATCCTCGCTCCTTCCTATCTCTAATTCACCATCTCCCCTTTAAACCATAGTTCAATTCATAATTAATAATTAAAAATTAACAGTAAATATTTAATCTCATTGCTACCCCCTTGAAATATCAGATTATGATGCCTTCAAGCCCTCCCAGTTAAGGAACTTCTTGTCAAGAGCACGGGTGGGATGCCCGCACTTAACGAAGAGCCACTAGAAAAACATTATACCTTAAAGAGCTGCGGGGAAAATTTTCTAGTTAAAAATTAAAACGTACATTTCTTATGGGTAATGAATTAGGGGAAAAAACTATATTTTTATGGAATCAAGACACTGTCTTGATTAAAAGAAAAATATATACACGAGAAAAAAATATATACTTTTAACGAGCACAAGATTTGGGTTGTTTTACCTCTGAGCGGCACTTTTTTGCACACCATGGGCTAAATGGCCAGGTCACAAGGACCCCGAAGGCTCAGAGAAGGTTGGGGGAGGGGACCCACTGGAACAGCTGTTGGGAGACAGATGGTAGCCTCCCGTCAAAGCCATCCAGCATGTTCTAACGTGCACAGGGTATGGTTCTCCCGCACATGGTGCCACGGCTTAACGTCCCATCCGACGGACGGCGGCCTTTTCAAACCCATCGGTGTCCCCTACTGACCGTGGGTAGGGCGGGGAATTTTGCGGAGATAAATCTCAACGCTGACCCATCTGGGACTCGAACCTGGGAACTACAGATTACGAGCCTGGCGCGCTACCGACTGAGCCACCCCCTTAACGAGCACAAGAGGATGGACTACTGGATCTTTGTCTTTTATTGTGAATCCTCATTGCTTACGTTCCTTTCTAAAAAAAAAAGTTCGGAACTCTTTTTCCATTACTTTTTACAAACCCATTTCCCGTCTTGTAAACATCACTTTTGGCAAGCGATTTTTCTCCTCTGTAGGGGTAAGCGCAATAGTGCTCCGAGTTATTTTCCAGCTCTAAACCTCATTTCGAAGATGATTTACAACTCTTCAATCTCCTGCAGAAAGGCTGAAATTCACATACACAGATTCGTATCAAAGATTCGACCCTAAGTTGTCGGGAGTCTCATTCAGTTTCACCTGTTCCTTTGAAGATTCAACAGATTAAATTTCTCGTCTCTTCCATGAAAATAGCCACCCACCACTTTTTCTTCTTCATTCGAAGGTCGTAAACCGGTTGCTAGGGGGGAGGGGGGAAGGGAGAGTTTCGCAACAATCTAAACAGGCTTGGGTTTTTCCTCTACATTCTACCACCAATATGCATCCTAAATCTTCGTTCGTTAAGGAACTGGTTTGAAGCCTTCCTAAGAATTGCGTGTTGTCATCAAACTTCTCATTATGCTTCCTTCTTTCAACAAACTTTTCGTTTTTGTGGAAAATTTTGGTAAACAGAAAACTTTTCTCGATGTTGGTTAACGAAAATACTTTTTTTTGCGACTGCTTTTTGGAGACTGTAGTGTCCCATGGTAAAGCCGTAAAATTCCCCGCCCTGCCCACGGTCAGTAGGGGACACCGATGGGCTTGGAAAGGCCGCCGTCCGTCGGATGGGACGTTAAGCCGTGGCCCCGTGTGCGGGAGAGCCATACCCTGTGCACGTTAAAGAACACGCTGGATGGCCTTGACGGGAGACTACCATCTGTCTCCCAACAGCTGTTCCAGTGGGTCCCCTCCCCCAACCTTTTCTGAGCCTTCGGGGTCCATGTGACCTGGCCATTTAGCCCATGGTGTGCAAAAAAGTGTCGCTCAGAGGTAAAACAACCCAGCCCAAATCCCATGGTAAAGAATACTAAGACTGTGCGCCACTTTTGTACACAATTCACTAAAAATCTGTTAGATCTGTACGATGTTAAATATAACAGTTTGTATATTACCTATTATAGTGCTTCATTTGCATGACATATGTTTATTGTAACCAACTGTTCACATTATCAGTGTGTCAAATTAAGAAATTATAAATGCCTAAAATTTATTTTCTCATCAGCTGTACTTTTCTACCAAGCACTGTTTAACATCGTACGGATCTAACAAATTTTTAGCGAAAAAAAATAAAGAGACTATTCTTACAAATTTTTTTCTTCTTTTAATTCTTCTCCCTCCCCCCTACAGCTATTACCCAGCGCAAACATAATATTTTTCTTTCGGCATGATGTAAAAGAGTTTGTGCGCCTCTGATCTATTAGATCAGTCGAAACGTTAACAGCGCAATCGCATAGTCTTCCCATTTGCCCCATACCACTGTTTATCATCCCACTGTTTAAACAAGTATTAAAAACTTCGATTGCTGAGAAAGTACCAAAAGTATTCATCTTCCATCCAATTTTCTTTCTGCCTCTGTCTAAGTTTATCATCATCTGTAAACGAAGATTTTCATGTCATCATCTTCCTCATCTTTCACATTTCCCTCCTTTAGTCGTCATCCTTATCCTTCACCGTGCCTTCGTCTATTCGTCTTCCTCATCCCCCATCTTGCCTTCCTCTAGTCATCTTCCTCATCCTCCACCTTACCTTCCTGTAGTCATCTTCCTCATCCTTCATCTTGCCTTCCTCTAGTCATCTTCCTCATCCTCCACCTTGCCTTCCTCTAGTCATCTTCCTCATCCTCCACCTTGCCTTCCTCTAGTCATCTTCCTTATCCTCACCTTGCCTTCCTCTAGTCATCTTCTTCATCCTCCACCTTGCCTTCCTCTAATCATCTTCCTCATCTTCCACCTTGCCTTCCTCTAGTCATCTTCCTCATCCTTCACCTTGCCTTCCTCTAGTCATCTTCTTCATCCTCCATCTTGCCTTCCTGTAGTCGTCTTCCACCGATTCCATTTTCTCTGCGCATCCCATTATCTTTGACACGCATTACTTTCCCTCTTCCATACGTACCAAGATGCTTCTGATTGGAGGAAGCTGCTAATTATGTAAATCCACAACCCTTGAAGGCATCAGGAGCACGTGGAAATGGAGTCATAAATGCATAAGATGCCTTCTCTGCGTGGGAGTTGCAGCGGATTGCCCAAAAGGCGAAGGCGACTCCAGTTTGTCTCAACTCTGAAGCCGACCCTCAATGGAATGCCATTATGTGCAGCTGGAATTTCCTCTACTCTTGTCACCCAGTTGCGAGAGAAATTTAATTGGTTTAGGCCAACAGCGAAACAACACTCTCTGTGTGTGTGGATGCAACGAGCGTTCCTGCTGCAAGCTCAGAGAAGGAAGACTTCACTAAACCCATTTCGATCAATTAACAGAAAAGATTTCATATCTGAATGTAACGGGTAGAGAATTTTGATTCGACATTGACGATCATGAGAGAAGAACAGAAAAGAGGGAAGATACTTGGAAGCGTGAATGAGCTCTCAAAACAATGGGTTAGTTCTTAGCATACCATACTCAAAGTTCTATTTCTGACATAAAATGTTGCATTCTGTGTCTTGTTCATAACAGAAAATGTCATATTCAGTGCCTTCCTTGTTGGGGCCAGGAAATGCCGAATTCGAATCTATATTTGCGACATGAAATACCCCACACACACTGCAATCTCTATATTAGCGACATGAAATACCCCACACACACTGGAATCTCTATTTGCGACATGAAATACCACACACACACTGGAATCTCGATTTGCGACATGAAATACCCCACACACACACTGGAATCTCTATTTGCGACATGAAACACCCCACACACACTGAAATCTCTATTTGCGACAGGAAACACCCCACACACACTGGAATCTCTATTTGCGACATGAAATACCACACACACTGGAATCTCTATTTGCGACATGAAATACCCCACACACATTGGAATCTCTATTTGCGACATGAAATACCCCACACACACTGGAATCTCTATTTGCGACATGAAATACTCCACACACACTGGAATCTCTATTTGCGACATGAAATACTCCACACACACTGGAATCTCTATTTGCGACATGAAATACCCCACACACACTGGAATCTCTATTTCCGACATGAAATACCCCACACACACTGGAATCTCTATTTGCGACATGAAATACTCCACACACACTGGAATCTCTATTTGCGACATGAAATACCACATACACACTGGAATCTCTATTTGCGACATGAAATACTCCACACACACTGGAATCTCTATTTGCGACATGAAATACCACACACACACTGGAATCTCTATTTGCGACATGAAATACCCCACACACACTGAAATCTCTATTTGCGACATGAAATACCCCACACACATTGGAATCTCTATTTGCGACATGAAATACCCCACACACACTGGAATCTCTATTTGCGACATGAAATACCCCACACACACTGGAATCTCTATTTGCGACATGAAATACCACACACACATTGGAATCTCTATTTGCGACATGAAATACCCCACACACACTGGAATCTCTATTTGCGACATGAAATACCCCACACACACTGGAATCTCTATTTGCGACATGAAATACCACACACACACTGGAATCTCTATTTGCGACATGAAATACCCCACACACACTGGAATCACTATTTGCGACATGAAATACCCGACACACACTGGAAATTCTATTTGCGACATGAAATACCACACACACACTGGAATCTCGATTTGCGACATGAAATACCCCACACACACTGAAATCTCTATTTGCGACATGAAATACCCCACACACACTGGAATCTCTATTTGCGACATGAAATACCAAACACACACACTGCAATCTCTATTTGCGACATGCAATACACCTCACACACTGGAATCTCTATTTGCGACATGAAATACCACACACACTGGAATCTCTATTTGCGACATGAAATACCCCACACACACTGGAATCTCTATTTGCGACATGAAATACCCCACACACACTGGAATCTCTATTTGCGACATGAAATACCCCACACACACTGGAATCTCTATTTGCGATATGAAATACTCCACACACACTGGAATCTCTATTTGCGACATGAAATACCCCACGTGCACACACTGGACTCTCTATTTGCGACATGAAATACCCCACACACACTGGAATCTCTATTTGCGACATGAAATACCCCACACACACTGGAATCTCTATTTGCGACATGAAATACCCCACACACACAGGAATCTCCATTTGCGACATGAAATACCCCACATACACACACTAGAATCTCTATTTGCGACATGAAATACCCCACACACACTGGAATCTCTATTTGCGACATGAAATACCGCACACACACTGGAATCTCTATTTGCGACATGAAATACCCCACACACACTGGAATCTCTATTTGCGACATGAAATACCACACACACACACTGGAATCTGTATTTGCGACATGAAATACCCCACACACACTAGTATCTCTATTTGCGACATGAAATACCCCACCGACACTGGAATCTCTATTTGCGACATGAAATACCCCACACACACTGGAATCACTATTTGCGACATGAAATACCCCACACACACTGGAATCTCTATTTGCAACATGAAATACCACACACACACTGGAATCTCTTTTTGCGACATGAAATACCCCACACACACACTGGAATCTCTATTTGCGACATCAAATACCACACACACACTGGAATCTCTATTTGCGACATGAAATGCCCCACAAACATTGGAATCTCTATTTGCAACATGAAATACCCCCCCCCCCCCCACACACACACACACACACACTGGAATCTCTATTTGCGACATGAAATACCCCACACACACTGGAATCTCTATTTGCGACATGAAATACCGCACACACACTGGAATCTCTATTTGCGACATGAAATACCCCACACACACTGGAATCTCTATTTGCGACATGAAATACTCCACACACACTGGAATCTTTATTTGCGACATGAAATACCACACACACACTGGAATCTCTATTTGCGACATGAAATACCACACACACACTGGAATCTCTACTTGCGACATGAAATACCCCACACACACTGGAATCTCTATTTGCGACATGAAATACCGCACACACACTGGAATCTCTATTTGCGACATGAAATACCCCACACACACTGGAATCTCTATTTGCGACATGAAATACCCCACACACATTGGAATCTCTATTTTCGACATGAAATACCCCACACACACTGGAATCTCTATTTGCGACATGAAATACCACACACACACTGGAATCTTTATTTGCGACATGAAATACCACACACACACTGGAATCTCTATTTGCGACATGAAATACCACACACACTGGAATCTCTATTTGCGACATGAAATACCCCACACACACTGGAATCTCTATTTGCGACATGAAATGCCCCACACACACTGGAATCTCTATTTGCGACATGAAATACCCCACACACACTGGAATCTCTATTTGCGACATGAAATACCCCACACACTGGAATCTCTATTTGCGACATGAAATACCACACACACACACTGGAATCTCTATTTGCGACATGAAATACCCCACACACACTGGAATTTCTATTTGCGACATGAAATACCACACACACACTGGAATCTCTATTTGCGACATGAAATACCCCACACACACTGGAATCTCTATTTGCGACATAAAATACCCCACACATAGTGGAATCTCTATTTGCGACATGAAATACCCCCACACACTGGAATCTCTATTTGCGACATGAAATACCCCACACACACACTGGAATCTCTATTTGCGACATGAAATACCACACACACACTGGAATCTCTATTTGCGACATGAAATACCCCACAGACACTGGAATCTCTATTTGCGACATGAAATACCCCACACACACACTGGAATCACTATTTGCGACATGAAATACCACACACACACTGGAATCTCTATTTGCGACATGAAATACCCCACATACACTGGAATCTCTGTTTGCGACATGAAATACCCCACACACACTGGAATCTCTATTTTCGACATGAAATACCCCACACACACTGGAATATCTATTTGCGACATGAAATACCCCACACACACTGGAATCTCTATTTGCGACATGAAATACCCCACACACACTGGAATCTCTATTTGCGGCATGAAATACCCCACACACACTGGAATCTCTATTTGCGACATGAAATACCCCACACACACACTGCAATCTCTATTTGCGACATGAAATACCCCCCACACACTGGAATCTCTATTTGCGACATGAAATACCCCACACACACTGGAATCTCTATTTGCGACATGAAATACCCTACACACACTGGAATCTCTATTTGCGACATGAAATATCCCACAGACACTGGAATCTCTATTTGCGACATGAAATACCCCACACACACACTGGAATCACTATTTGCGACATGAAATACCACACACACACTGGAATCTCTATTTGCGACATGAAATACCCCACATACACTGGAATCTCTGTTTGCGACATGAAATACCCCACACACACTGGAATTTCTATTTTCGACATGAAATACCCCACACACACTGGAATATCTATTTGCGACATGAAATACCCCACACACACTGGAATCTCTATTTGCGACATGAAATACCCCACACACACTGGAATCTCTATTTGCGACATGAAATACCCCCACACACTGGAATCTCTATTTGCGACATGAAATACCCCACACACACTGGGATCTCTATTTGCGACATGAAATACCCCACACACACTGGAATCTCTATTTTCGACATAAAATACCCCACAGACACTGGAATCTCTATTTGCGACATGAAATACCCCACACACACACTGGAATCACTATTTGCGACATGAAATACCCCACACACACTGGAATCTCTATTTGCGACATGAAATACCACACACACACTGGAATCTCTATTTGCGACATGAAATACCCCACAAACACTGGAATCTCTATTTGCGACATGAAATACCCCACACACACTGGAATCTCTATTTGCGACATGAAATACCCCACACACACTGGAATCTCTATTTGCGACATGAAATACCCCACACACACTGGAATCTATTTGTGGTGGAAAAAGCTAGATTTCCGATGGTCAATTGCTAGAGTAGAAAATAGAAAAATCACTTTCTAAGCTAAAATTTTCGGGACTGAAGACCTGTATGTTGCACGATCGATTAAACTGCCTGTTTCTCACGTATTCTGAATGTAAACCTTGAAACAAATGGACTTGAATGAATTCATACACGACTTCCTTACAAAGGAGAACCGAAAGATAAATTTGTAAAAGTAAGAATAATTAACATCTTATACTCCAATTTGGAACTTCCGCCGATCATCACTGTTTTGGATGGATTGTTAAATTTCTAATAATATGGTTCATATGTGCTATTTCCTGTTATGATATAATAAATACATTTTAAAAACTTCTGCATTTATATTATTCTCATTTTAGAACAGCATTTTAATCCACTTATTTTCAAGATGGGTTGGGGTTTACCTCTTAGCACCATTCCTTTTTTTTTTTGCGGACATTGGGCTAAATAGCCAGGTCACAAGGACCCTGAGGGTTGAGAGAACGTTTGGGTGAAGGGGACATATTGGTCAACTGTTAAGAGACAGATGGAAGTCTCCCATCAAAGCCATCCAGCGTGATCTTTAATGTTCGCATTATGTGGTCTCCCATACAAGGAACCACGGCTTAAAGTCCCATCCGACGGACGGTGGCCTTTTCAAGCCCATCGGTGTGCTCTTTCTGACCGAGGGCAGGATAAAGGTTAAGTGGAGATATATCTCAACATTGGCCCAGACGGGACTCGAACCTGTGAACTACAGATTACGAGCCTGGCACGCTACCGACTGAGTCACTCCCACTAACAATAAAAAAAAGTTCAGTATCTGACAATCGCCAGATATAATTGTTTTGCATATTAAATGCTTCATACAAGGGATGGGGTTAGGCATGGTTCCACTTTTCAGAACTCTAGAAACCGGAACATGAGTGAAAAAATATGAAACATCATGTTCTTGTGCAGCGGAGGGAGAGACAGACACGTGACCTCGTCAGTGACACAAATTCACGATTTCCCTGTGGTTCCGCAGCTACTTAAGCGATCGCTCTCAAATTTGGTAGGATGGTTCCACTTAGTTCCAGCCCTGTTGGGATAACAGATCGTGTTCCTAGCTATCATGATTAGCGACAGATCCCTCGAAAATTGTCCGAAATATCCGGGGGGGCTGCCGTTGCCTATCTTGCGAATGGAGTATTACTACTAGGTTGTGAGTAGTACAATCGCTCAAAAAAGTATCCGAACACTATGTCTGATTAGAAAATTCAGAAAAAATATCTGGCAACGATTTTTTTAGAAATTAGTGATCTGGCAACCTTCGTGTCACGTGACACGAAGGTTGCCAGATCACTAATTTCTAAAAAAATCGTTGCCAGATATTTTTTCTGAATTTTCTAATCAGACATAGTGTTCGGATACTTTTTTGAGCGACTGTACGTGTGGAAAGTTGTGATTGAAGTTATCTGTGAGGACAATTATGAATGGACATAGGTTTCTCACCAAATGTTTGGCGCGAAACCCTGGAGAAGGGATTTTATTTTTTCTCTGTTGTCTCTCTCTGAAATCTTGCCTAACTGACGGATCTTCTCTATGACGCATTAGGGGCACGTGTGGCTCAATCGGCAGCGTGATAGACTCGTAATCTGCAGTTCCCAGGTTCGAGTTCCAACTTTTCCTGCACTGAGATTTATCTCCTTTGAACTTCCATCTTGCCCTGGTTTAGAAAAGGGACACCGATGGGCTTGGAAAGGCCGTCGTCAATCAGATGAGACGCTAAGCGTGGCTCCGTGTGCGGGAGAGCCATACCCTGTGCACGTTAAAGAACACGCTGGATGACCTTGACGGACGGCTACCGTCTTCTCCTAACAGCTGTCCAGTGAGTTCCTCCAACCTTCTTTGAGTCCTCGGGGTCCTTGTGACCTGGCTATTTAGCCCATTGTGTGCAAAAAAGTGCTATTCAGAGGTAAAATAACCCAACCTGTCGCGTATTATGCTGATAAACCTTTATGGAGGCAGATGCTTGAAGGGGTAATTTATTTTTATATTTTTATAAGAAGCAATTACTCCTGAAGTAAAACTTAAACCAAACTAAAAACAAAGTAAAAAAAAAGTAAACAAAATTGGGCTGGAAACTACACCTTTTATCTTCCTTAAGCTGTCCCATGAATTCCTGGGGCGGGGGTGGCTCAGTCGGTAGCGCGCCAGGCTCGTAATCTGCAGTTCCCAGGTTCGAGTCCCAGCTGGGTCAGCATTGAGATTTATCTAAGCAAAACTCTCCGCCCTGTCCACGGTCAGTAGGGGACACCGATGGGCTTGGAAAGGCAGCCGTCCGTTGGATGGGACGCTTTGCCGTGGCCCCGTGTGTGGGAGAGCCATACACTGTGTACATTAAAGAACACTGGATGGCCTTGACGAGAGAATACCATCTGTCTCCCAACAGCTGTTCCAGTGGGTCCCCTCCCACAACATTCTCTGAGCCTTCTGGGTCCTTGTGACCTGGCCATTTAAGCCCATGGTCCGTCCCGTGGTCGAGTGGTTAGCACGCTTGGCTACTGATCTACGGGACCTGGGTTCGAGCCCCGGGTAAGGCATGGATGTATGTGTCGTTTTTCTGCTGAGGTCCTGCCATCCTCTCAGACCTTCTACTATGGCATATAAACTGGCAGGCTCCTGTCAGACCTCTGTGGCAAGCAGCTGCTTGAGGGGGTATTTATTTTTTATTTTTTTTATGCAAAAAAGTGCCGTTCAGAGGTAAAACAACCCATGAATTCCACTAAATCCGAAGATTTTTTTTTGTCTAAATTGTTCGTCCAAATGCCAGAAGAGAAAGTGAGTACACGAAGCAATCCGTTCGTCATGAACCACCCTCGGACTCAGCCACTGATTCGTTGGCTTTGTGCCTGACAAGTAGGTCACGAATTCTGTGCGTCGACCACTGCAAGGCCGTCAGCAATGTAACTAACTCTCGCATGCCAACAGCATTCTGCGTCGGCTTCGTCGTAATTACGGGATTGCCAGCCAAACACTTCCAAATAGGAAAGTCAAGGGAAACGTACAAATGAAACGGTTACTGCCATTGCTTTCCACACAGTCGCGACAAGCTGTCCCCGAAAGAGCAGGAGCGTTCTCCACTCGGAGGTCGTTTGTCACCATCAGGAGCGTTGGCATCCGTGAACAAATGGACCACAAAGTGAATAATTATTTGCATTTTTAATAATGCTTCTGTAATGTTTAACGTTATTGGCTTTAACAGCATTCCGCCTTCCTTCGTGTAATTTAAACATTAGCTATAAATGTTTCCTGAGATGTGTAGCGCTCTTACTTGAGTTTGGAGGAATCGGTTACACGTGTAAAATCGAATTCCAGACAAAGAGACATAAATGAAATTTGCATTTTAACTTTATAACTGATACTTATAATTATGATCTTGCCTAATGGCCTAGGGTGGAATAAAGGGGGCTGGAGTAGATTCAGTTGGTATCGCTCCAGGATCGAAATCTACAGTTCTCAGGGGCGGGGATGGCTCACTCGGTAGCGTGTCAGGCTCGTGATCTGTAGTTCCCAGGTTCGAGTCCCAGCTGGGTCAGCGTTGAGATTTATCTCTGCAAAATTCCCCGCCCTGCCCACGGTCAGTAGGGGACACCGATGGGCTTGGTTGGTATCGCTCCAGGATCGAAATCTACAGTTCTCAGGGGCGGGGGTGGCTCAGTCGGTAGCGTGTCAGGCTCGTGATCTGTAGTTCCCAGATTCGAGTCCCAGCTGGGTCAGCGTTGAGATTTATCTCTGCAAAATTTTCCGCCCTGCGCACGGTCAGTAGGGGACACCGATGGGCTTGGTTGGTAACTCTCCAGGATCGAAATCTACAGTTCTCAGGGGCGGGGGTGGCTCAGTCGGTAGCGTGCCAGGCTCGTGATCTGTAGTTCCCAGGTTCGAGTCCCAGCTGGGTCAGCGTTGAGATTTATCTCTGCAAAATTTCCCGCCCTGCGCACGGTCAGTAGGGGACACCGTTGGGCTTGGTTGATATCGCTCCAGGATCGAAATCTACAGTTCTCAGGGGCGGGGGTGGCTCAGTCGGTAGCGTGTCAGGCTCGTGATCTGTAGTTCCCAGGTTCGAGTCCCAGCTGGGTCAGCGTTGAGATTTATCTCTGCAAAATTTCCCGCCCTGCGCACGGTCAGTAGGGGACACCGATGGGCTTGGTTGATATCGCTCCAGGATCGAAATCTACAGTTCTCAGGGGCGGGGGTGGCTCAGTCGGTAGCGTGTCAGGCTCGTGATCTGTAGTTCCCAGATTCGAGTCCCAGCTGGGTCAGCGTTGAGATTTATCTCTGCAAAATTTCCCGCCCTGCGCACGGTCAGTAGGGGACACCGATGGGCTTGGTTGATATCGCTCCAGGATCGAAATCTACAGTTCTCAGGGGCGGGGGTGGCTCAGTCGGTAGCGTGTCAGGCTCGTGATCTGTAGTTCCCAGGTTCGAGTCCCAGCTGGGTCAGCGTTGAGATTTATCTCTGCAAAATTCCCCTTCCTGCCCACGGTCAGTAGGGGACACTGATGGGCTTAGAAAGGCCGCCGTCCATCGGATGGGACGTTAAGACGTGTCGCCGTGTGCGGGAGAGCCATATCCTGTTCACGTTAAAGAACACGCTGGATGGCCTTGACGGGAGGCTACCATCTCTCTCCCAACAGCTGTTCCAGTGAGTCTCCTCCCCCAACCTTCTCTGAGGCCTCGGGGTCCATGTGATCTGGCCATTTAGACCATGGTGTACAAAAAAGTGCCGCTCAGAGGTAAAACAACACAACAAATCATTTCCAGGGGGTACGTGTAGCATAAAAGGTTGAGGACCACTGATATACAGAAATGCATGTCGCTAATCGTTTATTTTATTCTAATATTATTAATTATTATTCATTTTTGTGACAAAAATAAAATTCTAATGATATTTGGAATGAAAAACATTAGAAATAATACTGGAAACTAAAAGTTCGTGAATAGCATCATTTATAAATTCAAAGAACCATGGTTAGCGCTCTTTTCTACTGATCTAAAGGACCTGGGTTCGAGTCCCTGGTAAGGCATGGATGGATGTGTCGTTTTTCTGCTGAGGTCCTGCCATCCTCTCAGATCTTCTACTCTGGTATATAAACTGACGGGCTCCTGTCATTTATTTATTATATATATTATATTATTTTATATTTATCATTTTCTACAGGCTCCTGTCAGACCTCTGTGGCAAGCAGCTACTTGAGGGGGTATTTATTTTATTTATTTTATTCATTTATTAAAGACAGAGAGTAGGAAAAAAATAAACCAAAGCAGCAGCATGATGTCTATATTTTAATAACTTTATAAATATAAAAAAATCTATTAAAAATTTGAAATTATAATAAAAAATATTTTATATCTTTACTTGTTTTGAATTGAAAAAAATATTTGAAATTTAAATTATTTTGTGCTCGAGTCCGAGTCCAGCGCATGCGTATTAATTCATCTCGAATTTATACGCATGCGCTGGCGATTAAAAAGTTAAGTTACGAACATAAAATCTGCTATTCCAACAAATACCGGATGCGATTGAGCAGATGATTTTTCGCGATGCTGCTTATTACTAGGCGAAAAATTAATTGCATTCCAAAAAATAGATATAACATTATTTGCATGACTGTTACTCAGGATATCATACCGAGAGAAAGATCTAGGGAGGGGCAAAGTGGGCCATGCTCCCCCCTCCCCCCCTCTGAGAATGGTAGTAAGGGTGAAAGAGGAGGAAAAATTATTTTTACTTATTTATATTTCATACATTTTTTTAAGAAATTTTTAAAGACCTCTAAATCGGAGGGAATGTTATAAATAAATAAATAAATGCCCCCTCAAGTAGCTGCTTGCCACAGAGGTCTGACAGGAGCCTGTCAGTTTATATGCCAAATTAGAAGATCTGCGAGGATGGCAGGACCTCAACAGAAAAACGGCACATACAACCATGCCTTACCCTGGGCTCGAACCCAGGTCCTTTAGATCAGTAGACAAGCACGCTAACCACTCGGCCATGGGACGGTGGGGATGTTATACTGCATTGTAAATCCAGTCTCTTCCGTCCCCCCTTTACATTTTCCGGCTTGATTGTGTTTCGATTATTTTATAGTTTGGGCTTGATCATACCTATCCAAAACTGTGTGACCTGTCCTGCATAACTCAGTCATTTCATAAGGGTTATAATCACCCCTGACAGCGATAAAACTCTCATAAATCGGTCTACTCGTAACCATCAATGAATCAAGGCCTTTTCACTGGTGACGTCACACGTTCTGACGTCATCCTTCGTCGATCTAGCATCTTGACACCCCGTAGCTGTTGGATACGAACTGTTTGTGTGTATTAGCGGGAAATTCTAAATCTTTGAAGTGGCGTTTATATTTTTCTGTGAATATCATTTATGAATTTTAATTGTGAATAAGTTTTCGAAGAAATGCCTCATCCTTGTTCTGTTCCCGGCTGTAGAGGCAACTATAAAAATTCAACAAAACTGAATATATCTCTCCAGGACAGTTTTCCCCAACTATAAAGATGTAGTTCATATACTACTAGCCAAAACAATAAATGCTGATATTCTCTACAGTATTATTAAAAAAATTATCATTGGTTTGGAAGAAATTGGTTTTTTTGTGATATGTGTCGTAGCTGACAATAATTCTATCAATCGTAAGTGTATGTCATTATGTCTTTCTCCCCCTAAAGTTCAAATTGTATATCCTCATCCATCAGATAAATCAAGACCTTTATTTTTTCTTACTGACCCAGTTCATTTGTTGAAGTATATCAGAAATAACTGGCTAAATCAAAAAAAATGTTGAAAAATGCATGTACTATCCACATTTTGTAAATAATGGAAATAGTATTTCATCGTTCAAAATTGCATCCTTATCAACCCTTAAAGAACTGCATGAAATTGAAGCAAACTCATTGTTAAAATATGGATTTAATCTGTCGTATAAAGCTTTGAACCCAAGTAACCTTGAGAGACAAAATGTTAAATTAGTCTTAAATATTTTTAATGACTTCGTAGTTAATGGACTTTTAGAAATAGGAGAAAAGCACAAATTGTTACATTACCAAGATACATCAGATTTCATTAAGTTCATTTTAACATGGTGGCATATTGTAAATGTAAAATCACCTTTTAAAGGTGAACGCTTGAATAACAAACACCAAATGCCATTAACGTGTTCAGAGTCAGATGAAAATGTCTCATTTCTGAAATCTTTCCTGAATTGGCTTGATAAATGGGAGCAGATGAGTTGCACAACTGGTATGCTAACGAAAGAAACCCATTCTGCATTAAGACTTAGTACTATTCATTGCTTGAAATTGCTTCATATTGTACTTCTGAACTTAAATTAAAATATATTTTACCAGGTAAGTTTCAAACTGATAATTTAGAGAGTCGTTTCGGCCTCTACAGGCAGTTAGCTGGATGCCAATATAATATAAGTGTACGTCAATTATTTGAATGTGAAACAAAATTAAGGGTGCAGTCACTGTTGAAACTTCCCACTAAGTCAAGTGGTAAAATTAAAATAACCAATTTGGATTTTAAAGATGATTTTAAGAAAATGAATTTTATGTATATTAGATTAAAATTTAACATTACAGTGCTTCCTTCAGATTTGTCTGATTGTGATAACTCTCTTCCTGTAATTGCATATATAGCAGGTTATTGTGTATTTTCAGTTTTGAAAAGTTTGAAATGTGACCATTGTAAACATTTATTATTACTTGATAAAAAAGTAGAATTGGATGCAAAATTTAAGTATTTACAAAAACTTGATAGAGGCAGTTTTTTTTTGCCCAAATGAGATAGTAATTAATGTTGTATTGTTAAATTATATTACTACGAAAAAATTGTGTACTGAATTCGAACAAGAATTTATGGAAATGGCAAATCAAAGAAATGTTGTTACTTTAATCACAACCAGTCTTTTACATGATGCAGAATTACTTGATTATCACACAAGTTGTGAATTTGACCACTATATTGGAAAACCTCTAGAAATGATTATCTGGTATTCAACCAATATATTTTTAAACAATTTTTGCAAGCTTAAAAATGATTGTTTGTTAGAGAATTTGGGAAATAAGAAAAAATGTCTTAGTGCCAAAAAAAGAAAGAGGTAGGTACAGGTTGAGGGTAGAAAAAATGTCTACCCTCAATAAATAGTATCCACAGAGTTAACTGTTGGCTTTGAAGTTAATAGTTTTGTGACAGTTTTCTTGGCATGTCTCTCTCCTATGGTGAAGGATGAGGGGAAACACAAACCACGGGCTCTCCTATGGTAAGGGATGAAGGGGAACACAAACCACGGGCTCTCCTATGGTAAGGGATGAAGGGGAACACAAACCACGGGCTCTCTTATGGGATGGGATGAGGGGGAACACAAACCACGGGCTCTCTTATGGGATGGGATGAGGGGAGAACGTAAACCACGGGCTCTCTTATGGGATGGGATGAGGGGGAACACAAACCACGGGCTCTCCTATGAGAAAGGATATTGGGAAACACAAACCACGGGCTCTCCTTTGGTAAGGGATGAGGGGGAACACAAACCACGGGCTCTCCTATGAGAAAGGATATTGGGAAACACAAACCATGGGCTCTCCTATGGTAAGGGATGAGGGGGAACACAACCCACGGTCTCTCTTATGGGAAGGGATGAGGGGAGAACGTAAACCATGGGCTCTCTTTTGGGAAGGGGTGAGTGGGCAACAAACCGTGGAATTTCTTTTGGGAAGGGGTGAGAGGGAAACGCAAACTTTGGACTATCTATAGAAAGGGGTGAGGGGAACACAAACCATGGGTTGGGTTGGTGAGCAACACTTTTTTTGCACACAATGGGCTAAGGGACCCGAAAACTCAGAGAAGGTTGGAAGAGGGGACCCGTTGGAACAGCTGTTGGGAGACAGATGGTAGCCTCCCGTCAAGGCCATCCAGTGTGTTCTTTAACGTGCATACAGGTATTAGGCCACGGCTTAACCCCTATGTATTTAGGTTGCATAGGTGCATAGCGCCACGGCTTAACGTCACATCCGATGGACGGTGGCCTTTCCAAGCCCATCGGTGTCCCTAATAACCGCGGGCAGGGCGAGAAGATTCGCGGAGATAATTCTCAACGCTGCACAGCTGGGACTCGAACTGGGAACTGCAGATTACGAGCCTAGCGCGCTACCGACTGGCGAATCCCCGCCCCTCAAACCATCGACTGTCTCTCGTAAAGTCCCCTTTCATGCAATCTTCCGTTAGCTTGCCATTCCGCATTCGTTTCAGCTTCCGATGGGAGCTCGAAGGACAAAGATATCTTCCTCTCATCTTCCTATAGCATCGAGCTACTAATGCAAAATAGTGGCCATCCTCTGTCTGATGTAGTAGCTCATGGTCGACCTTCAACTGACCTTCGAGAAACGGTCTAAATTTTTCACAACTTAAAATTACCATTCTTAACACTTCAATGATTTTGGTTACCTCATCTTTCGAATGACTTGCTATCAACTCCCGGTACCCATCTATCTCCGCAAAATTCCCCGCCCTGCCCACGGTCAGTAGGGGACACCGATGGGCTTGGAAAGGCCGCCGTCCGTCGGATGGGACGTTAAGCCGTGGCCCCGTGTGCGGGAGAACCATACCCTGTGCACGTTAAAGAACACGCTGGATTGCCTTGACGGGAGGCTACCATCTGTCTCCCAACAGCTGTTCCAGTGGGTCCCCTCCCCCAACCTTCTCTGAGCCTTCGGGGTCCATGTGACCTGGCCATTTAGCCCATGGTGTGCAAAAAAATGCCGCTCAGAGGTAAAACAACCCAACCCGGTACCCATCCATCGCTCTGAAAGATCGAAGAGTCTGCAATGCATTAGAGAGAACGAAGAGAAAGCGTGTCAGATCTTTTCTGTGCCACATTTGCTTCAGCATGAAAATATTTGTGTTATTTGATTTCGAATAATTATTATGTTGTTTCGAAACGTCATGTGACAACTTTCAAATCTAACCGATCTTATATTATTTCGAAATGTCATGGGTTGGGTTATTTTACCTCTGAGCGGCACTTTTTTGCACACCATGGGCTAAATGGCCAGGTCACATGGACCCCGAAGGCTCAGAAAAGGTTGGGGGAGGGGACCTACTGGAACAGCTGTTGGGAGACAGATGATAGCATCCCGTCAAGGCCATACATCGTGTTCTTTAACGTGCACAGGGTGTGGCTCTCCCACACACGGAGGTCACGGCTTAACGTCCCATCCGATGGACGGCGGCCTTTCCAAGTCCATCGGTCGAAATGTCATGAGTGAATTCCAAATCTAATCGGTCTTATATTATTTCGAAACGTCATGTGACAATTTCCAAATTTGACCGTTCGACCATTACCTGTCTATTCAGCATGCTACTCGAATGTTTAGCAATTACTGATTTATGTAGCAATATGCGAGAGTTTAGTTCTGGGCTATTCGTTCCTCATTCAATCGGGGCAGGGGTGGCTCAATCGGTAGCGCGCCAGGTTCGTAATCTGCAGTTCCCAGGATCGAGTCCCAGCTGGGTCAACGTTGAGATTTATCTTCGCAAAATTCCCCGCCCTGCCCACGGTCAGTAGGGGACACCGATGGGCTTGGAAAGGCCGTCGGATGGGACGTTAAGCCTGGCCCCGTGTGCGGGAGAGAGCTGTGCACGTTAAAGAACACTTTGGATGGCCTTGACGGAAGGCTACCATCTGTCTCCCAACAGCTATTCAAGTGGGTCCCCTTCCCCCAATCTACTCTGAGTCTTCGGGGTCCTTGTGACCTGGCCATTTAGCCCATGGTGTGCAAAAAAAGTGTCGCTCAGAGGTAAAACAAACCAAACCATATCCTCATTTATTCACAATCAGCTGTTATGTACATTTGTTTTTAATTTTTTCATAATTTTCATTTATGCAATTTCGGCGTGAAAATATATAATTTTATCACGTGAGACCAAAAGTAATTTCATTTCAAAACATCTCTGAACCGATATCTGAATTTATGTGAATTATAAATGTTAATAATTTTGAAATATTTCAGTTTCCTCTAGTAAAAGTGATCTACAGATAACTCGAACTGTATTTGAAAAGTAACGTTGTTTTTAAAAAATAATTCTATATTTATAACATACTGTATAAGATATCAGGTATAATAATAATTCAAAGTATTACACGTAACGTAATCAAAGCAATTATTATTTTTTTCAGGGTAACACGCAACACACCATTCTATCATTAGTTTAAATATAAAATCTATTCCGAAATGCCTCAGAAAGCAAATTGTTTCCGTTAGTGCAGTGTCTCGCAAACTATGTGCCGCGAGAGATTTTCAAATTGACACTAGATATTCCAAAGATTTCATTTTGACTTGACTTGTGTTATCGACGTGCTTTAATAAAAAATCTTTCAGATTTTATCAACTGGGATCTTGGAAGTATTTATCAAGCTTTTTCCAAATTTTGGTATTAATTTTTGATTCTTTCAAGCCATAGAATGGACAAATATTTAAAACAAACACCGAGTTATGAATTAAAGAACGAGAGCAAATCTTCAAGTAAAACCAGGCTGATGACGTCAACAAAGCGCAAATATAATGACGATTATATAGAGTTTGCTTTTATTCTTTTTTAGGTGTGCCGCGGAAAAAAAATTAGATTCAGTGTGCAGCGGAAAAAAAATAGATTCAGTGTAAAAAAAAAATAAATAAATAAATACCCCTCAAGCAGCTGCTTGCCACAGAGGTCTGACAGGAGCCTGTCAGTTTATATGCCACAGTAGAAGATCTGAGAGGATGGCAGGACCTCAGCAGAAAAACAACACGAACATCCATGCCTTATCTGGGGCTCGAACCCAGGTCCCTTAGATCAGCAGCCAAGCGCGCTAACCACTCGGCCACGGGACGGCTTAGCTGCAGAGTAAAAAAGTTTGCGAGACACTGCGTTAGTGAATGAATGCAAATGGATATATCTATTTTGACTAAAAAAAATGCCATAAAATCTTAAGAATTAGCCTTTTCAATTCTAATTTGTCAACATATAAGGTTGCCTCGGACAATGAAGCTAATTAACTCAATTAATTTGCTTTTGGAAAAGGTCCAATTACTTTTCCTTGTCTGTAACTACTTTTTCAACAACAGTGGACGTCTTTATTTTTCTCTGAAAGAGAAATGTTGATTACAGCTAAAAATAGACGTAAATGTAGTGTCCATACTAACGTACAAATGTAAAGGGTTAAGCATGGGCGTCCGCAGAAAATTTTCCAGAGGGGGGGGGGGGCGTCAAAGCTAGGAGACAAATAATTACATCAATAAATTTTTATTTAATTTTTTAGGGTTTTTTTTTTTCACAAGTAGATTATAGAATACAGTATTGCATCAATACAAAAACACATACATAAATGTATATAAATTAATTACGTTTAAATTATTACGATTATAATTTGTTGAATTTTTTATTCTATCCCGGGGGGGGCAAGTGCCCTGTTTGCCCCCCTCTGCGGATGCCCATGGGGTAAGCATACTATCCAAATAAATAACATTTTATTGTTATATCGTACAGTGACTTATAAGTACAGAAACACATCGAGATTCCAAAATTACTAGAATTCTTTTCTTATGGCATTGTCAAAATTTCGATGTTCAGCGATTCTGAATAACAATGCTCTTTCACACGATTTAAATAAAAAAAAAATAAATACCCCCTCAAGCAGCTGCTTGCCACAGAGGTCTGACAGGAGCCTGTCAGTTTATATGCCACAGTAGGAGATCTGAGAGGATGGCAGGACCTCAGCAGAAAGACGACACACACATCCATGCCTTACCCGGGGCTCGAACCCAGGTCCCTTAGAACAGTAGCCAAGCGTGCTAACCACTCGGCCATTAAGGTTCTCTTAAATGTTTCCAATGCAAAAAATTAAACTACGAAAACGAGAAATAAATTCAACGTGCAATAAATTAAAATTGGTAAGATTTTCGTTTAAAATCTGCACAGCTCATAACTTACGTTTGTGAATTAATAAGTATCATGATTATTACGCAGGACACAAATTTCTGTAATATTTCTAATCCCTCGCTGCGTTACATTTAAATCTTACATTTCATTATATCCTAACTATAATTCGTTCCACTGAAATTTTCAAGCGAACATTGCCCGCTCTGCAATTACTGAGTTTTATTTGTCAAGTGACCTAAATAATTAATAATTAAATAATTATTAATTAATAATTAATAATCAAGTGACCTAAATAATTAATAATTTGGAAAAGAAATTCCATGTTATTTAGAGGCATAATTTCTGGTCTCTCTAAAAAAAAAAGGCAAAAGGTCTGAGATCTCGAATTAATATGTCAGACTACCAGGTTCCTTAGTTTAACCCACATCCGTCATAAAACACGTATATAAAAAACATCATAAAACGTAAACAAAAGGTGTACAAGACTTTGTCAACAAGGAGCAAGTAATGTGTACAGTCGCTCAAAAAAAAATATCCGAACACTATGGTTGATTTCAGAATTCAGAAAAACTATCTGGCAACGATTTTTTTAGAAATTAGTGATCTGGCAACCTTCGTGTCACGTGATTACAGAATTCAGGATAAATATCTGGAGCGTGTACAGCAACTGTACACGCTCCAGTTACCGTTCACAGCAAACTGGAGCGTGTGCAGTAACTGCACACGCTCCAGTTTGCTGTGAACGGTAACTGCACACGCTCAATATTTCCGTGAGTGAGCCCACACGATCTAGTATCAAAATAATATGACCACCTACAGTCGCTCAAAAAAATATCCGAACACTATGGTTGATTACAGAATTCAGAAAAAATATCTGGCAACGATTTTTTTAGAAATTAGTGATCTGGCAACCTTCGTGTCACGTGATTACAGAATTCAGGATAAATATCTGGAGCGTGTACAGCAACTGTACACGCTCCAGTTACCGTTCACAGCAAACTGGAGCGTAACGGTAACTGCACACGCTCAATATTTCCGTGAGTGAGCCCACACGATCCAGGTCTTTGTGAGCTCACACGATCCAATGTGCTGTGAACATTAACCGCAACCGCTCCAGTTTGCTGGAACGGTAACTGCACACGCTCCATATTCATTGCATTATATATTCATACCCATTATATATATTAAAAAAAGTATCCGAACACTACGGTTGATTACAGAATTCAGAAAAACTATCTGGCAACGATTTTTTTAGAAATGAGTGATCTGGCAACCTTCGTGTCACGTGACACGAAGGTTGCCAGATCACTGATTTCTAAAAAAAAAAATCGTTGCCAGATATTTTTTCTGAAATCAACCATAGTGTTCGGATATTTTTTTGAACGACTGTACGTCAAATCGTGTACTTTTGTGTATTTCTATCTGTATGGACACGTAAGGCAGAATCTGAAGTACTCACGTCGTCCCACTTGACGAATTTGTTTCCATCTTGCAGTTCTTTCGGCACTGAGATCGGCTTTAGCTGAACAACGTGCACACCGGACTTTGCTCCAGCCATGATTCACCATCAAGACTAACGAGGAAAACGAACCTGCTTCCTTTGCGTAGCCAGAGCAGGATCCAGAAGATTGCGAGGAACTGCCAACAACTACGTCAACGGGCACCTAACCTCAGAACGTCACGTCGCTTACTACACTACCTTAGCCCACACAGTACGCAGCGAACTGAAGAATCGCGGACTCCTCTCGGCCGCAGCCTTCGATGGCCAGCAGAGAGAACGTCTTAAAAAGCTGCCGATAGAGGGCAGTAGTTACAGAGAGGGAGCAAAAGCGCAATTGCAGGCAGATTAGAAGTCCGCTTGCTTTAGGAGGCTGCCGGTGGTCGACGTTATTAAAACAGCTTCCCATTTTCGCACAGTAAAAACCTATTACCGTAATTGGGCAACTGTAGCCATACGCAGTCTACCTCTTCTTCTTTCCGCTTCTTCTCTACGCGGCGAATTGCGTCCTCTGTGTGGATGATTTCCTCGGCGATTTTGAAACTGGTGATGAAACACACGTTAAGTGGGAGTTATCAACTTCCGTAGGAAATGAGGTAAAGGAGCACCTTTCATCGCGATGTGTAGGTTAATAAAAACCATATTTGCATAGGATCATCAACTGTAGCGAGATTAATGGCTGGTTACTTTATTAAATTACCGGTTACTCTTTTATGTGAAACTTAAGCGAATAACTCATCTACCTCCAAGATAATGTATGCAGTGCAGAAGTGGATTTGTGTAGGTTGTGGGGGGCGGAGGCATTCGGGGGGAAGAACTGCTTAGAGTGCTACATTAACCAAATGAAATTCTTGAAATTAGTATTTAAAAATTTATAAAACCGAGTGGTTAGTGCGCTTGGCTACTGATCTAAGGGACCTAGTTTCGAGCCCAAGGTAAGGCATGGATGTTCGTGTTTTTTTTTTTCTGCTGAGGTCCTGCCATCCTCACAGACCTTCTACTGTGGCATATAAACTGACAGGCTCCTGTCAGACCTCTGTGGCAAGCAGCTGCTTGAGGGGGTGTTTATTTAGTTTTTTTTTTTAACGAAACGAATTTAACAGTTTGAAGAAAGTGCTATATTAATTTTGGCTGGGTAAGAATATAGTAAATGCTGGCAGCTTGTTAGAGAAAGCAAGATTATCCAGAGTAACAGACGACTTCATGAAAGAGGGTTATATGTTAGAAGACCTGTAGTGCACCACTAACCTTAGCACATCGGAGGGCATGACTGAAATGGAGCAGGCAGTACGTCATTTGGAAACTGATCAATGTGATCAATGGAGATGGCAGTACGTCATTTGGAAACTGATCAATGTGATCAATGGAAATGGCAGTACGTCATTTGGAAACTGATCAATGTGATCAATGGAGATGGCAGTACGTCATTTGGAAACTGATCAATGTGATCAATGGAAATGGCAGTACGTCATTTGGAAACTGATCAATGTGATCAATGGAGATGGAAGTACGTCATTTGGAAACTGATCAATGTGATCAATGGAGATGGCAGTACGTCATTTGGAAACTGATCAATGTGATCAATGGAGATGGCAGTACGTCATTTGGAAACTGATCAATGTGATCAATGGAGATGGCAATACGTCATTTGGAAACTGATCAATGTGATCAATGGAGATGGAAGTACGTCATTTGGAAACTGATCAATGTGATCAATGGAGATGGAAGTACGTCATTTGGAAACTGATCAATGTGATCAATGGAGATGGCAGTACGTCATTTGGAAACTGATCAATGTGATCAATGGAGATGGCAGTACGTCATTTGGAAACTGATCAATGTGATCAATGGAGATGGCAGTACGTCATTTGGAAACTGATCAATGTGATCAATGGAGATGGCAGTACGTCATTTGGAAACTGATCAATGTGATCAATGGAGATGGCAGTACGTCATTTGGAAACTGATCAATGTGATCAATGGAGATGGCAATACGTCATTTGGAAACTGATCAATGTGATCAATGGAGATGGAAGTACGTCATTTGGAAACTGATCAATGTGATCAATGGAGATGGAAGTACGTCATTTGGAAACTGATCAATGTGATCAATGGAGATGGCAGTACGTCATTTGGAAACTGATCAATGTGATCAATGGAGATGGCAGTACGTCATTTGGAAACTGATCAATGTGATCAATGGAGATGGAAGTACGTCATTTGGAAACTGATCAATGTGATCAATGGAGATGGCAGTACGTCATTTGGAAACTGATCAATGTGATCAATGGAGATGGCAGTACGTCATTTGGAAACTGATCAATGTGATCAATGGAAATGGCAGTACGTCATTTGGAAACTGATCAATGTGATCAATGGAGATGGCAGTACGTCATTTGGGTTGTTGGGTTGTTTTACCTCTGAGCGGCACTTTTTTGCACACCATGGGCTAAATGGCCAGGTCGCATGGACCCCGAAGGCTCAGAGAAGGTTGGGGCAGGGGACCCACTGGAACAGCTGTTGGGAGACAGATGGTAGCCTCCCGTCAAGGCCATCCAGCGTGTTCTTTAACGTGCACAGGGTATGGCTCTCCCGAACACGGGGCCACGGCTTAACGTCCCATCCGACGGACGGCGGCCTTTCCAAGCCCATCGGTGTCCCCTACTGACCGTGGGCAGGGCGGGGAATTTTGCGGAGATAAATCTCAACGCTGACCCAGCTGGGACTCGAACCTGGGAACTACAGATTACGAGCCTGGCGCGCTACCGACTGAGCCACCCCCGCCCCACGTCATTTGGAAACTGATCAATGTGATCAATGGAGATGGCAGTACGTCATTTGGAAACTGATCAATGTGATCAATGGAGATGGCAGTACGTCATTTGGAAACTGATCAATGTGATCAATGGAGATGGCAGTACGTCATTTGGAAACTGATCAATGTGATCAATGGAGATGGCAGTACGTCATTTGGAAACTGATCAATGTGATCAATGGAGATGGCAATACGTCATTTGGAAACTGAACAATGTGATCAATGGATATGGCAGTACGTCATTTGGAAACTGATCAATGTGATCAATGGAGATAGCAGTACGTCATTTGGACCAGTGACCAATGCAGACAAGTTCTTTTTTTTCGGATGAATCACGATATAGCATAAATCAATGATTCCCAACGTTTTTTGTTCCATGAACCCCTTTCACCCCAAAAAAAATGTGTTATCAACCCCCAGGGTAATAACGACTAAAAATAAAGCTCTAAATTAAAATTTCCCGTAGCCGAGTGGTTAGCGCGCTTGGCTAATGATCTACGGGACCTGGGTTCGAGTCCCGGGTAAGGCATGGATGTATGTGTCGTTTTTCTGCTGAGGTCCTGCCATCCTCTCAGATCTTCTACTGTGGCATATAAACTGACAGGCTCCTGTCAGACCTCTGTGGCAAGCAGCTGCTTGAGGGGGTATTTATTATTTTTTATTTTTATTATATAATGTAAGCCGTCCCGTGGCCGAGTGGTTAACACGCTTGGCTATTGATCTAAGGGACCGGGTTCGAGCCCCGAATAAGGCATGGATGTGTGTGTGTCATTTTTCTGCTGAGGTCCTGCCATCCTCACAGATCTTCTACTATGGCATATAAACTGACAGGCTCCTGTCAGACCTCTGTGGCAAGCAGCTGCTTGAGGGGGTATTTATTTATTATTTATTTAATGTAAATTTTTATTTAAAGCTTTGTTTTAATTAAAATTAAAATAAATAATAAATAAAATTAACTAAAATTTATTTTGTGATAAATTATTTTATAATTATAAAATAATTTATCTGCAAGCCTTTATATTAAATTTCTTTATTGTATACAGATTTTGTTGAATATATTATATTCAATATAAATAACATTTTTAATGATATAAGTTGCAACTTGGAAGATGTTTGATATAATAAAACAATCATATATAAACTTAATTTCGATGTTAGACTTTTTTATTTGAACAAAGTTTTTCAATATTTGGCTCAACGCCAGACAAAAAACAATCTTAAATCTGGTTCCGCAGCGAGTTTATTTCTGTATTTTGATTTCAAACGAGAATAAAGTGAAAATGCTCGCTCACACAAATATGTAGTGGAAAATGGCTTATTAATTATTAGTGGAAATGGATTATTAAATCTATTGGTCAGCCTGTGAAATGGGGCGGGGGTGGCTCAGTCGGTAGCGCGCCAGGCTCGTAATCTGTAGTTCCCAGGTTCGAGTCCCAGCTGGGTCAGCGTTGAGATTTATCTCCGCAAAATTCCCCGCCCTGCCCACGGTCAGTAGGGGACACCGATGGGCTTGGAAAGGCCACCGTCCGTCGGATGGGATGTTAAGCCGTGGCCCCGTGTGCGGGAGAGCCATACCCTGTGCACTTTAAAGAACACGCTGGATAGCCTTGACGGGAGGCTACCATCTGTCTCCCAACAGCTGTTCCAGTGGGTCCCCTCCCCCAACCTTCTCTGAGCCTTCGGGGTCCTTGTGGCCTGGCCATTTAGCCCATGGTGTGCAAAAAAGTGCCGCTCAGAGGTAAAACAACCCAGCCTGTGAAACCAGTTTCTCCTTGGAAATTTTTAGTCGAAATGGATCTCTCCACACAAGACCTAGCTAATACGTTCGCAGAATTCTTCTCTTCTTCTGAAGACACTTCGACTCTCCCATGCTTTATACAAACTGAAACGGAAGTGTTAGAAGAACTTAAAAATTTTAATTTTCTTACCCAAAAGGGAAGTGATGTTTTAAATTTAAATTTTAGCCTCTCTGAACTTAAGATAGCTCTCAAATTTTGTAAGAACTCCACAGCCCCAGGACCTGACGAACTTTCTTATAAAGTTTTCAAAAATCTGCCTGACTCCGCTTCAAATAAATTACTAACTTTTATCAACACCATGTGGACATTGGGAAATTACCCAGAGAGCTGGAGTACTTCATATGTGGTCCCGATTCCAAAACCAGGGAAAAATTTATCAGAATTAAAATCATTTAGACCAATTTCACTAAGCTCATGCATGGGAAAAGTTGTGGAAAGAATGGTCAATAAAAGATTGAGTTGGTTTATTGAATCCCAGAATATTCTATCTCCTCGTTTTTCAGGTTTTCGCTTTGGTAGAAGTGCTCAGGATAATATACTGGTCCTTGTCACAGATGCTCAAATCAACATTGGAATAAAAAATACTTATACAATTGCAATCTTCTTGGATCTAAAAAAGGCATATGATAATGTATGGATAGAGATTGATTTATAAGTGTCTAAAGCTTAACATTAAAGGTAAAATATTGAAATATTTACAAAATTTGTTAATCAACAGAAATATGAGAGTTAAACTAAATGACATCCTCTCAAGGCCAATCAAACTTCAGAGAGGCTTGCCTCAGGGCGGTTCCTTGAGTCCCTTATTGTTTAATTTATTCTTACATGATCTTCCAAATGCCTTTCCTACTATTGTCAAGTTCTCTGTTTTTGCAGAAGATATCGCAATATGGATATCTGGAAGAAATTTACAATCATTGGAGGAACAGCTTCAGAAACGCTTTTGAAGTTAGAAATTTACTTCGATAAATGGGGACTGCAGGTGTCACCAGAAAAAACTGTTGTGTTCCCCTATTGCTCCCTCCGCAAATTTCCTTCCTTACAGTTAAGGATGAACAATATAGTACTGAAAGTTGTTAAATTCCACAAATTTCTCGGAGTTGTACTAGATTCAGAACTGAAATGGTCAAAATACATCGAATTCATGGAAGAAACTACAAGACCCTTCGTAAATATCCTGCAATGTCTGGCTTCTAGGAAACGAGGAACCTCCATTCAACAAATGCTAAACATTTATAAAGTCTTAATAAGATCCAGACTGGAATATGGAGGATTTCTTTTGGAAAATGCTAGCTACACCTTAGTTAAAAAAAATGGAAAAAATACAAAATAGAGCCGTAAGGATCTGTCTGGCCCAACTCCCTCCTTGTCCTACTGTCTCGCTTCTTGTTGAAGCCAATCTGGAACCCCTTTCTCTAAGGAGACCCAAATATCCTCTTCCAACACTTTTTAAGAATGATCTATAAACAGAGGACTAACCCACTGGTTGAGAAGATTTTCAGTCATTCTCTGAGGAAAACATGTCCTATTTATGAAGTAATCAGAGGGTTTCCTCTGTTCGAAGACGTTCGGGGCCTCCAGCGACCAGTGGACCAATGGGATGATTTGCCCCCATGGATTTTTGAAAAAAATTCCTTGTTTTCATAAGATACAGGGTATTACTACTAAGAAAAATCAAGATGTCTATGTATTCAAGAATTTAGCTGAAACTTTAATTGAGGCAAAGTATGCTTCTTTTACAAAACTATTTACGGATGGCTCTGTGAACAAGGATGAGGGAAGAGCGGCTGGTGCAGTTTGGATCCCAGATCAGAATTTTCATTTAGCAGTTAGACTACTGGTCCAAACAGAAGTTTTCACAACTGAATTAGGAGCCATAGAAATGGCCCTTAAGTGGGCTACTACTCTGTCTTGTGACAAAGTTGTTATTCTGTCTGATTGCCGATCAGTTATTCAATTTTTACAAGGAGATCCGGGAAGATCTAGCAACAATGAGCTTTTTTGCAACATTTTGAAGTTGGCGAATAAAATGATGAAAAGTGGTATTGAGTTAAACGTGCAGTGGATTCCCAGCCACGTCGGCGTTATAGGAAATGAAATTGTTGACAAAATTGCTAAGGAAGCGTTATTTCGTGAAAACTGGCTCAATATTCCAAGAGGTCTCAATTATTATAAAAGCAAAAATAAGCAAATTTTAAAACGAAATTTTCTGCATTATTTTAAAGTTCATTCTTCCTCACATCTGAATCATAGAAGTTTGATTAGTCAAACCATTGATCCATTTCAAAATTTCGGACTGACTAAAAACGACATAGTGACCATTACGAGGCTCAGAACAGGGACAACAAGACTGAATGATCAAATGCATAAGATGAACAGAGCTGAGTCACCTTCCTGTGATACATGTAGAACAAAAGAAAGTCTCTCATGTGTTACTTAATTGTAGCAAATTTGATACTCATAGAGATCAAATGTTTCACTCACTGTAAGAAATTGGAATTAAGGAATTTACACTCAAAGATCTACTCGGACATCAGAATTTGATAAAAAGAAAATGTGCTTTTAAATTAATTTTACAATTTTTAAAGGATACTAATTTGATTGACAGAATTTGATTTAGTGCCCAAATAGTGCCACGATGTTTCTGCATTAGGAGATTGAATGCTCTTAAAATTTTAATAATGTTAATCAAGAACTTTCGTATATCTACTGAACTACCTCCTTCCTTCAGAGAACTCTGGAATGTTTATTTGACCTCCAATCTAATATTACTGGCAATTTTATGGTTTTGCGTTTGAAATTTTGGTTTTCCAGACTCAGTTGGGAGAACTCTCGGACATAGTGCACGGACCTTTCTTAAAAGAATTTCCGGACGAGAGGGGCGAAAGGCCCCGAGTGATTTCCTGAATAATAGTTTATGTTGAAGAAGAGAACTAAGATATCCAAACCATCGAAAAAAATTTATTCTGATCTATTCCGAAAAACTGAACTTTTCGTTTCACTCTGAATTATGCAGTTTTCTGTGGTTTGTAGTTTCCAGTGATAGAATAGTACACATCTTTTCCAGGAAACTTTGAATCTTATTAGCAAGTTGCACGGTTACTTTTTCAAGACTCGTAATCATCTGTTGGCGTGCAAAGAGTTTGTAAGAGTTTTAAGTAAATTAGGATCACGAACCATAACCATTTGTTCATTAGAGTCAAAGGAGTGGTTATAAACTGAGCTAGTATTTCGATCGATATTTGGTTGGAGGACTGAATTTTAAGGCAACCAGGAGTGCTTTGTGCCACTAATGTTAAAATGTGTGCTAACTTCATGACTCAATTTCTCAACGTCTAATTAAAGGAGATAAAAAGAGTAAAACAATGCCTCACTTGAAAGCAAGCCCTGATCTAAGAGGCGCTGGGGGGGGGGCATTTCCCCGTGAAAATGCTAGAACCGGGATGGAGGCTTGGGTTCTTTTACCTCTGAGTGGCACTTTTTTGCGCACAATGGGCTAAATGATCAGGTCACAAGGACCCCGAGAGCTCAGAGAAGATTGGGGGGGAGGGGATCCACTGGACAGCTGTTAGGATGGGTAGCTGTCCATCAAGGCCATCCAGTGTGTTCTTTAATTCTCTTAACGTGTAAGGGTATGGCTCTCCTGCATAGAGGTCACTGCTTAATTACCCTTTCAAGCCCATGGGGTGTTCCCTACTGACTGAGGGCAGGGTGCGGAGTTTTTGCGGAGATAAATCTCAACGCTGGCCCCTGGGACTCGAACCTGAGAATTGTAGATTACGAGAGTGGCGCGTTACGACTGAGCCACCCCGAGGCAAAAAAACATGAAACGTACATAAACAAAATCCTATTTTTCAAGGTTGGGTTGTTTTACCTCTGAGCGGCACTTTTTTGCACACCATGGGCTAAATGGCCAGGTCACATGGACCCCGAAGGCTCAGAGAAGGTTGGGAGAGGGAACCCACTGGAACAGCTGTTGGGAGACAGATGGTAGCCTCCCGTTAAGGCCATCCAGCGTGTTCTTTAACGTGCATAAGGTATGGCTCTCCCGCACACGGAGCCACGTTTTAACGTCCCATCCGACGGACGGCGGCCTTTCCAAGCCCATCGGTGTCCCCTACTGACCGTGGGCAGGGAATTTTGCGGAGATAAATCTCAACGCTGACTGAGCTGGGACTTGAACCTGGGAACTACAGATTACGAGCCTGGCGCGCTACCGACTCAGCCACCCCCGCCCCTCATTTTTCAAGACTTTTAAAGAACACTTAAAGGGAGAGATAACTTTATAGTGAAAGGCGTTCCAGCATTTGCCTCTTCTCCTCTCCCTCCCAATATAAATAAATAAATAAATACCCCCTCAAGCCGCTGCTTGACCAGAAGTCTGACAGGAGCCTGTCAGTTTAGTATGCCATAGAGAAAATCAGCAAGGAAGGCGAGACCACAACACAAAGAAAACAAATATCCATGTCTCCTCCGGGGTTCGAACCCAGGAGAAGATAACTTTTCATCCATTTCTAGGCTGGTATTTTTCTCTGTATGATTTATTCATTTAACTAGAGGCGTCAAAGTTCATCGGTCGTAGAGTATTCAAATTCGAAAGGAGAATTGTAAAGAAAAGGATAGGTTGAGTTGTTTTATATCTGAGTGGCACTTTTTTATACCCATTGGGATAAATGCCAGCTCACAAGAATACCAATGAGATCAGAAAAGGTTTGATAAGGGGACCCACTGGATAGCTGTTACGAGACGGATAGAAGCCTCTCTTGTCTATCCAGTTTGGTCTTAGGGTTGGGTTGTTTTACCTCTGAGCGGCACTTTTTTGCACACCATGGGCTAAATGGCCAGGTCACATGGGCCCCGAAGGCTCAGAGAAGGTTGGGGGAGGGGACCCACTGGAACAGCTGTTGGGAGACAGATGGTAGCCTCCCGTCAAGGCCATCCAGCGTGTTCTTTAACGTGCACAGGGTATGGCTCTCCCACACACGGGGCCACGGCTTAACGTCCCATCCGACGGACGGCGGCCTTTCCAAGCTCATCGGTGTGCCCTACTGACCGTGGGCAGGGCGGGGAATTTTGCGGAGCCCAGGGCGGGGAAATCTTAACGCTGACCCAGCTGGGACTCGAACCTGGGAACTACAGATTACGAGCCTGGCGCGCTACCGACTGAGCCACCCCCGCCCCATTTGGTCTTAAGTGAGCAACAGAGTATGTCTCTCTTCTGCACACGGGACCACGGATTAACGTCCCATCCGACTTAGTCAATCCCCCTTCTGCTTTTACGGTAGTAAATTGATACCATTGTATTTATCTAAATATTTTCCATAAAGTATCAAACCTAGCTGAAAACTAAAATGTTTATTGAAATTATAAACAAATGTTAATACATATAAATATGTATAAAGATTAAAAAAATACATTTATATATCTTTATATATGTTAATCTAACTCTGTGAATTTTAACTGAAACTTCATGTGCAATTTAAAGGACCAACCGCCTCTGACGAATGTAGAATGCTCGTTTTCAAAAATAATAAAATTTGTCATTTTTTTTCAACTGTAGCGCCATCTGATGATGGAGATTCAAACTACTGGAAGATTCAAAAAATGCGAATTGCAATATTTTATTAATACCTATACAATGGAAATGTAATCTTATCGTAAACAGTCTTATTGCGGGTGAAGGGACGGGCCTAAGCATGAGTGCAAGAAACTTGTTACTTGTACAGTCGCTCAAAAAAGTATCCGAACACTATGGCTGATTAGAGAATTCAGAAAAAATATCTGGCAACGATTTTTTTTAGAAATTAGTGATCTGGTAACCTACGTGTTACGTGATTACAGAATTCAGGAAACATATCTGGAGCGTGTACAGTTACTGCACACGCTCCAGTTTGCTGTGAACGGTAACTGCACACGCTCAATATTTCCGTGAGTGAGCCCACACGATCTAGTATCAAAATAATATGACCACCTACAGTCGCTCAAAAAAAGTATCCGAACACTATGGTTGATTACAGAATTCAGAAAAAATATCTGGCAGCGATGCACGTGACACGAAGGTTGCCAGATCACTAATTTCTAAAAAAATCGTTGCCAGATATTTTTTCTGAATTCTGTAATGAACCATAGTGTTCGGATACTTTTTTTTGAGCGACTGTACAGTAGCTCAAAAAAGTATCCGAACACTACGGTTAATTAAAAATTTCAGAAAAAATATCTGGCAACGATTTTTTTAGAAATTAGTGATCTGGCAACTTTCATGTGACGTGACATGAAGGTTGCCAGATCATTAATTTCTAAAAAAATCGTTGCCAGATATTTTTTCTGAATTCTGTAATGAACCATAGTGTTCGGATACTTTTTTTTGAGCGACTGTACATCAGTGGTGATGAGGTCAGATAAACTTTCCTTGGCAGTTGATTTCGGTGTCCTGTGATTCCGAAGAAATTTCACCAATTGGTCCGATATTTGGTATGCTGGTTCCCCCTGTATGGCCCTGGGTTGGATTAAGAGATTGGGTTCCAAGTTGCCATGGGTCAAGATTAATCCCGTTTCGAATGTCTGAAATCACTGGGGGCGCTTCCTTCCCCTTCACGGCTGCCTTGAAGGTTATGAATGGAGGAGTACGTTATCTATAGAGAATGGGAAAAGGTTATGAATAGACAGAGGTTTCGTGCCAAACGTTTGGCGGGATTTAATTAGTCTATATAATAAAAGAAGATATCTGTGTGTGTGTGTGTCTGTCTATGTGTCTGTGACAGCCATAACTCATCGAGAAATCAACGTAGACGCTTCAAATTTTCAGAGAATGTTTCTGATTGTAGTCCAGGTTGCAGTGCCAAATTTCAAGTCGAAAGTTCAAAAGGGGAGCTTGCAAGAAGGAAAAATATTTACCACGCTAATCCTACGGTAAACGATAATCGCTGTCAAATTTATTGTTGCCATTTACTGCTCCCTAACTGTGAACGTGAAGAGTTAAAATATCATTTAAATCTGCTGCCGTTGCCAGATTCCTCACATTTCCAAAGGCATTATAAAGGCGGTCCATTTTAGCTAAGGAGCTTTTTTTTCTAACTCAACATAGGGTCAATTGGGGATCTTTCGATCAAGTTCGTCGGGAATTACAGAATGCCAAAATCTGTCGAAATAAATATCTCAATCGTTTGCCAAGGGCTACGAGAGCGCGCCACGAGTCAGCAATGACCTTTGCAACACAGGGAAAATATTCGTGTTCAAACTGTACGAAAATGTCGGGGGGGGGGGGGGGGGGTAGAGGGGATACTCACAAAACTAACCTTTAGTACAGTAAACAACAGAATATGCAGACTAAAAGTGAGACATGAGCTGTCATAATTTGTGTAGAAACGAGACCACGGGCCAAGTGGGAACCTAACTTTTAAACCAATCACCGGGGCACATGGGGGAGCTGTGCAGGAAATTGGATCACGGGAGCCGTAGGGCAGCAAGATCTGTCGTAATGGAAATAAAAATCTCGATAGCTTAGGTAGAAACTAACCCACGGGCTATGAGAGAGCTCGCTGATGTCGACAACGACTCAAGCAAGCACCGGGAAATTATCTTCGTGTTGAAAATCTGTGCTGAAGTGTCGGGGTTGGGGGGGTTTACAAAATTTTCTTTTAGTGCAGTGAAAATAAGAATATACAGATTAAAATTGACCCCCGGGCAGCGCCTGTTGTCGTTCAGCTAGTTTTTAATATTTCTCTTGAAACAAAATGTTGACAGACGACAAGGCAAACCACGTTTGCAAAAAACTGAGAATATACAAAAATATAATTTTAAAAAAAAGGGTGAACAGATAGATTTGAAAATGTCGCCATCTATCGGCTGGGATGTTAAACCGTTGCTCTGCAGAAGAACCACATCAAGGATAGAAATCACTTCTGAATGATAGGAAATGATGAAAAGTCTCTCTGATTCAAACTACCCTATAAAGAGGAATATTAGAACTAAAGGAAGATCTGGATGATATAAATAATATTTTATTAGTGTTTATTCAACAAAATATCCAAATATATAAACTCTCTTGCCGATTGCGTGATTAAAGTCATGTAGTTTGGCTCGGACGGCAAATCTGGTATCTGTAAAATCAAAAGGGGAAAGTGAAGCTAGCAGCATGGGGGCAGGCAGAGAGGAAGGGGGAATGTCCCTCTTCTGTCGTTCTCCCCCCCCCCTGGAAAAATCGATCGAAAAATATCAGTTTATGTTAAATAATATAATAAAAAGTAAAAAATTCCTCAAATTATAATCGTAACAATTTAAACGTAATTAATTTATATACATTATGTATGGGTTGTGTTGGGTTGTTTTACCTCTGAGCGGCACTTTTTTGCACATCATGGGCTAAATGGCCAGGTCACATGGACCCCGAAGGCTCAGAGAAGGTTGGGGGAGGGGACCCACTGGAACAGCTGTTAGGAAACAGATGGTAGCCTCCCGTCAAGGCAATCCAGTGTGTTCTTTAACGTGCACAGGGTATGGCTCTCCCGCACACGGGACCACGGCTTAACGTCCCATCCAACGGACGGCGACCTTTCCTACTGACCGTGGGCAGGGCGGGGAATTTTGCGGAGATAAATCTCAACGCTGACTCAACTGGGACTCGAACCTGTGAACTACAGATTACGAGCCTGGCGCGCTACCGACTGAGCCACCCCCGCCCCACATTATGTATGTGTTTTTGTATTGATGCAATACTGTATTCCATAATCTACTTGTGAAAAAAAAAACCTAAAAAAATTATATAATTAAAAAAAATTTATTGATATAACTATTTGTCTCCAAGCTTTGCCCCCCCCCCCCCTGGAAAATTTTCTGAGGATGCCCATGGATGGTTCTCTTCCCCCAACTTTCTCTAACCCCCTCGGGAATCTTTGTGACCTGGCACTTTAGCTTATTACCTGTGTAAAAGTGCCCCTTAGAAGCAAAGCAGCCCAATTGCTTAAACGATTTCGATTATATTTTGCATACCCATAAAATTTGTTGCCAGTTGCAACTAGCATAAATTAGTTCCGAAGATCGTGTGTCAGAAATTCGAAAAATCGAAAATCAAAACGCTAACAATTGAAACACAAAACTTCGCTTCTTTGAGTTTGATTTCCATTTCTAATCATCCGCATTTGCTCTCGTCAAACGAGATGCGAAATATCTGCTGATTGCTCGAAAGTCAGAAGTAGTTTCCAGCAGAAATGTAAAGTAGGAACGAGACAAGGAGGAAGGAACATGAAACTTTCATCCCAACTGCCATAAATTTCCGCATACATAAATTTTAATTTTCGCGCGTACATGTATGAATTTCTTTGCAGTCTAATCTTTTTTTTTCGAAAATTGTAAATGAAAATTTTCATTTGCTGTAAGTGTCCCGAAGCAGAAAGGTTGTTGGGTTGTTTTACCTCTGAGCGGCACTTTTTTGCACACCATGGGCTAAATGGCCAGGTCACATGGACCCCGAAGGCTCAGAGAAGGTTGGGGGAGGGGACCCACTGGAACAGCTGTTGGGAGACAGATGGTAGCCTCCCGTCAAGGCCATCCAGCGTGTTCTTTAACGTGCACAGGGTATGGCTCTCCCGCACATGGGGCCACGGCTTAACGTCCCATCCGACAGACGGCGGCCTTTCCAAGCCCATCAGTGTCCCCTACTGCCCGTGGGCAGGGCAGGGAGTTTTTCGGAGATAAATCTCACCAGCGAGAAGGAGGTTATACTCTATGCACATTAAAAAATCACGCTGGATGGCCTTGATGAGAGGCTACCATCTGTCTCCTAACAGCTGTGTAGTGAGTCCCCTTCCCCCAACCTTCTCTGAGCCCTTGTGCTCTGGACTTTTAGCTCATTACATGCAAATAAAGGGAATTTCAGAAATAAAACAATCCATCCTGACATAAATTTTGCCCTGAATTATGCTAAGTCAAGTAGCTTTATATTTTAACCATTATAGTTTCGTTTGAAAATCGTGACCGAAATAGGAAATTCCAACACAGATTATACTGGACGAACTTGCTCAGAAAACTGATAGAATTATGTTCTGCCTCCAATTTCACCAATGTTTGGAGAGCATGTGCTAGGATTCTCATAACGCCAGTGACAGCAGTTGGAGGGTAATTTCAAAACCGAAACCAAAGAAAACTGTCTCAGAAATTTAATCTCGTAAATACGTCTCACTGGATTTGCAACGCTCACCCTGAAAAATGAACGTGGTACGAATTTTAATGTGAAGAAAAATAAACTATTGCTTTTCGTCCATGTAATAAAATTTCGAACAAAGTTTTAAATTAAATTACACTTTTGAAGTTTCTTCAGTAGAGTACACACAACTGAAACTTCATTTTATGTCTCACGGTTTGGAAATGTCTAGTTTTTGCCATGCTGGAAAACTGAAATGTGGGTTGGGTTATTTGGGTTGTTTTACCTCTGAGCGGCACTTTTTTGCACACCATGGGCTAAATGGCCAGGTCACATGGACCCCGAAGGCTCAGAGAAGGTTGGGGGAGGGGACCCACTGGAACAGCTGTTGGGAGACAGATGGTAGCCTCCCGTCAAGGCCATCCAGCGTGTTCTTTAACGTGCACAGGGTATGGCTCTCCCGCACACGGGGCCACGGCTTAACGTCCATCCGACGGACGGCGGCCTTTCCAAGCCCATCGGTGTCCCCTACTGACCGTGGGCAGGGCGGGGAATTTTGCGGAGATAAATCTCAACGCTGGCCCAGCTGGGACTCGAACCTGGGAACTACAAATTACGAGCCTGGCGCGCTACCGACTGAGCCACCCCCGCCCCACTGAAATGTGTAAAAGGAAAACAGAAAGAAACATGCAGACCGAAAATAAGTTTAAAAAAAATAACTCATACGTACTGTCGCTCAAAAACGTATCCGAACACTATGGTTGATTACAGAATTCAGAAAAAATATCTGGCAACGATTTTTTTAGAAATTAGTGATCTGGCAACCTTCGTGTCACGTGATTACAGAATTCAGGAAAAATATCTGAAGCGTGTACAGCAACTGTACACGCTCCAGTTACCGTTCACAGCAAACTGGAGCGTGTGCAGTTACTGCACACGCTCCAGTTTGCTGTGAACGGTAACTGCACACGCTCAATATTTCCGTGAGTGAGTCCACACGATCTAGTATCAAAATAATATGACCACCTAACGTCGCTCAAAAAAGTATCCGAACACTATGGTTGATTACAGAATTCAGAAAAAATATCTGGCAACGATTTTTTTACAAATTAGTGAACTGGTAACCTTCGTGTCACGTGACACGAAATATTAATAGACGCATTCGAAGTGAGCGCAAGTTGCCGCTGCCCATACTACGTTTGAAAGGTGGGAGGCAGGACGATACCAAAGCGGGTAGTGATGAATCTTTCCTAAGCTCGTGGGGGGCGCTATTATAGAAAGTTTGGAAGCCTCTGTTCTGTCATGCTGACTCTAACTCTTCTTCAGCGTGACAGCTCATTGCTGGCGACATTTTAGTTTCTATGCAAACTGTTGCACAAGTTTTATCTCTGCTTTAACAGATTCCGGGCCTCTGTGATTTTTATCCGATAAGACCCACATTTCGCACATGAGTTTCCCTTATGTTTTCACCCCCCCCCCGGGTTGCGTGAAAAATTCATTTCCCTACCTACCTAAAATAAGAAGGTAAGTCAGAAAGTAAGAGGGGCGGGGGTGGCTCAGTCGGTAGCGCGCCAGGCTCGTAATCTGTACTTCCCAGGTTCGAGTCCCAGCTGGGTCAGCGTTAAGATTTATCTCCGTAAACTTTCCCGCCCTGCCCACGGTCAGTAGGGGACGCTGATGGGCTTGGAAAGGCCGCCGCCCGTCGGATGGGACGTTATGCCGTGACCCCGTGTGCGGGAGAGCCATACCATACATGTGCACGTTAAAGAACATGCTGGATGGCCTTGACGGGAGGCTACCATCTGTCTCCCAACAGCTGTTCCAGTGGGTTTCCTCCCCCAACCTTCTCTGAGCTTTCGGAGTCCATGTGACCTGGCCATTTAGCCCATGGTGTGCAAAAAAGTGCCGCTCAGAGGTAAAGCAACCCAACCCAGAAAGTAAGGTTTCCTATTTAATTTCTCTGGGTTGCGTTGTTTTACCTCTGAGCGGCACTTTTTTTACACACAATGGGCTAAACGGCCAGTTCACAAGGATCCCGAAGGCTCAGAAAAGGTTAGGGGAGGGGACCGAGGAGCTGTTGAGAGACAGATAGTAGCCTCCCGTCAAGGCCATCCAGCGTGTTCTTTAGCGTGCACGGTGTATGGTTCTCCCGCACACTGGGCCACGGCTTAACGTCCCATCTGAAGGACGGCGGTCTTTACCAAGCTCATCGGTATCCCCTATTGACCGAGGGCAGGATAGGAAGGGCATGCGGAGATGAATCTCAACGCTGGCCAAGCTGGGACTCGAACCTGGGAACTACAGATTACCGACTGAACCACTCCAGCCCCTAATTTCTCTGGAGAGTATTTAATTATAAAATAAATACCCCCTCAAGCAGCTGCTTGCCACAGAGGTCTGACAGGAGCCTGTCAGTTTATATGCCAGAGTAGAAGTTCTGAGACGATGGCAGAACCTCAGCAGAAAAACAACACGAACATCCATGCCTTACCCGGGGCTCGAACCCAGGTCCCGTAGACCAGTAGCCAAGCGCGCTAACCACTCGGCCACGGGACTGCTTATTTAATTATACCGAAGCCAATATACAGGAAATGCCCCCAAATACGTGTATTATTCTCCCATTTCGTTACCACACTTACTGAGACACGTGTCATAACTGTCAATCAGCTGATCGAATCCCTGTCAATAAAAGGTTACGTCCTTCTTCTGAAGCCTCTCTGTGATTTCCTCTTTCAAGCCTCATCCAATGGTAGCCGTCACCTTCGGAGATTCCTCTTCAGCTTCTCATACAAGTGAAAATCCGATGACGCTAAATCTGGAATGTATCTTGAGTGGTGAACAGTTGCACATCGCCAGATGCGGAGATCCTCATTCACCAAAATCACACGACCATTTTAGAATTCACGGCATCATTTTTTCACACGTTTCACTAACAGGATATCCGAGACGTACACGGCCACAGGTTGTCGATGGATTTCCACAGGCTGGGTCTTCTCTGACCACAGAAACCGAATTACTGCTCGGATCTCTAGCTTTATACACACATGAAGTACAGTAGCTCAAAAAAAGTATCCGAACACTACGGTTGATAAAAAAATTCAGAAAAAATATCTGGCAACGATTTTTTTAGAAATTAGTGATCTGGCAACACGAAGGTTGCCAGATCACTAATTTCTAAAAAAATCGTTGCCAGATATTTTTTCTGAATTTTTTTATCAACCGTAGTGTTCGGATACTTTTTTGAGCGACAGTACCTTTGCCACATTCGCTCTGCTTTGCACCTCACAGAATGGGTGTCTGACCGTGATCACTGATATCACTTAATGACACTATTTGGCAGCTAACATGCAATGGTGACACAGTCCCAGAGCTATTTTGGATGTGGAACAATTTATAACCTTGAATGTGGGTGGGGTTGGCTCAGCCGGTAGTGCGCCAGGCTCGTAATATGAAGTTCCCATGTTCGAGTTCTGCCTGCTCCAGCATTGAGATTTATTTCCGCAAACTCCCTGCCCTTGGTCAGTAGGGGACACCAATGTGCTTGGAAATGTGGCCGTCCGTCGAATGGGACGTTAAGTCTTGGCCTCGTGTGCGGAAGAGCCATACCCTGTGCACATTAAAAACACGCTGGATGGCCTTGACGGGAGGCTACTATCTGTCTCACAACAGATGTCCAATGGATCCTTCCCCCCCCCCAAAAAAAAAAACTTCTCTCAGCCCTCGGTTCTTTGTGACCTGGCCATTTAGCCCATGGTGTGCAAAAAAGTGCCGCTCAGAGGTAACACAATCCAACGCAACCCTAACCTTGAATGACTTTGCGACTGCAGGGGTTTTGCATTCAGTTTGCCAGACTGATCGGTTTCAGAGCTTTCCTTTGTGCTATGAATAATTTCATTTCGTTATCTGCTTACGAGTTTATTTCAAGTTCAGTGAACGGAGAAGTTGACCTACAGGAGTTTATTAAAATAATGCAAACACATACTTTTGTGGAGAACATTTTATTAATAAGCTGTAGTCCCACCTCAGGAGTTCAGAACAGACGCACTTCGACGTGGAATAGACTTATACAAGTCATGCACATACGGTAATGGAATGTGGCACCATTCTTCCTGTAAAATATGGCCCAACTGTGCCAGTGATGCTGGAGGTGGAAAATGTGATCTGACTTTGCGTTCCAGATATTCCCACAAATATTAAATAATATTAAGGTTCTGGTCTGGAGATTGAGGTGGCCAGGGTAGCTGCTGTACCTCATCCTCATGCTCTGAAAACCACACTTGACATGTTTCGCACAATGAATGGGTGCATTATCCGCTTGAAACCAGAGACGGTCATTAGAGAACAATGCCCGCAACATTGGGTGCAGGTAGTCCCCGAGAATGGATTCGTACGTTGCGGATGTGACATGACCTTGCAGAATAACTAATGGCCCTAAGGAATGCCATAATATGGCATCCCACAGCATCAGGGATCCACCTCCATGCTTCACAGTCGGGGTGGTACACTTCTGCAGGTTTTCGCCAGGCGTACACTCTACCAGTAGTGGGAAACAATGTGGAGCACGATTCATCAGACCAGATGACACGTTGCTAGTCTTTAGCATCTCGATTTTTATGTGCTTTGCACATAAAAACCGAGATGACCACCATACACGTTAAGGAGAGACCATCTTCACGTTTTGTTGCATTGATGTTGGTAATCAGAGGTTTGTGGATTGCAGCACAACCATAAATACTGCACAATGAAGTTCCCGACGAATTGTTATGACGGGATAATTCCGACTGGTGTTCAACTCTGCTGCTATTTGCGGTGCCGTGTCTTGTGCTTCCATTGTACAATCCGTGCCAACGTTTCGCTTATCCCTATCTGACAACTTCGTACGACGTCCACAATTTGCACGTTTGAAAGCTACGCCCTGTCCTTTTTGATAGTTAGTCATAATCTTCGATACAGTTCCTCGTGTTACACTTACTATTTCCGCTGTTCTGGCTACTGAAGCTCCTGCAAGACGCACGCCAATGATCATGTCTTTTTGGAGGTCACTGAGATCTGACATTGTCGACAATTACACCAAAACAGCTGTTTCACCTGCGCCTGTGGCACTGCTACGTGATAGCCGACATCGTACTTCTCCCCTTTATATACCTCACATCGCGGGTGACGTCGTCCCTGTGATATGCATACAACGCATTGCATGTACTCCAGTCGCCGTATGGGGCGGGGGTGGCTCAGTCGGTACCGCGCCAGGCTCGTAATCTATAGTTCCCAGGTTCGAGTCCCAGCTTGGTCAGCGTTGAGATTTATCTCCGCAAAATTCCCCGCCCTGCCCACGATCAGTAGGGGACACCGATGGGCTTGGAAAGGCTGCCGTCCATCGGATGGGACGTTAAGCCGTGGCCCCGTGTGGGGGAGAGCCATACCCTGTGCACGTTAAAGAACACGCTGGATGGCCTTGACGGGAGGCTACCATCTGTCTTCCAACAGCTGTTCCAGTGGGTCCCCTCCCCCCAACTTTCTCTGAGCCTTCGGGGTCCATGTGACCTGGCCATTTAGCCCATGGTGTGCAAAAAAGTTCCGCTCAGAGGTAAAACAACCCAACCCAGTCGCCGTCGGAGTTTCCATTATTTTGATAAACCCCTGTATCAAAGCAATGCTGCTTAGTGAGACGACCCACAACCCCTTTTAAGCACTACAAACATTTTTTTGCCACTGTACTTAGTATATATGCCGGCTATTGCCGCTATAATGAATTAATTGGTTCCAGAATACCATTCGTTAAACGAGAATAAAAGTCACACTAATATAAGAGAAATTAGTTTATTCGTTCCTGACATAGGACAATAGCAAAAAATAGAAATTAATCAGAGTAAAAACATATTTATAAATGTTAAAAACTTCATTTATAGGTGAATATCTCTTGTGGGTGAAAAATAGTTGGATGAAAAGGTTATTTTTTGTAGTATCATACATATCGCTAGAGCAGAGGTTCCCAAACTTATTTGTCCTACCGCCCCCTTTTCAGGAAAAACATTACTCAGCGCCCTCCTGGGCGTTCTGTCTTCTTAAAACAAACAAACAGAAAGATGCAGTGACAAATTTACGTTCTTTTATGTATCTATATTTCTACCTACGTCCTACAACATAGTAAAGAAAGATGTTGTTGTAAATAAGACACCTTGAAGTTTCAAATTATAAAATTATTTATTAAAATCAACCGTAGTAACATTCGTATTACACACAGAAAATTAAGATAACGAAGGATAATTTTATGTGTTTATTTGGAAAAAAAAGTAATCACTACGACTTTAACTCTATGTTACACAACAGATGAAACATGTACGAACGGTTTTTCAAAATTTTCTTATCTCCCCTTCTTTCTTTATGCTTCCACCGCCCCCCAATTGCACCCGAGCTACTACCGACCCCCTGGATTGTTCCAACGTCCCCCCCAGGGGGCGGTATCGCCCACTTTGGGAAACGCGCTAGAAGATCAGATTTAGCCTTTCTCTTACTGTCGTAATATTTTTTGGTAGCATGCTCTTGCTAGTCAATGCCATCGCAAATTCTCATGCTGCTCTCAAAGCTTGTTCCTCTCAAACATGGGGGCGGGGGTGGCTCAGTCGGTAGCGCGCCAGGCTCGTAATCTGTAGTTCCCAGGTTCGAGTCCCAGCTGGGTCAGCGTTGAGATTTATCTCCGCAAAATTCCCCGCCCTGCCCACGGTCAGTAGGGGACACCGATGGGCTTAGATAAGGCCGCCGTCCGTCGAATGGGACGTTAAGCCGTGGCCCAGTGTGCGGGAGAGCCATATCCTGTGCACGTTAAAGAACACGCTGGATGGCCGTGACAGGTGCTACCATCTGTCTCCCAACAATTGTTCCAGTGGGTCTCCTCCCCCAACCTTCTCTGAGCCTTCGGGGTCCATGTGACCTGTTCATTTAGCCCATGGTGTGAAAAAAAGTGCCGTTCAGAGGTAAAACAACAACAACATGTAAGACTCTCCAGAACAAAAGGCTCTATAATGACTTGATGTTTTTGCAATTCCATATGCTCATTGTGCCCCATTTCTTCAAAATGAGAGTTGAGAAATCGTGGATAAATTATATTGAAATAAAGAGAAATGGTATCAATTAAAATAATTCGTTATCGTAAAAATTCGTTAAATGAGATTAGTTAAAAGAGACCTGCCTGTATATGGAGCGAGTTTTTCTTTAATTTAAAAGCTCATTTACCATTTGTATTGTGTTTTGAATATTGGCGAGGTATTATATTTCTCACTTGGTACGAAACATTTCTCGTTTTCCTTAGTACACTGAAGTGTCATTGAATTAGGGATAGGAGACGTTATCCAAATTCAGTGGGGCGGGGGTGGCTCAGTCGGTAGCGCGCCAGGCTCGTAATCTGTAGTTCCCAGGTTCGAGTCCCAGCTGGGTCAGCGTTGAGATTTATCTCCGCAAAATTCCCCGCCCTGCCCACGGTCAGTAGGGGACACCGATGGGCTTGGAAAGGCCACCGTCCGTCGGATGGGGCGTTAAGCCGTGGCCCCGTGTGCGGGAGAGCCATACCCTGTGCACGTTAAAGAACACGCTGGATGGCCTTGACGGGAGGCTACCATCTGTCTCCCAACAGCTGTTCCAGCGGGTCCCCTCCCCCAACCTTCTCTGAGCCTTCGGGGTCCATGTGACCTGGCCATTTAGCCCATGGTGTGCAAAAAAGTGCCGCTCAGGGGTAAAACAACCCAACCCAAATTCAGTACCGCAAGTCCCGCATTTGCGCGCTTGCGTGGCTGAACCTCTGGTCATATATAGCTGTCAGCTTTGGCTTCTCCAAGCATTCGTCGTGAGAAGCGTAATGGGAAAGGCGCGGGATTTAGATGCATTGACAGAGGGCAGGTCGTAGGTGTCCGACGGATGGGACACTCGATCTTCTCCGAAACTGTCAACGAACTTGGATTTTCTCGTAGATAGTTTCAAGAGTGTTCCGGGAAGCACCCGGACAAACTGCAAAGGATAACCAGCCTTGAATGATCGTTGGCTTCGCCATCTGACCTGCATCATATGGAACGACATTATCTGAAATCATCTCCCATCTGAACACGGGTTCCAGTCGGGTTGTTGGGTTGTTTTACCTCTGAGCGGCACTTTTTTGCACACCATGGGCTAAATGGCCAGGTCACATGGACCCCGAAGGCTCAGAGAAGGTTGGGGGAGAGGACCCACTGGAACAGCTATTGGGAGACAGATGGTAGCCCCCCGTCAAGGCCATCCAGCGTGTTCTTTAACGTGCACAGGGTATGGCTCTCCCACATACGGGGCCACGGCTTAACGTCCCATCCAACGGACGGCGACCTTTCCAAGCCCATCGGTGTCCCCTACTGACCGTGGTCAGGGCGAGGAATTTTGCGGAGATAAATCTCAACGCTGACCCAGCTGGGACTCGAACCTGGGAACTACAGATTACGAGCCTGGCGCGTTACCGACTGAGCCACCCCCGCCCCGTTCCAGTCGGGAATTCAGTGCATGGACCATGAAACGCTCACTTCATCGTCACGGCTTCGGGAGCCGCCGACCTACGAGAGTCCCACTTCTAACAGCACAACATTGGCTCAATGCCTTACTTCGGCTAAAGAACATCGAAACTGGATCATCGAAAATTGCCAACGGATAGCCTGGAGTGATGAATCCCGATTTAAACTTCGTCACACTGATGGGAGACTGAGAGTATGTCGCCAACACCATGAAGCCACGGATCCTGCATGTCAGGTCGAAACAGTACAAGCTGGTGGTGGCTCAGTGATGGCCTGGGGTGTCTTCAGTTTGATATCTGTGGGACCTTTGGTACATGTACCGACGATTCTCAATGCATCCCGGTACGTAGAACTCATGGCTGACCATTTACATCCATTTATGGCCATCATGCATCCCAATGGAGCCAGCAAGACAACTGTTCAGTTTTTGTCTACCAGCAAGGCAACTGTTCATCTCACAGGTTCAGGTTGGCTACTGCATGGTTGCAGGAGCATTCTGCTGACTTTGAAATAATGAATTGGCCACCTAGAAGTCCAGATTTAAATCCCATCAAAAATCTTTGGGATACCGTCGAGCAGAGTGTTTGGGCCCATGTCCCATCAGCGACGACCTTGAGAGAATTGTGGACAGCTCTGGAGGATGCATGGGTCGCCATACCTGTGAAACATTTACGCAAGCTTGTGGAGTCCTTGCCTCGTCGTGTGGCGGCCGTTATCAGGGCCAGAAGGGGTCCAACACGTTACTAGGTTACTATCCCTAATTCAATGGCACTTCAGTGTAGATAGTAAACAATAGATTCGTTCATCTCTCTAAGAATCGGGTTTTAAATAATCCAACTGGTCTTAAATTTCTAGTTTTCCAACTTGCTGTCATTTCGACTGAACTCTGGAGACAGGAAAGACAATATATTTGCAAATGCGGCAGTATCAATACTTACGGAGAACTTGTGAAGAGCGTTCCCAATGGTTTCCTCCCCAAATTCCCAGATCGCAGGCGCACTAAGACATTGAAAGAAAATATCGTCGGCAATGTCTTCCGAGTGTCCATAAAGATAGTATTTATTGCTCTCAGAGACGCAAATGGGGAGTCTGTGTAGGACAGGCCCGCACAACATATGGCCTACAGAACACTTTGCACATTTGGATGAAGTGTAAATAAAAATAAATAAAATACCAACTGCTTATTTCCATATCTCTTTATGACATTCTTCCTGCAGTCGTCGGTTTGATTCTTGAACGGTTTTCTTTCTGATTTCTAATTTATGTTTCAAGTTATTTGCAAAGTTTGGAAAAAGAATGTTTAACTTCATCATCATCATCATCCTCAAGCAGTCATGGGCTACGGAGGTCCAACCAGACCGTGCAATTTAGTTCTCCAAGCAAGTCTATCCTGAGCTACATCTACTGCATCTGGCCACTGCACACCAATTTTAACAAGGTCCTGTTTGACATTGTCTGCCCACCGCATCCTAGGTCTCCCCTTCTTTCTGAGGCCTTTAGGCACACTGTTCATAACCCTATTCGCCAATCTATAATTATTCATAGGGGCAACATGGCCAAACCAACGGAGTCTCTCTCTGCACAATATGCTGCTTAAAGGAGGTTGCAAACTCCTTTGCCTAACCTCATCATTAGTTACAAAGTTGAACCACCTAATGCCCAAGATACTGCGTAAGCATCTAGAATCAAAAGCATCTAGTGTCCTGTTATCTTGTTTACACAGCGTCCAAGTTTCACTACCATAACTAACCCTAGAAAGAACCAAACTATTATACAGTCTAATTTTAGTCTTTAGGTGTATACGCCTATTTCTCCACACTCTCCATAGATTCTTAAAAGTCCCAGCAGCAATCCCTATTCGTCTGTTAATCTCATGCCGCACATCACCATTATCTGTTACATAGCTCCCAAGATAATTAAACTGTGACACCTGCTCAAGACTGCAACCATTCAGAATAACTGAATCACAGCCTGCGTGACCAATTTTCATCACTTTAGTTTTCTCTCTGTTTATAACCAAACCTACTCTACTACCAGTCTCATCAACAGCTCGAATGAAAGAGTTCATATCATCAACATCATCCGCCAAAAGGGCCAAATCATCAGCATAATCTAAATCAGAAATTTTCCTATCTCCAGCCCATTTAAGGCCAAAATCCTTCCCTTGAAGTGAATTTCGCATAACATAATCAATAACCAAACTAAAGAGAAAAGGAGACAAAATGCACCCTTGTCGAACACCAGAAGTAATGCTAAACCAATTGCTACAAGCCTTACCAACTCTCACACACGACTCAGTGTTATTATAGAGAGCTTTCATTATGTTAACTAACTTGTCTGGTATAGCATATGATCTCACAATCAACCACAAATTATGACGATCAACAGAGTCGAAAGCCTTTTTGAAATCAAAGTTAGCAACCAAAGGTTTCTGAAACTCTAAACATTTCTCAAGAATCTGCCTAAGTGACAATATCTAATCCACACATCCCCCCTACCACTTATGAATCCACATTGCTCATCACGCAATTGACTGTCAACCAGATTCTTAATTCTATTAAGCACAATCATGGAAAGAACTTTACCTGGAACAGAGAGTAGGCTGATACCCCTATAGTTATCACAAGAACTGTGATCACCTTTTTTGAAAATAGGGATAATAATAGCTATGGTAAAATCTTTACAAACCATGCCTTTATCATAAAAGATATTCAGAATTTCAGTAATCCAAGTGGTAACCGAAACATTTCTTTAACTTCACTTCGTTTTAATGAAAGAAAAGCAAATAATAATAAAAAGTTTCATTTACAGCTCACGAGCTCTCAGGTTTTCAGCTTGTATTTTAATATTTAAGGAATTAAAATATGAGCAGGCCCAAATCTAGAAAAGGTCTAATCGGAACGAACCGGAAATAAGAAGAATAAATGTTTTCCCTCCTCTTTAGTGCTCTTTAGCAAATTTCCCAGAAAATATATATTGTATATAGTTTTATGTAAAAAATTTGCTTTGCCGTCGTGCGGGATTCGAACCCACGTCTCTCCATATTCATGCCAAAGTGTTCTAAGACCACCAAATTAATGCCGGTTCCATCTTTTTTCCATTAATGTGAACTATCAATTATATCTCTTATGATATCTATTAATTAATATCAACTTCTGAGAGGCACTTTTTTGCACACAATGGGCTAAATAGCCAGGTCAGAAGGACCCCGAAAACTCAGAGAAGGTTAGAGAAAAGGGAGCACTGACAGTTGTTAAAAGACAGATTGGTAGCCTCCCATCAAAGCCATCCAGTGGGTTCTTGAACGTGCGTAGGGTATGTCTCTCCCGCACACGGAGCCACGGTTAAAAGTCCCATCCGACTGACTGTGACCTTTCCAAGCTCATCGGTGTCCCATTTCTGACCGAGGGCAGGGTGGGAAGTGTTGCGGAGATAAATCTCAACCCTGGCCCAGGCGGGACTCGAACCTAGGAACTGATGATTACAAACCTGGTGTGCTACCAAATAAGCCACCCTCGCCCCTCCCTGACGAAGGAAGGGGCCTTTTGTAAGTCATGCGCAGTATCACACTGCATAATTTTCTTTTGTGACTCCATGGGTTTTTTAATTACACGTCCATCTGAACTGTAGTTGTTCCATGAATTTCTTCTAATTTCATGTTATTGCATGTAAGTAGCTGGCATGAGTTCCCCCCCCCCTCCACACACATCATTCCATTGATGGCAATTAAAAAAGGAAACTTTTGACAGACGCGACGGGAATCGAACCTGCAACTCTCAAAATACATGGTAGAGCGCTCTAACTATTAAACTACGCATCAGACGCTAAAATCTTCCAGAATAAGTTGCGAGATCGATTCCCGTCGCGTCAGCGATAATTTTTTTGACATGTTTTTAACAATTGTTGAAGTCTATTTTTACAGGTTGGGTTGTTTTATCTCTGAGCGGCACTTTTTTGCACACCATGGGCTAAATGGCCAGGTCACATGGCACATGGCCATGGGCACATGGCTAATGGCTAATGGACCCCGAAGGCTCAGAGAAGGTTGGGGGAGGGGACCCACTGGAACAGCTGTTGGGAGACAGATGGTAGCCTCCCGTCAAGGCCATTCAGCGTGTTCTTTAACGTGCACAGGGTATGGCTCTCCCGCACACGGGGCCACGGCTTAACGTCCCATCCGACGGACGGTGGCCTTTCCAAGCCCACCGGTGTCCCCTACTGACCGTGGGCAGGGCGGGGAATTTTGCGGAGATAAATCTCAACGTTAACCCAGCTGGGATCGAACCTGGGAACTGCAGATTACGAGCCTGGCGCACTACCGACTGAGCCACCCCCGCCCCATTTTTACAGGTAATCTGTGAATTTACTCTGGATGGACTTTTGACGGAAATTATTATTTAAGAAATTCCTTCCGATTCTCCTTATCTGGATTTCCGCATAAAAAGTCACTATCCATTAGTGTAATTTGCCCGCTTGTATCTGATTTCTCTTTTCCACCTATTGTAGACATGATTTTAAAAAATGTTATGAAACACCATTGATATTTCCAAAACATTTGACTCTAATACATACCGATGAAACTTAATGAAATAAGTACAAATGAATTAGGCTGATTTCAAATCTCATTCACGGAAAGCTCGGGCTCAATTTTTCGAGCCCGCGCAACCCGAGCCCGATTTCGAGAAAAACGTTTCTCTAACACATCATAAAATATATAAACAGAAATCCATGTCGCTAATGATTTCTTTTCCATTCTTCCATTGTTAATTATAATCATTTTATTGTAAATTAAAAACGTAAAATGTTTATGCTGTTGGTCATATCTTCACCCCGATCCTCGGTTGAATTTTTTTTTTCCTAGAGCAGGCATCAAAACACTCATTTTTAATCCCCCAAACTGACATGAATACTTAGGTGTGACCAATCTCATCTCCTGACTATCTACAACATTCTCATCTTGAGCAGGATCGACTATAAATCTGTACCTGTTTCGAAAGTTATCAATCAGTATATCCTGCTCTAAGGACTTCTTTGGGAGTACAGTCGCTCAAAAAAGTATCCGAACTCTATGGTTGATTGGAGAATTCAGAAAAAATATCTGGCAACGATTTTTGTAGAAATTATTGATCTGGCAACCTTCGTGGCACGTGCCACGAAGGTTGCCAGATGACTAATTTCGAAAAAAAAATCGTTGCCAGTTATTTTTTCTGAATTCTGTAATCAACCGTAGTGTTCGGATATTTATTTGAGTGACTGTACCTTCCCGTTATATCTTTTGTGCCACATCTTTCTTTTTTACAATATATTTCCGTTCCATACCTTTGGAATTTAGATTGACAACCACCTTCGTGTCACGTGACACGGTTACAGATCACTAATTTAAAAAAAAATCGTGTACGCATGGAGGTAGGAAGATAAGGAGAGGCCCTAACGCGCTTTCCCTGTGCAACGAAAATGATGCGTTGGCAGCAGGGCGGTAGCCATATTGTTGCATTCAAAACAAACCGTCTGCCGCTGCAATCAAGCCTACTTTTCATGTGCCATACTCAGTTTTACTGTGCGTTATATACGGGAAGATTATTTTTTTACGACTAGGAGAAAGCCCATTTAAGATATCTGAAATTTATATTGCTTTTTTTTAATGCAATGAATATTTCCATATAGAATTACTGTATAGCAGAACTATTTATGTATTTCGTTGAATACGACAATAACAAACAATTACCAGATTTTGAAAGTTTATTTATACTGCACTGATAATAGCACAAAACATTTTATGAATAAAACACTAAACATTACATGCAATAACAGCATTTAAACTGCAAAAAGTCATATTTGTAAGATTCAGAAAATAGCTGTTTTACGTTAAAAAAAATTCTCATTCCACAAAAATAAAAAAAAAATTTGCATAACAAAACTAAATAAAGCCAATAGTGTAGGAGCCAAAATGGTAGATTTTAAAAACACTTTAAACTTTGGTGGATAAATCATGTATAACACCCCTACATTAAAATGCTTTCCAGTGATTTCTCACAATATTAATGATTCAACTCCAAAAAAATGTTAATAAGTTATGACACCCACTATTATGACAATTATGTTATTCAAAAATTTGTCACCTTAAAAGCCTTATTCATAAACTGTTTTAAATATAAAAAAAATCCAAAACTACATTAAAATAAAAGTAGTCAATTTAAATATAAATCTTATTTAGAATATAAATAATCAGACCATTTTCTCTATTGGATTTGAAAGGACTATATTCTGCAATTCCAGATTGAAATGGAAATACCTTTAATACTAATATCTATTTTATGCTACAATTAATACTGAAATATCATATATACTTTAATAATGAACAAAATTTTTTATTATTAAACAAAAATATATACTGGTAGGTTTTTTAGACACAAAAGTCACTTGAGGAAAAAAAAACTTCATTTCTCACATAAAGTATCTCATTAAATATCAATCCAAAGAAAATACTTTCATAAACAGTAAAAACATTTATGTGCAGTGGGTTCTGAATTTTAAATTTGCATACTTTATTACTTTTTATATATTAAATTACACCTCATACCTTAAATGAAGATTCTCAACAATCAAACAGTCCTCATACTCTCAAATAAGAAATTTATCAAAAAACAAATATGGCAGCTATTTGATTTTTTCTGACTTATGATTAATTTGGGTGCCAACAGATCAGTTGCTAGAGCACATGGTATGTAACTAAGATGTTATTGATTCAAGTCTTACTAAGTTGAACAAAATCAATTATTATTACAACTGTAGTTTAATTGCAAGATTACAGACTAAAATTAGGTTACATAACAGTTTGGTCCTTTCTAAAAATTTGCTATGTTAGTGAAACCTGGACCCTCTTTAAGCAAGGTAAACTGACACTTGATGCCCTTGATTCTACATGCTTATAACACAGTATCTTGGGTATTAGTTAGTTTGAACTAAGCAAAGATGATGCTAGGCAGAAATCCCTTAGAGCAGCAGTGTACAAGAGATTGGTCATTTGTTCAGCTATGTTGCCCACATACAAACTTTAGATTACAATGAGTTGGAAGTTTCAAACTAACCTCATTAAAATTAATCTGCAGTGGCCAAATGATATTTGGAGGACTAAATAACACTCTTTAAATACACAATTGAAAAGACCTAGCTCAGAAACTAACATAAATTAAAATTCTTTGTCATTGAGCAATAAATTTTTTTAAGTTTTTGCTTCAAACTAATTGCATGTTTGAGGTTTTAGGAGAATACTCGGAAGCTTTTCAGAGCAAGGACAGTGCTCCTTGTTCAGTGAAGTGCCACTATGTGAAAAGGTGAATGTAGATGAACACTATGAGAATACCTTATGTGACTGAAGTAGTCACCACATGCTGTCACCTCACTGAAGGAGCACTGTCATTGCTCCGGAAAGCTTCCGAGTTTTCTCCTAAAACCTTTTAACATGAATATGGTTTGAAGGATAAACTTAAAAATTTTGATTTATTTTAACACTGGTCTGACCTTGATAATCCATATATACTTGAGGCCACACTAAAGTTATCATATAACTTCTGTATATCCCAGTATTTTTAAATTTTTTAAGTTACATTAAAAATTTTCAAACATAACCAATTAGCAACTAGATTTGTTAATTTAAAAGATCACCAATTTTCAGAAAAACATTGGATGAAATGAATGTACTGAAATATATAGTCCTAAATTTTATAGAAATACAGATTCTGAAAAAAATTCATTGCTGACACGGTGGGTATTGAACCCGCATGTCTCCATGTTCATGCCAGAGCGCACTACCATTGTACCACACGTCTGACGTGTGGAACAATGGTAGCACACTTTGACACGAATCTGGAGAGATGCGGGTTCAATACCCACCGTGTCGACAATGAATGTTTTTCAGAATCTATTAATTAATGTTTGATGTCTATCTTAACAGGGAATACTGTGCATTCACTTTGGATTGATAGAAATACATTCAATACAAGTCATTTTATTAACTCATTTGAAAATCTGAGTTGGTTAGTTGGGTTTTAAGTAAAAATACAGCAGTTAACCAATTTGCAATAATAGTAGCCAAATTCATAATGACTTACAAATGTTTAAACATATCACACAGTTTTTGAAAGATATCAATATTAACACTATATAAATTAGTTTATAATTATGATTCTCCACATTTTCAGCTTGGGTATATAATACATTAATACATTGTTATATCAATCTAACTTCAAAGCTCTATAACTTCTAAAATATTCTTTTAATGAAAAAATGTAACTGTTGGAAAATTAAAGATCATAATTTAACCTGTTTTTCAATAATATTAATTTAGTGTCTAAAGTTATATGGAAGTTGGAATATTAAACACAGTAATGCATCATAAGAATTTACCTCACAAAATAAATATTTTGGAACAATATTATTTAATTAACAAAATATATATTTTAAAAGTTTGTGTGATGATATTTCCATTAAGAATTCTTTTTAACTTTGATAATACAAACATTTTTTTTATTAAATGCATACTGTAGAAGTTATTGATCTTTTAGGTAAGATATTTTAATTCTCTAATATTTGGGTAAGGCACTGTATGAGGATTATCAAGTAATGCTATTACATAGGTCTGAAAACCAGTTTGAAAACATGAATAACACAATGACTCAAAAACAAGTACATAAAAGATAAAAAAAAAAAAAACTTTTATCTAGTTCTATTGACCTTTAAATAATATCATCTTTGTGTACAGTTGTCTCATTGAATTTGAGTTGTTTACAACACTTTTGGCCCAGTACATATATCTAATATGCAAATAATTTTGTACTACAGCACGGATTAAATTAATATAATGATTTTCCAGTGGAGACGTGTCATGCATATGAATATCCAAGGAGGTAAAAAGATTTTGGCCTGCAACTGCTTTAAAACCTGATTTGATATATATAACATACCATATTTTGTGCTTAAGTGTTTTCCTCCACTTAAATTGACATTTTTACGAAAAGCAGATTCACTCTTTTTACATATCAAAAATACATCTTTGGAGGGGTGAATTAAGCCACCATTACTCTTGTAGCTTACTAATGACTGTCTAAAACATGGCATTGTTGCCTGAAGTACATCTATACATATTTCACATTTTAACTTTAAAGACAGTTTCCTAACAATATAGCCAGCTATATAATACACAATATGTTCAGCACACTGACTTAATGAACTAGCATTAAATAAATAATCATGACCATTAAAATCATCTTTATCATCTAAATTGTTACCACTATCACAATAAATTGCCTGATATCCATTAGATGATGAATTAATGATACTTTCTGATGATTGTGTACTAGTAACATTTAATATACTTAACTCATCAAGAGGCACACAATTACCAGATATTGAATTTGTAATCTCTGATTTGATGAGCAACTTTTTGTAGGCAGCCCTAAATTGTCTGGCTGTTGGATTGTTATTACATCCACCATGAAATCTAACTGCTTGGAAAAATAATTCAATGTGATCTTGACTTATATTGTACAAAGGCAAGTAAGCCAAGACTGGATGTTCTGTTAATACTAGAGACTGGAACATGGTTTTCAAACTTTGAATACAAACAAGAAAGCCTAAGAAACCAGTTTTCCTATTGGATGATAAAATTTTATCATCATTTCTGCTCACTTGCAGAGATGTTATATAAATTTCAATGACACTAAGCAAATTAAATACACTTTCGTTTGCACAATGCCTTTTTTAAGCCATATTGTTTGACATTCCTAGAGTTTAGAATGTCAAACAAGTTGTTGATTATTCTGATGAATGCAACGGTGGCTTCAGATCCTCTAAATTGTGGTAATTTTAATTCTACATTGCAGAATTTTATTGCATCTGCCACAGATTTGCTTAAAAGTTGAGTAGCCAACCTTACTTTCATTTTTTGTTTCCAAAATTGTATGTGAGCAGCTTTTAACTTATTTCCTAGATTCAAGCCTTCACCTTCTTGCAGTTCATGAAGGGCTGATATATACTTCCATCCAGATCAACTATTACTTTTTTCTCTGCCAAAGTATTCCTTACCAACTTAAGCATATGGCAAGGATACAAGAAGACTGATATTGTTTCTCCAGTATCCAAATTTGTGAAGGTTGTATTTAATGCTTTTGTATCGAGTGAGCAGCCTAAATGTTTGGCCATGCTTAGATTTGCTGCTAATCCATCAAAGGTGAGAGAAGCTATTTTTATCTTTGCTGCATGCAGCAAATTCAGACATTGCTTAACAAGATTTGCTCTTTGTACTGATGTCATACCATCAATAAGAAAATATCCTACTGGTACTTTCCATCTGCTGTTTATACAAACAACCACGAAAACCAATGCTTCCTTGGCTATTGGAAGAGAGTCATCATCCAATTCTGATCCTACACTAATGTTGCCATGAAACACATGTCCATCATATTCAACATGCTGACGAATTGCCATTTCATCTATCATTAGAGAAAATACCAGAGGATAATGACTACTGATGACTACATTTGTTAAAGCTGCAAAGGCTTCAGAAGTGAAGCCTGGTGCAGCATCAACATGTTTGTACCATTTTGAAATGGTTCTAGGATGAGGAAGGCAAGAATTAAAAGTGTTTCTCACATAACAATAAGCCCTCAGTGAGTAAATGTTAAGTGTGAGTGCAAAAGCTCTTAATTCAGCAGAATATTATTTGGATTGCTTTCTGTCCTGAGCTTTTGCAAGCTGACGAGCCAGCAATTCTTGATTAGGACCTGATGCTTTGCTTAAAATCTCTAATGTGTCTTCCTCCATAAGTTTTTTTTTCTCAATATCTTTCAGAACTAACTTCAGGTTTTTAATTTTTTTCTTGTTTCTGCATTTTGTTTGCTGAAGTAGCCTGATTTTTTTAACACATCTTTCATTAATTTTCTCAGATTCATCCAATCGTCTCTTAAGTTCCTCTTTGCTAGGTGACTGGCGTATGATTTCAGAGGAAACAGATGAATTTGCTACTTCACTGCAGCTATCTGTGCTTAAATTAAGATCTACAGTTGTTGAACTTTTACTACGATCTGCTGGAAGTTTTCTCTGTTTTTTAACCTGCAAATAAAATATGGGTTTATCAGAAGGCCTTCATTATACTATATCATGTTTTTTGTTATTATATGAGCAAATCAGCATTTCAACAGCTAAGCTCATAGAAAATACAAAATTCACCTAACTCTTAACCCAGGAGGTGCTTTAATTTATATACTAACTGAAAGGACTAAAGTGTTATACCCTTAATATTTTGGCAACCACTGTTAATTTCTAAATTTATTTTTTCGTTCTTCCCCTAGAAACATGATTCTGAGCTTTAGCAAAATATTTCTTATTCCATTTTTTTTTAGAAATCAAAAGTAATCCAAAAGTGAAATACAGAATTCCAAGAATTTAAACTTTTATTTCAAAATGGTTAAAAATGAACAGTTGGGTTGTTTTACATTCCATTGGACAGCTGTTAGCAGACATGATAGCCTCCTGATAAGGCCATCTAGTATGTTACTCAACATACACATGGTATGTATCTCCTACATGGGATGGCCAGCCTTAAACTCCATATGACAGAAAATGGCTTTTCCAAGCTTCACAAAATTTCTTTCCAATTGTACACTTGTTTTAATTTAAATGAGCAATGTGATTTGCAATATTATGTCTAATCCCGAGTTATTTGGAAACTGTGAATACAATATGAAGATTTCTTTAGCTTATTACATTCTTGTATTCAGGGCTGGACTTACGCCTAAGCTAACCAAACTACAATTTAGTGTCTTGCAATATGAGGGGCCTCAAAGAAATACATTTCACGTTTTACTGTTAGAAAAAAATAGAGTACATATATATTACTACAATAGAGTAAATATATATTTACTCTATTGTGCAAACATTCTTCACCATAACTTAGCACTGCAGGAATAATGTTCTCACATCAATTTCCTGTTAAATTTTTACTGCTCCCTTCAATCATAATAAATGAATATATATTTGAACTTTTGAATTTTCCGGGCCTCTTAAATTTGTATATCTTAAATAAAAATAATAAATACCCCCCTCACACAGCTGCTTGCCACAGAGGTCTGACAGGAGCCTGTCAGTTTATATGCCATAGTAGAAGGTCTGTGAGGATGGCAGGACATCAACAGGAAAACAACATAAACATCCATGCCTTACCCAGGATTTGAACCTAGGTCCTTTAGATCAGCAGCCAAGCACGCTAACCACTCGTATAGGATGGCGTGTATAGCTTAGGGTCTCAGAAGTTCAAAGTCCAGCCCTGCCTATACTCCTATAGTGTTGGAACTATGAATTCTGAAACCTGGGGCAAAAAATATGACACCACATACACAGTCAATCATTGTCTGTGGTCCACCATAAAATTTCATACCCCCACTTTTCCCATCCTACTTCTAGATTTCTTGTTTAAAACCATAAATGCTAGATGTATGTATATATATAAGAGTCAAGGAAATTATATTGTAATATGATGAGATTATATTTAATTGTTAATGGCCAAAGATAGTGGTGGTTTCTGGGTTTATAATTGTGTAAGTAGATGGAGAAATATCTAGAAAATTGAAAATATTTCTGTAACATTAATAAATACAACCTGCTGTTAACATATATTTACTGGAAAAAAATTATTGTATTTTCACAAAATTCATTTACACAAAACTTTTTCTTGATTTATTGACTTGAAAGTCAACAGGTATACTGAAGATAGACTAAAGGTTGGGCACCACTGCTTTAAGTATTGACATGTGGTCTTGGATATAATTAACCACTTAATGGCCACTCTGCATTACTATTTATATTCCCACAATTGAAGATAACTACTATTCTCAAAACCTTTCACTGGAAATGTGCAAAAGGTTATTTTTGTCATCATGAACAAGACAACAAAGGTCTCACTTCCTCTAATTCAGGCATGTCCAACCTGCGGGCCACATGCGGCCCTGGAAGCTGATAATGTGCCTAACAAAATTGTAAAGTTTATGTGTTTACCACATAAGCTTTCAACATGATTATGTGAATTTCAGCAAGTTCTTTCGTGACTCAATGGCGAAGGGCAGTGCTAACGATGCCTGCCAGACACGGTCAGTCAAATCGAATCCGAAGTGTGCATTAGACGTGACATGTGCTTGTGGTGACTTGGCAAATAAAATTTTATTTTATAACAAAAAGCATAGGAAAATAAATGAAACTGCACATATTACAAGACAATTTTAAAACTTTGTGCTCAGTTTGTTTAAGATTTTCTAATATTTCTGATAATGGATAAAGGTACAATTCCATCTATCCCAGATATTTTTTGATAGATGAGGAACTTAACATCTAGAGACAAAGTGTGTCATCACCTGTTATCTATAATGTTTATATCCAATTTATAAAAAGAGAAATAGTAGAACAGCAAATGTACAAGTCTATGTATTGGAATGTTCAGAAGAATGCTGAATCAGCATATTCTGTAGGATAGTTTTTGAACTTCATATGTTGAATTAATATACCTTAGGAATTTGGTAAATAACAAAAGGTATATAATGGATTAAGGAATGTGATTGTTCAAAAGTATTTTGCTCTCATTGTATAAATCCATTAATATATCTTCTACATTCAAACAATTAGTGCAGTTAAAAAAAAATACATTTTGAAGGTAACTTGGGAATGACTTGAATATATTGGGTATTGCAGTATCCCTTAATCGAACATAGCACAGAGATGTTCTGTCAATTTGATCTTCTGTAAAATGTGCAGAACACAATGTACTACATTTTGATGGTTCCCAATGTTCTCTTCTTACAGCTTTCACCCATGCTTCTCGTCTCTCTTTACTTAATGGAAAGCTGAAATAAAAGATAATTTCTATGTATTGGTCATCAGCTGACAGTGCATTTTAGTTTACTGTGCAAAAAATAAAGCATCTTTTCAAGAAATTTATTTTGAAAAAAAAAAAACAGTATCGAACAGTAAACCATAGAATTAAGTTTCAAATAAATTTGTAAAATTTCTAACACACCTCTAAACTTATAAAAGGGAAAAAAAAAATTCTATAGTGTGATAACACTCCCATTTTTAGAGATAGCTACACCCCTGAATTTGTGCTTATTTATAAATATATTGCTGTTGCTAGTATAAGAAGTACATTTTGATATTTATCACTGAATACAATCCTAAGAAAATTTAAAAAATCTGGTGAAGAATCGAGGTTTGTAACTCGAAATAAAACCGATTTCATAGCGGCGTAATTTCAACACGAAGTTGCTTGTATCATTATATAATTATTTAAACTTTTATACAAATTGCAAACTTACCGATGAAAGGTAATTCCTGGTATCTTTTTTGAAGGGCGATTCGTTCAGCCGTAAGCGGAACAGGCTGCCACAATACAAATGTCGAAAAAAATTAAATTTTTATAACGCAACACCTCGCTACTCACTTATACTACTGATATGATACTGATCAATGTTTTGAATAGAACAACATGGCTGCCGCGCAGTCGCCGAAGCATCATTTTCAAGTGCTTAGGGCTCCTCCTCTTTTCTTCCTACCTCCATGCGTGTACGTACACGAAGGTTGCCAGATCACTAATTTCTAAAAAAATCGTTGCCAGATATTTTTTCTGAATTCTGTAATCAACCATAGTGTTCGGATATTTTTTAATATATATAATGCGTATGAATATATAATGCAATGAATATGGAGCGTGTGCAGTTACCGTTCATAGCAAACTGCAGCGGTTGCGGTTAATGTTCACAGCACATTGGATCGTGTGAGCTCACAAAGACCTGGATCGTGTGGGCTCACTTACGGAAATATTGAGCGTGTGCAGTTACCGTTCACAGCAAACTGGAGCGTGTGCAGTAACTGCACACGCTCCAGTTTGCTGTGAACGGTAACTGGAGCGTGTACAGTTGCTGTACACGCTCCAGATATTTTTCCTGAATTCTGTAATCACGTGACACGAAGGTTGGCAGATCACTAATTTCTAAAAAAATCGTTGCCAGATATTTTTTCTGAATTCTCTAATCAACCATAGTGTTCGAATACTTTTTTGAGCGACTGTACCTAAAGGTTGCAATTCTTCTGTTCTGGCTGCTCTTTCTGCTGATACAAATATTAATAATTGTTTTCTGAATTCCATAAGAGCTTCAAAAGGACCTCGCTGATTCTTTTTACCTGGATTTCCGTATAAAAACTCACTACCTCTTAATGTCGTTTACCCGCTTGTATCTGACTCTATGCTGGTTCTTTGCAAATATACACAAATGGCGCAATTTGAAAGACTGAACAGTGTTCTGCCTGCACGGTGCTTCCTTCGTACCCAGTCTTGATGTTTCTGTTCTCTCCAATTTGTCTATTGTCTCTAGACATTCACCTTTTTTGTTTTTAGAGATAAACGAAAAATTATTTTTGGGTTGGATACGTATTGATGAAATATTACAATTCGCGTATTCTGAATATCCCAAAAGCTTCAATTGCTCCTTCTAATGGTGGAAATTTTTGGAAATTTCAAACTGATAAATGAATGCTGAAAACGATATCCTTTTGCTAGAAATTTGAAATTTGTTGGTGGAATTGTTTTAAAATATAACTGGGAATTTTTTTTTTCCAGTTGGATAAGTACTAATGAAATAATATGATTACCAATTTTCAAATTCTTGGGTAGTTTTAATTTACATCGTTAGGGGGTACTTAATATGGAAAAGGAGAAATTTTAATGGATATTGCAAGTCATTTATTCATGGTAGAAATTTGAAATTTCGGTGGTAGAGTGTCAAGATATTCCACTGAAAGCAACAGTCTTCCTCCCTTTTCTCAGAGGGTTGTGAGAAAAGCAACTTTTTAATTTTAAGAAATAAAAGACAAGTACTCAAATTAAAACTTTTAAAGAGTGCACAAAAAAGTATATGAAATTGAAAACGAGACTCCTATATTCGCAAAAAACGATATATGTTCTAGTTTCGTCAAGATATTTTATTGAATCCTTAAAAATAAAGTCTTTTTTTTTTCCAACTCATTCGAAATGAATGCTTTTGTTTTTAACTAGAGCATATTTCCTGCTACTCTTTAAGAATATAGTTTTATTCCTAGGTTTAATTGGACTGTCCAGTTTAGGAGCTACAGACTTATTAGTGATTATCTTAGGTTTAAAGTACAACAGGTACTTTGAGAAAATGCAAAAACTATGTGGAACTGACAGATCATTTAAATCCACAATTTAAAAACTGTCTCGTAATGGTCCATGACATTCCATTGCATAAGTAATTTGGAAATGTATGGAAATCAGAAGCTTGATAGCAACTTATACAGCGAGAAATTTCTGATTAATGAATTTTGCAAAAGTAAAATAATGATATATCATTCAAATCTGCAAATCCAATGGTATTTTAAAATGGGTTATGATAGTTCTTTTGATTTTTGAACTTGGAGCTCTTGATTAATGATTTAGATCCCAAATTGTAAAAATCGTGATAATACGCAAGAATTTCAGTTATTTTCTGATCGATGAAAATGAACGCAAAACCTAAGAATTAGTGGTAAATATTTAACCGATTCGTGGTGCCATCTGGTGGAGGTTATAAGTATCTGCTAGCATATAAAGCATATTTAATTTGTATGATTTCGGATTCAAAGGAATTGTGTTCGAGACCCATGGATATTTTTTTCCTTGTGTTGCCTTTCTCCTGAGCTCCCCTCTTCCACGTAAATCTTCTCTATGATATAATAAACTAGCAGGCTCAAGTCAGTCCTCTATGAAAAGTAAATGTTTGAGGGGTATATTGTTTCGAAATCATATTTTTGACACATAATGATACAATATATTTGAACAACTAAACCATATCATTACCCTCTCTACATTGAAACTTTCTGGGTAAGACACTATGGAGAATATGGGAATGCTAGTTTTAAAAGAGAATGAAGTTTGTCACTTTTTAACTTTAGCTTCCCCTCTTACTATTGAAATTCTAACTAACTGTTGATTCGGAGAAGGCAAATAGTTAGCATTTGCGATCAAAGTATTTGAGATGCCAGACGCAAAGGATTCGAGAGGCCCCAAACACTCGGGAGCGTATGGGGGAGAGGGAGAAGTACTCTCCAAAAAAATCTAAGCTTACGAATTGAAAAAATGCATGATGCAAATTAAGTAAATTAAATTACAGAAATGCATAAATAGGAAATTTGATATGTATTATATAAACTTGCATATACTGAAAAAAAAAAACAACAAAATCTTAATTTTAAGCGAAACTGAATATCTGTTCATTTCAGTGTATGAACAAAAATCACATTGTATTTAGTATTAACCGTACATAGGATCTGTACGTAAATAGTACAGTCGCTCAAAAAAGTATCCGAACACTACGGTTTGACACGAAGGTTGCCAGATCACTAATTTCTAAAAAAAAATCGTTGCCAGATATTTTTTCTGAATTCTGTAATCAACCGGTGTTCGGATATTTTTTAATATATATAATGCATATGAATATATAATGCAATGAATATGGAGCGTGTGCAGTTACCGTTCACAGCAAACTGGAGCGGTTGCGGTTAATGTTCACAGCACATTGGATCGTGTGAGCTCACAAAGACCTGGATCGTGTGGGCTCACTTACGGAAATATTGAGCGTGTGCAGTTACCGTTCACAGCAAACTGGAGCGTGTGCAGTAACTGCACACGCTCCAGTTTGCTGTGAATGGTAACTGGAGCGTGTACAGTTGCTGTACACGCTCCAGATATTTTTTCTGAATTCTGTAATCACGTGATACGAAGGTTGCCAGATCACTAATTTCTAAAAAATTCGTTGCCAGATATTTTTTCTGAATTCTGCAATCAACCGTAGTGTTCGGATACTTTTTTGAGCGACTGTTCAGTTTGTTGATTGTGAAATTTTTCACTCAATAAAATGATCGAAAAAAATTTGAGTTTTGAGTCCTCCGTGAGTATCGAGACCCAGAGGAGCACTTCATGCGACTGTGCAGTAATCCGCCACTGATAGTTAGAACTCTGCGTGGATGATAAAAGTGCTATTCCCATTTGCCCAGTATCCTCAAGGTGTTATTCGCATCCTTACTCGCATATTCAAGGTCTTATCAACATCTTTACTCGTATCCTCAAGGTGTTACTCGCATCCTTACTCGCATATTCAAGGTCTTATCAACATCTTTACTCGTATCCTCAAGGTTTTATGCCCATCCTTACTAGCATCCTTACCATCCTTTTATTTCAGTGACCGATTTGCTATAACAATTATTATAGATGTTCTAATTAGATTTTCTAATTCGTTTTAAACTTTTAAGATAAATTCTTGAGTAGCCACTATGTATTCAATGTTTTATCTTCCTAGCAAAATATTTAGAAAAATATTATTCAAAAATTTAAATATTGGGGGATTCCATGACACTTTTGTTTCCTCCAATGACACATTTTTTCAGAAACCTTATTTTCAAACTTGGTGAGCTTTGAATGTTCCATTCAGTTTATATGACACGGTACTCTCCAAACACTTTTGGTAATATAGTGTGTGATCTTGTTTTACGTTATCGAAAGTCTAGTATCAAAAACATATCGGGAAGGGGGGGATCAGATCGTGCTTACTACTTCGCCCCGAAATTCCGGTCCTTTCATACGAAATCTTAAACATGTCTACCTTCTTTGAAATCCCAAACAGTTGTCTTTGTGTAATTTTAGTCCCATAGTATATGTTCGACACCAAAAATATAGTTAAAAAACAACTGCAACATATTATTTCAATAAAGTATATCATTTTAATGGAATGCTTTAGTAATTGGGAAAACCCTACTCAAATCTTATTCCGAGACATCTCCCCCCGTACCCCATACACACACCTCCCACCAGAAACTAAAATTCTGGATACGTGCCTATCTAATACTGCAAAAAATTATTGGATTATGTTTCCGATAAATATTTTCTGGGCCAAAAAATATTTCAAGTCTTTATTGCAGTAGATATGATAAGATATTAAAATTTGAACACCCATTTCCCTTTTAAAGGCCCAAAAGGTAGATTATGGGTTGTTTTACCTCTGAGTGTCACTGTTTTTGCACACAATGGGCTAAATGGCCAGGTCACAAGAATCCCAAGGCTCAGAGAAAGTTAGGGGTGGAACCCACTGGAACAGCTGTTAGGAGACAGATGGTAGACTCCCGTCAACGCCATTCAGTATGTTCTTTAGCGTGCACAGGATATGGCTCTCCCACACACGGAGCCACGGCTTAATGTCCCATCCGACAGATGTGCCAAAAAGGTACATTCTTGCTCAACACTCTTTATATTGCTAAATGGGTTGGATTCTATCACCTCTAAGGAGCACTTTCATGCACACAATAAATTAAATGGCCAGGTACAGTCGGTCAAAAAAAGTATCCGAACGCTATGGTTGATTACAGAATTCAGAAAAAATATCTGGCAACGATTTTTTAAGAAATTAGTGATCAGGCTACCGTCGTGTACAGTACACAAAAGTTGCCAGATCATTAATTTCTAAAAAAAATCGTTGCCATATATTTTTTCTGAATTCCTTAATCAACCATAGCATTCGGATACTATTTTGAGCGACTGTACATGGGGCCATAGCATTCGGCAGCCTTTCCAAACCCATCAGTGTACCCTTTCTGCCTTAGGGCAGGGAAGAGATTCAGCAAAGATAAGTTTCAAAGCTGGCACAGATGGGCCTTGAACCTGGGAATTACAGATTACAACTGGCAGCCGACTGATTGAGACAACCCCTGGCACAATTTCATGATGACTCAATAATATCACATAATTTCTTTAATATACTCTTTGTATCGTCACTTGATTCGGCTTCGCTACCAGTGCTTTGCTTCCTGCCCTCAGCAGTAAGAATACCACAGTTCCAAAGCCACTCTTTTCAAAATGATTAGAATATGAAAAGTGTTTTCCAGTAATATATGACACAGGAGAACAAGCAAAAAGTTGTTCTCGAAAGAAAATGACAACAAGCAAGTGTAAATTATAGTTAAAGAGTGATTTAAAGGAAAAATGAAATATGAAAATAATATTTGTTACCTATAAAAGAAAGCTAGCAACTTTTGTGAAATAGAAAAGCGAAGTATTCTCTTTTAGTTTAATGGTTTATAAGAAAATATTACTACCTCCCCCCCCCCCCTCAATTCCAATCAATGGAACCATATCCTTCTTGGGAAAGCAGTTACCATCATTCTTGTAACTAGCCTTCCCAATTTTGTTCCCAAGAAGGACAGATAAGCTAGCCAGCACCACACTGGATAGTCATGGTAGTAGGTGATTCTAGAGGGTAAGCGTGAGGTCACCTGATTAGTGTATACTGGCTATACCACGGAATTTTCACCGAGAGAAAACTCATGTCAGGGACTGCTCTTAATGCTTTCATTTCATCGAGAGAATTCTATATATATCACAGGGAGAACTCATATGGGTGTGCCATTTGACGCCATATACCATTTACCGCAATGGTTTACTCATATTCGAAACAGTGTACCAAGCATAGATATAGTAAATGAGAACTAAATAGTACATTGCCACCAAAACCGTGACCCAGTCTACCTTGCTAGCGACCGCCATTTTGGTGGCAAAATGCTTAGTTTCAGCAAGCAAATTTTATTCATTGAATAAATTTAAATATCATTAAATGGACATTAAAATGAAATACTTCTAACAGCGGGTAACTCTGTATAATACTAAGCAAAAACAAGTATTTTTTTACTTCTATTTTTAAGGCGTTTCTATTACATTTTATTTTAATTTTGATTAAATAATGGAATTTGCCAAAAAAAAATTCGTAATATTTCTTCAAAGGAAACTCATTATTCCTCTTATGTGACGCGCAAATTTCACTATTTGCAGTGGTACCTGGAAACATTTTTTTCATCAGGTTGGTAGTAGTGGAAGATGGGGTTCAATCCCATCAACGATGATTAAACTGGATAAATTTGAGTAGTAGGAGAGTTAGAGATGAATTAAATGAATCAGTGGTACATAAATTATGAGCAAATTGAAAACTATGTGTAGTCTTACAATATATTTGCTTTACTTTCGAAAATGCTTTAAAAGGGAGCATTCAATATGAAGTGAGTTAGGTATATTACAGAGTGACTACAACTGGCCTATTTATATTTATTGTTTCTTCTATACAATGTGTTTCATCCCATTTAAGTATAAAATAAAATTCGACTGTCAGTGAGAAATTAGATTTTGAAAAAGCAATATATAACTAGTACTTACTTGTAAAAAAGATTTATTGCTTCCTTTCACTGCTGTGTTGCAGCAATTAGAGAAGCGAAAGATTTCACTATAGCTGTAATATCTTGCTGACCAAGCGAATCTTTGAAAGGAACTTTATCGATGATACTGAAATAAAACTTGCAAAATCTAATTAAATACGAACTCTAATATGAACTAAAGAACCGTCATTTTGGTGGCAAACTTGTCTCAGGGTTAAAAATATTTGTCCCCATGTTGGCCACTTTACTATATCTATGGCACAGACAAGGAAACCATTTCCTAATCTGTGATCTGTGTTCCCCAATATCGGTATTCAAAAGTTATTGTGAAACCGACGCAAGAAACCCATAAGGACAAGAGCTGATATGGCCCGGGGGGAAAGGACCCTAAGGTTCCTTTAAAAAAACTGGTCGCAAATTTCTAAGACACAGCTTTTTCTGCTGTTACAGATATATATAGAATTATTTCGTCTAAATATAATTAATATATTGAGTTATTGAACAGCAGTAGTCATTACATTAATATAAGAAATCTGAGATAATCAAAATACAATCACCTGCAGCAATGGCATATTTGAAAAGCCATAGAGGTAATATTACTAGAGACAGAACTGGCAACGGACGCCATGAACATGTACAAAATCTTAAGCCTACTCCCCTCAGTGAGGCAGAGAGAGAGGCGTGTTGGATTAACGTAAACAAACATTTCACCACGCTCTTATATTTACACGAATTGTGTACTAACTACTGAAAAGTAATAAAAGCAGCAATTAGACATTTCATAGGTTAGTAATTTACGAATATTGTGAAATGCTTTTAAATTTAAATTGTTAAAGCAGAGAGGCCTAAAAATAAATAAAGCATTTTAAAATACCGTTCTGTCCTAGTATAATATCAGATGTAGTTCACGATTTGTCAAACTAATAATATTTACTTATGAAAAGAAGGCGATTTATAGATTCAAACACCATGGAATTTATAGAATATTTTCGTGAATTTTGTTTCTAAAAGAAATATTGAACTTAGACATCAATTTTATGAGACTTCTGCTTTGCATTTTTATTTTGCCAAAATAACACATATTGTTTTGTTTTTTTTCTCAAACGAAACGCCTGAAATAGGGATTTTATAATTTTGTATGTGATAAATGAAGCCTAAAAATTTGCTCATGTTTGATAAAAAATTTATTGAGTTGAAATGCTAAGGCTTGTCAATTGTGATTGAAGCTCCACTGTCTCTCTTTAAACAGTAGCTTGTTCCCAGCATTTTATTGTTTTAAAAATAAAGCTCCAGAAAATGGCACTGTAGGATTAATTAATGATGCTGTGCCAACTTTATTCATATTTGTAACAAATGCCTGTATTGAGAGACACTTGTAGAAGATATGATAGAAATTGCAATGAGAACAGATATTGCCTATAAAAATGATCACTCATGCTATGAAAGAGGGAAGAGTCCTAGAAAATTTAAGAAAGAGTTGATGTCAGTGCAGAATGAAATCCAGAGCTTAAAGAAAATGCTATGGTAAAATTACTGCCAGCTAAGAGCCAAGCAATCAGCCTCTTCTATTTTAAAAGATATATTATATTTATTTAAGGCTCAAAAGCACATCAAGATGACATTGAGACACTAAAGCCTGTGTTTCTAGATATAACTTTAAACCTGTTCAGAAATTCACAGCAAAATTCTGAAAGAAGCAAAGTCATATTTTATTGCCAAGAGGTAAACAGGTTTACCATCATATTTTCATTCTCCAAAGACATATTAAAAATTGAGGTTCTATTTTTTTTTAAAAAAAAGGCTTATGAATTTGAAAGAGAAAAATCTTCTTTCACAATAGCTCCACAATTTTAACTTATGCAGATCTGTAGATGGCCTTCCTGGATATATTTAAGTTTTCTGCATGGAAAATTTTACTGATAATAAGAAGAAGCATATGATATTCACTTTATTATTGGAAGAGAAGTCAATTAGGAAACAAATACTCTTCAATGGCAAATGCTATTGTGGTAATAATGCTAATGATAAAAATTCAGATATAGCTTCTGAAACTCTAATTTTTATGTTTGTTTCAGTTTTACATAACTGGAAAATCCCCATAGATTATTTTTTTAACAGTTGGTTTGTCTGGCTCAAAATATATTTTTACTTACAAATTCAGCCAGGACCAAATTTAATTTTTTTAAGCTATAAGAGCAAAAGAGGGAAACTATAATAACCTAATGATCTTTAGTTCCAAAGTGCCCACATGCAGTTAATAATTAACCGGCTGATAATTAATAAGAAAAATGGCAATTGTTTAACTTTCAATGAAATTAAAATCATTGGCAGCAATAATGAAATGTCCAGTGACATTTTAGGTGTTCTCACATGTGGATAATATCAAGCAATCACAGTAAAGCAATGAAGATCATTTTGTCTCTTTTCTCTGAAATTCAAAAATATTATTTATAAGCTGTCTTTATAGCAAAACAATTAGGAAACATTTCTTGCATAGAATGTAAATTAGCATTAATTGACTCTCACCTAATGCAGTCTTTTGTGTCTGCACTTATTAATCCTTACAAAGACAATTTTTTTTTCTTTAAGAAACAACTTTTCAGCCCTATTATGAAAAACTAATCAATGAAATTGTCCATATTACATATCAAAAGAAAAAGCATTTAATTCTGGAAATAAAATGGTAGGGGAGCATAAAAATGCATGTTGCAGGTTCTTTTGTAGGGATTTTTGGAAACTGATTAATCAGCTTCTGTCACTTTAAAGCAGGTGTGTCCAACCCACGGCCCTGGACAGCTAGTAATGCGGCCCACAAAATCGTAAAGTTTACGACATAAGCTTTCAACATGATTATGTGATTTTCAGCGAGTTTCTGATATCGCACTAGTTTTATGTTGTCCTTTTTTTTAATTTTATAATAAAAAAATAAAATAAATTAAGTTTTGTTATTCATGTACATTAACTATATTATACATTTTATATGCGGCCCAAAACAATTCATCTTCACTCAATGTGGCCCAAGGAAGTCAAAAGGTTGGACACGCCTGCTTTAAAGGTTAATATTAAAGATTAAGGTTTTCTCGCCTTTCTCACAGTATGTGTGTGCAATTGCAAAAATTACTGAACAGTGTCTTCCAGGAGAAAACTTTATATTCTCAACAACATCCATTTCATATCTAATTAAAAAATTCAGGTTAATGACATACATAGGCTTCAACACATGTTGGTGCTCATATCACTAGATAGTCATATCAGTAATAGAGAATTGGATGTGGAATTTGACAATCATGCTTATAATATAAAAAGGAAATATTACAAAACAATATGCTAAAATTAGACTTCACCATTTAGACATACAAATGACAGAAAAATTAAAAGGCATCATATTAGAGCAAACATCTAAATTTGCATAAAACACAGTGACAAAAATATACTTTGCAGTAACTTCATTTCTTATATTATGTGTGTGTGATATGAATTTCCTACTGCCTCAGCTGAAATAAAAATAGTTTTCATTTTTGTTTTCTTTTTTTTATAGCATGAAATTTCAATTATGTCACTTATGTGTGTGTGTGTGTGACCTTGGTTTTCTTTCTACCTTAGCTGATATAAAAGTTTACAATATTTGTATTTTGTTGCATGAAATTTCAATCATGTCATTTGTGTGTTTGTGGGAGGTGGCTTGCCTTTCCTTCTGCCTTAGTTGAAATGAGAGAAAGTGCAAATTATTGTTTTTTATATATATAGCATGTACTTTCAATTATGTCATTTGTGTGTGTGACCTTGGATTTCCTTCTGCCTCAGATGATATAAAAGTTTAGAATATATGGTTTTATTTGCGTGAAATTTCAATCATGTCATTTGTGGGCGGGTTGGGGGGAGCTTTTGAAATGAGAGAAAGTGTAAATTGTTGCTTTTCATATGTATAGCATGCAATTTCAATTACGTCATTTGTATGACCTTGGATTTCCTTGTAAGCCTTAGCTGATATAAAAGTTTACAATATTTGTTTTTTCATAGCATCAAATTTCAATTATGCCATTTGTGTGTTTGTGTGGGAGGTGGGCTTGAATTTCTTTATGCTTCAGCTGAATAACAAGCTTATAATATTTGGGTTTTTTTATAGCATGAAATTAAATTGTGTCATTTATTGGGATGAGATTTGATTTCCTACCTCAGCTGAATTAAAAGAAAGTTTACACTCTCTGATTATTTCTTTCAATTTTTAATAAAAATTAATATTTTTTAATGAAAGAAGAAAATAAATGTGACATTTTATGTTTTTTTAAATGAGGCGCGGATTTGTACTATTAAGGTCTATAAATTTTGAGGGCATTCGCTTAAGCTGAATGATTGATCATGTATTAGATTTTAAAATATGCTTACCATTGTTCTTGTTTGAAACGGGCTCGAATTAAAGTCTGCTAAGTTTACAGTCAATTTAGTTAAGCTTTAATCACATGTTGAGAACATATCGAATTTTTTTTTTAATTTTCATACGAAACCTCGATTTGAAAGAGAAGCAGTTTCCAGCGTCTTCGCTTTTCATCCGATATAAATCAGTAAGTGTGTATTAATTAAATCTATTTTGCTTTAATTACTACACTAGAATAACCTCATTGAAATAAAAAACAAAAAACAGCAAAGTTCTGCCTCATTTAAATCATTTGTTAAGCATTTTTAAATAGCCTTCATCGTTGTTCGCAGTCAATTCGCAAGGCATCATGGGTATCTTGCCTCACTAAGCAGTCGACAGACAGAGCCGTCTGTGATCATGGCGGTCAATGCTACGGGAATCGGAGTCCTGTCTCTAGTATTACTACCTCAATGGAAAATGCTGATGTAATCATCAATGTTTGTTGTTTCCCATTTAACAGAAAGAAAAGGATTAATATAAAAGTTGGTTACGTGAAAAATGAAAATGATAAACCATGTGCTCTGCCCAACAAAAGTAGAATCTGAAGATCCTTCCTTTCGAGCCATTGGGAGATAAAAGACCACCACGTACCTATCGCTAATATATTATTGTCTGTTCTCCAAGCGGAAAACAGAACCAAATTCATTTTATAACATAATCATTGTGTATTTTCGAACAGGAACAGAACCTAAAATCTATCATGCGATATTTTAATGCTCAAATTGGAAAAGCATATAGCAAAACAAAAAAAATTTGGTGAAATTGAAAATCTGGCAATTTTGCTACATTTTTTTTATTGGTGGAACAGCTGAAGTAAACTAGTCCGTTTGTTATTTGTATTGAAAATCTGGCAATATTGCTAGATTTGTTATTGGTCGAACAGCTGAAGTAAACTAGTCCGTTTGTTATTTGTATTCAAGGCGTTTTAACCTCAACATATCATTTTTATACTCCAAAATAAATTGTACTTGTTTTATAGTAAATATATAGTTTCTGTTTTTTACGTACTAAAAGTTCTTATATATTGTATGACAATATGACAGATAATCAGTCATGTGATATGAGTACAATAGCTAAAGTAAGCAAAATTGATTCTCTTATGAAAAATGTATTAGAATTTCTGTATTGAAAAGTATATTATTCAGATGTGAATATAATTTTGAGCATGATAGAGGTAAAAAAAGTTGTCAGAAACATGGTTATTTGTAGATTTTCATTTCCCTTTAGCACAAAATTGTGAATAAAATGTTATATGATTGTGAAGGATTAATTTTATTTATATATCTTAAAATAATAAATACAGAATGAAATAGACTACAATATTTCATTTGCACCAAAATTAGAGTGACCAGATATAATGAAAAAGATCTGGGGACTTCTGAAAATTTAATCTGAAGGATTGACTTTTACTGAGATTATTATGTTAAAAAGTATTATTATATTAGTATCCCCGGATGTGGCATGGATGTGTGTGTCGTTTTTCTGCTGAGGTCCTGCCATCCTCTCAGATCTCCTACTGTGGCATATAAACTGACAGGTTCCTGTCACACCTCTGTGGCAAGCAGCTGCTTGAGGGGGTATTTATTATATTTTTTTATATTATCTACAAGATAATCTCTTAGTATATCTAATATCTATTAGTACAAAATAAAACTTGAATAGCACAGTTAATGAACAAAAATACCTGTTAATGTGTGTATTTTTCATAAAAATGGATTTTCTGTAAAATATTTTCATCAAGAGGCATGAAAATTTGTTTTCACTTGCAACAAAGCCTTCATGATGTCCACATTTATATGCAATTTCTTAGCCATCCATATAAAATTCATGTTTGAAAAATTATATCAAAAAAAAATTCTTCTTTGAAAAGGAAAATTCTTCTTTGGCAGTGATACTTTATTAGTGAATTATTGATATAACACTGTGAGCATGAGTGACAGTTATTACCACCATCAAATGTGGCAGCAGCTTGGCTGCCCTATTCCCTGATAATAGATGGTGCCACTAGTGAATCAGCAGAAATTGCAAAAATGCATACAGTGTCACTTTATAAAAAAATTGCAGCTTCTGATAGTCCAACAGTTAGGATGCCTGGCATGCTTCTGGGAGGCATGGGTTTGAGTCCCACTCAGGACAACCAATTTTTTAAGTGTTTCTTGTGTACAGGACTTTTTCCTGTGATACTTTATTACTGAATCATTATGATGATGATTCTAGCTTCAATTTTCCAGTCACCTGCATTGTGACCAAAATTTTTCATAACAATGTTGCTACTACTATTCTGTTTGTAAAGGTCAGCTCAAGCTCATTCAGTATATAAAAAATATCTAAAACTTAATTGCAGTGACTTTCATTTATCAGGGACAGAACCTATAATTCAGGGACTCCCTGAAAAATGAATGTAAGCTCACCCTAATCCAACTAATATGATGATGCTCCTGCAATCCCATAACCAACTGAAAACAATAGAGGTGGTTTTGACATTTGCAGGGATAGCTGACTAAAGAATTTTTATAAAAATAAGAAATGGACCTCTGAGCCTATGCTAAAATGTGAGCCATAACAGTTTTTGCATAAGATTTATGCTGCCCTGCCAAAATATTAGAATTTCCATGTTATGTCAATGGTAATCTAACTTCAAAGCTATATAGCTTCTAAAATATGCATTTAATGGAAAAATTAGAATGAAGATAAAGAACATAATCAAATCCAAAGGCAGATTGACACTTTTCAGGGAAGCAGCTTTAGAAGGGGGTCTCGTGTGCAATAAAAAATTGCTCTATTTTTCAAGATTTCAATAGTTATTCTGATGATAGTTCATACATGGCACTTAAAATAAGTTTCCCTAAGTCTCTGGAATTTGTGTAAAATAGTGATTAAAAAAATTCTACTCATATGAGATCCAAGGTCCTGGGAACACCTCTTGCCTTTCTGCACCTGATCAAACCTATTTAAATCTCAATTTTCAACAATACTTATTCATTACTTAAAGAGTTACAGAAAATAGATCATTTTATGGCAATAATGCATTCTAAGAACTAAGAAATTAATTAAAACTTAAATAATGAGTATTGATTCAAACCATTTAATAAAATAAATATACATTTTAGAAGTATCCATTCTGATTATTTCAGGATTAGACAATTATGAATGATTTTTATGAAGCAAGATTATTTATTTTTAAATATTCTAGCCTCCATTAAGTCTTTTAATGTTTAGTAAGTGCTGTTCAAAATTGAGATTTAAATAATTTTTATTATGATCATTAATGTATCTTCAGTCACATTTTTGCATTAGAGGCATGTTTTAGAAGTAAAATAGCTTCAGAATTAGATTCTCATTGACATAATGTGGAAGTTTTCTAATATTTTGTAGGGCAGTATATTTACATTAACATGTAAATTAATCTTTATATTACCAAGTAGCAGAAGTTAAAAATTTCAAAAATTTTAACAGAGTAAATAGTTTGCTAGAGGTGATTCATGGGTTTATCAAGGGGAGGGGGGAGGTTGAGAACTGGACTTTTGTTTCAACTTTCACACACTACTCCATGCTCTTGAAGAGTCACTGTGTTCCCATTATCATATATTAATTCATAGGAAAATCTGTTATTGTTGCTGACAGCAGTCCACAAATTAAATGCTCCACCTACATAGAAGATCAATTCCTACAATTTTCCCATGATGTCACTACTGTATGCAAGAGCATTATATTTCTGCCATTGCTCCCACATTATCTATCTTGTCCCACAAATGTTTAATATTCAGTATTGCCCAGTAACTGAGTTGGTTAATATTTATTTTATATTGAGGCTTCTAAATAGTAGAATTTTTGTCTAATTCCAGATAGAGTTTGATGTTCAAATGGCATGTGATTCCTGTTCAGAGGCTGTGCAGAAAGAACTGGGAAAACTTAAAGGCATAGAATCTGTAACTATAGATGTCCAGAAGCAAAGTGTTATTGTTGAAACTGTACTCCCTTCCCAAAGTATATTGCAAGCTATTGAAAATACAGGGCGGAGAGCTGTTCTCAAAGGATATGGTTCTAAAGAAGGTAATAAAAATAGATTTTATTGTTTCCCAAAAAATGTTTTAACCACTTCTATGTCTGCCCAAGGCTGATTCAGGAAGCATATTTGTTCAAGAATTAACCAGCCAAAATCTCTCATGGGTTCTACAAAATAATACCTTTATTTTTAGCAGCCTAATATTAAATTGTTTTAGCTGCTCACTCAGAACTAGTAGAATACTAGGTTTTCATAATTGACAAAAATTATTGGGACATTTAGCACATTTCATATTGCTTTTTGTTTTGCATTTGGTTTCAAGTCTACAAGACTTGCTAAACATCACTTATTGGGAGCATTCCCCAATGAAAAGAAAAAACTTTGTGCTCTTTAGTGAATATTTTGTTGTTTTAAGAGAGGAAAAAATGAAGGAAGAATAAAAAGAGAAACATGTTGAACTATGTGTTTTAGAATGTACCATGGTATGCATATGAGTAATTTTTTTGAATTGTATTTTATTATATATGAGTTTTATTATAGAAAGTTCAATTTGTAACATGCATATTTTTTAATAATTTTATTTAAAAGGTAGATATGTTATGGTGTTTTACCTCTGAGTGTCACTTAAAATGTCACAATATTGAAAATATCCAATTTTGGTTTCATCAAATGGACTTATTGAATAGAGAAATGCTGTGAAATATAGAACAAAAATAACTTTTTATGAAGTGGAAACTTTATTTTGGTTAAGTATTTAGTAAGTTATGGGAGGTCAAAGCCAATAAATTAATATTTGAAACAGAAAAACTGTAGGAATAAAAAGAGTGGTTTTAAACAAGTTCTACAGGTTATACTTTATTCCATGTAATATATTTTATTAAAAGAGTTAAATAAACAACCATGTTTAAATACCTACACCATACCAAATCATCAATTTCTCTGCTCCTTGCTGCTTCCAGTGTACCAATGGTAATTTCCCCCTCATCAGTAATGGTAGTTTTGTTTATTCGCCACTCCATTCATATAAAAGTTGAGTTCATCAAAAAATTACACTCCCTTCAAAAAATTGATATTATTGTTCATTTTTTCTAAAAATCATATGATTGTTTTGACCCATTTGTCCAGATTGTCATCTGACAGATAATGGAGCAGTTGGAGTGTTTATGTATGAAACTTCTATGCATGAAGGACTTTATAAACTGTAGTCTTTGCAATATTCAGTTTAGCAGCTGTGCACCTAATTTATTTTTTAAGACTAGCATGAACCTTTGCAAAGATTACTTCTTGAATTTCATCTGGTATGCTGGAATGACTGAGACAAGGTGTTTCAGTAACCAAACTTGTTTCCTTAAAAATTTTTTAAAATTTTGCTACCACAAATTGAGATATTGGATTTCTTCATGGATGGTTGCTGGTGAACTCCACAGCTGTTTCTCTGCCTATCCTTTACACTCGCATAATAGAATAATTTCAACAAGCCCTTTTAAGCTTAACAACATGATTAGTATATATAGGCAACACAAACCCAACAACAAAAAATTTAAAACATGTTTTAAAATAATATCAGTTTACACTGATTCCAGACTTTATGGATACCCTAGTATTATAGATAGACTCTTGAATTTTTAATGGAAAATGACTTGGAAGAGACCTGTATGACAAATTTGGGACCCATAGTGAAGTATTTCAAAGGCTATAGGGAAGTCAAAAACTGTTAATAAAAAACAGTAAATAAAAAACTTCAATTTAATAGAATTAAATTGAAGTTTTTTATTTTCTATGACTGTTAAATGTTTTTAAGCACTTCAACACATGGGCTATGCTTTCAAGTATCAAAGATTATTAAGGAGAGATTTACATACTGTACCACAGAGGATGGGTAGTAACAGGAACTTTCAGGATGCTTTCAGTGACAAATTTAATAACAAAAATGTTGATTATTAAGGGACCTTGCTCCTAACAGTCCTAATTGTAGATAGCCATAAATATTGAAACAGAGCTGGACCTTCATAGCCCATGGCTGCTTGAGGATGATGATGATGATTTATTATGTATAATGTTCTAATCTGTGTGTAAAAGCATGCATTACAGTGTTATTTGCTTATTTATTATTCTATTGCCTAGAATATGCATATCCAAATTTCTTTGATATTACTTCAAAGTTCATTCTTATATTTTAGTTGAAACATTGTTCTGACAAATTCAGTGCAATTTTTGATTGTGGGACACCATTCCTGTGGAATTCCACAAAATTTAAACCCAGATGCTAAAGATTTGGTCTTTGGCATTCAGCCAAAAATCAAATTGGTTGAATATTCATCCATCGTTATTGGCAGAACACAGAAGGTTTTAGGTCATTTATGTTTGTCCAAACTTTCACACTTAAACAGATCGAAATAATTTATTTAATGAAATGCACTTCATTGACCACTGTATTTTTGAAATAATTTATTAAACCACTTCAAGATGGATGCCCATACATGTACAATTTCAAGGAGCTACTGTTGCAAGCCTGGATATTATATCAAATGGAAGATATTCCCTTTTAAGAAGGTTTCAATACATATCAAGGGTCAGTAGTCTTACAATCTTTAAATTTCCTAGTAATACCTTAATCACATGTAATTCTATATATAACAGGGATAACAGCAGAGTGCAGAAAATGCTATATCACCCAGTTGGGTTGGTTGTTTTACCTCTGAGCGGCACTTTTTTGCACAACATGGGCTAAATGGCCAGATCACATGGACCCCGAAGGCTCAGAGAAGGTTGGGGGAGGGGCCCACTGGAACAGCTGTTGGGAGACAGATGGTAGCCTCCCATCAAGGCCATCCAGCGTGTTCTTTAACGTGCACAGGGTATGGCTCTCCCACACACGGGGCCACGGCTTAACGTCCCATCCGATGGACAGCGGCCTTTCCAAGCCCATCGGTGTCCCCTACTGACCGTGGGCAGGGCGGGGAATTTTGCGGAGATAAATCTCAACGCTGACCCAGCTGGGACTCGAACCTGGGAACTACAGATTACGAGCCTGGCGCGCTACCGACTGAGCCACCCCCGCCCCTATATCACCCAGTGGTGGGCTAAATTTCAGTGTATAAATTTGCTGATTTACTTGAAAAAAATATTGTGTTAGCTGTGAATCTTTTAATCTTTAATAGTTATCCATGCTTATAAAATCATTGACTTCATAAATAGTTTTAAGCTCTTTATGAAGTTCATAACTTCTTTTCTGGTGAACTGTGTTTCACAGCTGGTGGTATGCAAAAGAAATCTGATGGTACATTAACATAACTGAAATGTATGAATTTTTGTTTTTAAGTTTTACAGTGCTTTATTATTTTTGTCCTTTTCACATTCAAAAATACCAGTAATGATTAAAGTGCTTAACAGTTTTAGTGTGATCTTCCCCTTCATGTTACCTAAATGTCATAGTATTTCTTCACATGTGTCCAAAATTTAAAATAGTTGCAGCACACTGATATAATAGCCAGAACTTTACATTTTTGAGCCATAGTTAACCTTTGATTACAAATGAAAAACAAAATTCTTCTGAGAAAATACTGTGTGAAAGTAGGAATGCAATTCATTTAATGCTCTAATTTATCCTTTATTTGTATTCCTCATACCCTTTATCCCTTTTATTGCTTCTGAGATGATAATGAACATCTATTGCTGAGAGTGCTTATTCATGAATAATATGAAATGGCTAGAAATGATCATATCAACAATTATTAAGTATGTAGAGGAGTTTATTATTTAGACCAACTTAATAAGGTAATTACTGAATTAGTATAACTATTTAAGTTTTATATTCCATTCATAGAAGTGCTCAAGTTCATGCTATTATTCATATTTTCATTTTTATTCTCTGTGTAAAAAGAATATATTTTTCACTGACAGAAATTATCAACGAGTCTACAATTATTGTTTCGTGGTGAAGTGTATTATTATCTACCAGCCAGAGTACATTGTTTAAAAATGTCAGAACAGGGTTTTTTTTTATATTCTCCATTTAATTGATTTAATTGTTTCATTAAATTATTGTATTTTAGAAATTTCAGAGTTTCTGAAATAGCTACCATGTTATCATTTTTAGGTAGAGCTGGTTTGGGGTCAGCTGTAGCAGAAATATCTAACAATAGTGGAATAGTTGGTGTTGTTCGATTCTTCCAAGCTAATGAAAAGATTTGTGTAATAGATGGAACCATTGATGGATTAACAGAAGGAGAACATGGCTTGCACATACATGAGTATGGAGATCTTTCAGATAGATGCAAAAAGTAAGGATTTATTTAAATATTAACAATATCTTAGTCTATCAGTAGTTCTAAATCTATTAATATTTACTATATTTGTTATGTAATCAGCATCCTGTGAATGAATTTTCCTAAAAAAAGTAATTTTATTTTCCTGTTTTTCAAATATGAATTGGAAGTAGTTGACGAGCTTTTCACTCATCATTTGTCGGTTTCTCAGTTTGTGGATTTGTCAAAACAGTTATTCCACCATGTGCAATGGACAAATAAATGATATATGTGCCAAATGAAAGTTTGTGAAGCAGGGAGCATCACAGGCTTTAAAAAATTTATCACCATGCTTTCTTTCCCCCTAAAAAAGGGGAAATATGAAAATGATTGTTCTGCTGTATCTTCGGAACACAAAAGCCAAAAGTAACAGGTTATGCATCAAATGAAAGCTTGTTACGTGGAGAGTATCACAGGTTTGCCATGATGGATGATTACCATCTATCTCTTAACAGCTTTCCAGTGGATGCCCTCCCCCAATCTCTTCTAAGTTCTGGGGTTCTTTGTGGCTTGGCAATTTAGCCCATTGTTTGCAAAAAAAGTGCTACTCAGAGGTAAAAACAACCCAACCTTCAGAAAGGGTGCATCATTAGACTGCAAAGCTAGAATATCATGCAGAGAGATGTTATGTCTTATAAAGTATAACCAACAATGATGCTACACATATGGCACTGATAGCTGTCAGGATGAATCAGAAAAATGTTGGAAAGTTTCCATCCACACATGATATCTTCCAGGAAGACAGACATCTAGGTTGAGTTACACTACAAGTCTGATTTGCAAACATATCACAGTTGATAGACCCATGGTAATAGGAAACATGTCCAATTGTTCTCCAGAAAAGAAACAACAGGCTATTAGCCATATTTTGTGAAACTGTCACCTCGCACTGTGATTACTTCATACTGTCATCCTACATTGCTCATCAGCAGTGGTGCCATTCCATAGCCAACTTAGATCTTAGAAAACAATAAGTTATGTTTAGTGATGAATCCAAATCCTCATTAATCTCTTGGAAGTCTAAAGTACTAACACACACATGTACACCCTGCTCTGAGTATTATGATGTGGGGCATTATTAGCTGGACTTCCAGCTATCAGCTTGTCATTGTATCTGATACATTAACTGTACAGTACTTCATCACAGAGACTTTGGACCCCATTGCTATACATTTTGCTTGTCAGCAGCAGCATACAGTTTTTCAGTAGAACAGTGCACCCCTGTATAAGCTACTCGAGCCCCTCCTATTTTCCTGTAGAACATGGCTATGGGTAAATAGTAATTTATTGTCTACTTATTGCCATAGAATATGGTTTGGGACTATAAGAGCTGACAGTTTCTTAAAGCTGCATCTACAACTTTGCAGCAATTGGAGTGATGTCTATGAGAAATTTGGAACAGAATGCTACAGGATGGTATTGTGGACTTAAATATCAGTATTCCACATCCTTTGCCATTGGCATTGTTTCCTTAGCATACAGGGTGGGGGGGGGAGTCTGCTTATGCTTAGTTGATGTTATATCAGGCTCATAATCTGCTGTTCTCAGGTTCAAGTCCTAACTGTGCCAGCATTAAATTTTATCTCTACTATTATACACTAGAATAAAGTTTGTAAGATTAATTTACTAACCCTCACCCTGCCCTTGGTGATTTTTGTCTTATAATGCAAGTATAGCTTTCATCTGTACTTACACTCAAGAGCAAAAGTTAAGTTACAAACAGAAAAACATCATTGTTCAAGCAGATCTCTTTGGATCTTAAGGAAAATTGATAGGTAAGTTCTAGCATTATTGCAATTCTGCACTAGAATAAAATTCGTAAGATGAATTTACTAACTCTCACCCTACCCTCAGTGAGAAAGGGAACACTGATAGGTTTGGAAAGTCCACCATCTTTTGGATAGAGCATTAAATCATGGCCTCTTGTGCAGGAGAGCCATAATATATGCATGTTAAAGAACACACTGGATAGCCTTAATGGGAAGTTTCCATCTCCTAACATCTGCCCAATAGGTTCTCTTTCCTTATCCAACTTGGAGTCCTTGTGACCTGACCATTTAGCCAATTGTGTACCCAAAAGTGTCACTCAGAGGTAAACAACCCAACCCTTAGTAGTTAACCTCTGTTTCATTGCACTTAATTTCTTAATCATTTATATAGTTGTAAATAAAAAAAATAAATACCCCCTCAAGCAGCTGCTTGGCCACAGAGGTCTGACAGGAGCCTGTCAGTTTTATATGCCACAGTAGGAGATCTGAGAGGATGGCAGGACCTCAGCAGAAAAATGACACACACATCCATGCCTAATCCGGGGCTCAAACCCAGGTCCCTTAGATCAGTAGCCAAGCGTGCTAACCACTCAGCCACGGGACGGATTATATAGTTGTACTCATCCAATTAATAACACGTTTCACATACACAGTCGTATCAGAATAATATGACCACCTACCATAATATATGTGTGGTAGGTGGTCATATTATATTGATATGAATGTGTATATTCCCAATTTTGTTTCTGGTAGTGTAAATTTTTGGACAATTCAGAAACATATTTTTAGCACATTTTCATAAAACAGTCTATAGTTTTCACTTTGCCATCTGTATATATTCAATTGTTTGTTATCTAAGAGCTACTGTCAGACATCTCTGGCAAGTGGCTTGTTGAGGTATAAGTTTAATTTTGTATAATTTCACTTCTAATTTCATTTTGGGCTAAAGGGTGTCAAAGTTGGAAAATAGGAGAACTCTAAATGAATATGTAAACAATCTAAATGGCACTAAAGTTGGAAAGTGAAAAATTTTATTCTCCAAAAATGGATTTTTCAAATTCACCAGAGGTAACTGATCTTATCTTTCTGAGTTTACCTTTTGATTTTAATGCTAGTGGCTAACACAATTCCAGTACTTCATTTTTGCCTTATAATACAAATATAGCTTTCATCCATACCTACACTCAAGAGCAAAAGTGTTTCTGACCTCATTGCCAGTGGTGCCATCTATGATTAGGAATGGCATTTTGCCTTGAGGCATCCTCAGTTATGATGTATATATCATGATTGTTGTATTTGCAACTGCACTCATTAATGAATGGCTCAGCCTAAATATTTTTATATTGAAACATTAAGTTGTTTTTGCCCCTCCCTGAAGCAATTTTAGTCCCACCTTAGAAAAATTCCTGCCAATGCCCATGCATAAGTAGCTCAGTTTTCAAAATTTATTTCCAAATTTTTTTCATAATATTATGAGAAACTATGTGTAACTTTTGCACTTAAATGCAGTAAGTATTGAGGGTGATGATTTTTGTTGCAATATATATTATAACGTAGTAATATTATTTGTATTAATGCTTTGTAAAATTCTAAAGTATTTTTCCAACAAACAACTGCAAGAAAATATTAGTTAAAATTGAAAGGAATAATTTTACTATAGTAATATGTGTGGCTTTTTTTATTTTAAATTTTTTTTTGCAGGTTGGGAGATCATTTTAATCCAACAAAGTCAAAGCATGGAGGTCCACTTGACAAAGAAAGGGTAATTAATATTTAAAATTGTGAATATAAATTTGCTCCTAGTTATAGCTTTTAAAAACCAGTGAGGTCCAAACTTTGGTTAGGGACTGAAATCCTGTGTTTTTATTTGGAAACTGCCTGCTAATATATTTGATCATGTGTTGCACCCATTGTATTTTTCTCGAATTTTGAAGTTTTTATACATTGTCTAGCCGTCCCATGGCCGAGTGGTTAGCACGCTTGGCTACTGATCTAAGGGACCTGGGTTCGAGCCCCGGGTAAGGCATGGATGTATGTGTCGTTTTTCTGCTGAGGTCCTGCCATCCTCTCAGATCTTCTACTGTGGCATATAAACTGACAGGCTCCTGTCAGACCTCTGTGGCAAGCAGCTGCTTGAGGGGGTATTTATTTTTTTTTTATTATACATTGTCTGCAACACTTTTTTTGTTTTATCAATTTTCTCAAAAAAAATGTTTTGAATAGTTTATCATACAACATTTGCAAACAGATTTGAAATCAGACTAATAGATCAAGGGAAAAAAGTATAAATTGTTTTTCTTTGAAAGCTCTCTAAAAATTTACATACATGTAACATAAAATACTTATATGCAACAGTGTAGAGGTTTTCAAAGTGTGGTAGTGATCCTTGGGGATGGAGGGTGTAACTAACTTGGAATGAGGTCACAAAGTTCTAAAGATCACAAAGGCATCGTTAGTTTTATCTATGTAGGTCTTACATTTTTAACTTTCATACAATGCAGTACAAAATCTGGAAGGGGCCACATAAATTTAGCTATGATTCTAGAGTGTTGTACTATCAAAACTTTTGAGAACCTCTGTAATATTGTGCTTAAAGTAGCTTTTTCCTTTTAAGTAGTCAGGTTTAGTTATAATTTTCACAGTTTTGAGAGTAATTTAATTTTGCCTTAAAAACATCTTGTGCAAATTTATTCAACTAGTGTAAACAGATTACAGTAAGGAGGCATCAAATGTTAAATGGGCTTAATTGCAGTAAAGCATCAAATAGGCATAACTTTCAATTACTGATGCTCAGATGAATATCAAAAAGACAAAAGTTCAATCACTGATATTCAGTTAAGCAAATTGAACCTTATTCAAAAGCAACATAATAATATGTTCAATGAAGAGTGCTTCAATATGACTACTGGTCAAACAATCAGTGACTTAATCTCTGTCCGAGTCACAGACATGAGTTGTGCCTTAGGTATTATAGGCACTATGCCTAGGGCATACAGAAGAGGGGTGGGAGAAGGCCTACAAAACTGTCAAGCAAAGAAAACTATACTAAAATAAATTTTTTGTAGGTAAAATTTTTATGTTCTGGTTGCTTAGTATATATGTTTTGATATAGTATTCATGTTACAACTTATAATATAATTACCTTATAATATTACCTTATTATATTACCTTATAATTGCTTATAATAATATAATTATAATACTACGCTGACATACAACAACAGAGATGCATTACTGTACATTTCACCATATTAACCACAAAGATATACCATATAATTCTTATTGTAGTATTTTGCATACACAAACAAATTTGTCTTTTACTACACTGAAGTCTATAAATTTAGTCTTTGTCAGTTTATACAACCTTTAACAAGTAATAATTTCACACATATAACTTGTTTGATCTGTTTATCATAAATGGTATACTCGTATGACATGCCAATTTTATTTGGTTTTAATTTAAAGAACTAAATAATTAATCCATAACTTCAGTTTTGTAATGAATTTTTTTATTTATTTCTTCTTTCAGCACTATGGTGATTTAGGTAATATAACTGCTGACAAAGATAGACGAGCACTTTTTCGTACTGAAGACAAAGTTGTTAAAGTGTGGGATATAATTGGAAGATCACTAGCTGTTACCTCTGAGAGAGATGATCTTGGTCAAGGAAATAGTAAAACTTCAAAGTCTGATGGCAATTCTGGAAACATGTAATTATTTAAACTTTACATATCTATTTCTGTCATCCATTTGGGTTTTTTTTTTTTTCGTCCAAATCAAGTATATGCTTTGAATCATTTCCAGTGTAGTGGAAGAAGCTAGAAACCTTTTGTTTTTGTACTTTTATATTTCAGTCATGTAGCATGGGTTTGAAAATCAGAGAGATAACCTTGCAGCTTTAACTGGCATAGTGGTTAGGGAACTAGCTACTGTTTCATGTTTCAATGGACAAATTTTGTTGATTAGCTCTGAGGCATTGGTCAGTAGGGCATGTCCTTATATGAGAATGTCTGTAAAAGCTAGTAGTAACTTCTAGGATTCTTCTCTATCCTATGGGTTCAAATGAAAAGAAAAAAAGTAGCTCTGCTTTTTGCATGTTAATGAGCATGCTTTGTTTTTTGGCCACCACTGACTGAAAACTGAATTCTTTAAACTGTTTTGCTCTAAACACTCAGTTTTTAAACTCTTAATGTGTTTTTTTTTTAATTCTATACTTTATTTGTTGAAAGAATACCTCATAAGCCTATGTTCCTGGTCACCAGACAATCCTCAATGCTTTCTATTAAAAAAAGTTCAAAACCTCTGTTCTAAACTAATATTTTGCTTATTGTTTTGCACTGTTATAAACTAATATTTTGTTTATTGTTTTGCACTGTTATAAACTAATATTTTGCTTATTGTTTTGCACTGTTCTAAACTAATATTTTGTTTATTGTTTTGCACTGTTATAAACTAATATTTTTTGCTTATTGTTTTGCATTGTCCTAAACATATTTTTTGCTTATTGTTTTTCAGCTTCAACATACAACAGATATGTAAAGAGAATGTATATCACATATTATTTCTGATTTCCGTACATTTCAGATTAGCATGTGCCATCATTGCTCGCTCAGCAGGCCTGTTTCAAAATCCAAAAAGAATATGTAAATGCGATGGTGTCAGTGTTTGGGATGAAAGAGATAAGCCATCAGCAGGAGAAAGTCGAAGTTCAAATTAATTCAGCCCATGCATGTTTAATGTTCTGTTTCTTATATCTGTAAACTGTTGTATATTTTTTTAAGAAAAAGAAATATAATGACATATTCAAACATTTATGTGATACTAAGTTTTTTAAAGTTATATGGATTTATTTCATTAATAAATATAATAAGATGTGTAAACTGATGAAATTTTATATAGGAAAAGGCAAAGGAAAGATAAAAATTGTTTAGATCAGTGTTTCTCAACATTACTGACCTCATGACCTGGAAATTTGTACAAATATGTTACTTTTGCAATCAAATTATGTTATTGAAAAAAAAAAAGATATTAATATCTTAGAAATTTAAAACAATATATTCTTGAAATTCAAGTGTATTTTATGAAGTAAAATTTCAGCAGCCTAATAGTTGCTTGCAATCCAGAAGTTGAGAAATGCTGATTTAGATAACAGAGTAGCCTTACTGCAATAAATTCCAAAGCGTAACAGTATCTTTTAGAAATAAATATAAGTACACACATACATGTACAAATTCCATGGGGACTATTTCTTCCACAGTTATGGGGCAAGAGTATTCATTCCCCTGATGTTTACATTCATACGTACAAATTCCTCAAACAGCCATAGGTTATGGAGGTCCAACCAGACTAATTTAATCCGCCTAACACCTCTATCCTGAGTTACAGATGTTCACTGTTCCATTCTAAATACAATATTACAAACAAGTTTATAATAAAAAACAAAATGTACCAAAGGTCTGACTTCATAAGAGTAATTGTGAAAAAAAAGTTATCATTTGCCTCCATGATATTTAGTCAACATTGCTAGATTTAGATTTCTGCTGCAACTCTTCTTTGCAAAGGAAATAACTTATTTCAGATATAACATGGTCTTTACACTATTATAATTATTCACAATAAACTCTATAGATTGCTGTTCAGAAGCTAGCTTAGTACTAAAGCACTTTTGTTTCATTTGCACTGGAACATATATTTCTGCTAAGTACTCCCAGTGGCAGAGATATTAGATAATGTAAGATAAAATTTCTGACGTAGTCCAAATTCCAGAGAAGGCAATGATACTTGTGATTTCTAACCAGATAAATGCAGCAGTAAGCATACAAAATGAACTTTTGCTAGTTCACCATGCCCATTATTAAAAAATAAAAATAAAATAAATACCCCCTCAAGCAGCTGCTTGCCACAGAGGTCTGACAGGAGCCTGTCAATTAAAACTGAAATTAATACTGTTCAAAAATTAATTTCCATTGAAATGCTAAACTAATAATATTAAAATAAACTACATATATACTGTTAATAATAAGTAAAAATAATATATAATGAAATGATAAACCGTCATTCAAAGAAATAGGAAAAGGTTAATTTTTCCCTCCTGCCCATTGTTAAAGCAATTGGCAATCCTGTTAAGTTATTAGTATCATACTCCTGTTTCTAATTACAAGTGGTCTTGCTAGTTGCATGGGTAGAATTTCCCAGGAAAGTGAGGAAGGGATTGATACCCATTCTACCCAATTACTAAAATCAGCAGTTTTAATGAAAGAATTTGTATTCCAAATATTTTGTGCTGAGAGGGCCAAAGCATCAGCATAATTGAAATCGGATAATCTTGAGTCATTTTTGTTTTAATCCTTTCAGTCCCAGTGTGCCACACATGAGAACTAAAAATCGTCTTTTATTCAGTATAATATTATTAAATATATTTCGAATATTATTTCCCATGAGAAATTTTATACAATAGACTCTCTTATCCAGTCCTTACGGGACCGAACCCCTGGCTGAATGAACGAAAGGCCAGTTAATCCGAAAATTGTATCGGAAAATAAAAACGGCAAATGACAAAAGTACTAACAGTATTTTAATTAATAATTTTTGTACAATATTAACAATTTATTCACGCTCACTTTGAAAAGTCCGTGATTTTCTTTTGTTTCTTTGAACATAACACTTTTTTACCTGCAAAGTCTTGCCATTTTTTAATAAACATCACATCAATTGCTGATGAGGCCTGTTGTTGTTCATTGTATCGTACTGCAACATCAAAAGCTTTTCCTTCAATATGGCTAACTTTCCCCTCTTCTTCATTCTCCGCTTCTTCTCCATTCCCTTCTTAGCAGACTGCATTGATAATTTCATCATCATTCAGTGTTTCATTTTCCAACTGTTCATCACCTTTTAAACATTTTTCAATGTCATCTTCAAGTGTGTCACATCCAGGCAGCAATTTAAAAGTCATTAAGCAGCGAAATACTGTCATTATGCATCATATCTTCAGCAGACGCAGAAATAATTCGATACTTTCGTGTTGTCTTTGGTACTTTCTACACAGTTTTCAACTTCGGGACAAAGTTTTCTCCATGACTTCACAAATGTTGTACGAGGCATTTCTTCGAAAGCTCTTGTCAACATGTAGATCATATCCTTGATATTTTCCCCCACACTGTCCGCGGTCAGTAGGGGACACCGATGGGCTTGGAAAGGCTGCCATCCGTCGGATGGGACATTAAGCTGTGGCCTCATGTGCGGGAGAGCCATACCCTGTATCAGCGTGTTCTTTAACGTGCGTTAAAGAACACGCTGGATGGCCTTGACGGGAGGCTACCATCTGTCTCCCAACAGCTGTTCCAGTGGGTCCCCTCACCCAACCTTCTCTGAGCCTTCGGGATCCATGTGACCTGGCCATTTAGCCCATGGTGGGCAAAAAAGTGCCGCTCAGAGGTAAAACAATCCAAATCCTTGATATTGTTTTCAAAGCATTTAAAAGTCCTATTCCATCATTTTCGGTTTACTGTAGAATTTCTGAAAGCTTTCTCCTGTATCGCCTTTTTAAACTTGCAAGCACACCTTGATCCATTGTTGCACTAAAGATGTTACATTAGGTGGCAAAAACATGCTTTTATGCTAGAAATGAGTTCGCTTGGATGTGTTGGCGCACTGTTGAGAATGAGTATAGCCTTTTACAGACATTTTAAGACTTGTCAAGTGGTTTTTTACTTTTGGAACAAATTCTGTAAAGAACCACTTTTTAAACAAATACGAGTCTATCCAAGCAGACTTTTGAGTTTTATAGTAAACTGGCAGGGCAGCTAAATTTAAATGCTCGAATGCTCGGGGTTTTTCTGATTTCCCAATTACAAAAAGAGGAAATTTGTGCGTTCCTGCAGGATTTGTACACACAGCCACAGTGATTCTTTGTTTTAAATCCTGATGCTGAAGTTTCTTGTGCTGTCACAAACGATTTTTGTTGGAAGAAGTTTAAAATTTAACCCAGTCTCATCTACATTGTAGATTTTTTCTGCGCATAGGCCTTCAATAAGCACTAAAAGTTTTTCTGAAAATTCCTTTGCTGCTAAAGGATCAGCTGTCAATTTCTCACCACAAACACCAAGGTAATGAACACCAGGCCATTTTTTTCCAGCGAGAAAGCCATCCCTCGCTTGCTGAAATATCTCCCCCATTATCGATTTTAGAACGAAGAATTAATGCTTTTTCTTCCACGATTGTCCCACTGATTGGCGTTCCTTTTCGACGATCTTGCGTAAACCATAACTAAAGTGCATCATCGACAATTTCATTTTTCGGCTTTATTAGAGTGCACCGAGAAGAAAACCTTTTTTCAGAATCGACTTGAGTGCAAAAGTCTTTGTAAAAAAAAATCTATTCCTTCTCCAGTCGTTTATCGTGCTTTTACCAACACCTAACTCATCACAAATATGCTTTACTGGATCACCATTGTCAATACGTTCTAATGCTTTTAATTTCACCTCCATAGTAACGACATTACGCTTACTTTTGCACCTACTCATTTTGTACTACACAATAATTAATAGATCACAACACACACTCCTGTATATACACTGTAATATTCACAAAGAGGAACTGAAGCAAATATGTACTGTATTATAAACAAAACACGCGGCGACCTGATTCCGCTTCTTGGAACTGAAGCAAGTAAAACAAGCGGCGACTTGATTCCTCTTCTTGGAAAGAACGGTTAAAGCGGAGACCGATTGAGCCGAAACCGGATTTTGGGTTGGGTTGTTTTACCTCTGAGCGGCACTTTTTTGCACACCATGGGCTAAATGGCCAGGTCACATGGACCCCGAAGGCTCAGAGAAGGTTGGGGGAGGGGACCCACTGGAACAGCTGTTGGGAGACAGATGGTAGCCTCCCGTCAAGGCCATCCAGCGTGTTCTTTAACGTGCACAGGGTATGGCTCTCCCGCACACGGGGCCACGGCTTAACGTCCCATCCGACGGACGGCGGCCTTTTCAAGCCCATAGGTGTCCCCTACTGACCGTGGGCAGGGCGGGGAATTTTTGCGGAGATAAATCTCAACGCTGACCCAGCTGGGACTCGAACCTGGGAACTACAGATTACGAGCCTGGCCCGAAACCGGATAAGAGAGGTCTACTACTACTACTGTATATAGAATTAATAAAGGAATTTTTCATTTTATTATTGTTTTTTTTTTTCATTTTCAATATTATTATTTTTTTTCAAAAGATGCTTTAATTCAGGTAACAAATAATATGCTCCAAACATTTTTAATAGAAAAAATGTTTTACATTTCAACAGCTACTAATATTACCACTTTTCCGAATTTTCTTTGATTTCAATTTCCACTGTTAGAAAACACTAAACTCGGATGGGGGGGGGGGGGGGGGGCAAAGGTTTATTTTTTTTTAAGAAAAGCGAATTTTGATATTGGATATATCATTTTCATACGAAAATCGTTCTTGGTTTGTGAAATCAAATATGAATAGTTTTTAACTTTCAAAACAATCAACTCACGTGACAGTTTACTGGTATGGTTAAAAATACTTTTAAAGTGACAAAAAATACTCCGATATATTTCAGATGTATTGTTTTCGAAAATAAACTGCAGTCCTTCCATTATTGTACAACTGGAAGTGGTTATAGAGCCCTAAATGGCTGCGAATATTCATATTTAAAAGCTCTTGGCAGATAAACGATTAATGTTAATGCAGATAATGGATAAAACTTCAAATGAGAAATTGATGTTAATGCGGATAAATAAAAAATAAATAAATACCCCCCTCAAGCAGCTGCTTGCCACAGAGGTCTGACAGGAGCCTGTCAGTTTATATGCTAGTAGAAGGTCTGTGAGGATGGCAGGCCCTCAGCAGAAAAACGATACAAATATCCATGACCTTACCCGGGGCTCGAACCCAGGTCCCTTAGATCAGTAGCCAAGCGTGCTAACCACTCGGCCATGGGACGGCAATATCCTTCCGATGCCGGGAATCGAACCCGGGCCTCCTGGGTGAGAGCCAGGTATCCTAACCACTAGACTAAGCGGATGAAATCTCAGATTGATAAGATATGCTGGGGCCTGGGCGAATATTGCTGATTGATGGCTTACATGAGTAAAAAAACTACTTGGAAATGGGGAAAGGGGAAAACTGGATTTGCAAATCCAGTGATAATATTCACTTTGAAAGAAAAAAATAAGAATTGGGATAGAGAAACAGATTTGAAAAACTTATGCAAAATAAGTGATCTTTTAAAATACAAAGCAGAATCTAAGTTAAAAAAATTACTGGATTCTTACTTAAAAATTGAATTAAGTCTGAAAATATCAGTAGTGGAAATCACGAAGTTTCATAGTGAAATGTAGAGGGGAGTTACTGGGTAATAGAATTCCCCTGCCCACGGTCAGTAGGGGACACCAATTGGTTTGGAAAGGCCGCCGTCCGTCGGATGGGACGTTAAGCCGTGAACCCGTGTGAAGGAGAGCCATACCCTATGCACGTTAAAGAACACACTGGATGGCCTTGACGGGAGGCTACCATCTGTCTCTCAACAGCTGTTCCAGTGAGTCCCCTCCCCCAATCTTCTCTGAGCCTTCTGGGTCCATGTGACCTGGCCATTTAGCCCATGGTGTGCAAAAAAGTGCCGCTCAGAGGTAAAAGAACGCAACCCATAATCGCGAATATTTTAAATGCATTTAAGCAGGGTCGGATCTAGAGAGCATCCCCCCCCCCCCCCCCTCTTCAGAATGTAATAGAGGCAAAAAAAAATAACATTTATATTTCATTCACTTTTCAAAAAATTTTGGACGACTGTAACTTGGGGGGGGGGATCCCGACCTGCATTTAAGTAAATTTTTGCGTAATATTTAGTAAGAATTTTCTGAAATACAGGCTTTATAACAGCATAATTTTTCACTTTAGTATTTTTCATTAATAAACCATTTGACTGATTTACTCACAAGCCTACATCAGACACCGTCATTTGCAAAACCTAAACGGTTGTAAATATGACTACGTTATTTTATTATATAGAGATGCGACACTCTCATAGGTTGCTGCGTGGTGGCAGTGACTGAGTTTATCAACATGGACTGTTCCGTTTCAAACCCCGTAGATAAATAAATACCCCCTCATGCAGCTGCTTGCCACAGAGGTCTGACAGGAGCCTGTCAGTTTATATGCCACAGTAGAAGGTCTGAGAGGATGGCAGGACCTCAGCAGAAAAACGACACAAACAGCCATGCCTTAACCCGGGGCTCGAACCCAGGTCCCGTAGATCAGTAGCCAAGCGCGCTAACCACTCGGCCACGGGACGGCTAAATAAAAATAAATACCTCCTCAAGCAGCTGCTTGCCACAGAGGTCTGACAGGAGCCTGTCAGTTTATATGCCACAGTAGGAGATCTGAGAGGATGGCAGGACCTCAGCAGAAAAACGACACACACAGATCCATCCATGCCTAATCCGGGACTCGAACCCAGGTCCCTTAGATCAGTAGCCAAGCATGCTAACCACTCGGCCACGGGACGGCTTCGCAATTTTTTTTAAAGAAAAAATGTTCTGTCATCAAGTTATTCCGAAAAAAACTTAGCGATCGAATATTTACAGGTTGCAAAGTTTCAGCCACACTGGGTATCGAACCAGGGACAACCTCCATACAGGGCAAGAGACGGACATACCTCTATGCTACTGACTGCTTGTTGATGCGTTAAAATTCTAACATTTTATTATAGAACAAATGCTTAATACAAATAGGATATTCTCATAGTTTGTGTGATAATGTAATTAGATTATACATGTAAGCTAAAAAGTTTTATTAATCAACTATTTTTATTATATTAACCCCATTTTATTTAGCATTGTTTTTTTTGCTATCTCGGCAACTTGACAGTAGGTTTACTGCCGCAATATGAAATGGATCCGTTCAGTGTTACATTAAGTATCGTGCGATTAGTAATACTGTAAACTTGCCCATTTTTCTTTAATCTATCACAACAAACGAAATAAAAATTTTAAAATTCAAAATAAAATTAGTTATAAATGAATGATTTAGCAATTGTACAATGTTAATTGTACCGTTGGCAATATTAGTTAATAGAATATTAGATTAATATAGAAAAAAAATTTTTTGAGTATGACGTAGGTCAATATTGTTTTCAAAACATGTTTCATAAGCGGAACTAATGTTTTTAAAGGTCGCGCCCAGTAGCACCAGTTATAAAATAAAATATCCTCTAGCTGCTTGCCACAGAGGTCTGATAGCTGCGATCATTGGCGGCGAGTATCAACAAAATAAATATGTCTGGTATCATGTTATTGTATGTGAACCCTCTCCCCCCCAACCTGAGAATTTAAAAACCAGGCGCCTGTGGCTGCGATTAGTAATTAAAATCAATGCTATTTAGTTTGAATTCCTTTTCAGCTCTCGTTTAGAACGGGTGTTACTCAAGAATATTCAGTTTCTGCAAATTGTAGTACTTTTAGTTCCAGATAGCATTAAAATTTTGCCCTTCATATCATTATGTTTATTTTAAAGTTTATAATAACCTATAACAGGAAGAATTAAAAAGAATTGTTTCTCCTGATCACTAAGCCTACCCTATAGCGGCTTGAATTTCTATACATGTAAATGTTTGGCTCTAGTTTTCCCCCCCCCCCCCACAATTATATATATAAATAGAGAAAAAATACACAAATGTTATATGATTCATATATTTATATATAAATGAAAATGTAAAATAGCCATTAAGAAAACATTTTTATTTTTTCTTTGTCTTTTTCTTAATTTCATATGCATATTCAATACTTAGTATAACTGTTGCAAGATCGAGCAGCAACGCCGTTCCTTTATCGATATATAAATTGTATCGAATATAAATTTTTTCCTGTTTTTCTGGAATATATATTTTTAACAGCAATTTCTCTCCTGATTATTAGCATTCTTATTCCCTCTCTCCGTCCTTGGCTATTGCATTCATAATTTATCAAAGAAAAAATGCTACGAAAATTCATCCGCAAGAAAGAAAAATATTCAATGAAAAAAACACCAATTATGGTAAAAAACCATTAATTCAAATAACCGCGATTTGAACTGTCTATGAATTTCCTACATCGCCACAGCGAGATGCGTTGTTGAAATGACAAAATCTTTTTATTCCTATGTAGCAGGAATATTTCAAGGTTAGCCAGACGAGCGAATATAATCAGATGCTGAAATATTTTCCCATTCCAAAAGTACACATGAGTAGATCAGTAAACGACTAGTTCCATGTTTAAGACGCCAAAACATTTTGAAGTGCCCAAACCGCTTCTGTGCGGACATACCCTAAACGCTAGCTAGCATGGATTGCTGGCGCCAATAACGACTAGAGCGCCACTGTTCACGCACAGGTCAATGAAACGTTGCTGGCACGAGCCAACAGATCCGTGTATGCATGAAATGCTTTGACGTTGGCAAGTATTCCTTTGTTTAACTTGCTCGCGGTCCGCCATTGTACAGTTCTTGAACTTTGTGATATACTTTGCTCGGTTTTTTTTTTTAGGTTCTCACTTCAATGACGAGAAAGTGGAATTACGCTCGTACTTTGCAATTTATAGAGACTTATGAAAATTACCCATGTTTGTGGGATGTCAGTAGAGTCGATTACAAAGACAGAGATGTCCGGCAAGCGGCGTATAATGAAATATCTGCAGCAATGGCTATCGAAGGATTTACTGCTGAGTGTGTTAAAACCAAAATACGTACGATTAGGAATGCCTATACCATAGAACTAAATAAAGTGCTTAAATCGAGGAAAGCAGGAACTGATGACGTGTACATTCCAAACTTACAATGGTTTCACATTGCTGATAGATTTTTAAGGAAGGTGATTAAAACAAAGGAAAGTCACTCGGATATGGTAACGTATTTGCTTTACATACTCCTACCATTGCTAATATTTTCATGCTTTTTTCACTGTTTAAATTTTGCAATTTTCAATGTAATTTCCGTTTAGGTTGCAGTTGAAAAGTTAAAATTTAGAGCGGTGTTTCCCAAATGGGGTTTCTTCGTGTTGTGAAAATAAGGATTCCGCAAAAAAAATCTATTAAGATATAAAAAAAATTATAACTTAAATTTTTTGTATACGTGAAATGTGACTTTTGTTTCTAGCTGCGTGCAATTAATTAATATGTTGATCTTATATCCTTGTTTAACTTTTTATTTATTTGTGGTGTAGTTTTTTGGATTTACGGGGAAAAAAATTTATTAAGATTTCAACAAAACGTTTTCGGGTTGGTGGATTATTTTACCCCTGAGCGGTATTATTTTGCACATGATGGTCTAAATAGCAGGTCACTAGAACCCCGAAGGTTCAGAGAAAGCTGGGGGAGGGCACCCATAGGACAGCTGTTAGGAGATAGATGGTCCAACCCAACTCAACCTTTTATGCTTCACGTATCTCCTGGAAATGTGTATATAACTGGCGTACCCCTTGTATAGATAGATAAAACTATAGTTGTCCCGTGGTCGAGTGGTTAGCGCTCCTGGCTACGGGACCTGGGTTCGAGCCCCGGTAAGGCATGGATGTATGTATTGTTTTTCTGCTGAGGTCTGCCATCCTCACAGACCTTCTACTATGGCATATAAACTGACAGGCTCCTGTCAGACCTCTGTGGCAAGCAGCTGCTTGAGGGGGTATTTTTTTTTATAGTATAACAATGGGAATAAAATAAAAGCCATCAGCATTATCTTTAGCATGCAGAGTATGGTTCTGCCACACCGGGGACCACGTCTTAACGTCCCATCTGACAGATGGCGGCCTTTCCAAACCCATCGGGCTCCCCTACTGACCGAGGGAAGGGTGGGGAGTTTTGTGGAGGCAAATCCCGCAGGAACTGCAGATTACGTGCCTGGCGGCTACCGACTGAGCCACCCCCATCCCAACGTTTTCGAGTGTGAAAGGGTTCCGTGGGGAACAAATTTAGAGAATAGGATAAATACCATGGTAAACGTCATATGGCCGAGTGGTTAGCGCGCTTGGCTACTGATTTAAGGGACCTGGGTTCGAGCCCCGGGTAAGGCATGGATGTATGTGTCGTTTTTCTGCTGAGGTCCTGCCATCCTCTCAGACCTTCTACTCTGGCATATAAACTGACAGGCTCCTGTCAGACCTCTGTGGCAAGCAGCTGCTTGAGGGGGTATATTTTTTTTTTTTTTTTTTAAACGTCATTATATTTTTTCTTTTCAGTAACAGAATTGTATTCATTGCTAAAGGGAAAATAGTTATGTAGCAACCCACCTTAGAAAAGTTACCGTTCCTATTAATATTACCTCCCTTAATCCAATTTCTTATTTTTTTTAACACACAGTTGTAAAAATATAAAAAAAAATACCCCCTCAAGCAGCTGCTTGCCATGGAGGTCTGACAGGAGCCTGAGGATGGCAAGACCTAAGTAGAAAAACAACAGAAACGTCCATGGCTTATCTGGGGTTCGAACCCAGAGTCCCTTAGATGAGTAGCCAAGCGCGCTAACCACTCGGCCATGGGACGGCTAACATACATTTGTATCTTTTTTTATTAATTTTAAAAATAAAATATAATGAATTTACCAGGATGAAAAAAAAATCAGAATTGGAATTCTTTTACCTAGTTTCTTCTATGTGGAACATCTTTATTTTCTAATAAACTAGACTAGGGGTTTTCAACATGTGTACGCGGTAAAAATTTTTGGGGTACGCCGTGAGAGCTCAAAAGTCGCTAGATCTAGTAACAAAGTAAAAAATAACCATTGTTATACTATAACTATAGTTTTATCTATCTATACAAGGGGTAGTACGCCAGTTACATACACATTTCCAGGGGGTACGTGAAGCATAAAAGGTTGAGAACCATTGAACTAGACCAGTGGTTCTCAACCTTTTATGGGCAGGGGGTGGCTCAGTCGGTAGCACACCAGGCTCGTAATCTGTAGTTCCCAGGTTCGAGTCCCAGCTGGGTCAGCGTTGAGATTTATCTCCGCAAAAATTCCCCGCCCTGCCCACTGTCAGTAGGGGACACCGATGGGCTTGGAAAGGCCGCCGTCCGTCAGATGGGACGTTAAGCTCGTGGACCCGTGTGCGGGAGAGACATACCCTGTGCACGTTAAAGAACACGCTGGATGGCCTTGACGGGAGGCTACCATCTGTCTCCCAACAGCTGTTCCAGTGGGTCTCCTCCCCTAACCTTCTCTGAGCCTTCGGGGTCCTTGTGACCTGGCCATTTAGCCCATGGTGTGCAAAAAAGTGCCGCTCAGAGGTAAAACAACCCAACTCAACCTTTTATGCTTCACGTATCTCCTGGAAATGTGTATATAACTGGCGTACCCCTTGTATAGATAGATAAAACTATAGTTATAGTATAACAATGGGAATAAAGTATAACATGTATATATAGCATATATCTAGCGACTTTTGAGCTCTCACGGCGTACCCCACGTTTGAGAACCCCTAAACTAGACGAATTTCGTCTTTGCGGGAAGTATTGATTGGTTCTGTCAATAGAGCATCGTGATTGCAATCTGATGTTTACAGTTTCGAGCCGCCTCTGTATCTGCATTTAAATTTTATCTGCTAACTCTCATTTTCACTTTAATGTGAAAGGGAACACCGACAGCCAGTATGGCGTATCGGTAGGACATTTTTCTGTAGTGTTGCAGTTAACGATTTCTTTTACACTTTAAATGATCTTTCACGTGAGCAATAATTAAGAAGCAAGCGGATCCATCTTTTAAGAAAAGTTCCTCGATTTTTATTTACACTACTACCGTTTAACAGTTTAGAGACAAAGTTTTTTGAAAACCGATACTTGAGGTTCCATATCAGCCTACAGGAAGTGCCAATTGGGAGTAAGTATCGCTTTCTCTCTTTGAATGATTAGCAAGGATGCTGGGTAAAGAGAGAAGAACTACACAATGGCGACTCCAACCAAAGCCGTCTTTCGTCTTCCTTGGTCTGGGTTCGGTATTGATTACGATTAAAGGCAGAACTGGGGAAATGGATTGTTGAATTTTAAATTCTTATTTCAACTCTTGCTCGATCTGTTATGAGATGTTTATATATTCACGTTTTGCCTTCGTCTTCTAAATATATTTTTGTAAACAATTTTATATTCTGCTGAATTGAAAATTCTAACATTTCTGAGAATCACGGAAGGCAATTGAATGGGCGTTTGGGCACAAAAACAGGCCCGAATCTAGAAAAAAACGGAGGGGGGAAGGAGAATAAGTAAGAGACTGGATTTCCAATGCAGTAAATAATGTATAAAATATGAATATTTTTTGCCTCTATTATCCTTACTAGCATTCTGAAAGGGGGCTTCACAAATTTTAGGAATGAGTTTGAGGGGAAGGGAAGAATTAAGATTTTTGTATTTTTTTGTTAATATAAATTCGTGAATTTCTTTTCATTAGTTTCTAGCAACTTTACTAACGCAGCTAACCTTACATTATAAAAGTTTCGAAAGCTCGCAATTATGGTAGTAGGTTATCAGTTTTTGTGATAGTACAGGGAAGTATTTAGTTTCGGGGTGAGGGCGATAATAGCACGAATAGGATTTTCCATTTGCTAAATTATTCTACCGGACAGGATAGGTTTAAATGGAATTAAATTTTGCAGTTCTTTAGCTTTTTAAATATATTTTTAGTGTCGGGCATATAATATGGGGCGAAAATAAAATTATTCAAAGACGCATGTTTTGGATTTCGAAGCAGGTAGACAAGTTTGGTATTTCGTATAAAATGAGGGGATTTCTGGGGTTCCCTCCCCCCCTCCCAAAACCCACAGGTTCGTGTCCCAACATCTCATTCGACAGACTGCTATCTATTTCAAGTCCATCGCTACCCCTTTCCTCTACGAGAGCGGAACAGGATTATCATAGAATATAAAACGCAGGCACAATGGGCGCTTGATAAGTTGGACCAAATGGATACCCAAAGCTACGTCTTGAACACGCAGTGAAGCCTAAATAGGGAATAAGCAAAACACTATATTGTATAAAGTTTAAAAATAAACGGTTATGAAATAGGATTTCACCATATACTTATTTTTGTGAAACTATGCAGCGAAAGCTTTTATTACACGTGCATTCTTTGCTGTAACTGGATTTGAAATTACGATGGTAGATTTTAGAAAAGGAACAAATGTATCCTAATGTATTAACTACACATTGCACGTAAAGCAATGAAAGTGTATTTTAATTGATGTTACAGCACTAGTCTATGACAGTGGAGAAAGGTTTGGGAAGGGGGGGGGGGTCAATTTTATTTTTATGCTTTTGAAATATTTAGTATTGATGCATATATATTTATAATAATAGCATTGATGCGAAATATATCACTGGTTTTTATTTACCTATTTATACCTTTTCATTTTATATGAGCAGAAAATCAGCATTTCCGAAAAAAAAAGCCCTAAATACCTGAATAAATAATATTAGTTGATTGTAATTAATAAGTAAATTTTTCTGTTATAAAAACAAGAAAAATTGCGAATTGTAGAAAAAAAACATATGGTTATTTTCCTACTACTCTTGCCTACTTGCAATACAATATGAGTCATCTCTTCCATTGGGCTGGATTGTTGATACTGTTACGACAGAAGGAATCTGGCAACCGAAAGCAAAAAGTATCAGCCAACGAATAAGAACTTTGGGAGAATTTGAAGAGAACAGTGGAGCGTATAACGGTCTAGAGTTCGAAAATGGACGGTTAGCTGTTCTGAGACAGTGCGCGTTAAGTATAAAGAATTATCTTTATGTGTTGTGTACGCGGGAAGTATAAAAGTGGTAGCACGCTTGTCTACTGATCTAAGGGACCTGGGTTCGAGCCCCGGAATTAGGCATGGATGTGTGTGTCGTTTTTCTGCTGAGGTCCTGCCATCCTCTCAGATCTCCTACTGTGGCATATGAACTGACAGGCTCCTGTCAGACCTCTGTGGCAAGCAGCTGCTTGAGGGGGTATTTATTTATTATTATATCTTTTATGTGATGTGTACGCGGATGTTCAAGCGACATGGTAATCAAATAAAAAGGAAATATTTAGTGGAATAGACAGAGCTAATGTTGTGTGCTCTGCGCAGGAAGATTGATGACTTGTGTATGGTTAATAGTTGATTTGTTAATAAGATACTTCATCCATATTTTCTTTGTAACAATTTACCTTGTATTGAATTTGGTTTTGAAATATAGTTTTTAATACTCAAGCTCAGTGGCTATCCATTTTTGTAATCCGCAACAATACTCTCTTATGGAAATGTTATATGAATTCTTTTTCAAATATTCTGCAATTTTTGTCCAAAGAAATTTTATCAGTGGCCAAATAAATGTTGAATTTCTTGTGTTACCAAATACCACACTGACCTTCGTGTAACACGAATGAAGTAACAAAACTGGCAACTCCTCCCTGTAGTGACATTGGCGTAATTTATGGATGGTCCCCGTGTTCATTCTCCGAATTCCAAAACCGCTCCTCGTGCAGAGGCCAATCCTTTGTCAATGCTGTGTGGGGAGGAAGTAATTAGCAGGTCAGCTGTCAAGACGCATGCCCAGTAATTGCACTTGCTTTTAAATATTTTATCGCGTTGCATTTCAGTAGAGAAAATGATAAATACCTTTCCGGTTGGGTTGTTTTATCTCTGATCTACAATGGGCTAACTGGCCAAGTCACAAGGACTCGGAGAAGGTGAGGGTAAGGGGATTCACCAGCATGGCCTTGACGTCTCGTCAAGGTCATGCTGGGTGTTCTTTAACGTGCACAGAGGGAACGGCTCTGCTGTACATGGCCCACGGCTTTCCATCCATCGGTATCCCCTACGGAGCGAGGAAAGGATGATAAAACTAGGCACTCACTGGTCAGCAACGGAGGCACGGCATTGTCACTAGGAATTGCCGTTTCCTCCGCTACCTCGCTCACTTGCAAGGATTTTCCCGCGGAATTTTACGATTCAGCTAGCTTTGCGCGCGCATCAAAAGCGGTGATCAAACCCCCTAAACAAAGCAAGAAGGGTGGCGAAGGCCGAGACAAAAGAGATTAAGGGCTTAACGTCATTAGCAAGCAGGGGAAATGTCGTTTGGGATTCTCCCTCTTCAATCCGTGGGCGACATTGCCGGGGACCGATGCCTTCGTTGCTTGCCAGTGAGCGCTGTCACATAGAGAAAGCAGGGGAGAATATTTTAATGCGTGCCTCCGTTGCTGACCAGCCTTTACCTACCTTTACATGTTGGATATTCCATCTGACTCAAGATAATTTTTCCTTTAAATTTCACATCAACGTGAAACTAGGAGTGATGCATACATTTCTTTTGAAACTAGCGTAGATAAATTTATTTAAAAAATTGAATGCTCTCTCAAGCAACTGCTTGCTACAGAGGTCTGACAGGAGCTTATCAGTTTAATATGCTTATAGCGAAGGTCTTTGAGGAAGACGAGACCTCAGCAAAAAGAAAACACAAGCATCCGTGCCTTATGGAGCTCGAACCCAGGTCCCTTTGATCAGAAGTCAAGCGAGTTAACCACTCGGTCACGGGTGTAAATCAATCCTCAATCACATCAACAATAAAAAAAATATCCCCTTAAGCAGCTGCTTGCTACAAAGTTCTAACAAGATCCTGTTTAATGCGCCACAGTAGAATACTTGTGAGGATGGCGGGAACTCAGCAGAAAGACAAACAACCATACCTTACCCGGGGCTCGAACCCAGGTCCCGTTGATCAGTAGCCAAGCGCGTTAACCACTCGGCCACGGGACGGATAAGGAAAATTTATCAAAATTTGCAAGACAGATCGATCTTTATTAGGTATAAAAAAAATAGCACTTTTAAAGGACAATAAAAAATATAGACAAAAACGTATTTTTTAATTTTTTTTTAGAAATATATAGGGCAACGTATACAATAAAATTGAGGAGAGTCCTTTAAAATATAGGACGAATGGTCACTTTAATTACAGTACTATTTTTATTTGAATTAAGGAATTGATATCGGAAATATTTTATGATCACCAAGTCCATTTTGAAACATTGGTGCGCTTCCCATTTATTCCCATTATTCGAGAGTTCGATTTTGTTTTCTTTTTTTTCCCAATTTGGATGCTGGGGATTTATAGCCAAATTTATCTGCTTTATGTTCCAATGAGAGAACATAGAATTTTATGACGTCAATAACTGAACACTTTTTGATATTGAGGGACACTCACAACGGATAGGACAGAACAAACGACCATGCCATCCACACCGGATTCGAACCAGGACCTCGGTAGTCGCAGTGCCAACGCGATACCACTGAGCCACCGAGGCGCCAGAGAGTTCGAATTGTTCGAAGGCTTTCTATTTGTATGGGAAACAAAACCTGGAGATTATCGGAGTCAACAGAAGCCTTTGCTTATGACAAGTCTTCAAATTTCTAATGCGTAAATATTAATCTAAGTTTGGAATATCTTGAAGGAAAAATTGCCAATTTTTTAATAGTTCTTTTTGGAAAGGACGGAGAGAGAAAAGAAGTTGTAGTTTTAAAATCATAAAATTTCCGCTACTAACCTATAATCTCTCCATACATTAGGTATTGCAACCTGATATTATGTTGGTGAAAATCTAAATTCTAAATTCTCTGACTTCAAAAATAAGCTTTTCTTTTTGTACGAAAAAAATTGATTGCATATAAATTAAAGATCTCAATCAAATCTGTCAAAATCTCCATTTTCAACAATATACAGGGTGTCTCAAAAATATAGGTACAAACTTTTAGGGGAGGCAGATAACATCTAAAGGAATGAGAAGCATAGGAACCCATAACCGGAAACGTCACCGTAAGTCAATAGGCGCTGTTCATCAGTGCGCTAGAGGGAAAATTTCGGATTTCCTCATTCGAGCGGTAATCGGCTGAAAAAGAGCATGCAAAGGTATTCGAACAGGGAGCTGGCAGACTTGCACTTAGTGTGTGGAATAACTGAGGGCAACGGACGGGCCGCTCAACGAATGTATCAGGAACACTTCCCACACAGACATGTACCGGGCCACCGTTTGTTTGCACGTGCACATCAAAATTTGTGAGATTATGGGTCATTAAGAGGTAGCAGAAGTGAGGGCAGGCCACAATCGATGTGTACTCCCACCATGGAAGAAAGTGTGTTGGATGCCATGGAGACTAATCCTACAGTACTGTGCGAATTAGTTGGGACAAGCGAAGCCTCGAGAACCTCTTTGATCCGGCCATATCCAGCAATCCCCCAAACACCCACCCAAGGTCATGTGTTGGGGATGTTTCACAGCTTTCGAGCCACAGACGCTTCACCCCATTGAAGGATTGATGGACAGCAAAAAGTACATAGGCGTTCTGGAGGCGAAAATGGTCCCAACATTGCAGAAGCTGTTTCCTAACGGCGATGGGGTATTTCAACAGGATCTGTCTCCATGCCACAATTCTAAGCTTGCTAAGAGCTTCTTTACCCAGCAACATTTGAAGGTATTGCAGTGGCTAGGAAATTCACCCGACCTAAACCCCATTGAAAATTTATGGGCCATTATTAAAGCACGCATATCTAAGATGGATTGCACGACGAAAACCAAAACGATAGAAAGTGTCATGAAAGTGTGGTACCACGACCCTGAAGTGAAGGAGATGTGTGGAAAGCTAGTGGCATCAATGGTTGAGAGGGTGAAAGAAGTAATTAAAGCTAAGGGGGGTCACATTCACTATTAACTACACTATTAAATAAATATTTTAGTTGCGTCTTTGTTACTGCATTTTCCTATTGTCCCTACTAATTTGCACCATACTGTAGTACCAGCACATGTGCCGTTGCCTCTGCTTTAGGAGTGTCTCGTTGCAGTGTACAGCTTGTTTTGCACAGCGAGTCCTTACACCCCTTTCATCTCCAAAGGGTTCAGTTACTTCTCCCCCCAGATAATCCTGCACGTGTGCGTTTTGCACAGTGGTATCTATAAGAAAGTGCCCAAGATGTGAATTTCCCAGCTTATGTTTTGTTTACTGATGAGGCCAGTTTCACTCGGGATGGCGTATTCAGTCAGTACGCATTTGTGGGCTCACGAGAACTCCCATAGTGTGCGCCCCATGCAGTACAACATCGTTTCACAGTAAATGTGTGGGCAGGTTTGGTCGGCGACTGCTTAGTCGGGCCATACCTTTTACCATCCTGCATGACCTCCGCGAAGTATCTGATCTTTCTGGAACTGGTTCTACCAGGCTTACTTGCCCATGTTCCAGCAAATGTGAGACGCAACAAGTGGTTTCAACATGATGGGGCGCCTCCCCATTATGGAAGGTGTGTTCGTGTGCATTTGAACATGCCCTTTGGGCAACGATGGATTGGGCGTGCTGGACCAGTTGCCTGGCCCCCACACTCACCTGATTTAACGAGCGTTGATTTCTTTCTGTGGGTCTGTGGGGGGCCCTCAAAGTTACCGTGTATGAATCGCCTGCGGAGTCTGACATGGATCTCGTGGCAAGGCTCGTCTGCACTGCTGCTACTATCAAAGAAACTCCAGAAGATTGTTTCTTCGACAGTGTCCGGCAATTAATGCTCTGTCGGTGTCACGCATGCATCGTGTCTCATGGTGGAAACTTCGAGCATCTGCTGTAACATTATGAAATGTATCATCTAGTACGCCATTTGTAATAATTATGTCCAATAAATGTTTTCCCATTGAACGCTGTCTTGTGTCCTTTCAGATCTTTTTACCTCTGCTACCACTTTCCCATGACGTTTCTGGTTATGGGTTCCTATGCAATTCTCATTCCTTTTACCTCTCCTAAAAGTTTGTACCTATATTTTTGAGACACCCTGTATAATTTTCACTATTTAGAGATGAAAATTTAAATATTTTACAGTAGCAGTGCCAGTCATTCAAATAATTTAATGCTGCATTCTAAAATATACTTATTTTATAAGTTTTAAGTGTTAAATAGTTTAACCTCTAAGAAGGTTGGGTTGAATTGCTTTACCTCTGAAGCGGCGCTTTTTTTGCACACAACAGGCTAAATGACTAAGTCACAAGGACCGCGTAGATTGGGGGGAGGTGACCCACTTAACAACTGTTGGGAGACAGATGGTAGCCTCCCACCAAGACCATCCAGCGTATTCTTTAACGTGCACAGCGTATGGTCCTCCCACACAAAAGGCTATGACTCCCATCCAAAGGACGACGGCCTATCCAAGCCCATCGGTGTCCCTTACGTCCCCCCGTGGGCAGGGCGGGGAGTTTTGCTGCCTCTAAGCGGCACTTTTTCTTTTTGCACACAGTCACATGGTCAATGAGCCGTCCCATGGCCGAGTGGTTAGTGCGCTTGGCTATTGATCTAAGGGACCTGGGTTCGAGCCCCGGGTAAGGCATGGTTGTATGTGTCGTTTTTCTGCTGAGGACCTGCCATCCTCTCAGATCTTCTACTTTGGCATATAAACTGACAGGCTCCTGTCAGACCTCTGTGTCAAGCAGCTGCTTGAGTGGGCATTTTTTTTTCCACATGGTTAATAGTCTAAAGAATATGTGCACTTGGTAGCTCTTAAGAGACTGTAGCTTCCCATCAAGACAATCCAGTCTTGATGGGAGGTATACGTACACAAAGCATGATTCTTCGTGTACAAGGAGGCACGGCTAATGTCCCATCCAAGACAGTCTTTCCAAGCCCATCGCTGTTCCCTTTCTCACCAAGCGCGAAACGGCATTTTATTGTCTATGCATTTTACTTTTCGAATTATTTAGGAGCGAGTACTGATGATTGGATGGTCTTGTGGCAATCTCAACTCAGTAGGAACACTGAAGGGCTAAACTTGTATATTTAAATTCCGTTTTGAATGAATGATAGTAATTTTGAACCTTACAAATCGTTCATCATTTACCTGGTATTTTAATCATTTAAAACAGTGATTTTCAACCGGTGTGCCGCTGCACACTGGTTTACCGTGAGAGGATCTTAGGTGTGCCACGAAATTTTTTAAAGATCATTAATTAAATTATTTTTGAAAGAAGTGAAAAGTACAATAAGTGTACATATCAAAATTATAACCTCTTTAAATTGATTATACGAGTATATCATTGTTGTAATAAACGTATACGTGATATTATCATAATTTAAGTGTGCCGCGGAAGTTTAACTATAGGTTCAAGTGTGCCGTGAGATAAAAAAAAAAGGTTGAAAAACACTGATTTAAAGTGTGGTGGCCAAAAAAAATTTACTGACTCTGAGCTCAATGAAAAAAAAAATCCGTTTGGGTGCCAAGAAAAATTAGGAATGGTAACAAAAACTCTTGAGAGTAAACAAATGCTCTATGAATTGAGATATTTTTCCTGTGAGAGGCACTCTTTGGCACATAATGGGCTAAATGGCCAGGTCACAAAGGCTTAGAGAAGTTGGGGAAGGGAATCCACTGAGCAGCTCCTAGTGGTTAGCGGGCTTGGACCTGGATGGCAATCCCCAGGAATGTCATGGATATTTCTGTATTTCTGTTTTCTTTCTGTTGAGGTCCCGCTTTAGAGATCTTCTCTATGGCATATTGACACTTCCTGTCAGACTTTGTAGCGAAAGTTACCTAATGGGTATTTTTTTTACAATTTGGTAAAAAAATTGCTTTATCTTGCGCGACAAAAAAATAAGCTAGACTGGTGCCGCAAAATATCTTGGACCGGTGCTTATTCTTGGTAAAAATAACACAGCCGAACCTTAGAAGAAACCGGTTTCTGCGTGTGTGGGCAGCGCAAAGCTTGTTTAGGAAGTGACGACAAAAGCCCCAAGATCTCGCCTCACAGTCAGAGCCTGCACGTGTATTGTACACGAGAGACCAGTCCGAAGGTCACGCGCATGCTCTATACCAGTGATGGCGAACCTATGACATACGTCCACAGCACTGACACACCTTGGATGTTGAAAAATATTGGTATTCTGATGAAAAAACTGCGATAAATCGAGCGTTTTAAGTTTGTTTTCTTTCTTAATCATTATAATTTCTGCATAGTCATATGATATTATAAAAACTTATAAAAATTATTATCAACATTATATGATACAAACTTATAAAAATTATTATCACTATTATACGATACAAACTTATAAATACGTGCTTTATATATTATAAACTTAAAGTTTTCATTTGACTTCTGTGTAAAATTCGTTCTTGCATGCATTCCAAGTCTCTCGACTGAGTAATAAAAATAAATAAAAATAAATATCCCCTCAAGCAGCTGCTTGCCACAGAGGTCTGACAGGAGTCTGTCAGTTTATATGCCATAGTAGAAGGTCTGTGAGGATGGCAGGACCTCAGCAGAAACGAGTAATGCAAGTTCTAAACATATTTAAAACCACTTTAACAGAAAATATAATTCGCAGCATTGAATATTGAATTTATCCGGTAATAAATCTGGCAACCCTGCTGAAAGAAGTAGTGGTAGTGTCGCATGGTCTGCCACTCGAGTAATTTGAGTTGATGGTGTATAATTTATTTCTAGTAATTGTTAGTTCTTATTAATTATTACTGCTTAATTACCGCTGAACATAATTGTGCTCTTTTTTAATTTGTGAATCCTTTTACAATGGCAGCCAGCACTAATAAAAAACTAAAATTATCACAGAAAGGAAGTGGAAGAAATTTCCAAGATGCCTGGTCTGAACAATATGGTGTTATTGATAGAGGCGATAAAGTTCTCTGTAAATTGTGTGGTGAACTATCTGTGAGTAGAACTTGGAATGTAAGAAGACATTTTGAAACTAAGAACAAATGGCTCCTAGAAAAAACTTTTGAAGAACGCAAAGAATACATATCGCAACATCTAAACTGGCAGAATCACAATCAGGGACTTAAATTTGTTTCAGGATCTTCAAATTTCTTAGCCGCAAGTTACAGTATTTCACATACTATTGTTGAACATGGGAAACCACTTAGTGATGGTGATTACATTAGAGAAGCTTTCGTAAAGTGTGCACCATTTTTATATGAGGACTTTCATAATAAGGAAGCTATTGTGAAGTGCATGAAAGAGTTACCATTGAGTAGGAATACTATTAAAGACAGAGTTATATCAATGAATGCTAGTATAGAAAATCAAATACAACAAGACTTGAACTCATGCCATTGTTTTTCTATTTGTCTCAACGAAACTACAAATATTACGTCATCAGCTCGATTGGCTATTATTGCAAGGTATGTTCACAGTGATTCTATGCACGAGGAATTGATAAAGTTACCTCAAAACACGACAGGTAAAGACATATGCGACTGTGTTGTTAAAGTGTTCCGTGAGAAACAGATAGATTTATCGAAAATATTTTCGATTACAACTGATGGCGCGCCTAATATGGTAGGCTGTAATTTATTTACAGCCAACCATATCAGTGCATTGGTTTTATCAAACAATTTACAAAATATGTTGGTCATCCCCTGGTTTGTTTCCATTGTATTTTACATCAGGAGACTGTGTGCGAAATCAGGTTTATAGGATTTGGATGATGTGATGAGAATTGTGACAAAGGTAACTAATTTTATTGCTGCCAGGGCTTTAAACAAACGAGAATTTAATTCACTTTTAAGGGAAGTTGAATCAGTGTACAATGGTCTATTAATGTACAATAATATTCGATGGTTGAGTCGTGGCCAAGTACTTGAACGGTTTGTTGAATGTTTAAATGAAATTAAATTATATTTAAATACGAAGCGCATGGAGCACGAATTTTCTCATTTGAACGATTCTGCTTGGCTCAGTAAGCTGATGTTTTTCACAGATTTTTTATTGCACCTGAATAAACTTAATATACAATTGCAAGGTTTCGGAAAATCTATCGATATTATGTTTGGCACGATCAAGAGCTTTGAGAATAAACTCAAAATATTTCAGCGTGATTTACAAAGTAACAATTTTGAGTATTTCCCAAGAGTGCAAATTTTTTTAATGAAACCAGCCCCAAAAATCGTAAACAACAACATATCAACCAATTTATCGAAGTTCACTGAGCAGTTTTCTTCCAGATTTCAGCAATTTCGAACAATCCAATTCAATAAGTATCCTGATGAAACAGTTTTTAATAATGGTTTATTAATAATGGAACAAACAATCCAATTCATAAAGTATCCTGATGAAACAGAATTCACGGATCTTAAATTATACATGGCTTTGAGTGGTTGGATTTAAAAAATCTAGAAATGCAACTGGCCGACTTCCAGTGTAATCCTATCTGGAAAAGAAAGTTTATTGCTCTTAAAAATGAATTAGAAGAACTTGAGCGGGAACGACTGCATGATAACGCCTGTAAAAATTCGAACTGTGAAATTCTAATCGTGTGGCATAGCCTTCCTTAAAACTTTCATGCTCTTAAACTCTTTGCTAAATCTCTTCTGACAATTTTCTCTTCTACATACTCTTGTGAAACTCTATTTTCTGCCTTAAATAATATCAAATCGAAGGGGAGAAATGGATTGGGCAATGATTTGAGCGCTGTTTGTGTAGCATTAAAATGTACACACTATAGCCCTTCTATAAAGCAACTTTCTACCAGTACTCTGCAACAGAAAAGTCATTAAATATAATGTAAGTTTGTAATGTCACTTTATTAAATTAATTGTACAATATGAATTCATAGATTTTATATCAATATCCTATTAAATAAATAGCCTAACGTGATAAGTATAAGTCACTATCTATGATTATGTAGTTAAATTAATAATGCATGTATGCAAGTGGCACATCAACAACGTCAAAATTAAAAAAAAAATGACACACGGGGGTAAAAAGGTTCGCCATCACTGCTCTATACGAACACTCTCAACGGTTTTGAACGATTGGCGCTGCATAGAAAAGAGTGGGAAGAAGACAATGTCTCTGGACACGAGGTACCTCAGTCCCAGTTTCATAAAAGGATTCATTGAGTTGTACAAACAGCATGAGTGCCTGTGGAAACTGAAATGCAAAGATTATGGCAATGGACAAATGAGAGAGAGTGCGTATAATTTGCTAGTTGAATTCTGCAAGAGTACGTTTCCAGAAGCGAATGTGGAGTTTGTCAAAACAAAAATTAATAATCTGAGGAGTGTCTTTCGCAAAGAGTGGAAAAAAGTGATGATTTCTCGTAAATATGGCGCAACTGCCAACGAAGTCTATAAACCGAAGCTCTGGTACTTCGACTTGCTCCAATTTACTGCAGAGCAGGAAATACTTGCTCGTTCCATATCCCATTCCGAAGAGTAGGGAAGTTCTGAAGTAAGTGGTTATATACAGTGGCGTTCTTAAGACGCGGGGGTGGGGAGGCAAATTTCTAAGGAGCGCATTGATGTAAACTTTCAGTTTTGTTTTAAGTATTTAATAATATTAATAACAGAGGCTAATTACTAACATTTTAGTAATACTAATAATTAATAATATAGGTTTATTAATAATATTTAGTAATATTAATAATATAGACTAATTAATAATATTTAGTAATATTAATAATATAGACTAATTAATAATATTTAGTAATACTGATAATTAATAATATAGGTTTATTAATAATATTTAGTAATATTAATAATTAATAATATGGACATTAATATTTAGTAATAATAATGAATAATTATTGTTAATATAGACTCATAATATTTAGTAAGACTAATATTTAATAATATAGACATTAACATTTAGTAATATTAATAATTAATAATATTTAGTAATACTAATATTTGATAATATAGAATACTTAATAATATTTAATAATTTAGACTAATTAATGATATTTAGTAATTCTAATAATTAATAATATTGACATTGAAGGAGAATTCTGATTTAGCGGCGGGTACATCTTAAGTCTATGATACCCGCCTCCCACTGCCCTTCAGCAGGCGACGGGCGCAAACAGGTTTCCCAAGGTCAACGAACCCTCTGCGAACCGTGTTTTAGGTCAACCAAAGACGTCTGGAGCAGTGCATACAAGCTAAGTATGAAGGTGAGAGGGTGCATCTTTTACAGGGTTAGCAGACCGAACTAGGAAGGGAATAAAACAGGTCTCGGGGCGGTGAATTCATCATTTTCTATGCTGCAGCGGAAAAGTGCAGACGGTTGAGTAATCTACATATAACTGAGGTGGCGGTCTTAATCCCCATAGATTTATAGGTCAACCTATAAACTGCGCAATTAAGGACTTTCTTGCTCGTAATATATTATATGCGCTGAGCTTGGTAGTTAGGTGAATTATCTTTGCAAACGTATTTTAAAAGTGTGAAAGGAGTCGTTAGTATTAAAAATGTTTCCATGCGAAATTTGTGGTAAAAACTTTTCTTATTCAACTGGCTTGGCACGTCATAGAAGATCTCACGAAAAAGTAAAACTGTTGGAGTGTGCACAGTGTAAGTCAACATTTCTAAGGAGGGATGGTCTCAGGCGTCATGAACTGTCCCATAGTGCTGAAGCTCTGTTCAAATGTGTAATATGTGAGACGACATTTCGCAGGAAAGACAACTATGTGCGGCATGTTCAAAAGGCTCATAAGCAAGTGAAGAAAAGCAAGCAAACAAAGTTTGACATTGGGGAACCACCACAGGAAAAAATTTGCAATGATCCCCGTGAATTTGCAGATGTGATAAAAAGAACTGTGTCTACGCGTAAACCGTTTCCTAATGAAGATACAAACAGGGATTTAACAATTTTCTTTGATGCTTCTCGTGATGAGTTGGACTGCATCCTGAAAGAAGAAATAAATTTAAAACGGAATATTAAGTGGTATCCAGTTGTGCAGGTTAGTAATACTAATAATTAATAATATAGACCAATTAGTAATATATAGTAATACTAATGATTAATAATATTTAGTAATAATTGAAATTTACTTTGTTTATTACTGTTTACTCTATAAATTACTTAAATCTATGTTAAATTCATAAAGTGTTATTTTAATATAATAATTTGAAAATTTAGTAGACTTTTTTTTTGGGGGGAAAGGGGAGTTATTTTATTGTATATATAAATTGTTTCTCGTGTATGTTATGTACTTCCTGGTTATGTTTTTCTGTGGTACATATCCCTACCATCAGGCCCGGATGTAGAAAAAAATTAGCGGAGGGGATTGTTTTACCTCTGAATGGCACTTTTTTTTTGCAGACAATGGGCTAAATTGCCAGGTCACAAGGACTCCGAGGGTTCAGAAAAGGTTGGAGGAAGGGGCCCACTTAAACAGCTGTTGAGAGACAGATGGTAGCCTCCCGTTAAGGCTATCCAGCTTGTTCTTTAACGTGCACAGGGTATGACACTCTCGCACACGGAACCACGACTTAACGTCCCATCCGACGGACGGCGGTCTTTTCAAGCCCATCGGTGTCCCCTACTGACCGTGGGCAGGGCGGGGAGTTTTGCGGAGATAAATCTCAACGCTGACCCAGTGGGACGCGAACCTGGGAATTGCAGATTACGAGCCTGCCGCGCTACCGACTGACCACATGTGGTTGGGGAGGGGAGGAAATGACTGGATTTCCATTTTGCCGTTCTTTTTAGAGCTATTAAAAAAATTATTGAAAAGTGTGTGATATATGCACAAGTTAAATTTTTGGCCTCCATTCCCCTCTCTAGCATTGTCAAACGGGGGGAAAAGGTTGGCCCCTTCCTAACAGTTTGCGATTCTGTTCATTCACAATGAACAGAATAAAGAAGTGAGTGTGCATATTGGGGGGGGGGGGGGGTATTAATCGTTTTTGCCCCTGGTGAAAGAAATCTAATTTCGACTCTGCGAGGAAAAATTAGGTTCAGCAACTTCTGTAAAATAACCTTGGATACGCACATTTTTAGAAAGGTTGATTATATGTCGCTTCTCTAATTCCCATATGGGGAGAAAGCAACCTCAGTAGCTCTGCGAAGTAATACTTTGCTACTTAAGGAAACGTTTATCGAAATACAATCAACTCTCGATTACCGGGAGGCAGATTAACCGTGGTAAAAAAAATAACTCCGTGCAAATGTAATCTTTTTGGCCGTTTTTCATCAAGCAATTTATGTGATGTTTCATGTTCCTAAACCTATTGCATTATTTTTGCACCTTTTTGGATGCCTTGTGTAGAAAGGTAAACGTGTTCCTAAATATTGGATGTAATTTTAACTAACTAAATAAGTTTACATTAAATCTACTTGTATTATGTTTTGATTAGTTTTGTTTTAACCGTGATTTTGGTTGTCCGCGCCACCCCCAACCATTACCCCGATTAATCAAGAGACTCCTTTACTAGGGGGTAGTTTAGGGGGAGGTTTGGGATTTTTAAACATACATTTGATTTTTTTTTCATATTTTTAATTTGTGAAATATTTGGTTTTTTCGCCTCGTGACTGAGTGGTTAACGTGCTTGGCTACTTATTAAAGGGACCTGGATTCGAGCCTCTGTTAAGGCATGGATGCTTGTGTTGTTTTTCTACCGAGGTCTCGCCATCCTCACAGACTTCCTACTATGGCGTGTTATGGTGCGCCATAACATTTAAAAAACTCTGCACTGTTTTTAAAATTCAACTGGAAATAGTATCGCCCATAAGTAAAAATGATACATAATGTACTAATTTAATATATATTCACGTCATTCGTGTACATTTAGTTTATATTTTAAGACTTATTTTCGAGAATATTTTTATATCTTTTGATATGAATACCGCTGCATACTTGGCGCATGGTTGCGATACATCCGTGTGCCGCCAAACATCCTTCGCTCACAACTGGATGTTTGACCGCAAAGAAATTTTCTTTGGCTTGAGAACCAATGGATTAGGGAATCTGTAGCAAAGAAGGTCTAAGGAGACACTCCTTGTCTGTAGCTCGCCCCCAACCACTCCCATCACTTCCCATGCCTCAGTCAATGTTGAAGGGCACAGCCACTTTTCTGAAGGTCACTCGAAAGACGGCTCTGCTTCAGCAATGGCAATCAGAAGCGAAGGGTATTGAGTCTGTTGAGGTTGTTTTTATCTTCCTTGAAAGATTTTGGGATCAAGTTTCCGAGTCCGAACTCTTTCAATAATTATTGATTCAAAGTCCCATAAATGAAATAAGAATTCTATACAGAAATTCATTTCACTAATCTATGTTTTGCTTTCATATTAGGGGCGGGGGTGGCTCAGTCGGTAGCGCGCCAGGCTCGTAATCTGTAGTTCCCAGGTTCGAGTCCCAGCTGGGTCAGCGTTGAGATTTATCTCCGCAAAATTCCTCCGCCCTGCCCACGGTCAGTAGGGGACACCGATGGGCTTGGAAAGGCCGCCGTCCGTCGGATGGGACGTTAAGCCGCGGCCCCGTGTGTGGGAGAGCCATACCCTGTGCACGTTAAAGAACACGCTGGATGGCCTTGACGGGAGGCTACCATCTGTCTCCCAACAGCTGTTCCAGTGGGTCCCCTCCCCCAACCTTCTCTGAGCCTTCGGGGTCCATGTGACCTGGGCCATTTAGCCCATGGTGTGCAAAAAAGTGCCTCTCAGAGGTAAAACAACCCAAAAGTTATATATTATTATATGCTATTATAATATTTAATTAAAATTATGCGAAGACAGAAATAAAATTGAAATGTTATTTGAAATTAAAATATTAGAACTATGCGTAGGAACTAAACATTCTTGAGTAACATCATTGTAAATAATTGAGATGAGTTCAGGCTCTGGATAATTTAAATTTCAAATATTTCTTGTAATTGTGAAAAAAATAAGTAAAAATGTAAAAGAATTAAAATTTAAATCTTTTAATCAGTCTTTAGTAGTTAAAGGTATACATCATGCGGCTTTTTTTTTCTTCTACGTATTCTGTATCTTTAATAAATGAATGGTTCTTTTATTAAGTATTTTATTTTATTCTTCTTTTATTAATTATTCAGTATTCTTCATTATTAATTCAGTTTTATCATGATGTTACACAGGGCAGTAACAAAGACGAGACGAGTGAGGCAGTGGTCTCTGGCGCACGAGGGGACGCATAAAAAAAGATGAAGGGCGCAGAAAAAGGAATATTATGGGGCGCAGAAAAAGACATTGTGAAACTATATTGGAGGACGCAATATTCTATTCTTGCCTCTGGCGCAAAAAGAGCTAGTTACGGCTCTGATATTACCCACGAACTTTCAGTTTCTGCTAGTAGAACACGATGGGTGGCCTTGACGAAAGGCTACCATCTGTCTCCTAACAGCTATCCAGTGAGTGCCCCTTTTCCCAGGGGCGGGGGTGGCTCAGTCGGTAGCGCGCCAGGCTCGTAATCTGTAGTTCCCAGGTTCGAGTCCCGCTGGGTCAGCGTTGAGATTTATCTCCGAAAAAATTCCCCGCCCTGCCCACGGTCAGTAGGGGACACCGTTGGACTTGGAAAGGCCGCCGTCCGTCGGATGGGACGTTAAGCCGTGGCCATGTGTGAGGGAGAGCCATACCCTGTGCACGTTAAAGAACACGCTGGGTGGCCTTGACGGGAGGCTACCATCTGTCTTCCAACAGCTGTTCCAGTGGGTCCCCTCTCCCAACCTTCTTTGAGCCTTCGGGGTCCATGTGACCTGGCCATTTAGCCCATGGTGTGCAAAAAAGTGCCGCTCAGAGGTAAAACAACCCAACCCCTTTTCCCAACTTTCCCTGTTCCTGCCGCTCAGAGTGTTCTTTAACGTGCACAGTATATGGCTCTCCCACAATACGGGGCCACAGCTTAATGCCCCATCCGATAGACGTCGACTCTTTCCAAACCCATTGGTATCCTCCATTAACCGAGAGCAGGACGGGGGAGTTTTGCGGAGATATATCTCAAAGCTGGTCCAGCGGGTCTTTAACCTGGGAACTGAGATTACAAGCCTGGAGCACAACCGTCTGAGCCAAATCCACCCCTGCTTCAGGGAATATTTATTTATTTTATAATATTTTATTACTACCTATAAAACGCAAAACATCTTCCTTTTTTATTAAAAAATGTTTCGTTTGCTATCTCCCCCCCCCCACACACACACTAGGGTGAGAGTTGAAATTGTTGCTATGAGAGTAAATCTCTTGACCATCCCACTCTACAACAAAAAATTTCCAATATAAACAGGCCGTTTATATAATATAAATTATTATATATATATTATATAATATATTATATAATATATTATATATATAATATAAAAAAAATCGAGGGAGGGCAGGGGTGGGGGCAAGAAACATAATCGAGACGGAAGAACGTAAAAGGGGGCCAAGAGACTGGATTTCCAATGCGATAATATTTCCTCCTCTATTTTACAGATCTTAAAAAGAATTCTTGAAAACTGCGTAGATTATAAATAACTTTAATATTTTATCCCTCTATTACACTTACTAGCATTCTTAAAGGGGGAGGGGCCTTGGCCACCCTCCCCCCTAGATCCGGCCCTTCATTCATACCAAAATACAACAAAGATGCCAGATAAAAAAACAAAGAAATTGAAAACATTTTTGAAATACAGGTGGGAAAGTTTTTATCTTAATAATGAACTGAATGATATGCTTTCGAAAACGTAAGAAAAAGCAACCAAGATTTACATTTTGTTAAAGGAAAAAAAAAAAGCATTAATTTTTGGTACACTTGATATTATTCAATGTAAATTATTTTGCGGTCAATTTTTCCGCGGGGAGGGACTGCTTCTCTTTCTCCCTTCCGACACCCATGTCTACATACAAACGACAAAGGGAATACTTTTCAATGACCTATAAGTCTTATTTCAAAAATAACTGGGCTTCCAGCTTCTAATTTCAAAGCTCTCCTTTGGCTTAAAGATATTCCCAATAAGCTGCATGGTTACTAGACTAATGACTTAAATACAAAACGGAATAGAAGGAAATGCTTGAACCCACCCAGTAAAAGGGAAATTGCTTTTTGCCCTTTCCACCTAATGGGGTCGTTGGCCAGCGGCCACGGCTAACATCTGTGACACAGAGAGATCGACTCCCAGCTGGGTCAGCGTTGAGATTTATCTCCGCAAAATTCTCCGCCCTGCCCACGGTCAATAGGGGACACTGCTGATCTTGGAAATGCCGCCGTCCGACAGATGAGACGTTAAACCGTGGTCCGTAGGCGGGAGAGCCATACCGTTAAAGAACACGTTGGATGGCCTTGACGGGTTGGGTTGTTTTACCTCTGAGCGGCACTTTTTTGCACACCATGGGCTAAATGGCCAGGTCACACGGACCCCGAAGGCTCAGAGAATGTTGGGGGAGGGGACCCACTGGAACAGCTGTTGGGAGACAGATGGTAGCCTCTCGTCAAGGCCATCCAGCGTGTTCTTTAACGTGCACAGGGTATGGCTCTCCCGCACACGGGGCCACTGCTTAACGTCCCATCCGACGGACGGCGGCCTTTACGGGCAGGGCGGGGAATTTTGCGGAGATAAATCTCAACGCTGACCCAGCTGGGACTCGAACCTGGGAACTACAGATTACGAGGCTGGCGCGCTACCTACTGAGCCACCCCCGCCCCACCGAACTGGAAAGGTTAAAATGATATTCTGTGTGGAATAAGATTTTACATTTTTTTTTCCCTTTTTCAGGGTCAGACATAAAATATGGACATAAAACAATATTATACAAAAAAAACTGTTTTGGATTTCAAAGCAAGTAGACTGGTTTTGAGATTTCATATAACATTGCAGTTCTTGTGATAACTATAGGGGAATCAGCCTACTCTCTGTTCCAGGGAAAGTTCTTTGCATGATTGTGCTTAATAGAATTAAGAATCTGGTTGACAGTCAATTGCGTGATGAGCAATGTGGATTCAGAAGTGGTAGGGGATGTGTGGATCAGATGTTTTCACTTAGGCAGATTCTTGAGAAATATTTAGAGTTTCAGAAACCTTTGGTTGCTAGCTTTGTTGATTTCAAAAAGGCTTTCGACTCTGTTGATGGTCATAATTTGTATATGATTGTGAGATCATATGGCATACCAGACAAGTTAGTTAACATGATGAAAGCTCTCTATAATAACACTGAGTCGTGTGTGAAAGTTGGTAAGGCTTGTAGCAATTTGATTCAGCATTACTTCTGGTGTTCGACAAGGGTGCAATTTGTCTCCTTTTCTCTTTAGTTTGGTTATTGATTATGTTATGCGAAATTCACTGCAAGGGAAAGATTTTGGCCTTAAATGGGCTGGAGATACGAAAATTTCTGATGTAGATTATGCTGATGATTTGGCCTTGTTGGATAATGATGTTGATGAGATGAATTCTTTCATTCGAGTTGATGTGTAGTGGAGAGATGCAGCAGATATTGCTCAGGACAGATATGCTTGGAAAAGTAAATTGTGCTGTCTGGTTAGACCTCCGTAGCCCATGGCTGCTTGAGGAGGAGGATAACACGACCGGATTTTAAGGATTAGAGGTGGTGGTGGGGGGGGAATACGTCTCTGAGCTCTATTCATTATAATTATGTGTTCTGTTAAGTAACTAATAGGCGAATCTAATCGAAATTCCCTTAATTTATACTTTTGAGGTTGATATCTAATAGCGCTCTCCAAAATCTGACGAATGAATAAGCACAACGCTTTTTTTTTAGCATATATACATAGTGAGAGATTGGGAAAATAAGTTACTAAACGTATGCTAGAAAATTTAGAGCAGTTTCATCAGTTAAAATCGATTAAAATTTTTTACCAAGATAATAAAAGTGATTAAAACAGTAGATAAAATGAATGATTGAATCATGTGATAAATAACAAAAAAATAAATACCCCCTCAAGCAGCTGCTTGCCATAGAGGTCTGACAGGAGCCTGTCAGTTTATATGGTCTTAATAAAGAAGTTAAATAAGAAAAAAGATTCTTGATACAAAGTACGTGAAAATTTCGTTTTCTTTCGAAAATTAGATTTTAGTTTGAATATTACATGAAAATATCTCTATGACATTTTGAACTGACAGGCTTGTGACTGACCTCTGGCAAGCAGCTGTTTGACTGATTTTTTTTTGTTAAAAAAATAATATAAAACATATATTAAATATTTTTGAAAGGCATCTTTACTTCTAGATAATTCTGACAATAATTATTTAGTTGAGTATTGTACGCAGTGAAAATTAAATTACCAACGCGTGTGAAGCCAATGTTTAAGCAATAGCAGCTGCCTAGTACATCGTAATAGGATTTATGATGTACCGGGCAGTACAGTGCTCTTGACCATCTCCATCTAAAGCTGTGCCCAATTGGCATAGGTAAAATCAGTATATAAACCACCCTTGGGTGGGTCCCGAAGGGCAAGTAACTAAAACAGCAAAAAGCAAAATCATAACACACAAGAGAACTAAAATGGGAAGTTCTCCTCAGAGAAGGCCATCATCTTAGGCCTCTTGTACCTATTCAAAACAGAATGGTCATAATGTAAGAGATGAGAAATAATCTCATTAGGATTTTCATTCACACCCTCGAAGAACTTTTTCGAGGTGCGCTTAATGTGGGTGTAAATGTGGTCGATGCCCAAGTCAGAGTGAAGTCGTCTGTTAGTAACAAACCATGGGGCATCGACCGCAGCTCTCAGGATTTTGTTTTGTAAGATCTGGATCTTACGAATATTGATGGTAGCAGCTGCCTGCGTTAAATAAAAAATAAATACCCCCTCAAGCAGCTGCTTGCCACAGAGGTCTTGACAGGAGCCTGTCATACTGCCCACCATTTATATGGCCGCCGGTCGTTCAAGTAGCCTCAACTTTCCAAACCGGTTGCGCACTCATCTCGAACAATCCCGAACGTTTCGCCGAAGTCAAGTTGTGACATCATATACGTGGTGCTACTTGAGAGCTTGCTCTACCAGTATTTAGTAGTCTGTGTTATAACATAGTTGTGTTTGTCAAACTTAAAGGTTTATATTATTCAAAGGTAAGTTACAGTTATTATTATTATTTTGAGTTTCTATATCTTAGTTTTCGTTAATAATATAATTTGTTGTAATTCTTGAGCTATGTTTTCGATTAGGCCTAAACTCACATGAAGTTAGGTCTACTTTTAAGGATCAGCAGAAAATTTTAATTTTAAACCATTAAATTACGTTTACTGATTAATAAATGAAAGCGAAGTGGTGAAGGAACTGTAGAAAACAGCTGTAAGCATCATAAAATATTAAAACTTTTATTCAAAACCAGCATAAATGCTATATTATAGAATACAGTATTCGTCAATAAATCAAGTCTCATATATACATAAGGAAATTGCTTATATTCATTGAATAATATGTTCTGTGTGAATAAGTATGTATCTTAATTATTTGTGAAATATGCTAGTTCCATGAATTTAAAGATTTCTAGTAGCCGTCCCATGGCCGAGTGGTTAGCACCCTTGGCTACTGATCTAAGGGACCTGGGTTCGAGCCCCGGGTAAGGCATGGATGTATGTGTCGTTTTTCTGCAGAGGTCCTGCCATCCTCTCACACCTTCTACTATGGCATAGTAAACTGACAGGCTCCTGTCAGACCTCTGTGGTCAAGCAGCTGCTTGAGGGGGTATTTATTTTTTTTAATTGTTAGCTATTTGGCTTAGGTTATGTTTTGATTTTATATATTGTTGCATAATAAATACACAGCTGATATGTAAGGTTTGTTTTTATCAAATAAATTTATAATATGAATTAGATATGAATTTTATTTGATAAGTTTATGATATGAATAATATGAATTTTTATCAGATAAGTTTAAAATAAGCAAACCAATAAGATCAGTGCTACATTGGTGCTACTGAAGAAACTGACATATGATATGCTGAGAATTCTATATTTTGCTATCATACCATCATAGCATTATGGAATTTAATGCTATGGTAGTAATAAAATATATACTCTAACCTATTTTTGATATACACAAAAAAGTATAACCATTTCCAGAAATAATAATGCAATGTATATTATACTTATTAAATATGTTTATTTTGAAGCTATCCATACAAGTTCATGTTTCATCTGGAAGTATGGTTTTGAATTTCAACCATAAATTATTAAATCTCCTTGTATGGCAAAAAAGGAAATACCCCACAAACCCTGTGTGTATATATATATAACTTGCATTCAAAATACACTGGTGGAAATTGAAAAAAGAACACCCAGAAGGAATTCCTTCAGGGATGTCATATTATAATACGTTAATAGTTAAGGGCAGCAGAAACTGTGATCCAAGATTGAAAGTCATTGGGTGAAATAATGACATCACTGAGGATGACAATATACAAATGTACGTAGCATGTATTTAAGGACTAGGGGTGAAGAAAGAAATTATTCATCTTGTGTTGTTCAGTGCTCTTTGAAGAAGCTACCATGCCTGGATGATGCAGGCGCACAACATTTGTTCAGTTGGAGTGCGGTAGTATAGTGGGTCTTTGGGAAGCAGGTTGGTCTTTTCATCACACCGTGTTGGATGAGAGGTATTGGTATGATGGTGGCATCAGTGGTCAGAAGAGCATTTGTACCTTCACAGACATGGTTCTGGGCAACAGAGTTGCAGACACACGAGAGGATCAGGATAGCGGGATGGTGGCAGAGGGGACTATCCTCTGTCTATATACCAAGGTTGTCTACAAGAACGATACGAAATTATCTTTTGGAAGCAGGACTATGGGCATGCGTGCTTCTGGCACAGTTACTACTGTCACCTCATCACTGTTGAGCACTTTTGCAATGGTGTGAAGAACAAGTTCATTGGAGAGAAGAATAGTCTGTGGTCTTCAGCGATGAAAGCCGATTCTGCTTAGGATAATATGATGGTCATTTATGCATCTGAAGGTGACAAGGTGAGTGGCTTCTTCCATTGTGCATCCACCCAGCAACACACAGGGCCCACGCTGTGCATCATGGTGTGGGGAGCAATTAGCTATCACTATCGTAAGTGTTTGTACAGGATACACTGAATAGCAATATGCATGTCAGCAACATTGTACAGCCAGTCATCCTGCCATATTTGAGTGTAATCCCAAATGAGATATTCCAGCAGGATAATGCCTGCCCACACTCCGCCCAGGCAACTCAACATCCTCTTCAGGCAGTGCACAAACTCCCTTGTCCAGCACGCTCTCTTGACTTGTCTCCAATAGAGCATGTCTGGGACCTGATTGGAAATACTCTTCCAACAACCATCACTGAATTATGTGTCCAAGTTCAAAGTGCATGGAATGGTATCCCCCAGCATGATATTCAGCATTTGTACGACCGATTGAATGCCAGATTGGAAGCTTGTATTTCTGCTCAAGGAGGTTCAATACCTTATTAAAATGTGCCTTCTATAAAATGTAATACTTATTAAAAGGTGAAATAAGCATTGAATCAGTTCACATGTGTAATCACTGTCCTTTCTCAACAAGTTGTTTCTACTAAATAAATCTCGTAGATTATGCTTCAATTGTTAATGGTTCCTTTTTCAATTTCTGCCAGTGTATTTATTTCTCTACCACATGACCTTAGAAATGACAAATGTTGAAATTAGAAAGTAAAACTTTGAAGATAATCAAAACATAACTAATATGTAGTCTAAATTTAATATTCCCTATCCATTCAAGTTCTACAATTCTGCTTTTACATATTAAGATTACTGGAATGTATCTGTAGTTTTTTAATTTATATTATCTGCAGTTTCACATGACCACAATTATATCTGTATTCTACTCTAAAAGAAAATTGTTTATGTTTGTGCTTATAGATAAATCCTATGATAAAGCTGTTATTATTACTTTTTTGATTCATTAAATATTATGAAAACTTGGATGATGTGATGCTTCATATAAAATTAATATGTTAGTAGTGTTTCTACTGCTTTCTGCAATCTATGTACAGCAGGGTTGTTAAACAAATTTAATCATGGCATGTTTTTTTTTTCTTTAAGAAAACTGTTTGATCACTCAAATTTTTTTAAGCAGAACTTGGAGGGGGGGGGGATTATGTAGGAATTACGCAAGGTGTTGCATATATGCTGCAAAATTTGGCCAGATGTTTTGCATCCCTGCTGTACAGCATTTAATTTCTTAGCTGTAAACTTTAATATTCACCAATTTTTATTATAGATGCCACGAATGTGTTGTGTCCCAGGCTGTAAATCAAATTATAGATCTGAAGGAAGCAAATATGTTACAACTTTCAAATTTCCCAAAGATTCAGCCTTAAGAGAGAAGTGGCTGAAGGCCATTCACAGAGATAATTTCACCCCATCAAAATCTTCTGTAGTTTGCATTCACCACTTTAATGATAATTTAGTTCAAAGGTTTGATTCTGCTGTAAGAAATGATGGAACAATTTTGACAGTTGCACGAAAAAAGCTTGGGTTAGTGCCTGATGCCATACCACATATTTTCCCTAATCAACCATGTTATTTTACCAAAATGGCTAGTGTCAAACATAAAGATCCTGCTAACCGTGTAACTGAACGAGTGAAAAGAGATAATGAAATGTGTAAAATATGGTTGGAATGTGGTAATATTGGAAGTTCTGCATCATTTAGAGAAGATATAACAGTATGTTTGTCAATGTCCAAAAACTTTTTTTTCCCTGATTTCTCATGTGATATTTGGAATGATTGTGTTGCTACATATTAATCAATTTAAGTAGGTTTTAGGTGAAGAACTGAAATTTAATAAATGGAGTAAGTTTGATGCCTTAATAAGCCATTTAAGTTCTTTCAATTTTCAGTCTATTCCACTGCATAACAAATTGAAACTTGCAACAAGCATTGTTTCTGAATGCAAAAGATACATTTCAGGTAGAGGGGCTGAGAAGGAAACAGTGTTTAATTTTCTTTGTGAATAGCTGCATTTGATGACAATTATATTTTTGTTTGAATGATTGTGATATTACAAATATTTTTTGTTAATTTTGAAATTTGATAATTGGCCCTATAGTATATAGTATTAAATACAATAACTAAAATTATCTGCCGTTCAACAAAAAATTTATATCCTTCAAACTATTTGCATGTTAAAATTTTTTTGGAGAAAAAATTGAAACTTTTCAAAGCAAGGACAGTGTTTCATCTTCAGGAAGTTCTTGTTCCGAAAAGCTCCAAGTTCACTCAAAAACTTTTAACATGCAAATAGTTTGAAGGATAAACTTAAAAATTTGATTGATTAACGACAGAGAATTTTACTTATTGTAATTAATTTCTGAGCAAGGTCTTTTTAATTGTGCATAATTATGTATAGTATTAAATATGATTTTTTTTTCAGTGATGCAATTCCTTCAAGCTGCTTTATTTTTTGTAATCTTAGTAGTTTAAATATTTGCCATTGACAGCTATACATAACCCATACAAATCTAATTCTACCATTTCTTGTTACTTGAAAATTAAGGTTAGGTCAATATTCTTTTTGAAATTGTACTACAAAAATATTTGCAATTCTTATATGTAAAAAACTGGTCATTACCAATGAGAAATGATATTTTGAACAGATTCTGAATTGATTTTCAACATAAGTATTTTTCCATTCATGATATATTCATTTCTCATCATCATCATCTTCAAGCAGCCATGGACTTGGAGGTCCAATCAGACCAGCAATTTAATTCTCCAAGCATATCTGTCTTGAGCTGCATCTGGCCACTGTACACCAATTCTAACAAGGTCCTGTTTCACATTGTCTGCCCACCACATCCTAGGTCTCCCCGTCTTTCTGCGTCCTTTAGGCACACTGTTCATAACGGTATTCGCTAATCTATAATTATTCATACAGGCAACATGACCAAACCAACAGAGTCTCTCTCTGCACAATATGCTGCTTAAAGGAGGTTTGCCAACTTCTTTGCCTAACCTCATCATTAGTTACAAAGTTGAACCACCTAATGCCCAAGATACTGCATAAGCATCTAGAATTTCTTCAAGTTTTCTGTTATCTTGTTTACAAAGCGTCCACGTTTATTTACCATATTTAATCCTAGAAAGAACCAAACTATTATACAGTCTAATTTTAGTCTTTAGGTGTATACACCTATTTTTCCACACACTCCATAGATTCTTAAAAGTCCCAGAGGCAATCCCTGTTCGCCTGTTAATCGCATGCTATACATCACTAGTATCTGTTACATAAAAAAATAAATAAATACCCCCTCAAGCAGCTGCTTGCCACAGAGGTCTGACAGGAGCCTGTCAGTTTATATGCCACAGTAGAAGATCTGAGAGGATGGTGGACCTCAGCAGAAAAATGACACATAGATCCATGCCTTACCTGGGGCTCGAACCCAGGTCCCTTAGTTCAGTAGCCAAGCGCGCTAATCATTCGACCACGGGATGTTACATAATTCCCAAGATAATTAAACTGAGACACTTGCTCAAGGGTGCAACAATTCAGAGGGACTGAAGCACCAACTGCCTGACCAATTTTCATCACTTTAGTTTTATCTCTGTTTATTGCCTAACCTACCCTACTACCAGTCTCAAAAGCTGGAATGAAAGAGTTAGTGTTATAATCTCATCAGCATCATTTGCCAAAAGGACTAATTCATCAGCATGATATAAATCGGATTTTTTTTTTTATTTCCAGACCATTTAAGGCCAAAATCTTTCCCTTGCAGTGAATTTTGCATAACATAATGAATAAACAAACTAAAGAGAAAAGGAGACAAAATGCACCCTTGTCAAAAACCAGAAGCAATGCTAAACCAATTGCTACAAGCCTTACCAACTCTCACCTGACTCTGAATGAAAGCTCTCTATAATAACACTAACTTGTCTGGTAATGCCATACGATTTCACAATCAACCACAAATTATTATGATCAACAGAATCAAAAGACTTTTTCAAACCAACAAAGCTAGTAACAGAGATTTCTGAAACTCTAAAACATTTCTCAAGGATCTGCCTGAGTGAAAATACCTGATCTATCACTTTGGAATCCACATTGCTCATCACGCAATTGCCTGTCAACCAGTTCTTAATTCTATTAAGCACAATCATACAAAGAATTTTATCTGGAACAATAAGTAGACTGATTCCACTATAGTTATCACAAGAACTGTGATCAACTTTTTTAAAAAAAATAGGGATAATAATAGCTCTGGTAAAATCTTTAGCAACTATGCCTTTATGAATTAAAAGATTATTAAAATTTCAATCATCCATGTGATAAGCAAAACATTCCCAGCTCTAAGAATTTATGTAGTTTAAGTTTGGAAATTCCCAAAATAACTTCAGATTGTGATATGAAGCCAGTAATGCATCTATCCTCATTACAAACAATGAGAGTAGAAATAATCACATTATTTAGAACATCTCTGAAATGCTCAGCCCACCTAGCCATCACAGAATCTGCACCTTCAACCACTTTGCCATGTTTATCCCTCAATCCCTGTGTACCTGTCTGTTTCTTCCTACATAAAACATTAACTATGTGGTACAGCTCTATGCTGTTGTGTTGTCTAACTGTTTCCTTGGCTTTGTCAGCCAAGCCAAAGATTCTTATCAGCAACTAATTGATCCTTTACACGTTTATTAAGCTCTCTATAATGTTTTCTATTAGGACTAGTAAGGTATTGATTAAGGACATTCCTTCAGTTCTTTCTTTCTGAAACAAGCTCAAATGCTTTATCACTCAAATAATTCTGACTCCTCTGTCCCTTTTTTTCCTCAAAGAATACGGTTAGTTTCCAAAAATACCTTTTAAAATGGTTCCATTCTTCCTCAACTTCAGTAGTAAGCAAACTATGACTGTCATAATGACTAAGTAACCTATCATGATAAGCTTTAGCTATAACTGTGTCTTTCAGAGCTTCAGAATTAAAGGTAAAGTTTTTAATCTTATCACAACACTTCTTAAGTTTAAGTAGCAAGACACTTTTTAACAAGATAATGGTCAGATCCAATTTCAGCTCCCCTATATGATCTGGTATTTCTAACAGAACTAGCCCATTTGCTGTTAATATATAATCAATCATATTCTTATGCAGTCCATCTAGGGAAACCCGTGTGTACTTATGATATTTATGATGTATTTTTTATGATGTACTCTCGCTGTTTGTAATAAGTGTCAGTTATTCTGAAACCATTGAGTTTACTTACCTGTAGGAGACTTTGCCCATTACCATTGCATCTACCAATAGGGCCTATGACCTCTCCCCAAAGGTCGAGAGTCAGTACCAACTTTGGCATTGAAGTCACCTAGAACAAGGGTAATATCTCCTTTCTTAACAGAATTCAAAATTTCCTGAAGTTGTCTGTAAAACCTATCCTTCTCATCCTCAGTGGGGGCATAACAGCAGATAACATTCAAGTTTTTAACCCTTGTCTGAAATTTTGCTGTAAGAAACCTTTCATTAATGCACTCATAGTGGTTAGCGCGCTTGGCTGCTGATCTTGGGGACCTGGGTTCGACCCCGGGTAAGGCATGGATGTGTGTCGTTTTTCTGCTGAGGTCCTGCCATCCTCTCAGTTCTTGTACTATGGCATATAAACTGACAGGCTCCTGTCAGACCTCTGTGGCAAGCAGCTGCTTGAGGGGGTATTTATTTATTTTTTATTATCCTAGAAGAGCATCACTAGCTTGTCTGCTGGGAAGCAGACCACGCCTTGGTGATGTTTATTATCGTTCCTCCCTGAAAAGAGAAATTTAAGATTATTTTTAAAAATCTGACCTTTATCTGTCCATCTGGTCTCTTGCAAGCCGAGAATATCTAAATTATATCGGTGGAAGTCTTGTGTGAGGACATCAAGAGAAAAAGCTCTGTGCAGAGTCCTCACATTCCAGCTACCTATGGAGAGAAAATAGTTAGTGGGATGTTTAAAGAAACTATGTTTATTGAGAGAGGAAATGGGGACAATATCAAATAGCCCTCTAATCGCAGACATGAGGCAAAGATCCGTTCCCCTACCACTAAAGGCTGAAGCCATCTACACTGGAAGACTTCCCCCAATGTAGAATTTGACGATGCCAGTAGAAGCAAAGAGTTCAGGTGCCTGCGATGACCTCTGCTCAGGATTATCCACCAGCTGATAAAAGATATCTTGTGAATCTATTCACTTGCTGCCTGTCAACCCAGAAACAAAAAGGAGCTGAAGGTTTCCCTCTGCATAAGCCCACCAGTGTAGCAAATGTAGGATCTATATCAAGCTCAGAGCCTTATTCCAGTCCAGTCTGATAGGTTTATATGATCAGGACGCTGTGTGGTTGACCACTCCTCAAAGGAGTAGAAAAAAAAAGTAGCCATAGTTGTCCAGATCAGTAGGCCACACTAATCTGGCAGCCCTCCTCTTTCGTTTACTTCCACAAGAGTTCTGTGCATCATCACAGGTGTTTGCTACATAGCACTCTCTCCAGTGACCACTTAGCTATCATTTATAATATAATTTTAAAATACCTAATATATGCACCTTAAGAAATGTGGAATGTTTTGTTTTTGAGCCAGTTTCACTTATAAAGAATAAATTACCAGATAAAACCGTAAAATGTTTCTGTTGCATTCTCTTAGTAAAAATAAATATAGAAATCGAGTGTTAAAACTCTGAAGTTTATTTTCATTATGGGAGAAATCATCACATCAGTTACTTGTAATAAAATAGTAATTTTCGATATATTTTTTATATATATCCTCCATATGGCGAGATTTACAGGACAAATGCATTTTTTCCCTTTTCTTTCCCAGTAATCAAGACAAATTAGCTGAATACTGATTTCCCCATTTTTGCGATTAATTATAAGTTTAAAACATTTTTTGCTCAAAGCAAGCAATGAACCCTATATACTGTTCATATCTACGACTCTGCCATAGGACCACATTGGTGACAACGCAAACAGAACGTTCGGATATAGACGGTCATACTATCCACTTCTCATTCGTTGAGCCAAAGCGACTGTGATGACGTCATCAGAGTTGAAGGTCATAGAATCTTCGGTCTCTTCGCGATGATTTCAGCAGAACTGCTGGCGTCATTCAGAGGAGACCGACGATTACTACTGTTATCTTTGTTGCTATACTTTCCCGTTGTGCAGTCACGTTGCCGTAGTGTTTTTGTGTATGAATGTCTTTTTCCTTTCATTAGTTTATTGAAATAACGTGCGTTTTATTGCAATGCCATCTCGTTGCTGCATACCACATTGCAGAAGTAATTATGACGGGGAACCAAAAATGTCGGTCTTCAAATTTCCAGAAGATATTGATTTGCGACAGAAATGGCTTAGTGCAATACCAAGAGAGAATTTCAAGCCAACGAGAGCATCTAAGGTAAGAAGTTTATTCATTTTCTTTTCTATTTGAATTATGTAATCGTATTTATTATAACTAGAAATGATAATTTTAACTACTGTATGTTAAGTCTGCTTGAGTTGTTTTACCGCTGAGCGGCACTTTTTTTTGCACACCATGGGCTAAATGGCCAGGTCACATGGACCCCGAAGGCTCAGAGAAGGTGGGTGGAGGGGACCCACTGGAACAGCTGTTGGGAGACAGATGGTAGCTTCCCGTCAAGGCCATCCAGTGTGTTCTTTAATGTGCACAGGGTATGGCTCTCACATACACGGGCCATGGCTAAACGTCCCATCCGATGGACGGCGGTCTTACCAAGCCCATCGGTGTCCCCTACTGACTGAGTAGGGCGGGGAATTTTGCGGAGTAAGCCTTCTTGACGTACCTATTACAGATGAGTTTGGGCACAGTTTTTCGAGCTCGAGTCCAAAGGGACTGAACCCATGACTATAATTTTGACAATTATTCATAAAGAACCATACAGAAATGCCATGGCGATAATTTTTTTTATGAGCAAATAAAAATTTTAATGAAATTTGGAACGAAAAAATATTTGAAATACTAGTAGAAACTGAAAGTTTGTGAGTAATATCTTTATATACGTTAAAAGCAATTTATTTTTTAAAGATAGAAAATTCATAAAAATAATCATTAGTGATAATTGGTACTATTTTTAATTACTAAAGAATGATTAAAAGGTTGAGACTCTAATCGAAAAATATTTTCATATAGACAGTGATTTTCTTATGCAATAATAAATAACTTAATATCCCAATGAGCCAACGATTTTTTATTCTGATTATTTTTTCTGAACCCTAGTTCGAAGTGATCTCTATTACATATATATGTGCATTTCAAGGATGCAATCTGATATTCATTTTGGAAGGTGCTCAGTTTTTGCTTCCTAAATAAGTAAATGAGTATATCTGCTATATGAAGTTATTTATTATTGCATAGAAAATCAACTATTCGAAAAACATTTTACTGAAAACATGAGTTTTGCCATGAGTGGGATTCAAACCCGTCTCCTAGTTATGCCAGTATTCTCACCACTAAACTATCAACACATAGTTCATTTTCTCAGCTAATTAGTGGAAAGGCTGCTATTTCCGATCACAAATGGAGCCACAAGCCTAGAAAATTTGAAGCAACAATTAGTGGCAAGTATGAACTAGGTGTCGATAGTTTAGCGGTGAGAATATCCAGTATGTAATTGGGAAACCTGAGTTCGAGTCCCACTTCACAGCAAAATTCGTTTTTTCAGTAAAATTATTTCTTGAATTCTATATGTGGAGGAGCCGTCCCATGGCCGAGTGCTTAGCACTCTTGTCTACTGATCTAAGGGACCTGGGTTCGAACCCCAGGTAAGGCATGGATGTATGTGTCGTGTTTTTGCTGAGGTCCTGCAATCCTCTCAGATCTACTTTGGCATATAAGCTGACAGGCTCCTGTCAGACCTCTGTGGCAAGCAGCTGCTTGAGGGGTATTTATTTTTATATGTGGAGGTAATCTGTATATTTTACTATTGATCAACTATCCCAAGTTTACTTTTTATATTGCACAAAATTACATTTTAAATTTTACACAATATTACATTTTTGAAATAATCATCATACAAAACTGAGTATAGTTTCTGTTTATATTTAGTTAGTATATTAAAAACTTCACATTCGTCTGATCTGATATTTTTATTAATACTATTTGAAATTCTTGGAGTCTGAAAATGAACCCTCCATTGTTTCGCTGCTGTGCGCATCTGCATAATGAGCAGTAAGTTCTTAAAAACTGAATTCTAAAAAAAGATACCCCTCAGTGTTGAGATTTATCTCTGCAAAATTCCCCACCCTGCCCACGGTCAGTAGGGGACAAAGATGGGCTTGGAAAGACCGCTGTCCGTCGGATGGGACGTTAAGCGTGGCCCCATATGCAGGAGACCCTGTGCACGTTAAAGAACACGCTTCCAGTGGGTCTCCCTCCTAACCTCTGAGCCTTCGGGGTCCAAGTGACCTAGCCATTTAACCCATGGTGTGCAAAAAAGTGCCGCTCAGAGGTAAAACAACCCAACCTTTCATTAAATGCATTCTTTAGAAGTTACAGAGCTTCGAAGTCATTAGATTTGCATTGACGTAAGTGAATATTCTCTAATATTTTGTAAGGCAGTGGATTATTTATTCCTTCTATGCATTACCATGGCCGAGTGGTTAGCGCGCTTGGCTACAGATCTACGGGACCTGGGTTCAAGCCCCGGGTAAGGCATGGATGTTTGTGTCGTTTTTCTGCTGAGGTCCTGCCATCTTCTCAGATCTTTTACTTTGGCATATAAACTGACAGGCTCCTGTCAGACCTCTGTGGCAAGCAGCTGCTTGAGGGGGTATTTATTTATTATTTTATGCATTAACGGTTTTGAGTTACACAATCGAAAGTAATAGTTATGAAAAGTACTGTAGTTTAATTTTATGTTACTTTTTATAACAAATAAGATAGACCTAATAGGGTGGCATTAATTTTTCTTTGTCCAATACGAAATATGCTAAATATTAGATACAAAAAAACTTCTAGTCATTTCAGACTTCAAGTAAACAACATCAGTAGGTTAAGAAATGTATACATTTTGTTGGGAGGGTTTTTGATCAAATATTCTGTCGCTAACATACGAGGGGGAGGAAGTGTTAGCGTGTTTCCCTGCTGATCAAATGCAATTCGAGCCCGGATAAGCGTAACCTTCGAGACTCAAGGCCTTTGCAGTCTAAAGTGATGTCACATCCGGTGGATCTACAGTGCTTCCTGCGCACGTAGTACTACCATCGCAAATCGAGCATTTGCTTTTTTTATAAGGTTGGTGGCCATTTTTGTTTGATACTGTGCTCAAAAACTGATTGACATAGTATGATTATATTGTATATATGTACATTAGTGTAATATTACTATGGCAAACTCTAAAATAAGGAAGACGTTAAAACTAAAATAGATCTTGATTTGTAATTGTGCTAAATTGCTGACTCAAAATGCAGAGTAATCGTCGTTTAACGTTCTCTGAACATGTATAGTGGTATATAAATTACCTGGAGCGTCATAATCGGTTCTACATATAATTACAATGACACAATATGTTTAAAAATAAGGGTAAAATGCGAATATTTTTCCTCATAAATGCTGTCAATAATTAAAACAGTTTTTTATACCATTGATAATATAATCGTGACAAATAAATTGTTATGGAAAACTAGTGTGTTATATTAAAAGGAAAAAAACACAAAAATTCTTGAGAACAATTTTATTGACAAATGTCAACTACAAATTAATGATACACTGTAAGAGCTTTAACTGTAACAATTGCAGTTATGATTTAATTGAAATACTTTTTCTTAGTGATTAGACTGAATTTATAGGACATGGATACAACCTTTCGATGGAATACATATTCAAAAACTAGCAGGAAAAGTGCATCTAAACTTTAGAAACTACAATTTACTGCAAGCACATACACATTTTGGTTTACAAAGCTACCTGTAAATCTATGACTTAAGACTTGATAATATATTGCTCAAGTAACCTCCCAAATGTAAAGAAAATGGTCTCTAATCAATCTTCGATTGTTAGAAATATAATTCTATGCAGCCTGGTAAAGAAAGATTAAATCATTTAGGCATATAAGCCAGTGGTGTAAGACCACTAAACTAAGACTCTGCCTTTTTTTCCACTAATAGAACTTATTAGTTTAGTAGTCTTAGAACACTGTGGCATATACCTGGAGAGATATGGTTCAAATACCACATGCCAACAAAACTATTAATTTCAAAGCCAACAGTGGTTTTCTATTTAACGTATACAGTGGTATTCTGTTAATTTCAAAGCCAACAGTGGAATCCAACTCTGTGGATACTATTTATTGAGGGTAGACAACTTTTTTTTTTGGCACTAAGACATTTTTTTAAAAATATATTTGTTGAACATCAGATAATCATTTCTAGAGTTTTCCCAATATAGTTGCCAAATTCACAACTTATATCATAATCAAGTAATTCTGCATCACATAAAAGACTGGTTGTGATTAAAGTAACATTTTTTGATTTGCCATTTCCATAAATTCTTGTTCAAATTCAGTACACAATTTTTTCATAGTAATATAATTTAGTAATACAACATTAATTACTATCTCATTTGAGCAAAAAAAGACTGCCTCTATCAAATTTTTGTAAATACTTAAATTTTACATCCAATTCTACTTTTTTATCACGTAATAGTAAATGTTTACAATGATCACATTTCAAAACTGAAAATACACAATAACCTGCTATATATGCAATTACAGGAAGATAATTATCACAATCAGACAAATCTGAAGGAAGCACTGTAATGTTAAATTTTAAGCTAATAGACATAAAATCATCTTTAAAATCTAAATCGGTTATTTTAATTTTACTTCTTGACTTAGTGGGAAGTTTCAACAGTGACTGCACTCTTAATTTTGTTTCACATTCAAATAATTGATGTACTTATATTATATTGGCTTCAGCTAACTGTCTGTAGAGTCCGAAACGACTCTCTAAATTATCAGTTTGAACAGTTTGATATACCAGGTAAATTATATTTTGAGTTCAGAGGTACAATATGAAGCAATTTCAAGCAATGAATATGTACTGTCTTAACAGAATGGGTTTCTTTTGTTAGCATACCAGTTGTGCAACTCATCTGCTCCCATTTATCCAACCAACAATAAAGTAAAATAAATACCCCCTCAAGCAGCTGTTTGCCACAGAGGTCTGACAGGAGCCTGTTAGTTTATATGCCATAGTAGAAGATCTGTGAGGATGGCAGGACATTAGCAGAAAAATGGCACATACATTTATTCAGGAAAGAATTCAGAAATGAGACATTTTCATCTGACTCTGAACACGTTAATGGCATTTGGTGTTTGTTATTCAAGCATTCACCTTTAAAAGGTGATTTTACATTTACAATATGCCACCATGTTAAAATGAACTTAATGAAATCTGATGTATCTTGGTAATGTAACAATTTGTGCTTTTCTCCTATTTCTAAAAGTCCATTAACTACGAAGTCATTAAAAATATTTAAGACTAATTTAACATTTTGTCTCTCAAGGTTACTTGGGTTCAAAGCTCTATACGACAGATTAAATCCATATTTTAACAATGAGTTTGCTTCAATTTCATGCAGTTCTTTAAGGGTTGATAAGGATGCAATTTTGAACGATGAAATACTATATCCATTATTTATAAAATGTGGATAGTACATACATTTTTCAATATGTTTATGAGTTAGCCAGTTATTTCTGATACACTTCAACAAATGAACTGGTCAGTAAAAAAATAAGTCTTGATTTATCTAATGGATGAGGATATACAATTTAAACTTTAGGGGAGAAAGACATAATGACATACTCTTATGATAGAATTATTGTCAGCTACGACACATATCATAAAAAAACCAATTTCTTCCAAACCAATGATAATTTTTTTGAATAGTGCTGTAAAGAATATCAACATTTATTGTTTTGGCTGGTGATATGTGAACTACATCTTTATAGTTGGAAAGCAAACTAGTTATAAATACATGGGCACTGGTTGCCATGTTTTGTGTGTCAAATGACAGACCAACAAGGTTGCCACATTTGAAATCCAAATACTGTTTGAGATGAATTTCATCAAGCATTAAAATCACTTTTTTATCTGTATCACTCAAAAAAAATATTTTTGCCTGACATATGATAAAAAATTTGAATCTACTTTCTCTATAGCAGGATTGACATTAAACCGAAGACAAATGCACCGAATTGTACTAGGATGTGGTAATCTGTTTCCACTTTCTCCAACAAAATTATATCATTGAGGAGCCATGCTAAAAAAAGTGATGCAAAAATCATATCTGATGACTACCTTGAACCACACTTATTTAACCCAAATAGTATCAACTGTTCCTCAATGAATTTTGAATGATTATTACTTTCATCAGATGTGCAAAGTACTTTCAAAATATTACACATTAATCAATACTATGTCTAATATTACTTTCAGGAGTTTTAACCCTTATTTAACAATTTAAAAAATCATTTAAAACATAAAAATGACTGTTTTTTTAGAAGAAAAGTATATTTTTCAACTTTGGATTGCACATTATCTTTTTCATATGCTCTCACCATAAGCTCAGGATTAACAACAGAAAATTTTACTATAGGAGCTGGAGTTTTAATGGAATGCTACCAGGAATTAATCTGGGGACTTTCAATTGCACAGTAACTGTCTTACCAGTTTTCTCATCGAATGCGCTTGAACATCTTTGAAAAATCACTCTCTTTGAAGTGTAATTCACAAACCTAGAGAGAAAGATGAACACCATTAAGTGTGTTGTGCTTTATAGGTTAAAGAATTTTTCGTCTGATTGTTACTGATCAATTAAGCTTAATCTACAACACCGTTGTGTTATTCCAGTTATATATGCTTTATAAAAAATAGTAAGAAAAGTAAAAATTATTGTAAATGGTCAAAAGTCCAAATATGTCAACAAATCAAGTTTCTCTGTGTTTCGAGAGATGCAAAATTGAATTATATTGTTCAAGTGAATAGAATAATTGCAAAAAATATTGGATGCATTAAAATATATCTTGAATTACATATATAAGGCAATGATGAATTTGTATTATGCATTAGTTCATTCCTACAGTGTTTATGGTATCTGTTTAATGAAACACCAATACTATATAGTATATATAGTATTGGTGTTTAATCCAGTAAAACATTTCATTTTTCAAGGTGGCAATAATAATTTGCCTTTTTCAACTCTATGATTTCTGTATGTAAAACAATTGTTATGCTATGTATATTTGTAGGTGAAATGATCAATCACTACATAATTTATGTTACACAGGCATTCATTATTTATTCATAATGCACAAATTTTACCTGACGACTATGGCATTCAAACATTAAGAAATGAATGGCATATAACCTGTTCTCTTGAAACTGATTAAAACTAACTAACACATTAAAACTCTGAGGAAAATGCGAAAATCAGATTTGCAAAAACCTAAGACACTTTCAAGTAAAAGTTAAGAAATATGGGTTTCTAGATGCATAGTTCATTCCTAATATTTCCCAAGGTCATCCAAACTATTAATGAGTGACTAATGCTCTGTACTCTATATATATGTTGTTTTGTGATCATTATTTCTTAAACCTATATTTCACATAACTATATAAAAATCTCATATTCAGTACCCTCCCTCAGCATAAACAACCACGATGCAAATAGAAGAGGATAAATAAACAACTAATTGTGACTAAACATATATCAGTTAAGTTATATGAATGTATGGCACAATATATTCTTCACAATTATCATTCAAACAATTTTATATACTCTTGCCAAATATTGCAATTTTGCTAGGATTTCAGCAATCTCAAAATTTTATCAAAAATACTTGCTATTATAAAAAGGCAAAAAAATAATTGACATACCTTGCGAAATTTTGTTACTGTGAAGTTTTCTTATTGCTAGAAGCCATTTTCTGAACAACTCTTCATCCTGGGGAAAACAGTAAACACACACATTTCTTGAACTTTCATAGTTTCCTCTACAGCCAGGAACAGAACAAGGATGAGGCATTTCTTCAAAAACTATGATTCACAAGTAAGACCTTAATCACAGAAAAATAAAGCGCCACTTCGAAGATAATACAACATTAAAAAATCCCGCCAACAAACACAAGCAGCTACGGGGTATCAAGATGCTAGATCCACTAACAAATCACTATGAAAAAGTATTTCAATTAAATCATAACTGCAATTGTTACAGTTAAAGCTATTATAGTATATCATTAATTTGTAGTTCACATTTGTCGATAAAATTGTTCTGAAGAATTTTTGTGTTTTTTTTTTTTTCCTTTTAATATAATGCACAAGTTTTCCATAACAATTTATGTCATGATTATATTATCAATGGTATAAAAAACTGGTTTAATTATTGACAGCATTTATGAGGAAAAATATGTGAAGGAAATGATTTTATTTTTGTTAATATATAACCGAGTAATTATTCGCATTTTACCTTATTTTTAAACATATTGTGTCATTGTAATTATATGTAGAACCGATTATGACGCTCCTGGTAATTTATATACCACTACACATGTTCAGAGAACATTAAACGACGATTACTCTGCATTTTGAGTCATCAATTTAGCACAATTACAAATCGAGATCTATTTTAGTTTTAATGTCTTCCTTATTTTAAAGTTTGCCATAGTAATATTACACTAATGTACATATATACAATATAATCATACTATGTCAATCAGTTTTTGAGCACAGTATCAAACAAAAATTCCCACCAACCTTATAAAAAAGTAAATGCTCGATTTGCGATGGTAGTACTATGTGTGCAGGAAGCACTGTAGATCCACCAGATGTGACATCACTTTAGACTGCAAAGACCTTGAGTCTCGATGGTTATGGGATAAGGCATGGACGTTTTCTTGTGTTCTGCTCCGGTCTCGTTTTCCTCACACTATGGCGTATTAAATTGACAGACTCCTGTCCGACTTCTGTGTCAAGAAGTTGCTTTAGGGCTAATTTTATTTACATTCAATGTTCCATAGAGTTGAATCATTTCTGACATACAAGATATTAATATGAAAATACTCAGTGGCGGACTGGGTCTAAATATATTGATTGCCAGGAGACAAAGGGGGCCCACTCACAACTTATAAGACTATTATTTTTAACATATTGTCTAACGTTTAAGGGGGCCCACTTCATCAGGGGTCCACAGGGTACGCTTGCCATCAGGCAAGCTGACACCCTGGCCAGTCCGCCACTGAAAATACTTATAAACTAGAAAGCTATATGAGCAATGGCAGTAGCCCACAGTTAGATAATTTCAAATTTTTTTAAACATTTTGTATTAAGTGTTGACGTTAGTATGTTTGGCTTTGATACAAAGGGAAGTTCTAGAAGGTTTGCAGAACTGACGCGTTTTTATTCATTAATTAAATATAAGGCGTTATTTCAACAAAAAAAATATAAATATTAGTAAAATATTACTAATACTGTTATAACTAATATTATTTACTAAAATATTACTATACTATTGTAAATAGTTATTACCTGGACACAGAATTATGTACTGAGAGTTTGTCGGGCCGCGATGCCAGTAAGGTTAAGATACACCGCTTTAGATGACAACTTCAAACTCAAGTTGAAATTCTCATGACAAATGAAGGGCTTGAAATTTTGAGAAACACTAACTTAATATTAGAACAGCCAGGCATTCTCCTTTTGAAATTCCAGTTCAGATCTGAAGCCACCAGCACCAGAGATTTTTTTACCTTGAAAAATATTGCTGTTATTTCGAAAACAATTGTATCTCTTTTTAAAAGAATAATAAATTCCCTCTCAAGCAGCTGCTTGCTACAGAGGTCTGACAGTAGTCTGTCAGTATAATTCACTCTACATAAGATCTGTGAGGAAGGCAAGACCTCAGCAGAAGGATAATACAAATAAACTTCTATACCTCATCCAAGGCTCGAATCTGAATCCCCTTGATCAGTATCCAAAACTTTAACTTTGAAGGGGAGCAGAAAAAAAATATTGAATCCTATAAAAAATTTTTATAATGGAATGTTTGGTAATATGTATTTTTAGTGTTTCGAATAATGTTGTAGTATTTTGTTTATCATTAATCGGAGTTTTTACGTTCATGCTGTTACCACTTTTTTTTTATATGCATAGGTATGTCTGCTCCACTTCTCACCGTCTGATATAGAGAGAGAAACTGGCATGCTTGACGAGAAAACTGGAAGATGGGTTTCTGCATCTCTAATGTATCCGAGATTAGCACCCAACACAGTGCCTTCAATATTTCCAAAACGCCTTCCCACTGAAGATATCTCTCGTAGTAAAAGACTTCGAAGAGAAAAGACACTTTCTGGGAATGTCAAAGAAGTAGAAAACATTAACAGAATGAATTTTTCTATACTAACAGAGTTACATGAAATGCTTAACGTGGTAAGTGCTACGGAAATCTTGGTTCATCGTGATAGTCCAAATATCTCATTAGTTCGAATTTCAATGGTGTGGAACAAAATGCAAGTTCACAAATCTTTACAATAATATTGCATGTTTACAGGGTAAAATGTAATGATCAAAGGGCTTACAATGAACAACCACGATTTGTCTTTCCTCTTAGGTATGGTTAGTGGAGAGCAGTTATTCTTTTTTAGCTGGTTTCCAGAAAAGATGAGCTAATGTTTTTGTGGTCTGTAGATATCGAACTTTTTTGTTTCTAGAGAAATATTAAAGATTCATTTTCGATTAACGAAATATTATGATTCATGTTTCAGAATCTTTCTATGGCTATAAATGCATTCTCTAATGGAAGACAATGTTAAAAATAATATTGCAAGCGATGTAATCACGTTTGAAATTATGGTTGTGAATATCATGAAGTTTCCATCAACATGCAACTATGTTTATGTACTCATACTGCTCGAAACTTCTGCTCAGATGTGTTTTGATTTCTGACTATATTAAATGATGAAATATACTGCTCACAAAAATTAGGGGATATTTCTTTGCTTCATATTCATTTTGAAATATCCCCTAATTTTTGTGAGCAGTATGGCTGTTTGTGTCGTTTTTCTGCTGAGGTCCTGCCATCCTCTCAGACCTACTGTGGCATATAAATTGACAGGCTCCTGTCAGACCTCTGTGGCAAGCAGCTGCTTGAGGGGGTATTTATTTTATATATAAGTTGTGAATGGTTTGTGAAATGTCATTATCGAAAATATTGTAATCTTCTATGTAGAAAATATTTTTATAACAATGAATGTTAAACTATTTGTAGAGAATGAAATTTGTTTCATTAAATGTTACCAACATCCTTTCGCTCTGAATATTCAAATTAATATTTTGTGCAGTATATAGGACAGAGAAAAGTCCTAGAATTATCCCTAGTTTGTACATGCCTTCTCATACAAGGACATGCTCTATGAAAGATCGAATTCACTCCTTGCCACTATCTTGTTAGAGCTAACACAATTATTAATAGTTTAGTGTCAGATTTATTTATATTTGAATATGCTTCACACTGATGAACAAAATCTTTCATTTCTATTTTGACACTACTTTTTGCTGAAGAGCTTTTTTTTTTTAAATTGCCAATTGTTGAAAAATATTTTCCTTTCATATCGCTGAAAATATGATTTGCCTTCACCAATAGTGATTATGTGAGTGATCGACTAAGGTACGCTAACCTCTAGCCCATACCCGGTCTCATAGTTAGCATACTAAATCATCGACTATATCCCTGTGTTTGTATGTTTCATGAGAAGCCAGGACAAGCCCAATGTAGCTTCTAGGTATCTCTGTCCTTCGTGTAGGGAAGTACTTGTTTATGTACTCATACTCTTCTGTTTGATTTTATGTGAATGATTTTGTAAAACATTATCGAAAATGAAAATATTGTGATCTTCTATGAAGAAAATACTTTTAACAATGTATGTTAAACTGTTCAGAATGAATTTTTTTATTAATACTAAATAATAAATTTTTATTAAATATAAAATTAATATATTTATAAATATTTAATAACTCTTACTACTCGAACACATTTTTTTAAACACATTATTAATGTACCCTTAAAAAATTGATTTATTTTCCAGAACACTATTCAATACATTTATGTAAAATATTACTTCATTGTAATGCACATCTATATACTGTATGTATATATGTATTTTTAGGAAGTAGAAAGATGTGATTGAAATTGGAAATAAATGCCGCTGTTTAATGGGAATTTCTTGGATTATCTTACTTTTAAAGCGTTTCATACATTTCAACTTTTTCACGTTATTTCCATTTTCATTTAATAGCATGAAATATTATTTCAGATGCCTTTGTTTATTAGTGTGTATGATCTTGATAAACTTCATAAAAAATACAGTATATATATGTTAAATGCTTTTTTGGCCCTCGTCGGGGTACCAGCATTTCTCAAGGTGGTTGGGTTGCTTCCCCCCAGATATCTAGCAGTGTTGAATGTCTACTATATATTTTAAAGAATTTAAGTTACAGATCCAAGAAATGCTGAGTAAATCTGCTACTTAGAAAGTCTTCAAATTATTGTTGTCTTTGTTTTCGATTGTATTTTGTACTCATCACTATGGTGAAATGTGAAGAAAGTAAAACGCATTACTTAAGAAATAGTTTTCATTACCTTTATGTATTTAAAGTAGTTTTATTAATTATTTGTCCTAAGCATTAAGTTATAGCACTTGAAAATTTCAGTGCTTTTTGATACTTTGTATACTGACAGAATTCGTAACTGACATGGAGGTACCTATAAAACTACTTTCCTTCAACAGAAAAATAACTGAAAAGAATTGTATTAAAATCATTGATGTCTGATTGTTACATATATTCGAACTGTATTGAAAAACGTAAAAAAAATTATATATGCATTATACAAGCAACAATTTCTGGAGAGAGAGAAAAAAAACTATTGTATCATATTCTCCTGCCATGGCACAGTTCCTTCACCAACAAAATAATCGGCATAGCATTCCCGGGTCACCTTAGCATTAACAGAATAATAATTACTACTCCTTAAATTATCAGCATTCTGTAGCCCATGAAATGGCTCCTCAGAACGCCATTGTCCAGGAATGATTACTCCTCGATCTGTATCTTCGACACTTATAAAATTCTCTGTGATGTAATCTGCCTCCGTTTTCATGAGCCAGTTGTGCAAAGTACACACAGCCGTTGCTATGTTATCTACTTTCAATATGGAAAGAGCTATCGGTTTTTCAAAGGTCCTGAATCTGTCGACCAATATTCCAAAAGCATTTTCCACAACCCGCCTGGCACGCAGCAAACGATAGTTGAAAATCTGCTTTCTTTTATCTACCTTTACATGAGGTGTGTAAGGTCTCATTAGATACGTTTTAAGTGGGAAAGCTTCACTCCCAACGACTACCGATTTCTTTGGGACATTCCACTTGTTTTGTTCCGAGGATCTGACCCAGAGTCGAACGTGTCAACTCACTCCCATGGGTCACTTTTTCGTTACAACTGACGTCGATGTAGGGTAAAGCAGTAATTATCATTAACCAATGCCAAAAGGAGTATTCTGTTCATTCCTTTGTAACTGATGAAGTCTGTGTCGCACTGAATACGATTTCTTACAGCAATGTGCTTTCCGTCAATTGCTCCAATGCATCCTGGAAAATTCCATTTATTTCTAAATCCAAGCTCAATTTTTTTCCATTCTTCAGAAGTCGGGACCTAGAAATATTAAAAGAATAATATTAGTTATATATTAATTAAATATTAGATGTATAAAGTATTTTGTTTAATTCTTAAACAACGAGAATCAAGCTACGAAAACCTGTGAAGCACTGTACGGTTTATTATAAGCCTTTTTATGAAAAAAATAATATATACAACATCTTTAATAGCGGGGAGACCCCAAGAATGGAAAGATTGGCTCAATCGGTAGCGCAACAGGCTTGTAATTTGCAATTTCGAGTCCCAGATCTACTAGAGTTGAGGGTTATCTCCACTAATTCCCCACCCTGCCTTAGGTGAGATAGGCTTGGAAAGGCCTCCATCAGATGGGATGTTAAGCCTTGGCCCGTGTGAAGGAGAGCAATGCCATGTGATGTTAAAGAGCAAGCTGGATGGCCTTGATGGGAGACTACTATTGGGAAACAAATGGGAAGTCTTCTGTGGGTCCCCTTCCCTCAACCTTCTCTGAGCCATTGGGGTTCTTGTGATCTGGCCATTTAGCTCACTGTGTGCAAAAGAGTGACTCTCAAAGGTAAAGCAACCCTAATAGTTCTTTAACGTGCACAAGGCATGGCTCTCCTACTTTCCATCCAACGGACGGCGGCCTTTCCAAGCCCATCACACTGATGACCCTTGCTGACTGAGAGTGGGGTGTTGGTTTAGCATAAATATTATGTCAACTCTTGCCCAGATGATTCTCAAATCCGGGAATTGTTGATTATAAAAAATCCTATCGTACTCTCAATAATCTGAGAACTGTCATGTGTCAACTGCGCAAATTCATTATCTCAATTACATTGAAAATTGTCATACACGCTTCCGCATTGTTTCATAATACCATTTTATTCAAATGTATGACTTATGTTTCAAAGTGTATAGAATTAACCAGTGATGTGCAAACCGTAGGTCGCGCGAAAAATTCGGTAGTTTGGGAGAAATTTTAAATATAAACCATTAAAATTAAAATAAACCCATAATTCATTACATTACCTTCGTTTCAAAGTAATGAATCCTTTATTATACGAAAACAATATAAATACATGTTAAATAAAAAGTTTGAGGTTTCTCATGAAGCTAATGTTTAGAAAAGATTGCAGTTCAAAAAAGGTTTGCGTACCACTGGAATAGACTACATTTTTAAATATGTTATATAATTTAATGTGATATTTAATAATCTTTTGAATTACAGGAGCCGTACATAGAAACGGAGATCTACGTCGAAAAACCGGACGAGGACTCCGATGCTTCTGTGAACCCGTCGGAAGTCACAGTGAAACTTGAAAAGCCAGATTACTCTGAAAATTCAGCAAGCACAACATTCACACCGACGTTCAAACCTCCCACAGTTTCACAAACAATTAAGAAAAGAAAACTGAAATGCATTGATAAAGTAACGGACGCGATAGAAAAACTAAAAGAGATATCCACCGATGGTAATATCGAGGATGAATTTTATTATTTTGGAATGAACATCGCTGCGCAGCTGAAGCAGCTACCGCTAGAGAGAGCCTTGCGCACCCAAATACAAATTTTGAACTTCATAGCCGAAGAACGAATAGCTATGTCAGAGGAATTACTTTCTGATAGCCAGCCAGCAACTCCACCGAGTCCTCTACCACATTCTTCTGAAACAGTGCCATTACAATTGCAAATATTAAAACATTATGCGGCTTAACTGGCGAAATCTGCCATCAACATACTAGTGACGACTTTTTTTGATAACTTGAGTAGTTACTAATTGTACATATTGTATGTAAATAAAATTTTACAAACTGAAAAATTGGTGTAGTGATAAATAAAAATCATACCTCTTGCACTGATGGCGGTAAGGTGTCCTGATTTCTATTGATAGAAACCGGAAGATTTCAGTAAATATCCCTGTTCGAGAAAGCTGAAATTGAGACAATTTAGTTATCCCCATTCCAGCAAACTGAAATCTAACACCAAAGAAAACTTAATGAAGGCAGTTGTACAACGGAGCAATGATGGGCAACTTTTTTTTTTCTCACAATGGGCTAAATTGCCAGGTCACAAGAGCCACAAAGATTGGTGGAAGGTACCCACTGGAACAGCTGTTAGGAGACGGGTAGCCTCCCATTCAACGTGTTCTTTAACGAGCACAGGATTTTTTCTCCCTCAAAAGGGACCACAGCTTAAAATCCCATCCGATGGATGGCGGCCTTTCCAAGCCCATCGGTGTCCCCTATTGACCATGGGCAGGGTGGGGAATTTTGCGGAGATAAATATCAGCTGGAACTCGAACTTGGGAACTGCAGATAGATGGGAGGACAATAAATCAACCACTCTAAACTTGTCGAATACAGATTGCATTATGCTACATAGGCTTACCGTAAATCTATGTCTCGAAGAGGTGACATATTGCACTTCACCACGATCTTGGCAAAAATGACTATTTCGAAGCACTCGCGGTCAAGTTCGTACCTCATCGGAAACAGTCGACTATGTCGTCAATGTGCACCGTTCTCAGTCCAAACCATGTTTTTCCCAAAAGGCAAAAAATTTCCACATAAAAAAACGTAAATACACTGACAGTTATTTTAAAATCCCCTTAATTAAATCCATTTGAATCGATAACAGACTGTATATCGTTACAAATAACCGGGATTTTTGGACAGCTCTAAAAACCGGTACAAAATCCAGGAATAACGAAACCTATGGATACATACCTTAATATAGAAGAATTCGAACAACTGCAGGGGCTCCCACAAATGTTCTCATATGCCTAATATAATTCTCTTGTATGATAACATATCATGCAAAATAATAAAGTGACCACAGAGGTAAAACAACCGAATTTCAGGTAAACGTGATTACTGAGGTACATATGAATGACACTTTTGCGTACATATGGGTCAAAGGGCTCAGAGAAGGTCCACTGACTAGCAGTTAAGAGACTGATGGAAGCTTCCCATCAAGGCCATACAGCGTGCTCTTTAATGTGCATAGGGTATAGCTTTCTTGCACCTACACCAATCGGTTAATGTCCCAAATAGTCCCTGCCTTTCCAGCATACATTTTTCTTCCCTTTTTAGTGGTCTGTAACAAATCCCTTGAGAAATATTGGTAATATATGTTTAATATTTTTTTCTTTTCCGAAAAAGCTACTAAACAGGGGGAGGGGTCGTAACTAGGAAAAAGTGTAACTTGAATCAGAAATCACAATTTTGCTATGTTGGTTATTAGGTCATCAAACGTCACATTTTTTAACTCGTTTTCAAAAGTTGAGCTATTGTTCTCACTTCGGTCGTTTGTAGGCAGTGACTTCCACAACAGTCTACCTGAGGATCTAGTGACCCTCTGAAATAAGATCAGTCCTTGTAGGTTCGACCCTTTCGTCCCCATAATGGGGAACTACTGTTCTACTAAGTTTCAAATATCCTGAAACTTTGTCTAAAGGAGGTTTACCGCTAAAATTTTCGATGAAGTGAAGAAAAAGGAATTATTGGTGTCTTTTGCAAATTCTTAGCTTAACTCCTTTCGTATTGTAATAATTGGCATTCGTTTTTTTCACGTATGCAGTTCGGCGCCCTTCTGATATTGGCTTCTTATTGTTCAGAGAAAGATGGGGAAAGGGAACCCACTGAACTCCTGATAGGAGACAGATGGTAGTCTCCTCAAGGCCATCCAACGTATTTTTGAACATAAATAAGGTTTGGCTTTTTGCGCACAGATCCACGACTTAATGTCCCGCCTGATGGACGGCGGTGTTCCCTTTCTCACCGAGGGTAGGGTGGGGGTTTAAATAAAATAAATACCCCCTCAAGCAGCTGCTTGCCACAGCGGTCTGACAGGAGCCTGTCAGTTTATATGCCGTAGTAGAAGGTCTGAGAGGATGGCAGGACCTCGGCAGAAAAAACGACACGTACATCCATGCCTTACCCGGGGTTCGAACCCAGGTCCTTAGATCAGTAGCTAAGCGTGCTAGCCACTCGGCCATGGGACGGCTACATGGTGGGGGGTTAGCAGAGATAAATCCCAACACTGGCAAAAGTGAAATGGAACATGGGCAGGATTGGAATAAGTAAAATAAGCACGTGCTTATTATGGCACCAAGGAAATGGGGCACCACAGTTTTTTGCCTTAGTTATCATGTCCTTAACTTGGAAGGGTGATTAAAATTCGTTTTCAATAAATTTTTGTATATGCATTTTTTCCCTTATAACAATTTTATTAAGAAGAGCAAAAAACAGTCTTCAAATTTGCATTTTTTTTTTCTGTTGCCCTTGTTAAAAGTAAATAATTTGTTTATATTGCTTACTGCTATTTCGTTTTAAATGAAATTTATTTTTTTTAATATAGTTGTGGGGTCAAGCCTGGAAGAAAACCGAATTTTAAAAATCTTATTTCCCTTTAGTACTTATTGAGTCTTAATGTCTTGTCAGTTAAGCATTGTTGGGCTGTGCTTAGGGCATCAGGTGGCCCTAATCCAGCACTGAACATGGGAATTGCTCATCACCAGCCTGGCGCTCTACCGACTGAGTCAACCCCCGTTAGAGTTAACAGATGCCAGTGTTCTAAAAGGAGGACATGCTTTCAATTTGTGAAATAAGCTCTTTCCTACCAAGTTTCATTTCAAGTACCAACAGTTTAGGCCGAAAAAGGCAAAATTCTAATTATTCAGTACACTTCAAAATGTATGACGTACTGATTTTTATCATACTTGACAAGCAATGAAGGGTTATTTGGCCTTAAGTGGCATAGTATTTAGCAACTATCTACTGTTCCAGATGGCAAACTTTGTGTGTTTCTGCTAACTATAACTGAGATAGTGGTCAGCTGTTGCTTCGGTTGCTAAGACGTTCTCTTGTGTGAAAAGGCTTGTACAAACCAGGAGTAATTCCTTCACTGTCCTTTTATGTTGCAAATAAAAAATAACTTGCTGTCAACTTTCATAGCTAAGACTATCAGTAAACGGAAGCAAAATTTATACAGTTTTTTAAAGCCCGTAATTTTTCTACATGGCAAGTAAATTGCACATATTCAAATTACAGAAAATGGTAACTTTTACAATAAAAAGATTTAATTCAGCATTCACAGTTTGCGTTTATATTATTCCTCGGTAAACAGTAAATTATATTCTATTCATTGGTTTAAGAAATTTAAAAAGGGGGGGGGGGAAGAATGCCTTAATCTTAATTTAAAACATGTTACGAGTTTATACAAAAAGGAGGACATTTCATTTTTTTTTTTAAATTCCGGGAGGACCGAGATAAAAAAGAAGGACATGTCCTCATTTTTGGAAGACGTATAGTAAACCTAACCCTCATTCATATGGGCCATTCAGCTTGTTCTTATTATTATTAATTCCATTTTGTTTAATAAATTACCGATGATTTTGTTTCAAATGTTTATTAAAACGTTTTAATAATATTTCAAAGTTAGTTTTTCTTGCTTTTATGTTGGCAAAATCATTAATGATACCATCAAAATTTGCTTCTTCAAATAAATCACTTTCAGTACATAAGAGTATAGATTCAATTGACCATAAATATGTTTTTACTCTTTAACACCCATGTCTACATACAAACGACAAAGGGAATACTTTTTTAACGACCTATAAGTCTTATTTAAAAAATTACTGAGCTTCCAATTTCAAAGCTCTCCTTTGGCTTAAAGATATTCCCAATAAGCTGCATGGTTACTAGACTAATGACTTAAGTACAAAACGGAATAGAAGGAAATGCTTGAACCCACCCAGTAAAAGGGAAATTGCTTTTTGCCCTTTTCACCTAATGGGGTCGTTGGCCAGCGGCCACGGCTAACATCTGTGACACAGAGAGATCGACTCCCAGCTGGGTCAGCGTTGAGATTATCTCCGCAAAATTCTCCGCCCTGCCCACGGTCAATAGGGAACACTGCTGAGCTTGGAAATGCCTCCGTCCGTCGGATGGGAAGTTAAGCCGTTTTCCGTGTGCGGGAGAGCCATACCCTGTGCACGTTAAAGAACACGTTGGATGGCCGTGACGGGAGGCTATCATCTGTCTCCCAACAGCTGTTCCAGTGGGTCCCCCTCCCCCAACCTTCTCTGAGCCTTCGGGGTCCATGTGACCTGGCCATTTAGCCCATGGTGTGAAAAATGTGCCGCTCAGAGGTAAAACAACCTAAATCTCCCAACATTGATTTATCATCCCCTCTTTACAACTTCCCATTAACCTATGAAATTCGGACGAACATAAGAATGCTTTGGAGTAGCGCAGCTATGGAGAGATCACCATCTGTATTTACAGAGGGGGGAAAATGGCGGAGAGGACATCTCTCTTGACCCCTCGGGAGGATGGGAGGTCATAGTTCAGTGCTGCATTCTGAGAGCCAGGACCGGCGTGAACTTTTGGGCCAACAAAAACGCATTTATATATGTACTTGTAAATTTTATAATAAATTTTTGATTATAAGTACAAAGTGCAGTACATATCTACAACTTATAGGAACACCGAGTATATTATAAATATTACATAACCTTTTTCGCCTCAAAATCTTTAATTACGTCATCAGAATTGACCGATTGCGCTTTCTATTGAAAGAATTGTTAGTCATCGATTAGCGGATTCTGCGATTGGATTTACTCTTGAGCTTGGAAAATAACTGACATGCGCTCTGGTGGTCGGACATGGAGCTAGAGGTACGAGAATTCGTTGCGTCTGCTGCTGTGTCAAAGATAGGAAAATGGCGTCGTTTTTTACGATGAGCTTTTCGTGGAAGCAGTGCCGGGTTCTGGGGAACACGTTGAACCCACCTCGCACTGGCCCTGCTGAGAGCCAGTAGATCAGTAGTTCTAGTCTTCTGTCAGCACTTTGAATGTGTGATTATATGGGGCGGGGGTGGCTCAGTCGGTAGCGCGCCAGGCTTGTAATCTGTAGTTCCCAGGTTCGAGTCCCAGCTGGGTCAGCATTGAGATTTATCTCCGCAAAATTTCCCCGCCCTGCCCACGGTCAGCAGGGGACACCGATGGACTTCGAAAAGCCACCGTCCGTTGGATGGGACGTTAAGCCGTAGCCCCGTGTGCGGGAGAGCCATACCCTGTGCACGTTAAAGAACACGCTGGATGGCCTTGACGGGAGGCTACCATCTGTCTCCCAACAGCTGTTCCAGTGGGTCCCCTCCCCCAACCTTCTCTGAGCCTTCGGGGTCCTTTTGGCCTGGCCATTTATCCCATGGTGTGCAAAAAAGTGCTGCTCAGAGGTAAAACAATCCAATCTAATGTGTGATTAGATTGTCTTAGTTCTGTAGTTTAATAAGACTGCTCTTAACGGTTTCGCTTATGGGAGTGTTGTATCCAGAAGTTGAATGCGATTTGTTTGTGCTGTTGTAGAGCGATGATGAGGAGGTATTTAATCTATCATGGTGAGAAGAAAGTTCTTCTTAACACTAACAGACTTATTAAACTTTGTCGGTGCCCTATTGCCAGACGATAGCAGAGAGATTTTTTGGGACAAATCGCAATCTCACTGCAAACGCAGTCGGAACTGGAACTTGGTTACATCAGATTATGAGCTTGGCACGTTACTAGGAAAGACTTAAGGGTAGGCACGATCAAGTGGCTGAAAATGCTAGCAAGGGTAATAGAAGGGAAAAATTGATAAACTTCTGTATATTTCATGCATTTTTCGAGAAATATTTTAAAGACCTCTTAGATGCAGTGGCAAATACTGCACTGTAACGGAAATTCAGTCTCTTTTACCGTTTTCCAGCTCTATCCCCCCCCTCTCAAAGCCGCTTGTTTCTTTCTAGATCCGGAGATGGGAGTAGGGTGTCAGCTAACAACTGAATTTAATCAGAATGAATCACTCTAGGTGGTTGCGGCTGAGAGACCGTAGTTTCGTTTCAGTTCTTTGGGTTGTTTTACCTCTGAATAGAGGGGCGGGGGTGGCCAGTCGGTAACGCGCCAGGCTCGTAATCTGCAGTTCCCAGGTTCGAGTCCCAGCTGGGTCAGTATTTAGACTTATCTCCGCAAAATTCTCTCTTCTGCCCATGGTCAGTAGGGGATACCAATGGGCTTGGAAAGGTCGTCGTCCGTCGGATGGGACGTTAAGCCGTGGCCCGTGTGTGAGAGAGCCATACCCTGTGCACGTTAAAGAATACAGTGGATGACATTGACGGGAGGCTACCATCTGTGTTCCAACAGCTGTTCCAGTGGATCCCCTCCCCTAACCTTCTCTGAGCCTTCGGGGTCCTTGTGACCTGGCCATTTTAGCCCATGGTATGCAAAAAAAGTGCCGCTCAGAGGTAAAACAACCCAACTCGGATGGAGAACACTACGATCTCCAGCGAAGATTAAGATAATGTTGCCGTCCCGTGGCCGAGTGGTTAGCGCGCGTGGCTGTTGATCTAAGGGACCTGGGTTCGAGCCCCGGATTAAGGCATGGATGTTCGTGTTGTTTTTCTGCTGAGGTCCTGCCATCCTCTCAGATCTTCTACTGTGGCATATAAACTGACAGGCTCCTGTCAGCCCTCTGTGACAAGCAGCTGCTTGAGGGGGTATTTTTTTTTTTATTTTGTGCGAGATGATACGAAACCAAGCTTTTTTTGATGGGTTTAATATTTGTCCTGTCAGTAACGTTAAACCCTTCCCATCTATCAGCTATGATGAATCCAGTGGAATATGTCCACTGATACAGATATACAAAAAGAATGCTCTTCTACTTCTTTAGGTGCCATATACGAGTGACGCCAGATACTGTCGTAAGATAAACCTCGTTGCCGAATGTGGAAAAGCTGCAATTAAGAAAACAGCGAATTAAAATTGACAAAGAAGATGAAGTTGTTGAATTCTTCAGCTCCTTGTTACCCCACGTTAGGAAATTGCCATTTCACAAAAAAATTGTATTCAGGATGAAAGGTCTTTGATGCTATTTATGGCGAAGAGTGTGAAACACAACTGCTGCAGAAATCGCGGACTTCAGCGCTTGATAAGGAATTTGCATGAAGTAACTTCTGAACAGGGTTGGGTTGTTTTACCTCTGAGCTGCACTTTTTTTGCACACCATGGGCTAAATGGCCAGGTCACATGGACCCCGAAAGCTCAGAGAAGGTTGGGGGAGGAGGTTGGGTTGTTTTACCTCTGAGTGGCACTTTTTTGCACACCATGGGCTATATGGCCAGGTCACATGGACCCCGAAAGCTCAGAGAAGGTTGGGGAAGAGGACCACCTGGAACAGCTGTTGGAACACAGATGGTAGACTCCCATCAACGCCATCCAGCATGTTCTTTAACGTGCACAGAGTATGGCTCTCTCACACACGGTGCCAAGGTTTAGCATCCCATCCGACGGACGCGGCCTTTCCAAGGCCATCGGTGTCCCCTACTGACCGTGGGCAGGGCGGGGAATTTTGCGGAGATAAATCTCAACGCTGACCCAGATGGGACTCGAACCTGGGAACTACAGATTACGAGCCTGGCTCACTATCGACTTAGCCACCCCCGCCCTAGGGCGAGGAGACCCACTGTAACAGATGTTGGGAGACAGATGTTAGGCTCCCGTCAAGGCCATCCAGCGTGTTCTTTAAAGTGCACAGGGTATGGCTCTCTCACACACGGGGCCACTGCTTAACGTCCCATACCACAGACGGCGGCCTTTACCCAAGCCCATCGATGTCCCCTACTGACCGTGAGCAGGGCGGGCAGTTTTGCGGAAATAAATCTCAATGCTTATCCAGCTGGGTTGGGTTGTTTTACCTCTGAGCGGCACTTTTTTGCACACCATGGGCTAAATGGCCAGGTCACACGGACCCCGAAGGCTCAGAGAAGGTTGGGGGAGGGGACCCACTGGAACAGCTGTTGGGAGACAGATGGTAGCCTCCCGTCAACGCCATCCAGCATGTTCTTTAAAGTGCGCAGGGTATGGCTCTCCCGTACAAGGGGCCACGGCTTAACGTCCCATCCGATGGACAGCGGCCTTTCCAAGATTCAGATTGTACCCTATATGATCTATTTTTACTGTTTCTAAGTTATTGGACTGGGGGCAGATTCTGTCAATAGAGCTCCAGACTGATAATCTTCAGTTCCAGGTTCGAGTTACATCGGTGCTAGCGTTAAGATTTACTCCTCTTCACAGGGGGCGGACTAGCACTTTTTTTTTTTCAAGGATATAGCTTTAGAGGGCGGGGGGGGGGGGGGGGGGGTTGCTCCGATAAAAATTTGGCAGTTGATATTTTGTACTTGACGTTTAAACTATGTTTTCTCCGATTCTGTGTAATTTGCATAAAATAACAATCCTGTGGGATCCCTGGGGCGACACCGGAGGGCCGGGACGCTACATCGCTCAGCCGCCCTTTGTCAGTCCGGCCTGCCTCTATATTCCCACTCTGCCTCAGTTAAAAGGGGATTTGTTCCGTCAGTTTCGGAGAGTCTCCGAGAATTCAGTTTCGGGAGAGGAGGGTTGAATATTAAGACTTGGGTTCTGAGAAGAAGACTTCAGCATAGTTTCTCAAATGCTAAAATGTTCCACCGAACTGGGTCGGGTTGTTTTACCTCTGAGCGGCACTATTTTGCACACCATGGGCTAAATGGCCAGGTCACAAGGACTCCGAAAGCTCAGAGTAGATTGGGGGGAGGGGACCCACTGTAACAGCTGTTGGGAGACAGATGGTAGCCTCCCGTCAAGGCCATCCAGTGTGTTCTTTAATGTGCACAGGGTATGGCTCTCCCCTGCTTAACGTCCCATCCGACGGACGGCGGCCTTTCACAAGCCCAGCCCTACTGACTGTGGACAGGGCGGGGAATTTTGCGGAGATAAATCTCAACGCTGACTCAGCTGGGATTCGAACCTGAGAACTACAGATTACGAGCCTGGCGCGCTACCGACTGAGCCACCCCACCGCACTGGAAAGGTTAAAATGATATTCTATGTGGAATAAGATGTTACATTTTTTTTTCTCTTTTTCAAAGTCAGATATCAAATATGGACGTAAAACAATATTATACAAAAAAAAAACGGTTTTGGATTTCATAGAAAGTAGACTGGTTTTGAGATTTCATATAACATTGCAGTTCTTGTGATAATTATAGGAGAATCAGCCTACTCTCTGTTCCAGGGAAAGTTCTTTGCATGATTGTGCTTAATAGAATTAAGAATCTGGTTGACAGTCAATTGCGTGATGAGAATGTGGATTCAGAAGTGGTAGGGGATGTGTGGATCAGATATTTTCACTTAGGCAGATTCTTGAGAAATGTTTAGAGTTTCAGAAGCCTTTGGTTGCTAGCTTTGTTGATTTCAAAAAGGCTTTCGACTCTGTTGATCGTCATAATTTGTGGTTGATTGTGAGATCATATGGCATACCAGACAAGTTAGTTAACATAATGAAAGCTCTCTATAATAACACTGAGTCGTGTGTGAGAGTTGGGAAGGCTTGTAGCAATTTGATTCAGCATTACTTCTGGTGTTCGACAAGGGTGCAATTTGTCTCCTTTTCTCTTTAGTTTGGTTATTCATCACGTTATGCGAAATTCAGTTCAAGGGAAAGATTTTGGCCTTAAATGGGCTGGAAATACGAAAATTTCTGATTTAGATTATGCTGATGATTTGGCCTTGTTGGATAATAATGTTGATGAGATGAATTCTTTCATTCGAGTTGATGTGTAGTGGAGAGATGCAGCAGATATTGCTCAGGACAGATATGCTTGGAAAAGTAAATTGTGCTGTCTGGTTAGACCTCCGTAGCCCATGGCTGCTTGAGGAGGAGGATAACACGACCGGATTTTAAGGATTAGAGGTGTGGGGGGGGGGGGGGGGGGAATACGTCCCTGTGCCCAAATAGTTACATCGATGGGAAACTGGTTCTGTGAGCTCTATTCATTATAATTATGCATTCTATTAAGTAACTAATAGGCGAATCTAATCGAAATTCCCTTAATTTATACTTTTGAGGTTGATATCTAATAGCGCTCTCCAAAATCTGACGAATGAATATGCACAACGTTTTTTTTTAGCATATACAGGGTGAATCTGAAAAAGTGGGCAAAACTTTACGGGGTGGTAGAACGCAGCTATACGAGCAATATTCGTCATAGAATGTATGGTCGGAACGCAAACGGCGAGCCGCTAGGTGGCGTTGGAAATGGTATAAAAGGGTCTGTCCTCGCACCCAAAGGCATTTCTACCGTGGATTGTCGAGAGGATGGCTGGTTATACTAACCACGAAATGGCGGATATGCACTTTGTATACGGTGAGGCCATATGAAAAGCCTAATCTACGAGTGCCCCATTGAAAACGATATGGATCTAGTCGCCAGGATCGCCGTTGTTGCCGGCGATATTCGGGAAATGCCTGGTGTCTTCGCAAATGTGCGTCGGTCCCTATCCCGCAGGTGTGAAGCCTGCATTACAGCTGGCGGCAGCTCTTTTGAGCAATTTCTTTGAGCATGTACCTCAATTACATTCCTGTTAATAAAATGTTTTCTGAAGTATCTCCTCTCCTTCTTGTGTTCATTCTTTAAATGTGACAGTGGAAAACTACCTTTTAACTTCTCGCCGTTTGCGTTCCGACCATACATTCTATGACGAATATTGCTCGTACAGCTGCGTTCTACCACCCCGTAAAGTTTTGCCCACTTTTTCAGATTCACCCTGTATATATAGTGAGAGATTAGGAAAATAAGTTACCAAACGTATGCTAGAAAATTTAGAGCAGTTTCAGCAGTTAAAATCGATTAAAATTTTTTACCAAGATAATAAAAGTGATTAAAACAGTAGATAAAATGGAATGATTGAATCATGTGATAAATAATAAAAAAATAAATACCCCCTCAAGCAGCTGCTTGCCATAGAGGTCTGACAGGAGCCTGTCAGTTTATATGGTCTTAATAAAGAAGTTAAATAAGAAAAAAGATTCTTGATACAAAGTACGTGAAAATTTCGTTTTCTTTCGAAAATTAGATTTTAGTTTGAAAATGAACTGTCAGATATCGTATATTACATGAAATATCTCTATGACATTTTGAACTGACAGGCTTGTGACTGACCTCTGGCAAGCAGCTGTTTGACGGATTTTTTTGTTAAAAAAAAGTAAGATAAAACATATATTAAATATTTTTGAAAGGCATCTTTACTTCTAGATAATTCTAACAATAATTATTTAGTTGAGTATTGTACCCAGTGAAAATTAAATTATCAACGCGTGTGAAGCCAATGTTTAAGCAATAGCAGCTGCCTGCGTTACTGCCCACCATTTATGTGGCCGCCGGTCATTCAAGTCACGGAGGTATGAATGAGAGCCCTAACGCGCTTTCCCTGTCCAAGGTCATGATGCAGACGCAGCACGGCGGTAGCCATGGAGCCCTAAGCACTTGAAAATGATGCTACGGCGACTGCGCGGCAGCCATGTTGTTCTATTCAAAACATTGATAGGTGAGTAACGAAGTGTTGGGCTATAAAAATTTAATTTTTTTCGAAATTTGTACTATGACATCCTGTTCAGCTTACGGCTGCTCGAATCGTCCTACAAGAAAAAGGATACCAGGAATTACCTTTCATCGGTAAGTTTGTCATTTTTTTTATACAAGTTTAAATAATTACATAATGATACAAGCAACTTCGTGTTGAAATTACGCCGCTATGAAATCGGTTTTATTTCGAGTTACAAACCTCGATTCTTCACCAGCTTTTTTTTTATTTTCTTAGAATTGTATTCAGTGATAAGTGTCAAAATGTACTTCTTATACTAGCAATAGCAATATATTTATAAATAAGCACATATTCAGGGGTGTAGCTACCTCTAAAAATGGAAGTGTTATCACACCAGAGAATTTTTTTTTCCTTTTATAAGTTTAGAGGTGTGTTAGAAATTATACAAATTTATTTCAAACTTAATTCTATGGTTTACTGTGTGATACTGTTTTTTTTTTTTTCAAAATAAATTTCTTGAAAAGATGCTTTTTTTTTGCACACTAAACTAAAATGCACTGTCAGCTGATGACCAATACATAGAAATTATCTTTTATTTCAGCTTTCCATTAAATAAAGAGAGACGAGAAGCATGGGTGAAAGCTGTAAGAAGAAAAAATTGGGAACCATCAAAATGTAGTACCTTATGTTCTGCACATTTTACAGAAGATCAATTTGACAGAACATCTCTCTGCAATGTTCGATTGAGGGATACTGCAATACCCAATATATTTAAGTCATTCCCAAGTTACCTTCACAATGTAAGTACTTTTTTTAACTGCACTAATTGCTTGAATGTAGAAGATATATTAATGGATTTATACAATGAGAGCAAAATACTTTTTAACGATCTCACATTCCTTAATCTGTTATATACCTTTTGTTATTTACCAAATTCCTAAGGTATATTAATTCAAAATGTAAAATTCAAAAACTACCTTACAGAATATGCATATTCAGCATTCTTCTGAACATTCCAATACACAGACTTGTACATTTGCTATTCTACTATTTCTTCTTTTATAAATTGGATATAAACATTATAGATAACAAGTGATGACACACTTTGTCTCTAGAAGATGTTAAGTTCCTCATCTATCAAAAAATATCTTGGATAGATGGAATTGTACCTTTATCCATTATCAGAAATATTAGAAAATCTTAAACTGAGCACAAAGTTGTAAAATTGTCTTGTAATATGTGCAGTTTCATAGCATAGAGCATGGGTGTCCAACCTTTTGATTTCCCTGCGCCACATTGAGTGAAGATGAATTATTTTGGGCCGCAAATATAATAGCCAGAAAAGTTTTTAATTGGGATATTTGCTTGTGTCACTAATACTTTTGGCGGCCAGTGTAGTGTTTACGGTCCTCAGCCGATAGATGGCATTGCTCAAGTGGCGTGTGTTGCCTTGGAGGACATTATTTAGTTTTGGGGCTTTTTTATAATTCGGTCGGCGGTGCACTGTTTCCAATTTTCATGTTTTTTGGTTTGTGTTGTCTTGGAGGACATTATTTAGTTTTGGGGCTTTTTTATAATTCGGTCTCCGGAAAACAAAATGGCGGCTGAGGACTGTGAACTGTACTACTGCCGTATAATTTTTAGAACTATTTTATTTTTAATAAACGTGATGAATCTGAATACCATATGCAAATATTCATTGCATTAAAAAAAGCAATATAAATTCCAAATAGTTTAAATGGGCTTTCTCTCAGTCGTAAAAAAATAATCTTCCCATATATAATGCACAGGAAAACTGAATATAGCACGTGAAAAGTAGGCTTGATTGCAGCGGCAGACGGTTTGTTTTGAATGCAACAACATGGCTACCGCCCTGCTGCGTCAGCATCATGACCTTGGACAGGGAAAGCGCGTTAGGGCATCTCCTCTCATTCATACCTCCGTAGTAGCCTCAACTTTCCAAACCGGTTGCGCACTCTATCTCAAACAATCCCGAATGTTTTACCGAAGTCAAGTTGTGACATCATATACGTGGTGCTACTTGAGAGCTTGTTCTACCAGTATTTAGTAGTCTGTGTTATAACATAGTTGTGTTTGTCAAACCTAAAGGTTTATATTATTCAAAGGTAAGTTACAGTTATTATTATTATTTTGAGTTTCTATATCTTAGTTTTCGTTAATAATATAATTTGTTGTAATTCTTGAGCTGTGTTTTCAATTAGGCCTAACCTCACATGAAGTTAGGTCTAATTTTAAGGATCGGCAGAAAATTTTAATTCATTAAATTACATTTACTGATTAATAAATGAAAGCGAAGTGGTGAAGGAACTGTAGAAAACAGCTGTAATCATAAATATTAAAACTTTTATTCAAAACCAGCATAAATGCTATATTATAGAATACAGTATTTGTCAGTAAATCAAGTCTCATATATACATAAGGAAATTGCTTATATTTATTGAATAATATGCTCTGTGTGAATATATGTGTGTACCTTAATTATTTGTGAAATATGCTAGTTCCATGAATTTAAAGATTTCTAATTGTTAGCTATTTGGCTTAGGTTATGGTTTGTTTTTATCAAATAAGTTTATAATATGAATCAGATGGATTTTATCAGATAAGTTTATGATATGAATAATATGAATTATTATCAGATAAGTTTAAAATAAGCAAACCAATAAGATCAGTGCTACATTGGTGCTACTAAAGAAAGTGACATATGATATGCTGAGAATTCTATATTTTGCTATCATACCATCATAGCATTATGGAATTTAATGCTATGGTAGTAATAAAAATATATACTTTAACCTATTTTTGATATACACAAAAAAGTATAACCATTTGCAGAAATAATAATGCAATGTATATTATACTTATTAAATATGTTTATTTTGAAGCTATCCATACAAGTTCATGTTTCATCTGGAAGTATGGTTTTGAATTTCAACCATAAATTATTAAATCTCCTTTTATGGCAAAAAAGGAAATACCCCACAAACCCTGTGTGTATATATATAACTTGCATTCAAAATACACTGGCGGAAATTGAAAAAAGAACACCCAGAAGGAATTCCTTCAGGGATGTCATATTGTAATATGTTAATAGTTAAGGGCAGCAGAAACTGTGATCCAAGATTGAAAGTCATTGGGTGAAATGATGGCACTGAGGAGACAATATACAAATGTACGTAGCAGGTATTTAAGGACTAGGGGTGAAGAAAGGAATTATTTATCATGTGTTGTTCAGTGCTCTTTGAAGAAGCTACCATGCCTGGACGTTGCAGGCGCACATCTGTTCAGTTGGAGTCAGGTCGTATAGTGGGTCTTTGGGAAGCAGGTTCGTCTTTTCATCAAAATGCACACCATGTTGGATGAGAGGTATTGGGATTGGTATGATGGTGGCATCAATGGTCAGAAGAGCATTTGTACACTCACAGACGTGGTTCTGGGCAACAGAGTTACAGACACACGAGAGGATCAGCATACCGGGAGGGTGGCAGAGGGGACTATCCTCTGTCTATATACCAAGGTTGTCTACAAGAACGATACGAAATCATCTTTTGGAAGCAGGACTATGGGCATGCGTGCTTCTGGCACAGTTACTACTGCACCTCATCACTGTCGAGCACTTTTGTAGTGGTGTGAAGAACAAGTTCATTGGAGAGAAGAATAGTCTGTGGTCTTCAGCGATGAAAGCCGATTCTGCTTAGGATTATATGATGGTCGTTTATGTGTCCGAAGGTGACAAGGTGAGGTGGCTTCTTCCATCGTGCATCCACCCAGCAACACACAGGGCCCACGCTGTGCATCATGATGTGGGGAGCGATTAGTTATCACTATCATAAGTGTCTGTACAGGATACACTGAATAGCAATATCTATGTCAGCAACATTGTACAGCTGGTCATCCTGCCATATTTGAGTGTAAACCCAAATGAGATATTCCAGCAGGATAATGCCCGCCCACACTCCGCCCAGCCAACTTAACATGCTCTTCAGGCAGTGCATGAACTCCCTTGTCCAGCATGCTCTCTTGACTTGTCTCCAATAGAGCATGTCTGGGACCTGATCGGAAATACTCTTCCAACAACCATCACTGAATTATGTGTCCAAGTTCAAAGTGCATGGAATGGTATCCCCCAGCATGATATTCAGCATTTGTACGACCGATTGAATGCCAGATTGGAAGCTTGTATTTCTGCTCAAGGAGGTTCAATACCTTATTAAAATGTGCCTTCTATAAAATGTAATACTTATTAAAAGGTGAAATAAGCATTGAATCTGTTCACATGTGTCATCACTGTCCTTTTTCAACAAGTTGTTTCTGCTAAATAAATCTCGGAGATTATGTTTCAATTGTTAATGGTATTCCTTTTTCAATTTCTGCCAGTGTATTTATTTCTCTACCACATGGCCTTAGAAATGACAAATATTGAAATTAGAAAGTAAAACTTGGAAGATAATCAAAGCACAACTGATATGAAGTCTAAATTTAATATTCCTTATCCATTCAAGTTCTACAATTCTGCTTTTACATATTAAGATTACTGGAATGTATCTGTAGTTTTTTAATTTATATTATCTGCAGTTTCACATGACCACAATTATATCTGTATTCTACTCTAAAAGAAAATTGTTTAGTTTGTGCTTATAGATAAATCTTATGATAAAGCTGTTATTATTACTTTTTTGTTTCATTAAATATTATGAAAACTTGGATGATGTGATGCTTCATATAAAATTAATGAGTTAGTAGTGTTTCTACTGCTTTCTGCAATCTATGTACAGCAGGGTTGTTAAACAAATTTAATCATGGCATATTTTTTTTCCTTTAAGAAAATACTGTTTCGTCACTCAAATTTTTTTTAAGCAGAACTTGGAGGGGGGGGGGGGATTATTTATGTAGGAATTGCACAAGGTGTTGCAAATATGCTGTAAAATTTGGCCAGATATTTTGCATCCGTGCTGTACAGCATTTAATATTCACCAATTTTTATTATAGATGCCACGAATGTGTTGTGTCCCAGGCTGTAAATCAAATTATAGATCTGAAGGAAGCAAATATGTTACAACTTTCAAATTTCCCAAAGATTCAGCCTTAAGAGAGAAGTGGCTGAAGGTCATTCAGAGAGATAATTTCACCCCATCAAAATCTTCTGTAGTTTGCATTCACCACTTTAATGATAATTTTGATCAAAGGTTTGATTCTGCTGTAAGAAATGATGGAACAATTTTGACAGTTGCACGAAAAAAGTTTGGGTTAGTGCCTGATGCCATACCACACATTTTCCCTAATCAACTGTGTTATTTTACCGAAATGCCTGCGTCAAACATAAAGATCCTGCTAACCGTGTAACTGAACGAGTGAAAAGAGATAATGAAATGTGTAAAAAATGGTTGGAATGTGGTAATATTGGAAGTTCTGCATCATTTAGAGAAGATATAACAGTATGTTTGTCAATGTCCAAGAACTTTTTTTCCCCCTGATTTCTCATGTGATATTTGGAATAATTGTGTTGCTACATATTAATCAATTTAAGTGGGTTTTAGGTGAAGAACTGAAATTTAATAAATGGAGTAAGTTTGATGTCTTAATAAGCCATTTAAGTTCTTTCAATTTTCAGTCTATTCCACTGCATAACAAATTGAAACTTGCAACAAGCATTGTTTCTGAATGCAAAAGATACATTTCAGATAGAGGAGCTGAGAAGGAAACAATGTTTAATTTTCTTTGTGAATAGCTGCATTTGATGACAATTATATTTTTGTTGAATGATTGTGATATTACAAATATTTTTTTGTTAATTTGATTGTGATATTACAAATATTTTATGTTAATTTTGAAATTTGATAATTGGCCCTATAGTATAACTACTACTAAATACAATAACTAAAATTCTCTGCCGTTCAACAAAAAATTTATCCTTCAAACTATTTGCATGTTAAATTTTTTTTGGAGAAAAAATGAAGCTTTTCAGTGCAAGGACAGTGTTTCATCTTTAGGAAGTTCTTGTTCCGAAAAAGCTCCAAGTTTTCTCATAAAAACTTTTAACATACAAATAGTTTGAAGGATAAACTTAAAAATTTGATCGATTAATGACAGAGAATTTTACTTATTGTAATTAATTTCTGAGCAAGTTCTTTTTAATTGTGCATAATTATCATCATCATCAACCTCAAGAGCCATGGGCTATGGAGGTCCAACCAGACTGTGCAGTTTAATTCTCCAAGCATATCTGTCCTCAGCTACATCTGCTGCATCCGGCCACTGCACACCAATTCTAACAAGGTCCTGTTTGACATTGTCAGCCCACCGCATCCTAGGCCTCCCCCTCCTTCTGAGGCCTCTAGGCACACTGTTCATAACCTTATTCGCTGGGGCGAAGGTGGCTCAGTCAGTAGCGCGCCAGGCTCGTAATCTGTAGTTCCCAGGTTCGAGTCCCAGCTGCGTCAGTGTTGAGATTTATCTCCGCAAAATTCCCCGCCCTGTCCATGGTCAGTAGGGGACACCGATGGGCTTGGAAAGGCCGCCGTCCGTCGGATGGGACATTAAGCCGTGGCCCTGTGTGCGGGAGAGCCATACCCTGTGCACGTTAAAGAACACGCTGGATGGCCTTGACGGGAGGCTACCATCTGTCTCCCAACAGCTGTTCCAGTGGGTCCCCTCCCCCAACCTTCTCTGAGCCTTCGGGGTCCATGTGACCTGGCCATTTAGCCCATGGTGTGCAAAAAAGTGCCGCTCAGAGGTAAAACAACCCAACCCAAAGCCTCCTCAGCTTTGTCAGCCAAACCATCAAGCCAAAGATTCTTATCAGTAGCTAACTGATCCTTTACACGTTTATTAAGCTCTCTGTAATCCTTCCAATTAGGACTAGTAGGGTACTGATTAAGGACATTCCCGCAGTTCCTTCTTTCTGAAATAAGCTCAAGTGCCTTATCACTGAAATAATTCTGCCTCCTCTGCTCCTTTTTTTCCTAAAAGAGTACTGTTAGTTTCCAAAAAAGCCTGTTTAAAATGGCCCCATTCTTCCTCAACTTCAGTATTAAGCAAACCATGACTGTCATAATGACTAAGTAACCTATCATGGTAAGCTTTAGCTATAACTGGGTCTTTCAGAGCTTCGGTATTAAAGGTAAATTTTTTAACCCTAGCACAACACTTTTTAAGTTTAAGTTGCAAGACACTTTTAACAAGGTAATGGTCAGATCCAATTTCAGCTCCCCTATATGCCCTGGTATTTCTAACAGAACTAGCCCATTTGCTGTTAATTAATATATAATCAATCATATTCCTATGCAGCCCATCAGGTGAAACCCATGTGTATTTATGTATGTCGCGGTGTTTGTATTATGTGTTAGTTATTCTGAAACCATTGAGTTTACTTACCTGTAGGAGACGTTGCCCATTGCCATTGCAGCTACCAATACCAAAAGGACCTATTACTCCTCCCCAAAGGTCAGAGTCAGTACCAACTTTGGCATTGAAGTCACCTAGAACAAGGGTAATATCTCCTTTCTTGACAGAATTCAAAATATCCTGAAGTTGTCCGTAAAACCTATCCTTCTCATCCTCATTGGTATCCTCAGTGGGGGCATAACAGCAGATAACATTCAAGTCTTTAATGCTTGTCTGAAATTTTGCTGTAAGAAACCTTTCATTAATGCACTCATATCCTAGAAGAGCACCACTAGCATGTCTGCTGAGCAGCAGACCCACACCTTGGTGATGCTTTCCATCCTCCCTCCCTGTAAAGATAAATTTAAAGTTATTTTTAAGTATCTCACCTTTACCTGTCCATCTGGGCTCTTGCAAGCCTAGAATATCTAGATTATAGCGCTGGAATTCCTGCATGAGGACATCAAGAGAACAGCTATACATAACCCATACAATCTAATTCTACCATTTCTTGTTACTTGAAAATTAAGGTTAGGTCAATATTCTTTTTGAAATTTTACTACAAAAATATTTGCAATTCTTATATGTAAAAAAATTGGTCATTACCAATGAGAAGTGATATTTTGAACAGATTCTGAATTGATTTTCAACATAAGTATTTTTCCATTCATGATATATACATTTCTCATCATCATCCTCAAGCAGCAATGGATTTGGAGGTCCAATCAGATCAGCAATTTAATTCTCCAAGCATATCTGTCTTGAGCTGCATCTGGCCACTGTACACCAATTCTAACAAGGTCCTGTTTCACATTGTGTGCCCACCACATCCTTGGTCTCTCCATCTTTCTGCGTCCTTTAGGCACACTGTTCATAATGGTATTCGCTAATCTATAATTATCCATACGGGCAACATGGCCAAACCAACAGAGTCTCTCTCTGCACAATATGCTGCTTAAAGGAGGTTTGCCAACTCCTTTGCCTAACCTCATCATTAGTTACAAAGTTGAACCACCTAATGCCCAAGATACTGCATAAGCATCTAGAATTTCTTCAAGTTTTCTGTTATCTTGTTTACAAAGCATCCACGTTTCACTACCATATTTAATCCTAGAAAGAACCAAACTATTATACAGTCTAATTTTAGTCTTTAGATGTATACGCCTATTTCTCCACACACTCCATAGATTCCTAAAAGTCCCAGAGACAATCCCTATTTGCCTGTTAATCACATGCTATACATCTGTTACATAAAAAAATAAATACCCCCTCAAGCAGCTGCTTGCCACAGAGATCTGACAGGAGCCTGTCAGTTTATATGCCACAGTAGAAGATCTGAGAGGATGGCGGACCTCAGCAGAAAAATGACACATAGATCCATGCCTTACCTGGGGCTCGAACTCAGGTCCCTTAGTTCAGTAGCCAAGTGCGCTAACCACTCGGCCATGGGACGTTAATAATTCCCAAGATAATTAAACTGAGGCACTTGCTCAAGGGTGCAACAATTCAGAGGGACTGAAGCACCAACTGCCTGACCAATTTTCATCACTTTAGTTTTATCTCTGTTTATAGCCTAACCTACTCTACTACCAGTCTCAAAAGCTCGAATGAAAGAGTTAGTGTTATAATCTCATCAGCATCATTTGCCAAAAGGACTAATTCATCGGCATGATCTAAATCGGAATTTTTTTTTTTATTTCCAGACCATTTAAGGCCAAAATCTTTCCCTTACAGTGAATTTCGCATAACATAATCAATAACCAACTAAAGAGAAAAGGAGACAAAATGCACCCTTGTCAAAAACCAGAAGCAATGCTAAACCAATTGCTACAAGCCTTACCAACTCTCACATGACTCTGAATGAAAGCTCTCTATAATAACACTAACTTGTCTGGTAATGCCATACGATTTCACAATCAACCACAAATTATTATGATCAACAGAGTCAAAAGACTTTTTTAAATCAACAAAGCTAGAACCAGAGATTTCTGAAACTCTAAAACATTTCTCAAGGATCTGCCTGAGTGAAAATACCTGATCTATCACTTTAGAATCCACATTGCTCATCACGCAATTGCCTGTCAACCAGTTCTTAATTCTATTAAGCACAATCATACAAAGAACTTTATCTGGAACAATAAGTAGACTGATTCCACTATAGTTATCACAAGAACTGTGATCAATTTTTTTAAAAAAAATAGGGATAATAATAGCTCTGGTAAAATCCTTAGCAACTATGTCTTTATGAATTAAAAGATTATTAAAATTTCAATCATCCATGTGGTAAGCAAAACCTTCCCAGCTCTAAGAATTTATGTAGTTTAAGTTTGGAAATTCCCAAAATAACTTCAGATTGTAATATGAAGCCAGTAATGCATCTATCCTCATTACAAACAATGAGAGTAGAAATAATCACATTATTTAGAACATCTCTGAAATGCTCAGCCCACCTAGCCATCACAGAATCTGCACCTTCAACCACTTTGCCATGTTTATCCCTCAATCCCTGTGTACCTGTCTGTTTCTTCCTACATAAAACATTAACTATGTGGTACAGCTCTATGCTGTTGTGTTGTCTAACTGTTTCCTTGGCTTTGTCAACCAAGCCAAAGATTCTTATCAGCAACTAATTGATCCTTTACACGTTTATTAAGCTCTCTATAATGCTTTCTATTAGGACTAGTAGGGTATTGATTAAGGACATTCCTTCAGTTCTTTCTTTCTGAAACAAGCTCAAATGCTTTATCACTCAAATAATTCTGACTCCTCTGTCCCTTTTTTTCCTCAAAGAATAATGTTAGTTTCCAAAAAAGCCTTTTAAAATGGTTCCATTCTTCCTCAACTTCAGTAGTAAGCAAAATGTGACTGTCATAATGTCTAAGTAACCTATCATGGTAAGCTTTAGCTATAACTGTGTCTTTCAGAGTTTCAGAATTAAAGGTAAAGTTTTTAATCTTATTACAACACTTCTTAAGTTTAAGTTGCAAGACACTTTTTAACAAGATAATGATCAGATCCAATTTCAGCTCCCCTATATGATATGGTATTTTTAACAGAACTAGCCCATTTGCTGTTAATATATAATCAATCATATTCTTATGCAGTCCATCTAGTGAAACCCATGTGTACTTATGATGCTTATGATGTATTTTTTATGATGTACTCTGGGTGTTTGTAATAAGTGTTAGTTATTCTGAAACCATTGAGTTTACTTACCTGTAGGAGACTTTGCCCATTGCCATTGCAGCTACCAATATCTCCTTTCTTCACAGAATTCAAAATATCCTGAAGTTGTCTGTAAAACCTATCCTTCTCATCCTCAGTGGGGGCATAACAGCAGATAACATTCCAAGTTTTTAACCCTTGTCTGAAATTTTGCTGTAAGAAACCTTTCATTAATGCACTCATATCCTAGAAGAGCATCACTAGCGTGTCTGCTGAGAAGCAGACCACGCCTTGGTGATGCTTATTGTCATTCCTCCCTGAAAAGAGAAATTTAAGATTATTTTTAAGAATCTGACCTTTATCTGTCCATCTGGTCTCTTGCAAGCCGAGAATATCTAAATTATAACGGTGGAATTCTTGTGTGAGGACATCAAGAGAAAAAGCTCTGTGCAGAGTCCTCACATTCCAGCTACCTATGGAGAGAAAATGGTTAGTGGGATGTTTAAAGAAACTATGTTTATTGAGAGAGGAAATGGCGACAATATCAAATAGCCCCCTAATCGCAGACATGAGGCAAAGATCCGTTCCCCTACCACTAAAGGCTGAAGCCATCTACACTGGAAGACTTCCCCCAATGTAGAATTTGACGATGCCAGTAGAAGCAAAGAGTTCAGATGCTTGCGATGACCTCTGCTCAGGATTATCCACCAGCTGATAAAAGATATCTTGTGAATCTATTCTCTTGCTGCCTGTCAACCCAGAAACAAAAAACAGCTGAAGGTTTCCCTCTGCACCAGTGTAGCAAATGTAGGATCTATATGAAGCTCAGTGCGTTATTCCAGTCCATTCTGATAGGTTTATATGATCAGGACTCTGTGTGGTTGACCACTCCTCAGAGGAGTAGAAAAAAAAACAGCCATAGTTGTCCAGATCAGTAGGCCACGTTAATCTGGCAGCCCTCCTCTTTCGTTTACTTCCACAAGAGTTCTATGCATCATCACAGATGTTTGCTACATAGCTAACTAGTCATTGGAGAGAGTGCTATCATTTATATTATAATTTTAAAATACCTAATATATGCTCCTTAAGAAATGTGGAATGTTTTGTTTTTGGGCCAGTTTTACTTATAAAGAATAAATTACCAGATAAAACCATAAAATGTTTCTGTTGCATTCTCTTAGTAAAAATACAAATATAGAAATCGAGTGTTAAAACTCTGAAGTTTATTTTCATTATGGGAGAAATCATCACATCAGTTACTTGTAATAAAATACTAATTGTCTATATATTTTATATATATATATATCCTCCATATGGCGAGATTTACAGGACAAATGCATTTTTTCCCCTTTTCTTTCCCAGTAATCAAGACTAAAATTAGCTGAATACTGATTTCCCCATTTGTGCGATTATTTATAAGTTTAAAACATCTTTTTGCTCAAAGCAAGCAATGAACCCTATATCCTGTTCATATCTACGACTCCGCCATAGGACCATGTTGGTGACATCGCAAACAGAATGTTCGGATATAGACGGTCATACTATCCACTTCTCATTCGTTGAGCCGAAGCGACTGTGATGACATCATCAGAGTTGAAGGTCATAGAATCTTCGGTCTCTTCGCGATGACTTCAGCAGAACTGCTGGCGTCATTCAGAGGAGACCGACGATTGCTACTGTTCTTTTTGTTGCTATAGTTTCCCGTTCTGTAGTCACGTTGCCGTAGTGTTTTTGTGTATGAATGTCTTTTTTCCTTTCATTAGTTTATTGAAATAACGTGCGTTTTATTGCAATGCCATCTCGTTGCTGCATACCACATTGCAGAAGTAATTATGACGGGGAACCAAAAATGTCGGTCTTCAAATTTCCAGAAGATATTGATTTGCGACAGAAATGGCTTAGTGCAATACCAAGAGAGAATTTCAAGCCAACGAGAGCATCTAAGGTAAGAAGTTTATTCATTTTCTTTTCTATTTGAATTATGTAATCGTATTTATTATAACTAGAAATGATAATTTTAACTACTGTATGTTAAGTCTGCTTGAGTTGTTTTACCTCTGAGCGGCACTTTTTTTTGCACACCATGGGCTAAATGGCCAGGTCACATGGACCCCGAAGGCTCAGAGAAGGTGGGTGGAGGGGACCCACTGGAACAGCTGTTGGGAGACAGACGGTAGCTTCCCGTCAAGGCCATCCAGTGTGTTCTTTAATGTGCACAGGGTATGGCTCTCACATACACGGACCATGGCTAAACGTCCCATCCGATGGACGGCGGTCTTACCAAGCCCATCGGTGTCCCCTACTGACTGAGTAGGGCGGGGAATTTTGCGGAGTAAGCCTTCTTGACGTACCTATTACAGATGAGTTTGGGCACAGTTTTTCGAGCTCGAGTCCAAAGGGACTGAACCCATGACTATAATTTTGACAATTATTCATAAAGAACCATACAGAAATGCCATGGCGATAATTTTTTTTATGAGCAAATAAAAATTTTAATGAAATTTGGAACGAAAAAATATTTGAAATACTAGTAGAAACTGAAAGTTTGTGAGTAATATCTTTATATACGTTAAAAGCAATTTATTTTTTAAAGATAGAAAATTCATAAAAATAATCATTAGTGATAATTGGTACTTTAATTACTAAAGACTGATTAAAAGGTTGAGATTCTAATCGAAAAATATTTTCATATAGACAGTGATTTTCTTATGCAATAATAAATAACTTAATATCCCAATGAGCCAACGATTTTTTATTCTGATTATTTTTTCTGAACCCTAGTTCGAAGTGATCTCTATTACATATATATGTGCATTTCAAGGATGCAATCTGATATTCATTTTGGAAGGTGCTCAGTTTTTGCTTCCTAAATAAGTAAATGAGTATATCTGCTATATGAAGTTATTTATTATTGCATAGAAAATCAACTATTCGAAAAACATTTTACTGAAAACATGAATTTTGCCGTGAGTGAGTTTTAAACCCGTCTCCTAGTTATGCCAGTATTCTCACCACTAAACTATCAACAGATAGTTCATTTTCTCAGCTAATTAGTGGAAAGGCTGCCATTTCCGATCACAAATGGAGCCACAAGCCTAGAAGATTTGAAGCAACAATTAGTGGCGAGCATGAACTAGGTGTCGATAGTTTAGCAGTGAGAATATCCGGTATGTAATTGGGAAACCTGAGTTCGAGTCCCACTTCACATCAAAATTCGTTTTTTCAGTAAAATTATTTCTTGAATTCTATATGTGGAGGAGCCATCCCATGGCCGAGTGCTTAGCACTCTTTTGTCTACCGATCTAAGGGACCTGGGTTCGAACCCCGGGTAAGGCATGGATGTATGTGTCGTTTTTTTGCTGAGGGCCGGCAATCCTCTCAGATCTACTTTGGCATATAAACTGACAGGCTCCTATCGGACCTCTGTGGCAAGCAGCTGCTTGAGAGGTATTTATTTTTATATGTGGAGGTAATCTGTATATTTTACTATTGATCAACTATCCCAAGTTTACTTTTTATATTGCACAAAATTACATTTTAAATTTTACACAATATTGCATTTTTGAAATAATCATCATACAAAACTGAGTATAGTTTCTGTTTATATTTAGTTAGTATATTAAAAACTTCTAATTCGTCTGATATTTTTATCAATACTATTTGAAATTCTTGGAGTCTGAAAATGAACCCTCCATTGTTTCGCTGCTGTGTGCATCTGCATAATAAGCAGTAAAATAAATAATAAATACCCCCTCAAGCAGCTGCTTGCCACAGTAAGTTCTTAAAAACTGATTTCTAAAAAAAGATACCCATCATTGTTGAGATTTATCTCCGCAAAATTCCCCACCCTGCCCATGGTCAGTAGGGGACACCGATGGGCTTGGAAAGACCGCTGTCCGTCGGATGGGACGTTAAGCATGGCCCCATATGCAGGAGACCCTGTGCACGTTAAAGAACATGCTGGATGACTTTGATGGGAGGCTACCATCTGTCTCCCACAGCTGTTCCAGTGGGTCCCCTCCCCCAACCTCTGAGCCTTCGGGGTCCATGTGACCTGGCCATTTAGCCCATGGTGTGCCAAAAAGTTCCGCCCAGAGGTAAAACAACGTAACCTTTCATTAAATGCATTCTTTAGAAGTTACAGAGCTTCGGAGTTATTAGATTTGCATTGACGTAAGTGAATATCCTGTAATATTTTGGTAAGGCAGTGGATTATTTATTCCTTCTATGCATTAACGGTTTTGAGTTACACAATCGAAAGTAATAGTTATGAAAAGTACTGTAGTTTAATTTTATGTTACTTTTTATAACAAATAAGATAGACCTAATAGGGTGGCATTAATTTTTCTTTGTCCAATACGAAATATGCTAAATATTAGATACAAAAAAACTTCTAGTCATTTCAGACTTCAAGTAAACAACATCAGTAGGTTAAGAAATGTATACATTTTGTTGGGAGGGTTTTTGATCTTCTCAGATCTTTTACTTAGGCATATAAACTGACAGGCTCCTGTCAGACCTCTGTGGCAAGCAGCTGCTTGAGGGGGTATTTATTTATTATTTTATGCATTAACGGTTTTGAGTTACACAATCGAAAGTAATAGTTATGAAAAGTACTGTAGTTTAATTTTATGTTTTTTTTTATATCAAATAAGATAGACCTAATAGGGTGGCATTAATTTTTCTTTGTCCAATACGAAATATGCTAAATATTAGATACAAAAGAACTTCTAGTCATTTCAGACTTCAAGTAAACAACATCAGTAGGTTAAGAAATGTTTACATTTTGTTGGGAGGGTTTTTGATCAAATATTTTGTCGCTAATATATCAGGGGGAGGAAGTGTTAGCGTGGTTCCCTACTGATGAAATGCAATTCGAGCCCAGATAAGCGTAACCTTTGAGACTCAAGGTCTTTGCAGTCTAAAGTGATGTCACATCCGGTGGATCAACAGTGCTTCCTGCGCATGTAGTACTACCATCGCAAATCGAGCATTTACTTTTTTATAAGGTTGGTGGGCATTTTTGCTTGATACTGTGCTCAAAAACTGATTGACATAGTATGATTATATTGTATATATGTACATTAGTGTAATATTACTATAATAATAAAATAAATAAATACCCCCTCAAGCAGCTGCTTGCCACAGAGGTCTGACAGGAGCCTGTCAGTTTATATGCCAAAGTAGAAGCTATGGCAAACTTTAAAATAAGGAAGACGTTGAAACTAAAATAGATCTTGATTTGTAATTGTGCTAAATTGATGACTCAACATGCAGAGTAATCATCATTTAACATTCTCTGAACATGTATAGTGGTATATAAATTACCAGTTACTATAATATTCCACCGGATAGGAAAGGTTAAAATGATATTCTATATGGAATAAAATTTTATAGTTATTTTTTTAAACTAGTTTTAGTGTCGGACATGTGCTATATTATGGGGGTAAATAAGATTATACAAAAACAATTATTTTTAGATTTCAAAGCAGGACAAAAGTTTGAGATTTCGTATGAAGACGACAGGATTTCGGTCATCTTATATGCTCCTGATTACATTGCTAAATATTCATACATAAACTTATAATTGGTTATGCATGCTCCTGGTTCCCACTGCGTTGTTGGGTTGGGTTGTTTTACCTCTGAGCGGCACTTTTTTGCACACCATGGGCTAAATGGCCAGGTCACATGGACCCCGAAGGCTCAGAGAAGGTTGGGGGAGGGGACCCACTGGAACAGCTGTTGGGAGACAGATGGTAGCCTCCCGTCAAGGCCATCCAGTGTGTTCTTTAACGTGCACAGGGTATGGCTCTCCCATACACGGGGCCACGGCTTAACGTCCCATCCGACGGACGGCGGCCTTTCCAAGCCCATCGGTGTCCCCTACTGACCGTGGGCAGGGCGGGGAAATTTTGTGGAGATAAATCTCAACGCTGACCCAGCTGGGACTCGAACCTGGGAACTACAGATTACGAGCTTGGCGCGCTACCGACTGAGCCACCCCTGTCCCAGGTTCCCACTGCCTGGATCAACCAGTGAGTAGTTTTCAGCATTAATATCGTAACATCGGCTGCTGCTTATGTATAGCAATTATAGCTAATGAGGATAAAATCACAGTGAGACATGAGCCCTGGCAAGGGGAGGAGGAGCAGTAGTTGATCGAAAATTTAATTTGTAATTGATCGAAAAATTTATTTGTTGAATTATATCTGATGTACCTAAAATGTTTTTTATTTTTGAATAGACGTGTAAATCTTGATGTTTTCATTAATGTTTTCTTTAGCCGTCCCATGGCCAAGTGGTTAGCTCGCTTGGCTACTGATATAAGGGCCCTGGGTTCGAGCCCCGGGTAAGGCATGGCTGTTTGTGTCATTTTTCTGCATCCTGCCATCCACTTAGACCTACTATGGCATATAAACCGTCAGGCTTCTGTCAGACCTCTGTGGTAAGAAACTACTTGAGGGGGTATTTATTTTAATTTTTTTTGTTGTCGGAAGTATTTCATTTATCGTTATAAGATTTTTTTAATCGTAATTTCCATTTTAAGTTTCTTTTTTTCGTTTTGTTTCCCAGCCTTCCTTTTGTATTGTGATGTCTAGACGAAACCTTACTTGCAACTGCACTCATTAATGAACTCTTGACTTAAATATTTCTATCTTGAACCACTGATTTATTTTTCACCCCCGCTGGAAATATTTTTTCCCATCGTGACATCCCTGGAAAGATTTCTGGTAACACCCATGTATTGAGATGCACTTTGTTCGAAATAGCAATTTCTGCTATAACTGTATATTTACTGGAGATGTTTTCTGGTTCAATGCCAGGACTTTGGAAATTTTCAATCCTTTCAAAATACGTTCATAATTGAATGAATTTCATCTCACTGATACTCTAGTTTATTGTGGTGTGAGGGTGGTTTAGCAGTAATGCGCCAGGCTTGTAATCTCATTTGAGCTCCCATTTGAGTCTTACCTGGCTCACCTCTCATTTATTGCGGGGGCGAAGGACCTGCCCCCCATGGGGAAAAACTTGTGATCTGTCGTAAGACACTGCACGAGCGGCGATGAGAAGCCTGGAAGTAGAAGATTAAGGTTTGTCTCAGAGGAGACCAGTAGGGACTTGGAATATGGGTAGGGTAAAAGGGGTTGGGGAGCCCAGCTAGAAAATATGGCAGATAAGTAGAAGAGCAAAAGCAGCTCTGGTCTCAGAGGAGCAAGTCCTGAAGCCGACAGATGATCCAGCCCATGTTCTTCTTGTGCACCCTGACTTGGGCACTCCTGATGGACACTCTGACTGCCTCGCCTGCTACCTCTCTGATCGCTTGGAAACTTCTGAGTTTGTTAGCGAACCCTTCCCTGATCGGGCCTCAGAGGATGTAGTGCTTGGCATCTAGATACCTGGCTCACCATTGAGATTTATTTCCACATGTCACCACCAGTACCCTGCCTTCAGTCAGTAGGAGACATTGCTGGGCTCGGAAAGGCAGCTGTCTGTTGGATGGGACATTAAGCTGTGACCTGTGTGCGAGATAGCCATACCCTAACGTTAAAGAACTTACTGGATGGCCTTGATGGGAGGCTACCATCTGTCTGCTAAAAGCTCTCTGGTTGGTTCTCTCCCAACTTTCTCCGAACCCTCGGAGTCCTTGTGACCTCTGGGATGGAGGTGGCTCAGTCGGTAGCACGCCAGGCTCATAATCTGTAATTCCCAGGTTCAAGCCCCAGCTGGGTCAGCATCGAGATTTATCTCCACAAAATTCCCCACCCTGCCCACGTTCAGTAGGGGACACCAATGGGCTTGGAAAGACCACCATCTGTTGGATGGGACATTAAGCCGTGGCCCCAGGTGCGGGAGAGCCATACCCTGCACACATTAAAGAACACACTGGATGGCCTTGACAGGAGGCTGCCATCTGTCTACCAACAGCTGTTCCAGTGAGTCTCCTCCCCCAACCTTCTCTGAGCCTTCGGGGTCCATGTGGCCTGGCCATTTAGCCCATGGTGTGCAAAAAGTGCCACTCAGAGGTAAAACAACCCAACCCTTGTGACCTGGCCATTTAGCCCATTGTGTGCAAAACAAATGCCTTCCAGAGCTAAAACAACCCAACTCTATTGTATGTTTACTTCATACAGAGAGATTATCAGCAACATTCTATGACTAATGCAGTAGTAGATTGCCTTTAGATCAAAGTTTCTCAACTGCCGAGCCTCAAGGTCTGTCTTACTAAGTGCGAACTTATTTTGGAAATTTATAACTGCCGTAAAATGATCAGGAAAAACCACATTTATTCAAAAAAGAAAACATGCTCTAAGAAAAAAATGTTCTAGAACGTTTGCAGAACTGACGGGTTTTTATTCATTAATTAAATATAAGGCGTTATTTCAACAAAAAAATATAAAAATATTAGTAAAATATTACTAATACTGTTATAACTAATACTATTTACTAAAATATTACTATACTATTGTAAATAGTTATTACCTGGACACAGAATTATGTACTGAGAGTTTGTCGGGCTGCGATGCCAGTAAGGTTAAGATACACTGCTTTAGATGACAACTTCAAGCTCATGTTGAAATTCTCATGACAAATTAAGGGCTTGAAATTTTGAGAAACACTAACTTAATATTAGAACAGCCAGGCATACTCCTTGGGAAATTCCAGTTCAGATCTGAAGCCACCAGCACCAGAGATTTTTTTTACCTTGAAAAATATAGCTGTTATTTCGAAAACAATTATATCTCTTTTTAAAAGAATAATAAATTCCCTCTCAAGCAGCTGCTTGCTACAGAGGTCTGACAGTAGTCTGTCAGTATAATTCACTCTACATAAGATCTGTGAGGAAGGCAAGACCTCAGCAGAAGGACAATACAAGTAAACATCTATACCTCATCCAAGGCTCGAATCTGAGTCCCCTTGATCAGTATCCAAAACTTTAACTTTGAAGGGGAGCAAAAAAAAAATATTGAATCCTATAGAAATTTCTATAATGGAATGTTTGGTAATATGTATTTTTAGTGTTTCGAATAATGTTCTGGTATTTTGTTTATCATTAATCGGAGTTTTTACGTTCATGCTGTTACCACTTTTTTTTTTGTATGCATAGGTGTGTGAGCTCCACTTCTCACCATCTGATGTAGAGAGAAATTGGCATGCTTGACGAGAAAACTGGAAGATGGGTTTCTGCATCTCTAATGTATCCAAGATTAGCACCTAACACAGTGCCTTCAATATTTCCAAAACGCCTTTCCACTAAAGATATCTCTCGTAGTAATAGACTTCTAAGAGAAAAGACACTTTCTGAGAATGTCAAAGAAGGAGAAAACATTAACAGAATGAATTTTTCTATACTAACAGAGTTACATGAAATGCTTAACGTGGTAAGTGCTCCGGAAATCTTGGTTCATCGTGATAGTCCAAATATCTCATTAGTTCGAATTTCAATGGTGTGGAACAAAATGTAAGTTCACAAATCTTTACAATAATATTGCATGTTTACAGGGTAAAATGTAATGATCAAAGGGCTTACAATGAACAACCACGATTTGTCTTTCCTCTTAGGTATGGTTAGTGGAGAGCAGTTATTCTTTTTTAGCTGGTTTCCAGAAAAGATGAGCTAATGTTTTTGGGGTCTGTAGATATCGAACTTTTTTGTTTCTAGAGAAATTTTAAAGATTCATTTTTGATTAACGAAATATTATGATTCACGTTTCAGAATCTTTCTATGGTGCCATCCTCTCAGATCTCCTACTGTGGCATATAAACTGACAGGCACCTGTCAGACCTCTGTGGCAAGCAGCTGCTTGAGGGGGTATTTATTTTATTTTTTTTTAATGGAAGACAATGTTAAAAATAATATTGCAAGCAATGTAATCACGTTTGAAATTATGGTTGTGAATATCATGAAGTTTCCATTAACATGCAACTATGTTTATGTACTCATACTGCTCGAAACTTCTGCTCAGATGTGTTTTGATTTCTGACTATCTTAAATGATTAAATATACTGCTCACAAAAATTATGGGATATCTCTTCACTTCATATTCATTTTGAAATATCCCCTAATTTTTGTGAGCAGTGTTTATAAGTTGTGAATGGTTTGTGAAATGTCATTATCGAAAACATTGTAATCTTCTATGTAGAAAATGTTTTTATAACAATGAATGTTAAACTATTTGTAGAGAATGAAATTTATTTAATTAAATGTTACCAACATCCTTTCGCTCTGAATATTCAAACTAATATTTTGTGCAGTATGTAGGACAGAGAAAAGTCCTAGAATTATGCCTAGTTTGTACATGCCTTCTCATACAAGGACATGCTCTATGAAAGATCGAATTCACTCCTTACCACTATCTTGTTAGAGCTAACACAATTATTAATAGTTTAGTGTCAGATTTATTTATATTTGAATATGCTTCACACTGATGAACAAAATCTTTCATTTTCTATTTTGACGCTACTTTTTGCTGAAGAGCTTTTTTTTTTTAAATTACCAATTGTTGAAAAATATTTTCCTTTCATATCGCCTAAAATATGATTTGCCTTCACCAATAGCGATTATGTGAGTGATCGACTAAGGTACGCTAACCTCTAGCCCATACCCGGTCTCGTAGTTAGCATACTAAATCATCGGCTATATCCCTGTGTTTGTATGTTTCGTGAGAAGCCAGGACAAGCCCAACGTAGCTTCTAGGTATCTCTGTCCTTCGTGTAGGGAAGTACTTGTTTATGTACTCATACTCTTCTGTTTGATTTTATGTGAATGATTTTGTAAAACATCATTATCGAAAATGAAAATATTGTGATCTTCTATGAAGAAAATACTTTTAACAATGTATGTTAAACTGTTCAGAATGAATTTTTTTTATTAATAATAAATAATAAATTTTTATTAAATATAAAATTAATTTTTTATAAATATTTAATAACTATTACTACTCGAACACATTTTTTTAAACACATTATTAATGTACCCTTAAAAAATTGATTTATTTTCCAGAACACTATTCAATACATTTATGTAAAATATTACTTCATTGTAATGCACATCTATATACTGTATGTATATATGTATTTTTAGGAAGTAGAAAGATTTGATTGAAATATTATTTCAGATGCCTTTGTTTATTAATGTGTATGATCTTGATAAACTTCATAAAAAATACAGTATATATATGTTAAATACTTTTTGGCCCCTCGTCGGGGTGTGGTTGGGTTGCTTCCCCCCCCCCCCAGATATCTAGCAGTATAGAATGTCTACTATATATTTTAAAGAATTTAAGTTACAGATCCAAGAAATGCTGAGTAAATCTGCTACTTAGAAAGTCTTCAAATTATTGTTGTCTTTGTTTTCGATTGTATTTTGTACTCATCACTATGGTGAAATGTGAAGAAAGTAAAACGCATTACTTAAGAAATAGTTTTCATTACCTTTATGTATTTAAAGTAGTTTTATTAATTATTTGTCCTAAGCATTAAGTTATAGCACTTGAAAATTTCAGTGCTTTTTGATACTTTGTATACTGACAGAATTCGTAACTGACATGGAGGTACCTATAAAACTACTTTCCTTCAACAGAAAAATAACTGAAAAGAATTGTATTAAAATCATTGATGTCTGATTGTTACATATATTCGAACTGTATTGAAAAACGTAAAAAAAATTATATATGCATTATACAAGCAACAATTTCTGGAGAGAGAAAAAAAAACAACTATTGTATCATATTCTCCTGCCATGGCACAGTTCCTTCACCAACAAAATAATCGGCATAGCGTTCCCGGGTCACCTTAGCATTAACAGAATAATAATTACTACTCCTTAAATTATCAGCATTCTGTAGCCCATGAAATGGCTCCTCAGAACGCCATTGTCCAGGAATGATTACTCCTCGATCTGTATCTTCGACACTTATAAAATTCTCTGTGATGTAATCTGCCTCCGTTTTCATGAGCCAGTTGTGCAAAGTACACACAGCCGTTGCTATTTTATCTACTTTCAATATGGAAAGAGCTATCGGTTTTTCAAAGATCCTGAATCTGTCGACCAATATTCCAAAAGCATTTTCCACAACCCGCCTGGCACGCAGCAAACGATAGTTGAAAATCTTCTTTCTTTTATCTACCTTTACATGAGGTGTGTAAGGTCTCATTAGATACGTTTTAAGTGGGAAAGCTTCACTCCCGACGACTACCGATTTCTTTGGGACATTCCACTTGTTTTGTTCGAGGATATGAGCCAGAGTCGAACGTGTCAACTCACTTCCATGGGTCACTTTTTCGTTACAACTGACGTCGATGTAGGTAAAGCAGTAATTATCATCAACCAATGCCAAAAGGAGTATTCTGTTCATTCCTTTGTAACTGATGAAATCTGTGTCGCACTGAATACGATTTCTTACAGCAATGTGCTTTCCGTCAATTGCTCCAATGCATCCTGGAAAATTCCATTTATTTCTAAATCCAAGCTCAATTTTTTTCCATTCTTCAGAAGTCGGGATCTAGAAATATTAAAAGAATAATATTAGTTATATATTAATTACATATTAGATGTATAAAGTATTTTGTGTAATTCTTGAACAACGAGAATCAAACTACGAAAACCTGTGAAGCACTGTACGGTTTATTATAAGCCTTTTTATGAAAAAATAATATATACAACATCTTTAATAGCGGGGAGACCCCAAGAATGGAAAGATTGGCTCAATCGGTAGCGCAACAGGCTTGTAATTTGCAATTTCGAGTCCCAGATCTGCTAGAGTTGAGAGTTATCTCCACTAATTCCCCACCCTGCCCTAGGTGAGATAGGCTTGGAAAGGCCTCCATCAGATGGGATCTTAAGCCTTGGCTCGTGTGAAGGAGAGCAATGCCATGTGATGTTAAAGAGCAAGCTGGATGGCCTTGATGGGAGACTACTATTGGGAAACAAATTGGATGTCTCCTGTGGGTCCCCTTCCCCAACCTTCTCTGAGCCATTGGGGTTCTTGTGATCTGGCCATTTAGCTCACTGTGTGCAAAAGAGTGCCTCTCAGAGGTAAAGCAACCCTAACAGTTCTTTAACGTGCACGTGGCATGGCTCTCCTGCTTTCCATCCAACGAACGGCGGCCTTTCCAAGCCCATCACCCAGATGATTCTCGAATCCGGTAATTGTTGATTATAAAAAACCTATCGTACTCTCAATAGGGTTGGGTTCAGTTGTTTTACCTCTGAGCGGCACTTTTTTGCACACCATGGGCTAAATGGCCAGGTCACATGGACCCCGAAGGGTTGGGGGAGGGGATCCACTGGAACAGCTGTTGGGAGACAGATTGTAGCCTCCCATCAAGGCCATCCAGCGTGTTCTTTAACGTGCACAGGGTATGGCTCTCCCGCACACGGAGCCACGGCTTAACGTCCCATCCGACGGACGGCGGCCTTTCCAAGCCCATCGGTGTCCCCTGCTGACCGTGGGCAGGGCGGGGAATTTTGAACAGATAAATCTCAACGCTGACCCAGCTGGGACTCGAACCTGGGAACTACTGATTAACGAGCCTGGCACGCTACCGACTGAGCCACCCCCGCCCCTCGTACTCTCAATAATCTATGAGAACTGTCATGTGTCAACTGTGCAAACTCATTATCTCAATTACATTGAAAATTGTCATACACGCTTCCGCATTGTTTTATACTACTATTTTATTCAAATGTATGACTTATGTTTCAAAGTGTATAGAATTAACCAGTGATGTGCAAACCGTAGGTCGCGCGAAAAATTCGGTAGTTTGGGAGAAATTTTAAATATAAACCATTAAAATAAACCCATAATTCATTACATTACCTTCGTTTCAAAGTAATGAATCCTTTATTATACAAAAACAATATAAATACATGTTAAATAAAAAGTTTGAGGTTTCTCATGAAGCTAATGTTTAGAAAGGATTGCAGTTCAAAAAAGTTTTGCGTACCACTGGAATAGACTACATTTTTAAATATGTTATATAATTTAATGTGATATTTAATAATCTTTTGGATTACAGGAGCCGTGCATAGAAACTGAGATCTACGTCGAAAAACCCGACGAGGACCCGTCGGAAGTCACAGTGAAACTTGAAAATCCAGATTACTCTGAAAATTCAGCAAGCACAACATTCACACCTCCCACAGTTTCACAAACAATTAAGAAAAGAAAACTGGAATGCATTGATAAAGTAACGGACGCGATAGAAAAACTAAAAGAGATATCCACCGATGGTAATATCGAGGATGAATTTTATTATTTTGGAATGAACATCGCTGCGCAGCTGAAGCAGCTACCGCTAGAGAGAGCCTTGCGCGCCCAAATACAAATTTTGAACTTCATAGCCGAAGAACGAATAGCTATGTCAGAGGAATTACATTCTGATAGCCAGCCAGCAACTCCACCGAGTCTACCACATTCTTCTGAAACAGTGCCATTGCAATTGCAGCTATTAAAACATTATGTGGCTTAACTGGCGAAATCTGCCATCAACAAGTACTAGTGACGACTTTTTTTTCATAACTTGAGTAGTTACTAATTGTACATATTGTATGTAAATAAAATTTTACAAACTGAAAAATTGGTGTAGTGATAAATAAAAATCATACCTCTTGCACTGATGGCGTTAAGGTAAGGTGTGCGGATTTCGTTTGATAGAAACCGGAAGATTTCAGTAAATATCCCTGTTCGAGAAGGCTGAAATTGAGACAATTTAGTTATCCCCATTCCAGCAAACTGAAATCGGAAATTTCTTCTCTGAAGTCTAACGCCAAAGAAAACTTGATGAAGGCAGTTGTACAACGGAGCAATAGGCATGATGGGCAACTTTTTTTTTCTCACAATGGGCTAAATTGCCAGGTCACAAGAGCCGCAAAGATTGGTGGAGGGGACCCACTGGAACAGCTGTTGGGAGACAGGTAGCCTCCCATCCAACGTGTTCTTTAACGAGCACAGGATTTTTTCTCCCTCACAAGGGACCACAGCTTAACATCCCATCCGATGGATGGCGGCCTTTCCAAGCCCATCGGTGTCCCCTATTGACCATGGGCAGGGTGGGGAATTTAGTGGAGATAAATATCAGCTGGAACTCGAACTTGGGAACTGCAGATAGATGGGAGGACAATAAATCAACCACTCTAAACTTGTCGAATACAGATTGCATTATGCTACATAGGCTTACCGTAAATCTATGTCTCGAAGAGGTGACATATTGCACTTCACCACGATCTTGGCAAAAATGACTAGTTCGAAGCACTCACGGTCAAGTTCGTACCTCATCGGAAACAGTCGACTATGTCGTCAATGTGCACCGTTCTCAGTCCAAACCATGTTTTTTCCCAAAAGGCAAAAAATTTCCACATAAAAAAACGTAAATACACTGACAGTTATTTTAAAATCCCCTTAATTAAATCCATTTGAATCGATAACAGACTGTATATCGTTACAAATAATCGGGACATTTGGACAGCTCTAAAAACCGGTACAAATCCAGGAATAACTGAAACCTGTGGATACATACTTTAATATAGAAGAATTCGAACAACTGCAGGGGCTCCCACAAATGTCATATGCCTAATATAATTCTCTTGTATGATAACTGATATCATGCAAAATAATAAAGTGACTACAGAGGTAAAACAACCCAATTTCAGGTAAACGTGATTACAGAGGTACATATGAATGACACTTTTGCGTACATATGGGTCAAAGGGCTCGGAGAAGGTTCACTGACCAGCAGTTAAGAGACATGGAAGCTTCCCATCAAGGCCATACAGCGTGCTCTTTAATGTGCATAGGGTATAGCTTTCTTGCACCTACACCAATCGGTTAATGTCCCAAATAGTCCCTGCCTTTCCAGCATACATTTTTCTTCCCTTTTTAGTGGTCTGTAACAAATTTCTTGAGGAATATTGGTAATATATGTTTAATATTTTTTTCTTTTCCGAAAAAGCTACTAAACAGGGGGAGGGGTCGTAACTAGAAAAAAGTGTAACTTGAATCAGAAATGACAATTTTGCTATGTTGGTTATTAGGTCATCAAACGTCACATATTTTTAACTCGTTTTCAAAAGATGAGCTATTGTTCTCACTTCGGTCGTTTGTCTGTAGGCAGTGACTTCCACAACAGTCTACCTGAGGATCTAGTGACCCTCTGGAATAATATCAGTCCTTGTCTAGTCAGTTCCTTGTAGGTTCGTCCCCATAATGGGGAACTACTGTTCTACTAAGTTTCAAATATCCTGAAACTTTGTCTAAAGGAGGTTTACCCCTAAAATTTTCGATGAAGTGAACAAAAAGGAATTATTGGTGTCTTTTGCAAATTCTTAGCTTAACTCCTTTCGTATTGTAATAATTGGCATTCGTTTTTTTCACGTATGCAGTTCGGCGCCCTTCTGATATTGGCTTCTTATTGTTCAGAGAAAGATGGGGGAAGGGAACCCACTGAACTGATAGGAGACAGATGGTAGTCTCGTCAAGGCCATCCAACGTATTCTTGAACATAAATAAGGTTTGGCTTTTTGCACACAGCTCCACGGCTTAATGTCCCACCTGATGGACGGCAGTGTTCCCTTTCTCACCGAGGGTAGGGTGGGGGTTTAAATAAAATAAATACCCCCTCAAGCAGCTGCTTGCCACAGAGATCTGACAGGAGCCTGTCAGTTTATATGCCATAGTAGAAGGTCTGAGAGGATGGCAGGACCTCGGCAGAAAAAACGACACGTACACCATGCCTTACCCGGGGTTCGAACCCAGGTCCTTAGATCAGTAGCTAAGCGTGCTAGCCACTCGGCCATGGGACGGCTACATGGTGGGGGGTTAGCAGAGATAAATCCCAACACTGGCAAAAGTGAAATGGAACATGGGCAGGATTGGAATAAGTAAAATAAGCACGTGCTTATTATGGCACCAAGGAAATGGGGCACCACAGTTTTTTGCCTTAGTTATCATGTCCTTAACTTGGAAGGGTGATTAAAATTCGTTTTCAATAAATTTTTGTATATGCATTTTTTCCCTTATAACAATTTTATTAAGAAGAGCAAAAAACAGTCTTCAAATTTGCATTTTTTTTTCTGTTGCCCTTGTTAAAAGTAAATAATTTGTTTATATTGCTTACTGCTATTTCGTTTTAAATGAAATTTATTTTTTTTAATATAGTTGTGGGGTCAAGCCTGGAAGAAAACCGAATTTTAAAAATCTTATTTCCCTTTAGTACTTATTGAGTCTTAATGTCTTGTCAGTTAAGCATTGTTGGGCTGTGCTTAGGGCATCAGGTGGCCCTAATCCAGCACTGAACATGGGAATTGCTCATCACCAGCCTGGCGCTCTACCGACTGAGTCAACCCCCGTTAGGGTTTCCAGATGCAAGTGTTCTAAAAGGAGGACATGCTTTCAATTTGTGAAATAAGCTCTTTCCTACCAAGTTTTATTTCAAGTACCAACAGTTTAGTCCGAAAAAGGCAAAATTCTAATTATTCAGTACACTTCAAAATGTATGACGTACTGATTTTTATTCATACTTGACAAGCAAAGAAGGGTTATTTGGCCTTAAGTGGCATAGTATTTAGCAACTATCTACTGTTCCAGATGGCAAACTTTGTGTGTTTCTGCTAACTATAACTGAGATAGTGGTCAGCTGTTGCTTCGGTTGCTAAGACATGCTCTTGTGTGAAAAAGGCTTGTACAAACCAGGAGTAATTCCTTCACTGTCCTTTTATGTTGCAAATAAAAAATAACTTGCTGTCAACTTTCATAGCTAAAACTATCAGGTTGGGTTGGGTTGTTTTACCTCAGAGCGGCACTTTTTTGCACACCATGGGCTAAATGGCCAGGTCACATGGACCCCGAAGGCTCAGAGAAGGTTGGGGGAGGGGACCCACTGGAACAGCTGTTGGGAGACAGATGGCAGTCTCCCGTCAAGGCCATCCAGCGTGTTCTTTAACGTGCACAGGGTATGGCTCTCCCGCACACGGGGCCACGGCTTAACGTTCCATCCGACGGACGGCGGCCTTTCCAAGCCCATCGGTGTCCCCTACTGACCGTGGGCAGGGCGGGGAATTTTGCGGAGATAAATCTCAACGCTGACCCAGCTGGGACTCGAACCTGGGAACTACAGATTATGAGCTAAAACTATCAGTAAACGGAAGCAAAATTTATACAGCTTTTTAAAGCCCGTAATTTTTCTACGTGGCAAGTAAATTGCACATATTCAAATTACAGAAAATGATATCTTTTACAATAAGAGATTTAATTTAGCATTCACAATTTGCGTTTATATTATTCCTCGGTTAACAGTAAATTATATTCTATTTCATTGGTTTAAAAAATTTTAAAAAGAGGAAAAAAAAGAGTGCCTTAATCTTAATATGAAACATGTTACGAGTTTATACAAAAAGGAGGGCATTTCATTTTTTTTTAATTCCGGGAGGACCGAGATAAAAAAGAAGGACATGTCCTCATTTTTGGAAGACGTATAGTAAACCTAACCCTCATTCATATGGGCCATTCAGCTTGTTCTTATTATTGATTCCATTTTATTTAATAAATTACCGATGATTTTGTTTTAAATGTTTATTAAAACGTTTTAATAATATTTCAAAGTTAGTTTTTCTTGCTTTTATGTTGGCAAAATCATTAATGATACCATCAAAATTTGTTTCTTCAAATAAATCACTTTCAGTACATAAGAGTATAGATTCAATTGACCATAAATATGTTTTAACTCTTTTGATTTACTAAAACTACTTTCACACTGGGTACTGTAACTGGAAGCGGTAAGAGTATTCTCAAACCTATAAATATATTTGGACATGATATCCACAGTTTTAATTTTGCCATGAAATTCAAATTTTCAGAGCGATGCAAGTTGTTTAGATTCTCAAAAAGTTATTCGCTTTGATATTTAAAACACTATTTCATTTTGAATATGCAAATAGTCCGACTCTGGATACTCGGTGCACAAATCCGTTACAGCCTTTTTTTTAATTCTTTTACAGATAGAGATGCTAAATGTTTTTCTGCGAGGAATCAACGCATTAATATTTGGCTAATAGATTCAAATTTGCAGATTAATTGGTTTATTGCAATATCCGGAACTTCGTAAAATAAATATTTTAGTTCTCAGTCACCTTCAAATGTTTTTGGCTCATCAAGTGTCTCAAAACTCCATCTCCTCGGTCAGTAGGGGACACCGTTCGGTTCGGAAAGGCTGCCGTCCAGCGGATGGTACGTTAAGACGTGGCTCCGTTTGCTGACATTCCCTGTGCACATTAAACAACACGCTGGATGGTCTTGACGGGAAGCATTTGTTCAGTGAGCCTTCAGGATCCTTATGATCTGGCCATTTAGCTCATTGGGGCAAAAAAGTACCACTCAGAGGTAAAACAACCAACCGAAACTTCAAATATATACTGGAATTGATAAGTAACGTTAAAAAAAAATACCCCCTCAAGCAGCTGCTTGCCACAGAGGTCTGACAGGAGCCTGTCAGTTTATATGCCATAGTAGAAGATCTGTGAGGATTGCAGGACCTCAGCAGAAAAATGACAAACATTACAATATTTCAAATTATTTTTTGTGCAGATTATGCATTTATTTCTTAATTTTGAGGTTTGTTTATCTTATGTCTGATTCGTTGCAGATTTCTTTCACATAAAATTACACATATTTGAATTGCTGTCCTGCAGCTCACAGATAGGAATACTTAAGAGTACACTATTGTGTACTCTTAGGTAGAAATTGTGTATGACACTGTCACACAAATAAAATAGAGAAATATAAATATTCAGTCATCTTCAAAAATAGAAATAAATTTATTATTATTAAATTTAGCATAGACATTTGGAAAAATATAACTATCGATTTGGGCGTTGTTATTATATTTTGCCGATTGCTTACAAATATTTATCGATGGTTTGGAATTTAAGAAGTTTGAAATATTAAGAAAATGTAAAGTTGATATTCAAAGAGTCTTGAACATCAAACTCAAAGTTAGACGAAAAGACAAAAAAATTCTTCAAAATAAGAATTCTTCGTCTGATGCGTGGTAATCTTAATATGGAAAAAGAATTGGTAAGGTTAATCGTAGCAATTTATAGGTTTATTTTCAAAAATAATTGTGTCACTTATTGAATGTTGTAAAAAGTGTTCCTGTATGCTTTGAATAGAATCTGTAAGAATTGCAATACGACAATTTGAAGTATTGGTAGATAATGTGAAATATTCTTTTGATGTTGTTAAGCTTCATACTGATGTAGATAAGAATTTGTGTTAGTTGAATTTGCTTCATATATACGGTTTAATAATAAATCAGTTCATTTACGAATTTTTGTTGCTAAACATTCTTTTGAATTCATATTCAAGATTTCCTATATTAAAAAAAATTGTAACATTTGTTGTACAGTGCCACTTTTTTTTTTCATTAATTTCTTCTCATTTTAAGAAATTTTCCTCTCACATTGCCCCCCCTCCCCCCGATAAATTTTCCTCTCACGTTGCCCCTGATAAATTTTCGAAGTTTCTGGATTTATACAGGAGTGCGAATCCTAGAAACACTAAATGCGGCAAACATGGCATTTTGGCACCCACACAATCAAAATCTCCATATAATATCCATAGGATATCTAAGATGACATGTGAATATCTACCGGTAATATTAGATATTTTATGGATATTATGCGGAGATTGTGGTTGTGTGGGCAATGAAGGGTTAAACACGCATAATTTATTTGGGATAAGATAATTTTCCACGATATGCAAGTTTTATCTTTAGACAGATTTCACTTTACTCCTTACGTGGGGCGGGGGTGGCTCAGTCGGTAGCGCACCAGGCTCATAATCTGTAGTTCCCAGGTTCGAGTCCCAGCTGGGTCAGCGTTGAGATTTATCTCCGCAAAATTCCCCGCCCTGCCCACGGTCAATAGGGGACACCGATGGGCTTGGAAAGGTCGCCGTCCGTCGGATGGGATGCTAAGCCGTGGCCCCGTGTATGGGAGAGCCATACCCTGTGCACATTAAAGAACACGCTGGATGGCCTTGACGGGAGGCTATTATCTGTTCCAGTGGGTCCCCTCCCCCAACCATCTCTGAGCCTTCGGGATCCATGTGACCTGGCCATTTAGCCCATGGTGTGCAAAAAAGTGCCACTCAGAGGTAAAACAACCCAACTCAACTCCTTACGATGACTGTAATGTACATGACTGTTTTGGAGTATGTACAACTGAAAAAGTGCCACTCAGAGGTAAAACAACCCTGGTCTGTAAATGGTAGCTAGGTAGTCACTGGAAGGAGAGCTATGCACCAATCCCCTGTGATGATGCATAGAACCGGCCAGGCCTAGCACCTAATGTCCGACCCCGCCTTCTCGTGGTGCGGACCGTTAGTAACTTTCAAAAGAGATATTCTCTTGTGGAAGTGAACGGAAGGGGAGGGCTGCCAGATTAGTGTGGCCTACTGCCGCTGTGTTTTCTGTTTGTGGGTTGACAGCCCCAAGTGAATAGATTCACAGGATATTGTTTATCAGCTGGTGGATAATCCTGAGCAGAAGTCATCGCAGGCACCTGAACTCTTTGCTTCTATTGGCATCGTCAAATTCTACATTCTACACGGAGGAAGTCTTCCAGTGTAGATGGCTTCAGCCTTTAGTAGTGGGGGAACGGGTCTTTGCCCCATGTCTGCGATTAGGGGGCTGTTTGATATTGTCGGCATTCCCTCTCTCAATAAACATAGTTTCTTTAAACATCCCACTAACCATTTTCTCTCCATAGGTAGTTGGAATGTGAGGACTCTGCACAGAGCTTTTTCTCTTGATGTCCTCACACAAGAATTCCACCGTTATAATTTAGATATTCTCGGCTCGCAAGAGACCAGATTTACAGATAAAGGTCAGATTCTTAAAAATAATCTTAAATTTCTCTTTTCAGGGAGGGACGACAATAAGCATCACCAAGGCGTGGGTGTGCTTCTCAGCAGACACGCTAGCGATGCTCTTCTAGGATATGAGTGCATTAATGAAAGGTTTCTTACAGCAAAATTTCAGACAAGTGTTAAAGACTTGAATGTTATCTGCTGTTATGCCCCCACTGAGGATGCCGATGAGGATCAGAAAGATAGGTTTTATGAACAACTTCAGGATATTTTTAATTCTGTCAAGAAAGGAGATATTACCCTCGTTCTTGGTGACTTCAATGCCAAAGTTGGTACTGACTCTGCCCTTTGGGGAGGAGTAATAGGCCCTTTTGGTATTGGTAGCTGCAATGGCAATGGGCAACGTCTCCTACAGGTAAGTAAACTCAATGGATTCAGAATAACTAACACTTATTACAAACACCGTGACATACGTAAGTACACATAGGTTTCACCTGATGGGCTGCATAAGAATATAATTGGTTACATATTAATTAATAGCAAATGGGCTAGTTCTGTTAGGAATACCAGGGCATATAGGGGAGCTGACATTGGATCTGACCATTACCTTGTTAAAAGTGTGTTGCAACTTAAACTTAAAAAGTGTTGTGCTAGGGTTAAAAAATTTACTTTTAATACTGAAGCTCTGAAAGATCCAGTTATAGCCAAAGATTACCATGATAGGTTACTTAGTCATTATGACAGTCATGGTATGCTTACTACTGAAGTTGAGGAAGAGTGGGATCATTTTAAACAGGCTCTTATGGACACTAACAGTACTCTTTTAGGAAAAAAGGAGCAGAAGAGGCAAAATTATCTGAGTGATAAGGCACTTGAGCTTATTTCGGAAAGAAAGAACTGCAGGAATGCCCTTAATCAATACCCTACTAGTCCTAATAGGAAGCATTACAGAGACCTTAATAAACTTGTAAAGGATCAGTTAGCTGCTGATAAGAATCTTTGGCTTGATGGTTTGGCTGACAAAGCCGAGGAAGCAGTTAGACAGCACAACAGCAGAGAGCTGTACCAGATAGTTAATGTTTTGTGTGGTAGAAAACGGACAGGCATACAAGGATTGAAGGATAAACAAGGTAAAGTTATAGAAGGGGAGGATTCTGTCATGGCTAGGTGGGCTCAGCATTTTAGTGATGTTCTAAACAATGTAGTTAGTTCTACTCCCATTGTTTGCAATGATGATAGATGCATTGATGGCTTTAATGTTGGTCCTATTACACAATCTGAAGTTATTTTGGCTGTTTCTAAACTTAAACTTCATAAATCCCCAAGGGTAGATGAAATTACTACGGAAATGCTTAGAGCTGGGAATGTTTCGGTTACCACTTGGATGACTGAAATTCTGAATATCATTTATGATAAAGGCATGGTTCCTAAGGATTTTACCAGAGCTATTGTTATCCCTAGTTTCAAAAAAGGTGATCGCAGTTCTTGTGATAACTACAGGAGTATCATCCTACTCTCTGTTCCAGGTAAAGTTCTTTCCATGATTGTGCTTAATAGAATTAAGAATCTGGTTGACAGTCAATTGCGTGATGAGCAATGTGGATTCAGAAGTGGTAGGGGATGTGTGGATCAGATATTTTCACTTAGGCAGATTCTTGAGAAATGTTTAGAGTTTCAGAAACCTTTGGTTGCTAGCTTGATTTCAAAAAGGCTTTCGACTCTGTTGATCATCAAAATTTGTGGTTGATTGTGAGATCATATGGTATACCAGACAAGTTAGCTAACGTTATGAAAGCTTTCTATAATAACATTGAGTCGTGTGTGAGAGTTGGTAAGGCTTGTAGCAATTGGTTTAGCATTACTTCTGGTGTTCGACAAGGGTGCATTTTGTCTCCTTTTCTCTTTAGCTTGGTTATTGATTATGTTATGCGAAATTCACTTCAAGGGGATGATTTTGGCCTTAAAAGGGCTGGAGATACAAAAATTTCTGATTTAGATTATGCTGATGATTTAGCCCTTTTGGCAAATGATGTTGATGAGATGAACTCTTTCATTCGAGCTGTTGATGAGACTGGTAGTAGAGTAGGTTTGGTTATAAACAGAGAGAAAACTAAAGTGATGAAAATTGGTCAGGCAGGCTGTGATTCAATTAATCTGAATGGTTGCAGTCTTGAGCAGGTGTCACAGTTTAATTATCTTGGGAGCTATATTAATTATCTTCGGAGCTATATTAATTATCTTGTTTAATTATCTTGGGAGCTATATAACAGATAATGGTGATGTGCAGCATGAGATTAACAGACGAATAGGGATTGCTGCCGGGACTTTTAAGAACCTATGGAGAGTGTGGAGAAATAGGCGTATATACCTAAAGACTAAAATTAGACTGTATAATAGTTTGGTTCTTTCTAGGGTTAGTTATGGTAGTGAAACTTGGACACTTTGTAAACAAGATAACAGGAAACTAGATGCTTTTGATTCCAGATGCTAACGCAGTATCTTGGGCATTAGGTGGTTCAACTCTTTAACTAATGATGAGATTAGGCAAAGGAGTTTGCAACCTCCTTTAAGCAGCATATTGTGCAGAGAGAGACTCCGTTGGTTTGGCCATGTTGCCCGTATGAATAATTATAGATTGGCGAATAGGGTTATGAACAGTGTGCCTAAAGGCCTCAGAAAGAAGGGGAGACCTAGGATGCGGTGGGCAGACAATGTCAAACAAGACCTTGTTAGAATTGGTGTGCAGTGGCCAGATGCAGTAGATGTAGCTCAGGATAGACTTGCTTGGAGAACTAAATTGCATGGTCTGGTTGGACCTCCGTAGCCCATGGCTGCTTGAGGATGATGATGATGACAACTGAAATCTTCCTACCACGCTCCTTCATTTTTAAGAGTTATCTTCTGCTCTGTAAAATGCTTCACAGAGGGTGAACAAATAGCTACAGTAACTAAACAATTTTGCAGAACAGTAAACCCTTTCACCAAGACCATGAATGACCAAGTGGCTGACTGCAAGCATTGCCTGGTTAGTGTTTGAGGGACTGGCTTTAGGGGAGCTGGGGGTGTAGCATGCTTAGCTTACAGACATAAAACAATGGTTTTCAGAATGGTTAGGTCTTTGTGCTGGGGGGGGGGGGGGGGGGCTCAGTCGGTAGCACGCCAGGCTCGTAATCTGCAGTTCCCAGGTTCGAGTCCCAGCTGAGTCAGCGGTGAGATTTATCTTCGCAAAACTCCTTGCCCTGCCCATGGTCAGTAGGGGACACCGATGGGCTTGGAAAGTCCGCCGTCCGTCGGATGGGACGTTAAACCATGGCTCCGTGTGTGGGAGAGCCATGGTTTAACGTCCCATCAAACCATGGCTCCTGTGCATGTTAAAGAACATGTTAGATGGCCTTGATGGGAGGCTACGATCTGTCTCCCAACAGCTGTTCCAATGGATCCCCTCCCCCCACCTTCTCTGAGCCTTCGGGGTCCTTATGACCTGGCCATTTAACCCATGGTGTGCAAAAAAGTGCCGCTCAGAGGTAAAACAACCAAATCTTTGTGCTGTTGAGAATTCATGGCACCACCAGTGCCAATTGCCATTCCTTCTTCTACATTGATCTTTCTCCATCCACGCATCCAAAGCGGTGGTCAACACCCTTAAAACCTGCAGCCATTGCTGACCAGCAAGGGTCTACCTCTAGAGCAGCTCTTCTCAAGGTGATGCAAATCTGATATGGCTGTAGTTTCACATGCAGTCTCAACTGCAAAACAGGCAACATCCTCCATCCCCTTCCCTTCATATTGCCACTAGAAACAGTCACAGTGTATGTAACAGGATATTGACTCCGTCCATGACAACAGGCAAGCTCAAATGCCCAAAGAATTTTTATATATGAGTATATACAAAGGATATAAGAGCATTTCATATGTATATGTGAAAATGCCTTTTGACGTCTAAGTGCCATGCCGCCTATTGCCGGGGCCGTATTGGCCATAGCCTAGATACGGCTGTCCTTGCTGACACTCTACACTGATGCTTCCTAGAGGAAATTTTAATTTCCCGTGATCAGAGTCGCCGGATTTCGATTTATAAAAGCAGAGACATTCCAGTAAATGCTCAGGGTTCTGCTTTCTGAAATCGGGACAGTTTAGTAATTTTTCCGATTTCTGTTTACGGAAATTGGGGCATTCTCAGAAATATAACCCAAAGAAAATTTAACTAAGACAAATGTACAACGGCGCAATAAGCAGGATGACGGACAATTTGCAGTAGGTGGGAGGGTTCACAAATTCTCCCACTCTAAGCGCGTAAATGGCAGATTGCAAAGTTATCCTACATAGATTGGTTTACTTGATAAAATTAGTTTGGTGACTTCAATTTGCTCACTTCTTTGCTGAAAATTTTTCATTATTTTGAATTACTAGTCATCATTTGCTAATTTCTTACGATTTCGGTCGTTTTAACTCTCACTGATCCCACTATGGTCCATGGGACTCTATCACAAATTGAATTAAAAGTTACAAAAATAAGAATGCAACTGTTGAAAGGTTAAGAATAAAGAATGGCTTTCCTTTGTCTCTTTCCATCCTTCCCACACACCTCTCCCAAACTTACACTCTTGGTCAAGAGGTGAAAATACATGAAAAAATATCATACACATTATAGAGCTCAGCCGTGTTTGTGAAAGCGGCCATTTTTTCTTTTTTTATTATACAGGGTGAATCTGAAAAAGTGGGCAAAACTTTACGGGGTGGTAGAACGCAGCTATACGAGCAATATTCGTCATAGAATGTATGGTCGGAACGCAAGCAGTGAGAAGTTAAAAGGTAGTTTCCCACTGTCACATTTAAAGAATGAACACAAGAAGGAGAGGAGATACTTCAGAAAACATTTTATTAACAGGAATGTAATTGAGGTACATGCTCAAAGAAATTGCTCAAAAGAGCTGCCGCCAGCTGTAATGCAGGCTTCACACCTGCGGGATAGGGACCGACGCACACGCCGTTGGGTGCAAGGACCGACCCTTTTATACCATTTCCAACGCCACCTAGCGGCTCGCCGTTTACGTTCCGACCATACATTCTATGACGAATATTGCTCGTATAGCTGCGTTCTACCACCCCGTAAAGTTTTGCCCACTTTTTCAGATTCACCCTGTATAGTTTTTCAACTTCATTGCAGTGTTGTTTTATATGTTCTTCCCAAATATGAAGAGCATAAAAAAGTAAATTACTCCTCGAGCAACCAGGGATGATCTCAGAAATAATTCTTTTTTGAACGGGGTGAGCAATGTGAAAAACTAGCCTTATTGAAATTGCTCAGTTTCTGTCTTCTCTTAAGCCTTTGGGAGGAGTGACCGCCACTGCAAGCAACCCACTTGGCACGTTTGGGTTGTTTTTGCCCACAATAGGCTAAATGGCCAAGTCATAAGAACCCCGAGGAGGTTGGGGGGAAGGGGACGCATTTTATGATAGACAATATCAAAGATCTTTGATCTATCATATCTTTGATATAATTGTCTATCATATCAAAGATATGATAGACAATTATCATGACCTTCCAGCATATTCTATATATATTTTAACGTGCAGAGGGTTTATCAAAATATTTATAAACAATTATCTATTATTATATGTTATCAAAATATTTATAGACAATTATAGACAATTATCAAGACCTTCCAGCATATTCTATATATATTTTAACGTGCAGAGGGTTTGGCTCTCCTGCGCACAGAGCCACGGCTTAACGTTACATCCGATGGATGGCGGCCTTTTCAAGCCCAACGGGTCCGCTATTGACCGAGGGAAGGACGGGGAGTTTTGCGGAGAAAAATCTCGACGCTGGCACAAGTGGGACTCGAATCTGGGAACTGCACACTTGGCACAGACTATTATTTGGCGGAAGGACAAGCATTAGAGAAATAGCTAGTGACGTACCAAAGGGGAATGGATGACACGTCAACTCTTTCCAATCCCGTTGCAAGTTTCTGGGTATGCCACTGCAGAGAACATCGGTGTCTTATCCAGAATTTGAAACCAGGTTCTTTGATTCACTATAAATTTGTTTTTTCGTATAAAAAGTGAGAAGACAGCATCAGTGGTATCGCGTTGGCTCGCGGTGACTGCCGAGTTAGAGTCCCAGCTCGCGGTGACTGCCGAGTTCGAGTCCCAGCTCGCTTGTTCTGTCATATATATAGTGACCAGACGTCCCGCTTTTGGCGGGACAGTCCCGTTTTTTAACAATTTGTCCCGCGTCCCGCGGCGTTTTAAAAAAGTCCCGATTTTTGGAAAGAATGCACGACAAGCTAGGGAAAACAACTTATAGAGACGAAGAAAAGAAATTAGCATTAGCAGAAGGACTTATGTCTTTTCATGCTATTAATCACAATCATTCCTTCAGATCTATGGACTGTACATCACAAGTTGTCAAAAAGTTATTCAACAAAAAATTTGCCTGTGCTAGAACAAAATCCGAGGCAATTGCGTGTAATGTGCTTTCCCCATATGCATTTTCAGAATTAAACAAAAATCTAGAAATAAATAATTTTATATCCATATATTCTGACGCATCTAATCATAAGGATATAAAGTTATTTCCAACCATTATTAGATTTTTTGATTCGGAAACTGGAATAAAAATTAGAATTTTAGATTTCGTTTCTTTGCCCGGCGAAACTTCTGAAATAATTTTCAGTTCCATTATTAATATTTTGGAAAAAAAACAATTTAAAACATAAAATGATTGCATATTGTGCAGACAACACAAACGCAAATTTTGGAGGAAAAGCGAGAAGAGGTACAAATAATATTTTTTATAAATTACACAAAAACCTTAATCAAAACATTATTGGTGTTGGTTGTGCAGCACACATAATACATAACGCCATTCAAACAAGCTGCTGACTTGTTGCCCGTAGATGTGGAAAATATTGTTATTAAAATATATTCTTATTTCTATATAAACACTGTGCGCGTTGAAATGCTTAAAGAATTTTGTGAAACTGCGGAAGTCGAATATCAGAAAATACTTGGATACAGTAAAACGCACTGGTACAGTAAAACGCGCAGTAAAATCTTTTGATGGCTGTCGAAAGAATTTTGAAAATATACGATCCTTTGAAATCCTACTTTCTATCACAGGATAAATGTCCTAGAATTTTAGAAGAGTTTTTTGAAAAAGAATCTTCAAAAATTTGACTAGAGTTTGTACACAATCAAGCAGCTCTTTTTCAAAATGCTATAAAACTTATTGAAGGTGACAAAATTTCGGTAATCGAAGTAGCAAATGAAGTTAATAATTTAAAATTTCAGTGTCAAGAGCGGTTAGAAAATAATTTTCTTCCGTTAACTATCCGTAATAGTATAAGCCAGCTAGAATAACAAGGTGCAATAAATCGTGCAGATATCATGAATCACGTTAAAAAGTTCTATAGTAACTGCATAGATTATTTAGAAGAGTGTACGGTACATTACAATGATATTGAACATTTTCATTGGGTTACATTAAAACGAGAACTTAATTGGAATGATGTGCAAAAATCATTCGATCGTATTACTCATAATTTCCCATACAGTAATATTTCCGAAAATGATCTTTTTAATGAGGTATCATTATTAAAAAAATATATTGATAAGGAAAAGGGTACTTACGTATTAACGCCACCGCTGGCGTTAGTACGTAAGTACCCAAATCTATTACAAAATAATGTTACATTAATGTTCATTTTTACTGCTGAACTGAAATTTGAGATATCTACTGTATATATATGTTACCGCTAAAGCTCGAAAGCCGTTAATGTGCACATTACCTAGCTAATCTGCAGATTAACTGATTTGCTCCGTTAAAGTGCGGAATCAAAAGTTTTCCGCATTTTACCTAGGTAATGTGCACATTAACGGCTTCCGTATCGTTAAAGTTCAAAAGTAAAAAAAAAGACTATTTCTAGTGTCCGAGAGTAGAGTTGAAACCAGGTCATCCCTCTGTCAACATGAATCAGTCGTCCGAATTATAAAAAACGCCCCCAAAATGAGCAGGCCAAGTGAGAATGAATCACTAAGAATGAATCACTTTACTGATTCGTTCTCACTTGGCCTCCGCTCATCTGGGGCGTTTTTTATAATGCGGACGAGTGAATCACGTGACACGAAGATTCATATTCAAGAGATTCACCATTTTACGGATTCGTTCTTACTTGGCCTTCGCACATTAGGGCAATTTCAAATGCCATTTTAGTAATCCCTGTTGTAACAAATGATTTTATTGCGTCTATATAAATAACATTTTGTATGCTGTATAATTCAGTCAGATTGTTTATTTTACACTTTAATTGTCTATCATTAGTTATTTCATAGAATACCTAGTTATTTCATAGAATAACTAGTTAAAGTGTGGAATTATTAATTTATTACACGCTGCGGTGGCGTTAATACGTAAGTACCAGGAAAAGTTTAAATCTTGGGCATCAGCAAAAATCACAATAGAGAACAAATGGTTAGAAATATTTCATCATTTTGAAACAAACCATGTTCCATACAATAATGCACTAAAAATTGTGGAATACGCGCTGTCCTTACCAGGAACTAACGCTGCGACTGAACGCGTTTTTTCTACGGTAAATAAAGTGTGGACATCAGAAAAATCACAATTAAGTGTTGAGACTTTGAAAGCCATTTTATGTGTGAAATATAATTTAACAAATTCTTGTGAAAAATTTCATGACCTTTTAAACAACGACAGCAATCTACTAAAAAAATTCACTCAAATGAGAAATATGCCAAAGAATAAAATAATACTATACATAATTTTTTTTAATGTATTATATTTGTAAATTGTACTTATGTTGAAATTAAAAAAAATATATTACAATACTATTTTTGCGTTCTATGAAAATTTTTGTTGCTCCATATAGACCAAATTTTTAATCAAGAATCCGGTCAATGGTGTCCCGCTTTACCAATGTTAAAATCTGGTCACCAAAGTCATATAAGTTGTGATCGTCACTCAATAAAAACAAAAATTGTTCAATTAATACGTAAAAAAAAACGTAAAAAAAAACTGTTTTCACATTGAGACATAAAGCGAATAGCGAATGTTGGCTATAAGTCCCAGCAACCCAATAGAAAAAAAAAGTGAGGATGATTCTCTCCCCTCCCCCTCAAAATATTCCCTGATGCAGCATACGTTAAGAAATGTGGCTTTTAATACAAATAAAAAGGGTGAGAAACTACAAATACTTACCGTCATGAATTCTTTTAATGCATCAGATATAGCTTCACAAACTTCAGGTATGAATTTAGAGATCGTTGATCTTGGAACCCGATATAAGTGTTCCAATGACATTAAAGAGTCTCCGGTCGCTAAATAGTGAAGAGTAACTTCCAATTTGGTTTTAGCAGGAAGGGCATCACTCATATTTGCATCTAATCGCTGTATACGTTTAGAAACTCTTGACAACAGTTCCTGAAATTTTGACACACTAATTCTCAAATGATTACGATGGCTATTTTCATCTTCAGTTAAAAAACGGTTTATTAAATAGTCTGATGACCCCGGTGTATCCCATCTGCCTGTGAAGTCTCTTACCCATGCCTTTCGATTCTTCTTCTTATATCTCTTTTCCAACACTTCTATTAACTCGAGAATTAATAATTCTTTGATGGATTTTACTGAATTGTTCACTGAAGCTCGCATTCTCGGTGATATTGTCTTCCTCTTTAACATAATAGCACTAATGAACACACACTAAATGTTAAATAAAGGGTTAGCAAATTGATATACACAGATTTCGCTCAGATTATACAGTCTAATAGAACGTGTGAATCCGTCCTTATTCATAGCATTGTATTATTTGGATGCAATAACATATTGTTCCTAGAATTTGTTATTTGCAGGATTGATTAATCTGGATGATTTACAGAGGTAGGTATTTTATTTCCGATTTTAAATCAATGACCTGGGTAGTAAGTACAACGTAGAAGAATGCAGGTTAGTAGTGAGCAGTGCCATCCATGTAGGTGTAGAAGTTTCCTGTTTACGTGTGGAGAGCTGATGGAATAGTTTCTCCTGGCTTTGCACAACGACTTTATCCGCCCTCGATGAGCAGGCGGAACTAGTCGCAAGCTTCTGGCCTTGCTATTACAGATAAAACATGTAGAGGTACACTCGACAACGCTAGGTGGTGGATGCAACGGTTTTTAACCTAAAGAGCTTTCCTGAAACTGCAAAATAACAGTTTAACAGACTGTTGTGTACGAAGTGAAGACATTGGCATAACAACAATGCAAAATTTTTAATCTTGAAGGCAGAAATATTCAGTATTGCAGCAAGATAAAATAATAATATTTTTGTTTCGGTGGGGGGGGGAATAAAAAAGGTGATGAAAGAAAGAATTTGGGATAGGAGCAAAACCTTTATACATTTATTTATTAAGCACAGTCACCCATCCCTCGATTTCACGGTAGATAAGTTTTCGAAAACGACCATGCAAATCGAGACCAACTTACGATAAAATGGGAGATAGGTTTTAAAAATATCCTTGTTATTAATCAAACGTACGTGGAAAGTTTCATTTGAACAAATTTATCTCAAATTTGCAGCTCAGCAGTAATAATGGACATTAATGTACATTATTTTGGCTTTTATTTGCACTAAATCAGATAAAAAATAATAAATAAATACCCCCTCAAGCAGCTGCTTGCCACAGAGGTCTGACAGGAGCCTGTCAGTTTATATGCCAGAGTAGGTCTGAGAGGATGGCAGGACCTCAGCAGAAAAACAACAGATAAGCTACGATTAATTTCTCAGAAATTTTTTATTTTTATATCAAGAAATATACTTAGTTAATAAAGACGTACACCAGCGAATTTGAAGACGAAATTCGAAAGATATTTGTGAATACCCCCTCAAGCAGCTGCTTGCCACAGAGGTCTGACAGGAGCCTGCCAGTTTATATGCCAAAGTAGAAGGTCTGTGAGGATGGCAGGACCACAGCAGAGAAACAACACAAACGTCCATGCCTTATCCGGGGCTCGAACCCAGGTCCCTTAGAACTGAACATAAATCAGAAATTAAGAATTTGCTCCAAACTTAAAAACTTATTTTACAAAACAAAGCATTTTGTGATATTTTATGAAACAGTGTACTTACTAATCAGCTATATTTAGCCTACATAATAGTCTACAAAGTAAAATTTTTCGCTGAAACTGGGGTGAAACACCGTTCTTGGTAGTCGGAAAGAATTCAGTCTAGAAAAGTGAAATCTTGCTGCCGATCCAAAACAAGTTTAATTTTGGTATCGTGAGACAGAATGCATTCGAATGGAAAGAATGCAATTTCAGCGATAGAATGCCAATATAACTTGTTACAGATGGCGATTTTTCAATAGAGAAATCTCTATAATTATTCTTCAAAGTAAATGATATCAACTAAAACCACTTAATTGATTTTACTTTGGGAAAACTTAGTCTAATGTTCCTCTTTGACGCCATGCCACTGCTACTTCGTAATATCTATTATATTTATATAAAATCCGAAAAAAAAACCTAAATCGTACCTTTGAAAAATCGTGTATAACATCGTGTAAAACGAAACTGGTTGAATTTTTATGACCGTGTAAAACCGAATTTATTGTCTTGTCATATGAAACATGATGTCCACAAACTATGCCGTGGCAGTGACTTAGATGTGCCCACAAAAATGACTTCTATTCTTCATCACTGACATACAAAAACAATATAATATTAACTTGCGATTCAAAATTGTCTGATCGGTCACTCTGCTCTGAACCATCCCTCCGAATTTTAAAAAAGTCAGAGGAGAACAGTTGTTATCGAAATATCTATTTGTGTCGTTATCTATCTATAATACCACTTCGTGCTGTCTAATCCTCCTCCCCCGTCCTTTTTTTACTGAAACTTAGCATCCAGTTAATTGCAGTCTTTCCAACAACCGGGGCATTACTTCACGACTGTAACTGCATTTTTTGCAAAAACAAATTTGAATTGCACAAAGAGGGCGTTTTATTTCACTCAGAGAAACCTCGACATCAGGGTTGTAATGTTCTGGACGAAAAGAGAATTATTTCATTGAATTCAGATGATTTTTATACTGAGGCTGTCCTCCTTAATCTGGACTTAGCCACTTTGATCTGGGCCAGGCTCGTAATCTGTAGTTCCCAGGTTCGAGTCCCAGCTGGGTCAGCGTTGAGATTTATCTCCGCAAAATTCCCTGCCCTGCCCACGGTCAGTAGGGACATCGATGGGCTTGGAAAGGCCGCCGTCCGTCGGATGGGACGTTAAGCCTTGGCCCCGTGTGCGGGAGAGCCATACCCTGTGCACGTTAAAGAACACGCTGGATGGCCTTGACGGGAGGCTACCATCTGTCTCCCAACAGCTGTTCCAGTGGGTCCCCTCCCCCAACCTTCTCTGAGCCTTCGGGGTCCATGTGACCTGGCCATGTAGCCCATGGTGTGCAAAAAAGTGCCGCTCAGAGGTAAAACAACCCAACCCACTTTGATCTGGGACCCAACTAATGAAGACATGAATGAAAGTAATTTCACAGAAGCGATCTGTCTTTATGTAGTCTTTCAACAGAAACAAATTCGCTCGGGGCGGGGGTGGCTCAGTCGGTAGCGCGCCATGCTCGTAATCTGTAGTTCCCAGGTTCGAGTCCCAGCTGGGTCAGCGTTGACATTTATCTCCGCAAAACTCCCCGCCCTGCCCACGGTCAGTAGGGGACACCGATGGGCTTGGAAAGGCCGCCGTCCGTCGGATGGGACGTTTAATCCGTGGCCCCGTGTGCGGGAGAGCCATACCCTGTGCACGTTAAAGAACACGCTGGGTGGCCTTGACGGGAGGCTACTATCTGTCTCCCAACAGCTGTTCCAGTGGGTCCCCTCCCCCAACCTTCTCTGAGCCTTTGGGGTCCATGTGACCTGGCCATTTAGCCCATGGTGTGCTAAAAAGTGCCCCTCAGAGGTAAAACAACCCAACCCAGAAACAAATTCGCCACATTAAAAGATTGCACTTCATTACTTTCGATAGGATTATCTCTCACCCATGGTTACCATACGTCCTCATTTTTCATCTCATGTCTTCCCAGTTCTTTGAAAAAAAAAAAACATGAAATATCCTCCTTTTTGTATAAACTCATTTTTCAAACTAAAAGCACTTTTTTGTGGTTTTTTTAAATTTCTTGAACCCATGCCTATAACATAATTTACTGTTAACCATGAAATAATTTACTGTCAATGCAAATCGCAAATGCTAAATTATTTCTGTTAATGTTGTAAAAGTTACTATTTTCTGTAATTTCAATATTAGCAATTTATATGCCAGATTGAAAAGGTATGCTCTTTAGAAAACTGCGAAAAATTTTGCATCCGCCAACGGATAGATGAAACTATGAAAGTTGACAGCGGATTGTTTACAACGTAGAAGACAGCGAAGCCTTCTCATACCAGCGCATGCCCTACCCAAACAGAAATCTTTACTGACCACTACCTCAGTCTGAGTTCATAAGAAACAGAAACTTTGCCTTCTGCAGCAGCAGATAATTACTATCCGTTATCCCACTTAAGGCAAAGTAACTTCACTGCTTATCAAGTAAGAATAAAAATCGGAACATCATGTATTTTTAAAGTATATTTAATAAGTATTATGCCTTTTTCTGACTCAATTGTTTGCCGGTACTTCACAAAGAACTTAGTAGGAAAAACTTGTTTTTTGTTTACAATTAAAAGCATATCCTCCTTTGTCCTCCATTTCCAGCTTTTTGTCCTCCTTTTAGGACATTGGCATCTGGTAACCCTACTCTCACCAGGCCCGGATCTAGAAAAAATCGAGGGGGTGGGGGCAAGAAACACAATTCAGCGGAAAAAATACGAAAGAGGGAGGGGCTAGATTTCCGATGCAGTATAAAATTTCCCCCTCCGTTTTACAGGTCTTTAAAAAAATTTTGAAAATTCATAAAATGTAAATAAACTTAATAATTTTTGCCACTATTACCTTATTAGCGTTCTGAAAGGAAGGATACCCCACCCCCGGGGAGGGCATCCTCCCTTTCAGAACTTTGATGTTCCCATATTTTATTATATATTTATTATGTATATTATATACTATATATTTATTATATTTGATGTTCCACTTTGATGTCCCTTTGATTGAACATCCTCCCTTTCGGAACTTTGAATGAAGCCCAGATATAGAAAATGAACATAAATGATCAGGAAATGGAAAGTGAATAGAATTAATTGGAACGTCATTCTGCTTGTTTTTGGTTTTGTTTATGAAAATTTTTGTTGCCAAATATGCAATTGAATGTGTTTTTTTTCCTTTTTTAAAAGTTCAAAAACCTTGGTTCAAAGCAATATTAACAAACGAGTTAAAACTTTGTGTGCAATTAATAAAACCTTAACCGCTGAAATTATTCGCGATTCGCTTGCATATTCGAAATTTAGTATTTTTTCTACGGTACAATATGAAATTTTTTTTTGACATGTTGGTAATTATATTTTGTAATTTCATGAAAATTTCTGCACTTCAGTAATAGTTAGGACAAAAATATGTCACTCTTCAGATGCTGTGGACAGCGATTTTATTAAACTTTTACTTGAAATCCCATTTCTGACATTATCATGTGAACAGAAGAGTGAGTTAAAAAATAAAAGCCTCACTCCTTCTATGGAATTAGTATTCAGTGGCGGTGTATAAAATCGAACCCTTTAATTTACATTTGGTTAATAATCTTCTAGATGTTCAAAAAATGAACATGTCCACACATACTCTGATCATAAGAATTTATCCAAAAGTTAAAGCATTAATAATGACTGTCATATTCGGTTTACTAAATTAAGGGCTTTCTTTTTCTAAAAGTATACGTAATTAAGAATTTTTTTACCACTCTGCGTTGCGTATTTAACAGGCTTTTATAGGAATACTAAAATAATATGCACGTATTAGAAACCGGTGTGTGCACTGAAGGTTGACAAGATGGGAGCTATTTTTTGTTATAGACTGACCATTGCCTCCTCTGTAAAATTCGCAGCAAATGAAACGACAAGCTGCTAGCTCATCTGGCCACTTGGATGATTATACGCTCCTCCCCTCCATTTTCTCAGTGCCCAGGCTCGTAATCTGTAGTTCCCAGGTTCGAGTCCCAGCTGGGTCAGCGTCGAGATTTATCTCCGCAAAATTCCCCCCCCCCTGCCCACGGTCAGTAGGGGACACCGATGGGCTTAGAAAGGCCGCCGTCCGTCGGATGGGACGTTAAGCCGTGGCCCCGTGTGCGGGAGAGCCATACCCTGTGCACGTTAAAGAACACTCTGGATGGCCTTGACGGGAGGCTACCATCTGTCTCCCAACAGCTGTTCCAGTGGGTCCCCTCCCCCAACCTTCTCTGAGCCTTCGGGGTCCATGTGACCTGGCCATTTAGCTCATGGTGTGCAAGAAAGTGCCGCTCAGAGGTAAAACAACCAAACCCAACCCAACTCAGTGTCCATCTTACTTAAATCACCCGATAAATGGACAAATGGATGAAACTAACTGTCCTCTCCTCTCCTTTAAAAAGGTGAGGTGGGGGAGCGCACCAGACTCGTAATCTACACTTCCCAGGTTCGAGTCCCAACTGTGTCTGCCACATTGGACTCCTCGGTTAGAAAGGTGATCCTGTAAGAGCTGGAAAGTCCGCCGTCACTTGGATGGGATGCTAATCGATGTGCAGGAGAGCCACACATCGACTGCACATTAAAGAACATGCTGGATGATCTTAACAGGAGACTTCCATCTCTCTTCTAACAGCTATGTGGATTTCCTTCCCCTACCTCACTCTGACCACTTGGAGTTCTTGTTACCTGCCAATTTATCCCAATGTATGTACAAAAGAGCCGCTCAGAAGAGAAACAACTCAAGTTCCTTAAAGGAATTGTTGATGTGGACTTTAAATGACCCGTATGATATCCTTTCATGAATGAGCAGATTTTTCGTGACAGTGCCAACATTTCCTGTTCTGTTTCTAAAGTTAATAGTTCTCCTCTCCTTTTTTGCTGCCTCCATCTCATGCATCGAGTAAAAGAACAGTTTTTCGCATGTTTCTTTCCTGGAGATCTGACAAACGTGATAGGGAATATTGCTTATTAGATTTAACAGTACCACAGCACAACTGCTGAAAACAAGTCTATTAATAGTTGACAGAGCCACACGTGCAGACTGCCCACAGGAAACCCTTCAGACATGTTCTGCCGCTACCTTCCTAGATGTTCAGAATATAAAATGTTGGATTGTTTAATGGACTGTAGCATTAAACTTTAACAGGTATTTTTCATGCAAGGACAATGTTCAACTGAGACGAAAGCATAGATTGCATTGCTACTGTTTGAGTTGGAACTAACACGCAATAATTTCAAAAAAATATTAAAAGCAAATGAGGCCAGAGAAACCTAGAAGCTATTCCTACATGAAAAGAACAATGCTCAATTAACAGAGAAATGTAAATTCTCTGGCTATAGTTCTCAGTTACAGCTAACACTTAGCACCGTTAATAATAAAATTTTTCGCTCTAAATTAGTATTTTCCAACCTTTTAACACTAATAGAACACCTGAACGATATTGCCAAGCTCTACATCAGTGGTTCTCATTCTTTTATGCTTCACGTACCCCCTAGAAATGCGTATATAACTGGCGTACCCCTTGTATAGACAGATAAAACTGTAGTTATAGTATAACAATGGGAATAAAAACCTAGCGACTTTTGAGCTCTCACGCAATATTACCGCGTACCCCACGTTGAGAACCCCTACTCTACATAACGATATTGCCAAATCCTACGGAACCCCCAACATGTACAAAAAAACTTTTTTTAGTCCCCCCCCCCCTTACATACACAGAGACAGACACTTAAAAAGAGAGTTTTTTTTTTGGTTTTGGCGCGAATAGAATTTGAATCCACATCTTTCCGTTGATGTAATGGTTAGCATACCTGCTGGTTACCGGGAGATGTGGGTTCGAATTCCATTCACGGCAAAAAAAACATTTTTTTTCTGTATTCCATGTCTACAGGACATCTATGATACTTTACCACTGAATTAAAGAAAGGATTTATTTTTTTTTTCCTATTTAGGGTAATTAATCATTGCGCCAAATAATATTTAGGAGGCTCTTTTAATTATCAATTATTTATTTTGAGGCCAGAGCTTTTTATTTTTTTCTCTGCAAAAGTCATTAATTCTTGAGCGAATTTTGAATAAAGAAATTCGCAGGTTTTTTTTCCACTGACAATGTTTTCTTTGTTTATTTTTGATATTCGTGAGAAATGATAAAGCTATTTGAATAAATATGTGGATGAAAATTGAAGTAAAAGATGGATAGCTTTTTTTTTCCAGTTGCAGGATATTCTTCTTAGCTAAAGAATCCAAAACTTTTTTTTAAAAAACCGGGTTGGGAATAAATAAAATAATAAATACCCCCTCAAGCAGCTGCTTGCCACAGAGGTCTGACAGGATCCTGGAGAAATTGAAAACTGACTCCTAGCTAACTACAGGTTTTTCTCTTGCAAGCGAAATCCTCAATTGAAACATTAGAACCTAAATTGCTGACTCAAACAACCAACCAACCAGCTCTACTGAGACCTAAGAGCAGATCCACTGAAAACTCTCTCAGTTAGAAATAACAGAGAATAATTTTAAGGAATATTATTAATAATAAACCTTGAGATGTTATCTAAAGAGCAGTTAAATCTTCACGCTCCTCCAACTTCCTCATGCAAGGACAATGCTCTACTGAGACAAGAAGTGCAGGCTTTGAGATCGCTATCTCAGTTAAAACTAACCCAGAATAAACTGGAATCTGAACCAGGGGCGGTCATAAGTCAAGCTTGGAGGGGGCCATTTAGGGACGTACGGAAGATTTTGTAGTCCAGAAATGGCACTCTTAACTGTACTCAGGCCTGGATCTGGAAAAAATTCGAGGGGGGGGGGGGGAGAGAAGGAAAGAACTATAATCGAACCGAAAAAATATCAAAGAGATTTGATTTCCAATGCAATATAACATTTTTCCCCAATTTTTCCGGGTTTTGAAAAAATTTCTCGAAAAATGAATGAATTATAAGCAATTTTAATATTTTTTTTTTACCCTTACTCATATTGTGAGTGGGGGAAGCATATCCTCCTTTGCTCTATATGTGCAAATAGATTATTTAGGAATCGATATCGTTTATAACAGCTTGTTAGTTTGGTCTCTGAGACACTGGGGGTGTTAAGGATTTTCTCTGCTAGAAAAGAAATTGGTGACCAAATCTTACATCCCTAAATCCTTCAGGAATGAAATATGGTGAAAAAAAAAGAACACTCGCAGACTTCTTGGAGAGGGCCATGTCTCCCTGGCCCCCTCCTTATGACCGCCACTGATCTGAGCAAAGCTATATTTACTTTGCAGATTTCTAATGCTAGAATCAATTAAGACAGAAGTGCAAGTTCTCTTTCTTAGAACTAACACAGAATGTATCATGTAACACAAATAGTATCATTAAAGATAAATTTTGTTATGCTACATGAAAGAGAGAGAGAAACGCAAAACTACTTCTGTTCTATTAAGGATTTTTCATACAAGGACAATGCTGAACTAAGACGGAGTGAAAGTTCTCTAATTACAGCCTGACTTAGAATTAACGTACAATAGATTTAAACAATATCCATATCAATAAACTTTAATACTTTTATAAAGGGTTTAGTATGTCTAGCTGCGGTTTATAGGGAGCTGGGTTCGAGTTCTTGATAAAGTATGGATGTTTCTTTTCTGTGCCGTCTTTCTGCAGAGGTATCGCCTTCCTCATGCATCTTCTCTATTGCGTATTATTCTCACAGGATTGTGTCAGACTTCTGTAGCAAGCAATTTCCTAAGAAGTAACTTTTTTATGCTCTAAATCACAGGAAAATCTTCTTAAGCTATTTCTCTCTTGTACGTGATTTCTCATACAAGGATTGGGTTGAGTTGGGTTGTTTTACCTCTGAGCGGCACTTTTTTGCACACAATGGACTAAATGGCCAGGTCACATGGACCCCGAAGGCTCAGAGAAGGTTGGGGGAGGGGACCAATTGGAACAGCTGTTGGGAGACAGATGGTAGCCTCCCGGCAAGGTCATCCAGCGTGTTCTTTAACGTGCACAGGGTATGGCTCTCTCGCACACGGGACAACGGCTTAACGTTCCATCCGACGGACGGCGGCCATCGGTGTCCCCTACTGACTTTCCAAGCCCATCGGTGTCCCCTACTGACCGTGAGCAAGGCGGGGATCTCATACAAGAAGAAAGCTCAATTGGGACAGAACATCACGCTCTCTAACTAATGTCTGAGAACTAACACAAGAAAATTTAAACAGTATCATTAATAAGATTTTGATTTGCTACATGATAAACTGCATAATAGAAATAATTTAATACGCTACACGAAAGAGAAATCTAAAGCTACTCTTATCCAATATTTCTCATGAAAGGGCAATGATCACTTCAGAGAGAATGGAGGTTCTCTGATTACTACTCTCTTAGAACTAACCATAAATTTAAACAATATCTTTAATAGAAAATTTAGATGTAACACATGAAGGACAACGAAACCGAGAAATTAATCCTGCCATCTACAGGATTTCTCTTATAGAGAAAATGCTTAACTGAGACAGAGGTACTGGTTCATTGATTGGTCCTTATAACTGAGACAGAAGTACAGGTTCACCAATTATTTTCCTAAAACTAATTGAGACAGAAGTACAGGTTCACCAATTATTCTCCTAAAACTAATTGAGACAGAAGTACAGGTTCACCAATTATTCTCCTAAAACTAATTGAGACAGAAGTACAGGTTCACCAATTATTCTCCTAAAACTAATTGAGACAGAAGTACAGGTTCACCAATTATTCTCCTAAAACTAATTGAGACAGAAGTACAGTTTCACCGATTATTCTCTTAAAACTAACTGAGACAGAAGTACAGTTTCACCGATTACTTTCTGACAACAGACAGAAGGACAATTTCACAGATTACTCTCTTAGAACTAACTGACACAGGAGTATAGGTTCACCGATTACTTTCTTAGAACTGAGACAAAAGTACAGGTTCACCGATTTCTTTTTTAGAACAAACCGAGACAGAAATACAGGTTCACCGATTACTCTCTTAGAAGTAACTGAGACAGGAGTATAGGTTCACCGATTACTTTGTTAGAAATTAAAAACTATTTTAAACCATAGCATTTATAATAAATCTTGATATGTTTCCTAAAGGAGAGAGAAAGTGTTCTAAGGGACTTATACAAGATTTTCCCAGCAAGGATGAATATTCTTTCAAATAATATACCACAGACTAAATTTAAATCGCATGAAAAGCTGCACAAATTTTATACATTATTTCTGATGCGAAGACAATGTTCAACTGAAGCATAATTTTAGGTTCTCTGACTGCTATCTCAGTCGTAAGTAACCAACACCACCTAGAACAGAAGGCCATCCCACTAAGTTATGAAGACAACATATGTCGATCTATAAATCTACAAATTTCTCATATATTTATTTCAGTTACCTTTTCTGATAAATTTTAAAATTAATCTTTATAATAATTTATATTATTAAATATATATTGTTTCGAAAAAAATATTGTTATGTATTAGCGTTATCATAACGCTTTTACTTACGAATAATTGCTTTTCTGAAGAATGTATATTCATAAATGTGAATTACTATAGACATTAATTTTAAAACTTACCAATAAAAATAACAGAAATAAATATGTAAGAAATTTGTACATTGTTAGATCCAGCTATGATGGCTCTAACAATTTGAACAGAAGGCCTTCCACTAAATCAGTGGAACGACCTTCTGTTCAAGGTGGGGTTGAACTAACACACAATAATTTCAAACAATATATACTAATAAGAAATAGTGGAGGGTATCTACAAACTTCCCGGGATGACGACTTAGAAAAAGACTTCCTTAGAAAATATATGTTATTCAACCTCTCAAAGAGAGACTGTGGGAGGGAGGGGAGTGTTAACCTCCTCTTGGGTATGCCGTTGATAATAAATTTTGATGCACTAAATAAAGGATTGAGAGTCTCAGAAGTTATTCCTAGTTTAGAAAGGATTTTTCATGTACATATAATGCTTGACTTAGATGGTAGTTCAAATTCTCTGGTATGTCTGATGGAGTAATAGCTTGCTCCCTAAACACTATTCCAGTTAAGGCTTAAATATTTAAAATATCAGAATTCAAAGAGTTATTGAAACAATAGCATTCACCACCAGTGTTGTCTTTGATAAGAGTTAATCTCAAAGTTAAATCGAACCTGAACAATATTGATATCGAACCCTTTATTAAGATCTATGTTCTTTTAGCCGTCCCATGGCTGAGTGGTTAGCACTCTTGGCTACTGATCTAAGGGACCTGGGTTCGAGCCCCGGATTAAGGCATGGTTGTGTGTGTTGTTTTTCTGCTGAGGTCCTGCCATCCTCTCAGATCTCCTACTATGGCATATAAACTGACAGGCTCTTGTCAGACCTCTGTGGCAAGCAGCTGCTTGAGGGGGTATTTATTTATTATTTATTTATATGTTCTTTTAAAGTAATGCAGTGTTTCTTCACGAATTTTTGTCACTTTTTATGAGAACGTTTAGAACGACCAATGATATTTCATGTGACAGGTGTGGTGATAACTCTTTAAACAATTTTTTTTTTGGAAACCACGATTTACAGGTAAATAAATCTAATTCATGATACAATTTTAAAACAATGGAACATGGAATTAACTTCCACTGGCATATAATGTGGGGGGTACATAAGAGTTTTCAAAGGGTATATGTAGTCAGGGACTTCAAGTAAATCATGGAAATGAAAATCTAAAAGGCCAACTTATCTATCTGTTCATGAATTGGATAGGATTATTTTCCCCTGGCGCCGTGCAACCTTTTATCACCCTGACACGTTTTGTCCATCTTCTCTGTATGATAATTTGTCACCCTTATAACTGTGGCCTCCGTTGGTGTGATTAAAAACTAGAGTATTAAGGACTATTTTTGGAGAAAAAAAATCGCCAGAATCCCTCTATTCTCCTTGTGTGAGTGTGGGGAGGGAAGTATTCCATACCCTCATATCATAGGATTTCATGGAGCTAGGGATTAGGAGCAGAGGTGGGGGGGGGAGAGCTCAAAATTATAAAATAGCACAGTCCTCAAATCGTGACTCAACCAAGCCTGAAACCGTCTTCAAGGCCCCCTATGTAGTATACAGTTGACATTATAAGGAACAATCGAACAGAAAAAGTAATAATATTTTGATCTTTTCCTCAAATAAATGATCAATAAAGGAAAATGAACATTATTCTTCATATTCTTTAATATACTGCAGCTAGAGATATCTAAAATACAAGAATTATTGGCATATTGATAAAATCGCCCATCAGTTTGATTTTTTAAGCAACCCTCCAGATGGAATTTTAAATGCAAAAACGAGAATATGTCTGGCCTGTAAAAAGGTCGAGGGAGGACTGTTTTCCCTTTGAAATTTCTGTATTCCCTTCTCTAGTAACTGTTCTGAGTTTTCCCTTGTAAAGGAGTCAATTAATTTGAAACCTAATATAACAGTATTTTAAAAGGGGCCCTTTAATTATGCAAACATAGTTCTGGAGCAGAAAAATTATACATTTTTAAGAATTCAGAAATGTTGGTTCTCAGTAATTTCTGGTTTCTTATATCGATCAAGTCTTGATTCTCCATAATCTTTCAATTTTGTACGCATCAAGTTTTAATTTCAATTAATATTCCCTCAAGCAGCTGCTTGCCACAGAGGTCTGACAGGAGCCTGTCAGTTTAATATGCCATAGTAGAAGGTCTGTGAGGAAGGCGAGACCTCGGCAGAAAGACAACACAAGCATCCATGCCTTACAGAAGGGTTCGAACACAGTTTTCCAATTGTCTCGACCCTATCTTCATACTCGATAATTTTAAGAATTCGTATTCAATTACTCGTTAAAACTCATTAATTTTAATAGTTTATAAGCGATCACCTCCCGATACTCGATAATTTTAAGAATTGGGAATAAGTCACGAATTGATACCCGATAATTTGATATTCATAAGCGATCACTTTTTGATTCTCAATAATATTTTAATTCTTCTCTCGATCACGACTTGATTATCAACAAATTTTGAATTCCTGGCTCCATCACCTCTCGATACTCTATGATTTTAAGATTTCGCGATATATCACGCATTGATACTCGACATTTTGAAGTTCATAAGTGATCACTTCATGATTCTGAATGATATATGAATTCTTTTCCCGACCACGGTTTGATTAAAGGATTTTTGATATCTTTTCTCGATCACGGCTTGATTCTCGATAACTTTTGAATTCCTAATCGATCGAGCATTGGCTGATATTCAATAAATTCGGGAGCTCATTATCGATTATGTCTTTATTCTCAAGAACTTTTGAATTCTTCTCTCGATCATGCCTTGATACTCAATATCATTAAAAAAATTCAAAACTGAGTAATTTTCGATTTTCAATGATTTGTTAATTATTTTTTTTGATCGGCTTCTCATTATCGATAGTATTTGAATTCTCTTCCGGAACTGAAAAATTAATGCTTTGCAAATGCCAAATTTTTTGAAATTTCTCAAAATTTCTGAATAGAAAGCCATCATTAAAATTTACCTTAATATCAATAAAATTATTACGATTTGTATGTAATTGTTAATTGCTGCAAATGATCCCTTTGTCATGTTAAATCCAATATGCTGCAGAAACTGCGTCATAAGTTTGCTCGCCATTTTCTTTCTCGAAGAAGATTCCTGACGCTAACGCCATAATGCCACGATAACACGCCTGTGTCAACATGTTGCAAGCTAGATACAGCTGTGTGACGTCATGTTTCGAGAATTTTCTCTGCGTCGCAGTCTTGTGCAAAGTTTATCTGCAGTGTACTTCGGTTGTGTATATACGCCACTACCTTTACATTAAAAAGGAGAAATACTTGGAAGCTATTCCTCCAAAATTAGGTTTTTAGATGTAATAATAACATCAATTTTATAACGGAAGTGAACGAGCTTCAAAATAATTATTTTCCTGAGGAAATTAATTTATTATCTGTATTAGATTACAGAACTTTTTTCTTCTCTTCTCGTGCGTATGAATACAGTGATAAGCCCTAGAGTGGCAGATAAAAGGAGTTGTCGTCACATTTTTGCGTCATTGCGTCTGCAGCCGAGGAGAAGTTGACGTTGTTGAAGATGCTGCTCTACGACGTTGAGTTCTCTCCGCAGTTAAGAAGTCGGGTAAGTACGTTTTTGTCGTTACCGTTTTTTGATACGTTCGGTGTAACTACCGATTATTAAAATGTATGTATTATAGAAGACCGTTTTATGATTTAAATAATTTAAGCTGTATTACAGCTCAGTATTTTAAGGATAATCCGTTTTCTACTATAGTTTCATGTTGGTCCAGAATAATTTGGAATCAAAAATTCTGATGAATAACTAAACATTGACAATATTAAGAATGATAATGCCGGAAGTGCGTTTATTACCCAAGTTTAATGCGTTATGCTGCAGTAGCAAGCGTAATTTGGTCGCTAAAGCCGTAGATTTTAAGTGAATGCAAGTGTAATTTTGTTTAATCCAACTTACGAGTTGGTTCTGCAATTGTTGAAGAACTTATGTAATATAGTTGTAAACGTTGGTTAACTTAATACAAATTAATAACCTTTGCATGTAAAGTATTCACGGGAAGTTTAAAAAAAATGTTATCGTTGGTGAACACTACTTTTCAATTAAGTTTGAAGTTATTTGAACAAGTATTTGAACAAAGTACGCAACTTTGCTCTAAATGTGTATAACTTTGAAAAACTAGAAACTAATGCTTGCAGTATATACTGATATGTACATTAGCAAGGTATTCGGTAATCGTACCTTTTTGCTAAAATCAAACGTATCGCAAATTTGTATGAAATGTATAAAAAGAATGATTTCTTTCGGTATTTGGGAAGTGACTTGACTAATTTTTAAATATTGAAGAGTTTAAGTATATAAGCACTAAAACACAAATAAATTGGAATCGTGGTTACCAATTTATTCAGATTATGTTGGATCATTAAAGTGCGTTTTTTGAAGTAATGAATGACTACTGTGTTTTTTTCTGCTTTTATATATCATACGTAGCAACAGTAATTTCACATTGCTGTTAAAAATAGTATGTTGAGATTACAAGTAGTAGTTTAAACTGTATTGTTCTTGATAATATGATAAGTGTGGTATTCAGTGATGTTAATTTTACCATTACAAACTTAGGTCGGAAGAAAATATGATTTGAAAATGTTGACTGGGAACATATCAGTACTTCTTGACACCAGCAAACTCCAGAGTATACAACGATGTTCAGAAAATATAACATAAACTTCAATCCATTCTTTCATAAATGGGGTGAATTCTGTTACATCAGCGGGGTGTGTTGCTGAGAAGCATATGGATCTTAACAATTTGGTAGTACAAGTGATTCTAACTTTCGGATTTCTGATAAATCTAAGGTATTGGTAAGTTGAAGGTAAGTCAATAATGGTTGGTTGTGGGAAATCGCTTTTCCTTATGCCCCCCCCCTCGACGTTTTTCGTAAGCCAGTAAGCCACTAATCGTTACTGTGACTGATTTAAAAGTTAATGGTATTCGGTTTCAAAGGGTGTTTAAAATGTTGCATTACTTCCAGTATAATTATGAATATGTTCCAAGTATAAGCTTGTAAATATTTTCATGATTGTACCTGTAAAGCTATCTTAAAAGCATGTTAGTTGATAGTGTTGCTTTAATAGTCGATTAGTTTTTTTACCATCTCTAGGGTTATTGCTTACACTAATGTGATAAACTTTTTTAAAAGTATGAAATGTTATCAGTGTAGCAACTGAAGGTGTAATAAGTGAAATATTTTTAGGGTGACGGTAAAACTTGAAGTAATGCATTAACTTAATAGATTCTGAAAAAAATTCGTCGCCGACACGGCGGGAATCGAACCCGCATCTCTCCAGATTCATGCCAGGGCGCGCTACCATTGTACCACGCGTCGGGCAATGAAATTTTTCAGAATAAGACTATAAATCTTCTTCAATGAGACGTCAGTGAAGAAGATTTATAAGGTCTTGTTCTGAAAAATTTGCCCGACGCGTGATATAATGGTAGCGTGCTCTGGCATGAATCTAGAGAGATGCGGGTTCGATTCCCGCCTTGTCGGCGATGAATTTTTTTCAGAATCTATTAATGTTTGATGTCTATCTTAACAGGGAATACTGTGCATTCACTTTGGATTGATTTTTAATTAACTTTCCTTAATTATTTTTTTTATTCTATACAATTATTGTAATGTTATCGCTTTATAAAGTGCCATTTGATTTTTTTTTACTTGGGAATTAAGTTATAAAGCAAACAATGAATGGTCCATTCTATTTGAATACAACTTTTAAGAAAGAGTTGCAAAGTCTAGTTTAAGAAACTTAGTACTATTAGTTAAGGCCATTTGACAGACCTATGTGAGACTGAGCAGTGCTTAAAAGCTGTCTTAGCAGCACATTTTTAAAAGCTGGCATAGCACACAATAATTATCAGAATAAGTATGCTTTGACTACTAGAAAAATTTGAAGGGAAAAAAACGGGTAAAGAGCTGCCTTTTTTCTAGGTATGTAATGATATGTATTTAGAAAAGTGCCATTGTTGTTTGCAGTATATCTCTTGAGCTTAGTATTTTTGCAATGAGCACAGATGTGCGCGTAACATTTTTTTACAACTCTCTGCAGGCAACAGTAGAGGCACATCTTGCTACATTGATAAGACAGTCCATTGCTATATTGATAGAGGTAGATCAGTGCTGATTCCAAGATAATTCTGAAGATGGGGTTTGTGTGCAATTTTTTTTATAACAAATTTTACATGAATGCAATCAAGTACCATTGTTTACTGCGAAAAATGGAAAAATGTATTTCACTATTAAACCAACAATCAGCGTAAAAGCATACTAAATGCAAACTGCGATTTATTTTGAATTGTTGCAGCATAAGATAATAAATATTTGCTTAATAATGCTTATAACTTATAACTAGATATTTGCATAAAGCAAGTAAATGTTCAATGGTTTTTTAAGTCAATGAATCAATATCTTAATATTGAGACTAAACTGAGTGTTCGAATATAATTGTTAGGCATTTCATTTTTCGTAACATTATGAACTTGATTGAATTTAACTGTTGATCTGTTTTATTAAAAACATTTGTACATAAGAGAGCAATACTTGTACGTCCATATTTTTAAAATAAATACCGATTATAACTAAAGTGAATGTGATAAAAGGGCACTACTTGTGCCCATAATGTTTTATCTTGAAACTTCCCCCAGGACAAAACTGCAGAAATGCCGTTAATTGGTGGAGCCCTATATGATGATGGATTTCATAGATTGTTATTCATTTCACACTTAAGTGTAACAGGTTCATAGGGTCGTCGCAGGTGATCTTCAGGTACAATTTCTTTACTCTATAACTTTCGTTTGGGTTTTCTTTCAAGAGGTGAGCCAAATGTTTAGCTTGTTTGAAATTTTTTCAAATGTTAATACTAAAAACAAGTAATGCATTAAAAACCTCAGTTTTTCTAGACCCAGTTTGTTTTCTTGCAGTACTATCACTTTTAAAGTACCTTTATTTTCTAATAATACTGTTATAAAGCAAAATATGAATGGCCAGTTAAATTTGAATATAAATTTTGAGGAGTTGCAAAATCTGGTTTAAGAAACCTAGTACTATTAGTTAAAGGCCATTTGACAGACTTTTATGTGAAGCTGAGGAATTCTTTAAAAGCTGGCTTAGTAGCACATTTAATAATTTTCTGAATAAATTTGTCTTGACCTCTAGAAAAATGTTGGAAAATATTTAAATTATCAAAATTATTAGCTCCAATTTCTCATTTTAAAGGGAAATAAAAACTTTGGTAAAAGCTACCTTTTTCAAGGTATATAATGATGTATAGAAAAGTGCCATTCTTTGCAATATATTAAGAGTTTAGTATTTTTGCAGTGAGCACAGACGTGCTCTAACGTTTTTTTTACAAACTCTGCAGGCAATAATAGAGGCACACCTTGCTACATTGGCAGTCCAATTGTTATATGTGAAGAGTCAGATTGATGCTGAATCCAAGATAATTCTCAAGATGTAATTTGTGTAAAATTTTTTCTACAAATTTTGTGAGTGCAATCACGTACCATTGTTTACCGCGAAAAATGTGTTTTACTGTTAACCAACAATCAGCATTAAAACATAGTAAATGCAAATCACGATTCACTTTGAATTGTTTCAATTTAACCCTCCTGGTGTTAACGCATTTATCTCTGTTTTACAAGAGCCACATCAAAGCATGAGCAATGGTTGTGTGACTGGTTTGCCACATCAATAGCACTACAGGACCTGTGGTGGAACACGTTCCAGCCACCTGGAGGGAATGAATATTTACTTGAATGGAACTATTCGTAATAATTTTGGTAAATATTTTTAAGCTTCCTTTCAGAATAGACTCCACGCTAATTATTCTTTGTGTGCCTACCCTTCAGAATCTTATGTGCTTATAACTTGATATTTTCATAAAGCAAGTAAATGTTCAATGGTTTTTTAAGTCAATGAATCAATATTTTAATATTGAGACAACTGAGTGTTCGATTTAACTGTTAGGCATTCCAGTTTTCGTAACATTATGAACTTGATAGAATTTAACTGTTTTATCTGTTTTATTAAAAACATTTGTACATAAGAGAGCAATACTTGTACTTCAATTTTTTTTAAAATAAAAAATAAATACCGATTATAACTAAAGTGAATGTGATAAAAGGGCACTACTTGTGCCCATAATGTTTTATCTTGAAACTTCCCCCAGGACAAAACTGCAGAAATGCCGTAAATTGCTCCAGCCAAGATGATGGATTTCGTAGATTCAGTTATTCATTTCACACTTAAGTGTAGCAGGTGATCTTCAGGTACATTTTCTTTACTCTTTAAATTTCGTCCGAGAGATGGGTCATTTATGTAGCTCAGAATATTTTTCAAATATGTTAATTTTTAGGATATTAAAATCGCAAGTAATGCAATAAAAACAACCTGATTAGTTAAGGCCATTTTGACAGATTTGTATGAATTTAAACCTGGTTTAGTAGCATTTAGTAGTGTCAAATGTTTTTCTGAATAAGTTTTCCTTGAGAACTCGAACAGAACAATATTTTAAAAATGAAATATTTTTGAACTTCATAAATTAACTGCAGCATCATAGTTTGAAAAAATAAACCTTTGGTTAATGTTGCTCATTACTGGGTATGATTATAGAAATTTATCTCATTGTGAAATTCAATATATTGTGAGCAGGGAAGTGCTCAATCTTTTTTTTCAAAGACTTCACTCCATAATAGGGTCAGACCATTTCAGATTCTGTGGTGATAATTCTGAAGATCGGGTTTTAGTTTTTTTTTTTCTAAAAAATGTCTTAATGCAATCATCAATGTTCAATTTTTACCTTGGTGTGAAAACAATGAGAAAAATTGTTAACTATTAAACCAAAAATTGGTTTATAAATATAGCAAATCCGAATTTTTTTACATTGTTTTAGCTTAGAATGAGTATGAATTAGCCAATGCATTTTGGTTAACTTGCTGCATATCAAGCATGTTGCTCAGGGAAGAACTAAGTGTGCTTTTCATAACTATGTATGTGCAAAATTTCGATAAATATTTTTAGACTTTGAAAAAATGTTCTAGGGTAATTTGCCTTCATGCCTACCCTCCAGTGTCTTAACTATATATGTTTACAACTTCGTATTTGCACAAAGCAAGTATACACTGAAGGATTTCCAGTGAATAATTCTATAAGTTGATATTAACACTAAACTAAGTGTTCACATAGTTAGCCATAAATTTTATTTTTTTCCAGTGAATAATTCTATAAGTTGATATTAACACTAAACTAAGTGTTCACATAGTTAGCCATAAATTTTATTTTTTATTATTTAGATGAACTTGTAGGATTATTTCTTAATCTGTTAAAACATTTGTAGAGTCCTCAAAAATATCTGAACACTATGGTCGATTACAGAATTTAGAAAAAAATATCTGGCAACGATATTTTTTAAAAATCAGTGATCTGGCAACCGTGTACAGTACACAATATTTACTTGATCACTAATTTCTAAAAAAAATCGTTGCCAGATATTTGTTCTGGATTCTGTAATCAACCTTGGTGTTCGGATATTTCCTTGCGACTACATGAAAGAGCAATACATATAAGTTAATTTTTTCAAAAGTATCGACTATAACAAAGTGAAATGTGATAAAGGGCACTACTTGTGCCCATAATATGTTTTATCTTGAAACTTCCCTCAGGACAAGGTGCAAAAATGCCATGAGTTGATGAAGCCCCATATGATGATGGAATTCTTAGGTTCAGTATCTCCTTTCAGTTATTCGTTTCACACCTAAGTATAAAAGTGATCTTCAGGTATAAATTTTTACTCTTTCAATTTCTTTGGTTTTCCATTAAGAGGCATGAGCCAAATTCTGTGGCTGTTCAATTATTGGAATATACATTTAATAGAAAGTCAAGAAAGTATTTTCTTATGTGAAAAAGTTTTGTCTTGACAACTTGAAAAATGTTTTCAAAAATTAGAAACATTTAATCTTTTGCAAAGCAATTCAATCTGAATGAGAAGCATTTAAAAGCCGCTCTTTGTACAGAAGTTTGCCATCATTCATTGTTATACAGGTGTTAAAATTTAAATATGTAGTGAGCACGGAAGTGCTCATAATCTTTTCTTTAAGACTCTCTGCAGGCTATAATAGTTGGACCATTTCTATGTTGATACAGACAGATCTTTGGTATAATGATAGAAGTAGACCATTGCTATAAATAATAGAGGCAGACCATTTCTGAATCCAAGAAAATTCCGAAGATCCGGTTTGTGTACTTTTTTTTATAACAAATTTTATGTGAATGCAATCAAGTATCGTGGTTTTCTCTTAGTGGGAAAAAAGGAAAATTTAAATTACTGTTAAACCAGCATTTTTAAAGCATAGTGAATTCCAAATGGTGATTTCTTTTTACTTTTGACTTTGGTAAAGATAGATACGAATTCACTTGAGAACAAATTCGTTTTTTTTTTCTAATGCGATATTAAGCCAGTTTGGTGGTCGGAAAAAAAACGATAGATGCAGTTTCCCTAATATTAAGGATCCTCAAAAATACTCGGGGTAATTGGCCTTTGTTGCTACCCCCTTGCTGTCTGAATGCTTAGTTGCACAAAAAGCAAGTGAACATTGAAGGATCCAAAGTGAAGAAGCTTTATGTTGATGATAACATAAATTGTTCATAATTATTTTGGATATACTCTGCTTTTTTAGGTTATACGAACTTGATTGAATTTACTGCTAATCTGTTTATTAAAACATACATGAATATAGCAATAATTGTACGTCCATTTAAAAAAATAAATCCATTTAAAAAATAAATATCGATTATGTGATAAAAGGGCACTACTTGTGCTCATTATGTTTTATTTTGTAACTTCCCCAGGACAAAAGTGCAGAAATGTCGTGAATTGGTGAAGCTCCATATGATGGAATTCGTAGGTTCAGTATCTCCTTTCAGTTACTCAGTTCACAAATAATTGTAACAGGTGATCTTCAGGTATCTTTTCTGAATTTCATTAGGGTTTTCTTTCAAAAGGCATTGAAATGTATAGCTTCTATGTTTGTGCAATATTTAAAATGTGCATTTTTAGAATGTATTATAACTACAAATAATGAATTAAAAACTTCCCTAAATTTATCGCCCAATTTATGATTGCAGTGTTAATAGCTTTCTAAACTATTGATATTTTTTACTTTCAAATGTTATAAAGCAAACAATTAATGGTCGGTTCTATTTGAATAGCATAACTTTAAAGATTGTAAAGTGTCGGTAATAAATCCTACTTGTTAGTTAATCCCATTTGACAAGCTTGAAGTAAAGTTCAGCAAGGCTTTAAAACTTTTATTAGCAGCACCTATTGAAAGAGCCAATAAAGTGGTTTCTTATCTCAATGTTTGTCTTCCTCACTTGAAAAATGTTATAAATTTTTAATTAGCTACCACCACTTTTTAATTGAAATGTAAAAAGCAAACTTGGGAAAAAGTGGAAACGATAATATAGAAATTGCCATCTTTGTTTGCAATATCTCTGAAATTTAAATATTTTTGCCGTGAGCACAGAAGTGCTCATAACCTTTTTTCTATAAAGACTCTCTGCAGGCTATAATAGAGGCAGACAGTTGCTATAAAGATACAAGCAGAACATTGATATAAATAATAATAAAGGCAGACCATTTCTGAATCAAGATGATAATTCCGAAGAACGGGTTTGTGTACGTTGATATTTTTATAATTAATTTTTTTACAAATGCAATCATGCTTTTCTTGTGTGAAAAAAATATTCAAGTTAGCTAAAGATTAATATGGATTAACTAGAGTGCAAATTCATTAATATGTTTTTTTTTATAAAAGTCAAGTCAGTTTGATGCCCAGAGAACTAAATATGCTTTTCTTAACTCTGCACGACACAATTTTTATAAAAGTATTCTTTCTAGCAATCCAAAGTTATTGGCCATCATGCCTATCCCCACGGGTCATGCCTTCTAACTTGATATTTTCACAAAGCAAGTAAAGGTTTAACAATTTTAAATAAATCTATATGTTATTACACTGAACTAAGTGTTCACGTATAGATGACAACCATTTAATTCCATTCAACTTATTTGAATATAACAGAATTTATTAATTTGAAATATTTACATAAGAGCAATACTTGTAAATATATTTTTTTTGTAAATGCAGATTATGACTTAAAGTGAAATGTGATAAAGGGCACTGTTTGTGCCCATAATATGTTTTATCTTGAAACTTCCCTCAGGACAAAGGTGCAAAAATGCCATGAGTTGATGAAGCCCCATATGATGATGGAATTCTTAGGTTCAGTATCTCCTTTCAGTTATTCGTTTCACACCTAAGTATAAAAGTGATCTTCAGGTATAAATTTTTACTCTTTCAGTTTCTTTGGTTTTCCATTAAGAGGCATGAGCCAAATTCTGTGGCTGTTCAATTATTGGAATATACATTTAATAGAAAGTCAAGAAAGTATTTTCGTATGTGAATAAGTTTTGTCTTGACAACTTGAAAAATGTTTTCAAAAATTAGAAACATTTAATCTTTTGCAAAGCAATTCAATTTGAATGAGAAGCGTTTAAAAGCCGCTCTTTGTACAGAAATTTGCCATCATTCATTGTTATACAGGTGTTAAAATTTAAATATGTAGTGAGCACGGAAGTGCTCATAATCTTTTCTTTAAGACTCTCTGCAGGCTATAATAGTTGGACCAGTTCTATGTTGATACAGACAGATCTTTGGTATAATGATAGAAGTAGACCATTGCTATAAATAAGAGGCAGACCATTTCTGAATCAAGATAATTCCGAAGATCCGGTTTGTGTACTTTTTTTTATAACAAATTTTATGTGAATGCAATCAAGTATCGTTGTTTTCTCTTAGTGGGAAAAAAGGAAAATTTAAATTACTGTTAAACCAGCATTTTTAAAGCATAGTGAATTCCAAATGGCGATTTCTTTTTACTTTTGTCTTTGGTAAAGATAGATACGAATTCACTTGAGAACAAATTCGTTTTTTTTTTCTAATAAAGCGATATTAAGCCAGTTTGGTGGTCGGAAAAAAATCGACAGATGCCGTTTCCGTAATATTAAGGATCCTCAAAAATACTCGGGGTAATTGGCCTTTGTTGCTACCCCCTTGCTGTCTGAATGCTTAGTTGCACAAAGCAAGTGAACATTGAAGGATCCAAAGTGAAGAAGCTTTATGTTGATGTTAACATAAATTGTTCACAATTATTTTGAATATACTCCAATTATTTGGATATACTCCTCTTTTTTAGGTTATACGGACTTGATTGAATTTACTGCTAATCTGTTTATTAAAACATACATGAATATAACGATAATTGTACGTCCATTAAAAAAATAACTATCGATTATGTGATAAAAGGGCACTACTTGTGCTCATAATGTTTTATTTTGTAACTTCCTCAGGACAAAAGTACAGAAATGTCGTGAATTGGTGAAGCTCCATATGATGGAATTCGTAGGTTCAGTATCTCCTTTCAGTTACTCAGTTCACAAATAATTGTAACAGGTGAACTTCAGGTATAATATCTTTTTAAAATTTCATTAGGGTTTTCCTTTAAAAGGCATTCAAATGTATGGCATCTGTGTCTATGTGCAATATTTAAGACGTGCATTTTTAGAATGTATTATAACTACAAATAATGCATTAAAAACTTCCCTAAGCTTATTGCCCAAAATAACGCATTAAAAACTTCCCTAAATTTATCTCCCAATTTATGATTTCTTGTGCAATAGCTTTCTAAACTACTATTGATATTTTTTACTTTCAAATGTTATAAAGGCAAACATTGAATGGTCGGTTCTATTTGAATAGTATAACTTTAATGATTGTAAAGTGTCTGAAGAAATCCTACTTGTTAGTTAATTCCATTTGACAAGCCTGAAGTAAAGTTAAGCAAGGCTTTAAAACTTTATTAGCAGCACCTTTTGAAAGAGCCAATGAACTGGTTTCCTATCTTAATGTTTGTCTTGATCAATTGAAAAATGTAAAATTTTTTTTAATACTTAGCTACCACTTTTTAATTGAAATGTAAAAAAAAAACTTGGGTGAAAGTGAAAACGATTATATATAGTAATTACCATCGTTGTTTAGATTATATATAGAAATTGTCAGCGTTGTTTTGCAATATCTCCATAAAAGTTTAAAATATTTTTGTATTGAGCACAGAAGTGCTCATAACCTTTATTTTATAAAGACTCTCTGCAGGCTATAATAGAGGCAGACGATTGCTATAAAGATACAAGCAGAACATTGGTATAAATAATAAAGGCAGACCATTTCTGAATCAAGATGATAATTACGAAGAACGGGTTTGTGTACGTTGATTTTTTTTTTTGTATAATAATTTTTTTATTAATACAATCAAAGTATCAATGCTTTCCTTTTGTGAAAAAAATAAATATTCAAGTTAACTAAAGATTAATATGAATTAACTAGAGTGCAAATTCATCAATATGCTTTTTTATAATTGTAAAGTTAGTTTGATGCCCAGAGAACTAAATATGCTCTTCTTAACTGCACGACATAATTTTTTCAAAAAGTATATTTTCCAGCAATCCAAAGTTATTGCCTTCATACCTATTCCTTTAGCTTGATATTTGCACAAAGCAAGTAAAGATTTAAGGATTTTAAGTGAATCTATATTATTTACACTGAACTAAGTGTTTACATATAGATGATACCCTTAGTTCTATTCAAATGTGACTGAATTTATTAATTAATTAAAATACTTGTAAATAAATTTTTTTTTTGTAAATTACCGATTATAACTTAAAGTGAAATGTGATAAAGGGCACTACTTGTGCCCATAATATGTTTTATCTTGAAACTTCCCTCAGGACAAGGTACAAAAATGCCATGAGTTGATGAAGCCCCATATGATGATGGAATTCTTAGGTTCAGTATCTCCTTTCAGTTATTCGTTTCACACCTAAGTATAAAAGTGATCTTCAGGTATAAATTTTTACTCTTTCAATTTCTTTGGTTTTCCATTAAGAGGCATGAGCCAAATTCTGTGGCTGTTCAATTATTGGAATATACATTTAATAGAAAGTCAAGAAAGTATTTTCTTATGTGAATAAGTTTTGTCTTGACAACTTGAAAAATGTTTTCAAAAATTAGAAACATTTAATCTTTTGCAAAGCAATTCAATTTGAATGAGAAGCGTTTAAAAGCCGCTCTTTGTACAGAAATTTGCCATCATTCATTGTTATACAGGTGTTAAAATTTAAATATGTGGTGAGCACGGAAGTGCTCATAATCTTTTCTTTAAGACTCTCTGCAGGCTATAATAGTTGGACCATTTCTATGTTGATACAGACAGATCTTTGGTATAATGATAGAAGTAGACCATTGCTATAAATAAGAGGCAGACCATTTCTGAATCAAGATAATTCTGAAGATCCGGTTTGTGTACTTTTTTTTATAACAAATTTTATGTGAATGCAATCAAGTATCGTTGTTTTAGTGGGAAAAAAGGAAAATTTAAATTACTGTTAAACCAGCAGTTTTAAAGCATAGTGAATTCCAAATGGTGATTTCTTTTTACTTTTTGTCTTTGGTAAAGATAGATACGAATTCACTTGAGAACAAATTCGTTTTTTTTTCTAATAAAGCGATATTAAGCCAGTTTGGTGGTCGGAAAAAAATCGATAGATGCAGTTTCCGTAATATTAAGGATCCCAAAAATACTTGGGTTAATTTGCCTTTGTTGCTACCCCCTTGCTGTCTGAATGCTTAGTTGCACAAAGCAAGTGAACATTGAAGGATCCAAAGTGAAGAAGCTTCATGTTGATGTTAACATAAATTGTTCACAATTATTTTGGATATACTCCAATTATTTGGATATGCTCCTCTTTTTTAGGGTTATACGGACTTGATTGAATTTACTGCTAATCTGTTTATTAAAACATACATGAATATAACGATAATTGTACGTCCATTAAAAAAATAACTATCGATTATGTGATAAAAGGGCACTACTTGTGCTCATAATGTTTTATTTTGTAACTTCCCCAGGACAAAAGTGCAGAAATGTCGTGAATTGGTGAAGCTCCATATGATGGAATTCGTAGGTTCAGTATCTCCTTTCAGTTACTCAGTTCACAAATAATTGTAACAGGTGAACTTCAGGTATAATATCTTTTTAAAATTTCATTAGGGTTTTCCTTTAAAAGGCATTCAAATGTATGGCATCTGTGTCTATGTGCAATATTTAAAACGTGCATTTTTAGAATGTATTATAACTACAAATAATGCATTAAAAACTTCCCTAAGCTTATTGCCCAAAATAACGCATTAAAAACTTCCCTAAATTTATCTCCCAATTTATGATTTCTTGTGCAATAGTTTTCTAAACTACTACTGATATTTTTTACTTTCAAATGTTATAAAGGCAAACATTGAATGGTCGGTTCTATTTGAATAGTATAACTTTAATGATTGTAAAGTGTCTGAAGAAATCCTACTTGTTAGTTAATTCCATTTGACAAGTTTGAAGTAAAGTTGAGCAAGGCTTTAAAACTTTATTAGCAGCACCTTTTGAAAGAGCCAATAAACTGGTTTCCTATCTTAATGTTTGTCTTGATCAGTTGAAAAATGTTTCATTTTTTAATACTTAGCTACCACTTTTTAATTGAAATGTAAAAAAAAACATTGGATGAAAGTCGTTGTTTAGATTATATAGTAATTACCATCGTTGTTTAAATTATATATAGCAATTATCAGCGTTGTTTTGCAATATCTCCATAAAAGTTTAAAATATTTTTGTATTGAGCACAGAAGTGCTCATAACCTTTATTTTATAAAGACTCTCTGCAGGCTATAATAGAGGCAGACGATTGCTATAAAGATACAAGCAGAACATTGGTATAAATAATAAAGGCAGACCATTTCTGAATCAAGATGATAATTACGAAGAACGGGTTTGTGTACGTTGATTTTTTTTTTGTATAATAATTTTTTTATTAATACAATCAAAGTATCAATGCTTTCCTTTTGTGAAAAAAATAAATATTCAAGTTAACTAAAGATTAATATGAATTAACTAGAGTGCAAATTCATCAATATGCTTTTTTATAATTGTAAAGTTAGTTTGATGCCCAGAGAACTAAATATGCTCTTCTTAACTGCACGACATAATTTTTTCAAAAAGTATATTTTCCAGCAATCCAAAGTTATTGCCTTCATACCTATTCCTTTAGCTTGATATTTGCACAAAGCAAGTAAAGATTTAAGGATTTTAAGTGAATCTATATTATTTACACTGAACTAAGTGTTTACATATAGATGATACCCTTAGTTCTATTCAAATTTGACTGAATTTATTAATTACAATACTTGGAAATACATTTTTTTTTGTAAATTACCGATTATAACTTAAAGTGAAATGTGGATTATAAATTAAAGTGAAATGTGATAAAGGGCACTATTTGTGCCCATAATATGTTTTATCTAAAACTTCCCCCAGGACAAAGTGCAAAAATGCCATGAATCGGTGAAGCTACATATGATGATGGAAATTCATAGATTCAAAGTTACGTTTAAGTATAACAGATGATCTTCAGGTATAATTTCTCTACTCATTAAAAATTTCGTTAGGGTTCTCCTTCAAGAAGCATGTAGCCTCTTGTCTATTATTAGAAATAAATTTTATAACTTTATTCTTTCTATTGTAATTTCCTATGATACTTTACCAATGAATTATTGAAGTTCAAAGCTGAAATGTTTGTTTCAACTCATAGGCGGAGTTTATGAGACTATGAAGTTGCCTTCCGAATGCTTCAGCTGGAAAGATATTTTATTAGTGTTCTTTCTGTATCTAGTCAGGATTTTATTTACAGTAATATACCAATTCTTTTTGGAAGCATTGAAAACATGAGTAACGGTATGCATTTATTTACATTTACTCCATCTAAATTGTTAAGTAAAACTACGCCTATGAATAAAATGACAATTAGTAAGAATATATTTTCAATAGTCTCTGAAGTTTAGATAAGAGCATTAACTTAGATTAATTCCTTTAAGAAAAATTTCTAGATCAAAGTAAATTAAATTTATATTATAAATAATCAAGTGAATAATAAATTATATTCACATAGTGAGAAGATACTTTTACATATAACTACTTAATGAAAATATAATATTTTTCTATAGTTGAGTATAATTTATTCTTCATTTTGATGAAAATAATATTCAGGGAAACCTGAAATTTTGTTTGAATATAGTATTGGCAATATTTGCTAGAGATCCCAAAGGAGAACCCTATATAAATAAAATTAAATTTAAAAATTAAATTTAACCTTTTATAGATCACATGAAATTGTATTGATCGTGTTCTCTTTACTACGTTCAGTGCTCCCGTGGCTTTTTCCTCTTTTCAGTCGGGACTTCTACATTAAAAGCATTAAATCCAGTGTGGATAAACTTAACTGGGGGCGAGCTTGCTATCGAGGTTTGCTGGCATCTTTATAATCCAGATGATATCCAAGTGAAATATGTAGCGAAAACTAGCGAAATAATTTTCAAGACTGCAAGTTGATGGCATATTCAATCGTGTTTAAACGGCTTTCCATGAACGTTATATTATTGAAACAACGAGACTTTGTGACTTCAAAATCTGTGATTTGAGTAAACTTCCAATGTTGGGGAAAAATAACCTTGATATGAAACTGTTTAAAATAGTCATAATTATGACCAAATTGAAAGAAAAATAGTATTTGTATTAAGAAAAAATATCAATAAAATTGTTGGACATTTTATGTGTTGTTGTATTTATAGAATCTGGTAAAATCTGAATTATTAAAAAAAATAGTTGTTTTAGGGTACTATAAATCTGATGTTTGATAGCCTCAAAGAAAATAAAATATGGTAATTAGATAAGTTTGTTCTAAGTGAATGTAAATAATATTCATAAGTCTTGATGTACATAGATATATCTTACCATAGATGTCAAATATGTTCTAGTCCATGCACTTTTAAGTTTTAATAGAGTACCAATTGGGGGAGTTTTTTTTTGCATCTAAGAGGCTGTTATGGAACAAGAAATATATTGCCCTAAACACAACCTGGTGTGGATAAAGGAAAAGCTGATGATAGATATTAACATAACAATTTAATATTGATCGTGTGTTGCTTACTAAAAAAACAGTTTACGTTAAATCTCGTTTGGAAAATTACACATACAAATTTTTAGACTTCAATTAAAAGTACTCTCAAAAATGGTAATATCGTTGCACCCGATCGATCTTGTCAACCTTTTGATAAATGAGTTAATTTTTTTCTCTTAATGTAACTAACATTTGCTTCCTTTAATTGGTAGACAAGGTGTCTTTGGAACATTGTTTAATAGCTATCGTAAGGTACAATTTTCAAGGCATCGTACAGAAGAACCAGAGTGATTAGATATGGTGCAGTGTATAACTTGCAAATGTAGTACATGAAAGGTAATTAATGTATGATGTCATTGTACTCTTGGGTACAATACTTAATTTATTCAGCACAAACTGAACTTCATTGGACTGACCTATTGGTAATATATTGCCAATAATAATGTAGAAAAGCTATGAGTATAAAAAAATACTCCCTCAAGCAGCTGCTTGTCACAACCACATGGAAAAACCCAATTTGGAATTTCGTACTGTTAATGGTTTCCTCTATACATCTTTAGCTTATAGTGAAAGAATTCTTAATATTTAATAAAGGTAATCCATATTGCAAAGTGCAGAAAACCTATTAAAAATATATAAAGACGAAAAAATAGTACCGAAGATGTTTTTTACATATTGCTACGTGCAGAAAACTTGTTAAAAATAAAAAGGCGAAAATGCGAAAAAATGGTTGAAGATGTTATTATGATGAAGTATGGCATGTCAAAGTTATTCTGTGTTTTCTCAATTTTAAATGCTGACATTGAAGAACAGCCCCAACTGAATATTTGTTGAATGCTGATAATTTTCCGCTGAAGAGCAATTTGTACTGCTACTATATATGGCAAGGGTATTTAAACAAAGGCATTTTTAGTTATGTACTTCTCTCCATACTATCATTTAGTTATGTACTTATCTCCATACTATCATGCTTTCAATTGTAAAATATAATAAAATTGATTTACCATTTGTTTTATCGGTAAATCCCCTGGTAGTACAAAGAGCGACCGGCACCCAGTATAAAAATATGCCTTTCCCCATAAATGAACCAGTAGTTTAACATGTTTGAATATCAGTTTATGAATTACAGAATGATGAGTGTTTCTTAGTAATACCTACTAGCATAATTTAAGTTTTTATTCCCATAAGCGTAAATTGTTTATAATGATATTTTTGGCCTTAAAATGAAACTACACCTGAAAGGGGGTTTTCCAGTCTACTCAAAACTTATCCACTTACAACCTTGTATTTGCATTGTAGATTTTTACCGTTAGTGTTTCAATATTTCAACAGTTCATATCCTTTTTGTGCGAACACTGAGATTTTCTCTCCTAACCTTCATGTCTAATCTTTGTGGAGTTCTTGTGAAGTAGGCATTTTAGTTCGTGTTAAATAATACTAGATGCTGTAGTGGGAGGCTTTTATATATGTCACTAGTGCGTTGTTTCCCCTACTCAATCTCTGGAGTCCTTGTGACTTAGGCATTTAGTCCAATAGCTTATATATGCCACTTCTTTCCCAATCTTTGGAGTCATTGTGACTTAGCATCAATTGTATGCACACAGTATGCCTTAGAGATAAAACAAACCAACAATTTGTATGAGGATTGAGCCAATTGCAGTATCACGGTGTGGCAGATCACACAGATACCAACATGACAATGTTTTAACAGGTTTTAAATCCCGATTGCCATTTTTTTTTTCTGAATGCTGTGTTCTCGTTATATTAAATGGCGACTTGGAACTTTTAGTAAAAACTGGAGCTGTGACATTCCTAACAAATGAAAAAAGAACACCCAGGAAGAATTCCTGTAGGAATCGTGATCCAAGATTGAAAGTCATTGGATGAAATAATGACGTCATTGAGAACGATAACATGCAAATGTACGCAGCACATATTTTAAGGACTAGAGCGTGAAGGAAGAAGCTTGTGTTGTTGAATGCTCTTCTGTGTTGAAAGAAGCTGGAATGCTCTTCAGCTCTTCAAAGAAGCTGCCATTGGACGACGAAAGCGCGCAACATTTGTAGCAAAGTTTGAGCGAAGTTGTATAGTGGGTCTTCTGGAAGCAGGTTGTCTTTTCGTCAAATTGCACACCACGTTCGACGAGAGGTAAATAGCAATACGTATTTCAGTGACATTGTATAGCAGGTCATCCTGCCATATTTGAGTATAATCCCAAATGCGATATTCCAGCAGGATAACGCCCGCCCACACTGCCCGGGCATCTCAACATGCTCTTCAGGCAGTGCACCAACTCCTTTGGTCAACACGCTCTTCACGCAGTGCATCAACTCCCTTGGCCAACACGCTCTCTGGACTTGTCTCCAATCGAGCATGTCTGGGACCTGATCGGATAGATTCTTCTGTGAACTGCGACAGGCAACGACCATCACTGAATTACGCATCCAAGTTGAAAGCCCATGGTTTGTACAACCGATTTCATGCCAGATTAGAAGCTTGTATTGCTGCTCAAGGAGGTTCAACACCTTATTAAAATGTGCCCTCTATAAAATGTAATATTAATTGAATCACTTCACATGTGTGATCACTGACCTTTTTCAACAAGTTGTATCTACTAAATAAATCTCGTAGATTACACTTCAATTGTTAATGGTGTTCTTTTTTCAATGTCCGCCAGTGTATATACAATTATCCTTTCGTTATGTTATATATGGTTGCTCAAATACACAATTTTTTTTTAATGGATTTCGAAAATTTCCCAAAATTCAATCTCAATGTTGATAAATCTTGTAGGCAATTTTGCTATTTCTGAAATCCATTACTCCTTAAGGCTGATTATTTTTTGGCTACATCTAGGAGAAAAGGTTTCCTCAGAGAAGGGTGGAGTTTGGCTTGATCTCTTGCGCACCCTATTGCAGTCCGTCTCCTAATAGCTGTCTAGTGGATTTGCCATCCAACACTGAGCCCTTAGTCTTTGTGACATAGCCATTTAATCCATTGTGTGAATAAAACTTGCTGAGAGGTAAAGCAACTTTGATATGCGGAGTATACACAGCATATGGCTACTGCAATAAGCGTTCGTGTCCGTTCTCTACATCGATTTTTATCTGTATTAGCTTCATCATCATTCCCCAACTAACATCGGCTGGTTTTGTTCGATCCCCATTCTTCCTGTGCTCAGAGTCGCCGCTGAGACGAAGCTCTAACCTGTCTGATCTTAACTTCCCACATCGCCATGTTGTTTGTCATCTCATGTGAAATGGGTTTTGTATTTTAGGTTTTTAACCCGAAGCCTCATCAGTAAGATCTGCGAAATTAGAACAGTGAAACTTAAGGTATTATTTTCTGTTGTGCAAATATTTATCTCCTGAACGTCGGCGTACGTTTGATAAAGATGAATAATGCATATTCTTCAAGCAACTAGGAGGCCCAACTATACCATAGTTTTTCATTCATGTCCCTCCTAGGCAACAGCTGCATTTGGCCAGATATGTTCAATTCTAGTAAGGTTCTTGACACTTTTCATTCCAGTTCTGCATCTTGAATCTTTAAACATACATTTTTGCCATGTTTTTAGACATTGTTCGATAAACTTCAGTTTTGTGCGAAGTGTCAGTAGGTAAAACAACTTCCATTCTGCATGTGGGCAACATGACGAAACCATTGTCCTCTCCCCCTAAATGGGCAACATGACGAAACCATTGTCCTCTCCCCCTAAATGGGCAACATGACGAAACCATTGTCCTCTCCCCCTAAATGGGCAACATGACGAAACCATTGTCCTCTCCCCCTAAATGGGCAACATGACGAAACCATTGTCCTCTCCCCCTAAATGGGCAACATGACGAAACCATTGTCCTCTCCCCCTAAATGGACAACATGACGAAACCATTGTCCTCTCCCCCTAAATGGGCAACATGACGAAACCATTGTCCTCTCCCCCTAAATAAGATGCTGCATGAAGGTTAAGTCTTTTTCAAATCACAATCGACATAAACAATTAATATCCAAGATTCTGCATAAATCTGAAAACGAAATGATTAAACTCCCTGCTGTCTTTTATATGAAAATTCCAAAACGAAGACCGAATTTAGAGCAAATGTAAACTATGTGATGGTGCATCCGCCTATTTTTTCCACACACGCTCTCCGTAAATTCTCAATCAATGATTAAATGACCTTTTATGAAGTTAAATGTCAATTAAATAGTTCGTTAAAAAAGGCTGTAGGTTGAAAATTCATGCTGTTTTAAAAAGGTTTTTAAAAAAGGCTGTAGGTTGAAAAATCATGTAGGTTTAAAAATCATGCTGTCCCCAGCTGTGGAAGAAGTTCTTATGTTTTGCATTTATTTCCTCGTCACAAAATTGTTAAGCTGGCATGTGTTCATTGACTGGTATGATGAAATTGTCCAGCTCGTTTTCGCCTCCTGTTCATTTCTCTCTTGTAACAAGGGTATTAAGGTAGTAAGAACGTAGTCCACCTAAATTGTTTAAATAAGAAACTTTTTACTATACAGTTATTTGTATATTTTTCTCTCTCCAGTTTAAGAAAGTGGTAAAAATGAAGACTGAAAAAATTCCGTCTCAATCAAGCCTTTAAATATCACTTTTCGTGACTACATAAAGCTTCGGATGTATTAGCTTCATCATTCCCATCCATTAAAAAACAAATGCATACATTTAAGGGTATGTTTTATAAGTCTACATATACTGCGAAGGGAATTTGAAAAATGCCTCGTAAAATAATACCAAAAGAAAGCCCTTTACAAAGCCTAGTTTAGTAAATAACTCAAAATAAAATAATGAAAGTACTTGGAGCTTACTGGGATCATTTAAATACATTTTTTTTTTAGGCAAAAATATTTAAAGATACTTGCATATGATTTGAAGGTTATTCAGATGTAAATATATATATATACTTTTTTTTTATTAAGTTTAAAAGTAATTCCTTTGCTACAAATAAGCACTAATTTTGAGCAAGAATCCGTATACAACCATGTGCTATAAACAAAGTTGCAGTTGTTTACCCAGAATTGTTAATTTAGAATCACAATCACATTGAGATCATTTTTTTTTCTGGTACTCATCAAAATAATCAAATAGGAGAAATATCTACATTTAGTTTGGAGTGAAAATAGATTAAGTTGTAATATGAATGTAGTAGAAGGCAAGAATCTGTCATATCTCAGGAAGAAAAAGTCAAGATTAAGAGATTTAAACTTTTATTGAAAAACGTAAGCATAATTGAATAATTATGACAACGTAAGAATACATAAGTGTATGAACGAAAGGTAGGAGTATCCTACGACTGGATAATACTGACTATATTTTGTAAATGAAATTTGCATTTTCATGTGTTCTGCGTTTATATAACTACAAAACAGATTACAGATCTTAAAGTGCACTTGATTTTGATGACCACTCAAAACAGTAAGTAATGGTAATTATTTCAGCGCAAAACTTCACTTGATCACCCTCTTAATTGTCTCACCCTCTTAATCGTCGCGAGAAACATGAAAGTATTTTTGTGTGTTGCCTAAATGAAACGTTTTCGTATGTGAATTTTACCAAAATTTATATCAAAACACTGTTCATGTGGTATTGACATTTAAGAAAGTAACTGGGTCTATGGGGAGAAAAAAATACAATTTATGACTTCTTTGTTGTTTATTAATCATGGCTAAAATTTTTATAGATGAGTGTTTAAAAGGAAATAAATGGAATTCAAATGGGGGAAAACTCGCAAATAAAATGAAAAATTCTCTAGAAATGTCACTTTGGGCCCTCTTATTATAAGGTGTGACACCTATGTAAATTAAGAGATAATAATAACGGAACTAATGAACTGATAGCTGTGGTAATTTTAATAACTCTTCCGATTGATAAATAAGCATTGCCAGCGTTATATCTCTTTTACATAATTAGATGGTATTTTTTTAAGTTCACACATAAAAAAGCATCTTGCATCTGTAATGAGAGTAATACTCCTCTGTACTGTAGTTGATGACTGTAGGAACCAACCATGGTGTGAATAATGTTTTTATAAAATTTTACGGCTAAAGGAAAAGGTTTTTTTCTGGTACTCATCAAATCAAAAAATTCAAAATAATGAAAGAACTTACAGCTCAGTGGGATCATGAAAAAAAGATACTTTCATATGATCTGAATGGTTGTTCGGATGTAAATTTATATCTAAATATAGTTCTTAACTAATGAGTAATGTCTTTAATAAGTGCAATAAATAAATCTGAAAATATCCCTTGTAGTAATATTGAAATGTTTGATTATTACTGAAAATCTAACTTTTTCTATACTGAAAATAGAATTAATGTCTAATACGTGCACGTAATATTGGAAGAAGGAAATTAGCGCCAATTTTGTGCCAAAAAAATATTAAAGAAATCCTAAAAACTTACTGGAAGGTCTCTTTGCATGTTAATCACTGAAAAATTATAATCTGAGTTCGTTACTGGTAGGAAGTATTATGAAATATACTAAACGAATGATCAACGGATATAGAGGTTTTATCAACAGAGATGTGTGGCCTAACATTGTCGGAATAATTCGAAATAAATTTACCTTGTTTCTCATTCTTTTGTATTAAGAGAATGCTGCTAAGAATAATGTCACAGTTGTGTGTAAAAACAAAAGAAATAGTAAATCAGTCTATAAAAGTTTTACGTGATTTACCAGAAGTTATAGAAAGTAATATAAATATAAGTGTATTGGAATCTCATAAATAAGCGACATTGCTTCAAACAAATGGGAAAAAAATTTGATGGGTGATGAAAGGTAAAGGTTGTTGATTGGTAGAAAATGTCTATGATCTGTAATAAAATTTTCTTTTTATATGAGGAAACTAAAGGCCCAATAAATATCGGGGCTGTAGGCAAACTTCGAAATTTCCAATTCTAAAGCTGATCGCAAATTAGTGTAAATATGCTGAGAAAACAAGGAAATTTGGATGGAACATTCGATTTATATTAATATAACTGCCTCTGTTTGCGAAAGGTAAATTAATGGAAAGATATGGAAAGAATCGACATTGTATGTTTGTATACAAGTGCCTGAAATGCATTCGATAAAATGTTTTGAGAAGAATACTTGAATAAGCGAAAGCCAGTAAATTTCGTTTCTCTTGTGTAATTCATTTCTGTGAAAATATCGAGAAAATTAGAAGAGGAAATTTAATTTTTGTGTCTTCTTGTCTTTCAGAAATGACAGATCTCATGACGTTTTGTTTTAATTGTAGCATTATATGAAGTTTATAGGATTTAAGGAAAAAACAATTTTGTCTTCCTACCTAGAGTATGAAAGAGAAAAATTATTTTATGAACTCTAAACATGAAACGAAATGTGAAATAAATTGCAGAATATGGTCTTCGCTCAGTGGAAGCTTCTACATAATCAGTCGTTTAACATTTTAGGTATTTAAATTATAGGTAGCAAAATTAAGTTGCCAAAAACAAGATATTTTATATCGATACTGTTGAAGTCTGCGCGTTGCCAAAGGCAAATATTCCCAGTTTCCAATTTTGTTTTTTTTAGATACTTTTACCCAAGCAACTGTTTAAGAGTTTATATATTTATTTTTACTCATTCTTAAAACTTAAATGCTTCTATGGTAGCATTTAATCGTATTAAATAACTCATGAAGTATGAATTGTAATCCCCGTACTTCCGCATAGTCGTTTTCATGTGGTAAATAGATCTGTAATACAATTTAACTTAAAGCATTACCAATCTGATTTTGCTATTGATCTTAAGTAGGTCCTTTTTTAACATAAAACAAAATTAATATTTTTGTATAAGATTACTTTCTATTGAAGTATTGCATACTAGCATAATTTTTTTACTAACATTTATAGACCTATTTCTTGCATTTCTTCGTCCAAAAAATCAAACAGCGACATTCAATTTTAGGCAAAAATCATTTGAAACTTTTCTATAGCATATGTACCCGCCCTCCTCACAGAATACATGAATCATTAAATAAAACTAAGCCAATATTGCCTAGCAGTGATTCTACTAAATAAACAGGTTCCTAATAGTTTTACACTAGTTGTTTTGTCAACCTTTACTATCAGATAATTCTTTTTTATTATTCAATTAGTCTACTGATGCCATGGAAAAGTAGCTTTAAGATTTTGCACTTTTCGACTTTTATTAGCTTGCTGCTCTTCACCAGTTTAAAAATGTCGCTCAGTACACGATTCCTTCTCTTTCTTTAATATTCAAATTTCGTAATAAATTTCTGCGAGTCTCCCAAGCTCCCGCAGTTCAAAAGATAATTCCATTCCAAAATGTGGTGTAGAAAATTGACAAAGCTAATGATCATCTACAATTAACCTTCCTATCTTTTGAAGTCGCTCCGTTTTTGCAGCATATCCCTTAAGTCGTCATTAGTGGCGAATGCAGGAATAAGTTTTAATTTCGTCGAGGAAGTGTAATTCTGTTAAAGATGCATAGTGATCCCTCCTTTTCGCTCCTAATGCGAAAGCCAATACTATTTCATCATTTTTTTATTATTTACGTAATAACTCATCAGAACAAAGAAACTTCTTATAAAGTGTATCTCGTAGAGTGTAAATAATTTCATAACACATTAAATGATTTCATAACACATTTCTTCATAAATTATCATACCATATCCAATGTTTTGCTAAAATTTTCTTCAGAAACATTCCATTTTTTACACCCAAGTTTCCACCCACTTCGTTTATTGATACAAATTTATCATATATATCAGTATTTCCCTCATCCAAATTAATCGGAAAAGCTCCGTGATTCAGTAATCTAAAGAGAAATCATATGAATTAAAATAGCTCGAGTAACCTTCAAAACATTAATGTTTTATAATATTTTGAATTTAATGAATTAATGAAAATAAATTTTGAATTTAATGTTTTATAATTTTTTGATATCCAAAGAAATAAGCATATTCCTTAAGTACGCTGGGCTTGGAAGGGTGCCGTATGCGGATGGTAAGTCGTGGCTCCATGTACAGCAGCGTATGTACCCTCTACGCGTTAAAGAACAAAGCTGGATGGCCGTGACGGGAGGCATTCCGTCTTGTTTCCTAAAAGCTGTTCAGTGGATCCCTTTCCCCCAACGTTCTCCGAGCATTGGAGTCCTTGTGACTTGGCCATTTAGTCAATTGTCTGAAAGAACCTGCCACTCAGAGGCAGTGGCATATTTAAGGAGGAGGTCAACTCCCCCAAATGTACAAGTTTAAAAAATTATTTGTTCTTTCGAAACTTTAGTAGCTACTAAGCATTGATGCAAAATGTAGCACTGGTTTTTTATTCACTTATTATTAGACTTTTTCTAATATTACCCGTTTTAATCTTTTGAAATAATCAAATCCTCCCACAAATTTTTTCAGAGCAATTGAAACAAATGGTTATTAATTTAAACTTGAAATATTCTCAAGAAATATAATTTTTAATTATAAAAAAATTAGCATTTAAAGGTTTTTCATGTCCATCCATAGAAGTCAGATTCCATATCGCTATGTAACCTGCTAGTCGGTAAAAGAATTCATAAACGGTTAAGATCAAACTCTTGAAGCTACAATATTTCGATAAACTCTAAATTATTAGCAAAATAATAAAGTTTCTTTCATCAAATGAAAAACTTTTCCGAAGTAATGAAAATTATAAGAGCGCCTATGTTTTAAAAAAACCTCTTGTTGGTCATTATCTGTTATTGAAGGTCACCTCTTTTTGGGAGAGTCTGAAATATATATAATAATATTCCTCGTAGTATACAGGGTGATTCAAAACTTATCGTTCAAATTTCGTGGGGAGGTAGGGAATACGTCAGGAAACCGATTTCACATAGGAAAGTATGTCCGCAAATGTCATCTACATGAACAAAATGGACAAGTAAAGTGAACACAAGGAAACAGTACAGTTAAATGGTAACGAATGTGACTTTTATTCCAACAAGGTAAAGTACAGGTTCACAGTAGGTGCTCAAAATTGCGATCATTTACACGGACACAGGATTCACAGCGCCGTTGCATTGACCGCCGAACATTTTCAAAAACGCCTGGCATATCACGGACAATGCCTGCGGCGGCCACTATTCGTGCAACAAGGACATTTCACTGCGAGATGCTTTTCCCGCTAGCTCTTGATGCGTAAAACGATTCATCTTATCACTAGTAAATCAGCTCGTACACTGATGACAGCGGGAGTGGTCGGGCGAGCTGTACACTGGTTGGGTACACACAGCGCCTTCTACATACGCATGCGTACATTTGCGGACATTCTTTCCTATATGAAATCGGTTTCCAGACATTCCCTACCTCCCCACGAAATTTGAACGATAAGTTTTGAATCACCCTGTATAACTAAAAATGAGATATATTTTATTTGTTGAAGGTTTCAAATAAAGATATAAAAAACGATAGAGTAAAATTGGATGGTTCAGAAATGAAATAGATATTTATAGTTATTTACGAATTTAGATTTGTTCAGTCATGTTTCATTTTTATTTACAAATTTCACACTAAGAAGTGAAATGTGTTAAAGGGTGAAGTTTGATAATAGAATTCGACAGATATCAATTTGTTTCACACTTTATTCTTAACAATTTTGAATAAAAAGCAATATCGAGAATACGTATAAGTTTATTAAGAAGTAAAAATAAAAAAAAAATCAAAGCGATCGAAAGTTTTGTCGAATATCTTGAGAAATTAAAGTGATTTTCATACATGAGAAAAAATTCTAAATTTGGTTTGTACGAACCCGCTTCTGTAAATAGATTTTTTTTTTTTGAGTGGCAAAAATAACCGCTTTCAAGAGATGCCTTGAAGCATTACTATACCTTCAAATGTATCAATATGAGAAAAGTAATTATTTCGATTTACACTGGTTTTTATGAAAGATTCTATTGGTGAATGGTAATAATGGGGAATGTGATGGTGGTCCCACTTCTAAAACATTCAAAATCAGGAGTAGTGTGCATTGTTTCAACAATTTGGATTATTGTTATACTATAAATGTTTCCGCTTAGAACACGTAATATTAACGCGTTTTTGACCCCCACCCTTACCACCACATGGAAATCTAGTTATTAGTGACAATCATATCTCGCACATGAATATTTAATGATGTAACTCGAGATGTAAAGAATTCAAATATAATATCTTCAGCTGATGGTTTTTCTCTTGATTCTCGCCATAATATAATTAATAATGAACGAAAAGATTGAGAATAAAACTGACTGACGATGAAAAGATTGATACGTGATTATTTTTAAATGAGATGAATTGGTCGTTTTCTTTCTTCGCCTGGTAAATATTTTTGAATTGGAAGACAATGGAGCTTGAGCATATTAAGTGAGAACTTCGCTGTCGTAAGAAGTACTTATAAGTTCCGTTGTAGTATAGCCGAAAAATCAATTTTCTGAAATATCAAATAGCACTAAGAGTGTATTGGAAATAATACTGAAAATATGATTATATTTCATGTGTGAAGCAGTTTATATATATTTTAAAGTGAAGAAGATTGAGAGAATGAATAGTAAAGTCTTACATAACAGGAGCTATGAATTTAAGTGAAAAAAAGATAATAAAATCAAAGGTAACGTTTGATGGAAAATAAATAGTGGTGCGAAAAAATAGTGTTAATCACGAACAAATGTGAAATAATGCTAGTTGTAGCAGTAACAATGCTGTTTAAAAGGTAAGCACAAAAATAAGATTCATATGGAGGAAAATAGTTATTTAAAATATTGAAAATATGACTTTTTTATTTGTGAAGCATTTTATTAATTTAGACGTGAAGGAAATTGAATGAAATGAAGTGAAAAAACTCCCAGTATAATCAATATTGTATATATCGATAGAGAGTTTATATATTTATCATCCTTCGTGGCAAAATTGATAAAAAAAGAGGCATAAATAACAATTACGAGCGGAAGTGAGGTAAGAAAAGTCATATTCCAAAGATGAAAAAAAAAGTAATTAGATTCTAAAGATTGTCCCTGGTTCAGAAATAATATAAAATTTGAGGAAGTTCCAAAGGAAGATTTATTACTTGAAATTTTACTCTGCGTTCTATATTACTTATATCCCAATCTCTTATCCACGCGATTATTGTCTCCATGTGTTCCTAATCCCTTCTTTTCCAAATTAGTATTTTCCCATTATGGTGCTATGTAAATGCTAAAAAACAAGATAGCTTTCGTTATGTGACGCTTTAAGACATAATATATAGGGTAATTATTCTAAGAAGAAATAGTATTTGTTGCTAATTTCGGGAATACAAACTTTACAATTTCGCAAACAAAAAGTGTCTTGTGACCCATAAAATTAAACCGCCATAGTATATGTGAAATGTATATTTTCAGCGCATATGAAGCGAATGGAACCATTTGTAGAGTTCATGCACTGTAAACGTAGAACAGGTCCGAACCCTCCAATTTGCATCATCTTGAGTTGTTGAAATATTTAAAAAAGAAATTTAATTGACTCTGGACGAGGCAGGCGTAGGGCAATTAATTTCCTTCTCGATAGCATCCTAAAAACAATGGTTTTTCCAATCAATCCTCTTTTCTCTCTTTATGTTGCATTTCTTCTAGACATCCTTTCAGACGCATTAACCTCAATTTCTACTTATTCCCTTCTTCAAATTTTGAAACTTTAATAAAAGTTTTAGAGAAAACCAAACGAGCATCAGTAAACAAACAATAAAACTTTGTTAAGCAATAGATGGATCAAAATTATGCAATTAAAAACACATGATATATAAAGGGACGATGCCTAGAATGTCAGTTTTGAGGGTTTTTTGCTGCCTTTATTAACTTCATATCTGATCTTTTCCCCCAAATTATTCCTTCTTTTCCCTCTATGTTATATTTCTCCTCCACGAGATATCCTCTAATCCTCAATACTCTGAATCTCTACTTATTTCCTTCTCCAAATTTCGAAATTTTAATAGTGTTAGAGAAATATTGCTTTAGCATAACTGCTGTATTTATAAGAAATCTTCGTATATATAGCTGAGATTTTTTCCGAAAACCTAATGAGCATCACTGAACAGAAATTACAATTTTGTTAGGCAACGATATATCAACTGTGGTACGGAAGAGCACAGCTCAAATAAATAGAGATGCAATGTGACAGAATGTGAGTGTGTTGAAAATTCTCTTTCGTTACCCTTAACCTAACTTCAGTGATAAAAATAAAACACTCGACCTTTTCTCCAATCAATCTGCCAATCCGCCTTTCCCCATTACTTTAATTTCTGTTTGGCCACATATTCTCCAAATCCCATTACCCCGAATCTCTACCTTCTTTTAAATTTTTTAATTTTGGCCACTTTACAGATATATTGTTTCAGTAGAAGTGTATATTAAAAGGAGTCGCTAATCTTAGAAACATTTTCTGGAGACTTAACGACTATCTAAATGGAAAATACCGATGTATTGAAGTTATGCAACAAAGATCACATGTGAAAGTGATAGAGGTACAAGGATGTGTCCAGAATACCAATATTGAGATTTTCTCTTGCTGTTTTAACCTAACTTGGGTGAGAAAAGAGTATAGCTGATCTTTTTTCCAATAAATTCTTTCCCCCTTTCATTTTTTTCTCTCTCGTAGATGTCCTCTCAATCCTATTACTCCGAATGTCTTCATATTCCCTTCTTGAATTTCGAATTTTTAATAGTTTTAGAGAAATATTGCTTTAGCAGAAATTTTGCATTTTAAGGAAAGTGGCTGATCGTAGAACATTTTTGAGACCTAGCTAGTATCAATAAAGAGAATATAAAACTTAGTTAAACAATAAATGGATCAAAGCTATGCAACTAAAAGCACATGTTAAGTTAACGGAGTAACAATGATTTGTCTAAAATGCCAGTTCTGAGATTTTTCTCCTGTTGCCATTAACTTCGTGAGAAACGAGCACAGCTGATGCTTTTTTAATTAATCCTCCCTTCTCTTTTAATATGATTTTTTTCTGATAGATCTCCCAGATGTCATCTAAATTCCATTACCCCCCGAACCTCTGCATATTCCCTTCTTCAAATTCGAAATTTTATTCCTTTTAAAGAAATATTGCTTTAGCAGAACTGTTGCATTGTAAGGCAAGGGGATCATAGAAAAGTGTTGAGACGACCAACCGAGTATAAGTAAACAGAAAATAAAACTTTAAAGAACCGATGAATCAAAGTTATGTTACTAAGAGCACACGTTAAATCAATAGAGGAGCAATGCTATTTGTGTGTGATTGTACAAAAACATGAAAAAAAAAAAAACCAGCACTAACTTTGAGAGGCTGTTAGGTCACATCTGCAGCACTTCAGATATTGTAAAGCTCGTGATCTCAATCAATGAATTCAAGAGGGTGCTTAGGCAGCATGTACCTGTCAATCTCTGGATAATTATGATAAGAAATTAAAAATGTGCTAATCAATTGTACCAGAGTATCAAAATAACAGATTTAAGTTCCAAAACAGCAGAAAATTCCATATTGATGGTAGTTTGTATTTTCAGAAAAATTTTTCTCTTTTGTTTTCAAATATCGTACCTAAAATAGAAAGCTGCCGCCAAATTATAATTTACAAAAGACAGATTGTGGATGTACTGATTAGATTAACACCTGTACTGATTGGCAATCAAACCATCGAAAAGCAACGGCGTAAGATGTCAAGTTTCGGTTTTCCTGTTTTCTTCAGGTAATATTTGCGGACTGAAACCTATTCGTTAAACGATAAAATGACTGCAAAGTCTGCAGTTTAGTTATTTTCTACAATGACTAAAGAACAATAAGAAATATCTCACTGAGGGTCTAGCATTCACTGCTATAAACGACAGAGACCAAAAGGACCCTATACCTTCAATTAGTCACGAATGCATAATTTCATTACTGTACGTTGTTATACTAATGAAGAAAAGTTAAATCATTGACGAAAACGTTAGCTATCGAGAGTCAGCTGGTGTCGTCGCCCTTCTATGACGTTTACAGATGTCCTAAATACAGGTAATATAATGAATGACAAAACCCAGATGCTCCGCAATTCAGAGACTGCACTACATCTATCGGGATGATGCCATCTTTACCACTATCCACCGTCGGGGATGAACAGTACTATAGAAGTAAAGTCCAGCACTCACCAAAACAAAATCTAACTATAATCTTCGTTTTGAGTCGCCACAAACAAGGATATTGAGAATCCAAGTTGACGCGGCGCCCGTGACGCCATGTCCTAGATACAATCTAATTCATTTTAAATCGAGTTAGCAATCTGGCGACCTCAGCCTCAGAATGACCTATTTCGAAGTTACAATTCTTGCTGTCTGGCCCTTTCAAGGATTTCTTGTCGCCTTTCCAATTTATCATAACAGTAACGATGTTAAATTTATCCCCAAGTAGCACACTGCGTGAAGTTCTACTTAAATATCTTTGGCAGCGTCCGTGGCCTAGTTTATGCATTCATTTTTTGTGTTTAGGAAAATTTTTGAAATTTTATTTTCCAGTCTTAAATTCTCCTAATACTGTTCTTTGCTCAGGGCACGACTTCAGACCATGATGAAATCAACAACTATGGAAAAATGAAACTAAATCTTTTTTCAATTAGCGATTAAATAGGAAATATTTGATTAGTGTTGTATAGTGTCGTAATCGTTTTAATTGTTATTTAAATGAATCACCATTCTCTTCGGTAAAAGGGAAAACTCGTACTTTACGAGAATTAAATGGTTGGTTTGTAATCTGTAGATAAAGCATAATGTAATGAAACTGGTAAAGCCCCTAAAAGTATGCCATGGTAAATGAAGTGATTTAATATAGAAGATATTTTATAAACAAAAGTTATTCTGGGGAAGAAAACTAATTCTTTTAAGCACACTGAATAACATATATGTTGTAGTAGGCTCTTTACGAACTCTAAAATAATGAAAGAGGTAGAACGTTTAAATTTATCGTTATATGTGTCGAACTGGTTAATTATTAATATTAGCAAAGATGAGAAATCTCGCATTTCAAAATAACTCAAATTTAGGTAGGTCTTAATTTTTGGTGAAGTATAAAGCAATCAAAGCAGAAGAGGTAATGTAATATGTTTAAATAGTTGTGGTTCACTCAAATGGAAATAGAATTTTATTAAGTCGCATCGCAAGCATTGTTTTTACAGAGTGAAAACTATTACCAATATTGAAGAGAGTCATTTGCTAAATTCTTGAAGATTGCGATTGGTCAGTTTCAAAACAAAAGTGGTAGATGAAGTTCAACGTTATTTGGTCGATTTTCATTCCAATCTTTACTAAAAGTCAAAAATAAAAACTCCTGTTTCAAAAGAAGCTAAAATTAAGTAACCTAAAATAGTGCGTGAAGTGTAAAACAATGGACGGGGGTAAGGCAAATATGCAAAAGACAACGAGTTGTGGTTAATTACAAAACATTGGATTTGCTAAACATAAATAATTTTATTAAAGATCTCAAGTTTTCCTGTAATGACACTGAATATCAAATGTGGTGTAATATGCATTTCATGAATTCTAAAGCAATTAAATGGCTATATGGTGAATTACACTGTAGATGAATTACATTACAATTTTTAAGGTATCAAATAAGTTCAAGTAAAACCACTATGTAAGGGACATGAAAACGAAATCTTAAATTTAGTATTAAGAGTCTGATGCGCAACTTTTTATAGAGCACAGATACTGGTGAAGTCGATTTTGCTTTCGTAGAAGAGAGATGTGTAGGGAGAAGGAAGAAAAATGAATTGAAACGTTGTTTGAGGTGAATTACATTATGATTAACTAAAGCTGAAAGATAAATCTGATATTTGAAGAGAATTAAAAATTAAATACCTGCAAACATTGCAACAAATATAAAGTAGTGAAGGTGGTAAAGACAATATGAAATGGTAATTGAGCTATGATTGATTCAAATCAAAACAGGATGTTTACATATCAAATTTGAATCATAATATTAAGCGTGATCAAAACAAACTCTTATTATTAAATAACTAAAGTGAGTTATATTATTTATATAATAATTGAAAAATATAAAGGGTTTTGAGGTATAGTATTACAGACAATAAGTAAATAGAATGTTGAAGTATGCTTTTTGTATTACAAATCCAATTTACTGTGTTTTGGTAAAAGCCGCAAGAAAAATTCTTCAGGAGAATTGAATGATAGGTAGGATTGTAAACTATAGATAAAGCATGGACTAATGAAACTTCTAAAGCCATTATAATATGGAAAAATTATTTATTTTCATCGAAACTAGAATATTTTAGAAAGCAAGAGTTATTTGCTCTTTCTTGGCAGCAAACGAAGTTTGTGTTCGAAGTACACGGAATAATTCAGGAAAAGCACACTGCATTATTTAACTCTAATGTAATGAAAGTGATAGCATGAAAAATTGAAAAGTTCTGTGTATCAAACAGCTTAATTACGATGAAAAATCTTGTATTTAAAAGAACTTAATATTTTCCTAGGTTTGATAATTATTGATGAATTATTAATAGCATTGAGAGTAGTAGAGTAATATGATATGGTGAAATAGTTGTGATTCACTCAAATCGATATTGAATTTTGTTCGAAAACTATTCCCAATATTAAAGACAGTCATTAGCTAAAATCATAATGGGTGCTTTGGTCAATTGCAAAGCTGGAGAAGTGATAAAATTCAAAGTTATTGGGTTGAAGTTCATTTTAATCTTTAGTAAAGGTCAAAAATCAATTTGCTGTTTGAAAAGAATTAAAGTTATATAGCGTACCATAATGGATGAAGTTAAAATAATGGAAGTGGTAAAGCAAATATGCAAAGGATAATGAGTCGTGGTTAATTCCAAATTAAAAAGGATTTTTTTACATGAGACAAATCTATATAAGTGTTTTAGATATCACAATTCACTAGATCAAGATAATGAGTATCAAATCAATTCTAAAGCAAATAAGGTAAATTAGAGTATAGAAGAATTTCGTTTGTAATTATTAGGCTGCTGAGTAAATCATTAAAATAACTATTAAGAGATACTGAAAAATTAATTTTCTGCGTTATAGTGAATAACTAAAGTGTAGTATGCGTTTTTCAAACTCTATTAACGAAAGTGGTAAAATAAAAAGTTTTTTGGTTTGAATTATCTTAAATTGTTAGTAAATCAATAAATTGCATATCGGAAGAGAATTAAATTTGGATATGGGTGTAAATGTTATAGAACATCTAATAATGAAGGTGGAAGCAAAATATGCTTTGATAAACGAGTTACGATTGATTCGAACCCAAATGCACTTTTACTCATTAAAATCCACATAATCTTGTTCATAGCAATCAATATATATTGCTATTATACACTGGATAATTCAATGGGTACAGTTGGAGTATGTTTTTGGTAACTTCTAAATAATCAAAGTGATGATGTAAATATGAGAGAGGTGTCGAACGTCTTGGTAAATGTAAATCGTATTGGTAAATGTAAATCTAATATTTCAAACACTAGAACCTGAGTAAATGTTAAATGAAGTATAAAGGAATGAAAGGGTATATCTGAGTTTCAAAAATATTGAAAACTATATAATATTGTGAATATGGAGTTATGATTTTTTCAAATCGAATAGATATTTAATCAAACCTACAAGACTGTTATTAGCAGAAAAAAAGAATTATTAAAACTGTTATTAGCAGAAAAAAAGAATTATTAAAACTGTTATTAGCAGAAAAAAAGAATTATTAAAGACTATAAAATGTGAGAGATTATGCTTGTCACCAAATATAATTTTAAAATAATGAAAGTAGTGAAGAAATAAGACGTTGAGATGAATTGCATTAGGATTAATACTAAAGATGAAAAATAAGTCTGATATATGAAAATAATTAAATATTCGATAACCATGCATACGATGCACGAATCATAAAATAATATAAATGATCGAGACAATATGGTATGGTGATTGAATTGTGATCGATTAAAATCAAAATTGAATATTTAATGTGAAACTTATGTCAGTTATTGAGTGATTAATAAGTTGCTCTCATTATTAGTGATGTCGAATATCTAAAAGGTTTAATAAGTTTTTCATCACTCCCATTAGCGAAACTAAGTAAATAATAATGCGAAAATGTATAAAAACGAATTGCATAGCAAGTTAAACAGATGCGAAAAGATTTAAAGAAACATAAACAGGTGAAACTGATTCAGATAAGGTGCAATGGTGAAAGAGTTATCACTGATTCAGATAAACATAAAATGAATAAATCAACTCTAAATATATCAACAGACATATAAAAGTATTTAAAAATATCAACAGACATATAAAAGTATTAATAAAAAGACCATGAATTAGCAAAATATTCGAGCATGCTTTCTAATCCCTTAAATAATTAGATTCATGGACTAATCGTTTGAAGTGATATTTGAGTTTTCTTTCTGAAGTTTATGCAGTCGAGGTGCAAATTTCCAATGATAGATTTTAGTGTGAAAGTATAAAGTCGAGTCCTAATAAATTCATGAAGTAACTGGGTTCTGTTTTGAAAGTCAAGTCATTAATTATTAAAGTTAATTGTATTCATAATATAAATAGTAGAGACCTAGATTGATAAAGTCTTGAATTTTCTTCTACAAAGTAGAGTTTTCAATTTAAAATAACAGAATATGTTTTGCAAGAGTAATATGCAGTCCTCAATTCATCAAGTAAATGAGTTCTGTTTTAAAATCATACAAGTTGAGTCCTAAATTATGGACTAACACGTTATCTTTTTCAGTTGTAAACAGCTGACTGGTAAATTTCGAAAAATATGATTTGGAAGTAGAATCGAGTCCAAAATTCTTGAAGGAAATGGGTTCTGTTTTTAAAGATAAAATAACAAGCCATAAGTTTATCAAGTAAATGAGCTCTGTTTTTGGAAGTATGATGAATAGTCTAACGTAAATTATTAAGTGATCCGTTCTATTTTTATAAGTAAATAGTCCAGTGGTAAATTTCAAATAATAGATTGTAGATTGGAAGTATTAAGTGGAGTACTAAATTCATCAAGTAAAACAAAGCATACATAGTCGAGTTCGAAATTTATGAAGTGTGATGCGTTGTAGTTTAAAGTGTAAACAGTGGTAAATTTAAAATAATATATTCTGGTTTGGAAATGTAAAGTCGAGTCCTAAATTCTTGAAATGAATGGGTTCTGTTTTAAAGTACAAAGGACCAAGTCATAAATGTTTTAAGGAAATATATTCTGTGTGAAAGGTATACCCAAGTCGAAAATTTATGAAATAATGCGTTTTCCTTTTGATGGTAAACATGCTGCCAAGACAATTTATGCTTAAAGAGTTGAGTGGTAAATTTCAAATATACCCTGGTTTCAAAGTATAAAGTTGAGTGGTTCTTATCAAGTAAATGAATTCTGTTTTAAAACCATAAATAGTCGAGTCCTAAATATATGATGTGATGCATTGTATTTTTCAAGTGTAAACAATGGTAAATTTCAAATATTATGTTCTGGTTTGGAAATATAAAATCTGGTCTTAAATTATTCACGTGAATAGATTCTGCTTTGAAAGTACAAAGGGTTAAGTTATAAAGTTTTGATAGAAATAAGTTGTGTATCAAAGGTCGAATTTTATGAAATAATGCTTTTCATTTTTAAGTGTGAATTGTTTCATGGAAATTTCAAAAAATTATTTTTTTAAAGTACAAAGTCGAGTCCTATATCAATCAAGTAAACGATTTCTGTTCCAGATGCATAATAGACAAGTTCTTAGTTTATCCAGTAATAAGTTGTATTTTTTCAAGTGTAAACTGTCAAGTGGTAAATTTCAAATAAATATATTATGTTTCGGAAGTATAAAATCGACACCTAAAATGTTGAAATTATTGAGTTCTGTTTTGAAAGTATAAAGGAATAACTCATAGTTTTTTAAATGAAACAAATGTTGTATGAAAGGTATAAATAGACAGGTCGAAAATTTTTAATAAATTACGCTTTCCTTTTGAAGTGTAAAGAGTTGAGAGGTAAATTTCAAAAAATATATTCTGGTATCAAAATATAATGCTGAGTCCTAAATTTACCAAATAAACGAAGTATGTTTTAAAAATCACAAATAGTAGAGTCCTAAATTTACGAAGTAATGTGTTGTATTTTTTCAAATATAAACAGGGGTAAATTTCAAATAATATATTCTGATTTAGAAATATAAAATCGAGTCCTAAATTTTTGAACTGAATGGGTTCTGCTTTGAAACTACAAAGGATTAAGTCACAACAATATTAAGGTGGTAAATTATCTACGAAAGGTATTAAGTCTCAAGTTTTGGATCGGAAATTTATGAAACAATGCATTTTATTTTCGAAATGTCAACAGTTGAATAGTAAATTTAAAATAATATATGAATAATCAAATAATAATGAATGGTATTTAATAGTGGAGTCGAAATTAAATGAAATAATGCATTTTGGTGTTGAAGTACAAAGAGGCGAGTAGTAAATTTCAATTAAAATATTTTGGTTTGAAAGTCGTGTCCTAAATTTTGTAAGTGAATAGGTTCTTTTTGAAAGCCCACATATTTTTTTAAGGAAATACATTCTGCATGAAATGGTTGAGTTTTGAAATAATGAGCTTTCCCGTGTACTGTAAAGAGTTGAATGGTAAATTTCAAATAATACATTTTTGGTCTTAAAGTATGAAGTCAGGACTTAAAAATAGGGAAATGAGATCAAATATAGAAGCATAAATAGCGAGCATTCATTAAGTAGTGCATTGTGTTTTTCAAGCATAAAGAATCAGGTCGTAAATTTCTAATGCTACATTCTGGTTTCTAACTATAAAATCTTGTCTTGATTATGGAAGTTATTGGGATATGTTTTCAAAGTACAGAGGAACAGTTGATATTACATTTTTTAAGGGAATATATTTTGTATGAAATGTATTAATACTCGAGTCCGAAATTTATGAAATAATGCGTGTTCTTTTTCAAGCATGAAAATTTGAATGGAAAATTTTAAACAACATATTCTGAAAGTAAAAAGTCGAGTCCACAATTTTTCAAGTAAATGAGTTTTGTTTAAAAACCATAAATAATCCGGACCTGAATATCTGAATCAATGCATGCTATTTTTTCATGTGTAAAGAATAATAAATTTCAAATAATATATTCTGTATGGGAATATTAAATCAAGTCCGAAATTCTTAAAGTGAATAGATTCTGATTTGAAAGTACAAATGATTAAGCCATAAATTTTTAAAGGAATTAAATTCTGTTCGAAGGGTACAAATTCTGGTTTGAAAGTATGGCTTCGAGTTTTAATTGGGAAAATGAGTCCTGTTTCAGAAGAATAAAATAGTCGAATCATCATTTGATGAAATAATGTATTCTATTTTTCAAGTGTAAACAGTTTAATGGTAAATTTCAAATAATATATACTGGTTTTCAAATATAAAATTAAATGCTAAAAATATTGACGTCGTTGTGTTCTGCTTTGAGACTACAAAGGAAGTCATAAATTTTTTTAATCAATAAATTATTTATGAAAAGTATAAATAGTCGAGTCCAAAAGTTGTGGAAGATGATTTTCCTTTTGAAGTTTAAAAGTTTGCTGGTAAATTTCAAATAATATATTCTGCTTTGGAAATATAAAATCGAGTTGGAAATTATCGAAGTGAATGAGTACTACTTTGAAAGTACAAAGAATTGGGGAAAAAAAATTCAATGCCATGAGTTCTGGTTGAAAAGTATTTATTCTCGGGTCAAAAATTAATGAATCGATGTGCTTTACTTTGAAGTGTAAACCTTTGAGCCCCGAATTTCAAAAAATATGTTCTAATTTGGAAGTGTAAAATCGAGTCTGAAATTCGTGAAATAAGTTCAAGTTTGAAAGTGCAAAAGATTAAGTTCTAAGTTTTATAAGGAAATAAATTCTGTATGAAAAATATTAAAACTCGAATCGAAAATTTATGAAAAAAATGCGTTTTTCTTTTTCAAGTGTGAACATTTGAATGGAAAATTTTAAACAGCATATTCTGAAAGTATGAAGTCGAGTCCAAAAAGTTTCAAATAAATGAGTTTTGTTTAAAGAGCATAAAAAATCGGGACCGAAATATCTGAAGTAATGCATTCTATTTTTTCAAGTGTAACGAATGATTAGTTTCAAATAATATATTCTGGTATGGAAATATTAAATCAAGTCCGAAATTGTTAAAGTGAATATATTCTGATTTGAAAGTACAAATTATTAGGCCATAAATTTTAAAAGAAATAAATTCTGTTCGAAGGGTATTTATTCTCGAGTCGAAATTTCTATGAGTAATACAATTTACTTTTGAAGTGTAAACAGTTGAGTGCTAAATTTCAATTAATATATTCTGGTTTCAAAGTATAAAACCGTGTCCGAAATTCTTGAAGTGAATGATTTGAAGTTTGAAATTAGAAAGGATTAGATCATAAATTTTATAAGGAAATAAATATTGTATGAAAGGTATTAATAGTCGAGTCGAGAGTGCTAAATTTCAAATAATATATTCTGGTTCGGAAATGTAAAATCCAGCCCTATATTCTTGAATTTAATGGGTTCTATTATGGAAGTACAAAGGATTGCGGTATAATTTTTTTAAGGAAATAAATTCTGCATGAAAGTTATCAATAGTGGAGGCGAAATTTATGGTGAAAATGCTTTTTTGGTTTTGCTGTGTAAGCAGTAGAGTGGTAAATTTCAAATAACATATTCGGGTTTAAAAGTATTAAATCAGTCCTAAAGTACTGAAGATATTGAAATCTGCTTTGAAAGGACAAAGGAGCTATAAATTTTTTATTGGCCACAAATGCTCTACAAAATATGCTAATTCTCCAGTCGAAAATTTACGAAACAATGTGTTTTGCTTTTGAAGGGTAAACAGTTCAGTGGTAAATTTTAAGCAATGTATTCTGGTTCGGAAATATAAAATCTAGTCCAAAATTCTTAAAGTGAATGGATTCCGCATTGAACGGGAAAGTACAAGTGATTAGGTAATAAATTTTCTAAGAAACTAAATTCTCTATCGAAAGTATGTCAAGTCAAGTCGAAACATGAAAATTTGCTTTTTCTTTTGCGGTGTAAATAGTTGATTGTTAAAGTTTAAATAATATATTTTTGTTTTGAAATATGAAAGCCAGTCCTAAATTCGTGAAGTGAATGGGTTATTTTTAGAAAGTACCAAGGTTAGTCGAAGAAAATAAATTCTGCATGAAACATATTAACGGTAGAGTCCAAAAATTATAAAATAATGAGCAGCTCTTTCAAAGTGTAAACAGTTAATATAATATATTCTGGTTTGGAAATATGAAATCGATTCTGAAATTCTTCAAGTGAATGGGTTCTGCTTTGTAACTACAAACATTTAGGTTATAACTTTTTTAAGAAAATGAACTGTCCATGAAATGTATTCATTGCAGAGTCTAAAATATATGGAAAAATGCTTTTTGCTTTTGCAGTGTAAACAGTCAACTGATGAATTTCAAATAATATGTTCTAGTTTGGAAATGTGAAAGCGTTGCCTAAATTCGTGAAGTAAATGGGTTGTGGTTTGAAAGTACAAAGATTGGTCTAAGGAAATAAATTCTAAATATTTTTATATTAATGGTCAGGTCGAAAAATTACGGAATAATTATCTTGCCTTTCGAAGTGTAAATGATTGAATAGTAAATTTCAAATTATACATTCTGGTTAGGAAATATAAAAATGGAGTCCAAAATTCTTGAAATGAATGGGTTCTGCTTTTAGAGTACAAAGGATGAGTTCATAATATAATGCATTTTGAAATATCCTTTAAAAATTATGAATTAATGAGCTTCCCTTTGAAAGTACAAAGGATGAAGTCATCAATAATGCATTTTGGTCTTAAGAGTATGAAGTCGGGATTTAAATAGGGAAATGAGATCAATTATAGAAGCATAAACAGTATGTATGACCTCTGTCGAATCGAAAATATGTGAAAAACGCTTTTTGCTTTCAAAGTGTAAACCGTTCAGTGGTATATTTCAAATAGGTATTCTGGTTTGGAAATGTAAAATTATGTCCTAATTCTTTAAGTGACTGGGTTCTGTTTTGAAAGTACAAAGGATGAAGTTATTAATTTTTAAGGAAATAAATTATGTACGATATTTATTATGGAGTCGAAAATTTACGAAACAATGTGTTATGTGTTTGAAGTGTACAGAGTTGAGTAATAAATTTGAAATTCAAAATCTGGTTTGAAAGTATGGCTTCGAGTTTTAATTGGGAAAATGAGTCTGATTTAGAAGCATAAATAGTCGAATCGTAATTTGATGAAATAACGTATTGTATTTTTCAAGTCTAAACAGTTTAATGGTAAATTTCAAATAATATTTGGTTTTCAAGTATAAAATTCAGTGCTAAAAATAATGAAGTCGTTGGGTTCTGCTTTGAGACTACAAAGGATTAAGCCAACGGATTTAGTCCTAAATTTTTTAATCAATAAATTCGGTATGAAATGTATAAATAGTCGAGTCGAAAAGTTGTGGAAGATGCTTTTGCTTTTGAAGTGTAAAAAGTTTATTGGTAAATTCCAAATAATATATTGAGCTTCGGTAGTATAAAATCGAGTTCGAAATTCTCGAAGTGAATGGGTACTGTTTTGAATTACAAAGAATTGACAAAAATTTTTTCAAAGTATTGAGTTCTGGTCGAAAGGTATTTGTTCTCGGGTCGAAAATTTATGAATCGATGTGCTTTACTTTGAAGTGTAAACCTTTGAGACCTGAATTTCAAAAAATATATGCTGTTTCAAAAGTATAAAATCGAGTATGAAATTCGTGAACTTTGCAAAAGATTAAGTTCTAAGTTTTATAAGGAAATAAATTCTGTATGAAAAGTATTATTACTCGAATCCAAAATTTATGAAATAATGCATTTCTTTTTCAAGCGTGAACATTTGAATGGAGAATTTTAAACAACATATTCTGAAAGTATGAAGTAGAGTCCAAAAAGTTTCAAGTAAATGAGTTTTGTTTAAAGAGCATAAAAAATCGGGACCGAAATATCGGAAGAAACGCATTCTGTTTATTCAAGTGTAAAGAATGATTAATTTCAAATAATATATTCTGGTATGGAAATATTAAATCAAGTCCGAAATTCTTAAAGTGAATAGATATCCGATTTGAAAATACAAATGATTAAGTCATATTTTTTTAAAGGAATTAAATTCTGTTCGAAGGGTACAAATTTTCTGGTTTGAAAGTATGGCTTCGAGTTTTAATTGGGAAAATGAGTCGATTTAGAAGCATAAATAGTCGAATCGTAATTTGATGAAATGATTTATTGTATTTTTGTAGTATAAACAGTTTAATGGTAAATTTCATATAATATGTTGTGGTTTGAAAATATAAAATCGAGTCCTAAATTCTTGAATTTAATGGGTTCTCCTTTGAAATTTAAATTTTTTTTAATTCTCTATTATAGGTATTAATGGTCGAGGCGAAAAATTATGAAACAATGAATTTTCCTTTTGAAGTGTAAACAGTTGGATGGGAAATTTCAAATATTTTTTCTGGTTTGGAAGAATAAAATCGAGTCCGCAATTCTTGAAGTGAATGGGTTCTGTTTTGGAAGTACAAATTATTTTAAGAAAAGAAATTTTGTAGGAAAGGTATTAATAATCGAGTCAGAAATTTCTGATATGTCTTTTTGAAGTGTAAACCATTTTATTGTAAATTTCAAATAATATATTCTGATTTGGAAGTATAAATCGAGTCCTAAATTTATCAAGTAAATGAATTCTGTTTCAAAACATTAATAATCGAATCTTAAATTTATGAATTGACACGTATTTTTTTGAAGTGTAAACAGTGGTAAATTACAAATAATTCTGTGTGAAAATATAAAATCGAGTCCTAAATGTTGGAAGTAAATTGGTTCTACTTCGAAAGTAAAAGGAATTAAGTCATAAATATTTGAGGAAATAAATCTTATATGAAAGGTTTAATAGGCGTGTCAAAAATTTATGAAAAAATGCTTTTGTTTTCTAAGTGTAAAGATTCGAGTGGTAGATTTCAAATAATGAATTCTGGAAAATATGAAACCGAGTACTAAATTGATGAAGTGAATGCGTTGTGTTTTGAAAGCACAAAGTTTTTTTGAAGAAATAAATTCGGTATGAAAAGTGGTTAATGCTCGAGTAGAAAATTTTGACAAATGAATTTTGTTTCCGATGTGTAAACAGTTGAATGGTAAGTTTTAAATCATGCATTCTGATTTAAAGGTATGAGTCCTGTCTCAATTTGGGAAATACGATCTCTTTTAAAAGCATAAATAATCTAGTCCTAAATTCATGGAATAGTGCGTTGTATTTTTTTTCAAATGTAAACAGTCGAGTGGTAAATTTCAAATAATATATTCTGGTTTGTAATTATATAATCAAATCCTGATTATTGAAGTCATTGAGTTTTCTTTTGAAAGTAGAGAAGAATAATTCATAAATATTTTATACAAATATATTTTTATGAGAGGTATTAATAGTTGAGTCAAAATTTTATGAAATAATTTGTTTTCCATTTGAAGTGCAAACATTTGAGTGTTAAATTTCAAATAATATAATCTGGTTTGAAAGTATAAAGTCGAGTCTTTATTTCATTAAGTAAATGAGCTCCTTTTAAAATTACGAATAGCAGAATCCTAAATTTATAAAGTAGAATGTTCTATTTCTTCAGGTGTAGACTGTGGTAAATTTAAAATAATATATTCTGGTTTGGAAGTTTAAATTCGAGTCAGAAATTTTTGAGGTGAATGGGTTTTGTTTCGAAAGTGCATAGGATTAATTGGCAATTTTTCAAGTAAATAAATTCTGTGTTAAAAGTATTGATAGCCGAGTCGTAAATCTATGAATTAATGCGTTTTCTTTTTCGCAGTGTAAACTGTCGAGTGGGAAATTCTAAAAATAGATTTTTCTTTGGAAGTGTAAAGATTTTGGTCTTTTTTATGAAGTGTGTCGGTTTTATTTTCAAAGTAATAGTCCTATGTTAAATTTGTCAAGTAAATGAATTCTCTATTAAAAGAATAAAGTGTAAAGTCCAAAGTTTATGATTTAATACTTTCTCTTTTCGAAGTGCAAACAGTGAATTAGTATTTTTGATTTAGATCAGCGCTGTCCAACTAGACTTTGATAACTTTTGTGGCCGTGGAAAAAATCAAGTTTTTACTTGAAATTTTAAATAAACGTTTGTAATCCACCTTATAATTTTTTTTCAACTTATATCACTTTACTTGATATGCAATCTTCAACGTACTTATTCTATAAAGTTTACAAAACATTCTTAAGCCGATCGGCAAACTTCTGAAACGTTTTAAGAGCGGTGCGGCGCCATCAAACAAATGTTTTTATGAAGCTGCAGTAATAAGAAGCATCTAACAACAGTACGAATCGCTTTCACTGGGCATGCATATGACATGCATTGTCGAATGCTGCACTGCATTGTACACCAGGAGGCATTGTGTGGCATTTCGCTGAGACTAAAACCTTCTACTATGGCATATAAACTGACAAGCTCCTGTCAGACCTCTGTGGCAAGCAGCTGCTTGAGGTGGTATTTATTATTTTTTTTATAAACGACGTAATGGAAAAGGTTGTCAAAATTGACAATTTAATTCGTGGCGGAAATCGTTCTCTTACACACAGAATATTTAAACCTTTTTTGGACGAACTGCATGCTGAGTATGGCGATCTGCTTTTACATAATAATTATTCACTGGTTAAGTGTCGGAAAATGCCTCAAGAGATTTTTACACTTCGAAAAGAAATTAATCTTTTTCTCACAGAAGTGGGCACCGATGAAGATTTAATAGCAAGTTTTGTTGATGAAAATTTTCTATGTTCGTTTGCTTTCCTAACAGACATTACAGATTATTTAAATGTCTTGAATAAATCCTTACAAGGAAAAGATCAAAAGTGTGCTGTCTTTATAATCACGTTACTGGGTTTAGAAACAAACTACAATTGTTGAAGTCAAATTTGCAGGAAAACAATTTAATTCATTTTGAACCTTGTAAAGAGTTCTATAAAGAAATGAAACAACTTAGTAAAACAGTTAATTTTGAAACATTTGTTCCTAAATTAGATATCCTAATTGGAGATTTTAATACCAGATTTTCTCAATATGATGACCTTAAGCAAAGTTTAAATTTATTCAGTAATCCATTAAATATTGATATTAGCACCGTAGATCCTAAATATCAAATGGAATTATGTGACCTTCAGGCCGACCCAATTATTGCATCTAATAGAGAAACTGGAATAGAATTGTTCAAACTTTTGCCTGAAGAAGAATATCCGAAAATGAAAGATTTCGAACTCCAAATAATTTCTGTGTTCGGAAGTACACATATCTGCGAGCACGCATTTTCTGATATGAAACATATAAAATCAAGATACAGAAACTGCTTGAAAGACTCTACACTTGAACATATACTTCGGCTCGCAACAACAAATATCGATATGGACGTAAAAGAAATTATTGCCCAACAACTACGGCCACAATGCTCCTATTAAATTTATTAAATGTTTGATAATGTTTAGAAATTTTATCTTTTTTTATTATTACTTATTATTTTTCATATAAATAAAATCATATTTTGGGGTTTTTGAGGTTTATTATTACTTATTATTTTTCGTACAAATAAAATAATTTTTTGAGGTGACATGAACTGACTTTTCAATTATCTGTCCTATCCTATTCTTTTTTGGCCCGCGAAATATTTATTAGCAAAGGAAGAAATGGCGCGCGGTTTTAGAGAAGTTGGACAGCACTGATTTAAATGGAAGTTCGAAGCTTTTAGAAATAAGTGAGTTCTATTTGGGAGTATAAACGATTAAGTTGTAAAATATGTATTTGCTACTTTGTAAGTAAGAAGAATTGAGTCGTAAATTCATAAATGTGTTTCCTTTTGGAAGATTAAAGAGTCGAATTTTAAATTGATGAATAAGTTGAGCTTTCGAAGTCTAAAAAGTCGAATAAGTCTTATGAGTACCGAGCAATATAAGTAGCTTAAATTGTGAAATATAAGTTTATCAAGTAAAGAGTTACTATTTCTATTGATTAACAATTCGAGTGGTAAATTTATGAAAGAAATATGTTTTATTTTAGAAGAGTAAAGAGTTTGTAAATTTATAAAATAATAGGTTCTACTTTGGAAGTGTAGAGTCGAATTGGGTATTTTTTAGCATTACAAAAAAAGGCTATTTTGCAAAGATTCTTTCGGAGGTTTTTCCCAAATTGGTAGTGTTAATTACTTTATTATATATAAAATTATTATCTGTCTCGAGAAAATTTTTGAACTGCAGAATTTTTTGGAACGTTCTGGTTTGTCTAAAATGAATACAACGTTTGATCAGAGAGATAGTGTGTAGTGATATGTATCATAGACTATTTCGTGATAAAGTGATATTTGAATCAAATCTGAAACTACTTAGGTTTAAGCATTATTAGTGGTAAAATAGTGAAAAATGTACTGAAGCATTTTCTTTCTTTTCCTGACTTCTAACAGTGATTTATTTTCCCTTTTCACTACAACTCGTGAATCTCTCCCCACTCTCCCTCATTCTTACATTTGAATTAACTAATTATGCGCAGTTTTCCAATTCAGCAAATTTCTCTCCTCACTGCTCCTCACTGCTCCTCACTCCCTTCCCCCTTCCTTATATGTAGAATAACCTGTTTAATTTTACTTTTTGGGGAAAACACTACAGGAATGAACACCCAAAATGTACCTAAAATGACATCTGTGCATATAGCAAGTTAACTGAAATCCTACCCTAATTTAAATGTATTTACATTTCTATGATGGATAGGTTTCCTTTCTTTTTGCTTTAAGCATATTTCTTAACATTTAGTAGAAATTTTACCTCTACAATGAGTATAGTTTAATGAATGAAAAGTCACTTTTATGCAGAATTCAATGAAAATTTCGAAAGTACTGCACAGAAAAATCCAGTGACTGTAGTCCAACTGTTCAAAAAACAAATGAATGCCTTTTCTTCTTCTCTCCGTCGTTGTCTTTGGATGAAACTTCGCAATTAATGTGTTATTTTCAAAAACATACGTTGTCTAAATTTCACTTTATAATCTCTAACTTTTTAATTCTCGGACTCTTCCTCCCCACCTATAATTTCGAGACTCGACACATTTTCGTTGCCTTTAAAATAAAGGATACATTAGAAGAGTTTTGAAGACTGCCTTCTGTGACATGGCATTTTCAATTATGAATATGTGAAATACAACACCACCATGTGTAGGTTAACGAATGCCTAAGTTCCTATAGAATGGTTTTAACAAGAAGTAGCTTCGCTCACTTCATATATTCCTGATAGATATCCACTGTATACAATCGCCTTTAACCCTTTCCAAAACATTAGGATCTTTCAAATGGTTATTTAGCCCATTTGGCGTCTTATGAATTAAATTAATTACCAATCGGATACTGACAGGCTTGGAAGAGTCGCCATTAGGTGGAAGTTAAGCCATGGAATGCTACTACCCAACTTGAAAGTTATAGAACACGCTGGTTGGCTTTAATGGGAGTTTTTCATCTAGCTACTAATAAATGTCCAGGTCCACTTCCCTATCTAACGCTGAGCCCTTGAGGTCCTTATAACTTGGCAAAATATCCGATTTTGTGCACAAAAATGATACTCAGAAGTAAAACAACTCAGTTCAACTGATAGTTTGTCATAAGAAGTTCACTAAATCGATTCGAATCTCATTTACGGTAACAGATTCGCTACTCCAATTTATAAATTTAGAGCCATTCCTCTCTACTCCATTCTGAGAGACAAATTGTTCGATTTGCAAAGTAGCACAATACCCGTCTGGACGTGATAAGCTCGTATTGTGCAGTTGGCTGGTTGTATTGTGCTTGGGAAGAAGAAAATATGCTATTTGCAACAACTAATTTATAACAAACTAATTGAATTCTCGGCAGATGGTGATTGGCTCACAATATAAAGTTCCCATGACTTTGCAATTTATAAAATTGTGAAACTAAAAAGTAATGTTTCGGGAAATTTAATGGTAAGCTCGAGCTGCGAGGTTAACTACGACAATACTAGAATCGTCTAACTGTAACTGCTACCCACTATGTCTTTCCCAGTTGTCATAAGCCTAAGGTGTTTGCGAAGCGACCCATGTCGATATTGTAAGGAATAAAATGACCCCGGGTTTGTAATATGCGTTCCTTCTTCGACTCTGCTTTCATTTGCCCGTAACACTATCATGTATGCTTACAAAATTATCAATTTTCTAGTCTTTAGAGACCTGGTCATTTAATACATTGTGAATTAACGCAACATCAATCTGACTATGGTATGCTTATAATGTGAAGTTTGCTTCTTCTATTCTTTCCTCATCTGTCCATATCCTCTTGCTTCCCCTAATGATAATTTTTTTTTATTCCAGAATATTCAGCCAATTATGAAGTCTAAAAATCATTTCTTCGAAATGAATTCACACACCAATCTGATAGGATAGGCTTATAAAGTGGGGTTGACTGTTTTCATGCAGCCATCATTGAGACCATTAACACTCAAGAATGTATCTCACCCTCACCAATTTTGAGAACTTTATCATCTGGATGACCTTATTACGAAACATGAAATCTACACCTTGGCGAAATTTTCCCCAAATACCCAGCTTTGAATGTGAAGTTGGCTGCTTCGATTCTGCTGTCTTAGATGATGGTCTAATCACCAATTATCGAATTTGTGGTTTTTGCTCATTAATTCTCGGATCATCTCGTTTCATTCTTTCGTCGAGTTTCGTAAAGGGCCCACAATATTGATAGCCAGGTATATGTAACTCAGGTGGACTGAAATTCTCTTCCATCCAGCTCAACAGATATCGACTCTCTGTCGTACATGATGGAACATTACATTTCAGAAGAAATTCAGACAGTAACAGAAGAATCATTAGTGCTTTCATTCCTCTTATAATTGCTTTCATTCCTCTTACTTCAAATTGTATGCGTGATTTGCATTTCATTTTTGTTCGTCTTATTTTTAAGATTGTGAAAAGAAAGGGGTGAAATTCTCCCGGAAATGAGATCTAATATGTTGTACGTACGACACAACCCCCCCCCCCTTCCCCCGAAAAATATAAAAAGATGCCGTACCCGGGGCTCGCACTCAGGTCCCTTTAATCACTAGCCAAGCGCACAGACCACTCGGCCACGGAGGGACTAACAAATTGGCAATATGTATTTTATAATATGTTAGGTCTTCCTTCGGTTGAATTCTTTCATCACAAAATAATTCGTATCACAATACAATTACAGGCATCTTCTATTCGACCTATTTCTTCACCTCAAATCGTAATATATTTGTTGTTCGAGAAACGTTTTCCTTAAAACTTTTTAAAGCTCTTCTCTACCCATATATCATATCTACTTCGTATACGTAGTGCAAACACGGGAATGATTGATATATTTTTTAAATAGACGTTATTTTGATATATTTGTTAAATAGACCTTGTAGCCCCACAGAATCAATTTTGTCGTTTATCGTACTGGTGTGGTTTTCACATCGTTTATCGTACTGGTGTGGTTTTCATATGGGGTATGGAGATTCTACTGCGCATGCAAATAATATATATTTTTCGAAATGAGGAAATTTTGGCCTTCGCTTTACTTAAGGGTTGTAGTAACCTTTTAGAGTTGGAGATATAACAGAATAATGTGAAATTGTTTCCTTCCCAGAAATTATTATATTTCAATTATTAATAGTAGATTGCCATTAATTTATTCAAGTTATTGATAAATATGCATTCATCGCCACGTGTTTTAAAATGATATTTCCATAACTGTCGTGTACTTTCCTCTTAATTAACGTTATCATCGTTATAATATGTTTCTTCACTTTTTATTTCCTATTACACTCAGAATTCTTTATAATATTACTATTTAACTCATATTTTTTAGCGATATTCGGTATTTCACGTTAACAATAAATCACTTTTCATAAAAATGATTTTAATAAAAAAATATTTTATCTCTCAATTTTTATCCAATTTTGTGATTACACTCGGAACCTACGAGCTTATTCTAAGGTTATTATATTATTTTTGCCTCCAAATTCATATATATATTTGATAATTATCATAACAAGATCTCGTTTTTCCAATTCCTGTTCGATCCATATAAACCTACTTGATAGCCAGGTATATGTAACTCCCACAAATTACATACATTTATCGCATCACAAACCCAGAAGCCATTTGAAATTTATGAAGAGATAGATAATTACTCTGGCTATTTTTTCAGAGGTTGTCGGATTTTCGATATTTTCCAAGTCGTTCAAGAAAGCTTCATCGGCCTTGTGTCTCACCCCAGTTTCGTTAGATTTATTATAAGCTATGTCGTGCCACTTGCATGCTTGGTCTACTCGATTGATTCCCGGATCATCTCGTTTCATTCTTTCGTCGAGTTTCGTAAAGGGCCCACAATATTGATAGCCAGGTATATGTAACTCAGGTGGACTGAAATTCTCTTCCATCCAGCTCAACAGATCTCGACTGTCTATCGTACATGATGGGACATTACATTTTGGAAGAAATTCGGACAGTAACAGAAGGATCAGTAGTGCTCTCATTCCTCTTACTTTATGTTGGATGCGTGATTTGCATTTCATTTTTGTTCGTGTTATTTTGCAGTTAGAAAAATGAGAGGAGAGTTCTGGGCTAATTTTAAAGTATAAGGAAACCCATGAGGTTTACTAATTATGTTCTGTTTTTTTGTGAGTGTGTTTTGGGAGATGATTTTTATATTCATTTTTGAAAAAGATGAAGAGTATTGGATTAGTGAAATGAGGTATATTGAATTTGAAGTGAAAAGTGATAGAATAATCTTGAGTATGTTTATATTATCGTACTTAATTCAAACTTGAGTGACCTGCACTTTCACTTATTTAAGATACAGTACATGAAAACATAGGACTGTTCCCCTGGTCACATAGATGTGACCCCCCCCCCCCAAGCGCAGAAAAAATTCCTCCACTTCCAGCTGTATACAAGACACAAACTGTAACCGGAGTCCCTGCTTGTGAGAAATCATCTCAGACCGCTATTAGACCTTCCCATCGGGCCAAGCGATCCCCTGGTTATTGAACTCAACTGCATGTACCAAGTGGCTAACTAACCACTTGGTACCTGCAGTTGCAATTATAAGAGGAATGAAAGCACTAATGATTCTTCTGTTACTGTCTGAATTCCAGGGAACCAATTAACCCGCGACCTCCCCCTTATCTTCCCCCCCCCCCCAAAGAGGTCTCATGTACTTGCCTAAAAGGCCTTAGTAATGAGCACACTCATTCAATATCAAGGAAATTCAATATTAAGGTTAAATTACTTTGTAATATTGATCAGTATTTAAAATAACATTGATTCTATGGGAGAAGCATAGGGGTTCATTCTTTGCATAGGGGTTCTTGTTCAGTTCCCTTTGCATAGGGCAGTGGTTCTCAACCTTTTATACTTCACGTACCCCCTGGAAATGTGCATGTAACTGGCGTACCACTTGTACAGATGGATAAAACTATAGTTATAGTATAACAATGTGAATAAAATAAAACGTTGACTTTGTTACTAGAACTAGTGACTTTTGAGCTCTCACGGCATTCCCTAAAATTTTTTACCGTGTACCCAACTTTGAGAACCCCTAATTTAGAGCATTGCAAACTATACAGTGCCCCATGAGGTGTAAATTAAGGTAAACAACAATATGCTAATGATAAGTTCAGAATATGAGAGGCTGTTTGAAATTGTGCTTTCATCTGACGCTAAACAATCTCCTGTATGTGGCCAAAATTATCGAGTGTGTAATATTTAAAAATGATATTTAGTCCATTATGAAACATAACGTATAATACCCGGTGTAAATTCAAAGAAATATCAGTCTTGTAAGAATAAGCTCGTAATATGAGGCTCTGCTTTCATTCTGTATTCATCTGCTCATAACCATGACCCACTGTTTCCTTCTGTCAAATATGTAGTAATTAAGATCTATAAATTTTGTTCATTTTGAAACATGTAAAGGATGTAATTTGGTGTAAAGTAAACCAAATAATAAACTGTAGTAACTTGCTTCGATTCTGACTTTATCTGACTTTAATCACTGTAAAATATGTTTCCCATAAATATTTAAGGTTGTAAGATTTGGGCCGTTCTGAAATATAAAATATAGCACTCGATGTAGATTAAGTCAAATACCAATATGCTAATGACAAATTCGTTATATGTATAAAGCACTGCTTGACTTCTTCTTTCAACAGGCCCTGACCGCGTCCTGCATATATCCCACAAGTGCAAATTTGTGCGCTTTAAGTTCTAATAATTTAGTTCAGAGTGTAAAAAATGTAACAAGCTAAACCTCAAACGAGGTACTGCATTGATTTTTGCCTTCATCTGATCAGTATGTCTCGCACAATAATCACCTTTGTAGTTTTTTAAGACCTAGCCATTTAGTTCATTGTCAAATATATAATGTAAACCTCAGTGTAAATCACATCAAATACCAATCTAGTGATGCCGAACTGGTAATAAGAGATGGTGATGCGATTCTTCGTTCGTGCTGTACTAACCACTCCTCAGAATGTCTCCCACTATTGTTTACTTTGTGTTCTTTTAAGTCCTAGCAATATACTCTTTTGTGCAATGTAAAGTGCACTATTCGTTTGTAAATTAACCATTTTTCAGTTATGAGTTCTTAATGTGACATGCTGCTGTGATTCAGCTTTAATTTCACCTAGCCACTGCTTAGTATCGCTCCCAAAATTTTCCACTCTGAGTCTTAAGTACTAAGCAAATATAAAGTGTCATTTGGTAAAAATTATCAGCTAATAAATATATTATATGTAAGTATATCAGATATACTGTATATATAGCAGTCTCGAAATTATAATGTCTAACATGTAATTCTTATTAAGTAAGATGTATACTTTAAGTACTTAGGCCATTGTGAAGCATAAAGTTTACCATTCCGTGTAAATTTACCCAAATACGATCTAGTAATGAAAATCTATTAAAATGAAGTGGTGCTACGAAATTTCATTTGCATGTAACCACTGCAAAATATGTCTACCACGTTTATCTACTTTTCTGCCCTTAGGTATTTTTTATTTTGCTATCACCTATCCCTAACCTTTGTTCAATATATTTCTTATATTTATCAGTTTTTCGTATTAAGAGCAAGAAATTTAGTGTATTGTAAAATATAAAGTGTTCAATTTGTTTTAAAATAAACCAAACACCACTCTCGAAATGATAAGCTCATATTATGGGGTGCTGTATTGATTTTGCGTTCATCTAACTGGTATATCTCCCTCAATAATCTTTTTTGTAGTTTTTAACACTTGCGATTTAGTGCATTGTGAAATGCATACACTATATAGGTTACCTTGTAAATTGAAACAAACACCAATGTGATAATGAGCTCGCAATATGAGCTGCTGTTCGATTCTGTATTCATATGACATTAACCACTGTCCAGTATGTCTCCCACAATTATGCACGTAGCTGTTTGTAAGATGTAGAGCTTTTCGCCATTGGGGAATATGAACTGTACCATTTGATTTAAATCAAACCAAATAACAACCTGATCATAAGTTCGAAATCTGAGATGTTGCTTCTATTCTGCCTTATACTGACTGTAACCACTCTCCAATATGTCTCCCCCGATTATTAGTTTAGTGATCTTAATCGCCTAAATTGTTAGCCCTTAATTAATCATAAAGTGTACCATTCGGTGCAAACTGAACAAAATACTAATTTGGGATGATAAGCTTGTAATATATGGTGCTGCTCCTATTCTGTTTTCACCTTTCCCTAACTATTTACCCAGTACATCTCGTTTAACTGTCAATTTATTGTAATCTTCAAATCATGGACATTTTACCCAGTGTAAAAAAAAGTGTACCACTTGATATTATGTGAAAGAAATGCAAAACTGGTAATATGAATTCAAATTTGAATTTGAATTCAAATTTGAATTTGAATAATAAGCTCATAATTGGAGATGCTTCTATGTTGCCTTCATCTGACTCATTATCCAATACGTCTGCCATAATATTGGCTTTTGAAGTCTTTAAAATTAAGGTCATTTTGAAACATACTATGTACCATGAGGTGTAAATTTAATGAAATAATTTGCTAATGATAAGTTGGTAATATGATGTGTCGGTTATATCCTGTCTTCATCTGACCCTAACCAATGGCCAGTATGTGTCCCATTATTATTAAGTCTGTAGTCTGTAAAATCTCGTCATTTTGTCCCATCCTCAAATGTAAAGTGTCGTCGCCGGTGTAAATTAAACCAAATAGCAATCGTCAAAGATAAGCTCGTAACGTGAGTTGCTGCTTTGATTCTACCTTCCTCATCTCATAACCACCACTGACCACTATGTTCCCGACAATATTCAAATGTGTAGTTAAGAATGTGTATTAAGACGTAGAAATTATGTGTATTAATGTGTATTAAGACAAATGTGTATTAAGACGTAGAAATTTAGTCCATTGTCAAATATGAAGAACCATTTGGGGTAAATTAGGTCAAATAATAATCTCGTAATATTAGATACTGCTTCGATTCTGCCTTTATATGATTCTGACCACTGTAAAACATGTCTCCCGCAATAATCAACTTTGTGGTGATTAAGATTTAGTTCATTCTGAAATATGAAGTTGACAACTTGGTTAAATGAAACACAATACTAATATGTTAATGATAAATTCTTCATATGAGGTGTTGCTTCGATGGCCTTATGGCTTTCAACTCGCCGTAACCTCGGCTCAATATGCCTCCCCCCCCTCACCCAATACACACCTGTTTACAAATTTTTTCGAGTTAAAAATCAAATAATTCAGTCCAGAGAGAAATCTGAAATATAACATTTTGTGTAAATTTAACTGAATATCAATATGGTAATGGTGATGATAAGAACGTAATATGAAGTGTTCAACCCTGCAGTGTCTGTCCAATTACAGTATGTCTCCCAAAATTATCTACTTTCTAGTGTTTAAGTGCCAATAATTTTAGTCCATTAAGAAAGATAAAGCTCATTATTCCTAGTAAACTTAGATACTAATATGGTAAGAATAAGCTCATAATAACAGATGTTGCTGCCATTCTGCATTTATGTGCCCATAACCATTGTCTTAAAGGTTTCCCACAATTCCGAAATTTGTAGTTTTTAAGACTTAGCAATTTATTCTATTCTGAAAGGTAAAGTGTGTCATTCGATGTAAATTAGATCAAATACGAATCGGTAACTGAAATATTTAATATGAGGTGCTGCTTCGATTGTAATTTCACCTCAACGTAGCCACTGCAAAATGTCTCCCATAATTATCTACTTCGTAGGCTTGAGGTGCTGCTTCCACCTAACCTTTGCTCAATGTATCTGCCCCAATTATCAATTTTGTAGTTACTGAGACAAATTTAATGATTTTTGAAATGTGGGCAATTCGGTGCAAGTGAAACCAAATACCAATCTCGAAATGATAAGCTCATATTATGGAGTGCTGTATTTATTCTACCTTCATGTAAGCAGCATGTCTCACGCAAAAGTCAACTTTCTAGTTTTTAAGACGTATTATTTTAGACCAGTGGTTCTCAGCTTTTATGCTTCACGTACCCCCTGGAAATGTGTATGCAACTGGCGTACCCCTGTGTAGATAGGTAAAACTATAGTTATAGTATAAGAATGGTTATTTTTACTTTGTTACTAGATCTAGCGATTTTTGAGCTCTCACGGCGTACCCCAAAAAATTTTACCACGTACCCCACGTTGAGAACCCCTATTTTAGACTATTGTAAAATATACAGTGGAATACTATATAGAAATGAAACAAATAGCAATTGGTGACGAGGAATGCGTAATATGAGGTGCTGCTTCGGTTCAGCATTCGTGTGATATTATCCACTGTCCAATAAGTCTCCCATAATTAAAATGTTTAGACTTTATACGATTTCACAATTCAGTTCATAGTGAAATATAAAATCTAACACTCGAAGAGATTAAACCGAATACCAATCTGGTAATGATAAGTAGGTAATATTAGATTCTGCTTCGATTTACATGTTCCAAATTCAATTCTACCCTTACCTGCCCCAAAAATCTATTCTACCCTTACCTGCCCCAAAAACCTATTCTACCCTTACCTGTCCCAAAAAAACTATTCTACCCTTACCTTCCCGAAAAATCTATTCTGCTCTTACCAGCCCGAAAAATCGATTTTGACCTTATCTGCCTCAAAAATCGATTCTTCTCTTATCTGTCCCTCTCCATATCTCCCAAAATTATCTATTTTATGCCGTTTAAGATCTAACAATACAATATAATATTACAAGAGTCCATTATGAATTGTAACGAAATAACATTCTCTTAACATGAGATGCTCTTTCGAATCTACTTTCGTCTGTCCCCTAACCATAACCCATTTTAAATATCGTAGTCAACTTTTGTAGTCTTGAAAAGTGTAGTATTTAGTCCATAGAAAGAGAAGAATCTATCATTTGCTATAGCATGACCGAAAAACCAACCTGGTAATGGTAAACTCGTTTTAAGAGGTACTCTTTCGATTCTGCATTTATCTATTTCGTACATTATTCAATAAGTCTGGCATAACAAGTCTAGCAGCGTAAAGCATTGTGAAATGTGCAATTTATCATGAGGGGTAAACGAAAGAATAATCTGCTAATGACATGTCAAATATTGCTCCTACAATTATCTACTTTGTAGCCTTGAGGTGCTGCTTCCATTCTACTCTCATTTAATCTCAACAGTTGCCTAATACTGTACATCTCCCGAAATGATCAACGTTGTAACATTTAAAATAGCTAACCTTTTAGTGCATTGTGAAATGTAAAGAATAAAATTCTGTGTAAATTGAAACGAAGCCCGATCTGAATAAATCGCGAGAATAATGGAAAATAGTGGAAAAAATCTCGCAATAGTCTGTACTCCATCGATCGCGTAAGACTAATTTAGGCTTCCACTTTTATCCCCTTTGAAGTGTTAAGCATTTGCAGTGCTAGCAATTTAGTCTATTGTGAAATATAAATGGTACTGTCGGTGGAATTCAACAAATACCAATCCGGTACTGATAAATTAGAAATATGAGATGTTACTTCTAATCAACTTTCATCTTACACGAATCACTGTCTACCATAGTCATAAATATTGCAATGTAGCCTTTAGGATGTAGCAATTTAATCTCTTGTGAAATAAAAGTCTTTCACTTGGTGTAAATTAAACCGAATACCAAAATATTAATGATGAGCTTGTACTATTATTGATGCATCAACTCTGCCTTCATCTGGCCCAAAGCACTGACAAAGTTGTGTCACAACTATCAACTTTCCCTTATCAACTCGCAATTATCAACTTTCCATTTTTTAAGTACTAACAGTTTGGTTCGTTGTGAAATATAAAGTGTTTTTATTATCTGTGTAAATCAAACCAAATGAGAATCTGGTAATGATAAATTTGTAATATGAGGTGATGCTTCGAATCTGCCTTCATCTGGTATTAACCATGTCCACTGTCTCCTACAATTATCAATTTTTCTACTCTTTAAAACCTAGTAGTTTAATCCTTTGAGAAATATACGTGTACCATCCGGTGTAAATGAAACCAAATATGATTCCGGGAATAATAAACTTGCACTATCTAGTAGATTCGATTAAGATTTCATCTGACCCTATCAATTGTCCAGTTTATCTCTCACTATTTTGAATGGTATGGTCTGTTAAACCTGGAAATTTACTCCATTGGGATTTTAAAGAGTTCCACTCGGTATAAATCGAACCAATTTCAGATGTGATAATGAGAAGTTCGTAATATGAGGTACTGCATCTGTTCTGCCTGCAACTGACCACAGTGACTTCCACAATTGTCAACCTTTAAGTGTTGGGACCTAGCATTTTTTGTCCGTTGTGAAATATAAAGTGCAATATTCTGTATGAAATAAACGAAAACCGATCCGGTAATCATAAGCTCGTAATGTTAGCGACTGCTTCGAATCCGCCTTCTTCTGACCCTCTACTTCTCAATTATATCTCCCACAATCATCAACTTTGCGGTCTTCACCACCTAACAATTTTGTTCGTTGTGAAGTTAATTACCAAATGCCAATTTGGTAATAATCCTTCACAGCAAACAATTAATTTTACCCAATGCCAATTTGGTAATTAATTGCTCTTCATGTGATATTGACTCTTTGGAATTTGCCATTATCAGCACATCACCATTGTCAAGTATGTCTTCCTCAGTTTTCAGCTAGTAGAGAGTAAAGCATCTAGTGTAACAAAAAATATCACGTGGCGAAAATTAACCTCTTTAAAAATGTGGTAATGATAAGCTCATAATATGAGGTGCTCTTTCGATGCTGTCTTCATTTGGCCTAATCACTATTCAGAAATCCCCCACACTCATTAACTTCGTATTCTTTAAGATCTAGCAACTGAGTCCATTCTGAAGGGTAAAGAAGATCACTCGGTGTATAGTGCTCCGATTCCCGATTCCTCTTCTCCTGTCTCTAATAGTTGTCAACTGTTGGATGTTTGTGATCAGGTCATGTAGCCCATTGCGAAGGAAAAGAAAAAAGATCCCTTGAGGGGAGGGGAATTTCCCCAATTCGCATTTTGGCCATCATGTGCTCAGAAAATTGGATTTAGCTTCTTTGATAGTTCCTTTATTGTAACCATTACACTCTCCAATGCATGTCCCTCAATTATGAAATTTAAGGTATTTATTTATTATTTGCCATTTACCTTATTACGAAAAATTAAAGTAATCCTTGTCGAGATTTTACCCAAATACCCAGTTTGTAATATGAGGCTGCACTCCTCGATTCTGCTCTCATCTGTCTCTAAATGCTGTCCAGTATGATGACTCCACCAATTATTGAATTTATGCCCTGATCATTTAGCCTATTGGTAACATTAAAGACTACATCTCATCATAAATTAACCCAAATACTCGGTTCATCCACTCGGAATTGTTTTTTAAATACCAGTTTATTTTGCTATGCTGGTAACATGAAGTTCATTGGTTTTATTCTATCGTCGTCATCTTCAACCACTGTTCAGTATATGTGAACCTGTTGTGATAGTTGGATTATTTACATGGACTGATATCTTAAATTATCTGTTTCGAAATAATAGGCTCATTGTAAGAGATTGGTAGTTGAGGTTGCTCTCTCATAGACATTAAACCTCAGTATATTTTCTCCAGTTATCAATTTTTTTTATCTTTGTGACCTTCTATAGAGTTTACAATTACATTGGCTTGTAATATCAAACTGGTAAATCTGATTTTCATTTTTTCTGCTCCTAAACACTGTTCAGGGTATCTTCTCCAATTATCAACCTTGTGACGTGGTAACATAACTCATGAAAGAATTAAAGAGTACCACTTGGAGAAAATTAACGGCATTACTCACTTGTGAGTGACAGGCTCATCATGTGACATTGGCTGGTGTGATTCTCATTTTATCTTCCCCTTTAAAGTCTATTCAATTCGTTTTATCCAATTATCAACATCGTACTCTTTTGTGTCCTCCTATATAGCCCATTATGAAGCATGAAAACCACCTCTTGGCGTTTATTATCCCCAAATACTTACTTGGTAATAATAGGCTCGTCATATGATGTTGGCTGATATAATTCTCATCTAATTTACTACTAAAGGCTGCTCAGTGTGTTTTCCTAATTATGAAATTTGTGGTATTTATATCCTCCATGTACATCACTGTGAACCATAAAAAGTGCCAGTCCGTGTAAATCAAACCAAATACAGAACTGTTAGTGTTAAAGCTTATAACGTACTTTTCAGTGGTTCGAATCTGTTCTCATCTGCCCCTGTTGAACATTTCTATTAGAAAAGATCAACCTACGGTTATAGCATGGTTCTTTTATCCATAGTGATCCAAAGTGATTTTTTATCCATAGTGATCCATTTTATCCAAAGTCCATAGTGATTAAGTTAAAATATGAATTTCAGTGGTACGATTCTTCGATATGTTGCATTTGCCTTTATCTACTGCGTAGTGTGGCATTCCCAGTTATTTGTTGTCTTTGTGACTTGGCCATGTAACCCATTGCGAAGAATAAAATGTGCCACTCGGGGTAAAATAACTGAAATACTCAGAATATAGTGAACGGCTCTTAATGTGAAGTTTGCTGGTTAGATTCAGCCCAAATCTGCTTTTTATCGTGGGGCGAGGGTGGCTTAGTCGGTAGCGACCAGGCTCGTAATCTGTAGTTCTCACGTTCGAGCCGCAGTTGGGTCAGAGCTGAGATTTATCTCCCAAAATTCCCCGCCCTGCCCACGGTCAGTAGGGGACACCGATGGGCTTGGAACTACCGCCGTCCGTCGGATGGGACGTTAAGCCGTGACACCGTGTGCGGGAGAGCCATAACCTGTTCACATTAAAGAACACGGTGGATGGCCTTGACGGGAGGCTACCATCTGCCTCGCAACAGCTGTTCCAGTAGGTCCCCCCCCAACATTCTCTGAGCCTTCGGGGTCAATGTGACCTGGCCATTTAGCCCATGGTGTGCAAAAAAGTGCCGCTCAGTGGTAAAGCAACCCAACCCAACCCTTTTATCGCTGTCCAGTGTATATCCCTCCATCAATTGCGGGGAGGGGGTGGCTCAGTCGGTAGCGCGCCAGACTCGTAATCTGTAGTTCCCAGGTTCGAGTCCCAGCTGGATAATCCCAGCTGGGTCAGCGTTGAGATTTATCTCTGCAAAATTCCCCGCCCTGCCCACGGTCAGTAGGGGACACCGATGGGCTTGGAAAGGCCGCCGTCTGATGGATGGGACGTTAAGCCGTGGCCCCGTGTGCGGGAGAGCCATACCCCTGCGCACGTTAAAGAACACGCTGGATGGCCTTGACGGGAGGCTACCATCTGTCTCCCAACAGCTGGTCCAGTGGGTCCCCTCCCCCAACCTTCTCTGAGCCTTCGGGGTCCATGTGACCTGGCCATTTAGCCCATGGTGTGCAAAAAAGTGCCGCTCAGAGGTAAAAGAACCCAACCCTCCATCAATTAACAACTTTGGTTATTTTGCGACCTGCCCATTTAACCCTTTGTGCCATAAATTGATTGCACTCTGCGAAATATTTGACGCTATCTGTGTGACCAAACCTGAACCCATTTTGCAGCACAAATAGTGCCCCTAAAGGTTAAACCAACTACCTAATTTGTAGTAATAGTATCTTAATGCAGGATTTCTGCTTTCAGATTCTTGCAGCCAGGTTCTTACTTTCATCTGCCAATATAACTGCTATCGGATGATTTTCCTCAAGTGTAAGTCTTTATGACTTGGCCATTTAGTTCCCTTTTGAAGCATAAAGGTATTACTTAGGAGTCAAACAACTACTCCCCTGAGTGTTTCTTTCTTATCATAATATTCTCTCTCATTGTGATTCTGTAATAATCAAAGAAGCAGTCCTCTATCATCAGTAGGTGTTGAATTTGCTGCTTCTCTCACAACTCGAATCTTGTCATATTCAAGAAAAAGTTGTATAATTTAGAAGCTAGTCTTATATCTGTTGATACCTTTTGTCCGTAAGTGCCTGATCATATTTGCAGTAGTTGGCATTATTTTCTTTAGTCCATTTAAACATTGGAGCAAAAATCTTTCCTCATAGAAAAGAATATAAATGGTGGAGAAGGCGTGGCTAAAAGGGGTGGTTATGGAGGCCACGTACCAACGTTCTAAATATAATTTTTACCTGTAATGTTTCAATAACATCATTCCAATGGAACTTGGGAGAATAAGAATTGTTTATGCCCGCAATTTGGAAATATATTCCACCGCACGAACGCCACATTTTTGATTTCTTGCAGGAGACAAATTTTACATAAAGTAAAACAATGGTTGATTTCAGAAATTTAGTTTTAAGCATTGTAAAGAAACAGATATCGCTAAGTGCAAATAGTATATCACGGACCTTCTCGAATCGTTGATTTTTGCTATTTTAACAAATTAGTACAATTGATGTATTCTGTTTCCAATGTTCACTCGCTCTCAGTTCCAAGCTTTCAGTTTTAGATCCTGGTCACAAAAGTTTAGTGTTTAGTGATGAAAATGGTAAACTTCCTTCACAGTTAGATTTTTCGTCCACACAGCCACTTATTGCCATGTGGGTCCTCTTTGGATATGGAATTGTTAGATTCTGATTAGACAGCAGAGAAATCGCACATTCCTTTCAAGTTTAAAGAGAGGCCGATATGTTTCACTAAAACATTTTAATTTTTCATGTTTAAATTGAACATGCCTGACTTTTAGCCAACAAAGTTCACAGGTCAGTATCGTCACGTTAGAGTTTGGAAATTTCATTTTATTTACTTTTTTGGGGGAGTAGGCATTTTAAGCAAGCATTATTAATCTATTTAAATTGTATTTGATTTTATTTCGACTTTCATTGTAATATCACAGGTATCTATTTTTCTTTATTTTGCCACATAATTATCTCTGTTTATTTAGATATTTTTTTTTGTTGAATTTTGAAAATCTCCTTTTTTTCTATTTCTATCCTATTTTTCCTTTGTTTCGGTTGCTAAAGCACTTATAAAACTTCAGTAACTTATTAACTCTATATAGTGAACGATCAAATATCACTTAAATCTAATAAAAATTTAGTCGTAAAAGGTATATTTCGTAATAAACACTATACAAAAATTTGAAAACCCTGTTTTTCTTCAGTCCTAAAAAAGCACTAAAGCTAATACATATGTTATGAATTCGTAGGTGCATTTTATCAATTAAAAAATCTTTCCTCATAGAAAAGAATATAAATGGTGGAGAAGGCGTGACTAAAAGGGGTGGTTATGGAGGCCACGTACAGTAGGTCAAAAAAGTATCCGAACGCTATGGTTGATTACAGAATTCAGAAAAAATATCTGGCATCGATTTTTTTAGAAATTAGTGATCTGGCTACCTTCGTGCACAATACACAAAGGTTGCCAGATCATTAATTTCTAAAAAAAATCGTTGCCATATATTTTTTCTGAATTCTTTAATCAACCATAGCGTTCGAATACTTTTTTGAGCGACTGTACCACTGTAATGTCTCAATAATATCATTCCAATGGAACTTGGGAGAATAAGAATTGTTTATGTGCGCAATTTAGGGGCGGGGGTGGCTCAGTCGGTAGCGCGCCAGACTCGTAATCTGTAGTTCCCAGGTTCGAGTCCCAGCTGGGTCAGCGTTGAGATTTATCTCCGCAAAATTCCCCGCCCTGCCCGTGGTCAGTAGGGGACACCGATGGGCTTAGAAAAGCCGCCATCAATAGTATGGGACGTTAAGCCGTGGCCCCGTATGCGGGAGAGCCATACCCTGTGCACGTTAAAGAACATATTGGAAGGCCTTGACGGGAGGCTACCATCTGTCTCCCAACAGCTGTTCCAGTGGGTCCCCTCCCCCAACCTTCTCTGAGCCTACGGGGTCCATGTGACCTGGCCATTTAGCCCATGGTGTGCAAAAAAGTGCCGCTCAGAGGTAAAACAACCCAACCCAAAATGTGCGCAATTTGGAAATATATTCCACCTCACGAACGCCGCATTTTTGATTTCTTGCAGGAGACGAATTTTACATAAAGCAAAACAATGGTTGATTTCAGAAATTTAGTTTGAATGAAATAAAGAACTATGAAAGCAATAAAGGAAATCGGTGTAACGCATATAGATATCAGTAAAGTGAAATCAATGGAATTACGAGAGTAAATATCAAAAACTAAGTGCGATAATTAGAGATATTAAATAACTAAGAAAGTACATAGTTTGGAAGCATTATCCACACTTTCGTCAAATCTGAAGTCAATAAAAGTTAGAAATTTTTATAGCAAATATATCTTGCTGAACTCGAAATAATTGCCTTATGGATAAATGCAGCTCATAAATAAGTCAAGGTTTATATTTTTTATTACTAACATAAATTTTAGTGCCATATTATATAGTGAACGAATAAAACGAATAGAAGATGAGTAAGCGTGTAAATGTTGGACAACATATAAAGTAATGAAAGGGTATAAATCAGTTTCAAATATACTGAACAACTAATGAGTTATGGTTGGTTAAAATTGATATAAAATATGTTATAATCAAACGTTTATGAATTTGTTTTTAGTGGCGAAAACAAGTTATTAAAGACCCTCAAAAAGTGACGACGTAGTAGGGTGTGTTTTTCATTAAATTGTTTTATTATTTTATATTTAAGCAGGAATTGAGGTGGTAGAGTATAAAACGAAAGGTTCAGTTCAATTACATTGATATTAATACTAAAGGTGAAAATATACATATAAAAGGAATTAAATGTTAAAAAAGGAACTGATACCTGAAACGTAAAGAATGAAAATGGTTGAGACAACGTGTAAGGTGATTGAATTGTGATTGATTCAAATCAAAATCAGATATTTGATAAGTCAAACCTAAATGGGGAAATTAAATTATGAAAATATGCATTATTAGAGACCCGAATAAGTAAAAGATTTCAATAAGTTTTAAGTCAACTCTAAAATAATTAAACTCGCTAAATAATAAGGTGATCTTGTTTAAAATAGAATTGCATAGTATTTGTTACTGAAGGTAAAATAGGAATCTGATGTTTGACCTTAACTAAAAATAAAAGAAGGCCCAAAAACTTTGGAAGAAACATAAAACAAATATTGAAATCAGATATATAAAATATTGAAAAAAATTCTAAATAGCCACATTTAAGAAAGGCAAAAACGGATAAAGACCCGATGAAGTTCAATGTTGGAGTGTGATTGTCATATAGTTTAAAAATTATAGTAATGAATTGATGGTTTGAAATCTTATTCAGATCGAATTATTTTATTATGTTTCGTAAAAGCAAAACCACGGTACGCTTATAATTTTAACGGCAGCTGAAGCATAATCTAAAGAAAGTGATAAAGCTAGTATGCTGACTGGTGTGGAATTGTAAATGATGCATTGAAATAGGATAGTTGATGAATCATGGGTACTTTACTATATTTAGATGGATGAAAAGCGAATTATTATTTGTTTTAAACACACTAAATAGTTAAATATGCTTTATATCAACTATAAAATAATGAAAGACATAAAATGATAGATTGAAAAGTATTTGAGTCAAACTGCTTAATTATCATTAAATAAGATAAAAAAAATTATATCAAGAGAACTAAAATTTAAGTAGTTCCTTTACCTTGTGGTGAAGCATAGTGTAATGAAAACATTAGAGATAATGTTATAAGGGGAAATAATTCTGGTCGACTGAAATCGAAATTGTATTTTAATAAGACGAACCGCAATTTATAGAGATCAAAAATATTCTCGATTTATTAAAAATAGATACTGAAAGGCACTCTTCTCATCATTTGCAAAATGAGAGAAATGGTAGATAAAAAATAGAAGGTTTATTTGATTGAACTTCGATACATTCTAAATGAAACAAAAATATATCTGTTATTTCAAAACAATCCATAGCAATACATTATTTTATGAATTTTAAATTTATGAAATGCGTTGTCTTTTTCGTAAATTTCAAATAATATATTCGGGTTTGAAAGTATAAAATCGAGTCTTAAAATTATCAAATAAATGAGTTCTGTTTTAAAAGCTTAAATAGTCGAGTCCTAAATTTATAAAGTAATTATATATTTATGAAGTGTAAACAGTCGAATGGTAAATTTGCAACAATATATTCTGGTTTGGAAGGATAGAGTCCTAAATTCATGAAGTAAATGGATTCTGTTTTGAAAAGGAAAACAGGCAGTTCATAAGTTTATGAAGTAAATGAATTCTGTTTCGAAGTCACCATTCTCTTTTTCAAATCTTATGTTTCTTTATGAAGTCACTTTTCTTTTTTCAAATCTTTCTTTTCTTTTGAAGTCACCATTCTCTTTTTTCAAATATAAATAGTCAAGTGGTAAATTTCAAAAACCTACGTCCGATTATTAAGTGATTTATAGGTGCTCTCATTAATAAAGACATTGATAACTAAAAGGCTTCAATCCATCAATTTCTTCTTTTCATCAATTCCAGAATAAGGCAACTGAGTAAATAGTAGTAACATGAAAGTGCATAAATTTGAATTATATAGCAGGTTAAACAGGTGCGAAAAAGTTTAAAAATAAAAATAAATACCCCCTCAAGCAGCTGCTTGCCACAGAGGTCTGACAGGAGCCTGTCAGTTTATATGCCATAGTAGAAGGTCTGAGAGGATGGCAGGCCCTCAGCAGAAAAACGACACAAACAGGGCTCGAACCCAGGTCCCTTAGATCAGTAGCCAAGCGCGCTAACCACTCTGCCATGGGACGGCTCGAAAAAGTTTAATGAAACATATATCTATGAGACTGAGATAAGGCATTATGATGGAAGAGTTATGATTATTAAAATCAAAATATAGACCATGAATACGTAAAATATTCGAGCATATTATCATAATATCCAAAATAATTGTAGTCGTAAAATAATCGTTTCAAATGGTATTTTATTGATTTATCTTACTATGTTTAGTGAAGGGAAAACAAATCTCATTTCAAAAGAAATAAATTATAGGTAAGCTGTAATCGGTGTATAAAACATAAATTAACCAATATGGTTAAATCAGTATATACTATGGAGAATTTTATTTGATTCATTCACATTGAAATAGGATCTTTAAGAAATCAAGTGGTGTAAAATACTATATTTAAGGGATTGTGAGTTTTAGGCACATCGAATATTCAAAAGTGATTAGTATGCTTTTTGCCAACATTGAAAAATGAAATAGATAAAATAAGTTGGAAAGTTCTGTGAGTCAACTGCTTAATTGTTATTAGTAAAGATATAAATGCTCATATTGCAAAGGAATTGAAAATTTAGTTAGGTCTGTTATTTCTGGTAAAATATAAATCAATGAAAAGATTGCAAGAAATATATGCTGAAATAATTATGGGTCACTGAAATCAGTTCAATTTTTGGGTGAAGTAAAATTTTTTCAATCTAATGTCAATAACTTTATAAGAAAGTGATTGAAACTATTTTCGTCAGTGTTATAATAGTGGAAGTAAGAGATACAGTCAAAGATTATGTGGTTGAATTTCATTATAATCTTAATAAAGGTTAAAAATATTTATTTTTCAAAAGAATCAGGGGTTAAGGAGAAGCGTACAATATTAATTAAATCAAATATGAATGCCTCATGATTAATTTCAATCAATAAACGATTTTTTTCCCGAATGAATTCTAAATAACTATTTGATATCGAAAATCATTACAATTGAAGATACTGAATATGGAAAATTGTAGAGTATGCATTTTATCAACTCTGAAGCAATTAAACCGGTGAAATAACGCGAAATCACTGATTGAAGGTATAATCAAATGAATGTGATAAACTGAAAAAGGCTACTTGAGTCGAAATACGTATAGTTTAAAAATGAATCTCCATTAGAAAAGAATTGAAAATTGTGGGTGTAAAAATCGGACTAATCGTAAATAATTAAAAACTGGTCCTAATCATTCTAGGGTGAATGTGCCTTAACTGATTGTAATAGAAATAAATAGTTAATAAATTAAATAACAATAGGAAAAATTAAACAATAGGAAAGCTCCGTAAACTCTAAAGGAATTTTAAGGGCTGGCATAACTATCTGAAACGGAAATCACAGAGAATAATTTTATTATTTATATTCAAACGGAAAATCTTTTGTTTTAGAGAGAAAATTGATAAATAGGCTTGTGAAGATTTGTTGAAGCACAATCTAACGAAACTGGCAAGTCCAGTGCGTTATTTGAATGACTTGTAATTTATTCATATCGAAAAAGAGTAGATAGTATAATATCAGTTTTGAAGAACTTTATTCAGAGATAAAAATTATTTTGCACCATTAAAAATGAATAATTCAAATGCTGTAGTATATTATTCAACAGCTGCAAAACAAGGAAGGTGGTTAAATATTAAAAGGTAGTCAAATGCACATCTTTTATTAGTAAATACAAAAAAAATATATTTCGAAAAAAATTAGGTCTGCATAATTTCGGGTGAAATATTTTATTTCAAACTTTATTTTAACCAAAATTAGGGAAAGTATATGGCGAATGAGACATTTGATTCAAATTAAATGAATCGAATAAATCAAAATAGAAATATTGCATTAAAAGATGTGAGAACTCTCGGTATCAGAGACAGCAAATAGATTAGGTTGACAAAAAGCATTCTGAATAATTAAAGTAGTGAAAGTTGTAGAATAAGGTGAAACGGCAATCGAGTTGAAATTATATTACAATCGTTATTAAATCTTCAATGTGTTCCATATTTTAAGAGAATCGGAGGTAGGTATAGGTGTAAGTCTTTGTAGGATATCAAATAATTTATGTGGAAAATACAATGTTATGTTGGTAAACGAGTTATAGCTGAATTGAACCCAAATGGGATTTCCAATGAGACAAATTTATATAGACTTACAAATTATTATTCTTAAGGATATTAAATAACTCAGTGGGTTGAGTATTCTTTCGTCATTTTTTAAGTAATAAAATTCGTAAAGTCAATAAACTAAAATATTATTTTCATCCAAAATCGTCGTAATTACTCATGAAGGTTAAGAATAAATCGGATACTTCAAAAGAAACAGATATTGATTAACAGTATAGTATATTCACAGAGATTCATAATTTTGGTATTTTCTTTGGTTAGACGAAGCGTGAAGTTCTAAGCATGTTGATCAACCATATACGCTACGATTAATGAATTGGTTAGAATTCTAATAAAATGTTTGCTGAATGAAACACGCATGACTTTTTTTACTAGTGGTGAAACGAGTTATTAAATACACTCAATATACAACGTGATATAGTTTTTCCTTGAATTTAAAGTAATAAAACTGGTAAAGTGATAAAATAAAAGGTTGTTTTGATTTATATTTAGTGAAAAAAATTTCATATGTTAAAAAAATATTTATTAGATATCAAATAAAGTGATCGAGACTATATCGTATGGTGCCTGAGTTAAAATTAAGTCAAATTAAATTCGGAAATATAATGGTTAAACTTAAATCTTAATATAAAGAGTGCTAGAGTGATGAAAACGCACTCTCCTTAGTAAAGATATAGAATAACGAAATCAGTGAAATAGACTTTTTGTCAATGCTGTATAAAATGACATTTGATAAATAAATTGAAAGTGGTTCATGTCGAATTACATATATATAGTATCAAAGGTGAAATACAAATCTGCTCTTTTGAAGGAAATGAAAATAAAATAGGTGTGAGAGGGTTTGTTGAAGCATAAACAGATAAAACTGATTCCCTTAATTTGAAATTGAATTGAAGAAATTATGCCATTTTCAAATCTAAATTATTTTATTAAAGCAATTCTAATTAGATATGTATATTAACAGAAATAAATACTTATTATTATTATTAAATGCAATAACTAAGTAAAATACCGGAGTGTGCTGTTCGTAACTTTTGAAATAAATATAGTGCTGAAGCAGTTGTGAAAATTTTATTCAAAGCTTCGTATATTTCGTAACCCTACTATTGTTGCTTTACTGTGTTCGGTAAGAGTGGAAACATATTTGAAGAGAAAGATGGGATTATAAAGAGTGCCTCAAGGTATAATGTAATAGAAAACAATTCTCATACATGAAGAGAAATGATAGGTAGGGTCATAAAAACTGTGGACAAAGGTATGACCTAAGTGAAAACAAATCTTATACTTGGTAATAGGATTGTAAACACTAAATGAATCTCACATTGGAAGACAAATTATAGGTCGGATTGTAAACAGTGGCTGAAAGTATAATAAGAGATATGACAGTTATGGTTATAAGCATTGCATGGTGATATAATCTTAAGTGTAAACGAACCTCATATTTCAAGAGAAATAATAGGTAGGATTTTAGAAGCTGGATGAAGGTATAATCTCAGTAGTAACTAATCTCACACCTAAAGAGAAATGATAGGTAGGATTATAAAACAGTGAACGAAGGTATGATCTGTCAAAAAAAAAAACTCATACTTGAAAACAAAGGATACGTAGGATTATAACAGTGCATGAAAGTATAATATAAGCATAAATTAATCACATAACCTGAAGAGAAAAGACAATGTGGCATTATAAACAGCGCACCTAATGTAATAGAAAACAAATCACATACTTGAGGAAAACTGATACGTAGGATTGTAAACTGTGGATGAAGGTGCAATCTAAGTACGAAAAAATTTATTTCCTGAAGAGAAATGATAGGTAGGACTGTAAAGAGTGGATGAAGGTGTAATCAATGTCAAAATAAATCTCACACTTAAAGGGAAATGATTGGTAGGGTTTCAAACGCTGGCTAAAGGTGAAAATTTTTAAATGATAATAAAAACTAAATGATAATACTATAAACAGTGGCTGAAGTTATAATGTAATAGAAAACAAATATCATACTTGAGGAGAAATGATAGGTAGAATTATAAACAGTGGATGAAGGTATAAATCCAAGTGTAAAAGAATCTTACACATCAAAAGAAATGATAGATAGGATTTTAAATGCTAGATGAAGGTATAAACCTAGTGTGAATTAATCTCATACCTGAAGAAAAATGATAAGTAAGATTATACACACCGCATGAGGGTATAATCTAGGTCAAAAGAAATCTCCCACTTTAAGGGAAATTAGAGGTAAGGTTTAAAACTCTGAATGAAGGTATAAGCTGCATAAAAATAAGTCTCATAGTTGAAGAGAAATGAAAATTACTTTTGTAAATAATGGGCGAAGATATAATCTAAATAAAAAAATCGTACTTCAAGAGAAATTATACGTAGCATTATAAACAGTATATGAAGGTGTTTTCTAAGGCAAAAGAAATCTCGCACTCGAACGGAAATGAAGGGTTTTATATGTTGGATAAAGATATAATCTAAGTGAAAAATAAATCTCACACTTTTAAGAAATATGATAGGTATGATTTTAAACGGTGAATGAAGGTATAATCAAAGTGAAAATAAATCTCAGGAATGAAGAGAAATTATGAAAATAATAAGTAGGATTATAAATTGTGGATAAACGTATAATCTAAAAACAAATCTCATAAACCTAGTGAAAACAAATATAATTCTAAATCAAAATAATTCTGATTTTCGACGAACAATTATAGGTATATTAGAAACAGGGGATGAGGGTACACTCTAAATGAAAACAAATTTAACAACTGAATGGAAATGATAGAGTTAAAAACGGTGGATGAAGATATAAGCTAAGTGAAAAATAAATAGCGCACTTAGAGAGAATAGGTAGCATTATTAACAGGGGACGAAGGTTTAATTTGAGTGAAAACAAATATTGTATTTGAAGAGCAATGATAGGTAGGATCATAAACAGTGGATGAAGTTATAATTTAAGTGAAAACAAATCTCATACTAAAAAATAAATGATAGGATTATAAACAGTTGATGAAGGAAAATCCTAAATGGAAACAAATTTAATAGATGAAGAGAAATTATAGAAATAATAAGTAGAATTATAAACAATAGGTGAAGGTATAATCCAAGTGAAAACAAATCTCATAAATCTTAGTGAAAGCAAATCTCGTAGATAAAGAGAAATTGTAGGTAAGTTAGAAACAGTGGATGAAGTTATCTCTAAGAACAATTCTCACACTTGAAGGGAAATGATAGGTAAGGTTTTAAATAATGAAAACATTAATAATAAATGCTGAATCAAGGTATAATCTAGGTGAAAATTTTCACACTTGAAGAGAAATGCTAGTAATCATTATAAACAGTAGACAAAGATTATCCAAGTAAAAACAAATGCCGTACTTGAAAGGGAAATGGTAGGTATCGTACCTAAACAATAGAGGTAATTATTTAAACAATGGAAGAGGGTATAACCTGAGTGGTAACAAATCTCGTACACGAAGGGAAATGATAAGACTATTAAGAGTAGACGAAGGTATAATAATGAAAAAAATCTCATGCCTGAAGAGACATAATAGGTCGGATTACAAACAGTAGATGAAGATATAAACTAAGCGAAAAATCTAATTCTTGAACGTAAATGATAGGCAGGATTGCAAAGAGTGGTGAAGGTATAATCAAAGAGAAAAATAAGCGCAGAAAGAAATCTCATATTTGAAGAGAATAGGTAGGATTATAAACAGTGGACGAAAATATAATCTTAAGTGAAAACATCTCATACTTGAATAGAAATGATAGGATTATTAACAGTGGATGAAGGTATAATTTAAGTGAAGATAAATAAATGATAGGTAGGATTATTAACTATTAACAGTGGATGAAGATGATAGGTAGGATTATAAACAGGGGATGAAGATATAATCTGAGTGAAAAGATCTCATACTTGAAGAGAATGATAGGTAGGATTATAAACAATGGATAAAGATCTAATCTAAGTGAAAATAAATCTCATAATTGAAGAAAAATGACAAGTAGAAGTATGAACAGTGGATGAAGGCATAATTTAAGTAAAAAATTTCATATTTGAAGATAAATGGTATAATTAATAGAATAGGTATGGTACAAATAAATAGGTATGATATGGTATAACTAGGTAGGATTATAAACAGTGGATGATTGTATAATTTTAGTGAAAACAAATGATAACTGAAGATGAATGAAAGGAAGGATTATAATTAGTGGACGATGGTATAATTTAAGAGAAATAAATCTACTTGAAGATAAATGTTAGGTAGGATTATAAACAGTGGATGAGGTATAAGTTAGGTGAAACGACCTCATACTTGAAGAGAAATAATAAACTAGATTAAAAACAGTGTATGAAGATATAATCTGTGAAAATTAGAATATCCAGTATGCTGCGATGAATTATGTATGGATCATTCAAATCGAAATAGGATATTTAGAAGAATGTAAAACGAAGGATATTGAATGTTGCATTTTTTCGTCAACTTTGAAGTAATGAAACGGTAAAAGGTTTGGGTAGTCGATCTTCTTAAATGTTATCACTTTATATCAAAACTCTCATGTTTCAAAGAGGGCAGGGGGGAGGCTCAGTCGGTAGCGCGTCAGGCTCGTAATCTGCAGTTCCCAGGTTTGAGTCCCAGCTGGGTCAGCGTTGAGATTTATCTCCGCTAAAACTCCCTGCCCAGAGTCAGTAGGGGACACCAATGGGCTTGGTAAGTCGGTAGCGCGTCAGGCTCGTAATCTGCAGATCTCAGGTTTGAGTCCCAGCTGGGTCAGCGTTGAGATTTATCTCTGCTAAAACTCCCTGCCCACAGTCAGTAGGGGACACCAATGGGCTTGGCAAGTCGGTAGCGCGTCAGGCTCGTAATCTGCAGTTCCCAGGTTTGAGTCCCAGCTGGGTCAGCGTTGAGATTTATCTCCGCTAAAACTCCCTGCCCACAGTCAGTAGGGGACACCGATGGGCTTGGTAAGTCGGTAGCGCGTCAGGCTCGTAATCTGCAAGTTCCCAGGTTTGGGTTCCAGCTCGGTCAGCGTTGAGATTTATCTCCGCTAAAACTCCCTGCCCACAGTCAGTAGGGGACACCGATGGGCTTGGTAAGTCGGTAGCGCGTCAGGCTCGTAATCTGTAGTTCCCAGGTTTGAGTCCCAGCTGGGTCAGCATTGAGATTTATCTCCGCTAAAACTCCCTGCCCACAGTCAGTAGGGGACACTGATGGGCTTGGTAAGTCGGTAGCGCGTCAGGCTCGTAATCTGCAGTTCCCAGGTTTGAGTCCCAGCTGGGTCAGCATTGAGATTTATCTCCGCTAAAACTCCCTGCCCACAGTCAGTAGGGGACACCGATGGGCTTGGTAAGTCGGTAGCGCGTCAGGCTCGTAATCTGCAAGTTCCCAGGTTTGAGTTCCAGCTCGGTCAGCGTTGAGATTTATCTCCGCTAAAACTCCCTGCCCACAGTCAGTAGGGGACACCGATGGGCTTGGTAAGTCGGTAGCGCGTCAGGCTCGTAATCTGCAGTTCCCAGGTTTGAGTCCCAGCTGGGTCAGCATTGAGATTTATCTCTGCTAAAACTCCCTGCCCACAGTCAGTAGGGGACACCGATGGGCTTGGTAAGTCGGTAGCGCGTCAGGCTCGTATTCTGCAGATCCCAGGTTTGAGTCCCAGCTGGGTCAGCGTTGAGATTTATCTCCGCTAAAACTCCGTGCCCAGAGTCAGTAGGGGACACCAATGGGCTTGGTAAGTCGGTAGCGCGTCAGGCTCGTAATCTGCAGATCTCAGGTTTGAGTCCCAGCTGGGTCAGCGTTGAGATTTATCTCCGCTAAAACTCCCTGCCCACAGTCAGTAGGGGACACCAATGGGCTTGGTAAGTCGGTAGCGCGTCAGGCTCGTAATCTGCAGTTCCCAGGTTTGAGTCCCAGCTGGGTCAGCGTTGAGATTTATCTCCGCTAAAACTCCCTGCCTACAGTCAGTAGGGGACACCGATGGGCTTGGTAAGTCGGTAGCGTCAGGCTCGTAATCTGCAGTTCCCAGGTTTGAGTCCCAGCTGGGTCAGCATTGAGATTTATCTCCGCTAAAACTCCCTGCCCACAGTCAGTAGGGGACACCGATGGGCTTGGTAAGTCGGTAGCGCGTCAGGCTCGTAATCTGCAAGTTCCCAGGTTTGAGTTCCAGCTCGGTCAGCGTTGAGATTTATCTCCGCTAAAACTCCCTGCCCACAGTCAGTAGGGGACACCGATGGGCTTGGTAAGTCGGTAGCGCGTCAGGCTCGTAATCTGCAGTTCCCAGGTTTGAGTCCCAGCTGGGTCAGCATTGAGATTTATCTCTGCTAAAACTCCCTGCCCACAGTCAGTAGGGGACACCGATGGGCTTGGTAAGTCGGTAGCGCGTCAGGCTCGTATTCTGCAAGTTCCCAGGTTTGGGTTCCAGCTCGGTCAGCGTTGAGATTTATCTCCGCTAAAACTCCCTGCCCACAGTCAGTAGGGGACACCGATGGGCTTGGTAAGTCGGTAGCGCGTCAGGCTCGTAATCTGTAGTTCCCAGGTTTGAGTCCCAGCTGGGTCAGCATTGAGATTTATCTCCGCTAAAACTCCCTGCCCACAGTCAGTAGGGGACACTGATGGGCTTGGTAAGTCGGTAGCGCGTCAGGCTCGTAATCTGCAGTTCCCAGGTTTGAGTCCCAGCTGGGTCAGCATTGAGATTTATCTCCGCTAAAACTCCCTGCCCACAGTCAGTAGGGGACACCGATGGGCTTGGTAAGTCGGTAGCGCGTCAGGCTCGTAATCTGCAGTTCCCAGGTTTGAGTCCCAGCTGGGTCAGCATTGAGATTTATCTCTGCTAAAACTCCCTGCCCACAGTCAGTAGGGGACACCGATGGGCTTGGTAAGTCGGTAGCGCGTCAGGCTCGTATTCTGCAGATCCCAGGTTTGAGTCCCAGCTGGGTCAGCGTTGAGATTTATCTCCGCTAAAACTCCGTGCCCAGAGTCAGTAGGGGACACCAATGGGCTTGGTAAGTCGGTAGCGCGTCAGGCTCGTAATCTGCAGATCTCAGGTTTGAGTCCCAGCTGGGTCAGCGTTGAGATTTATCTCCGCTAAAACTCCCTGCCCACAGTCAGTAGGGGACACCAATGGGCTTGGTAAGTCGGTAGCGCGTCAGGCTCGTAATCTGCAGTTCCCAGGTTTGAGTCCCAGCTGGGTCAGCGTTGAGATTTATCTCCGCTAAAACTCCCTGCCTACAGTCAGTAGGGGACACCGATGGGCTTGGTAAGTCGGTAGCGTCAGGCTCGTAATCTGCAGTTCCCAGGTTTGAGTCCCAGCTGGGTCAGCATTGAGATTTATCTCCGCTAAAACTCCCTGCCCACAGTCAGTAGGGGACACCGATGGGCTTGGTAAGTCAGTAGCGAGTCAGGCTCGTATTCTGCAGATCCCAGGTTTGAGTCCCAGCTGGGTCAGCGTTGAGATTTATCTCCGCTAAAACTCCCTGCCCACAGTCAGTAGGGGACACCAATGGGCTTGGTAAGTCGGTAGCACGTCAGGCTCGTAATCTGCAAGTTCCCAGGTTTGAGTCCCAGCTGGGTCAGCGTTGAGATTTATCTCCGCTAAAACTCCCTGCCCACAGTCAGTAGGGGACACCGATGGGCTTGGTAAGTCGGTAGCGCGTCAGGCTCGTAATCTGCAAGTTCCCAGGTTTGAGTTCCAGCTCGGTCAGCGTTGAGATTTATCTCCGCTAAAACTCCCTGCCCACAGTCAGTAGGGGACACCGATGGGCTTGGTAAGTCGGTAGCGCGTCAGGCTCGTAATCTGCAAGTTCCCAGGTTTGAGTTCCAGCTCGGTCAGCGTTGAGATTTATCTCCGCTAAAACTCCCTGCCCACTGTCAGTAGGGGACACCGATGGGCTTGGTAAGTCGGTAGCGCGTCAGGCTCGTAATCTGCAAGTTCCCAGGTTTGAGTTCCAGCTCGGTCAGCGTTGAGATTTATCTCCGCTAAAACTCCCTGCCCACAGTCAGTAGGGGACACCGATGGGCTTGGTAAGTCGGTAGCGCGTCAGGCTCGTAATCTGCAGTTCCCAGGTTTGAGTCCCAGCTGGGTCAGCATTGAGATTTATCTCCGCTAAAACTCCCTGCCCACAGTCAGTAGGGGACACCAATGGGCTTGGTAAGTCGGTAGCG